>CM067329.1:64320000-65715000 GCA_034376525.1 Nicotiana benthamiana
TCGGAACGTTAGAGGCATAATCGATTTTATGGATGAAATAATCGATTATATGTGAGCAGAATCTGATTCCGATTTTGTAACGTTAACAAATAATTATGTGACATAAATAATCGATTATCTCAACACAGAATCTGCATAATTAATTGTCAATTAAGCAACGGTCATGCACTCTTTTTCACCTATAAAAAGAGGTCTTTTGAGCTGTTTTTAAACACACAACACCTCCCAATATTGATATACATATTGACATTATTTGAGCATCATTTTAGAGCTTTTGTTGAGCCATTTGAGAGACAACTTTGTGTTGTTCATAGAGCTAAACTTGTATCTCTTTATCTACTCTTTTGAGAGAGTCTTGTTGTAAGAAGAGAAAGGTGTTTGAGAAGAACAATATCTTCTCATTGATTGTCGGGTTCGCTAAGTACCCAAAGTCTTAGTGGTTAAAGTCTTGTGGTGCGGTATCCACGAGCAAAGTGAAGTCTTGAGGTGCGGTATCCTCGAGCAAGTTGAAGTCTTGTAGAGTGTACATCTACGAGCAATTGTCACGGTTTGCTAGGCACCCGTAAGCTTAACGGAGTTAGTGGAATCTCGAGAGAGTCTCTCGGGGACTGAACTAGCCACAAGTTGTGGTGAACCAGGATAAATTCGGTGCGTTCTTTCCTTGTTATTTTAATTACCGAATTTATTTTATTCTTGTTGTTTAATTCCGCAATATTTATCAATATTCTCGTGCCGCACTATTCACCCCCCCCTCTAGTGACGGGCATAAATCCTAACAATTGGTATCAGAGCCTAACTCTCTGAAAGCCTTAACCGGTTGAGAGCGATATATATTTTTTTGTTGAGAATATTGATCGCAGGAATGATGAGCGAAGGACACTCCACCCATAGCCCTCCAATGTTTGACGGAACAAATACATATTGGAAAGAGCGGATGAGAATATTCATCCAATCACATAATTTTCGTTTGTGGCGAATCATCAAGAATGGACAACAAATGCCAACAAAGGAGGAAGATGAATATGATGCCGAGGACATCAAAAAGGTTGAAATTAATGCAAAGGCCATTAACTTATTATATTGTGCGGTGAATACTTATGACTACCGGAAAATCTCTTGTTGCACAACCGCAAAGGAAATGTGGGATAAACTCGAGATCACTTATGAAGGTACGTCTCAAGTCCGAGAATCTAAAGTTGATTTTTTAACACATGAATATGAACTTTTTAGAATGAGGGAGCAAGAACCTATCGATACTATGTTCGAACGATTCTCAAAAATCGTCAACGACCTTCATGCTCTCGGTAAAATGTACACGAACAAAGATCTTGTTCGAAAAATCCTACGGAGCCTCACTCCCGAATGGCGTTCCAAAGCCGATGCCATCCAAGAGTCGATAGGAATCACGGATATCACAATTGATGGACTAAGAGGTAACCTCGAAACTTATGAAAGTACAATTCTTAATCCCTATCTTAGAAGTAGAAGTTCGAATTTCGCCTTCAAAACATCATCTTCTAAAAGAGTAGAGGTAAGTGATTCGGAAAGCGATGATGATATTATTTCCAATGATATAATTGAAAAGTTTTATAAGTTTATGAAGAAGGAAATAAAGAAGGAAGAACCAAGTCCTTCACGCCAAAATTGTGGAAAACTTGGCCACACCAAATCACATTGTCCAAAACCCAAGGACAAGAAAAAGAAGAAACATCATCGGCGCGTGACATGGGATTCAGACAGCTCGGGCGATGAAACTGCCGCATTATGCCTCATGGCTAACGAAGAAGAAGAGGTAAGTAATTCTAACTCTCACTCGTTTGAAGAATTGCAAAATGCATATGATGAATTATATGGTGAATTTGTTAATGCTTCCAAAACGATAAAAGAATTGAAGAAAACAATTTCTTTGCAAGAAAAAGATTTTGAGAAAACACTTTCTTTGCAAGAAAAAGATTTTGAAAAAACCATCTTCTTTGAAAGAAATAGATTTTGAAAAATTGACTAATGACATTAGTGCTCTTAAAAATAAAATTGAAGTTTTAGAAAAAGAAAATAAATTTTTGGAAAATGACAATGTTGATTTTAAATATAAGATCAAGGAATTGAATGAAGCCTCTTCAATTGATCAATGTTCAAATTGCTCTTCTTGTAGTTCTTTGAAAACAGAGAACATAGAACTTAGGAACGCACTAGAAAAACGTAGTGTTGATAATCCTAAAACAAGTGAAGAAATCAAAAAGGATGTTAGAAATGAGGTTAAACCACCTAGAAATAATTCTAGGAACTTTACTAATGAGTCTAGAATGAATTATTTTAGACCACCTAGAAACAACTCTAGGAATTTCACAAATGAGTCTAGAATGAATAATGTTAGACCACCTAGAAACAACTCTAGGAATTTCAACGCTTCTAGGAATAACAAATTTAGATCACCTAGAACGCATTTGGCTCAACCTAGACACATGCACAATCCTTATATTATATGTCATTATTGTAACCGAGTAGGACACATTGCACCCGTATGTTTTGCTAAACATAGAGATTCATATTTTGATTATGATTATTATTTGTCTAACCCCCAAGGACCCAAAAGAAGTTGGGTACCAAAAACCTATTTTTAGGTACTTTTGCAGGTGTGCTTGAAGACTACAATATTGTAGTAGATGCACCAAGCACGAAACCTTAATGCATCAAGGGGGAACGTCGGTTAGTTATCGTATTTTCGATAAAAACATAATAGCTGATATGTGCTAACAATTGATGATTGATTCATGATTCAATAAGTTTTTATTTTGAATAACAATTGGTATCAATTAGTTTTATATTAAATGATTGATTCATGTTTTGATGAATATTTTGAGTTTAAATAAACAGTTGGTATATTTGCGAAAAATGACCGTTATTATGATTAGTATGTTGTTTCTAACAATTGGTATCGTCAATAGTTACAATTGATATACACTTTTTGCTAATGCCAAAAGGGGGAAGAATTTAGGCGATATGCATGCTTTAATTGAGGGGGAATATTCAATTAAGAGGGAATTATATTGAATTGTTACATATATTGTATGTTGAGATATAGCATGAATTTAGGGGGAATTCGATATGCATATCTCCTATTGTTTGTCATTATCAAAAAGGGGAAAATTGTAGAAAATCACTCTATCTATGATATGTGCTCTTTGGTGGTATGAGCATGATTTTCAGGTATAGGTTTTGATGAGTGACAAACAAATAAAGTCAAGTGTCAAACAACGATATTATATGACAAACAATCGAGATTGAATGGCGAGAAGCATATTGATGACGGAATTGCATTGACAAGCCAAAGACGAGCTCAAATGTTCAAGACCGAAGACCCAAGGCGTAGGTCGTTAGGTAGAACCAATGTAAGAGCAACGTTTAAGTTATCTCGTCTTTTGGCTCAACATAGGTCATCATAAATATGCATAAAATTATTTTATTCAATCATATTTATCATAAACATATTTTAAATACTTCAAACAAAATGATGTTAAAGTTTTTATTTTAACCAAAATGGTTTTTGAAGTAAGTTTTCAAAACTGGACTAAAATAATCGATTATACAAATCAGTATAATCGATTATGTTATAACAGTGGCCAAAGTGTTTGAACACTGCCACAGAATAATCGATTATACAAAGTGCATAATCGATTATGTGATTACCATTGCCAAAGTGTTTGAACACTGCCACAGAATAATCCATTATATCAATTAGATAATCGATTATCCAGCGGAGAATCAGCTTTTGATTTTCGGAACGTTAGAGACATAATCGATTATCTCTATCAAATAATCTATTATCGGGCAGAAAATCAGGGATTCTGATTTTCGGAACGTTAGAGGCATAATCGATTATATGGATGAAATAATCGATTATATGTGAGTAGAATCTGATTCCGATTTTGTAACGTTAACAAATAATCGATTATGTGACATAAATAATCGATTATCTCAGCACAGAATCTGCATAATAAATTGTCAATTAAGCAACGGTCATGCACCTTTTTTCACCTATAAAAAGAGGTCCTTTGAGCTGTTTTTAAACACACAACACCTCCCAATATTGATATATATATTGACATTATTTGAGCATCATTTTAGAGCTTTTGTTGAGCCATTTGAGAGACAACTTTGTGTTGTTCATAAAGCTAAACTTGTATCTCTTTATCTACTCTTTTGAGAGAGTCTTGTTGTAAGAAGAGAAAGGTGTTTGAGAAGAACAATATCTTCTCATTGATTGTCGGGTTCGCTAAGTACCCTAAGTCTTAGTGGTTAAAGTCTTGTGGTGCGGTATCCACGAGCAAAGTGAAGTCTTGAGGTGCGATATCCTCGAGCAAGTTGAAGTCTTGTAGAGTGTACATCTACGAGCAATTGTAACGGTTTGTTAGGCACCCGTAAGCTTAACGGAGTTAGTGGAATCTCGAGAGAGTCTCTCGGGGACTGGACTAGCCACAAGTTGTGGTGAACCAGGATAAATTCGGTGCGTTCTTTCCTTGTTATTTTAATTACCGAATTTATTTTATTCCCGCAATTTTAATTCCGCAATATTTATCAATATTCTCATGCCGCACTATTCACCCCCCCCCCCTCTAGTGACGGGCATAAATCCTAACACAAGCCATCTCATGGCATCAACAAGGCCCTCGTCCGCAATATCAATATAGTACTACTGCGGCACACAGCCCAATCCTTTACTCAGTCCATATATCACATAAGCCCCTCGGGCAATAATAAAATAGTGAATTTTCAACCAAAACATCATTAGAAATATCTTTAAAGTTTCAAATCTGGGTAAAGATATGAGTTTGCAAAACAATTTTAAACTATAGAGCTGAGTTCAAATAATATCTCAAAATAGTGAGGAAGCAGTAATAACAATCCTAGAAGGGTCCCAAACAGTTGGCACGAAGCCAAATATGACAAGAAGTCTTATAAAGATGCAAACAATCAAGCTTCAATAGAATACACGGTAAAATCATCACTCGAGATGGACCAAGTTACAATCCCCAATAGTAATCGACCCCGCACTTGTCATTGAGCGCGTTTCACCTCAATATAGCACTACGATGTGGAACTCCGGGGTTTCAAACTCTCAGGACATCATTTACATTCATTACTCACCTCAAGCTGGCCAAAACTCTAGCTCGCTATGCCCTTGCCTCTCAAGTCGGACTCCTCGCGCGTCGAATCTAACCAAAACTACAATGAATACATCACAATACCCAATCGAAAACAATCAAAAAATATCAAAAATCTTGATATTTGCAAAACCCGAGCCCTAGGCCCACTTCTTGAAACTTGAAATTTTTCACATCAACGGATTCATTATCTCGCCACGAGTCTATACATACTACGAAATACCAAATCCGAGCTCAAATGACCAATCAAAATCCAATTTAAAATATCAAAACTCAAGCCCTAGCTCTTCCCCATGTTTCTCAATTTTCATGAATTTTTAGGTTGATTTTACAATTAAATCATGTTTTTAGTCAATAAAACTCACCTCCAATCAATTCCAGTCGAAACCCTCTTCAATTCCCGTCCAAAAACTCTCAAGGATGATAAAACATGGTGGAAATAAGACTTAGCTCGCGGAGGAAATAATATAAAAACCCTTCTGCCCAGGTGCCAATTTACTCTATGCTAACGTAAGAGCTCCCTCGCGTTCGCTATGAACATTTTTCCTTCTGACCAAATTAACCCTTCGCGAACGCGGTGCCCATCCCGGTAACGCGAAGCTTCAGCTGGCTAACTATGCCAACATGTCTCATTGACTACGAACGCGAAGAACAAAAGATGAGGGTCCTCAATTCCTCTTATGCAAATGCGAGACATACCCCGCGAATGCAATGCACAAAAACTCGAACCTATGTGAACGTGTCCCCATGGCCGTGAACGCAAAGAGTAAAAACTCAGGGGCCCCGAATCCTTCTACGCGAACGTGATGGCCCACTCGCGTTCGCAAAGGCCAAAATCCTGTTAAACCGATTGCTTGCTACATTTCTGCTACAAATTCCAAGTCCAAAACTTCATGTTAGCCATCCGAAATCACCCCGAGGCACCCAGGACCTCAACCAAAAGCACCAACACATCCTAAAACATCATACCAACTTGTTCCAATCATCAAAACACATCAAATAATACAAAAATCATCAATTCTCGATGAATCCAAGACTATGCTCTTCAAAATATTTCAAAACAGGCATTCGACCAAAAATCCAACCAAATCACCTCTGAATGACCTGAAATTTTGTGCACACATCCCAAATCACCTAAAGAAGCTATTAAAACTCTTAGAATTCCATTCCGAACCTCGGATAAAAATCTCATCTATCAACCAGAATTCGCCAAAATACTAACTTCGCCAATTCAAGCCTAATTCTACATCGGACCTCCAAAATAACTTCCGATCACACTCCTAAGTCACAAATCATCCCCCTAAGCTAACTGAATCACCGAAAATGACATCCGAGCCCTCTAACTCAAAATTCAACATAAGATTGACTTCTCCAAACCAAACCTTATTTAAAGAGACTAAGTTCTCATTTCCTACCAAAACTAATCCAAATCAACTCTAACACACCAAATACCGATAATGAAACATGAAGAATCATAAAATAGGGGAAACAAAGAGGTAACTCATGAGACAACGGGTTGGGTTATCACATCCTCCCTAACTTAAACAAATGCTCGTCCTCGAGTGGGTCAAGAAACATACCTGAAGCCCCAAACAGGTAAGAATATTTGCTCTGCATCTCTTGCTCGGTCTCCCAGGTAACCTCCTGCTATGGGCCGACCTCTCCACTGCACTTTCACTGAAGCTATATCCTTTGATCTCAATTTTCGACCCTGACGACCCAAAATAGCCATTGGCTCTACATCATAGCTCAAATCACCATCCAACTGAACCGTGCTGAAGTCCGAAACATGAAACGGATCCCCAACATACTTTCAGAGCATAAAAACATAAATTACCGAATGAATGCCTGACAAGATGGGTGGAAAAGCAATAAAGGCCACCTCTCCAATCCTCCTAAGCACCTCAAAAGTCCCAATGAACCGCGGGCTCAACTTCCCTTTCTTTCCAAATCTCATAACACCCTTCATGGGAGAAACCTTCAACAAAACCTTCTCACTGATCATGTAAGATACATCTTGAACCTTCCGGTCCATATAACTCTTCTGACGCGACCGAGCTGCGTGAAATCCCTCTTGAATCACCTTCACCTTCTCCAAGGCATCCTGAACCAAATCTGTCCCTATTAATCTAGCCTCTCCGTGCTCGAACCAACAACTGGAGATCTACATTCTCTCCCATACAAGGCCTTATACGGTGCCATATGAATGCTGGACTGATAGTTGTTGTTGTAGGAAAACTCTGCAAATGGAAAAAACTCATCCCAAGAACCTTCAAAATCAATAACACAGGCACGGAACATGTCCTCTAATATCTGAATAGTACGCTCGGACTGTCCATCTATCTGAGATGAAATGATGTGCTCAACTCTACCTAAGTACCCAACTCCCTCTGCATGGCTCTCTAAAACTATGAAGCAAACTAAGTACCTCTATCTGAGATGATAGAAACCAGAATGACATGCAACCGAACAATATCTCAGATATAAATCCATGTCAGCCGCTCCAAAAAATAGGTAGTACACACAGAAATGAAGTGCGCTGACTTGGTCAGCGGATCAACAATCACCCAAATAGCATCAAATTTCTTCAAAGTTCGAGGAAGTCCAACAACAAAATCCATAGTTATCCTCTCCTACTTCCATTCGGGAATATCCATCTGCTGAAGCAAACCACCGGGTCTCTGATTCTCATATTTTACCTGCTAACAATTGAGACATCAAGCCACAAACCCCACAATATCTTTCTTCATTCTTCTCCACCAATAGTACTGCCTCAAATCCTGATACATCTTCGTGGCACCCGGACAAATAGAACACCGCATGCTATGGGCCTCCTCCAGAATCAACTCTCTAAGCCCCTTTACATTGGGCACGTAGATCCGGCCATGCATCCTCAACACACCATCATCCCCAATGTTCACATATTTGGCATCGCCATGCTGGACTCTATGCTTAAGGACAAGCAAATATGGATCATCATAATGGCACTCTCTGATGCGATCATATAAGGAAGACCAAGAAATCACAAAAGCCAATACCTGAATGGGCTCCGAAATATCTAATCTCACAAAATGATTGGCCAGAGCCTGAACATCAACTGTAAGGGGTCTCTCCCCAACTGGAATGTACGCAAAACTCTCCATACTCACTGCCTTACGGCTTAATGCATTGGCTACTACATTGGCGTTTCCCGGATGATATAGAATAGTAATATCATAGCCCTTAAGCAGCTCAAGCCATCTCCGCTGCCTCAAATTTAGATCCTTTTGTTTGAACAAGTATTGAAGACTACGATTATCAGTGAATACCTCACAGGATACGCCATACAAATAACGCCTCCAAATCTTTAATACATGAACTATAGCCGCCAACTCCAAATCATGAACATGGTAGTTCTTCTCAAGGGGCTTCAACTGACGAGAAGCATAGGCAATCACTCTACCCTCCTACATCAACACACAACCAATCCCAACTCTCGAAGCATCACAATAAACGATATAGGAACCTGAAGATGATGGCAAAACCAATACTGAAGTTGTGGTCAAACTGTCTTAAGCTTCTGAAATCTCTTCTCGCACTCGTCCGACCACACAAATGGAGCACCCTTCTGAGTCAATTTGGTCAAGGGCGATCCAATAGATGAAAACCCTGAATAAAATGGTGATAATAGCCTGACAAACCAAGAAAGTATGAATCTCTATGGATAAAGACGGTCTGGGCCAACTCTGCACCGCCTCTATCTTCTTTGGATCAACCTGGATACCCTCATTAGACACCACATGTCCCAAGAAAGCCACCGAACCAAGCCAGAACTCACACCTACCTCTCCTCCCTCAATCTTTGCAATACCACGCACAAATGCTCTGCGTGCTCCTCCAGACTATATAACTACACCAGAATATCATCAATGAATACGATAATAAATGAATCCAGATAAGGCCAAAATACACTGTTCATCAGATGCATGAATGTGTCTGGGGCATTGGTCATCCCAAAAGACATGAGAAGAAACTCGTAGTGACCATATCTAGTCCTGAAAGCAGTCTCAGGAATATCTGAATCCCACGGAGATCAATCTTGGAGAACACCCTCGCTCTCTGAAGCTGGTCAAATAAATCATTGATATGAGGCAATGGATACTATTTCTTCACTATAACTTTGTTCAATTGCCTGTAATCAATGCACATTCTCATTGTGTTTCTTCTTCATAAACAGAACTGGCGCACCCCATGGTGACACACTAGGCCGATAACCCTGTATCTAGGAGTTCCTGGTGCTGCTCCTTCAATTATTTCAACTTTGTTGGTGCCATACGATAGGGCGGAATAGAGATGGGCTGAGTGCTCGGCACCAAGTCAATGCCAAAATCAATATCCCTGTCTGGTGGCATGTCGGTAGGTCTGCAGGAAATACGTCAGGAAAATCCCTCACAACAAGAACATAATCAATGCTAGGAGTCTCAGCTCCGATATCCCTCACAAATGCCAAATAGGAAAGACAACCCTTCCTAACCATATGTTGGGCCTTCAAGAAAGAAATAACTCTACTAGGGACATATCAGTCACACCATGCCACTCGATCTGTGGTACACACGGCATAGCCAACCTGACTATCTTGGCATGATAGTCTAGAATAGCATGACACGGAGATAGCCAGTCCATGCCCAAAATAATGTCAAAGACCACCATGCTCAATAGCAATAGATCAACTCGGGTTCTGGACACCCAATAATCACGACACATGATCTGTACACATGGTCTGTAATACTTTATCGCCCACCACGGTAGACACATGAACAGGTAAAGAAAGAGACTCTCAGGGCGTACCCAAATAACGAGAAAAATAGGATAACACATATGAATAGGTGGAACCGGGATCAAATAATATAGAGGCATTTCTGTGGAAAACTGAACAATACCTGTGATGACGGCGTCTGAAGCAATAGCATCTGCTCTACCTATAATAGCATAAAAGCGAGCCTGACACCGCCTGATCAACCTCCACCTCTGAGGCGACCCCTAGCTGCCTGGCCTCCACCCCTAGATGACTGAGTGGGTGATTAAGTAACTGGGGAAAAAGTCGAGGGATGATCCCTATGCTGATACTAACCACCACGAAGTCGAGGACACTTCCTCCACATATGCTGAAACTCTCTGGATTTATAACAGCTGTCCGGTGCTGGAGATGGGGACTGAAGGGAACCCTTGGCACCAGAATGACCAGTACAAGGATCTGCCACAGAGGAACCCTAGACTGATAGGGCACGTGAGGAATTCTGAGCTGGGAAGGCGCTAAGTGAAGACTGGCCCTGATGAAACCCCTGATGACTATGGCCTAAAGATGCTCCACTATACTTTAGACGGGCCGACTGAGGAGGCCTGAAGGAAGGACCTCTATCATGCTGGAATTAGCCCCTAGATGGAGCACCACTGAAACTACCCGAACCTCGAGGCCTCTTGGCCTCCCTCTCCTCTCGTTCTCTACGTTGAACCATCTCAATCTCCCGAGCGATATCAACCACCTCCTTGAATGTAGCACCCAATACTCTCTCTCTAGCCATCAGAATACGGATATGGTAGTTAAGGCCATCCGCAAATCTCCTGATCCTCTCATGATCTGTCGGAATTATCCAAATAGTATGCCAAGCCAACTGCGAAAATCGCATCTCATACTGGGTCACTATCATATCCCTCTAAGTCAACCACTCGAACTGTCTACGCAGCTTCTCCCTGCGGAACTGCGGTACATACTTCTCCAGCAATAGAGCAGAGAACTGCTACCAAGTAAGGGCCGTTGCATCAACAGGCCTACGCCTCTCAAAATCCTCCTACCAGGTAAATGCAGCCCTCGAGAACTGAAAGGTAGTAAAAGCCACACCACTCGACTCCAGAATCCCTATTGTACGAAGCATATGATAACACTTATCAAGAAAACCATGGGCATCCTCGCCCTCATCACCACTAAATGACGGAGGCTGGAGCCTACCAAATCTTTCGACATGACGCTGCTCAATGTCTGTCATAGCTGGAACCACAAAGTCCTGAACTGGTGCAACCGGCTGAGCTGGAGCTGCTCCCGGTGTCTGTAATCCCCGCATTACTTGCTCAGGTGTGCGAGTAACGGGGGTCTGATTGTCTCCCCCGACCTTTGGATTTGTTGCTGCAGTAGTGGTTAAAATTGCCTAAGCCAGGCCAGTGCAAATTGATAAGATCTGAACCAGGGCCTCCTGAATACCCGATCACAATGGGCACAGCTGGTGCCTGAACAGGTGCTACTGGAGTATCCACCTCTAGAGTCTGATCCTGAGTTGGGGATACTAGTGGATCAACAGGCGCTACCCTCACTACTCTGCTTCTGCTACGACCGCACCCACGACCTCTGGTGGCCTCAATAGGTAGTGCTTTTCATCTCCCACGTTTGGTAGCGCAAGTCCTTGCCGTCTGCGAGAGAATAGAATATAGAAGATTAGTTCCCAAATCAACAAAGTCACATGACAAGAATTTTAAGAATATGAAGTTTTCCTAAAGGTCCTGTAGCCTCTCGAGGATAAATACAAACGTTTCCGTACCAATCTGCGAGACTCTACTAAACCGGCTCATGACTTGCGAGACCAAGTAACCTAGGCTCTGATACCAACTTATCACGACCCCAACCCCGGTCGTGATGTCCCCTAACACACTGCTATGCAAGCCCGACCAAACCACAAACTTAACTACTTTTACCCAAATCATAAATAATAAACCATAGATAAATTACTAAGTCGAAAACACTGGAAATCTGAGATAGACCTAAAAATGTGCGGAATCCAAAATGACAATACTAATAACTAGCCCAATAGAATCTGGTGTCACAAGTATGAGCCTTTAGTACAGAATTATCCACCTAATGCATATCAACTATAAAATATGAAATGAAACAAGAGATAGAGGGGAGAGATCAGGGTTGCGGACTCCAGTGCAGCTACCTTGATGCTCTCGAATAAGTGCTGGCAAGCTGGAAGTCCTCAACAATAGCAAAAGCCCCTGGATCCGCACGTAAGGTGCAGCGGGTAATGTGAGTACTCCGATCCAGTGAGTAATAAACATAAATAAAGTCTGAGAATAAGAAATCTGAAATAAACCCGTTGAAGTCTATAATGCAGCAATCTATAACCAAGTAACAAGAAAACGTTAAACCAGTTTAAGCAGTTTGTGGTGTGCTGCCCGATCCATTTATTTATCGTCGATGATGCTCACTAAGGGTGTGCAGACTCTAGGAGGGGGCCCTTACGGCCCAAGCGCAATAACAAGTCATCTCATGGCATCAACTAGGCCCTCGGCCTCAATATCAATAAAATATTGCTACGGCACGTAGCCCGATCATTTAGTCAGTCCATATATCACATAATCCCCTTGAACAATAATAAAATAGTGAATTCTCAGCCAAAACATCTTTAGAATTATCTTTTAAGTTTCAAATCTGGGTAAAGGTAGCTGAGTTTGCAAACTGATTTTAAACAATAGAGCTGAGTTCAAGTAATATCTCAAAATAGTGAGAAAGCAGTAATAACAATCCCAAAAGGGTCCCAAACAATTGGCACGAAGCCCACATATGACAAGTAGTCAAATAAAGATTCTAACAATTAGGTTTCAATGGAATACGCGGTAAAAACATCACTCGGGATGGACCAAGTCACAATCCCCAATAATAATCGACCCCTCACTCGAAATTGAGCGCGTTTCTCACCTCAATATAGCACTACGATGTGCAACTCCAGGGTTTCAAACCTTCAGGCTATCATTTACATTCATTACTCACCTCAAACCAGCTAAAACTCTAGCTCGCTATACCCCTGCCTCTCAAATTGTCCACCTCACGTGTCAGAATTGACCAAAACCACAACGAATACGTCACAATATGCTAAGAGAACAAAACCCAATCGAAAAATATCAAAAATCCCAAAATTTTGCAAAACCCAAGCCCGCCTTTTTTTCCTAGGTGCTCATTTTGTCTGGGCTTTTAGTTTAATGTTTCTATTCAGTGAACGTGGTTATTGGCAAGAACTTATTGAATCCATCTTTGGGTTCCGGGCCCACTTCTCGAAACTCAAATTTTTTCACATAAATGGATTCCTTATCTCGTCACGAGTCTATACATACCAAGAACTATCAAATCCGAGCTCAAATGACTCATCAAAACCCAATTTAAAATATCAAAACTGAACCCTAATTCTTCCCCGTTTTGCTTAGTTTTCATGAATTTCTAGGTTGATTCTACAATTAATCATGTTTTTAGTCCATAAAACTCATCTCCAATCAATCCCAACTAAACCCTCTTCAATTCCCGTCCAAAATCTCTCAAGGATGATCAAAACTAGTAGAAATAAGACTTACCTCGCGGAGGAAATAATATAAAAACCCTTCTGCCAAGGTGCCAATTTACTCTATACGAACGAGAGAGCTCCCTCGCGTCCGCGATGAACATTTTTCCTTCTGGCCAAATTAACCCTCGCGAATGCGGTGCCCATCCTGCAAATGCAAAGCTTCAGCTGGCTCTACTACGGGAACGCATCCCATTGTCCGTGAACGCGAAGAACAAAAGATGAGGGTCCTCAATTCCTGCGAATGCGAGACATACCCCGCGAACGTGATGCACCAAAACTCAAACAAATGTGAACGCGTCCCCATGGCCGCGAACGTAATGAGTAAAAACTCAGGTTCCCAAAATCCTTCTACGCGAACACGATGGCCCACTCGCGTTCGCGAAGGCCAAAATCCTGTTGCACTGACTGCTGCATTTTCTGCTATGAATTCCTAGTCCAAAACTTCCCGTTATCCATCCGAAATCACCCCGAGGACACCGGACATCAACCAAAATCACCAAAACATCCTAAAACATCATACCAACTTGTTACAATCATCAAAATACATCAAAATTCTCGACGAATCTAAGCCTAAGTTCTTCAAAATCTTTCGAAACTCGCATTCAACCAAAAATCCAACCAAATCACCTCCGAATGACCTGAAATTTTGCACACACATCCCAAATCACCTAACGAAGCTACTGCAATTCGGAGAATTCTACTCCGTCCTTGGGATCAAAATCTCACCTATCAACCGAAATTCACCAAAATACTAACTTCGCCAATTCAAGCCTAATTCTACATCAGGCCTCTAAAATCACTTCTGGTCACACTCCTAAGTCAAAAATCATCCCCCGAATCTAACCGAATTACCGAAAATCATATTTGAGCCTTCTAACTCATAAGTCAACATCCGGTTGATTATTCCAAACAAAAAAAACCTTCCTTAAAGAGGCTAAGTGTCTCATTTCCTACCAAAATCAATCCAAATCAACTCTAACATACTAAATACCGATAATGAAACATGAAGAAGCATAAGATGGGGGAAACAGAGCGGTAACTCATGAGACGATGGATCTGATCGTCACAAGTATTTGGTGTAACTTTGACTTGAGGGATTAGGGATCCCGACTTATTTGCTATGTGAAATTCCATGTGTGTATAGGTATAGTGACAAGTACCTATGCGCCACCAAATTATTATTTTAGCATGTTCCCTTCCCTGTTTCCTAATATATTATTTCATGTCTTAATTGCTACTTGCTCATAAATGTTTCTATGTCTAATTGCTTCATGTTAACTGTTGTTTTCTCTATTGAAATATTAATGGTTTTGTAGTTTCATTTTATTACCTTGTTGGTTGAAGTTAGTTTTTTTGTGCTTCATGGTATACCTTGGTTGGTCTCGCTGCATAGTATTAACTGTTAAAGTTTTCATAATTGTATATATCTCCTGTAGTTTTGATTTGAGGTATAAATATTGGGGAGGGTTTGAGTTAAATTGTGAAACATTTGTTCTTATTTTTTGATTGGTATCGAGATATGGGATTGGGTTGCATGCCGCAACAGGAGGAATAAGGGTGAATGTATTTGTATGGTGGAATCGGATTGCGCATCGCAATAAGGAGTAATAAGGTGGACAAGTAGAATCAAATTACATGCCGCAACAGGAGAAATAAGGGTGATATATTGAGGAGTAATAAGGTGGAATGGTGGGATCGGATTGTACGCTGCAAAAGGGAGTAATAAGGGTGAATTTTTATACTGTTATTGATTATATGGTGGTATCAGGACACGTGCCGCATCAAGTGTTATTTATGTATTCTTTTCTGTCAAGATTCATCATTATGGTGTTGAAACTCTCTTGAGGATTAGTTATAGTTGAGTATTGGTAGAAAGTCTCGGTTACGTTTTTACTTAATGCAAGTTATTGCTATATTTCATTCTGTAATTCCTTTCTGTCTTTGTATAAACTGTTGCAGGTTATATATTGTTATGCCACTACTTTGTCGAGGTTAGGCTCGACACTTACTAGTACATGGGGTCGGTTGTACTGATACTGCATTCTGCACATTCTGTGCAAATTTCGGAACTGGAAGTAGCTGATCGAGAAGTCGGTTGATTATTCTGCATTCAGGAGACCCAATGTAGTCCTGCAGGTGTCAGCAGGCCCTGCCGACCCTCCTATATTTACTTCATTTCTAGTTTACTTTCTTCGAGACAGATGTATTTTCTTTCAAACCATTACTTGTAATATTCTTAGAATATTCGTGAGTTGTGACACCCGTTTCTAGGTAGTATCTATTTTCGCTTCCGTTATTAGTACATGAGTAATCATTTAAATTATGTACTCCCGCTTTTATTTCCGCTGATTTGGTTTTGTTAAATTTTAATTATAAAAGAATAAAGAAAAAATGTAATATTATGTATCGTTGGCTCACTTACTGAGTATAATGTTAGACGCCATCACGGTCCCGAAGGTGGAAAATTTGAGTCGTGACATAGATATGCAGGGCGGAGCCAATGTATAAGTTACGGGTTCGGCCAAATCCAGTGTGTTAAGAAATCTATTGAATATGTGCAAATTATTAATTTAGAATCCAGTGACTTAAATAATTACAACCCCAAACCCATAAGTTTTAAATTCTGGCTCCGCCTCTATAAATGTAAAAGCTCAATATAGCCGCAGATGTTGTGAGACCTTATCATTAATTTTACGGTAATTCCTTCTATAATTAGGGTAACGAAAAAAAACCTCATCAAAACCAAAAAGTATTAAAATAAAAGGTACAAGTACGGTTACAAAACAGAAAAAGACAAAGCTAAATGTACAAAAAAATATTGTCATGACCAACTAACTCTGCATTTTAACTCAAGTAGTTAGCACACTAGTCACGATTTAAACTATGATATCATGAGTTCGAATCTCGATCATAGTCCAAAGATCTTTCTAACTATATAAATTAATTTTCTTTTTCTCATAAGCAAAGCCTGTATGGCTGTACCACATCTTCTAACACTATCCCTCTGTGCTTCTTTTAGTTGATTTTGATATCACAGTATATAATTATTCATCATCAGAAGCAGCAAAAACAGTGGAAGAATAATGTTTGGAACGACGTCGTATACAGAAGCAAGAGAAGATAGTTCTTACTACATTTCTAAGAACCTCTCCCCTTTCCGGTATCCAACGTGGTGCCGTTGCTGTTGCTGCGGCGGCGGCATTTCCTATTTGCCGCCGTGAAAATTTGACGCTAATTGCCATTGTAATTAATGTAATGATGACTGTTTAATTAACTTAATCAGGCTTTGTTTAAAAGAGACAGAAAGAGGGAAAAAAGATGGGATAATTTAACAAAGCACCGACGTGAGTATATAAAGGAAGCTCAAGCGACGCGTAAGCCGCGTAAAAGTCAGGGCCAAAATGACTTCTCTCACTACTTTTATTTTGCTTGGTCTCTGAATAAAAGTCCTCTCTGCCTTTTGTGCTTGTTTTTGGTGCGAATGAGTCTTTGAGTAAACCAAAAGCTCAAAATCACCTACCTGCTTAACGGTGAAGCTTTAGATAGTCGAACAATTTTGAAAAACAAAAATCTTGTATATTTTTCTATATGCTCTTTTATAGTACTCCCGAACTCATTTGACCGAGCATGGAGTTTAAGAAAAAATAAAAGACTTTTGAATTTATGATGTAAAATAAGGCACATATATTTTGTATTGCTATAAATAATTGCATAAAGGTAAACTATTCATTCTTTTTGACACGGACCAAAAAGAAAATAAGTTCGCATAAATTGAAAACGGAGGGAGTAATAATTTTGCATAGATTCTGAATGTAAATTTTATATAAGAAATAAAAAAGAATCAATATAATGTCCAAATTCATACAAAATTTTAATAGTTTGACTTTCGTATTCCAAACACCATTAGTCTTTTGAAATGGAGTAATAGCCTGTTTGGCCAAGCTGCAAAAATCAAAAAGTTTTATTTTGTGTCTCATACATCTTATTACACTAGTTGTATGAGGCTCCTTTTTTTCTCACAAATTTGTGGACCCCAATCTTACACTTTTGGGTCCACACAAATCTGGGTCCACAAAACTGTGAGACAAAAAAGTAGCCTCATATAACTAGTGTCAGTTGTACGAGATACAAAATAAAATTTTCCGCAAAAATCAACTTATTTTGAGAAGTATTTTTTCTCAAAAGTACTTTTGGTAAGAAGCAGTTTGTGTTTGGGTAATTAATTTAAAAAGCGCTTCTGATCAGCAATTAGTGTTTGGCCAAGCTTTAAAAAACTGCTTCTAAGTGTATTTTTCTCAAAAGTGCTTTTCAAAAAATACTTTTGAAGAGAAGTTATTTTTTTCTGATTCTCCAAAACTACTTCTACTTCTCCCCAAAAGCACTTTTTTTCTCCTTTCAAAAGCTTGGCCAAACACCTTAATTTTAGAAAAAAACACTTTCAACCCAAAAAAATTGCCTCAAAAGAAGCTTGGCCAAGCAGGCTATAAGACTTCTTTGACTCAAAAAGAATGAAAGGGTTCAACACTGGAGAGTACAATTATCTAACTTTAGAAGTAAAAGTAAATATCAATTTCTTAGTTTTTTTGGAAATAAAAGTTAAAAATAGAAAAACTATAAAAAAAAAGTACTACTGCTATCTAACTTCAGAAGTAAAAACTAATACACCATGCAGCTACCTCATTCCAAAAATGAAAAGAGAAAACTTCCTCTAGCTAAACTACTATATTGTCTTCTACAAGCCACTTGCACAAAAATTGAGACCTTAATATAAAGGTAAGTTTACAACTTTCTCAACACAAGTCGCACTTTTTTTGTGCATATACTAAGAAAAATTATTCCTAAGAACTGTTGAAGAACAAAATGGTACTGTACCACACTATTCAAACATATAATAAGAATACACGAAACAAAAGACACATAAAGCCTCAGGAAGTCTGTTCAAGAGCGGCTTATAACAACTGTCAGTAACACAAAGCTCTCAGTAGTTTCAGTACTTACATTGTGGAAAGGCTCAAATAACATTGTGTACACAAAAGTAGAGCACGCCTATGATGTTTTTTCTTCCTCCGTGATCCATTGAGGAAAGCTCGGTCTTGATGAATCAATTCTGATAAGATGCTCATCCTCTGCACCAGAATCATCACTCGAGTCCTCTCTTGCGTGACTTTCTTCTATTGGTTCGCTTGGAACTTGAATACGGACATCTTTATTCTCTCCTTGTGCTTGACCATTCTTTTGCAATGTGGTAGATCCTTCAGATCTCACAGAAACAAGTCTTTGTGCACGATTTGATGGAACTTCTGGATAAGACTGACTGTGAGAGGTTTTAGCTTCACCAATTCTAGGAAAACTTCTGGCACGCCTTCTTGTGTCGCTTATCTAATAACAAAAATGAGAAAGTTATCTTAGAGGCCAATATTGTAAAACTGGTGATTTCAACTGAATACAACTCGAAGATGAACTAAACAAGAAGCGTCTCTTCAAGCTCATATTGGTGGTTACAACCCCAGGGAACAGGAAGGGGAGAAGGGGGGGTAGAGGTGAGAAAGTAGGAGAAATCATTATCTTAACAAACAATATCCGCAAGTGTACTTCCATTCCACAGTTGAATATAGTAATAGTGCAGAATGGCCAGTCTAATGTACATCCATCAGTAAATGTTTAAGGGCTTTAGACTTGAACAGAGTTAGAAACCATGATTGGATTGATCAGCACCAGAGCAGATGAAGTAGCGTGCCAGGTAAGGGTAATTTGGACACGATATCTTTCCAACTTAGACGCCTTGCGGACATGGAAGACATACCGTATCCATCTAACTAATGTACAGTTCGACTAGAACTGTTCTAAAAAGATTCAAGTCCGCCATAGTGTGAAAATCACTTGCTCTGAGTTGAACAATGTGCCTTCAGTACCTCCAGTATACATCTAATATATTGACTACTGGGAAAGAGCACCAAAAAAAAAAAACCAAAGAGGTAAAGTTTATTTTGAAAATCTCGTGGAAAACTTTGTGCAAAGAAGTTTGCTTTAATTGAGCCAGTATATATCCTACGTATGTTAAGAAACTTAAAAGTAGACAAACAACATTTTTGCATCGGTGAACTTCATATTCTATGTGCAACCACATCCTCGGGCTCAAAACCAGATATATAGGAGTGTACAATAAGTTGACCAACAGAGAGAACTTATCAACATGTGATAAATACCTACAACATTAAAAACTTTAGGATATGCTCTCCTAGGAAAACGCCATCTAGGTACTCGAATGTGGTTAAAATAGGTAGGCGCGGTTTTTCATCACATGGCCAGCTGGGAATGAGAAACAAGGTTTCTTTCATCATGGATTAGTGTGGGTGAAAGTTATTGCATCATATCGACACCCAATATGGTGCTGAAGTTTATGAATTAGTTCTGTTTTTGTGTATATATTTATTCCTATAAATGTTGTAGCATATTATACAAAACATAATATGAGTGAAAATATTCTCTTCCATACAAATCTTCATTTTCCTTTCTATACTAGTTTCTCTATTCAAATTATTTATCAATCTCAGGCTTATTAGTATAAGGACATGGGATGCTCCATCAAACAGTATATGGTAATCCAGCCTAATTGACACGCTGTTTTGAGTAGTTGCTCCATTCCCCAAAGCTCAATATTTAAGTAAACTCTGTTACGGGCCCTTGCTTCGACGCAGAGGTTTGGTGACAGACTAAGTTGCAAAATGGTCTTTAAAATCACACTCAAAGAATATCTAAAAAAATTAAGTTAGTACTAACCATGCTACCATAGATGCTTAGCTGCATTGCCCGGGTAGACATATTGGTTTCATGCTGACCAGTCTGTTCCACATCCTGTCTATGTTGCATAGCCTTGTAACTATTTTCTGGCCAGCTCATTAAACCTCCGTGCTCTCGAGTAAAAGACATTGAGGAATGATCAATTGAGTGTGATAATAGCGAAGACGATCTTCTCTGGAGACCCCTGCCTGTTAGAAATCCCGCAATATCAAACATAATCACCCTTGCCCTTGTTTCAACTTGATACCAAGAAGGTTGATGAGAAAAACTAGCTGTATGGACACCTAATAATGAGCCAAAACATAGAAATAAATTAGAATTCTCTGAGATGAGGCTATGAATCAGAGGGTTTGTGCAAGTACCAAAGTTCTAATTACTATCAATTTCCGAAGCAAAATGCGTATATGCAAACCATGCCAACCTTAAGAGAATAAAATTGCCAAGCACCAAGAAAATCAAAGGAGAAAAAATTGTTTTTAACAAGCATGTAAGTTTCTAATCAAAGGCCATATGGAGGTACATATAACCAAAATATCAGCTTTACCCTCAGTACAAAGAGAGGGGTACAGCAGAAGTGCAGTTAAAGGCGTAAGAAGCAACCTGATGTCTCTGTGTTGTGGAAGCTTTGTTGTTCCCAAGAGGAAGGCAGTAATGGTCCAGGGGCTGAAAGAAGCTCTTCATGTGAACCATGAGCTTTAACAAATCCCTCCAACAGAAAACCAATGGAATGGTGAGGCAATTCGAAACTTTCCCCTCTTATGTATACGCTCATAGTTGACCTTTCTGCAACCAGAGCTCTCATATCTTGCATTATCGTCTTTTCAAACATTTGAGGAAGCAAGATTTTTGCAAGAACAAGTGCACTTTCCTGCAGACACGAGATAACCTGTGTGATCCACTGCTTCAGAAAGACCTAAATTCTAGTTACTCTCTATGTTCCATTTTATGTAGCACACTCTTTCCTTATTAGTCTGTCGCGAAAAGAATGACATCGTTCTACATTGGAAAACAATTTAACTTTAACTTTCTCATTTTATCCTTGATGACATGGTTTTATAGCCACATAAATATCATGGAAGGTTTAACACCACAAGTTTGAAAAGTTAAACACCATGCCGAGTCAAATGCTGCCACATAAATTGTCATGGAGTAATACAAACCAGTAAAGAGAGATCTCACTTGGTTATCAATAGCTTTGGCTTTGAAATTTCAGAATGTATCTTTTAGCCTCACTATTGTATCCCATTGGTTTACCTATTTTATTTTTACTTGGTGAAGCCATTAGCTTATGGTAAAGCCTTAATACAATATTCTGTAGGTTTTACGTATTTCTGGTTCTAGAAAGTGAGAACACAGAGTTTGTCCAATTTTTTTTTCTTAAACCAATATATTATAGAGATCATAATGTACACGCAAATTCTCCAGATCCATGGTACATTGGACATGAAAACTTGACAATCTCTACCTGCTGACAGGGCACTATGTGCTGCAAGAAAGAAACTATAGTTCTGTATATATGGTAAGTCTTTCCGCATTGGTCTGTAGAATTAGAGATACCTATGGCTTTTCAAATACTACTTGCCTTTGTATGACATCAAATGACCCTATCTTTATTGAGCTTTAAGGATTTATTCACAGAGAAAAGGTGACCTCGTTGGAAGTGTTTGAAAAATTAGTGTGCATATCCTCAGGCAGAATGCAACAGCAGAAAGGAGAGAGCCTTTGAGTATCATTGAAAATTATTCAAGGTGATATCAGTTCCTTTTCTTTGGATAGGTAAGTTCCTTTTCTTTGGATAGGTAAGCGAAAAAATGTAGGAAAAGGGCAACACAGAAAAGTGCAGTTCTTTTAAAAAACAAAAAATTATTTTTATCTGGTCTAAAGAAGATGAAAAGCCTTTTCTTAAACCACTTTATTGGAGCAATTCTAGACCTTAATATAATTGATCTTTGCTTGCTGAGATGTGTTTGAGTTCTTTGTTTTCTTCAGTGTAAAAAGAATAGTGGAAGAACCATGCAGTATAAAGAATGCTAATGTTAGGAACCAAAAAGTCTCTACTTTCTGTTTTCTTTACTCAGTATATTCTTTCACTAGTTGGAGAGCCCAAGTGCTATTTTTCCACCATACTAATAATGACAAGAGAAAGATGAGTTAAGCATACACATATTTATGGAAGTTAAAATGGTTAAAAATGATGATCATTCAAAATACCTGCCAAAAGAAATCTTCTATAGCGGGATCAGATCTGAGAGCAGTAAGTATCTTCTCACTATCAACAGAAAAGCAGAGAACCACGGAGTCCGTGATAATGTCACAGATATAAGGCTTTCCCACAAGCACTTCATATAAACCTAGTGTACTCCCATGTGAGAAAGTTGGATGCAATAGATGCTTATTCCTCGCACTCTTACTTGACCACTATCAAACAGGACATCATATTGTTAGAAATGTTTCTGGCTAAAAAGTATTATTCTAACATTGGTTACACTACTAATTACCTTCACTACTCCATTAGATATAAGCCAAACTCCAGTTGGCTTTGATCCCTCTCCATAAAGGGTCGCACCACGTAACTTCATTATCTCTTTGGTTGAACCAATTAGTCTCTCACGCACTGTGGGAGGAAGGGCTCCCAACAGAGGATTAGTACTAATCAGATCGCGAATTTTTGGAATTTTGACCAGAGGTGGATTTCTTACAAGCCTTTTCAAATCAGTCTGCAACAAAATGTATATACAAATATCAAGTATGAAATCAGATGTAACACGAAGCAATGAAACAGGACTAGAGGATGAGAAGAAGATGCTCACCTGAACAGCATCGTGAAGATGTGCCATCTCCTTTTCCTCCAATATACCGATCTTCTCAAGATTATGGACATAATCAATCAAGTGATTCAACACCGCATATGTGACTTGTCTGGTTTTCACAACTCGGAGAACCTGAATACATACTTTCTTTTAGAACAGGTAAATTACTCAAGAAGTAGACTGGACATAGTCAACAGGCTAAATTTCACTTATATGTCGCAGAAACCAGATAACTGTATTCTTGGGTTTCAAAATTAAGTGTATGACCATGGCTCAAGAATGGAGTAATCTGGCAAAAGAATGCAGGTAGCATAAAATTTCTTGAACTATCAGATATGCACCCTGTAGTATATTTATTCAACATGTTTGAATCTAACAGGAAATATGGAGCTCATCGAAAGAGATATGTCTTTGTATACCTGAGGAAATGTGACACGGACTTCTTCTAGAAACTTCTGTGCATCCTCTCCTTCTTCCTCGCTTTCCTTGATCACAAGGGAAGCAATTTCACTCTCACCTGAAGTGATAATTGCTTGCATAAGAAACTGTAACTCCAATACATATCATTCCTTTTTTTTTTTCTTTTTTTTTTTTTCCTCTTTTGGGAGGATTCCACTGCTCAGAAAGCTTCCCCATAAAAAGATATAAAAATATAAAGCCACGAAACTGATGCTAAAGTTAACGCTTTCGTTAGTACGCGCCAAGAAAGATTAAGCAGCTAGGTCGGCCCAGCTGCTGTACTTGTGTTTGGTGTTCCATGTTCCTTCATCTACCAAATGAATTAAATTCACTGATTGCTAGTGAAAGATATTGATCAGGGACTTGGCCACATACTTCTAATCGTAACAAAACTAAGATCTTTCAGAAATTCACACTTACTGCTTTTTGAGAGGTACTGTTGCTAAGAAAGAGCTAGAGAATCTTTCAGAAGGACTTATGGTTTACAACTTATGCTTGTGGTTTCATGAGATCTTGTTTAAAATTGCACTATGCTTCGTGAGGAATCAGTCTTCAATAACCTACCTCCTTAATTATGACTTTTAAAACTGATGACATTCCCTTTTTCTTTTTTGTAGTTTCTTTCTCTTGGAAAAATCTTTATCCTTTGTTCACTTTCTTCAGGAAGAGGATAAAACAACAACAACGACCCACTGAAATCCCACTAAATTCAGGAAGAGGATACGAGGAGAAAACAATGCAACAATGGATATTTCTCCTTATGTGAAATCTTTTTGACCTAATACGTAACCATTATCACTAATTAGTACCGATAGCATAAAAAGACAAACTTAAGGATGCCATCTGACTTTGGAACCCTTTTCATTCCACTCTTACCAACTATCTATAGTTTTCAACATTTCCTAATATTATCTTCATCAAAATAATGCCTAATAGACCATAACTCACCTTAAAACCATAGAAGCATATGTTACTTAAATGCAATAGTTCCACTTCAACATAACTGTGGGTAGTCACAATTAGGGATAACAAACGGGCAGGTCGGATCGGATATGAGCGGATTAAAAATGGGTAATGGATAAATTATCCAACGCGATCCATATTTAATAACCGATAAAATATGGGATAACTGGAGGATCCATATTATCCATGGCTTATTGGATATGATCACTTTTCGGGAGAATTCTTAGTCTCCCAAACTTGAGGAACCCCCAATTGGAGGCTTCACGAATATAAAAGTTAAACCCAATAATTATCCATTAGTTACCCATTTTCTAAATGGATAATATGGTTCTTATCCGTATTTGACCCGTTTTTAAAGAGTTCATTATCCAAACCATTTTCTAACGGATAATAAGGGTGGATAACTGTTTTCTTTTACCCATTTTACCACCAATAGTCATAATAATTCTCGTATTATTCCTTAGAGAGCAAAGTGAAAAATTGAGATATCTCATACAAAAGACCTTGTTAAATATGGCAAGAATTGATACTATGTAAATAAGAAAAGATACACAAATCCCTGTAATCACACAAATCCCTATAATTAAGTAATTAGGAGATTTTGTAGGCTTGTAATTGTAGTCTTTTCTTATTTGTATTTTTGTCAAAGGTTATTTAAACCCAACAGCTTGAGGGAATAATCAAGCACTCTATTCACCATTTTTCTTCTCTTCTTCTTTCACATGGTATCGGAGCTAGGGTTTTTAGTCCCTGCTCCATCTCATTTTTCTTCCTTGAATTAAAAGACTATAGAAGAACCAGATCCTCCTTGGTCGACTCTTCAGTTTTCTCTATTTCTTCCTATTTCTCTTGTTTTTGTAGTTACTCTCATTCACTTTCAGCAGTGCAATAAATACAACAATGGGAGATGATAAAGCAATTGAAAATCAAACTACTGGAAAGTCGATTTTTCCCTCTTCACCATCTCCAACAATTACTACTGTTAAGTTGGATGGAAGTAGACCCTTATGGTAGTTACTGTATGATACTATTGCATGCTATTTTATTTATGGTTCATATGTTTAGATAATTATTTACGCTATTTACGCTATTTCTGCTGGACTTACTAATACTCTTTTGTTTTTGTTTTTGTTTTTGTTTCTCCCCTTCCTTCACTGAGCCGAGGGTCGATTGCAAACAGCCTCTCTGCCCTTTCGGGTAGGGGTAAGGCTCGTCTACATATTACCCTCCCCAGACCTCACTTTGTGTGACTATACTGGGTAGTTGTTGTTGTTATTGTAAGTTGGATGGAAGTAGAAATTATACCTATTGGGCAGTTTCTGTTCAATTGTGGTTTATAGGTCAAGGATATGAAATCACTTGATCAAGAATTATACTGAGATTGGAGCATCTGATAGACCAACTTGGGTTAAAATAGATGCTCAATTATGCAGTCTTCTATGGAACTCTCTTGACAGTAAGTTACTTAATCTTTTTCAATCATGTAAGACATGTTGTAGGGTTTGGAACAAGGCCAAAACCTTGTATACAAATGACATACAACTTATTTACAAGGTAGTCTCAGACATTGTCCACCTGCAACAGAATAAACAAGACATGGCAAGCTATCTTGGTCAGGTAGAATCTTTGAAGGATCAATTTGATTCTCTTATGCCTTTTACTGACAAGTTGGATGTTCAGGAGAGACAGGGAGATAGGTTTTTTATGGTTCTAGCCTTGATTGGATTAAGATTGATCTCTCCTCAGTTAGAGACCAGATTCTTGCTAGCGCATCCGTTCCTACCTTGGAGGAAGTATCTGCCAGATTGTTGCGCATCACATCTACACCGGAGGTAAACTCATATGATACTTCTACAATGGCTGTACAAACTAACACCTTTCAAAAAGGACCTAGAAAAGGAAAAGGGAAAAGCACTAAACATTGCACATACTGTGATAAGGGAGGACATACACGTGATGTTTGTTGGTTGCTTCATGGTAAGCCTCGACGTAACAATGATCGTCCTCGACATGCAATCAATGTGGCTCACAGAGGAGATGGTATTCTACCTACACCAGATGTCAAGGATAGATCATCTCACTCAATCACTTTGACTGGAGCAGATTATAATGATTATCTTTAGTACCAGGCATCAAAGCAACAGTCATCTACCTTATCTACAGCTTGCACAGACTCTTTTGCTTATGTCGCACAGTCTTCCTTTCCTGAACCATGGATTTTTGACTCCGGTGCTACTGATCATATATCTGGTAACCAAAATCTTCTTTCTGTCCTTAAGTCTCCATCTGTTTTTTCTACTATTACCTTAGCTAATGGATTAAAGACTGTTATCAAAGGAATAGGTGCAGCTCACTCTCTACCTTCATTACCTTTGACCTCAGCTCTTTTTGCACTTGAGTGTCCGTATAATCTTATTTCCATTAGTAAATTAACCAGGAACCTCAAGTGTCTTGTAATCTTCTCTGAGGATTTTGTTTTTGTGCATGACGAGAGTATGGGACAGGTGATTGGAAGAGGACATGAGTCACACGGTCTCTATAAACTATCTATTCCAAAACCACCAGTTGCCTTCACTTCCGCTATTTCCTCTGATTTACGTCATTGTCAATTGGGACATCCAAGTTTTTCAAAGTTGCAGAAAATGGTCCCCAGTCTATCTAGTTTATCTTTGTTAGAATGTGAGTCATGTCAGCTTGGGAAACACACTCGTGCTTCTTTCCCAAAGCGTGTCAATAATAGGTCATTCTCTATGTTTGAAGTTGTTCACTCGGACATATGGGGTCCAAGTCGTTTCAGTTCTTCACTAGGATTTCATTATTTTGTTACATTTATTGATGATTATTCTCGGTGCACTTGGTTATTTTTAATGAAAAACATATCTGAATTGTTCTCTATTTTTCAGAACTTTTGTACTGAGATTCGCAATCAATTTGGTGTTTCCATAAAGAAATTTATCAGTGATAATGTCCGAGAATACTTCTCTTCTTCTCTTTCTTCCTTCATGTCATCATAAGGTATATTACACTTGTCTTCCTGTGCACATACTCCACAACAAAATGGAGTTGCAGAACGAAAGAACAGACATCTCATTGAAATGGCTCGGACATTACTTATTCACAATCATATTCCTTTACATTTTTGGGGTGATCCGTTATTACTGCGTGTTATTTAATTAATCGTATGCCCTCCTCTGTTTTGCAGTACAAAAGTCCACACTCGGTCCTTTATCCCGACCAACCTATGTTCCCACTTCCTCCATGTGTGTTTGGCTGTACTTGTTTTGTTCATGACCTTACCCCGGGAAAAGACAAACTTCAGCAAAAGGCTATCAAATGTGTCTTTTTAGGGTACTCTCTTCTACAAAAAGGATACAAATGCTTTGATCCATCTAAAAATAGGTACTTAATCTCAGCAGATGTTACCTTTTTTTAAAACTTCCCCGTATTTTTCTCCTAATTCATTAACTCAGAAGGCCATATCCACAGTTCTTCCGGTTCCAACCTTTTCGCCTCCAACTCCAGCTCCAGCTCCACCACTCCAAGTCTATTCTAAACCCCCTCGACCTAATTCTCAACCAACTAATCCAGATCCTAATCCAGTTGATGCTTCTGATCCTAATACAGGTACACAAAGCCCATCGAGTGACTCATTGCCTTCTCCAGCAATGTCTCATGCTTCGGTTGAGCACTCATCAAATGTTACTGATCTCCCCATTGCTCTACGAAAAGGTACTAGAACTACTGTCAATCAAACTCCCTCTTATATCTTTTTAAGTTATCATCGTTTATCACCTTCATATCATGCCTTTATTACTAGCTTATCCACCGTCAAGGTTCCAAAGACTGTGGAAGAAGCAATGACCCATCCAGGTTGGCGTCAGGCTATGATTGAAGAGATGACTGCCTTACACGATAACGGTACTTGGGATATAGCCCCTTTACCTATAGGGAAATCCACTGTTGGTTGTCGATGAGTGTTTACAGTTAAGGTAGGTCCAAACGGAAAGGTTGATCGCCTTAAAGCAAGACTAGTTGCTAAAGGGTTATACGCAGGTGTATCACATTGATTATGGTGATACTTTTTCACCAGTTCCAAAGATGGCATTTGTCCGTCTTCTTATCTCTTTGGCAACGATGAATCATTGGCCTCTTTTTCAGTTGGACATTAAGAATGCATTTCTTCATGGAGAACTTGTTGAAGAAGTATATATGGAGCAACCACTAGGGTTTGTTGCTCAGGGGGAGTCTAGATTAGTCTGTCGACTTCGTCGATCTCTTTATGGTCTCAAGCAGTCTCCTAGGGCATGGTTTGGCCGTTTCCGTACTGTTGTCCAACAATTTAGAATGGCCCGAACAGAAGCTGATCATTCAGTATTCTATAGGCATTCATCTCATGGCAAATGTATCTTTCTAATTGTTTATGTTGATGATATTGGTGATGATCAGGAAGGTATTACCCAACTTAAGCAGCATCTTTCAAGTCAATTCCAGACTAAGGATCTGGGCAAACTAAAATATTTTCTAGGCATTGAGGTGGCACAATCTAGCAGCGGCATTGTCATCTCACAAAGAAAGTATGCCTTGGATATTTTGGAAGACACTGTGGACAGTCCCATGGATCCAAATACTAAACTTGTTCCGGGACAAGGCAAACCTCTAAAAGATCAAGGAAGATATCGAAGACTTGTTGGCAAACTCAACTATCTTACGATCATGAGACCTGATATCTCATTTGCTGTAAGTGTGGTTAGCCAGTTTCTTCAGTCACCTTGTGACAGTCATTGGGATGCAGCAATTCGCATCCTAAGATATGTCAAAGGTTCTCCGGGACAAGGTTTATTGTATGAAAACAAGGGACATGCAGACATTGTTGGGTATTCTGATGCAGATTGGCCAGGTTCTCCATCTGATAGATGGTCCACTTCAGGTTATTGTATTTTAATTGGAGGCAACCTAATATCCTGGAAAAGTAAAAAGCAAGATGTGGTGGCTAGGTCAAGCACAGAGGCAGAATATCGGGCTATGGCATTGGCTACTTGCGAGCTTATATGGCTAAGGCAACTTTTGCAGGAGTTAAAGATCGAAAGGGACGAGCCGATGAAATTGATTTGTGATAATCAAGCCGCATTATATCGCTTCAAATCCAGTATTTCATGAAAGAACGAAGCATATTGAAGTAGATTGTCACTTCATTCGATAAAAGATTGAGTCTGGGTGCATTGTTACGAGTTTTGTCAACTCAAAAGACCAACTAGCCGATGTCCTCACAAAACCACTCCGAGGATCCAGAATTGGCGATATTTGTAGCAAGCTAGGAGCATATGACTTGTATGCTCCAGCTTGAGGGTGTGTATTAAATATGGCAAGAATTGATACTATGTAAATAAGAAAAGATACACAAATCCCTGTAATCACACAAATTCCTATAATTAAGTAATTAGGAGATTTTGTAGGCTTGTAATTGTAGTCTTTCCTTATTTGTATTTCTGTCAAAGGTTATTTAAACCCAACAGCTTGAGGGAATAATCAAGCACTCTATTCACCATTTTTCTTCTCTTCTTCTTTCCCACACCTAACCAGTAATTTTCATCGATTAAACATAACAGCAAAAAAGCCACCGTAAAACTCAAGGCAAACCTTGGAGTTACGGTTCTTTTCCACAAAATCAAGGGGAAGCAAGCCTTTAAACGAAATCATGATGAAAATAACGACAACAACAAAAGATACATACAAGAAAACTGTAACACTCGGCCTATAGCACCGTTGACCTGAAGCAAATTTTGAGAACAATTAACTATTCCTCCATATATCGATTTAAAGGTCCTCCGGAATGCATTCCCTCTTCTAAATACATGGTAGAACAAGCAACGGAAAAGAGAAATCATTTTAAGGATTAATTGTTGGTAATGTAGCATTACAAACTGAATTGACGACGTTAAACTACTCAAGATGATGGCACTCTAATCTATAAATGCAAATAGATTTTTTGGTCAATGGAAAAGGCAAAAATACTTAGTTATGCTAAGCCATAATGTATATCGTTGATGATTTGTGGGTTGACCCATCAATGTGGGCTTGGTCCTCTGGGCTGGGCCCGTGATTTAGCAGGGTGCTGCTAAAATGTTCTAAGCCCATTTTGAGAACGGAGCTTTTTATCCCGGGCCAAGTAAGCTTGTGGCCAGTGAGGCTTGACCAAGGCTACGATAGGGCAGCCTATGAGCCTATTAAAAAAATTTAATTGAACATATAAAATGTAAAAGGAAATAGTGAACTAAAAATAACAAGAGTAGCTTAAACTCAAAATCTACTAAGTTCATCATATTAAAAGATCAAGGTCTTAAATTTTAAATTTTAAGCATAAATTTAAGTTAAATAAAATAATAAAATAAGTAAATAATAAAATCCTAAATTTTGTAAACACTAAAAAGAAGTAGCGGTCTTTCCTCTCTGTAAATGAGCTTGATGAAGATGATGTATTGGTGTTGGATATACCATAAGTTCCATGAAAGTTTTTTTTTGAGTAGTTTGTTTTGAGTTTTGAGTTTTAATTAATGACATATTGTCCTCCCTTCTTTGTATTTTATTGTAATCAATTGGAAAAATACCAAAAGTTATTAAGTTTGCAGAAACTTTCTGTCCAGCAAGATGTTTTTTGACTTGTAAATATTTATTTTTATGCATTTCTAGGTTAGAATCTAAATTTTAAAAATATTTTTAGAAAACTATGGGCCGGCCCATGGGGGCCCTTGGCCCATGTAGAGCTGGGCTGGGCGGGCTATTCTTTAGTCCATTGAAATGGTGGACTAGCCCAGCCCATCAAATGCCAAGGCCCCAGTGGGTTGGGCTAAACTGGGTTGGCCAGCCCATATTGATAGCTCTGGCAGAAAGAAATTGTCCAACTAAAGATGAGTAGAGAAAGCTAGACATAATAAAAAAGCATCATAACACTGAAAAGAAATGCAATAATAAGATGTTGTATATAGAAATCTTTAATAGTTACTTACCAATGAATTCATTTAGTTGCAGTCTTGCAATTCTATGGGCCCGGAGAAATCCAGCACAGATATAGCATGCAGACTCTAATCTCTCGACACTGAAATATGTCACAAGCTTTCGAGGGACAACACTTGTCTGAAGGAACTTGTAATAATTTGGGATATTAACATAAGATCTTAAACCCTTCCAATCACACAGGGGCTCATGAGATACTCGGTCAATTGCTTCTTCCACAGATTGCATTAGAAGATATGCTATAGTTTGTGGGATCCTGCCCTCATTGAGCATTTCCCAGTATGCTGCTTGAACACCTGGAAACATAACTTCTCTTTAACAATCAAATTTGAATATGCATGATTGAGATCAGAAAACATAAATCGCCTTTGTGTATTCTTTACTGTTAGATAATTGGACTTAGACATATATGGTATATAGTTTGTAACAACCCGGCCGGTCATTTTGAATATTACAGCCCCGTTCCCCCATTTATTGCTTATGCTCATATGTTGTTATGTGACTTGTCGGGAATGTTTCGGAGTAAATTGGGACACTTAGTCTCAAGGATGGAAACTTAAGTTGAAAGGGTTGACCAGATGTTTGATTATTGAGTAAACGGCTCCAGAATGGAGTTTTGATGGTTCCGATAGCTCCGTAAGGTAATTTTGGACTTAGGAGCGTGTCAGGATATTGATTTGGAGGTCCATAGATGATTTTGGCTTAAATTGGCGAAAATTGAAAAAATAGAAGTTTGGAGAGTTGAGAAGTTTGACCGAGAGCTGACTTTGTGGTTATCGGGCTCGGATTTTGATTCCGGAAGTTGGAATAGGTCTATTGTGTCAATTATGACTTGTATGAAAAAATTGGGGTTAATCGGAGTTGGTTTGGCATGTTTTGGCATTACTTTTGAAAGTTAGAAGTATATAAGTTCATTAGGCTTGAATCGATGCCCGATTCGTGGTTTTAGTATTGTTTTATGTGATTTGACGCGAGTTCGTATGATGTTTTAGGACTTGTTGGTATGTTTGATTGAGGTCTTGGGGGGGCTCGGGGTGATTCGGATCATGTTCGGCGCATTTTGGAACTGTGAAGACTATTGATTTTTTCTGTTGCGGGTTTCCTTATATGCGATCGCGAGTGGGAGACCACGATTGCGAAGAGTTGTTTGGTACCAAGTGGATGATTGTTCTATGCGATCGCGAGAAGAGGTCTGCGATTGCGTAGCTTTGGCATTCAATGAACCGCGAATGCATATGCTAGTGACTGGCGTGTGGCCATGCACCGTGGTAATTGTGACACGATCGATTCCGTAGTACTGTGTAGTCATCAAACCTTAATGCTATTCATGTGATCCCTATGTGTTAGAGTAATTGAGCTGCAATCCACGTTAGAAATCATGTTAGCCTATATGCTAATCCGGTTGTGACCCACTAGGGTCATTTTTGCGGTTGAATTATTTGCTTAGATGGAAATTTTGTACTTACTCACATCCATCATTTGCATATCATATCTAAGTCTCCGTTACTATTTATTGTTGTATCATATATCATTGTTTGGGTTGATTGGTATGTGATTTGTGAGCCCGAGAGACTGGAGAGATTGATGACTGAGTTGGGGCCTAAGAGTCGTGTTGTGAGTGACATTTGTGGATCGGATTGCACGCCGCAGCAGGCCTTATGGTTTTATATATATTATTATTATATGGATCGGGCTGCATGCTGCAGCAGGGCTTTAAGGCTTTATTATTATGAGATCAGGCTGCACGCCGCGGCAGGCCAGATTGGCTTTATATTAGCGCTTGGGCAGGATCCGCCCCTCTGAAGCGTGACATACCAGCAATGAGTGCATGTACTGTATAGTGTTGAGCAACTGAGCGTGATGAGCGAGAATTGAGACCGTAAGATTGAGTATTCTGAGAGTTTGAGTACGTGAGGTTTTCATTGTGATGCATCACATGTCACATGAATACTAGCACGTAGATATAGAGATGTAACATTCCTCATATCAGTCATACTTGGCATATTTTACCTATATTGAGCTTAACTGTTAAACCTGATAGCATGTCTACATTCCTGTACTGTGGACCAACAGATTATGAGTTTCTCTGAGATATTATTGTCATATTTCCTGTCCGATCTGTATTGTTTAAAATTTTGTATTTGGACTGTATTGGTTGAGCTCGTCAGTGCTTTCAGCCCAAGGTTAGTCTTGTTACTTATCGAGTATATTGGGTCGGTTGTACTCATACTACACTCTGCACTTCATGTGCATATCAAGGTACTTCTGAGCACGGTGGTTGCTAGCTTTGGAGCTTTATCTATCGGAGACTTTTGAGATAGCTACCTTGGCATCCGCATACCTTGACTTTCCTTCCTTTCAGTTATTTGTAATGTTCTATGTTTCTAGACAGTATTTAGCAGTTAGATTATGTTGTCGGTTAGATGCTCATGTACTTAGTGACACCCGAATTTTGGGGGATATCGTATTGAGTCGTGGTATTTTCTTAGCAGTATTTATGAGATTTTTACACTTGAGCTTGTTTTACTATGTTTCCAAATTTAAAGATGTGTGATTTATTGTGATTGTCGGGTTGCCTAGTATTGTGATATGCGCCATCACGACATGTGAGATTTGGCCATTTGGGTCATGACGTAGCCGCATACAAAGAAGTCACACAGAAATGTTAATCTCCAAGCATTCTCTCAATCTATTCTTCCTTTCACTTACTTCCACTCGTTATTAAAGCAGAGCTTGCGGATTCTCTCAACCTCTTCTTCCTTTCTCTTACTTCCCTCAATGATACTCTTCAATCAAATATTTTCATTGCTTTGTCCAAGCAAAAAAAGCAATAAACCTACATAAACAAATAAATGTGTTCTCTGTGTACAATCATTGCTCAGGAGTAGAAAATACTGTTTCCCTACGAGAAAACATAGGTGGGAAAGGTTGGAACTATCTTTTTGACCTGATATTTGCATTTTTTGGTTAGTATTGTAGGACATTCTCTGAATTATTTGTGTGATAGTCTTTTGAATCCAAAATCCAAATTTTAATGTCTAATCATAAGAAGGCAAAAGTCTACGGGGATAAAGCACAAGTAGACTTTCTACTATATAGATGCACATTGCATAGAGTCCCCTTCTGATAAACGCTTTACTTCATATACATTGTACTGATGAGACGTGATTTGACTTGTTAGTGGTCACAAGACTGCAAAGTGCACAAATTCTCGGGGAAATGATCCAAAAAACTTGTCCATATATTTTGTAGCGGGGAAAAAAAAGTTATAGATCACAAATAAAATATACTTTTCCCAGAACTGAGTCACTGTTAGTTTGATAGTTAAATAGTTATATGTAAATAACCATAATCCTATATGTAGTAGGAGTAGAACATGTATTTCATATATATATATATATATATATATATATATATGACTCATTGTATCATTGTTAACACATCAATAATATAATTTTCCATGTCATGTTTCTCACATGGTATCAGAGCAGCAGTGAGAAAACATTCGGGAAAGAAAACCCTCCCAAAACAGTCCTCGTGCTTCAATTCCGGCAACTTTTTAGGGCTCTTTTTCGAAAAAAAATCAATTTCCATCGGTGTTGTGCAAAAACCAACACTACCACAAAGTCCCACCGGCGATCAAACCCCATCAAACACCTCCGGCAAACAACCTCTCACGCGCCGCCCGAGGGGGGGGATTTTTGGTTCTATCAACTATCCAGGGAATTGGAGTAGCATTTTATCGATGTCAAATCATGGACTGGTTTCTTCATCCCCATTTCTATGTGTTGGTGTTCTATATGACCGATATAAGATCTACTTGTTAGATAATACGGATGTTCAGTGAGCACCCTCTTAATCTGAGACTCTAAATACATCATCTCACTAGGGACTCTGGACGAGAATGAAGGAAGAAAAATTTATCCTCATATATGTGGTATTTCGATCTGTTACACGCGCCGGCGCGTGGAGCCCTTTCCGGCCATTTTTTTAATTTCTTCTTTAGAACATTCAGACCTACTTGTAATTCAAAGCCTACCCGTGCTTTTATTTTTTGATTCCGAGCACTTTGAAAATTTTCCAACAATTACATTAGTTTTCAACAGCTACAATATTTTTTCCGGTAAAAGTATCCAGATTTCTGCCGTTATTTGCTGATAATTTTGCTAGCCCTCTCTTTAATCAGACTATGTCTCTCGGACTTGATGCTTTTGGTTCCAAAAACGGCATTGGACATTCAGTCTTGATGATTACTTCTGAGCCCCTACTTGGGAGTTCCAATTATTCATCTTGGGCCTCGTCTGTTGAGTTGTGGTGTAAAGGTCAAAGTGTTCAAGATCACTTAACCAAACAGGCTAGTGAGGGAGATGACAAGGCCAAAGCATAATGGGAAAAGATCGATGCTCAGTTATGTAGTATCTTGTGGCGATTTATTGATTCCAAATTGATGCCTTTGTTTCATGCATTCTAGGCATGTTATTTAATTTGGGAAACGGCTCGTACTTTATACAGTAATGACATATTTCATTTCTATGATGTGATATCGCGAATGACAAGCTTGAAGAAACAGGAATCGAATATGTCTACTTACTTGGGACAAGTACAAGCAGTCATAGAAGAAATTGAGAAGTTGATGCCAATTTCTGCTAGTATTGAAAAGCAACAAGAGCAACGATAGAAGATGTTTCTAGTTCTTACACTTGTTGGACTTCCTAATGACCTTGATTCAGTACGTCACTAGATTTTGGCTAGTCCGACTATCCCTACAGTTGATGAATTATTCTCTCGATTATTTCGCCTTGTTGCAGCATCAAGTCACCCAGTGATCTCATCACAGACACTTGACTCCTCTGTTCTCGCATACCAGACAGTGGAAAATCGGGTATCTCAAACTATGGAGAATAGACGAGAAGGATGTCTTTTTGGAAGATCTAGACCTAAGTGTTCTTATTGTCATAAACTTTGACACACTCATAAAGTGTGATATTCTTTACATGGTCGACCACCCAAAAATGTTTATGTTGCTCAAACCGAGACTACAGGTAACTAGGGATTTTCTTTATCTGAAGAGAAATATAAGAAGTTTCTTCACTATCGACCAAGTAAGCAGACATCTCCACAAGTAGACTCTGTTGCTCAGACTGATACTTCTGTTACTGGTAATTCTTTTGCTTGTGTTTCCAGTCTAGTACCCTTGGATAATGGGCCGTGAACTCAGGTGCTTCTGATCATATCTCTGTTATTAAATCACTTTTGTCATATATTGTATATTCAGAGTTTTTTTTTTATTTGCACCGGGTATCCGAGTCTATGAGCCGCGACTAATCCCAGGGGTGCACAGGCCCTCGGCAAGAATTTTTTCGCAACTGCACCCTAGTTAATTTAGGTTTTACCCTGTCCGATGGCCCTCAGAAATTGTTTGCACCCAATGGGTTTCGAACTTGAGACCTTCAAAGGGAGCATACCCCAAGGCTCAAGTCAATTGTCATCAGGCCAACCCCTGAGGGTATTCATAGTCTCTTTCCGCTGTTACTTTAGCCAATGGATTTCAAACTAAAACAAAAGGAGTTGGACAAGCTAATCCCTTACCCTTTGTCACTCTAGATTTCGTTCTTTATGTCCCTGGCTGTCCTTTTAGTCTTGCATCTATTAGTCATTTGACTCGTGACCTCCATTGTGGAATATATTTTATTGATAATTCTTTTATTATGCAGGACCACAGTACAAGACAGATGATTCGCACAGGGCTTGAATCAGAAAGCCTTTACTACCTTAACTCACTCAATCTGTCCAAGGCATGTCTAGTTACAGATTCTCCAGACCTAATTCTGGATGTTTAGGACATCCAAATCTGTCCAAGCTTCAAAAGATGGTGCCAAGTTTGTCTAGTTTATCTACATTAGATTGTGAGTCGTATCAGCTCGGGAAACATACCCGAGCCTCCTTTCCTCATAGTACTGAGAGTCATGCAGAATCTGTTTTTTCTTTAATTCATTCTGATATATGGGGTCCTAGTAGAGTCAGTTCAACCTTGGGATTTCGTTATTTTATTAGTTTCATTGATGATTATTCAAGATGTAATTGGCTTTTCTTAATGAAAGATCGTTCTGAGTTGTTTTCTATATTCCAGAATTTTTGTGCTGAAATCAAAAATCAATTTGGTGTTTCTATTTGCACTTTTTATAGTGATAATGCCTTAGAATATTCAGCCTCTCAAGTTCAGCAATTTATGACTTCTCAAGGAATTATTCATCAAACCTCTTGTCCTTATACCCCTCGGCAAAATGGGGTTGCAGAGAGAAAGAATAGGCACCTCATTGAGACAACTCGCACACTTCTCATTGAATCTCATGTTCCGTTGCGTTTTTGGGGCTATGCAGTTCTCACATCTTGTTATTTGATTAATCGGATGCCTTCATCTCCCATCCAAAATCAGGTTCCGTATTCAATATTGTTTCCCTAGTCACCCTAATACTCTCTTCCCCCTCGGGGTTTTGGGAGCACTTGTTTCGCTTATAAGTAAGCTCCTAGGAAAGATAAGTTAGCTCCTCGTGCTCTCAAGTGTCTCTCATTGGTTATTCTCGAGTTCAGAAAGGATATCGTTGTTACTCACCTGATCTTCGTAGGTACCTTATGTCAGTTGACGTTACATTTTTTGAGTCTAAACCTTTCTTTACCTCTTCTGACCACCTTGATATATCTGAGGCCTTACCTATACCGACCTTTGAGGAGTTTACTATAGCTCCTCCTTCACCTTCCGCGACATAAGTCTTACCCATTCCAACCATTGAGGAGTCTAGTGTGGCACCTCCTAGACCCCAGCCACAGGAGCACCACTCTTGACTTATCATCGTCGCCCGGGTCGAGCATCAGGCCCAGCTGATTCACGTCCTGCACTTGACCCTGCACATACTCCGGACCCTGCTCCTACTGCGGACCCTGCTCCTAGTACATTGATTACACTTCAGAAAGGTACACACAGACCACACTTAATTCTAATCCCCATTATGTCAGTTTAAGTTATCATTGTCTTTCATCACCCATTATGCTTTTATATCTTCTTTGTCCTCTGTTTCCATCCCTAAGTCTACAGGTGAAGCATTGTCTCATTCAAGATGGCGACATGCTATGATTGACGAAATGTCTGCTTTACATACGAGTGGTACTTGAGAGCTCGTTCCTCTTCCTTCAAGTAAATCTATTATTAGTTATCGTTGGATGTATGCAGTCAAGCTGTCAAGGTTGGTCCGGATGGCAAGGTTGATCGACTTAAGGCCCGTCTTGTTGCCAAGGGATATAATCAGATATTTGGGCTCAATTACAATGATACCTTCTCTCCCGTGACAAAGATAGCATCAGCCCGCCTTTTCCTATCCATGGCTGCTATTCGCCATTGGCCTCTCTATCAGCTGGACATTAAGAATGTTTTTCTACACGGTGACCTTGAGGATGAAGTTTATATGGAGCAACCACATGGGTTCGTTGCTCAGTGGGAGTCTCATGGCCCGGTATGTCGCTTGTGCCGGTCACTTTATGGTCTAAAGCAGTCTCCTCGAGCCTGGTTTGGTAAGTTAAGCATAGTTATCCAGGAGTTTGGCATGACTCGTAGTAAAGCTGATCACTTCTGTGTTTTATCGGCATTCTGTTTCAAGTCTCTGCATTTATCTGGTGCTTTATGTTGACGATATTGTTATTACCGACAATGATCATGATGGTATTACTAAATTGAAGCAATCTCTTTCAACACTTTCAGACTAAGGATCTGGGAAGACTAAAGTATCTTGCGGGTATTAAGGTCGCTCGGTCTAGCTCAAATATTGTGATCTCACAGCGGAAGTATGTCTTAGACATTCTTGAGGAGACAGGAATGACAAGTTGTAGAACGATTGACACTCCGATGGATCCGAAATCTAAATTGCTGTCAGGACAGGGGGAGCCACTTAGCGATCCTACAAGATACAGACGGCTCGTCGGTAAATTAAATTATCTCACAGTGACTAGACCTGACATTTCCTTTCCTATGAGGTTGTAAGTCAGTTTATGGATTCTCCATGTGATAGTCATTGGGATGTTGTTGTCCGTATTCTTCGGTATATAAAATCGGCTCCAGCCAAAGGGTTATTGTTTGAGGATCGAAGCCATGAGCAGATCGTTGGATACTCAGATGTTGATCGGGCAAGATCACCTTCTGATAGACGTTCTCCGTCTGGTTATTGTGTTTTAGTAGGAGGCAATTTGGTGTCTTGGAAGAGCAAGAAACAGAATGTAGTTGCTTGGTCTAGTGCAGAAGCAGAATATCGAGCAATGGCTATGCCAACACGTGAGCTAATTTGGATCAAACAATTGCTCAAGGAGTTGAAATTTGGTAAAATCAGCCAGATGGAACTTGTGTGAGATAATCAAGCTGCCCTTCATATAGAAATCAAACGATCTTCCATGAGAGGACTAAACACGTTGAGATTGATTGTCACTTCGTCAGAGAAAAGATACTCTCAAGAGATATTGCCAAAAAACTTGTGAAGTCGAATGATCAGCTTGCTGATATTTTCAACAAGCCTCCCACTTGTCCTCGTATTAGTTATATATGTAACAAGCTCGGTACATATGATTTATATGCACCTGCTTGAGGGAGAGTGTTAGTTTGGTAATTAAATAGTTACATGTAAATAACCCTAATTTTATATGTAGTAGGAGTAGAAGATGTATTATATATAGGACTTATTATATCCTTGTTAACACATCAATAATATAATTTTCCCGTGTCATATTTCTCACACTCACCATTTAGCAGGCGGATCCGAATATCTTCTAAATTCATATTGTCTAGATTATCATCATTCTCAGTTGAAGTATGAGGATGGACTGGTTCGCCCGCCACATCATTAAGGCTAGTAATATATCTTTTAACAGTTGGCCAGTCAGCAGGTCCTAGCTCCTCATCATCTCCAAGATCACCAAATGCTTCCAGAGCTTTATTCAACATCTCATATTTTGTGTAGTTCAATATGCGCTTCTGCAACAAGATAAAACTAAGTGACAGAAAGAAAATCTATAGATGAAGAATTAAAAATATAAAGCTGCAAACAACATGACTTTGCTTGCTTACCTCAGCATCCATCATTTCAACATGAAGGTATGAGTTTTAGTTTAAAAAGTTATGACTAGTTAAACTAGCATCTTTAATTATCCATGTGATACCATCTCTCTTTTATTCATGATACCTCGCCACTTTTCCAAACATATAAATTTCCTTATCATGCCACTTCTTTTTCCAGGAACACAAGTGACAGAGAGGGAAAGGTCTTCCATCTCTTTTTGATTCTATCACTCAACCATCTTTACTCATCTCGCCATCATTGAATTTGGTCTTTGAACAGTGTTGAATTCAAGGCAATATCCCTTTTTTTTTGTGATAAGGATGTAAGGTAATATCCTTTTTCTCACATTTTGCTTAATTTCAATATCATGTAGCGTTTCTGTTGGTCTGTTAGAGAAAAGCAGTTGTTCCATAAAAGAAATATAATGCTATGAAGGGCCAATTTGAATTTCTGAGAGGCTGACAAACCTGAGAGCAACCAATGACAAACCACATAAAGAAAGAATATAGGCAGCAAACATGTGAACTGATTATAAATGAGCAAGCATAAATGGAGTTAGGTGAATAACTCATCCCATTTGTCACCCATTTTATGTGGTTGGCATATGGGTTGGATCTAATATGGTCTACCTAAACCATGCATTTACTCCATTAACACCCATTAAAGAAATCAAAACCTTCTTACAATTTCACCTATAATATAAGCAAGCCATGTCAAATGTTCTAACATCATTTGCTTAGAGCTTTATCTTTTGCCAAATTTTCTTTCCTTTCTGCTTCTGTCTCCTATTTTGTCTACCAACCTCAGAAGTCCTGTTTCATTTGATTTCCAAATACTTCCAGACCAGAAATACTAATTGACTCGAATGAAGGAAGGAAAATCCATCTAGTAACAAAAATGAAGAACGAAACTAGAAAGGATGTTACTACACAACATGAAAATGTTTTCGCTTTTCTTGTACACCACCCAATCTGATTACAAGCTGCATAAACAATTAAGATTCAAACACCATAAATTTTAAGTTGGTTTCATTTAGCCCTTGGCTCATGTTCTTTATTCTGATTATGGACTTTTTTTTGTTTCCCGTATCTAAGTTGTGGCAACTAAAATAATAAACCAGCTGGCTTTTGAATAAACATGTAATCGAATTTGTCCCAAAATTACGAAACTAATGAAACCCTTCTTTTCTACGAATAGTAACTTTTAATCACTCTCCAAAAGAGGAAATGGAAACCCATTCAATTTATTAGAGGAGATGAAAACAGAAAGAGAAAGAGAAAACGAAAAAAGGAACTTATGGCACTAATGTTACAAGAGTAAAAGTTTGCTTTGCATCTTAGAAAATGAGTTGTAGATGGAAAATTGGTTCACACAATCAAACCTATCTGGATATAGGGTGTTATTGGATCGCTACTTGAGACCCATCAAAAGTTTCTTCCACCAAAGTCATTTTAGTAAAAACAATTTGGCTAACCCACTGTAAAAAACCCATTTCCACCTCTTAGGCTCCAACAAGAACAAAATACTACCGAGTCAAAAACAACTCTACCTTTGCTGTCGATAGCTTGTCCATTCCCAGAAAATGTAAGACGAACTGTGTGGTTGAGCCGTTGATGATGAGCGTCAAAAATACAACCCCACCAGTGAAGAAAACGAACTGCAAGAGAGGGAGGCCTCTATGACTAGAATAATATAACTAAATTATAATGAAATATAGCATACTTCCATTTTGATGGATTTCTTATTAATTCAATTCCTTTCTCTACTTACCAGAGTTCCAGTATCAGAACTGATGTATTGAGAGCCATCACTGACGCGCTGAAAACAGCCAAGAAGGCAAAATTATTAAACAAAGGGATTAGGTAAGATATTTTGCAGAATTAAGGAATGAGAAGGCACGGAGAGAAGAATTTGACATAGCTTACCTTGACCGACAATGAAAGAGACAATGCTACGGCACCTCGAAGGCCACCCCAAACAAGAATACAAGCTTCTTTCAAGTCCAAACCATAGCCAAAGTATCGTAAAAATGGATACAACACACCAACTACAACGGTCCGCGAGACAAGGATAAGCACATAAAGAAGGATGAGGTAACCCCACGAATAATCTGAAACACAGTAAAGGCAACGCAAAACAAAAAAGATGTAGTTTAACTTGAACAGAACTTTAAATTTATTGTAAAGACTAAAGACTGCATCAAACGAAATAGGACAGGAACTTGGCCCACATACATACATTGCATAGAGAGAGAGAGAGAGGGAGAGAGAGAGAGAGAGAGAGAGAGAGAGAGAGAGAGAGAGAGAGGAGGGAGGGAGGGAGGGAGGGAGAACAATCATAATACTTGCGTAACAGAGAAGCCAAAAGAGAAAATGCACAAACTAAGAAAATAAGGGAAAGTAAGAAAATATTCCCAATCAAGGCACGTTTTGGCGAGTCCACATCATCCTCAACATTGAGCACAGGTCACATTGAAGAGTTGCTTACGCCCAGAAAAAAACACCAACTGAAGAGCACCAACAACCTCCAAGGAGTTCAGAATTATCGGAAGAGGATGGTTTAATCATAGCAAGAGCTTAAAAAATTTCGTGTTTCTCCAAAATATAGAACAAGCATGACATTAATGATGGATGGTGTTAACCTCTTAAACAATTGCTTGCTTTTTGTATTCTTTACCTTCAGATAGACTAGAAGGTTGTAACTTTAACTTGTATCTTACACTATTCTACTTGTCTTATCTGGAAGATTGTTTTTAGCATTCAGATATTGAGAGGAATAAAACACCAAATACTGATTAGTCATATTCAATAAAAGAGATGAAGAAGGAAGTTATTTATATTCCTCTCAATTAACTTTTAAAGCCATTATGTCAGTTATACAATGTCCACCCTTTAAGCTGACAACATTGAGAGAACGCAGAAAAGAATCTCCTCCGCTTAACATCTTGCCGCTAACACACCTTTTACTTCATGGTTTTGGTATCATTGGGACAATGCACTAACTGTTAAAGTCAACATGTTATCATTTAAATTACAGACATCCAACAGTTCACTTTTAAACATAAAATGCGGGTCATTAAATTAAAAGACCTCAATGACTCTTACTCCAAAAAGCTTATTATCTTGTATATGTTATATGCATATGTTGTAACAAATACCATGGCCAGCTCTTTCACTGATTTAATGTCAGTTGACTCTTAGTTGCAAGATATCTCAAGTATCTGAGATCTGTTGAATCCCATTAGTAGCAAATTCGTAAATAACAATTGCAGGCAAAACGTACAGAAAATAAATGGATAATAAACATGACACAAGAAAATACGTAAATCGGATTGGTTACAGTAAGATAAATGTTACTTTTGTCTTCATAAGTTAAATGTCATTTTAGCAGTAGTACCATGGGTTTTGAAAATATTGTCACCATGGAGAATTCCTTCAGCTATGACGACTCCACTGCAGAAAAAGATAACCAAAATCAGCAACTAGGTTTTCGTTTTCATGGGATAAGTTGATAAAAACAAGAATCAGTTACACTTAGATAAATAATATAGCCAACTGCGCTGTTGATGTACACAAACACCTAAAGAAAACATCAAAATAACTTCCACCAAAAAGATAATTCTCAACAGTACTTTAATTTGCTGATGGTTAAGGATGGGAAGTCCCAAAAAGTGGCACTAAAGGAGCGCCTCCCCAGTGCACTAGCAAAAAGAGTGCCACCAGAAACTGATTAACAAAAAGAACAGCCATAAACATAGAAACCACCCATCTGACAAACTCAGCTCATCCATGGTCACATAGTATTCCCTAACCTAAGGCAATTTAAGTATGCAAAAGAAAGGACTTAAGCACTGACACCTGCTCATACTGAGGACATTCTATTTCTTTCTATCAAACTGCACCGAAACGATATTCAAGGATGATATCCATAGCTTCTTGGCTCATCCAACATATAAAGAGATTAGTGCAAGGATGATTTTGATTTCCAGTTCTTCAGATTTTGTTTCTGTTATAAAGTGAAAATTAGTAGCATAATCATCCTTTCAGTTCATTGAGGCCCTCCTTACATTCATCATATCTAAAACCTTTCCCACTTAAGAAATAAATATGGCGAAAGAATCACACATCTTATTTGGACTCCATTCTTCATTTGTCTAGCTAACTTGTTTAGAACTCCAGCTACTCTCATCCACTCTGTAATTCCATGCAATCAACCCATCTCTGAGTCTTATCCTCTGCTTAATCTCCACATCTTTTTTCCTAATAAGGCTTGATGAGGTATCTGCAGTTCCCTTATGCGCAGACCACTATTTCTTTTCAGGGAAAACACAATCTACCACATCGTCAAGTGATCCTTACGAACTTTACTGCAACCTTCCCAAAAGAAAATGTGTTGAAGGGACACAAAAACATGCATCAGAAAAGAATGACATTAAGCAAGTTATGCGATTTCCTAATAAGGACTTAGAAAGAGTTAACATGCAGGCTTTAGGGAAGTATCGTTTCTTCAAATAGGAAACTTGCACTCAGAGCCACCACACGAATCCAAACTCCCACACTCTTGAAGGCAGTCCGAAAGGGAGCCTTATAATCACTCATAAATCATATTTGTTTGGTTGCTAAAAAATGTTGTATCTGATTCTTTTGTCAACAAGTTTTTCCAACTACTTAAACTTGCTTGTTCCCCCAATTTATTTCCAGTAAGAGGGTATTATTGAGAGGCTACTTTGTTGTTGGGCTTGTAATGAATTTTCGAAGTACTACCAACACTCCAGCCATGCACATCTGAATAGATGATTAACATATTACCTTTCCTCCAAAAATAATCATTCTAAAAGTATTATTAAGTAACTCTGAAGTAGGTAAGGCTCATCAAAGAACAGAATTGTCCACTTCAGAATTCAGCATGGTTAGACAAAGAAGCCCACCTCCATGCCTTTCAGGTTCTCTTTAGCCCGTGCTACAGGTTCCTATCCAAAGCTAGCAGCAGCAAGTCCATTCTGCCGCTTTGGTTTCAATGACCCCAAAAACACCACCTTTCCTGAAAAATCCCTTATAACCAGTTTGTCAGGGACTTGCCTGTTGGTGCACATTGATGCTAGATTAGAATTAATAATGCTAAAGTTGCTCATTATCCCAAATAAGGGGTTTTCTTAATATTACTCTTTCAACAAGCTTACTAGATTAGCTAATAGTAAATTGGCCTATTGCTTTTATAGGATTTAGAATGAAGAAACATGTAAGGCTGGCAACCTAAATTCTTTTAAGCAACATAGCCATCTAAAGACCTTTTCCGAGAGTAGTAATGCTAACCACTACTGTTAAAAATGACTTAAGCAACAGAGTTGGTAAGAAAGCTGAAATACATACTTACCTTAAAATAAAAATTAATGTATTTGCAATATAGGCAACCATTTCCCTGAAACAAAGGTAAGATTTATATTAGAAAACAAAATCTAAAGTTGTTCTAAGCAGCATATTATACATTTGAGACCTGTTGCATACACATATAAATGAAAAACATGACATGCTATCATCTTACAGATGTTCAATCGTGTGGGTAGTGATATCAGAAGGTAAGACATAAATCCTATACTCAAATATATAATGCAACGCTTGTAGATGATGTCACCTGATTTGAAATTAGATATTAGTAAATTTTGGACAAATTATTCTGGAGCAGTAAACTGTGAAACTCAAAACAAAAAAAGGGCAGCCCGATGCATTAAACTCCCGCTATGCGCAGGGTCCGGGGAAGGGCCGGACCACAAGGGTCTATTATACGCAGCCTTACCCTGCATTTCTGCAAGAGGCTGTTTCCACGGCTTGAACTCGTGACCTCCTTGTCACATGGCAGCAACTTTACTAGTTATGTCAAGGCTCCCCTTCTGCAACTCAAAACAAGATGACAAAAAATACAATTAGTAGATACTACAGCTGTTATGTCAGAGTCTGTAGGTTTTTACAAAATTATTGCTTTTTGTCTTTGGAAGGGAAGTACCATAGAAGGTCTAATGCCAAAAGCAAGTCTTCTTGTCAGTTGTTCAATTTCAATATCTGTAAGAGGGTCAGTAAAATTTACCAAAAGTGATGCAAACTTTGTTGGCTCTCACCCTTGAAAGCAGTTTTAGCTACAGCTGAGTAGAACCTGTCAATGCGTGTATATCAAAATAAGGTGTTTTCCAGCTGTAGAAAGAATATCTAAAGATCAATTCTAACACTTACATCCCCAGAGTCATCACAGTCAATACACCAGAGATATCAGCCCCTTGTTGTGCCTGTTTCATGGAAGCTGTGATTGGCCTTTGTCACATGGAAAAATATGTGAACTTGAAGTAGCCACGGGTCAATTGGTTTTGTGACTCTTTACAAACTTGTTTTTAGTTTTATGACCCAACCTCTTTTTTACACATGGGAAATTTACTTTTACACGTAAGAGATTTGTCTTATACATATAAAAGATCTAAAAAGGTCATTTTCTTAATTTAAAAATTATAAAGGGGCATGATGTACAAATAGAATATGGGCTAAGGGAAAATGAAAAGAGTGCAGCAGACTTGTAAATCCACATGAAGGACAAAGTCAACAACAAATAGATAGGTAGGGCTAATAGAGATGATTATAAAAATGGCATGGATTAAAAGAACAAAAATAAGAGTTATTAATTCACATCAAACTGATCAAAGAGCTTCAGGCTATGAAGTACTCTATCCCTTCCAAATTATGTGACACGCTACCATTTTGAAATATCTAAAAATGTTTAGCACCATTCTAATTATAATAGTACTATTTTATGCAACTTTCACATGTTTCAAACTCAAATTTATTTGACCTTTCATTTTTAAATTTCAATATGAAATACCCGGTAAACTAAGCGCGCAACCGCTATTCCATTACTCTGCTATTTATATAATATAGGCATTTTAAATTGCATGTTCAGTTAAACTATGCTACATAAATTGCAATGATAATATTTATCCTTCAATGCCAAGCTAGTTCATACACGCTATATGAATCATCACTATGCATTTCACTCCATTTGGACCCATTTTCTTCTAATATTCAATAACTTCAGAAAAAGGATAGAATAATTTCCTTGTGCCAAGAATTATCACCCTGGAAATGTTTTCAAGTGACACCATTGCTTGGAAAATAACTTCGGCTATTTTTTAAAAAATTTCCCAATACTTTTGACTTATACATTTTTCCTTCCCTATTTCCTTCAGAATTCTGAACTTCACAGATCTTGTGGTAGATGCTACGAAGTTAATAGACATTTCTAGGATATTGTTTCCAAGAGATATCTCATTTTTCTAACTTTTCTTCCCTAGCACATAAGAGAATATATCAAGAAATATTAGCCATAGCCATGCACCTAAGAGACCTTGTCTATTATATATATAAAGAAGAGCCGGAAGACACTCTTTCATGGCAGAAGCACAGCAGTGGAAGTATACAATAAGTTCAGCTTACAAAGATTTGAATCAGGTGTCTCAAGATCAGCTTATGGCCTTGGAAACACATTCCAAAGTTAAAATACCATATAAAGAAGCATCCTTTCTTGGTTGGTAGCTAAAGAAGCGGTACTTACTTAGGAAAATCTTGGGAAAAGAAGATTACCAATTGGTTCTAGATGCTATATATGTGGACAAGAGAGACAATTAGCCATTTGTTTCTACACTGTAGAATGACCAGGCAGTTGTGGGAATTGTTCAACAACTTCATGGGTATTTGGTGTGTTAAATATGGCAAGAATTGATACTATGTAAATATGAAAAGATACACAAATCCCCGCAATTAAGTAATTAAGAGATTTTGTAGGCTTGTAACTCTAGTCTTTCCTTATTTCTCTTTCTGCCAAAGGTTATTTAAACCCAACAGCTTGAGGGAATAATCAAGCACTCCATTCACCATTTTTCTTCTCTTTTTCTTTCTCATGGTACCAGAGCTAAGGTTTTTAGTCCCTGCTCCATCATATTTTTCTTCCTTGAATTAAAAGACTAGAGAAGAACCAGATCCGCCGATTCTTCAATTTTCTCTATTTCTTCCTATTTCTCCTATTTTTGTAGTTACTCTCATCCACTATTTTCAGCAGTTCCTGTATAATAAATACAACAATAGGAGATAATAAAGCAGTTGAAAATCAAATTACTGGAAAGTCTATTTTTCCTCTTCACCATCTCCAACAATTACTACTATTTAGTTGGATGGTTGTGGAAATTATACCTCTTGGGCAGCTTCTGTACAATTGTGGTTCATAGGTCAAGGATATCAAGATCCTTTGATCAAGAATTATATAGAAATTGGAGCATCTGATAGACCAACTTGGATTAAAATAGATGTTCAATTATGCAGTCTTCTATGGAACTCTCTTGATAGTAAGTTACTTAATCATTTTCAGTCATGTAAGACATGTTGCAAGGTTTGGAACAAGGCCAAAACCTTGTATACAAATGACATACAACTTATTTACAAGGTGGTTTCAGAAACTGTCCACCTGCAACAGAATCTTGCGCAAGTTATCTTCGTCAGGTAGAATCCTTAAAGGCTCAATTTGATTCTCTTATGCCTTTTACTGACAAGTTGGATGATCAGGAGAGACTGAGAGACAGATTCGTGCTAGCGCATCCGTTCCAACCTTGGAGGAAGTATTTGCCAGACTGCTGTGTATCACATATACACCAGAGGTAAACTCATATGATACTTTTATAATGGCTGTACAAACTAACAATTTTCAAAATGGACAAAGAAAAGGAAAAGGAAAAGCCACTAAACACTGCACATACTGGGGTAAGGGAGGACATACACGAGATGTTTGTCGGTCGCTTCATGGTAAGCCTCCACGTAACAATGATCGTCCTCGACATGTAATCAATGTGGCTCACCGTGGAGATACAAATGCTTTGATCTCTCCAAAAATAGGTACTTAATCTCAGCAAATGTTACCTTTTTTGAGACATCCCCGTATTTTTCTCGTAATTCATTAAATCAAAAGGCCATATCCACAGTTCTTCCAATTCCACCCTTTTCGCCTCCAACTCCAGCTCCACCATTCCAAGTCTATTCTAGACGCCCTCGACCTAATTCTTAACCTACTAATCCAGTTGGTGCTTCTGATCCTAATGCAGGTACACAAAGCCTACCGGGTGACTCGTTGCCTTCTGCAGCAATGTCTCATGCTTCGGTTGAGCATTCATCAGATGTCACTGATCTCCCCATTGCTCTCCGAAAAGGTACTAGAACTACTGCGAATCAAACTCCCACTTATACCTTTTTAAATTATCATCTTTTATCACCTTCATATCATACCTTTATTATTAAGTTATCCACTGTCAAGGTTCCAAAGACTGTGGAAGAAGCAGTGACCCATCCATATTGGCGTCAGGCTATGATTGAAGAGATAATTGCCTTGAATGATAATGGTACTTGGGAGATAGTCCCTTTACCTAAAGGAAAAACCGTAGTTGGTCGTCGATGGGCGTTTACAGTTAAGGTAGGTCCAAACGGAGCAGTTGATTGCCTTGAAGCATGATTGGTTGCCAAGGGGTATACTCAGGTGTATGGCGATGATTATGGTGATACTTTTTCACCAATTGCAAAGATGGCATGTGTCTGTCTTCTTATCTCTTAGCAATGATGAATCATTGGCATTGGCCTCTTTTTAAGTTGGACATTAAGAATGCATTCCATCATGAATAACCTATTGAAGAAGTATATATGGAGTAACCACTAGGGTTTGTTGCTCACGGGAGTTTGAATTAGTCTGTCAACTTCGTCGATCTCATTATGATCTCAAGCAGTCTCCTAGGGCATGATTTGGCCGTTTCCGAACTATTGTCCAACAATTTGGAACGACCCGAACAGAAGCTGATCATTCAGTATTCTATAGGCATTCATCTCATGGCTAATGTATCTTTCTAATTGTTTATGTTGATGATATTATTATCATGGGTGAAGATCATAAAGGTACTAGTTTCTCAACACGTGCGTTGCACGTGAATGTCGAGTACGTAATACATGATATATAAAGTTATTAAAAAATATTTAATTAAATAATTATACAGAAAAGAATAAAATATATTTTGGTCATCGTATGATAGCTTGTTTGTTAAGGTTAAGATGATTGAATGTCTCTAAACCTATAAAGATGAACAATAAAAATTTAATATATATGTTATGTTTTTACTTATTCTTAATTATATGAAATATGAAATACTAACATGTAATGAAGTGCGACTAAGGCCTAATACTTCCTTATGGCTGATATATTTTGATGTATGTCCATTTCATCTATTTCGATTACTTTGTCAATACTTGTTATTGACATTGATATCACTCCTAAAGTGTAACATAATTTGGTCACATGAAAAAACATACTCCTTCCGTCCCAATTTATATGAAGGTGTTAGGGTTCCGAGCGTCAAAAGTTATTTTTTATTGTAATTTTTTTATATGCCTTTTAAATATTTTGAATTATTAATTATTTTGATTTATAGAACATACTTTTCATGTAGTTTCCAAGTAAATTTTATTTTGAAAAATTTAAAGCTTTTATGTTCAAATACACGATTCAAAAGAACTTTGAATCTTGAAAAACAAAAAAGGGTCATATAAATTGAGACAGAGAAAGTATTTAGGTGAAGGCAATTGTATAACAAACAAAATTGCAGTCTATGAACACATTAAATATACAACACAGAAGGATCTTGAATTTACCTCGTGACATCCTTGGGTCTTGACAATCAAATTCTCTTCGTATATATATACTTACACGTACAACGTAACACGAAAGGGCTTTGGGTTATTATGAAGGAAAAAATCTTTTTTTTTTCTTTTTGGAATTTGGAGTTGGATTGGTCATTGGTTGTAGAGGAGTACCAAATGTTGAAGGAAAGTGTATGAAATATTGATTATATATTCTTAGAAAGAAGATAGGTATGTGCAATGTAATGGTTGTGACTCTTAGCATGAAACATTGGTTGGCTGTATGCACGTTTCAGCTTCTTAAAAATTAAGTAAGATATTTATCCCATCTTTAATTGGGATAAAATTATGGTATAACTAATTATGCGATTAACTATTCCGGGATATCCTCGTGGGAGGGTGGAATAACTAATCCCGGGAATACTTATTTCCCAACCAAACGACCCCTCAAAGCTTTGGTAAAGCTGACCACACTAATTTTTTTTGTGGAAACGAAGAGTCATGTTGGTTAATATATAAGTTAGTTCTGCTTTAATGTATCTTAAACATTGAAGTAGGTAATTTTTATTTTTGTAAAGGACAAAATGGTCAGTAATTTTTAGAGGATATTTTGGTAATTCAATTTTTAGCTTAAAGTCTTCCCACTTTTAATATAGTATAGATATAGATTATCCAACTTAAGTGGCATCTTTCAAGTCAATTGAGGATCTGGCAAATTAAAATATTTTCTAGGCATTGAGGTGGCACAATCTAGGTCATCTCACAAAGTAAGTATGCCTTAGATATTTTGAAAAACACTGTTATGTTGAACTGCAAACTTGTGGACAGTCCCATGGATTCAAATACTAAACTTGTTCCGGAACAAGGGAAGCCTCTAAAAGATCCAGGAAGATATCGGAAACTTGTTGGCAAACTCAACTATCTGACGATCACGAGACTTGACATCTCATTTGTTGTAAGTGTGGTAAGCTAGTTTCTCTCGTCACCTTGTGACAGTCATTGGGATGCAGCAATTCACATCCTAAGATATGTCAAAGTGTCAAAGGTTCTCCGGGACAAGGTTTATTGTATGAAAACAAGGGACGTGCAGACATTGTTGGATATTCTAATGTAGATTGTGCAGGTTCTCCTTCTGATAGAGGGTCCACTTCAGATTATTGTATTTTAATTGGAGGCAACCTCATATACTGTCTCCTGGAAAAGTAAAAAGCAAGATGTGGTGGCTAGGTCAAGCGCAAAGGCAGAATATCGGGCTATGGCATTGGCTACCTGTGAGCTTATATGGCTAAGGCAACTTCTACAGGAGTTAAAAGATGGGAGGAAACGAGTCGATGAAATTGATTTGTGATAATCACGCCGCATTATATATCGCTTCAAATCCAGTATTTCATGAAAGAACAAAGCATATTGAAGTAGATTGTCACTTCATTCAGCAAAAGATTGAGTCTGAGTGCATTATTACAAGTTTTGTCAACTGAAAAGACCAACTAGCAGATGTCCTCACAAAATCACTCCGAGGGTCTAGAATTGGGGATATCTGTAGCAAGCTAGGAGCATATGACTTGTACGCTCCAACTTGAAAGGGAGTGTTAAATATGGCAAGAATTGATACTATGTAAATATGAAAAGATACATAAATCCTTGTAATCACACAAATCTTTGTAATTAAGTAATTAGGAGTAATTATAGTCTTTCCTCATTTGTATTTTTGTCAAAGGTTATTTAAACCTAATAGCTTGAGGAATAATCAAGCACTCTATTCACCATCTTTCTTCTCTTCTTCTTTCTCAAGGTGGACAATGCTAGGAAGAACCTCTGAATTTTTTTGTAGCTAGAATACTGGGAGGAACTCTACCTGTAACAAAGACATGGAAAATTTTCCCAGCTGCTATCGCCTATTTGGTTGACAGTATGGAAGGAGAGCAATGCAAGGTGCTTTGAAGTCCTACACAGGATATCAAAAGGAATTGTATTCTCCCTTTTAGCTTTTAGTGTAAATTAAAATATATTGATGACCAGGATTCAATCATAGAAGTCTTAGGCTCCTTGTAAGAAGAACAAGGATTGTTTAGCTTTTGGTTTTTATCTTCATGCTTCATGATGTACATTCTGACTCCCAGCACAAAGTTTGTGCCGATGAATTAACTAATACATTGGAATTGTTACCTTTTCAAAACAAAACAAAAAAAGAAAGCGTTTCAAGTATGTAAGATCGGAAGGGTACATACCGTGAAGTAAGCAACATAGCTCACGGTAAGAGTCAGGGTGATCTCAATCACCGTGTCATTGAAAATGAATCCCAGCCATAAAACAGAAGCTATTCCAAAAGCAAGACCAACACCCACTCTGGACCACAAAAACAAAACTTATCAGACGACTTCCACTAGCAGATAACCAATATTAAATGCAAATATACATACGCCCCAAGGGAAACTTGTACTAAAAATTTGATGACGGCTCCCCAGTTAAAGGCCCAACCAGTTACCATCCTTAAAAGTAGCTGATACACAACAATTGCCGTCCTGAAGGAAAAGGAGGAGTTACCACAATGAAGAATAAACAAACTATTATTGGAAAAACTCTCCAAGGAAAAGGGAAGGAAAGAGGATACAATTATCATGAAATTCCACTTATCCCCTCTGCCATGGAAAATAAGCAAATTTCCATCTCTTAACATAAGCAACATTCAACATATTTCTACTAGGAGTAAATTACCCATCATTCATCAAGGACTCTCCTTCAATTATGGTACTCAATTTCTTGCTGGCACCGAGCTCCTTCAGAAGGGCTACAACAGCCACAGGATCAGTAGCACTTAGAAGTCCACCAAGCAACAATGACGTTTGCCAGCTCCAGTTATAAGGAAAAGCAAGCTACATTTGTCACTAATTTCAGATGCCTCCGCCGATAAAAACTATTGAACTCTGGAAAATCAGAATTCAGCTGACCTTGAGAGCAGATCCAAGACAAAAGGTGGAAATAAGCACGCCAGGCCCAGCAAGTAGAATCATCTGTACTGCACACCTCTGCATTTGGAGAAATTACTTGTTTAGTTCACTAATACAGGTTAAAGCCAAATTGACAAATTCAATGATCAGATGTGGAAACCAGAAAAATAAGGCAAATAGTGTTAAGCCAAATGCCATAATATGATTAGTGATAGAAGGAAAAAAGGGATCACTTCTAAGTAGGAAACATACTAGAACAAAGAGATTAACATGGAAGTGTACCGAGAAAAGCCTCTCCAATTACGGTAAAAATGTGAGGAATTAAGGTCAACATGCACTGCAATATGTTTGAGATATCTAAGGAAAGGGAAAAGAATATGCATTTTTAAGCTAATATGTCAGTTTGAGTTATTCAGATTATCTTTTTAGATGGTAGTAAGTAGATGCAAAGAGTACAAGAGTGCAACATCGAGATTAGCTCCAGTATATGTGATAAAGATAAATCTAGGGAGCTAACAAAATCAAAAAATTTGGTCAAAGTTATTTACAGGGGTAAATTTAGACCAACAAAATAGGTTTACAAGACATTTAACCTTCAAGGAGTGATTTGGAGTTGAGATGCCATCAAAACATCTCTTGTTCCTCTCTATCCATAAACACCAAAAGATACATGGTGGGACCATGTTATTTAAATTATTTAAATCCTTTTGCAATGATCATATTTTGATGGGAGAGTTAACATAGGCTGTTTGTGCTAAGTTTATGGTTTCCGGGCGCTCGAGGTTTTCATATATTGCCACTATAGAATATCTCTGATCCTCTCCACACCGCCAATCACCTAACTTCTTTCATCAACTTCCTTCATCTGAAACCCTTCAACTCCTCATCTTCCTTTTCTGGCATCTTCAAACACCTCACAGCCATGCATCGGAGTCCCAAATCTCCACAGTTTCTTTTATACACAAACTTCACATGCACAAACTATTATCTTTCAGCTCCCAGCAATACTCCTTTCCTCAGTGTGAGAAATAATACACGAAAATATTATGTTATTGATGTACCCTAACTATAATACAAGTACCCCTAGTTATAACAGTATACAATACCTATGCTACTCCTATTCCATGTAGGACTATGCTTATTTACATAACAACTAACTAACACTCAGGATTCATAGATTAAGCATAAGTTTTTGCGTTAGTCTCATAGTAACTTAATCCAAGTAGACAGCAACGTGAAACATGATCGATTTAAAACTAGTGGTAAACTCTCAGAAGATGGAATGTATTATCTAACGGGGAAAAGCCACTTGAGGTAATAGGAAAAAGATGACTTGGGTCGAACAGATTGAGATTTGCAAGTCCTACATTAAATAATCAGGGGGTAGACAACTCTTCTTTTCTCTTGATCTGTTAAAGTTTATTAAGAGACTCTGGAAAAAGAATTATCTCACTTGGGCAGACTAGTTTTAATTAATAGCATTCTAGACATCTTCCGACCTACCACATGTCCTCTATACCACTTAATCAATTTCTCTGAAGCTGAAAAAGCTTAAAGGGGACTTTCCATGGGATGGTAATGCAGAAGGCAAAGTATTCCATGGGGTTAACTGAGCACGAGTGCAAATGGAAGATGGTCATTTAGTTACAACGGCAAATCAACACAACAGAAGTCTTCTGTACAAATGGAATTGGGAATTAACTCTGAACAGAATGCCATGGGGAAGTCAGTAGTCACAGTAATGTTTGAGCTCCTCCCCAGGTGGTCTAACTCAATCACCTCTTCATTTGGAATTTGCTTATGGAAGTACATTAGGGAGCTTTTGGAACAAACTCTTCTCTAGTTACAACATCCAACTTAGGCAATGGAAGAAAATAAAGTTTTGGCAGGATGCATGGTTAGGCACATTCTCCTACAAGATGAATTTCAAGATTTGTTCCATATGATGCAGAATACTGTGAGATATGGAAGCCCAATGCATGCGGAAAAGGGATGGGAAGAAAAGCTTAGAAGAACTCTAAAAGATGGACAGATAGGCAGCATCACAGGATTAATAGAGAAGCTGGACAAGTACGGCCACTTGTCTCATAAACCAGATTGTTTGTGCTGGAAAGCATACCAAAAAGTGTCTGTCAAAATCAAATCTTGTTATCCATCATTAGTTTCATCGGGGGAGAGCCAGAATGATTCCTCATGGAAGCACCAGTGGAAGATCAACACCCCATTAAAAGCATCCTTCACGTGGGCAGCTTTACACAATAGTTGGCTTACACAAGTAAAACCTCCAGAAAAGAGAAATTGTCCTATGCAATGTATGATACACCTTTGAGCAGTGAATCTGAAGAGATAGACCATCTCTTCCTACATTGCCACCTAGTACTCCAACTATCTTACATGTTCCTTGCCATTAGGTGATATTGGTGTTGCTTAGGTGCTTAAAGAATTACTGCCCTATTGGTTTGGAAAGAGAGTGAAAAAGAAAAACAACAAGGACATTTGGATCACCACCCCAGCATGTATGTGTTGGGTATTAGGAAAGAAAGAAACTGCAGATGTTCTGAAAGCATGGAGGATGCATTTCATATAATTAACATTAGGTGTTTGTATCTACTAGCATTTTGGACCAAATTGAAAGATTATACAATTTATACACTTTTTTGAATTCCTGTCTTCTTTCCAGGAACATAGGGGAAAATGCAAACCATTTTTGTAAATTGCAGCCTTTTCTGTGCATGACAGCATTCCCTCAATGCTACATTTTATTTAATAAAACTATTACTCATCAGAAAATATATTGCCGCTGTAATCTTTACAATAAGTTCAATGCCAGCAGATTAATACTTGGTCAGCATTTAAAGATAAACGCAGCAAGATGTAAGGTTGTAAAACATGAAGAAGACATAATGCATGACATTTTGTTTTATAGGTGAAGAATAGCATAAATTATGCCATAAACAATCATATGAACAAAGCAATAATACAACCAAAGAGGTAGAAGTCAAAAGAATGCACAAGCGTAATAACATACAGATGTACATACATAGAGGAGAAAAATCATCACTGGAGCGCCCATAGTTTGTGCATTCTACGAGCAGTAGAAGAAAGGAAGGCTAGTGGTAATGTACCTTTATCTGGTGAACTTCCATTGAGAAAGCACTCTCAAAAAGAAGAGCAGGGAGGAAAACCGCCAACAGAAGATCAGGATCAATGTTTGCCCCTGTGCAGATGCCAAATGGTTCACGATTTACCAGGTACAGACATTTGAGAGAAAAATAATTAATTAATAGTATACTGGGCCAATGGGGGGTTCTAGTTGCTATTAGACAGAGAGAAATTTGATTTGAATTTATTGGATACTTGTGCAAAGAATATAAGGAATTGAACTTACAGATACGAATACCATCTCCAATCCTTCCCAACCCATGATGTGTTCCATATTCTGCAGGGTAACTTGTTATGTATATATCAGCACTCAAAATATAAAGAGTTTTTACTTCAAAATTTTGTTGGCACCTGAAGCAGAGGTGAATAATATTATATTTAAGATCAATCACATCAGTGTCATTTACATCACGCTGGCAGCAGATGTTCCAAAAGATGTCCAAAAAATAAATTCCAGAAAGAAAAAAAAGAAAAGCAACACTTACACTTAAGCAATTAGAAATCGAAGCTAAAATTTCAAACATTTCAGATTTTCTTCTCTCCTCCTCCAGCTATCTATTAGTTATGGTTAATTTTGCAGATCTAATAAATAAATAGAAGTATCCCTACTCTAGTAGCTTAAACTTTTAGATGAGCGATTTCACTTAATTCAAAATGTTATGGCCTTGAATTTGGTCTCTCTGCCACCATCAACTCAAATGCTTTCACTTGCTTGGCCCAAGAAGAAAATCAAGTCGGTATGTTACTGAATTAAAAATGAATAAGTCGCCACCTTAACAATTTAAGTTTTTAGATAAGGCTGGTAGTTCATTTATCTTTAAAAGAAGGCAATTACAATAAAGCCCCATTATGATATACTAGTCTCGACCAGCTGAAGTTAATTAGGTTGATGCAGCTTAGAGGACACTGATACTAGCAAATCATATATTCAAAGGTGTCCTGAGATTTGCACAGACATCCAAAATGAATGTCAAATGCGGGCAATTCTGCAATTTAGCTCAAATTATATCATATGATGATCATTCAGGCACTGATGATCATTCAGGGTGTGAAAAATATAAAAATAAATAGATAAATAAACAGGAAAAACGAACCTAAAGAGCCGATGCCAATGCCAAGAACAAGCAAAGCGACAGAGTAAGGCACTCTGGTACCCCTCAACACGTGTCTGCAAGCAATTCCCAATAGCAAACTGATCCCTACAAATATCACTGCGTTTGTAGGATCCGAACCTGAACTTTCTGAACTACTTGTTGACTCCTCCAGCACTCTAAACGGCGTCGTTAATACTATCGACTCCATAGCAAATTCTTTAACAATTGCAGTTCATGTAATCGAATATCAATGGCAGTTGACTTAAAATGTGATTGGCGAAAGTTACACAAGTTAACTTCAAATGAGCTCAAAACTTCAGTTTTAGCCTTTTAGGTTTCTATATAATAGTGGTGATGATGACACAGGGAAAAAAGAAGATTTAAGACGCAATCATACAAGTTGATTTCTGTGTCGTGTACGATAATCCAATTCTTTTTATTTTAGTAATTTTAATAGAATAATCACTGATGTCTTGGATTATTAACGGCCTGTTTGTTGAATTATTCTGCCCAACTTAAAAAATTACTGAAATTCTTTTTATTTTAGTAATTTTAATAGAATAATCACTGATGTCTTGGATTATTAACGGCCTGTTTGTTGAATTATTCTGCCTAACTTAAAAAATTACTGAAATTATGTTACAAAACTTAGCTCAAAGTAATAAACAAAAAAATAGATAACAAAGTAGAGAGAAATAGGGAAGAGAATATATTTCTTCTATGTATTCAAGTGTACTACAAAATGATTTCTCATCCTCTATTTATAGTACTACATAGAGGTATACTAAAAGAATTCCATAAATATGTCATTAAGCTTTTGAGATCATGGAGGAAGATCATGGGGGAGATCATGGAGGTGTGGGAGTTACAACCATAAGTATTAGAGTAGTGGAAGTTATGGAGATAATGGATAAAAGTAGTGGGTGTTATAGGAGTTATGGACATCCACCATAATCTAATATTTCATAACACTCCCCCTTGGATGTCCAAAGATAATGTGCCTCGTTAAAACCTTAACTAAAATAAAACCCAATGGGAAAAAAAAATTCTAGAAATGGAAAAAGAGTGCACATATCTAACAAAATGCATTTTTGTTGCCTCGTTAAAAACCTTGCAAGGGAAACCCAGTGGGACAAAACCTTGTAAGGGAAAAAGAGTGCAACGCGCATTAACTCCCCCTGAAAAGAGCATCAAGTCACATCATTGAGCCTTCGCATTCCAATCTTGTGTACCAGCTTCTTGAAGGTTGACGTTGGTAGAGATTTTGTGAACAAATCAACCATATTGTCACTTGAACGAATCTGTTGCACATTGATATCACCATTCTTTTGAAGATCATGTGTGAAAAATAACTTTGGTGAAATATGCTTTGTTCTATCTCCTTTTATGAATCCTCCCTTCAATTGGGCTATGCATGCTGCATTGTCTTCATACAAAATCGTGGGTAGTTTGTCACATTTCAAACCACATTTGTCTCGAATATGATGTATTATAGACCTCAACCACACACACTCTCGACTTGCTTCATGAATAACGATTATCTCAGCATGATTAGATGAAGTAGCCACAATTGATTGCTTAGTCGATCGCCAAGATATGGCAGTGCCTCCACAGATAAACACATAACCTGTTTGAGATCGAGCCTTGTGTGGGTTAGATAAATATCCAGCATCAGCATAACCAACAAGATCAGGACTGCAATTATTGCTATAAAATAAGCCCATATTGGTAGTCCCTTTTAGATACCGCAATATATGTTTGATTCCATTCCAATGTCTCCTTGTGGAGCAGAGCTATATCTTGCTAAGACATTAACTGGAAAAGTTATGTCAGGCCTTGTAGTATTTGCAAGATACATTAGTGCGCCAATTGCACTAAGATATGGTACTTCAGGACCAAGTAGCTCTTCATTCTTTTCTTGCGGTCAGAATGGATCCTTATTCACATCAAGTGATCGAACAACCATCGGAGTACTTAAAGGATATGCTCCATCCATGTAAAATCGTTTCAATACCTTTTCTATATAGGCAGATTGATGAACAAAAATTCCGTTTGCCAAATATTCAATTTGCAAACCAAGACATAATTTTGTCTTTCCGAGATCTTTCATCTCGAATTCCTTCTTTAAATAATCAATTGCCTTTTGGAGTTCTATGGGAGTTCCAATAAGGTTTATGTCATCGACATATACGGGAAGTACAACAAATTCCGATGTTGTTTTCTTTATAAAAACACATGGGCAAATGGCATCATTTATATAGCCTTCCTTTAATAAATACTCAATAAGACGATTATACCACATTCGTCCTGATTGCTTTAGACCATACAAAGATCTTTGCAATTTGATTGAAAATATTTCCCGGGACTTTGAATTATGAGTGTTTGGCATTTTGAATCCATCGGGAATTTTCATGTATATCTCATTATCAAGTGAGCCATAAAGATAGGCAGTAACCACATCCATTAAATGCATGTCAAGCTTTTCAAGGACAGCAAAACTAATGAGATAACGGAAAGTTATAGCATCCATTACGGGTGAATATGTCTCTTCATAATCGACACCAGGCCTTTGAGAAAATCCTTGTGCAACAAGGCGTGCCTTATATCTTTGTACCTTGTTTTTCTCATTTCTCTTGCGTACAAAGACCCATCTATAGCCAACAGGCTTAACACCATTAGGTGTTTCAACTATAGGCCCAAAAACTTCACGTTTTGCAAGTGAATTCAATTCTGATTGGATTGCTTCTTGCCATTTTGGCCAATCAAGTCTTTGTCGACATTCTCCAACAGATTGAGGTTCAAGATCCTCATTTTCTTGCATAATGCTAGATGCAACATTATATGCAAAGACATAATCCACCACTATATCCACTCGATTAAAATTTGTCTCAATATCGATTGGATTTATTGATAGTTCCTTATTTTCATGAGTCTCGGGCTCAATGGATTCTTCATGAATCTCAGAATTTATTAAATCGTGAATTTCCTCATGAGATTCTTTCGTAGTGTCATTTTGATCATTTGCTTTCCTTTTTCTAGGATTTCGATCTTTGGAACCTAATGGCCTGCCACGTTTTAGGCGTGCTTTCGACTCATTAGATATGACACTAGAAGATCGTCCAATAGGGATATCAATACGGATTGGAACATTCTCTGCGGGGATGTGAGATTTTGTTATCCTTTTCAAGTCCGTGAATGCGTCAGGCATTTGATTTGCTATTCTTTGCAAATGGATAATATTTTACACATCTTTTTCACAAATAGAGGTATGTGGATCAAGATGAGATAATGATGGATTTTTCCACAAAATTTCCCGTTTGGTTTCACCAACTTCTCCCCCTAATTTTGGGAAAAGTGTCTCATCGAATCGACCGTCTGCAAATCGTGCAGTGAACAAATCCCATGTCAATGTTTCGAGGTAGCGAATAATGGAGGGCGATTCAAACCCAACATATATTCCTAACCTTCTTTGCGGACCCATTTTGGTGCGGTATGGCGGTGCTACAGGCACATATACTGCGCATCCAAAAATTCTTAAATGGGATATATTAGGTTCATGACCCAAAGCTAATTGCAACGGGGAATATTTGTGATAATTCGTCGGTCTGAGACGAACTAGCATTGCTGCATGCAAATTGGCGTGACCCCAAACCGAAGTGGGCAGCCTCGTTTTCATGAGTAATGGTCTTGCAATCAACTGCAGACGTTTAATTAAAGATTCTGCAAGACCATTTTGAGTGTGAACATGAGCTACAGGATGTTCCACCTTTATCCTAATTGATAAGCAATAATCATTAAATGCTTGGGATGAAAACTCAGCACCATTATCTAGTCTAATAGACTTAATTGGATTATCAGGAAATTGTGCTCGTAATCGAATTATTTGTGCCATTAATTTTGCAAATGCAAGGTTGCGTGATGACAATATGCACACATGAGACCATCTAGGGGATGCGTCTATTAAGACCATAAAATATCTAAAGGACCCACTAAGTGGGTGAATAGGTCCACAAATATCCCCTTGTAACGTTCCAAAAACGTAGGTGACTCAGTTCCAACCTTTGTTGGTGATGGTCTAATAATTAACTTGCCTTGATAACAAGAAGTGCAAGAAAATTCATTATTGAAAAGAATCTTGAAATTCATTAATGGATGCCCATATGAGTTTTCTATAATCCGTCTCAGCATAATTGATACAGGATGTCCCGATCGATCATGCCAAAGTACAAAAGTATTGGAATCAGTAACCTTTTGGTTTACTGTGGAATGTGCCTCAATTGCACTAATTTTTGTCCCAATACAAGCCACAAGATAAAGATGGGAACTTCTCAATAACCCTCTTTTGGCCAGAGACATTCTTTGTAATGATGAGGTATTCAAGATTATTCTCATCTATTGTCTCAATATGATATCCATTTTGATGGATATCTTTAAAACTCAACAAGTTCCTCTTGGACTTGGAAGAGAACATTGCATTCTCTATGATAAATATTGTTCCTTTAGGCAGAGTTATAGTTGCTCTTCCGGAGCCTTCAATCAATTTACTACTACCAGAAATTGTAGTAACATCTGCCTTACACATACTTAAATGAGAGAAATATTTCTTCTCTTTGAATATCGTATGTGTGGTACATGAATCAATTAAACAAATATTTTTACAATTGGATGTTGATCCAAGTTTGCTTTGTGAGATATCCATATTTGCTTCCCATGGTTTGACATACAAAAGAAATATACGAAAAATATTAGTATTTTTTTTTATAGATATGAGAATAAACAAATTTAAGTCTATGATTCAACATAATAGTTTCAGTTCGGTCATTATGAAAAAAAAATCTTTTATCATAGTTATTCTCCTTTTAATATCAAAGTATTAACAATTAGTAGTAGCATAAAGAGTCTTCACAATATTTCTTTTATTACTATATTTAATGTGCTGCAAATAAAGCATAAGATGAAAATATAAAATTTGAACCATATCACAATAATATATAACTTATGTAAACTATGATAATTATTTATTCATTAACTACTACGAATAAATAAAAATAAAAATATCAAACTGCTCAATCTTCTTTAACCATGGATCCATCACCGATCAAGTGATCTATTTTCCCCTCAGGGTGCTCAAAGAAGTCTGCCACATCCAAGTGGGTGATGTCAAAATTATTGTCATAGACAAAATTAGTTTCAGGGCCTTTACTCTTTAGAGATGCTTGATAAAGCTCAACCAAATGTCTTGGTACGCGGTAAATTTTTGCCCAGTGCCCTTTTCCACCGCAACGATAACATATAGTTTCTGAACTATTTGCTTTTGGATTCTCATAATTCCATTTCCGCTTTTGGTGGTTATATCTCTTTGGGGGGTCACTAACACCAGGAAAATTTCTTCCTTGTCCACGTCCACGGCCATGAACCCGACTACGACCACGACCACGACCATGATTAAAGCCATAGCCTTTTCCACGCTTAGCATAATGGGAATACACATTATCTACTTCAGGCAATGGTGTAGACCCAGTGGGTCGATTTTCATGATTTCTCATGAGCAGGTCATTGTTTCGCTCAGCCACAAGGAGAAGAGAAATCAGCTCAGAGTACTTTTTGAAATCTTTCTCTCTGTACTGTTGTTGCAGAACCATATTGGAGGCATGAAACGTTGTAAACGTTTTTTCAAGCATATCATAATCAGTTATAGTATCTCCACAGAGTTTCAATTTAGAAGTAATTCTAAGCATTGCAGAATTATATTCAGAAACAGACTTAAAGTCTTGGAGCTTCAGATGAGCCCAATCATATCGTGCTTGTGGCAGAGTGACCAACTTTAAGTTGTCATATCTCTCCTTTAAGCCATTCCACAAGATAAGTGGATCTTTGACTGTGAGATATTCAATTTTCAAACCTTCATCAAGGTGATAGCACAAGAAAATCAAGGCCTTAGCACAATCTTGGGTGGATGCATTATTTCTGTCTTTAATGGCGTCTCCAAGACCCATTGCATCCAAATGGGTTTTAGCATCCAACACCCATGTCATGTAGTTCTTGCCTGAAATTTCAAGGGCAACAAACTTTCTTTTCATAATGTCAGACATAATTAAAACAAAATTAGGAGGAGAAAAAATACCTTAATTTTCTCAAAGAGATTCTTGAGATAGTAGAGCTTCGTGCTGATAACGTGTTACAAAACTTAGCTCAAAGTAATAAACAAAAAGATAGACAACAAAGTAGAGAGAAATAGAGAAGAGAATATATTTCTTCTATTTATCCAAGTGTATTACAAAATGATTTCTCATCCTCTATTTATAGTACTACATAGAGGTATACTAAAAGAATTCCATAAATATGACATTAAGCTTTTGAGATCATGGAGGAAGATCATGGGGGAGATCATGGAGGTGTGGGAGTTACAACCATAAGTATTGGAGTAGTGAGAGTTATGGAGATAATGGATAAAAGTAGTGTGTGTTATAGGAGTTATGGACATCCACCATGATCTAATATTTCATAACAAATTCTTTTTATTTTAGTAATTCTTAATAGAATAATCACTGATGTCTTGGATAATTAACGGCCTGTTTGTTGAATTATTCTGCCTAACTTAAGAGAATCTAAGAAAGAATAACATGTTCGGAGCAAGAAACTCGGATCTCTGTAGCTTACTATATACCCTGTGGCTTTTATGGTTTTTTAAAAGGAAAACTTACACAAATATCTCAAATAAATTTTAACTTACCAACTTTTAGTTATTAATTATAGATTTACTAAAATTAACCAACAAAAATTAAAAAATTAAATAATAAGGTTCTTTCTCTAAAAAAATCACATGCAAAAATTACCTTCTATATTTTTAAGCGTGATTAGTAATACTAGATAAAAAACGAAAAGAAAATTCCATGGTTAGGGTAGCAAATAATGTGGTAAAATATAAATATAAATATATATATATATATATATATATATATATATATATATATATATATATATATATATATATATATATATTCCAAAAATCTAAATAAAAAGGGAACTTTTTCAATGTGTATAGTTGAAATTCATTGAAAATATATAGATAAGTCAATATATTTTATGTTGATTAGGATCTTTAATATATATATATTACTTTATATTTTATGTATTAATTAAATAAAAATAAAAATTAATTGAATTTTTATAATAGATATTTTAAAAAAATTAAACAATACTAATTTTAAACTAAATCTTTATTGTCCTTTAACATAATTTGACACTCAAATGTAGAACAACAACAATAATAATATACCCAGTAAAATCTTACTAGTGGAGTCTGGGAAATGTAGGATATACGCAGACCTTACTCCTATTTCGGAAGAGTAGAGAGACTGTTTTCGAGAGATCCTCGGCTCAACAAAAATGATAATAATTTCAAAAAAGAAACAAAAGAAGAAATATGTAACAACAAAAGAAACAAAAGAAGTAATAACAATATCTTAAAATCGACCAAATAAGTAAAAGAGAATGCAATAATATAATCATATGCAAAATAACAATTTGACACTCAAATATACCTTTTGAAAAAATTGAAAAGACACAATTTTCTTATTAAATATAGAAAAAAAGTACATGTCAAACGGATTGGACAAAAATGAACTACTAATATTCAAAATTATTATTTCGAAAAGGAATAAAAGTACTTTAATTGCTTTTTTTACAATTTTGACTTGCAATCTTCGATCCTAACGTGTACTTGCTATTGCTCAAAAGAGATTGGTCATATAACAAGCACCAGATGCAATTAAGTAGTAATATATTTTGGATTTGTTTAATATATCAATCGACGATGTAATTAAAAAATTTGTCTTCATGTTTAGGCTAAAGTATCCTAGCAGGGTAAAAATATTACATTGTCAAATCAAACTCATTTTGAGTTCCGTCTTCTTCTGTTTTTTTTTGTGAGCGTTACGGATATTATTTTTTCGTACATTTGATTGGCATATTAGTAGGATACTCGTTTCCTCGCCAACCAGGTCGTATGTATTTTTGGAAAATTACTAGTTATGTCTATTTATAAATACTTTATTACAGAAATTAACCAATTAATAAAATATGACTAATATTATTAAATTAGCCAATTATTTATTTGTAGCAGAAAAATATCAGATTTTTGCTTTTTTTAGTAGGTGCTATTAGAATAGATTAGGTATATCTTAAGGAGCTTCAATCTCAGTTTTGGGATGATTTGGTGAAGTTTTTAGTTGGTTTGAATTGAAAATTCGAAGTAAAAACTGAATATGGAATGAAATGATATGTGTATCACATATGTATCATATTTGTATCGATTGTGTATCACATGTATATCCATGTATATTTGTGTGTGAGATACATGAGTGATACATGTGTCGTAAAAGAATTTTTTGACATCGATTTAATTACGAATTTTGATACAAAACCAGTCCAAATCACCTCCAATCTTCCTCAAATTTTATATTTTGACTTATCTATATGTTTTCAATGAATTCCGACTATACCCATTAAAAAAATTTCTTGTTTGTTTCGATTTTTGAAATATTGTATTTTTTTTCTATTTTATCACCTTATTTGCTACGTCATCCATGAAATTTTCTTTCCGTCTTGCATCTAATGTTGCTAATCATGCTTAAATATATGGAAGGTGATTTTTGCATGTGATTCTTTGAGAGAAAGAACCTGATTTATTAGGTTTTTCAATTTTTATATATGTTTGGCTAATGTTTATAAGTTTATAATTAATAGCCAGATATTGATAAGTTCAACTTATATAAAATATTTGTGTAAATTTTTCTGTATTTTTTCTCTAATATTTTGTTCTCAATTTGATAAGGAAAACAAAAGAGTGGATGGCAGATTTTGGGTTTTAAAATTGTTTTTCTAATTATTTTTTACGTTAGGAGTTAAAACATAATATGTATAAATTACTCAAGGACTTTATGATGATCCGGGGGTTTTATGATTTATATTATTTTGGCGACCTCTAGTATTGTACTAGTAGTCGAGTGCCTTAGGCCCCACATTTGCGGTCCCCATTTTCTAGATAAGTTTATAGAGTTTAGAATTTAAACAATGTATTTTTGGACTCAAAATATATTAATAAATATAAAAATAAATTACCTTTTTATGTACAATGTTCAAATACAAAATGTTATATTTTAATGATAACTTTTACCGCCAAAATATAGCGTATTGAATTTAAATGATATATTGCGTACGATTTGACTGGGATGCATATAGCGTTTTAAAAAATACGCTTACACTTCTCGAGGGAGGGTTTTTGGGGATTAGACTACTTGCTTTTTATTTTTCTACTAGTTGTATTTTCTGATCCAATGAAAAGCTAATATTATATTTATTGAGTAGGAGTACTAACTTTGTATTTGTACTGGATTTTACTTAGAAAAAAAGTCAAATTTTGAAATACTCCTCAAATTAGTTATCAATGTTTAAAATTTTAAATTCTAATTAAAATTAAAATAATTGACTAGAATATTAAATAAATATTTTTGTAAAACATCAATTATTTAAGCCCTATTTGTCCATAATTTATATATATATATATATATATATATATATATATATATATATATATATATATATATATATATATATATATATATATATATATATATATATATATATATATATATATATATATATATATATATATAAGTATTTAACCAGCTTATAGCTTAGCAATAAATAAAATACATAACCTTACGGGAGTAACTTATTTTCAAAACTCATTATTGTATTATGACATCCTTTATTGGGTAAATTTTATCAAACCAATAGTTCTAATAGTTCCTGAAAATGAGGACAGAATTGTCACGATCCGGAGAGTCGTGATTGCGCCTACTGACAGAGTTAGGCAAGCCAACTTAAATATACGTTCTCAACTGTTAATCAACAAGATACGAATAATAAAAATAGTAAATTAAAGTGGAAGTCTCAATTTAAAAAGAAATACGAAAAAATTAACATCATCCTCTACACAAGATTTAGTGTCACAATGCTCACGGACTACTATGAAATACTACAAGCAGGAGTCTGAAAAAAAATACATAAGAAATCTGTTTCGATACAATAAAAACAAACAGAAATAAAATAGAAGAGACTCAGGGTCCGCGCACACCAGCGAACTACCTAGAAGTCTCTGGACTGAAGGCACGCTCCCATTCTATTATTGCGGTCCGCAAGCTGTTCCCGGATCTGTGCACAAAAAGGACACAGAAGTGTAGCATCAGTACAACCGACCCCATATGCTGGTAAGAGCTTGGCCTAACCCCAGCGAAGTATTGACGAGGCTAGACCGAACCTACCACAATTAACATGTACAGATATATGTACAATAACGAAAAAATATACATAATCTAAACAGATAAAAGGGATGGGGCATGTTGTGGGGTGTAACAATTCAGATGTAAAATCAACGTACAAGAGGTGGAACTGAATAAATAATACCAATAAAAGAGAATAAGTAAATCAGCAACTGCACGGCACCAACCTTCGTGCTTTTACTCTCATTTCTCACTAAAACCATCGAATATAGTGTACGGTATCACCCTTCGTGCTTTTCCTCACATAACTCTCATATCAAGGCACGGAATGACCCTTCGTGCACAATTATTCAAAACATGGCACGGAATGACCCTTCGTGTAATTATCAAAATATGGCACGGAATGACCCTTCGTGCATAGTCGCTCTTCCTCACCCAATCAACAGTCACAACCAATTGGGAAAGGAAACAAAAAAAAAAGATTAAATATCCGAGCAAGGGAGAACAAGTCAACTAATAAGTCCCGGTAAGGAAAAATGCTACACTTCCTTCTTTAACTCATTTGCTTCTCAGCTACCACTTCATAATTAAATTATCAATTAATTAACTCAATTGTATCACATCTTTCGAATTCAAATTAGTTGGCCCTTAGTAAGTCCATTCGGAGATTGGTTGGCCCATAGTACAACTCTGGGCACGCTCGAGGACGAGCGTTTGTTTAAGTTGGGGAGATTGTAACGACCCGACCCGTCTTCTCAGGTATCTCCACCCCGTTTTTCCCCATTTTATGTTTCTATATGTTTAATATATGTGTTTGGAGAGTTTGAAGAAATTCGGATGGAGTTTGAGTAGAAATGAGACAATTAGTCTCTTTATGAGAAGATTAGTTTGGAAAAAGTCAACCGAATGTTGACTTATGATTTAGAGGGCTCGGATGGATTTCTGACGATCCGACTAGTTTCGGATGGTGATTTTTTGACTTAGGAGCGAAATCAGAACTGAATTTGGAGGTCCGGTGTAGAATAGGCTTGAATTGGCTAAGTTAAAAATTTGGCGAAGTCCGGTTGATAGGTGATATTTTGATTCGGGAGTCGGAATAAGATTGCGACAGTTGCAATAGCCTCGATAGGTGATTTTTGATATGTGTGAAAATTTTTAGATCATTCGGAGGTGTTTAGATTGGGTTTTGGAGCAAATACAAGTTTCGGAAGTTTTAGTTTAACTTAAGCTTGAATCCGTGGAAATTTGGTGATTTTGATGTTTATGGTGGCGTTTTTATGTTATGAACAAGTTTGAATGGAGTATTAAGACACATCTGTTCTTTTGGTTGAGGTCCCGAGGGCCTCGGGGTGAATTCGGATGGCCAACGGAGAGTTTTAACTTGAAAATGTGCAGCAGAAAATGCAACAGCAGTGCAGGCCTATTTTGGCCTTCCCGGTCGCGAAGGAAGGCTCGCGTTCGCGTAGAGTTAATGGCCTAAAGCGTCGCGTTCGCATACAGCAGATCACATTCGTGTAGTTTGGTAGGTGAAGCATCGCGTTCGCGTGGGAGGTAACGCATTCGCGTAGAAGGGCCTGGAGTCCCTGCCTGGTTTTGTTCATCACGAACACGTGGCTGGGACCGCATTCCGTAGAAGAGAGGACGAAAAAGCATCGCGATCGCGATGGTGTTTCCGTGTTCACGAAGAGCAACTTGAGGGTTAGCGGAATTTGTTCATCCCGAATGCGTGGCTTGGACCGCATTCGCGTAGGGTTAAATCTGGGCAACATAAGGGTTTTATATGTTATTTTTGTTAGATAATACGCTTAACGCTAGAGGGGGGGTGAATAGCGTTATAATAAAAATTAGCGTAAACTTTGCGGAATTAAAAATTGCAGGAAGTAAATAAGTGCGATAAATAATTGCATTAGTGTTGTATTCACTTACCTTGGCTTTCCCAACTTTTGTTGTCATTTGATCACCATGCTTGATGATTTGCCATAGATAAAAGTTGTTGGCTGTGATTAAAATTCTCATCCGATCTTTCCAATATAAGTAATTATTTCCATCAAATATTGGGGGCAACATGTTAAAATCACCTTCACCTATTCCTGCAAAAGAGTCACGAGTAGAAGCCATGGATGGTTCTCTCAAACTGTTAAGTCTTTCAGAGAGTTGGGCTCTGATACCAATTGTTAGATAATACGCTTAACGCTAGAGGGGGGGGGGGGGGGAATAGCGTTATAATAAAAATTAGCGTAAACTTTGCAGAATTAAAAATTGCAGGAAGTAAATAAGTGCGATAAATAATAAAGTACGCACCGATGTATTCTGGTTCACCACAACACGTGGCTAGTCCAGTCCCCGAGAGACTCTCTCGAGATTTTCCACTAACTTGTCAAGCTTACGGGTGCTCAACAAACCTTTACAGCTTAAGGACACAAGCCTTAACACCTTTGCTCGGAGATACAACACTCCAAGACTTCACTGTTAAGCTTACGGGTGCCTAACCAACCTTTACAACTTAAGGACACAAGCCTTAACACATTTGCTCGAAGATACAACACTCCAAGACTTCAACCAAGGAAACACAAGTTCCTTACAACAAGAGAATCACAATTCTCTTACAAGTGTACAAAACACTGAACACTCAAACAAAGCACTCCTTAATGAGTAGATATGAGTAAAAGAAGTAAGCTCAAGATCACAACAACTATGGACAAGACTTTGGCTCTCAAAAGTTTTATGAAATGAATATAAAATGATAAACAATAGTATGCAAGCTTATAGCAATAGAATGATCAGTTGTTGTGTGTTGTTGTGTTTAAAACACTGAAATGAAGCTGTATTTATAGTTGAAAAACTTGGCATTACCGTTGCCTAATTGCCAATTAAGAGTTGCTGATTTTACTCTGTGACAATCGATTGTCAGGAAGCCACAATCGATTTTTTGCCAATCGTTCCAAAAATCAATCCCAGATTTTACGTAACAATCGATTGTCCAAGATCAACAATCGATTATTGGCAACGTTCAAAAAATCATTTCCAGATTTTACGTAAAACAATCGATTATACCAAATCAATAATCGATTATTCAGCAACGTTCAAAAAATCCTTTCCAGATTTTTATTTCAACAATCGATTGTACAAATCAACAATCGATTATTCTGCAACGTTCAAAAAATCTTTTTCAGATTTAAATATCAACAATCGATTGTACAAAATCAATAATCGATTACCTGACGGTATTTGAAAACTTTACGACAACGGTCAGCTTCACAATCGATTGTGCAAAGTTAACAATCGATTATTTATCAGATTTTGAAAATCATTTTAGACACTGCCTCGTGACAATCGATTGTTATATACTCACAATCGATTATTTAATAACTTTGAAAAAGTCTGGAAGTCACTGCCTCAACACAATCGATTGTCATAAGTTCACAATCGATTATTTTGTGACTTTGAAAAATCTGAAGGACACTGTCTCTTCACAATCGATTGTCATTAGCTTCACAATTGATTATTCTGAGTTTTGAAAAACTTTGATGGACACTGCCTCATCACAATCGATTGTCATAAGGTTCACAATCGATTGTCATGCAGGTTTGAAAAACCTGATGCTCACTGCCTTAACACAATCGATTGTCATTTGTTCACAATCGATTGTCATGCAGCCTTGGCTTAACATAATCGATTATCATAAGTACATAATCGATTATCTTAGTCCAGTTTTTAGAGGCATGTTTAAAAATCATTTTGACTGAAGTAAATATGCATGATTTAAAATCTTTTAGCATTAAATTAAATATGCATGATTTTGTAAAAGTAATTTTACGAGAGAAGCCATGTCATGAGTCAAGTTGTCGGATCAAGATCACAATTAAGAGCGACTCATTTAAACTATAGAACTTTGTCTTGTGCTTGAATCTCGTTATCCACCAATTGTGCGCTTGTACTTGAACTTCGTCATATATCAATTTGCGCTTGTTTGTCATTCATCAAAACCTACACATAAGAACACACGTTTTAGTATAAGGCCTTGAGAACGTGTTTCCAAAAATTTCCCCCTTTTTGATAATGGCAAACTATAAGCGGGATATGCAACTTAAACAATTTATAATGACGATTCAAGACAAGTAAAGATATGCAATAAGTATGCGATTAGTTCCCCCTTAATATATGAATTCCCCCTCAATTTAAGCTTATAACTATTGAGAGTGCATACCCGTTATCTTTCCCCTTTTGCCATTAGCAAAAATGATATAAGAAGATTGCCAAAGATGTAAATAAAACTTGTTTATTTATTGGAAAGAAGATTACAGTAACAGGGAAGACAATGCAACATATAAAAACAAACTTAAAAACAACAAACAAAGATATTATTCATTTCCATCATCTCCCGCCTCATCATCCGGCGCTGCTTCATATGGAACAAGACCCGCATAAGGATAATTAACATGATCAAAATATCCATGGATCTCATGAGTTAATTGACCAAGAGAAGAGGTCAATGAAGCAATTTGGTCGGAAATTGATTGGAGGGTAGGCTCTTGAGCTGGACGAGTTCGACAGGATGGAGGAGGAGCAGGCGCTGTATGATCACCGTCATGATGAAAGGAGGATTCTGAAATTTCCCACTTCTTGGTACTCCTTTTGAGAGGACCGTTGGAAGTGATGAATCCGGAGGCTTCAAGAAAGTTCATGATGAGGAGAGCATAAGGAAGAGGCCTATCATCTCCGATAGCGTCACGCATGTGAATCTTGACGAGCCGACACCAATTGATGTTAGCTCCGGTTATTATGGCATGCATGAGCTTGGTGTCCTCTTGGAAAATGGTAGTATGGTTATGCTTACGAGGCTTGAGGACTCGGGTGATGAAATAGAAAATCAACCGATAATTGGGATCCATTCCCGTAATTGTAGGACGACGGGAAGAAAGATTTGGATCATAAGAAGTAATACCGATTTGATGTAGGAGGGCTGTTTCATCAAAAAGGGCTCCGGCCTCTCCGGTGTACCGAAAAATATCTTCACCATTACGAGGAAGATGGGAAATGGTATGGAGGTTTTCATCGGAGATAAGAATTTGAACCCCGTTTATATTTGTCACAAGATCACCGTCATCATCCTCATGAAGGTTGGAGTAAAAAGCTTGAATTAAAGTAGTATTGATGTAAGGATGGGTAAGAAGTAAGAAGTCAAGAAGTTGACAATTTTTGAGTATATTTGCAGCAGGGCCATAGGATTCAAGATACTTGTTGGTTGAAAAGCGGGGAGGAAGAATGTCGCGCTTTTCAAATTTTGTTAAAAATCAAGTAAGCTCGATGTCAGAATTAAAGTAAAGAACGGAACCATCTTGGTAAGGATAGTTTGGGGCAGCAGAGGAGGATGCACCATGCCTAGCAGAACGGGAACGTTTAGAGTGACGGCCCGATATTTTAACTAAGTATTGCTGGAATTTGCAAGAGTTTTGAAAGAGTTTTGATAGTTTGAGAGCTAAAATTGATGCTTGAGTGAATAAAAATGAACAGATATGGAGCCTATTTATAGAGGGAAGAAAGGCATCTCATTAATGGAGGAAATCTGCAAAAAATTGAAAGCTGAAACAGTCAGAAATGGTAAAAATAAATCTTACTGACCGTTAGACAATCGATTGTTGGGATGAGATAATCGATTGTCATTAAGATTTGACTGAATCTCGGAACTGACACAAATCGATTGCAGAACCAAACGGTAACAATTTTGAATTTCTGACATGAAATAATCGATTGTCAAAATATGGTAATCGATTGTTTTGTTCCAGTGAGCACAGTGATTTTCTGACTCGGAAAATAATCGATTATATATATGGAACAATCGATTGTTGTAGAAAAGCAGTACTGAATGGCTGAGACGGTAATCGATTAAACAACTAAAAATATCGATTGGTAAACAAAACTTCATAATAAGCATAAACTATAAATGATCGATTAGTGATACTTGCTAATTGATTTTCTGCACAGTAAAATAATCGATTATTTGCTGTAACAATCGATTGTTTTATGTCATTTCTTTATAGTTCCCCCTACCTTTTGGGCGATACCTGCAAAATAGAATTAAACGTCTCCGACGCTCAAGTCAGTAATTAAAATATAAATGCAACCTAAAATGTATGCATTTAGATCAACGTTTACCCGCATTCAATACTTCATTTGGACATGATTTATATTTAGCACAACATTAAACGCTAAATATTTTATCAAGTCTACTAGCAATAAGGTAAAGTGAGGAACGATCATACCTGTGTAGTTCTTGGTAATTCTCGTCTTACCTTTCACTTTTCTGTCAAGATGGTCATCTAAATTCATTTAAGTGACCATTGGTTTGGTGTTGCTCTTTTCGAATTGATTTGGCAACTCCTTGCGACATTTAGATGGTCAAATGAAAGTTCCCTCTTTCATTTGCTTAATTTGCAGCTCCAAGAAGAAATTAAGCTTGTCTATCAATGATATCTCAAATGCGATTTACAGATTCCTTGCATGACACTTATTAGTTGCTCCAAAGTAATACAAATATTTTCTAAGATATCATTTTCCACAAGATTTGGAATGCAAGATATTAGTGGCATGAGAGTTTAAAGAAAATAACATTGCCAATATAGAGAGTTGTTTTGAAATTCTGTCATCAAAAAGATAGTAAACTTCATGCAATCTATTTCCCCTTAATCAGAAATTTATCAAGACATACCAACAAGACATAGATATACCAATTGTTATAAAACAATGATAAACCCATTTGTTGGATGGCATAACAAGTGTACCAAAAGTTATTTTATTAACAGTGATACAAATTGTTACTTTTAGTAAAGCATATTACAAACGAGTGTTGACTGTTAACAGATCAACCATACATCGAATTTTGAAGAACATACCAACCATTATCCAGACCAAAGGATGTGTTCATCAAGAGACGATTTTTAACAGAAGGATTTTTGTCAATTGTTAGAAACATGAGACATCTCAATTATTTTTCAAAGCTGATGATAGCATTCATCAAAAACGTGAGTGAAAACTTTTTGAAGAATATGCTAATAGATAATACACACCACACGGTATACTAACAGTTATTTAGGCCACAGATAGCAATTATCAAATCATGAATGAAATGATTTTATCAAGCTAACTGTTAATACATATCAACAGTTTTGATCTTTTAAAAGCAGATAACTAACAAGTAAACTAATTGACACCGATTGTCATTTAACAACACGTTTTCAACGTATGAATCAACAAAGATAATTGATATTGATTGTTGACAAGGATATCTCAATTGTTAACGCACATCAACTATTACGACTAAGCTTATCAAAGATTCAATAATAAGGGAACCAAATTAACAACAAATAAGTTAATATTGGTTCCTAGCACATATCAACAATTCGGTTTTTGTCAAAAAGGATAACTAACCGAAACTTCCTCTTGATGCAATGAGGTGTCGTGCTCGGTGCATCTACTACAATACTGTAGCCTTTCAAGCACACCTGCAAAACAGATTAATGATCTTTTGGTACCCATGCCATTTTGGGTCCTTGAGGGTTAGGCATATAATAATGATGCGATTGAGTGATATGTTTATGTCGTGTAAAACATGCAGGGGCAATATGACCAATGCATCTACAATAATGACAAGTCACGTTGGGTTATGCATCCTTCTAGGTTCATAGTAACTTGACGGACGAAAATGGTTTACTCTATTTTCAGCATTATGACTATTGCATGCTTTATGAACATCATTTCTCCTACTATGAGCAGCATTTCTAGAATAATTATTTCTACGTTGGAAATCATTTCTAGGTGCTCTGAAGGGTTTAAAATTCCTTCTAGTATTTGGCCTATAATATGCATCATTTCTAGGGTAGTTATTTCTAGGTGGTAAGTCATTACTAGGTCTTCTAAAATGTTCAACATTTGGTCTAGCATGCATATTTGTTCTAGGATTGCTATTTCTAGGATAAGTATTTGTTTTATTAATCCTAGGTTGAGCCTTAGGTGGTTGGGGTTTGGCTTCAACCTTTTCTTTAGGCTCATTCTTAAAGCCTATGCCATGCTTGGTTGACTTCAAATTATCAAGAACATCATTCAAATTTTTGTGCGAAGAATTAAACTTATCTAATGTGCCTTTAAGCCTTTCTACTTCATTTTTGAGATGCAAGCAAGACGTACACTTTCTAATAGAGCTTTCGGGCTTATTGGCGCTTCTTTTTCCGAAAAACTTGTTTTCCTCTTTCAACTTCTCATTTTCTAAAACCAGTTTTTCAAAATCTTTTTCTTTTAGAGAGAGTTGTTTTTGAAAATCTTTTTCTTGCAACGACAGAGTTTTCTGCAATTCTTTAATAGTCTTGGAAGCATCAACAAACTCACTAAGTAATTTATTATAAGCATTTTGCATTTCTTCAAGCGAGTGAGAGTTGGACGTACTTACCTCTTCTTCTTCGTTTGCCATGAGACATTGGCCAGTTGATTCATCATATGAGCTGTCCGCTTTTTGAGGCATAATTTCATACATTTCCTCCAACTTATCCCACATCTCTTTGGCGGTTTTGTTGTGGGAAATTTTCTGATAGTCTTCCTGATTCAAGGCGCTATACAACATATTTATTGCATTAGTGTTGTATTCACTTACCTTGGCTTTCCCAACTTTTGTTGTCATTTGATCACCATGCTTGATGATTTGCCATAGATAAAAGTTGTTGGCTGTGATGAAAATTCTCATCCGATCTTTCCAATATAAGTAATTATTTCCATCAAATATTGGGGGCAACATGTTAAAATCACCTTCACCTATTCCTGCAAAAGAGTCACGAGTAGAAGCCATGGATGGTTCTCTCAAACTGTTAAGTCTTCAGAGAGTTGAGCTCTGATACCAATTGTTAGATAATACGCTTAACGCTAGAGGGGGGTGAATAGCGTTATAATAGAAATTAGCGTAAACTTTGCAGAATTAAAAATTGCAGGAAGTAAATAAGTGCGATAAATAATAAAGTACGCACCGATGTATTCTGGTTCACCACAACACGTGGCTAGTCCAGTCCCCGAGAGACTCTCTCGAGATTTTCCACTAACTTGTCAAGCTTACGGGTGCTCAACAAACCTTTACAGCTTAAGGACACAAGCCTTAACACCTTTGCTCGGAGATACAACACTCCAAGACTTCACTGTTAAGCTTACGGGTGCCTAACCAACCTTTACAACTTAAGGACACAAGCCTTAACACCTTTGCTCGAAGATACAACACTCCAAGACTTCAACCAAGGAAACACAAGTTCCTTACAACAAGAGAATCACAATTCTCTTACAAGTGTACAAAACACTGAACACTCAAACAAAGCACTCCTTAATGAGTAGATATGAGTAAAAGAAGTAAGCTCAAGATCACAACAACTATGGACAAGACTTTGGCTCTCAAAAGCTTTATGAAATGAATATAAAATGATAAACAATAGTATGCAAGCTTATAGCAATAGAATGATCAGTTGTTATGTGTTGTTGTATTTAAAACACTGAAATGAAGCTGTATTTATAGTTGAAAAACTTGGCATTACCGTTGCCTAATTGCCAATTAAGAGTTGCTGATTTTACTCTGTGACAATCGATTGTCAGGAAGCCACAATCGATTTTTTGCCAATCGTTCCAAAAATCAATCCCAGATTTTACGTAACAATCGATTGTCCAAGATCAACAATCGATTATTGGCAACGTTCAAAAAATCATTTCCAGATTTTACGTAAAACAATCGATTATACCAAATCAATAATCGATTATTCAGCAACGTTCAAAAAATCCTTTCCAGATTTTTATTTCAACAATCGATTGTACAAAATCAACAATCGATTATTCTGCAACGTTCAAAAAATCTTTTTCAGATTTAAATATCAACAATCGATTGTACAAAATCAATAATCGATTACCTGACGGTATTTGAAAACTTTACGACAACGGTCAGCTTCACAATCGATTGTGCAAAGTTAACAATCGATTATTTATCAGATTTTGAAAATCATTTTAGACACTGCCTCGTGACAATCGATTGTTATATACTCACAATCGATTATTTAATAACTTTGAAAAAGTCTGGAAGTCACTGCCTCAACACAATCGATTGTCATAAGTTCACAATCGATTATTTTATGACTTTGAAAAATCTGAAGGACACTGTCTCTTCACAATCGATTGTCATTAGCTTCACAATCGATTATTCTGAGTTTTGAAAAACTTTGATGGACACTGCCTCATCACAATCGATTGTCATAAGGTTCACAATCGATTGTCATGCAGGTTTGAAAAACCTGTTGCTCACTGCCTTAACACAATCGATTGTCATTTGTTCACAATCGATTGTCATGCAGCCTTGGCTTAACATAATCGATTATCATAAGTACATAATCGATTATCTTAGTCCAGTTTTTAGAGGCATGTTTAAAAATCATTTTGACTGAAGTAAATATGCATGATTTAAAATCTTTTAGCATTAAATTAAATATGCATGATTTTGTAAAAGTAAGTTTACGAGAGAAGCCATGTCATGAGTCAAGTTGTCGGATCAAGATCACAATTAAGAGCGACTCATTTAAACTATAGAACTTTCTCTTGTGCTTGAATCTCGTTATCCACCAATTGTGCGCTTGTACTTGAACTTCGTCATATATCAATTTGCGCTTGTTTGTCATTCATCAAAACCTACACATAAGAACACACATTTTAGTATAAGGCCTTGAGAACGTGTTTCCAACAATTTTATCCGCGAACCAAACATAATTTCCACCATTGTTAAGCAACCAAGAGAGCTTGTTGAGCGATTTGAAGTGGTTTATCAGCGGGTATCGATTGGAGGTAAGTCTTTTGGATTAAAAAACTTCATTTTTAGGAAGAATCAACCCCGAATTCCATCAAATTGTGTAGAAATTGTGAAGAATTAGGACTTAGTTTTTAGAAACGAATTTTGGAGATTTGAAGGCTCAAACAGACTCCGTTTTTGGTGAACTTTGTATGTACGGACTCGTGACGAGACGAGGAATCCAACGATGTAATTTTCAGAATTTTTCGAGAAGTGGGCTCGGGGCTCGGATTTTACCAACTTCGTAATTTTTAACATTTTTCGAATAATTTCAATTGGGTTACGTTTATTTAGCTTATAATAACCTATTCGTTGTGGTTTTGAATAGATTCGACGCTCGTAGGAGAAGATTTGAAGGGAAAATGCATTGCAGACCAGGCTACGGCCGGTTAGAGGTGAGTAGTTTGTATAGATGATGGCCTGAGGGTTTGAAACCCAGTTTATCACATCGTGACGCTATGTTAGGGCGTGACTCGCACCCCATGGCAAGAGTGGGTTTGTAAATGATTTGGGGATTGTTACTAGGTCCATTCCGAGAGCTGAATAAATTATTGGTGTCTGATACACACATTGTGTTGTTGATAATTGGGCTTAACGCCATGTTTGGGCCTTGTGTCGATATGTAGTACCCATCTAGGGTGAATATCTGTGTGATAACATGATTTTCATAATCATTGATCTCAGTCCTGTGTTATTCAATGTTAATAAGTGCTAAGTCACTATATTCTGAAATTGACTAATTCAATTGTTTCACCTAAATAAATTGGAAACTGGCAAAGAATCAGATTGAATCTGTTATGTGACTTACATGCATACTGTGGACTAAGCATGGATCGGGTTACATGCTGTAGAGATTATATGCATTGGATTGGGTTGCACGCCGCAGCGGTTATATATTGATATTGCGCTTGGGTGAAGGAGCCCCTCCGGAGTCTGTACACACCCCAAGCGAGCACCGTCGACGTTAAATGGATCGGGCTGCACGTTCCACAACGAATTCATGTGCATTGGATTGCATTCTTATGTGATACTTGGTTGTTGTTGTGATACTGTTATGTTGTTAGCCTGTAGCTAAGTTATAGGATTGTTAGTTATAGCTTTGCGTTGTGGTCTTTTGTGGATTTCTTACTTTCAGTTATTTTCTAGACTTATTATTCACTGAGTCGGTAGTACTCACCCCTACTCCCTACACCTTGTGTGCAGATTCAGGTACACCGGAGGCTTAGCTGATTCTCGTAGTCTCCAAAGATATTTCAGAGTCGTTGAGGTAGCTGCATGACGTTCGTAGGACTTGGCTGTTCTTCATTATTTCTTCATTTTATTATTATTATATATATTCTCCCAGATTTTGGTTTTGGTATTCAGATACTATTATTAATACTCAGTTTTGTTTAGAGGCTCTAAACTCGTGACCCCAGATTCTATGGATGTGTTATTCGTTTTCCGTATTTACCTATTTCATATTATTAATATTCTTGGACTATGACTTGTTAGATTCTCAGTTTGAGACTTAATGTTACGTCGGAAGCGATTGTTGGTCAAGCTTACCTAGCTTTAGGGCTGGGTGCCATCACGACCGGGTTTGGATCGTGACAGTTATATAAGAGTTAGGGTTGCTCAACCATTGCTACCACGTGTCGTTATGAATCGAGGTTATGGAAGTGCATAGAGATCTTTCAGTTGTGCTCATGGGGATGCATAAAATTTTGACATCTGGTTGATAAGTAAAATCTTAAGAAGGTTTAATTGGTTACGTATCATCACAAGTGGATGTAGTTCTAAATATAGTTAGTGGTATTAGAGACTATGCGGTTTGTATGGGATTTCTAATTAGCGGAGAGTACATACTAGCAGCAAGGCACTGGAGGAAGTGAATTTAACTGTCATAAGGATGCGAATGCCAAGTAAATGGCTTTAGGTGTCTTATGATCGGTGTCGTACAAGCGGTGAGGTTAGTATTGTGGATTGTCGGAAATATGTCCTATGATTTCGCACCAAGTGAGGGGAGTCCCCTATCAACAATCTGATTTGTGGGTCATGCCACATTTGTCCTAAGATGTATTTATGTGGTATTGAAAAGTTTTTCAAAGCTTATATATGATCAAGAGCTGATATTTAAACGAGATAGTTATGAGACTTGAGATATTCATGCGTCTTTAATAATTCGGGGTCGTAGAAACATATTCAGTATACTCGCAGTGCTTAATGTTAATAAGAACACTCGCGTGCGGAAATCATCTTTTAATATACTGGTGGCATGGAATTCCCTACAATGGATATCCTAGTTATCTGACACATATTCAGTATGAGCATTTCAGCCGTATTTATGAATATGATGATACTAGAAACATCATGAAAAAATTTCCCGGACTTGGGAGAAATCCATTCCATCAGAGTACACATGTCACGTACTACATTACAATTACTACTCTGCTTACACTGCCAGTTAGGGATGGAGGACAAGCAGGTAGATGTCGCCTAAGAGGTGGAGACCCGATCCATTGATATATTTGTGATGGTATGGATGAGGTCGCTACACCAGATGGTGTTGTTACGAGTACGGTCTCGAGTTATTATGAAGTAACAATTTCCTTAACTTGATTCGGTTCTGAGTATTGAGGCAAGTCCTCCTAATATCCTCCACTCATGAGTGAACTTTGTAATCCTAACATCTACTTATGTGAATGCTCCTATTTGGAGATTATATGGAAATAACTATGTTTATCACTATATGTTGGTCACTAAAGATAGTTGTGGGGCTAAAAGGAATTTTTGTTAATCATTTCATTGAGTTCGATGCAATTTCCAAATAATTAATTTCATTTATGAATTATATGCCATATCATTGTGAGGGTTCTTTATATGTTGTGATTTTGTTTAATGGAAATTATTTAGAGGAAGAAATAAAGGAAGTGGAAAATTTCAGTTGGCACAATATGCATATTACTTGTGTACGGAGTTGAGGACGAGGTCCTTGTACTTTTATATCATGTGAAATGCTTAAAACCGGGCTTCAAGCTGCGGTGGATGTTATATAAGGACAAGGTCATTGTGGTGAGAATTTTGTGTGTTTAAATTCTCCCTTGTGAAATTAAAATTTTTACTATAGTACTTATAGGGAATCACGCCTATGAGGCTTATTTGAATATTCTTATATGAATATCTCTGTGCATAAATTACCAAATTTGTATTTTAACTATTGAGTTTAGCCTACAAGATGAGCGCCCATGTGGCGTCAATTATGAATCGTTAATTTAGGTAAGTAATTATGAGATTTTCGTGCTACGTTGTTAGTAAAGTGAAAGCTTGAAATGAGAATTTGTTAACATAAAGTTAATTGCTAATTTTAATCGATTAGGTACAACAATTAAAACCAAATTTGTGGTTAAGGTCATGCATATGATGTGTTTCATGTCCAGATATCATTATGATAATATCATACTTGTAATGCAGAGATTAGAGTTATTGATATATACATTATGGAGCATTGTTGAGTTGTGGATATGTTGTTATGAGTTGTTTGGGTGTTACTCTGATTGATGGATAGTCCCAATTACAGGGGAGAATCTGCCGAAATTTCTGAAAAAATTTGGGAGTTAGAAAAATTTAGGCCATTGATTTCTGCAAAAGAAGAGATAAGTTACATTATGTGTTTGAGAATAGACTCTACTTTGTGACAACCCAAAGGGATCATCACCGTAATTATCCCTTTATCCATGCTTCCGAGGCCTTGAAAATCTCACTTTCAGTTTCCTTGATTTGCATGCGCAGTCCGGGCGTAAAACCAAAATATTTCTATGTTAAAATATGAGAATTCTGTGAAAGATTTGAAGAATTTTGATATTAATATTGATATAGTTGACTTTAGTCAATATTTTGGGTAAACGAACCCGGACCTATGATGTGACGGTCACGGGAGGCCCGTAGAAAAATATAGTACTCGGGCGTATTTTCGAAATCGAAATACGAGGTCCCTAGCCCGTGTACAGAATTTTTGAAAGAAATTATTTTTCTGAAAATGATATGATAAAATGAAATGAAAATGAGTTAGAAAATATAGGTATCCGGCTAGCATTTTGGTTCCGACATCTGGTACTGGTCTTAAATATGTGTTATGCGCTTTCTCTAAAATTTGATCGAAATCGAATGTCATTTGACGTGTTTTGGACCTAAATATCTAATGTTAGAGGTTTAAGAACTTTGAAATGAAAATGATAATTTTGGGGTTTGATTCATTGAATTTGATATTATTTTGGCGATTTGACCGCACGACTAGGTTTGTAGGATGTTCTTGAGTTAGTGTGTGTGTTTGGTTGGAAGCCCCGAGGGATTCTGAGTGGTTTCGGATAGGTGTCAGAGTGCTTTTGGCCTTAGAAAATGCAGCAGAATTGCTGCTGGTTGCTGTCCAGAAATCCTTCTATGTGATCGCATAGAGCTTGCTGCGATCGCATAGAGTAAATGTTGAGGCCCAGGATTCCTTGTATGCGATCGCATAGAGCAAACTTCAGCCCCCTTCTTTTCTTCTATACGATCGCATCCCAGACCTTGCGATTGCATGGAGTAAATTTTGCCCAGTGATTTTTATTGTTTAAAAACAGAACACTTACAGGATTTTCATCCCATTCCTCAAAATCTCTCTTCTCCACAGCTTCTAGGCAATTTTTGGGGCGATTCTTCATCAAACCTTCTTAGGTAAGTAATTCCTATTTCGTTTTCTTCATTTTCCATCTATATAATTCGAATTCCTAGCCCTAAATCATGAAATCAAAGTAGAAATTAGGGATTTTGGGTAGAGTTAGGGCTTTTGGGATTTTGGGTGATTCAATCTCAATTTAGGGTCGAATTTTGAAACAAATTACATATTTGAACTCGTGGGGTTGTGGGTGAACGGATTTTGGTCCGGGCCTCGAGTTTGGACCATGTGGCTCGGCGTCGGATTTTGGTATTTTGGAAGAATGATAGGAAATTCATTTCTAAGATATAAGATTATGCTTTTGAGCTCTTGTTGATATTATTGAACTAATTATGGCTAGATATCATTGTTCCAGAGTTGGATTCTAGAGGGAAGGTAGTGCTAGAGATTTGAATGCTATTTTTAGACAGATGTAAGTATTTGATCTAACTTTGGATCGAGGGGATAGGATTAGAGTGTTTTGATTTCTATTTGCTAAATGATCGAGCACGATGTATAGGCATGGTGGCGAGTATCTATAAACCGGTGTCTAGCATGACGGTGAGTCGTAATTGGTTTTAATTCGAAAGATATGGCACAGCTGTCCTGTTAAATTGATAAATTCCATGTAAAGTGTTATATAAGAATGAAATGAGCTAATACAGAATGTTATGAGATGATTCCCTTGCCAGGACGATTAGACTATTACTACTGTATTCTCCCTTGCCGGGATATTTTGAGCTGTTAGTTGTACCCTTGCCGGGTTTAATTGTTATGTTGTTGAATATCCCTAATGGGACCTCCTTTGGAGAGATTATTATGCTATTCATTAGAATATGGTATCGTGTGGCACGCCGTCCACTTATGAATTATAATAGGGGGATCGTGTGGCACGCTGTCCACGTATGATATTGAAAAGGGAGCAAGTGGTACGTCAACCACAACTTATATTGATTTTTGTTATTGGCCTTTGATGCTGGTGACATATTAAAAAGGGAGCGAGTGGTACGCCAACCACAACTTATGTTGAGTTTTGTAATTGGCCTTTGATGCCACTGACATATTGAAAAGGGAGCTAGTGGTACGCCGACCACAACTTATATTGATTATTATTATTGGCCTTTGATGCCGGTGACATATTGAAAAGGGAGCGAGTGGTACGCGGAGCAAAACTTTTATTGATTATTGTTACTGGCCTTCAATGCCAGTGACATATTGTGCATTGTGGAAAGGGAGCGAGTGGTACGCCCAACATGTAATCTATGAAATGGGATTGTGTGGTGCGCCGTCCACTATATAAATAAATCATGAAACCAGAGTAGCCCTGCTATTTATTGCTGATAGTTCTTTTCAATTGTTATTCCCCGATGGCATGTCCTCTCCCTGCTTATTTTGCATTGTCTGTTACTGTATATATATATATATGCACAGGTTGATATTAGTAGTTCCTATCTAGCCTCGTCACTACTTCGCCGGGGTTAGGCCAAGCACTTACCAGCACATGGGGTCGGTTGTGCTGATGTTACACTCTGTGCATCTTTTTGCACAGATCCAGGTGTTGGAGCATCATTTGAGTAGTAGTAGCATTTCGGGAGCGAGCTTCCAGTCCAGGGACATTCGAGGTAGCCTTTCTGACGTCCGCATGCCGAAGTTCCTTTCCTTATTTTCGTTTGTTCATCTTGTATCAGACAAACATTGTGTATTTCTTTTCCAGACTTTGTTGTAGTATTCTGTAGTAGTCCGTGAGTAGTGACACCAGATACTGGGTATAGGTGTATTTTGAAACTTTCACACTTTCGTTTGTAGTTAATTAAGTATTCTAAGTCTTCCGCCTTGATTATTATTTCAGTTTATTATAATTGTTTAAATGAAAACAGTAAAAATGTTGTATTGTTTGGCTTGCCTAGCTCCGACAGTATGTGCCATCACGACTCTCGACGGTGAAAAATCCGGGTCATGACATACTTCTCATTTGAGGACGAATAACCCTAAGTGGGGGAGAATACAATACCCCATATTTGAGGGGTGCAAAGGCACTAGTGTCTATAGCCAAGCGAGATTAAAATCATGTGTTGATGTGAAGAGCGGACCTGTATAGTAATGACTGCAGTGTAAGAAATTTGGTCTTCAAGTCTACAAATATGGATATAGGAAATGATCTCAATTGAAATGGTATTGCCTGACTTATATCGAATGAGGTAATAAAGGATCAACCGCGAGTGTATGTGTAAACGTAAAATCATCAATTTGGAACCTCAGAAAAATTATTAGTACATTTGAGGACGAATATTTGTTTTAGAGGTGGAGAATGTGATGACCCAAAATGTCATCTTTAAATTAAATAATCTTCATGATGTTTTAACACCTTGAAAAGCACTATCAATAATTCCTCAACTTGCGTGTGTAGTCCGTATAATGATTCGGAATGTTTTTGTATGAAAAATGGATTAAATTATAAATTAGAGCTTTAAAACTCAACTGAGTTGAATTCGGTCAACATTTTGACCAAACAAACCCGGATCCAAGCTTTGACCATTCTGGTAGTTCTGTATCACGATTTGGGACATGGTCATATTCCCAAAATCGAATTCGGAGGTCCCTAGCTCAAATTATCGCCATTTAACGAAATATAGAAATCTAAGGCTAGAGATTTCTTATGTTTGACCGGAGATTTGACTTTTGTGCAAACGATCCCAGAATGGAGATTTGATGATATCAATAGCATCGTATGATGATTTTTGACTTAGACGTATGTTTGGATTTTTATTTGAAAGTCCGTAGGTCATTTCTTCACATTTTGGCGAAAGTTGAAAATAGAAGATTTTTGGAAAAGTTTGACCGAGTGTTAACTTTTTTGATATCGGGGTCGGAATCTAGTTCGGAAAATTTTCATAGATTCTTTATGTTATTTATGACTTGTGTGAAAAATTCGAAGTCATTCCGGATTGATTTGATATGTTCGGCGCAAAATGTAAAAGTTGGAAGATTCGAAAATTCATAATTCAATTCGATGCACAATTCGTAATTTCGTTTTTTGACGTGGTTTGAAGCACTGATTAAGTTCGTATGGTATTTTGGGATGTGTTGGTATAATTAGTTAAGGTTCCGAGGGCCTCGGGTATATTTTGGAAGGTTAACAGAATGGAAATCGGACAAAAAAGATTGCTGGAATTTTCAGCAGAAGCTGTCTTGCACAGCAACTATGCAATCGTGGAGCCTATTTTAGAAGCTTATATCTCGAAATCTATAAGGAATTTTTAAATATGTGAAACATGAACGTTGTATCCCCTGCATCCTAGTTTACAGAAAGTTTTAGTTGGATATTTGTACAGAAAGTTATGATCCATTGAATATGGCTGGTAAAGCTGTTTTTGACGACTTTTAATGATGACTTTTAGTGATGAAAATGGACTTTTAGTGATGGGCGGATAGAAACTTAAGGACCAAAAATGCTCATTTTCGTTTTGGGGTTTTTGGAGCTCGGTTTATGGGCAATTTTGAGGTGTTTTTCACGATTTCAACTCAAATTTGAGTCTGTCGGAGGTCAATTCAAGCAAGAAAGCTATTTTGGAATATCGAGTTAGCTTCAAAAGAGGTAACTGTTTGATATAACGTTGGCTTGAGGGAATAGGATTCGTGTATTGTTTGCTAATTGCTAAATGATGAGTACGGTGTATGGGCACGGTGACGAGTATCTATACACTAGTGTCTAGCATGACCGTGAGTGTTTACATGTACTTATTATGGACCTATTGAGACTCTTCCATGTTTAAGTGATGATTTCTATGAAATGTGAAGAGTATGAGCAATAATTATGAGTTGTAGACTCTTTGGAGCGCTGGCTCAAATGTTAAAATAACTACTGAGTAAGAAATAAAAGAAATAGAATGAGATATGATTATTCCTTTGCCGGACTGTTTGAGTTTAATGATTATCTCCCTTTTCGGGATGTGAAAGTTATCGTTGTTGCTCCCTTACCGATAATTAATTGTTTACTTGTATTCTCCCTTGCCGGGATAGTTGAATTGATACTTGTTCCCTTATCGGGAAACCATTATATATTATGAAATGTGATCGTGTGGCATGCCGACTACTTATTATATTATGAAATGGGATCGTGTGGCACGCTGACCACTTATTTATTATGAAATGGGGTCGCGTGATACGCCGACCATTTATATATTATAAAATGGGATCGTGTGGCACGCCGACCACTTATATACTATAAAATGGGATCGTGTGTACGCTTACCACTTATATATTATGAAATGGGACCGTGTGGCACGCCGACCACATATATATATATCATGAAATGGGATCGTGTGGCAAGCCGACCACTTATATATATTATGAAATGGGATCGTGTGGCATGCCGACCACTTATATATTATGAAATGGATTTGTGTGGAACGCCAATCACGTATTTGTGTTGTTATCAATTCAAGTTTTTTAATGGTTTAGATTTGCTTTACGACTGTGATCCTTTGTGTAGGAATTCATAGTGTTGAGAATACCTCGCTTTAATGTTTTATCTATATTCAATACTTTAGATTTCAACAATTATTATATTTTTAACTCAATTGATTTCTCAGCTAAATTTTTCTTAAACCGTTTGAGGTTGTACTTTACTTAAAAAGAAATTTATTCTATATTTTTATTTATTGAGTTTCCGTATTAAAGGTAATAATTCATTCGATATTGTACTTCAATTGAAAGGGTATTTTCTTTATCAAATGATTTCTATAAAAAAAAAGAACTTTACATTTTTTTGTTGATTTCCTATTTTGGATTATGTTAAGTGAATGAGTCTTCTTGGACATTCTTAATTGTATTAGGTTATGGAACATATGAACTGATTAATATAAGGATATTGTTGTGCCATATGAAACAGAAATACGTGGGTACGAGGTACCGTAATAATATGAAAGTGGATTGAGACCTATGTTATTTGTGATTATGAAATGAGGTGTCATAAGGTGACCTTTACTCGAATGAATTACATTCGAAAGATGCTTACTTGGAAGATACTTATTTGAAGGAAATATATTCGAAATATATTTATTGAAAAATATATTATCTTAGAGATTATTACTTGAAGGATTTATAAGCGAAAGATTTATATTTGAAGGACTCGATTAATTGATTGCACTTGTAATTATTATTTGTTGAGAAACATTTATGGTGTTTTTGTTGCCTGCTATTTATATCACTGGTTGATCATTGTTTCCATCATTATTATATGCTTCCTATTATTTTGTACGCTATATTGCGCAGGTTTATTTGGTAGTCTAGTCCTAGCCTCGTCACTACTTCACCGAGGTTAGGCTAGGCACTTACCAACACATGAGGTCGGTTGTGCTGATACTACACTTCTGTATATTTTTGTGTACAGATCCAGGTATTTGATCAATAGTAGTAGTTCGTTGCAGTGGAGACTCGAGGTAAACCTGCTGCAGCTTTTGCGGTCCTCGTAGTCACCTTCAATTATACTTATTTTCATATGTTCCTTTTATTCAGAACTGTGATGTATTTATTTTATTTAACTACTCTTAGAAAAACCATATGACTTGTACTACCGGTTTTGGGAATGGTAAATTATTTAGAGAAATTTCATTTTAAGTTAATAAATTTCAATGTTATTTCACCTAGTGTTAGGCTTACCTAGTTTAGGGACTAGGTGCTATCACGACTCCTTCGAAGGGACTTTTGGGTCGTGACAACTGTTTTCGAAGGACTCTCTTCTGGAGTGGAGTCTTTTTGATGGTGTGATTGTGATTCATTGGTTGCCGATGTTTGGCTTTGCTTGTAAGTGCATCTTAATGATGTGTGTCCTATTCTTCACTCGTTTATGGTCACCAATGATCATTGAAGTTTCCAATGGAGATTCCAATGGAACTTGAATACAGATGTGTGCTTATCTTCCTCTTAACGTGGAGGAGGTACATTGATCAATCTTCAAGAGCTTACCAAACTTTCTCCCAACTTTTTGTAGGATGACTTTGTCATAGAACTCTGTGGGGAGTTGGGGTAGCCTTATCCAGATGGCAGTGATGGTAAGCATTGCTTCTTGTGTGACAAACTTTGGTTCCCATTTTCAGACTGAAAGGAAGTGGTCAGCTATGAACCATGGATCGAGATGTAGTGCCTTCACCATACTCTCCTCTAGATTAAATTTTACTATAAAGAAGTGCCACCGTAAGTCAATCAAGATTAACTGTTCGGATGGCTTCCATAGTTCAATTAATTTAGAGCATAGTATGTGGTGAGGCATTTTCCTTTTGAAGACTTTGATAATAATTGAGAATTTCCATGGCTTGTATAGCCTTTCTTTGTCTTCTGGTGATAGTAGAATTGAACATTCAATGTGTTTTCCTTTGCACCCTTATGGGGTGTGCTAATTTTCCATGTCATAGTAGATACCTTGGTTGCAATCCTGTTTATCTAGGAGTGTTTTCTTATATCTTTGTATTGGTACTTCTACCTCCATCTAGATTGGCTTTCCCGATGGTTCCGGTGGGAGGGACGTCTTGATTAGTGGTGGTTCCATACTGATGGCTTTCACTACTTTCTAAGATCAAGACAAATTGAACTGGCAAGAACTGGTGAGATTAGATTTGCAGTTAGCATGCAAGTTGTTAATAGGTGTTAGGCTGGTTGTTGGACTTTAATCAAATCAATTTTTGTCCACCAAATTTCTAATATTTCCCTGACCGAAATCATTAAGAGTGGTCTATAATTAATAGAAATTATACTCTATGTCACTTGGACCATACAACCATCCAAAAATAGCCCATATTTGAGGCCTTTACTAGGCATAGCCCATGTTGGCTAAGTTATGAAATTTTATTTTCACCCGGTATCCCACACTTTAACATAACGTTTCAATATTTTAAATTTAATTTCTTTGTTTCTCTCTTCCTCATGCTTTTCTCACTCTCTCTTCCTCTCGATTTTATCAGACTATAACCGACTCCATTGTTGTGTGCAAGTTGCTTTTCGAGGTTTCTATCTTAGTTTGAGGTAATTTTCATTTCCTTTTATGCTTTTGCTACAGTGTTGGTTTTGAATTTTGTTTTTTTTTGTTTTTTGTTTTTGCTTTTTTCTGATCACGCCAATTTTTTTCAATGTTGCTGTGTTTTTACGGATGATTTTGTGTTCCTTGTTTCTACATTCGAGACTTAAACTTGATGAAACGAAATGCATGGTTTGTTATTTCGACTTTTAGGGTAGAATTTTTAGTTTTTTGAGTTTTGTTAAAATTTGGGAAAATTGACCTCTTTTTTGAGTTTATGGCTTTTATTTTTATTTAGATTTTGAGTTTTGTTACAGTTTCATTTGTTTGTTTTGCTTCAATTGTGTTCACTTTTGTTAATGCTTTGTTTTGGCCTTTGCTTTGTGTTTATGGCATTTTGGGTTAAATTTTGAGTTTTGTTACAGTGTGAGTTTTGCGTTTACTTTATCTTTTGTGTTTGTTTTTTTATAGCTTTGTTTGTGTGGTTTATTGTAGAAAACGCGTTCAAAAATGTCTGCTTCTATAAAGGAAAGCTGAAGATTGCGAAAAGGCGTTAGGTTAGATTATGCGAAATTATTGAGGGAGTTGCCCTCAAGCCCTGATTCAGAATCTAATGTAAATGCCTCGGCGCCAGAAGTTGATGATTTTGATTTTGCTGCTCCTCCTAAGAACTTGCAACCAGAGAGCTGTCCGATGACTCGTTCTCAAATGAGAAATATTGTCTCTCCAGTTAAATCATCGAGTGATTTTCCCTCACTCTTTTCTTTTGAAGCGAATACGCATGTGCAGGCTCTCGATGATGATGATTTCGAGTCTCCTCCTCTCCAAAAATTTGCAACAAGGGAGCATCGAATGACTCGTTCCCAAACAAGTAATACTCCTACTCCAGTTAACATTGTTAGATCAAGGAGTAAGAAATGCGGCAGACCTGCAAAATTAACAGATAAGCTGAAAGATTATTTGTTTAATGAAGATGATGAAGTCCGCAATGTTAAACCAAAAAGGAGAAAGATGAAGGATGATGGTGAGTCTTGCATTGATTTACAATCGAGAGAACAAAGAATTACTATTCGAAAGAAATTGAATTAGAGAAAAACTAAGTTGAAGGTATTCCCTGTTTTTCTATTTATTTATACATGGTTATACGTTTTAATACAAAGTTATGCATTTGTTTATACATCTTTATACAAGTACTGATATACTTATATATACAGTTTTATAAAATTTATTAGTATATTTTTTGTTTTTGATCTATTTCTTGTTATTTTCCTATATGCAAGGTTGGGAACTTCTATATACAACCAGTTGATTATTTCCACAACAGAATTAGTTCCCCTACCGAGCCTGATATTGTGAACATTTTGAAGCAACGTTTGACTGATATGCAGCTTCAGATGTTCCGTTCTAGTTGTTTTGGGTACTTTTTGGACCTCCCTTGATTTAAAATTGAAAATCAACTTATTCATTGTATATTATTGAGGGAAGTCGTCCTAGGACGTGAGAGGGAGTTGTGGGTGAAGATTAGTGGTTTGGCATTGGAGAGTTTGCTCTTATCATTGGTTTGAAGTTTGTATACGACAACGCCTCCTTCTATGACAAACCAGATGTAATAGGTTGTTTAAAGAGTATTTTTCAGGAGATGGAAAAAAGGTCATAACAAGGGGGGAGCTTCTTGATCGCTTCAAGCAAAAGGAGTGGAAATCGGATGAAGATGCGTTCAAGATGGCCTTGATAGTTTTTGTCCATCATTTCATCTTCTCTGATGCCAATAATCATGGTATCACCGAACATGATTGATATCATCGAAAGTGGCCAATATAAGATGTTTCCTTGGGGAAAAAATTCATTTGAAGATGTTTTAAGGACAACGAGGGACATGCAATGTGATTATTTGACAATATATAGGCTTGGAGATTTGCCGATTGCTTTACAAGTTCTGTTTTTTGAGTGTTGCTTATTGATTTGAATCTAGCTGTTCGAGTTGGCACAAATGTGCCACGCATTCTTAATTGGAAAGTGAGTAACACTCCGTCATATGCGGATTTGACTGGCGGCGTGATCATGTATAGTTTCGACAAGGTAAACATTTTGTACCATAATACTTCTTCATATATAATTTCTGGTTTTCTGTATTATTCTACTATTGTAATCCTGTTTTTTCTTCTTGTAGTTGAACTATAGTAACATTTCTCCTATTCTGAAGAGATGTCAAGTCTGAACATCGACACATTTTGAAGTCAATGCCGATGATGTTGCATCATGGGAGGTGCATGTTGTTCCTGCCTCTCACACATATGATTTTGTTGCTGCACCTTCACCTTGTCCTCAGCATATGGAGCAATATTCTACAAGACCTTATCCTCAAAATGCAAGGCAACAGTCTAAACGACCTTGTCCTCTAACTATGAATGCACAGCCTAATCCAAGTTATGATCCTTTTGTGTGCCTTGATCTTTTGATTGATGAAGTTGAGAAGCTGAGGAGTGATGTTGGAAAGGTACTGTACCTTTAGATTTTCTGTAGTTTATAATTACTATTTGGTAATAAACACGGTCGTTTATTTGCTTTTATTGTAGTTGACTGATACAGTGACGACACTCAACAACTATGTCGTTTCTTCCTTTAAAAAAGTGTTCAGTTTTCTGAATAATAAGGAACCCAAGCAAACGAGGGAGGATTATACGGATTCTAAGGTAATTGTTTAGTGATAAAACCAAAATTATCAACAGTTATGCCTTCTCCGAACTCAACATGCCTTCTTTTTTATTATTTTTTATTAGATTCGTCAGACCTTGTTTGATGACAATACATCTGGTCTTGGCAAATTTGATGGCTATCAATATGATGTTTTTCCTAACTTTGTCAATCAAATGAATTAAGATAATGTGGTAGCTGACAATGGAGTTACTAATGGCGTTGATAATGGTATTTGTTCTGCTTTTTTTTTTTTGGTCTGATTTTTCTTTTCTTCTTTTTGAAGTTTTATATTATTTGTGTTTCTATTTCTAAGAGGCAACAGGTGATGTCAAGGGTGACACATTTTGGGATGACATTGGTGATAAAGATTTAGCTCAGATATCCCAAAGCATTTTCTACTTGCCGTAGCGAAGGCAAGTCGTATAAAGGCGAGCAGCCCTTATAGCAATAGCATAGCCTACTTATAGCCTTTCCCTTTGCTAGATCAGAACCCTTACTTTATTTTATTGCGAGCCAAAAACTAGAATGTGTTTTATCATGGGCTAGGAATTCCCCCAGTCTGTAACCGTAAGGTAGCTGGTTTCGGGGTAGCCGAAACAAGATGTCTCTTCTCGCTTATGTTATCCATAGTCTCGTCTCCGCATGTGATTCTTTATATGTAGTAGAATTTGTGGGATTCCCCTTCTTACCCGAGGTCACTCCCTGTTGTATTTGTTTTTTATTCCTTCTCTAGAAAATGTGGTTCACAAAAAATCGATCAAAGAAGTAGAAGATGATTACATTTCTCCTGACCATTCAGTTTGACAGAGAATACCAGGAAAATATGCCAAATCTCCATAGTTGCCAATTTTTTTATTCTGGAGCATCAAAATTGGTGCCCAAGCTCATTTTTGATATGAAGCATCATTTCACGATTGAAATTGATGATTTTGATACATTGTCGCCATTGGCTAAAAAGTTTTGCGAATTTGTTGATAATGGGATGGATACGAGGCGAAGGTATCTTCACTTCTTCAATCTTTTATTTTTCGATTTTATACTTGTCAATGAATGTAGTTCTGATTACTTTTTATTTTTTGTGACTTGAAGTGCCAAACATATATCCCGATGAAGTAAATAATCTTGTGGAAGGTTTTACTTTTGGCTCGTGTTATATGACCAAGAATGATTGGTTCCAGTCACTTTGATATTGTGGTCGCCCTTTGATTGACACAGTATTTTAATAAATTTATGTTCTAATTCCCTTTTTATTTTTGTTGCATATCTTTGTTGTTTTGAGACTTGCATAGTGTATACATAGCTTTGTATAATCATAGTATAAGATTGTATAACCTTGTATAAATATGTATACCTATGTATAATAGTGTATAAAGTTCCATATTTTAAAAATCTGGAAGTGATGGTTATTTTTTTTTATTTCTTGTCTCAGCACCTGGATGTCCTCTCTTACTATTTGAGAAAGAGGGGAGAATATGGGCCAAATGTTGCCATGCAGTTTACTACAACCAACTTTGCCTTTAGTAACAAAATCAACTCCCTATACAAAGATTTCAAAGTGAATCAAGATCCTTCAGTGATTCTTGACGGACATGAGATAGAAGAGTACATCAGAGGTTATTATTGTGATGCAAATGTTCCGTGGCACACTGTTGACCATGTCTTATTCCCTATATTTGTGAAGCGCGGAAGAGTAAAATTGGGACATTGGGTTTTGGGGGTGTTTACGTTCGTAGATAGATGCATCCACATCTATGACTCTAACCGTGTGGTTCTTAATGATAGACATGCTTTGGATGTTGCATTACCTTATGCAATTCTGGTACCTTGCTTCTTGAAGAGTTCTGATTTTTATGTGGAGAAGAAGGGCATTGATTGGAACAATGGTGCATATATCAATTAATACCATTCTGATGCTTTGAAGATTAATGTGATTAATAATGTTCCCTATCATATTAAATGGTAGGTTAATCTCAATTGTTTGACTATTTTACTATTAGTGTACGTATTTGAATCTGATTCGTTTCTTTTTAATTACAGTATTTGTGGTACTTTTGTTGCTGGCTTTGCTGAGTATGTCATCCTTAGTAAAGAAATTCGAAAGGATAGTTTTGACATTGAGACACTTCGCACCAGGTGGGGATCTGTGTTATGGGATTATGGAAGGAAAAAATAACAGTCTGGTGCAATTAGTGATGATGAAATCACATGGAGACTTTTGAAGAAGAGGAAGAGGGGCCACCAAGAAAGTAGTTCTGTTATTTTCATTTTACTGTAGTTGTTCTATGTATAAGGAGTTGTTGCTTAGTTTTGTAACGATTCTGCTACTTGTGAGATAACCTTAAAGGATATTATAGATGTGAATGTAATTTGAGGCCGTCATTACACATTGTTGCTGTGAATGAATTACATCTTAATGAATATTTTCAGTTGTTTTTGTCCATTACAAGCTATTCCACTTTGCTTCTTTCACCATTGTGCTATTCCAAATGGAATGCAGCCTATTTTTCATCCTTTTCTGGCTACTATTGGTGAAACTCAAGTCTCGGTTTCAGCCTCTTTTTTGCCTGTTACCATAATTTCAAATCCTGAATCCGTCTTTGTTCAAGAGAATATTCCGTATGATATGACTCCTCCTATGTTACCCCTATTTCCATTATTTCCTAAGGATGAATGGGGTCCAGTCCCGGTTCCTTTTCCTTTATTTCCTGAGACACCTTCTTCAGGTACTTTTGGAATTCTGAAAGGGAAACAAGACATGGATATGGACTGAGAATCCAATCTTTATGGAATGAATATTTTTAGTTGCTTTTGTCATTTAAGAAAGTATGTATTTTCATTATGGTTGCAGTTTTGTTAATGTAGCAGGTTTTATACATATGTATACAATTATATACATAGTTATACAAATTTATACAAACTTATACTCTCATTTATACATCTTTATACATATAATATCAGTGATTGTTTGCAGTCCTGTTTTGTATTTCTGTAATCTACCAATATATTTAGTACCATAAAAACACGAAGTCACTATTATTGGATATGAAAAACATGTATAATGAGACATGTCAATTGCTTGTGAAACTTAACTAATCAAAATTTGTAACTATATTGTTTCTGAAACTTAACTACTCAACATGACAACAAATGTAATAGGAAGCGTTTTGTTTCCAACTATTTATTTTGGTCGATTCCTACATTTTTCCTATTGTGACCACCTTGTCCACACACAGAATATGAAAATGCCCTCTTAGACTCTTTCACTGAAGCAGGCCTGAGTCTTTCCTTTCTTGGACTTCCTGCATTCCTTCTTCCTTTAGGTGGTAGGATCACATCTTCCATCACCTCTGTTGGGATTACATATAAACTCTCATCTGGCATCGATTCACTGGAAATTCATAAGTGCTAAGGAGTTTATCCTTCTTGTGGTAAAAAGAGCAATACTGGCCATGTTTCAGCTGCTGGTTCTTTAAAACAGCCCAAGCATGCGGACATGGAAGTTCATCCATTTGAATTTTTCCGCAACTGCATGTTCCCTCTTTAAGGCACACTATGATTCTCCTTACCCCTTCAAGCACAGTATATAACTGATCCGTAGCAGGTCTCACCTGCAAAAGTTTTTTTAAAAAATAAAATAAAATTAAAGAACAGTAAAATGCAAGTCAGAAGTGCCAATATTCATTATATTTGATTCATGTTACTGTCATTTGCTCCGATGCAATCAGATTTTCCCGAAGGAGTTTGTCGTACTTTTCGCCAAGCTCTGTAGATGTCTCCATTGCACTTTTTCAGTTTTTGTTGTTCTACCGTTGTAGTAAATTTGTCATGTACTCCAGCAATCGTATTACTGGTAACTCTCTAGCATCCTTTTTAGCTGCATTAATTGAATCTGCAATACTGGAAGTTATTACCATCGACCTTTTCACCATGGAATACGCTCTAGACCACCTTTCGTACCCAATTTCGAACAAGTAAAGCTGCACGCTCGGATCAATTTTGCACAACTCTGTCATATGGTACTCAAACCTCTCTATTGTGTAAGCTCTTGCCAAAGCAAAGAAGATATCCTTCAATTGTTTGTGTTGTTTCTTGAATGTGCGCTTTACATTCTGCCACAAGTGAAACATGCAAATACAATGTGGTACTTCTGGGTACACAACTTTTGTGGCATTGAAGATGCTTTCATTTCTATCTGAAATCCCTTTCCTAACTCCAAATTACCCTTTATCTGGACAAAGAACCACTCCCAAGATTTATTATTCTCTGAATCCACAATTGCATATGCAAGTGGAAGGATTTTTCCTGTTTATACAAAAATAGATATTAGGATTCAGACTGTAATTTAGTCTGTAGATACCAACTGCAAAATTTATACAAATCTTAGACACAGTTATACACCATTATACAGATTTATACCAACTGCAAATTTTATAAAAACTACAGCTGTGAAATTCTATACACTTTTATACATGAAACTTATACAGTATACAAACTGCAGAAACAACATAGATGCAGTCAACTCACCAGCTCCATGTTGTATGCAAGCAGTTAATATGGTACCATTATATGCTGCTTTAAGGAAGCTTTCGTCAACAACCATTATTGGTCTGCAATGCTCCCGGCCCTTGATGATGCATATAGCGAAACATATGCATAAAGAAAGCACTCATCCTCTGATTTGTACAACTTTGTAACTGATCCTGAATTTGTTTGCTCCAACATATAAAAATACTTCGGCAGCTCCTTATATGAATCATTCGGACTCCCTCTTATCATTGTCATTGCTATTTCTTTAGCTCTCCATGCTTTCATGTAGCTCACTTCAATCCCGTATTTCTTTTGTATGTCCTATATTATATCATTTGCGGTGTAAACGTTTTTTGGATTAACATACATGTCCTTGACTGTACTAGAAATAATACCCGAAGTAGCTTGATGTTGTGTTAAGTATCTTTCACCATAGCTGCATGTGTGATTATTATTATAACTTCTCACTTTGAATATGTTTGCCTTTAAAATGGCAGAAGATTTGAAACTCCAAGCACAATTGTCATCCAGACATGTAAGGTGATACCTAGAATTATACATCATTCATCTTCTAAATACACTTGTATACAAACTGCATATATACTAATTTTAATACCTATATACAAATATATACTACTTTATACATATTTATACAACAGAATATACAATTAATAACATACCTTGTTGCGCTTGATCTCTTCACCTTGAATTGAAACCTCTCACGTACAGCCAAGTTCTTCATCACATTCATAAGTGTCTCTTTATCCTTATAAACTTGATCCTCCTCAACAAATTCGTTCAACATATTATCTATTATGCCCGTATTTTCACTAAAATTCGTGTTTCAATCAATTCAATATCAATAATCTCAGTGCTATAAGTTGTTGATACATCTCTAGAATTTGAATTTGTAGCAACCAAACAACTGGAACTTGAAGCAACCACAGAACTTGTAACAACCAAATGATTTTCATAAATCTCTTTCACTGTCACAAACAGAGGATATTCAGTGAAATTCAAGTTTTTTCTCTTTAATCCTATATACACCATAGCTCATGGATCGTTGTAAATCGTGATCGGTGGCAAACCAACATTTGGCACAAAGTTAATCTCTATTGTGTTTAAATCACTATCGATCCTAATCTGTTCCGAAATAGCTGCAACTAAATTATTGTAGTTGAATGTGGACTCAATTATTACACAATCACTGATGAAATTCACAAACTTATTTCTTCCCATTCACCACTATGAAGAAGGTAAACAGGAAAAATCTCTATCTAACAAAACATTGAAATCAAAATTGCAGCAAAAAGGAGAATTGCGCTGCTTCGTAGCAAAAAAAATTGAATAAATTCTAGATGAAGAAGAAATGCTAGGGTTTTCGTACCTGCATTTATCTCAAGATCTCGTTTTTGAAGTATTTTTGGAAAAATATTGGAAAGAATATGAGAAAATCCAACTGAATGAGATAAAATCGCGCTTGGTAGTCTCAAGTTACCGGAAATAATGTCCCTTTTTTCAGATTTGGGCCTCTAATTTGTGGGCTACTGAATTGTAAAGTTAAATATGGGCTATAAAGTTGAAAAGGATGCAGCCCACTTGTTTTGTTTTGAAATTTTCCATTAGCCCTTTGTCTTTAAATCTTCCCCGTTGTTGTTATTATTATTACTAGTAGTCGTACTACCGCGATGTGCGGTCAACATTAAAAAAAAATTAATTAAATTAAATTATTATCAGACTTGTTTTATCCTATAAAAAGCGAAAAAAGAGAAGAAAAACTACCCATTCAAATTTTTATTTTCGTTTTTTAGTAGTTATTATAAGATATCTATTTTTATTTTAAAACTCCAATTTGAAACTACTCCCCGACTTGAATGTGTTGTTTTTCTTCTCATTTTTCATTTTTTAGAGTTTTTTTTTGCTTTTTTGTTTTAAAATAATTTAAAAACTCCAACTTGAAACTACTCCCATCAAATTTGAATGGGTAATTTTTCTTCTCTTTTTTTCTTTATTTTTATAGCTTGCTTTTTGTTTTGTTTTTTTAAATAATAATTTTATAACTCCAACTTGAAAATACTCCCACCCAATTTGAATGGTTAGTTATTCTTTTATATTTTTATATTTTCGTCTTAAAATTATAGTTAATTATAAGATATCTATATATATATATATATATATATATATATATATATATATATATATATATATATATATATATATATATATATATATATATATATATATATATATATATATATATATATATATATATATATATTAATTGGTTACTATATTTTAATTAATAAATATTGATATCTTATAATTAACTATAATAAAAAACGAAAATATAAAAATATAAAAGAATAACTACCCATTCATTTTTATACATATTTAAATTCAAAAATAATAACCAATAACTTATTATAATTAAAAATAACTACCAATTTGAATGGGTAGTTATTTTCTTATATATTTATATTCTCATTTTTTATGATAGTTAATTATAAGATATCTATTTTTATTTAAAAATTATTTAAAAACTCCAACTTGAAACTACTGCCCGATTTGAATAGGTTGTTTTTATTCTCTTATTTTAAATAGTTTTTGTGCCTTTTTATATTTAATTTAAAAAATTCCAACTTAAAACTACCCCCACCAAACTTGAATGAGTAGTTATTTTTCTCTTTTTTCCTTTCATTTTTTATAGCCTGTTTTGCTTCTTTCTTTTAAATAATAATTTTAAAACTCCAACTTAAAAATACTCTCACGCAATTTGAATGGACATTTATTGTATTATATATTTATTTTTTATTTTTATATTATATTTAATTATATGATCTCTATATTTATTAACTCAAATAAGGTCATCAATTAATGAATATATATATATATATATATATATATATATATATATATATATATATACATTGTATTTTTTTATTTCCGTTTTTTATATATATTTAAATTCAAAAATAATAGCCAATTATTAATTAATAATTGAAAATAATTGGGAAAATGCACAACTACCCCCCTGACCTATACCCGAAATCTCAACTACACACTTTTTCTTTACGAAAATCATATTTCCCCCCTAAAATTATTTTAAATATAATTATTTGCACCCTTAACGCTGACATGACACAGTGTGTGTATTGCAATCTCCCAAGGGAGAGTGAAAAGCTAAAAATAATAATTTTCTGATTATTTTTTTATTCTTTTTTACCTTTTTTTTCTTACTATTTTTTTCTTTTCCTTTTCCTTTTTTTTATTTTACTTTTTAAATTTATTCTCTAATTTTGATGGATATTTATTCACCAACGACTTTGTCTAGCCATTTTCTTCCATTTTTTTCTTTTCACACACAAGTTAAACTCTCAAAAGATCTATTAATAAGCAAAGCAAAATACACTCAGATTTAGGTGGAAAAAATTCATCATTGAAAAACCTTCCCACGCCAGAAAAAAATGATGTACTGGAATTTTAACTGAATTTTCTTTTCTCAACTTACATTCATTTTATTCCAACTTAGTATAGAAAACCCTTTCTTCTTCATTCTTCTCTCGGCGCACGTAGGTTAACATACGGCGAGCTCGTATCTATGGCGAGAGGGAGGGGTCGAGGTAGGGGACGGCCCAGAAAAATTTCGATTTCCACAATAGATAAAATTATCACAACCATAAATCAACCACCTACGGAGAAACTGACTACCACTGGTGCAAATGAGCAGCCAGTAGATTCGTCATGCGAAGGTGAGAATCCTTTGATTTCACAACAATCTAATGAGGTAATGGAGATGGAACGAAGCTATCCTGCTTTGATTGAAGCATCGTTAACTCCGATGAAGCAGATGGCCGGTGAAAATGGACACATGCAGAAGCTTATACCAGTCCAACCTCAATCAGTGATGGGTATAACGAAGCCAGTGGAGGAGACTTCAAGCAAAACCAATGTACCAAAGGGGAACTGGGCTAATCTTTTTCAGAAGAATCGATTTGCTTCTAATGGTATTGCACTAGAATACATCCCCCGGTAATGATTGAAGGTCAACCAGTAGGCCTGCTGAACAAAGCAGAGGTGGAGGAGGAAGAAAATAAGTGGAAATGTGCCCTAATTGTCTATATTTTAGGTGATGGGCCTGGGTATAATGCGATGAAGAGATTCATCAGCCTCCATTGGTCACATGTACCAGAACCAGAGCTGTTTTATGACGAGGAGGGATACTACATAGTGAAGTTCCAAACAATTGATGATGCCAAAGAAGTTTTATGTGCTGGTCCTTATTCTATAGCAAATATGCCCATGATTCTCAAGCAATGGACGCCAGATTTCGATTTCACTGAGGAATTCCCTGTTGAGATTCCACTATGGGTCAAATTTCCTAAACTTCCTATGTCTTGTTGGGGAATGAGATCCTTGAGTAGAATAGCAGTGTGTTAGGGAAACCTATTTTTGCGGATGAATGTACAACCAAACAATCTAGAATTTCCTATGCTCGAATGCTCAAAGAGATGAATGTTACCAAAGAGCTACCTAGGGATATATGGTTAATGGATGCAAATGGGAAGAAATTTCTGCAAGAAGTAGTTTATGACTGGAAACCATCTTACTGTGGGAAATGTCTTACGGTTGGGCACAATTGTTTGATTAATCCTAAACCAATCCAGCCTCCTCAAGTGAAGAAACCTAAAGTGATTCAGGAATGGAGAACCAAAGCTCCAATCCAGACTATTCAGAATCAGCTGGAGGTTCCTCTATAGCAAACTGAGACAAGGAAGTGCAGTATATCTCAGAGAGAGCCTCATGACCCCCCATCACTTGTAACAGGAAAGAACAAACAGGAAGTCAAAGGGAAGCAAGTTCAATCCCCAGAATTCAACCTCACCAACTTCCCACCCTTATCTCTTATTGTGGTTAGTAATCGATTTGAAAAAATGTCTATTAGTAGAGTTGAAAATCCTCTATCGGATGAAGGAGGACCTAGCAACTGTCAATGAAGTGGCTAATCTGGAATATTAGGGGAGTAAATAAAAGGTATAAACAAAAAGAAGTTAGGGAATATATTAGGAATAATAATATTAACCTTTTTGGTTTAGTAGAGACCAAGGTTAAAGAAAAGAATGCAAACATGATTGCTAAGCTGTTGGTTCCTGGTTGGGGTTTACTAACAAATTATCAATGCTCCATAAATGGTAGAGTATGGATTATATGGGATACACAATTGATCAGAGTCATTGGTATCCAGGAGGAGGCTCAATTGATTCACTGTAGAGTCAGAAACATGTCTGGAGATGCCATCTGTTTCCTCACTGTGGTGTATGGTTTTAATGGGATGGACCAGAAGAGATCATTATGGAAAAATCTGCAGGATTATTCTATTACTATTACTGAACCTTGGTTAGTTGCTGGTGATTTCAATGTTGTTCTGTATGCTAATGATATACAGTCAAGTAATCAAGTGAAACAAGCATAGATCCAAGAGTTCACTCAATGTATACAACAGGCTGGACTTTCAGAACTTCCCTGGAAAGGGGAGTATTTCACCTGGACAAATAGACAGACAGGCAGTGATAGAGTATGTAGTAGACTGGATAGAGTCTTTGGCAATTATGAGTGGATGATTAACTGGAGTCATGTGCAAACTATATATGATCATCCATTAATCTCTTATCATAACCCTATGGTAATTACACTGGCAGAAGCTACTAGGAAAGGGAAGACTCATTTCAGATTCTTCAATACATGGGCCAATCATGAAGACTTCTATCAGCTGGTCAAAGACAACTGGCACAGAAATAATCAGTTTTCTATGAATTTAGTGTTGTCCAATCTCAAGTCACTGAAAGTCCCCTTAAAATCTTTAAACACTAAAGCTTTTAAGAACATTAGTCAGAGAATTGATCATAGTAGACAAGAATTGAAGGACATCGAAAATAAGATGGCACTGGCCTACACTGATGAGTTGCAACTTAAAGAGAAGGAAATAGCAGTGAAGCTGGAAAAGTGGTCCTTGATTGAAGAAAGTATGCTACAACAGAAGTCCAGGGTAAAATGGATCCAACTGGGTGACTCTAACAACAAGTATTTCTCTGCTGTCCAGAAGGAAAGAAATCAACACAAGCATATTACTGAGCTTGTTACAGCTGGTGGTCTCAAGGTTACTAATCCAGATGACATTAAAAAGGAGATCAATGACTTATATAAGTCATTAATGGGCACAGCAACTGCCTCTCTGCCAGCCATAAACCGAGTGTTTATGACCAATGGCCCTACCTTAACGCATCAACAGAAGAAGGAGTTAAGTTCTGATATTACTAAACTGGAGATTCTGGAATGTTTAAAGGCAATTGGGGATGACAAAGCCCCAGGAATTGATGGATACATGCAGTGTTTTTCAAGAAGACATGGAACATCATTGGCAAGCAGATCATATGTGCAGTCAACGATTTCTTCCAGACTACCAAGATGTACAAACCAGTAAATTGTGACTCTCTCACTTTGATCCCTAAAGTCACTATCCCAACCACAGTCAAAGAATACAGACCAATTGCATGCTACTCAGTGTTGTACAAAATGATTTCCAAGATATTAGCCAATATAATGCAGAAAATCATGTCTAGCATCATTTCTGAAGCCCAAGCAGGATTCATCCCAGGCAGGAAGATTGCAGACAATGTTATCCTGGCCCATGAGCTGATTAAAAACTATTCCAGATCCCATATGACTCCTAGATGCATGATCAAAATTGACCTGCAGAAGGCCTATGATTCTGTCGAATGGATCTTCTTGCAACAGGTAATGGAAGCATTGTGTTTTCCAGCCAGATTCACAAACTGGATCACAGAATGTGTTCAAACAGTAAGCTATACAGTGATGACTAATCGGGAAACAACTGAACCTTTTAAAGCTGCTAAAGGCCTTAGACAAGGTGATCCAATCTCCCCATTCCTATTTGCAATAGTCATGGAGTATCTAAGCAGATCACTGGCTGAACTGAAGAAAGACCAAGAATTTCTATACCATCCAGGTTGTAAAAGGTTGGGCATCACTCACATAAGTTTTGCTGATGACCTACTTCTGTTTGCTAAAGGAGAAAGTCAGTCTGTCATTATCATGTTCAAGTACTTCTCCTAGTTCACTGAAGCATCTGGGTTGAAAGCCAATCTAAGCAAAAGTTTTGTAAACTTTGGAGGGGTTAGTTCTGAAGTTCAGCAGCAGATTACTGATCACCTAGGTTATGTGTATGGAGAGTTGCCTTTCAAATATTTGGGCATTCCTCTATCTACCAAGAAGATGGCATTGATTCAGTGGCAACCTCTGGTATATAGGATCACTGCTAGGATCACCTCATGGATTGCTAGAAAGTTGTCATATGCTGGGAGGATGCAATTGGTACAGTCAGTGATTTTTAGTATACAGGCTTACTGGGCACAACTCTTCCTTATCCCTACAAAGATTCTAAAGCTTATTGAAGCAGTCTGCAGAAGCTTTATTTGGTCTGGATCAGTTGTTATCTCTAAGAAGTCCTACATTGCCTGGGACAAAATGTGTTTGCCGAAGTCAGCTGGTGGGCTGAACCTCAGAAACCTCTTTTTATGGAATAAGGCAGCTATTGCTAATCTTTGCTGGGACCTGGCTCACAAGAAAGACACACTGTGGGTCAAATGGATTCACACTGTTTATATAAAACATCAGCAATTGGAGAACACTCCTATTCCCAAGCAAGCTAGTTGGATGGTACGAAAGATAATTGCAGCAAGTTGACTGCTACAACAACACCAAAGTCTGCCCATGCCAGTATGCTCCATTAGGCAACTCTATCTGTTTCAGATTAGCCAACTCCCGAGAGTCCCATGGAAGAATCTAACTGCTCAGAACTATGCTAGGCCCAAGAATGTCTTCAATTTATGGTTGGTACTTCATGACAGGCTACCAACCGAGGATATGATACTACATTGGGGTATGACTGTGGTTAACAAATATGTTCTGTGCCAGCAAGCTCCGGACACCAGAGACCATCTTTTCCATACTTGCCCATTTGCTACAGAACTAAGGGACCAAACACTGTCCTGGATCAAAGAAGATCACTCTAGTATGCATAACTGGGAGCAGTTTATACAGTGGATTGTTAGTAAAGCTAAAGGAAAATCAAGTAGGGCTAACATATTCAAAATGGTGGCAGCTGAATTATTCTACGCTTTGTGGTTGGAGAGAAATGCGAGGATTTTTTATAATGTTTTCCGCAGCAGTGACAACCTACTCAGGGACATAGCGTATACTTGTAATGTTAGAGGAACCCCCAAAATTAGACAACAGCTTCAACAATATCTTCTGTAAATAGAGGGATGGTTATAGAGATAGTTGATATATAGTGTAGATATGATAGTCAGCTGTACTGTGGCTGAACTATGATTTTGTATTGAAATCTCTTTGGTGATTAATAAAATCCTTAAATACCAAAAAAAACTTACATTCGTTTTTATTTCTTTGCTCTTCCTCCCACACATAAATTACACTTTCAAGAATATATATATATATATATATATATATATATATATATATATATATATATATATATATATATATATATATATATATATATATATATATATATATATATATATATATATATATATATATATATATATATATATATATATATATATATATATATATATATATATATATACATACATACATACACACACACACATATATAATAGACTTTGATCGGGATAAAATTTGTTGTCGAAAAAAATTGCCAAAAAATGGTGTTTGTGAAATTCTGACGACCACCATTTTATGTCGCCGGTAACCAAAACAAAAAGAAAAAGAATGAAATAACCAAAAGAATGAGAATAATAAGAAATAAGGAAAAAGGATAAGAAAAAGAAGAGGAATAAAAGAAGTACTTAAAATACATAGTGGGGCGCGTGTAGCTCACCACTTGTCAAGAGTTTAGTTGTCAGTGTTAAGGGTGCAAACAATTACATTTAAAATAAATTAGTGGGGAGGGGGAGGGGGGATGGTAGTAGAATTCCCGCAAAGAAAAAACGTGTACTTGAGATTTCGGGTATAGGTGAGGCATCAGGGGTAATTGTGCATTTTTTCAAAAAATAATTACCAATTTGAATGGGTATATATATATATATATATATACCCATTCAAATTGGTAATTACCCACAAACACCATTTTTAATAATTATAGTGTACGCGCTTTACGCGTGTACCTATATCGGTAAATAATTAATTTTAAAAAATTACGTAAATATTATTAAATATTGTGTTTGACTTATTGAATAAATATTAAAAATTATAAATTCCTAAAATAACGAGTGTTAATCATACTAAGCTAGCTCTATCAATAATTTTACCGACCTAACTAAGTGCGATTAATTATTCATTATAAGGAACTTATTTTTTTTAATAACTCAACCATATCATTTAATAATATTTACATAATTATTAAAAATTATATATTTATCGATATAGGTACACGTGCAAATAATAGAAGATATAAATTATTTTCGAACTTTTTTCCTATTCGAACAATATATTGTTTTCTTTATCAAATTTGTGTTATATTTAAAAACTATATTAATAATTAAAATATATAATTAATTAGGTACCAAATGACTTACTTTAAGTAGTATATCTTATTAGAGTTATAAGTTCCCCAATATAAGAAGAATGAATGTGAAACGTATTTCTGTTATAATTTGTCGTTGGATACACAAGGAAAATAAATGTAATATTACTTCTATTTTTCCAAATAAAACCTACCTTAGAGTCCTTAATATTAGGAATTCTTACATCATTCAAATAAGGAAATATTTAATAATAAAAAATAAATTAATTTTAAAGTCCTATGTATTAGGATAATGACCAAATTATAATTTTGTCTAATATAAAGTTTATTTTTAAAGGGTAAAAAAGGCGAACGACATTTCGCTAATGACCTTCGTGCTTTTATTATAGTACTAACTTTAGGGTACGTACGTTGCACGTGTAAGTTTGTCTATTAATAAAAAAATTGTACATAACAAAAATAAACTGTGTGTAACAGCAATTGGCGTCCTAATAGATCCAATATGCATTTAAATATAAAAAATGAGTGTCATTATATTATTGTAATAGGTGAGTTCAAAATTATTGGATATTAAACCTACCAACATGAAAAATTTAATTGTTAAGTTAATTATATAGCATTTGCAATGATAGATATTGTATTGTATGAGATATTATGATGTAATGGTGTTGTATCCTCTTTATAGAGGATGTTCTTGGTGTATGTTTGACTGCTTCACCTAAATGTTCATGGCCAAAATTTTTATTGTTGCTATAATATTCCTCCTAAAAGTAAAATATATAGATGTTCATATGAAAATAAATATATACATGACAAATATAGTCCAATTTTGAGAATTATTTGACCCTGTTATTATTTATTTCTAACGTCACTACAAATCATTTAACCCAGACAATAAATGTGTATATCTCCGAATGCATACAACTATCGTACAAACTTGCACACACAAAATAAAGATGTACACCAAAATGATATACAAAACGTAATGGAAAATTTTGCATAATATCGTCAGAAATTGACAAGAAGGATGATGTGACATCCAATGTATTGTTGTTGATTTAGAATTTATATATTTTTGGAACTTCAAGAATAGATAGAATATATTTAAATAATACTCAAAAGTGTCAAATAACAGTTATTGAATGAATTATAATTATGATAGATAGTACAAATAAGAAAATTTTATATGAGAAAAAATCATTAAAAAAATTAAATACATAAATTTCTGTTAGTTTTGAAGGCATAAATATTAAAAAATAATTAAATAATTATTTTTAAATATTAAAAAATTAAATTACCTATTTGAACTTTATTTTTGGGCTAAAAAAGGTGAACGACATTTCGATAAGAAACTTCGTGCTTATAAAATAGTATATAATTTCTTTTAAAAAGACCAAAGACTATTAATCTTAAAAGAAGTCCTTAGTTGTGTTAAAAAATAAAGGAGTCCTTACAAAAATTTGCTACTTTACTAATTTTCCACACGTTGGTTTCTTGTTGTTAATAAATTTGTTATTTACATTATATAAATAAGGAAGGATTTATATGACATATTTAATATTAAGAATTTGTACATACTTTAAATAAGGAAGGATATAGTGTACCAATTTAGTTTATTTAAAACTCCTAAATATCAGGGAGAAAACTTAAAATGACAATTTTGTCTAATATAAAATTTATTTTTAAGGGGCAAAAAGACGAACTACATTTCGCTAAAGGGCTTCGTACTTTTAATATTGTAATAGATAGATATATTTATATTTATTATTATTGTTAATTATAAGATATCTATTTTTATTTTAGAATTATTAAAACTCCAACTTAAAACTACTTTCCGATTTGAATGCGTTATTTTTCTTCTCTTTTTTCATTTTTTATAGTTTTTTTGCTTTTTTATTTTATAATAATTTAAAAACTTTAACTTGAAACTATTCCCACCAAATTTGAATAAGTAGTTATTTCTTTTATAAAACCCCGATTCCATGATTGTGGAAATTATAACAAATTAAAAATTTTGACGGTCAAGAAAGTATGAGAGCTCTAATTAGGAGGTCCACTTTCTTTTGCTGACTCAAACCTTTTGCAAGTGTGATTGCGACTGAACTTGTGAACAATGTCGTATTTGCATTACATTTTTTATTCTTAAGAATAAGTGTGTGTTGAATTCAATTAAACATCAAATTAAGTTCGATCAAATTCGGCACTTCATGCTGAGATGATCGTTCAACTCAAAAGACTAGAATTAGCATTCACTAAGAAGGTATTGAAAGACCAAATTAAATTATTTTTACAAAATGCACTATCTTTACATATGTTGAATGATTGCAGGTTTTCTTCGAGGCGATGGCCGATTTCTCGTATGACATGTAAGTTTGACTCAAAAGATATCGAAACTTTTTTAAATAAATTAATTTAAAACAAAATGAAAGGATAAATCTTCGTTAAACACAATAAACTCCAAATCAATGAGCTAAATGGGAAAAATTGTATATAAGATGAAATAGAGGAAATCAATCTTATTGAAACTCTACATAATCGTTCCCATTAATCAATGAGAGAGGTTGTTTTACATGTTTTTCTGGAGATTGCTTCGTTCTCCTTACTCAGGGAAGATGGAGAACGAAACTCCCCACTATGTATAGTCATGGGACCTTTGTATTTACTTGGTCCGACGCTTTCTCACACTACGTCTATTTTGGTCCTCCTCTATCATTCCGTCTGACTCGACGGGTATCGAGAGTGCCGGATATGGAATAAACCATGTCATCTTTTGCTGCCTTGCTGCCTTGCCGCCTAGACGGGATGCTGGTCAGCTCGACCGTAGTGGTCAGATTTTGGCCAATCCGGTTAGTGCCACCGTCTGTCGGGGTCGTCCCCTATCGGGCCAGGCATACGGATCATGAATACTTCGAATTCGAGATAAATCTGACTACTTCTTCCTTGGTTGGGCTTTTTAGGTTTCAAATAAGATGACGACGTTCTTTCGATATCCTTGGATCGTTGCGGCTATTCCGGAACCAAAACGTCGTTTGGTATTGAAGTGTTGTTTCGTGGTTGCCACTATTATGACACACGTTCTTGGGGAACCAAAACGTTTCGTGCCCTATCAGATTCGATTGGCGACTCTTGAATTTCGTGCTTGGGGGGATTTATGTCTCTTATAAATAGAAGGAGCACATCATTTGATTGACACACTTCTTTGCCTTGTGCTTGAAAGAATTTTGTGGATATACTTTCTTCCTGATACTCCGAATTTTCATTCGCCCCCATTTGACTGAAAACTTTCATCCTTCCTTTCCATTACCTTTTTTGGTACACCATCTTGGCAGAATGGCTGGTGATTCTTCTCGCACTGATCTCCCTGTTACAATTTTGGCGCAGGAAAATGTTTCTCAGGCCACCAGTGAGTAGAAGTGGTAGAGGATAAGGAGGTCTCGTCGGTAGTTGAGAACTTGCCTCATCTTGGGAGACAATGGAATGACTTCTGTTCTCATGCAGGGGTGGAGCCAGAACCTGTCCTCTCTATTATAAAAGAAGAAGACATTGAAGAGTTGAAAGCTAGATGGGGAATTCCCAGTTACGTTGACATGCGGCTGGCGGTAGGGAACGACATAGTCCATTTTGACCGCCCCGGGTACTGCGTGTTCTATGCCTACCCCTTTCTTATTGGATACACACTTCCTCTTCCTCTCCTAGTGGTAGATTTTTGCCGTTTTTACGAGGTATGCCCGCTTAACTTTCGCCGTACCTATACAAGTTGTTCCTTAGGTTGCTCAAGTTTGAAGAACTCGATGGTCATGAGATCACTTTGGATCACATGCTCAATATATTCGCCCCTCAACTCCTATGCGGAATGATGATTCACATGTGTCCTCAGGGGTCGAAGAGTCTGGTGGTAAAAATGGATGACAAGGCTAACCGTCGTTTATACGAGAATCATTTCTATGTGCGGACCGAGCACATCGTGGCAGATCTAACGAGGTTCCTTGAGAAGTGGAACTTTGCGCATTAGTTTCTTATGTTTTTAGTCGGTGAGATGCCCGACCTCTTTCTATTATAGTACTAAACCCGGTTATATCTCTGCAACTGAGAAATTACCCCTCCATCTGTCGAAGGTATCCGCGAGTGGGTGATGCCATCCTTCCCCATACGGCGGGGGTTTGCACATGGTCGACTTTTTACGAAAAATTTAGACGCAGTCCCCTTACAGGTGAGATGTCATTTCTGTTTGCTATTTTTCCTCTCTTTTTACTTAATTTCTTATATGTTGTTTGTTAATGTAAGGGAGAGTGTAGAGAGCGAGGGCTCCTCCATTAGCTTTTCTTCAGCCAGCATCGTCTGATCGCCCTGCTACAGTACCTATCACTCGGTCTTCGGCAAGGGCCTCTTCAGTCGAGTCTACGACTTTGGTTACTCCTACGGAGACCACTTCTCAGACTGAGGTCTCGACTCGTGTCGCTCATCTGATGGGTGAATCTCCCCATGCTGAGGAAGAAAAAGGGCCTTCTAAGAGGCGGCGACTGGAATTCGAGACAACCCCTTCAATTGTAATACACCTGGACAACTGTCCCTTGACAGGATCTGGGGCGAGGATTGATACCACTCTGCCCATAGTGATGGAGACATCGCTGCCCCGTCGACAGAGATTCCTGCCACTGTCATTGAACAACAACCTGCCATGATGGGTGTCCAGATTTCTAGGCAGCTTTTGTGATTTCGGACATACCCTTATCCTCCGTACCTGGTCGTGCTTCCTTTTCAGCTGCTGAAAGAGGAAAAGGCATTGTGGTGGACGATTATGAATCCAAGTCGGACCTCGATCCTGATGATGTTAGGATGTTTGAGGAGGGTATTACCTACTTGGTGGTTAATGCATGAGGCCCAGCCCGTATTTTTGAGATCTCTTCGAATGTTAGTCTTCTGGGGGACATGGAGGATCTGGTGCCACGGTTCGACATTTTGTGCTCCACTGCAGAGAACGAGGCTATTCGGAACATTCCCGATATCGATTTGATGAATGAGGTGGCCGCTATGGGCTTGAGAGTACGTTGCACTTTTCTTTTATACTTCTCTCATTTTTCTTGTTGATATGGCATTAAACAATCTTTTCGTTTTTCAGACAGATATGTGGAAGTGGAAAGTATGCGCAGGGCCGACATTGGGGCCAATATTTTCTTGTATGATATTGGAAAAGTATCGGCACTATCACAACAAGTGCCGTGAGATGTGCGAATGTTTGAGAGAGAATCATGGTGCTCAATCCCTCAGCGAGGAATTGGAGAAAAAAGACCATCAATTGATGGAGGTCGTTCGCAAAAATAGTGTGCTCGAACAACAACTTTGCGCGAAGGAAGAAGAGCTTGAGTTGGACAAGGGGTGGCCAAAGAGTGTGACTATCTGCATAGGAGCTGAGGTTAATGCAGGCCGAGATAGATCAGACTCTTATCAAGGTCGAGGCGATGAGTGCGGAGTGGATAGGAAAATTTGTCGAGTTGGAAAGAAAGGTTGCCGGGTTGGAGAGTATCGAGAGTGCCTGGTCTGCGGCTTCAGCAAGGGCCTAAAGAACACTATCCGCATCCTCCAGTCCAAGCAGGAGCTGGAGAGATAGATTGCAATTCTAATGGAGGCGAGCCTTGAGGAGCATGTTGGTGAGATCTACCGGGATGCTTCGACCTTAGGAGATCGGGTCTCCGCTCTGGAGGTTGAAAAAGAGCGATTGTTGGCTCAAATTCAGTCTTCCTCTGCCGCTGTTCCCTGCTGCTTACATGAGCTTTGGGTTCATGCTGAGCTCTGCGGGATATAATCAAGAATTTGTGGGAGGCGGGCAATGTTACTAAGGCGGACGCATATGAAGGAGCACGGGAAAAGGCACGAGAGGATTGTGTCAACTATGGTTATGTCTTTGCTACTCCGGAGGGAGATGAAGGCACAGATGATGATGGAGGGCTTCTTGGAGATGATGGCGATGATGATGGCGGTGATGACGCCGAATGAAAGAATGTTGTCTTTGTCTATTTTTCTATTTTTTATATCTGTTGTAGGTTGTTGTTGTTCCTTTCTTCTTTTCTTTTCTTATTGTTGGCTTGGGCCGCATGTAATCTGCGACCGTTAGCGCAGTGACTTTGTATAAAGAAGAATTTTTCATTGTTAGTTGCCTTATACTTTTATCCGTGTTTTTGCTTTTTGTCACTATGGCACGAGGTGGATTCTCGCATGGCGAGTCCCAATCTTTCTTTCCGTTTATATTTTCTAACAGCCCTTGGTCTTATGAATAGTTCGAATTTTCTTTTCGGCGATGGCTCATGGCTTAGAGGGCGTGCTATCGAACCTTTGTCAAAATATTAACCCGTTGTCCTTCAATCGAGGTCGAACTCTTCTTTTTTGCGAAGGCCTTTCGCCTTAAAGGGTATTATTTCGAACTTGTCGAAATAGTAATCCGTCGTTGTTCGATCAAGGTTGAATTCTTCTTTTAGGCAAAGACCCTTGGCCTTAAAGGGTGTTATTTCGAACTTGTCAAAATAGTAACACGTCGCTGTTCAATTCGAGGTCAAAATCTTCTTTTTGGCGAAGGCCTTTGGCCTTAAAGGGTGTTATTTTGAACTCGTCAAAATAGTAACCCATCGTTATTCGATTCGAGGTCGAACTCTTCTTTTTTGGCGAAGGTCCTTGGCCTTAAAGGGTGTTATTTCAAACTTGTCGAAATAGTAACCCGTCATTGTTTGATCGAGGTCGAATACTTCTTTTTGGCGAAGGCCCTTGGCCTTAAAAGGTGTTATTTCGAACTTGTGAAAATAGTAACCTGTCGTTGTTCGATCGAGGTCGAACTCTTTTTTTTGACGAAGGCCCTTGGCCCTAAAAGGCGTTATTTTGAACTTGTCAAAATAGTAACCTGTCTTTGTTCGATCGAGGTCGAACTCTTTTTTTTGGCGAAGGCGTTTGGCCCTAAAGGGCGTTATTTCGAACTTGTTGAAATAGTAACCCGTCATTGTTCGATCGAGGTCAAACTCTTCTTATTGGCGAAGGCCCTTGTCCTTAAAAGGTGTTATTTTGAACTTGTCAAAATAGTAACCTGTTGTTGTTCGATCGAGGTGTATCTCTTCTTTTTGGCATAGGCCCTTGGCCTTAAAAGGTTTTATTTCAAACTTGAATAAATAGTAACCCGTCGTTGTTCGATCGAGGTCGAACTCTTCTTTTTGGCGAAGGCCCTTAGCCCTAAAGGGCGTTATTTTGAACTTGTCAAAATAGTAACATGTCGTTGTTCGATCAAGGTCGAGCTCTCCTTTTTTGGCGAAGGACCTTGACCCTAAAGGGTGTTATTTCGAACTTGCCGAAATTGTAACATGTCGTTGGTAGATTGAGGCCGAACTCTTCTTTTTGGCGAAGGCCCTTGGATCTAAAGGGCGTTATTTCGAACTAGTCGAAATAGTAACCTGTCATTGTTCGATCGAGGTCGAACTCTTCTTTTTTGGCGAAGGACCTTGGCCCTAAAGGGAGTTATTTCGAACTTGTCAAAATAGTAACCCGTCGTTGTTTGATCGAGGTCGAACCTTTCTTTTTGGCGAAGGCCCTTGGCCTTAAAGGGTGTTATTTTGAACTTGTCGAAATAGTAACATGTCGTTGTTCAATCGAGGTTGAACTCTTCTTTTTGGCGAAGGCCTTTGGCCTTAAAAGGTGTTATTTCAAACTTGTTGAAATAGTAACTCGTCGTTGTTCGATCGAGGTCGAACTCTTTTTTTGGCGAAGGCCCTTGGCACTAAAGGTCATTATTTCGAAATAGTCGAAATAGTAACCTGTCGTTGTTCGATCGAGGTCGAACTCTTCTTTTTGGAGAAGTCCCTTGGCCTTAAAATTTTTATTTCGGACTAGTCGAAATAGTAACCTGTCGTTGCTCGATCGAGGTCAAACTCTTCTTTTTGGCGAAGGCCCTTGGCCATAATAGGTGTTATAACCCGTCGTTGCTTGATCAAGGTCGAACTCTTCTTTTTTGGAAAAGGCCCTTGGTCCTAAAGGGCGTTAATTCGAACTTGTCGAAATAGTAACCCGTCCTTGTCGAAATAGTAACCCGTCCTTGTTCGATCGAGCCGAACTCTTCTTTTTGGCGAAGGCCCTTGATCTTAAAAGGTGTTATTTCAAACTTGTTGAAATAGTAACCCGTCTTTGTTCAATCGAGGTCGAAATTTTCTTTTTAGCGAAGGCCCTTGGTCCTAAAGGGTGTTATTTCGAACTTGTCGAAATAGTAACCCGTCGTTAGTCCCAAGTTTTGGAGAATGAGGCATCCTCTGGGGGAGTCCTAGTTTGCTTGATATTGTTTGCATCGAAAAGTGTAATGTCGAGGAGTACGAAACGTTGCAGTTTTGCTTCTGTTCATTTTGTGCACATATTGGAGTTTTTTTGCCTGAATCCTGCCTCCCGGCCTGAAGGTGTCATCGCCGGGCGATATTTTGGTTGCCTTGTAGTAGTTTATCATTCTTTGATTGAGATGTTTCTTTGCTCGCTCGCCCGCGCGACATTTTTGTTCCTGCTTGAGCAAAGAGCAGAAGGTGAGTAAAATGATATTGTCCTTATACCTATCCAATGGATCGGTAAATGAGAGTATGTTTGTTACGTTGCTTGTTTTGTTTGGCATTTCGACGGTTGGTGGGGCGATGATTTCAAAATTCGGTGACTGCATTCAACTCTCTTTCCCCTTCTATGCCGCGCCTTTGCCCTTCATGGGTCGGGTTTTGCCTTAGTGCTCTTTTTGGTGGTAATGGTGTTTCTTGTCTTTGATCTGGAAAAGACTAGGAAATTTCACTAAGAAATCCCTAGAGATGATGCCAAATTGTTTGACTCAAAAGATATCGAAATCTTTTTGAACAAATCAACTTAAGAAAATGAAGGGGTAAATCTTAGTTAAACATAATAAATTCCAGACCAATGAGCTAAATAGGAAAAATAGTATATGAGATGAAATAGAGGCAATCAATCTTATTGAAACTCTTCATAGTCGTTCCCATTAATCAATGATGGAGGTTGTTTTATATGTTTTTTTTTGGAGATTGCTTCGTTCTCCTTTTCCTTATGATGATTACAAAAGAGAGAACTCGGGGAAGATGGAGAACTGAAACTCCCCACTATGTATAGTCATGGGACCTTTGCAATTTACTTGGTCTGACGCTCTCTCACACTACGTTTTCTTTGGTCCTCCTCTAGACGTCGTTCCTTCTGACTCGATGGATATCGAGAGTGCCGGATGTGAAATAGACCATGTCGTCTTTTGCTTCCTACCGCTTTGTTGGTCAGCTTGACTGCAGTGGTTAGATTTTGACCAATACAATATATATATATATATATATATATATATATATATATATATATATATATATATATATATATATATATATATATATATATATAATAATGCCCAATCTTTATTACCTGTTCAGTGAACCTTGTTCTATCTGGTTGGAAGATACTATGGACTTTAATAAAGGCTAATCAAGTCTTAAATTTTTACTATCTGAATGTAATGTTTACGGAATCGAACATTATAATATCTAAAAACCAGACTGATATTCGACTAAGCTATCATGTATTTGTTATTCAATCTGTATGGTTGTACTAAACAGAAAAAGCATTAAACTTTCTGAAATAGAAATGGAAACAGAAAGTTACTAGAACCAGTTTGACGAAATAGTTCTGGAAAATCAATATTGAATTAAATCAAGCCCAGTGAATGCACAGTGTGTCCTTAAGAAAATTATTTCACTCAAGTACTCGAGGTATTGGAATATTATCCTCCCATGATAGAATGATTTAACTCACCAGTAACTCATGTGAACTTTGAACCACTCAATGATCGTAAAACACACTGGAAAATATTGTGCAAAAGAAGAAGATAATCAGAAAATTTAGTAAGTAAAAATTCTAAGATTAAAGGCTTTTTTATAGACCATTTGACATTGTTTTTGAAAAGGTTTACAACCTTTCAGAAACACCCACAGCTGTTGCAACAGGTGGGATGAAATATTGGGGGAAAACAGAAAACGGATTTAAAAGAATTGGGGAAAGAAAATGGAGCGAACTAGACTGGGTCGCATGCCATGGTTATTCCAGATTGAATTTTTATTAATTAATTAAATTAAATAATTAAATAAATGAAAGAAATTTTGTCCAAAAAGATTGATCAATCAACTCGAATTCGAAGCCGAAGTGCGACGACGACGGCGGCGCGAGTCTTGCCTTCTTCTTAACTCTTTAAGATATAGAAAAAGAGAAATTTTATATATACACATCAAAAGTGTTTTCTTCCTCCAATATGGAACAATGTCACTTTGCCAAGGAGGGAAACTCAAATATTTCATTTTTCATCTATTTCACATTCTCCCTCTTTAAGCTATACCAAGCTTAAAATCCCAACAATCCCCCATATGAATGGGGAATGACTATTAAAAAAAGGATTGCGCGGATGCGTGTGTACTTTACATGCAAGAATTAATTGCATTTGAATAAGTAGGTTTCCCTTTGAACTTTCTGTAGTGAACTTATATCGAATATACTAGGTCAATCAGTAGATTTAAAATTTTTGAACCGTCGAGCTTTATTATATACCTAGATAACATTACTCACACAATCAATCCTTAACTATCTATAGTCTCACGGTTGTGTTCGTTTCAACTATGAACACCGCCAGGTTTCATGAGTGCTTAGAGAATGGTCATTTACTTTTATTTCCCTTGAAACGGCTTACACTCCACACTCACATAGGTGATTTCTAAACGTGTATTCCTATAGATACACTATCTGGTCATATCCTTCCATACTTAGCAAAACATTAGAATGCTTTAAGCTTTATTGACTCATCAAAAAGCCTTAACGCTTTACCTCGATTTATGAATATTGTCTTTATCACGAGAATGGGTTGAGTTATTTGGAAATGTTGAACCATCATTCATAACTTTGTTTGATATCTTTGAACCTAGCTCGTGGGAACTCCATTCTGCTAGGTAGAGTTACCGCCATGATGACTTGTCTTAGACCTTAACCCTATTCCCTTTGATGATATTTCAAATGCCTCACTAGGTAGGCCTTTTGTAAGTGGATCCAACACGTTATCTATTGACTTTACGCAGTCAATCACGATAACACCACTAGAGAGTAGTTGTCTAAAAGTATTGTGTCTCTATCGTATATGACGAGATTTTTTGTTATACATAACATTCTCTTCCCTTCCTATTGCCGCTTGATTATCACAATATATACAAATAGGTGCCAAAGGTTTGTGACAAAATGGAATATCTTCCAAAAATTTTTGGATCCATTCAGCTTCTTCACCGGCCTTATCTAAAGCTATGAATTCAGATTCCATTGTAGAACGGGTGATGCACGTTTGTTTGGATGATTTCCAAGATACTGCTCCACCCCAATTGTGAAAACATATTCACTCGTGGATTTAACTTCAGATGATCCAGTGATCCAATTTTCATCACTATATCCCTCAATCACGGAGGTATATTTATTATAATGCAAAGCATAATTTGGATATGTTTCAGATACCTCAAAACTCGTTTCATTGCCATCCAATATATTTGATTGAGATTACTTGTAAACCAACTCAGTTTGCTAATAGCACATGCTATATCTGTTCGCGTACAATTCATGATATATATATCAAACTTCCCAATACTCTTGCATAGTCCAGTTGTGAGTCATTTTCACCTTCATTATTTTGAAATGCATAACTCACTCCAATTTGAGTCTCGGAAATCTTGAAATCCAAATACTTGAACTTGTCAAGTACTTTTTGAATATAGTGAGACTGTGATAATGCTAGACCTTGTGGAGTTTTACGAATTCTGATTGCTAAGATCATGTCAGCAACTCCTAAGTCTTTCATGTCGAATTTGCTAGCCAATATGTGCTTAGTAGCATTTATATCTGCCATACTTTTGCTCATTATCAACATATAAATAGACAATGACTTCATGACTTGGAGCGTTTTTAATGTAAACACATTTGTCATACTCATTGATTTAAAACCCACATGCCAACATTGTTTGGTCAAATTCGACATGATATTTTTTAGGTGCTTGTTTAATTCCATTATGTGACTTAACAAGTTTGCACACTTTCTTTTCTTTACCAGGAACCACAAAACACTCAGATTCTTCCATGTAAATATCTTCCTCTAATTCTCCATTTAATAAAGTGTTTTAACACCCATTTGATGGATTTCAAGACCATACAAGTGCCACTAACAACCTAATAGATGTTATCCTCTTTACTAGCGAGTAAGAGTCAAAGTAGTCAAGGCCTTCCTTTTGTCTATAACCTTTGACAACAAGTCTTGCCTTATATTTATCAATAGTACCATCAACTTTTATTGTCCATTTAAAGATCCATTTCGAACCTAAAGGCTTATTTCCTGGAGGAAGATCAACCAATTCCCATGTATGGTAATCCAAAATTGATTGAATCTCACTATTGACTGCTTCTTTCCAAAATGCTAAATCAAAGATGACATAGCTGCTTTAAAAGTTTGAGGCTATGTCACGATCCGGATTTACCCACAATCGGGAGTCGTGATGGCGCCTACTATCGAAGCTAGGCAAGCCAACCTTTATAATCATTTTTACAAACTCAAATCCAAACAAATCAAATACTAGAATAATTAATTAAACATGCGGAAGTATTCTAATAACAATACTGACAAAGACAATATGCAAAAAGCTAACAATATATCTCTACCAAGTATCTGGTGTCACTGCTCACAGACAACTAAAGATTACTAAAAATAATAGTCTGAAAGCAGTACATAGCATGTCTGTTTGATACAATTTAACAAACTGAAAGAAATAGATGGAGGAGGCTCGGGGCTCGCGAACGCCAGCAAACTACCTTAGAGCCTCTGGACTGAAGGATCACTCCCGATCTAAAGCTGCGGTTCGTAGCTTGGGTCTTGACCTATGCACAAAAAGGCATTGAAGCGTAGTATCAGCACAACCGACCCCATATGCTGGTAAGTGTCCGGCCTAACCTCGGCGAGGTAGTGACGAGGCTAACCGGACCTATCATAAACAACATGTACAGATATATATACAACAGTACGAAGAGAACAAGAATTTAAACAATAAAAGGGAAGGGGGACATGCTGGGGGAAATAACAGTTAAATTATACTTCTACAATTAAGAGATAGGACTGAATAAATATCATTTAAATAAGAGAAGACAATGAACCAACAACTAAATAAGGAAAACGACATAAGGAACACCAATAAGATAAGGCCATTAAAACCACGTTGCACGACACCCCCATCGTGCTTTTACTCCCATCCTCACCAAATCAATAGCACCACTCCATCTTGTGGAGGAAATCAATAAGTACCACTCCATCTTGAGGAGGAAATCGATAAATACCGCTCCATCTTGTGGAGGAAATCAATATATATCACTCCATCTTGTGGAGGAAATCGATAAATACCACTCCATCTTGTGAATGAAATCAATATATACACGACATCATCCATCGTGCTTTATCGCTCCTCCTCACCCAAACAATGATCACAATTAATGGGAAAAGGTGCAACCAACAAGATTAACCATTCCGGCAAGGGAAAAAAATGCAACAACAAGTCCCGACAAGGGAAAGAATTTAACAACAAGTCCCGTCTAGGGAAAAATACCAACAACTCATCTTTAGTTCACTTACTGCTCATCTTTCACCTCATAGCTCTTATAACAAGAATTTATCCCAATTGTTCACTTCTTTCGCAATATAAATAACAAAAATGACAACACGGTCATGCTTGACTCGGGCGCATAGGTAACCTTCACCATACCTATACACCGACCCCACATAGCACATAGCAATTAACAACCTAATCCTATTCCCTCAAGCGAAAACTAGATTAAACACTTACCACGAATCCGAAAATGGCAGCTCGAAGCTCAACAATCGCCTTTCCTCTAGAATTCAACCCTGAACCAATGCTATCAAACATAATCAGGTTCAATATTATCAATAAGAATCCAAAACGCAATCCCATAGCCTAGAAATGCATTTCCTAGCTTACTGTCAAAAATACTAAAATCCGACACCGGGCCTACGTGGTCCAAACTCGAGGCTCGGACCAAAACCCACTCCCCCATAACCCCACGAGTTCAAATATATAATTAGATTTTAAATTCGGCCTCAAATTGAGGTTGAAATACCCAAAATCTCATAAACCCTAGCTAAACCCAAAAACCCCTAAATCCTACTTTGATTTCATGTTTTAGAGCTAGGGTTTCAATGATTATTGATGAAAAATGGAAACAAATAGTTAGAATTTACTAACCCACGAAGTCTAGGTGAAATGGGGCTTCAATGGACGCTTTGGAGCCTTGGAGAAGAAGAAGTTCGAGTGAAAATTATGAATACTCTCGTGCACATTGTTATGGAATTATTTAAAATCACTGGGCGAGATAACTCTATGCGATCGCAATAGGGCGATGCGTTCGCGTTGAATAACTGGCGGGGACACTATGCGTTCGCGGAGTACCTATGCGAACGCATAGAAGAAAAGTGAGGGGGGCCTGGTCTATACTATGCGATCGCGGGGCATTAGTGCGAAATTATAGAGGAAATCGCGGACATCTGAAGAAAACACTGTGCGAACGCGGAGCAGGGATGTGTTCGCATAGGACAAAGCTAGGGGCTTCGAAATTACACTACGCGAACGCATGGACCAAGTGCGTTCACATTGAACAAATGAAGGGCCTTGGGGTATAACACTACGCGATCACAGGGAGGGTACGCGATCGCATAGAAGGACTTAACTGGGCTCAGCAGTCTGCAATTCTGCAATAAACACTAAGGCCAAAACACCCCGAACCACCCCCGAAAACACTCCCGAGCCCTCGAGGCTCCCAACCAACCACACACACAAACTCAATATCATCCTACGAACTTGATCAAGCGATCAAATCGTCAAAATAACATCAAAATCACAAAATCAGCCCCCAAAACTCATGATTTTCATTTCTAAGTTAAAAACTTTCAAATTTTCCACTTTTAGTCCGAAACACGTCAAACGACGTCCATTTTCAACCAAAATTTACAGATTGCGCTTAACGCCCATTTAAGCCTTGTACCGTGCGTTGGAACCAAAATACGAGCCCGATACCATTATTTTTGATCAATTTCCGTATTCATTTTTCCTTAGAAAATTCCTAAAATAATTTCATAGAAAAGCTCCGACCTCGGGCCTGAGACCTTGTATTTCGATTTCGGGAATACGCCCGGGTCCCAAATTTTATTACGGACCCTCCGGGACCGTCACATCACGGGTCCGAGTTCGTTTACCCAAAATGTTGACCAAAGTCAACCATAGCAATATTGGTATCAAAATTCATAGTTTTAACACAGAATTCAAATATTTTCACATAAAATTTTTTTGGCTTCACGCCCAGGCTGCGCAGGAAAATCGAGACAACCCAATAAGAGGTTTTCAAGGCCTCAAAAGCACAAGGGAAGGGAGAATTACGGTGATGACCCTCTGGGTCGTCACATGCTCATTTTCAAGCAAGAATGTCACAAAATATGGTTCAAAGGAAGTAGATGTTCTTTGACGTTTGCTACGCCTTGTATATTCTACAATAGGAGTATCTTCCTTTGGTTCTTCCTGAGATTGTTTAGGTCTTTCACTTAACGAATCATATTCTGTTTTATACGGATAGAGGCTTTTAAAGAATTCGTCATTATCTGATTCCATTACCGTATTAACATGAATTTTGTGATTACCTTATTTATCAACCAAAAACCGACATGCTTTACTATTTGTAGCGTATGAAATGATAAGGATATCTATAGTTTTTGGTATGCTTTTAACCTTTTTAGGTAAAGGAACTTGTAACTTTGCTAGGCACCCCCACACTTTGAAATATTTCAAGTTGCGTTTTCTTCCTTTACATTTTTCATATGGAATATATTGTGTTTTGTTGTGGGGTACTCTGTTGAGTATTCCATTTGCTGTATGGATATCTTCTCTCCCCCCTACAAACTCTGCGATAATCTAGAACGTATTAATAAAGAATTCATCATTTCCTTTAATGTCTGATTTTTCTTTCCGCAATGCATTGGATTAAGGTGTGTAAGGTGTAGTAATTTGATGGATAATTCCATATTCCAAACATATTTCCGCAAACGGAGATTCAGATTCTACACCCCTATCACTTCTAGTCATTTTTATCTTTTTATTCAATTGATTTTTCATTTCATTCTTATATTGCTTAAATATTTCAATTGCTTCATCCTTACTGTGAAGAAAATAAACATAACAATATCGAGTGCAATTATCAATAAAAGTAATAAAATACTCTTTTTCACTTCGAGATAGTTCGACTTCATATCACAAATCTCAGTATGAATTAAGTCTAGAGGACTTGAATTCCTTTGAACAGACTTATAATGATTCTTTACAAATTTATATTCAACACATATTTGATATTTTAATTTATTACACTTGAATTTAGGTAATACTTCTAAATTAATTAACGTCCGCATTTGTGATTGATATGTTCTAAGCAAATATACCATAAATTATTTGACTCCAATAAGTAAGAAGAAGCTTAAATTTTATTCACACCATCAACAACCATTATATTGAATTTGAAAAGGCCCTATGTGAGGTATCCTTTCCCAACATACACTTATTTCTTGCTTACAACAACTTTATTAGAAATAAATACACATTTAAATTCATTCTTATTGCCGGAGCCTCCGCTGGAGCAGTGTTTTTAGAAGAGAAGGTGGAAGAAGCGGAGAAAACTAAGGCAAATCTCTAATGTGGTCCAAAGTCATTTAACTTCAATATGCTTATTGGGTTAAAGCACTTTGGGCCTAAGCCACACGATTTTGAATGTAACAAGCATTTGGGCCTTATTGCCATTTCTTCTCTCAAGCCCGGAATACCTCATCAAATTGTAATTGTTTTTTTTAAGTTTCGTTCTTATCTTAGGGAATATTAGAAGCTTCTAGATAGTGTATAGTTGTACATATTTGGTTAGATTTGTCAGAGTTAGTTAGGGGATTTGTATCATATTTAGCATTTCTTTTATTCATTGAGATACTTGTATAAATAGCAACATGCTGCTGTATAGGATAGATATAGAAGAAATGAAATTTACAATTGAAAATCCTAACTGGAGTCTATTTTCTTAGTCTAATATCATTTAGTCTAGTGTTTCTAGAAGTCTTATTAACTCTTGTAGTTTTCTTGAGTCTAAGTCTATTATTGAGTCTCCTTGTCCAAGGTCTGAGTCTGTTTTAGAGTCTGTAACTCGCAGTGTTTCTTGCCATGAAGTTTCTACTATAAATAAAATAGATCCAGTTTCTGAAAATTTTGGTTCAAGCAAACTGTGGCATTATCATTTGGGCCATTTCCCTTATTCAGCTATGAGAAAGTTACATGGAATCACAGATTCTCTGCAAAATCACCAAGAGTTTTGTCACTACCCAACCCGATTGTGATGACGCCAGCACATTACTAGGCAAGCTCGACTATTCACCCAATATTCCAAGCTACGAGCTTGCATCCTTATTTCACAAATCATTTACAGCGAAAGAAATTCGAAATATTTTAGCAGTTTAATAAAAAATACTCCACCAACCAATACACAATATCCTCTCATAGTCTGGGGTCACGAGTCAAATGCCTCTACCAGAATAGCCTAATAAATACCAAAATATCTCATAATCTGAGTATATGAAAATAATAAAAATAAAGGAAATATAATGGAGAGTCGGGTCCCGCGGACGCCATGCAGCTACCTCGACAAGCTCCGGATAATACTATGAAAAGCAGCTAAAATGATTAACCTTGCCCTGCGGTACCTGGATCTGCACACAAGGTGCAGGGAGTATGGGGTGGGTCTACCAACTCAGCGAGTAATAAGCATGTAAGAAAACCCGAAGACAAGAAAACACGAAATAACACAAAATGAAGCTATCTAGCAGTTCTATACAGTACCAATCTCAGAGATATACGGAATAAGCAACAGTAAATAAATGTATGAGATGCAATGCAATGCATGAATACTGCGGAACGTGCAGCCCGATCCATATGGGTACCCGCGCTCACTGTGGGGGTTGAGACTCCGGAGGGGCTCCTACAGCCCAAGCGCTATGTCATACAGTGCCAATAGTTACCACTGTTTCCATTATAATACACGGTGTCCTTGGTTACCACCGTTTCTATTTAAAATACACGGTGTCCATAGTTACCAACGTTTCCATTTAAAATACACGGTGTCCATAGTTACCACCATTCCTATTTAAAAATACATGGTGTCCATAGATACCACCATTTTCATTTAAAATAGTATACAATCAAAAAATAACAAGATAGTACTCGTCAGCCCAAAATATCATTTAAAAGCCATTTGAGTTCTCAAAACATATAAATATGGCTGAGTTTGAAAAAATTGTATTTAAACCTGCACTGATTTCAAATAACATGCAAGTCATGATGCTTCTGAGATAACGATCCCTGAAGGATCTTACAAGTCGGCACAAGTCCCCAAACATGGTATCAAGCCCAGATATCATCAATATAGTATGCGAAGCAATCGCCAACATAGTACAATATATCCCTCGGATTGGACCGAGTCACAATTTTAAATATATACGACCCCGCACTAGCCATGGAGTGTGTTTCTAGCCTCATAGTAGCATCACAATGTGATATTCCGGGGTTTCAAACCCTCGAATCATCATTTACACCCATTGTTCACCTTAAGCTGGCCGCAAAATAGTTTGCAACGCCTTTCCTTCGAGAATCGACCTCCGCCGATGCCAAATCTGATCAAAACCAATAGGAATACGTAAGAATAAGCTAATGGAACATAACCCAATCGTAATAACTCGAAATACGCCCAAAAACACGAAGTTGGCAAAACCCGAGCCCCAGACCCACTTCTTGAAAAATTACGAAATTTACATTTTCAGAATCCTCGTCTTGCCACGAGTCTGTACATATAAAATTCATCAAAATCGGAGTCCAATTGCTCCTCCAAATCACCAATTTTCATTTGAAATTTCAAGCCCTAGTTCATCAACTTTTACACCCAATTTCAGAGAATTAATGGTTGATTCTTCAATAAAATTACGTATTAAGACCACGATACTTACCTCCAATCACTTCCCATTGAAATCCCCTTCAAAATCCGTCAATGAGCTCTCAAGGTATTATAAAAATGGAGGAAGTATGGCCCTAGCTCGCGGATGAAATAACTTAATTAAACACAGTGCCCAGACGCCTCCTCTTACGCGAACGCGTGGCCCAATCACGTCCGCGATGGCCTTTTAAACACTGGGCAAAATTACTTCTTCGCGAACGCAGTGCCCAACCGCAAACGTGTACACCACTGCCACCTCCTTCATCGCGAACGCGAGCCCTAGCCGTGAACGCGAAGGGCAATAGCCCTGGGACCCCCTTCACACGGCCAATACCCTACGCGAATGCGCCCCTCATCCGCGAACGCGAAGGCCAAAGGGACCTAGGCCTACGCGAACGCGGGACTGCCTCGCGAACGCGAAGGCCAAAATGGGCCTGCTGCTGCTGCAGCATTTCTGCAGCACTATTTAACCTCCAAACTTCTCATTTAATCATCCGGAATCACCCCGAGGCCCCCGGGAATGGAATGCACCTTCACCGGATCTATCCACGAGCCTACCTCTCTATTGCACCTTCACCGAAACTATGTCTTTTGATCTCAACTTTCGAACCCGACAACCCAAAATAGCCACTGGCTCTACATCATACGTGAAATCCTCGTCCAGCTGGATCGTGCTAAAGTCTAATACATGAGACGGGTCCCCAACATACTTTCTAAGCATAGAAACATGAAACACCGGGTGGACCCCCGAAAAACTGGGTGGCAAAGCAAGCATATAGGCCACCTCCCCAATCCTTCTGAGTATCTCAAAAGGTCCAATAAACCGCGGACTCAACTTCCCTTTCTTTCCAAACCTCATCACGCCTTTCATAGGCGAGACCTTCAACAGAACCTTCTCGCCCACCATATAAGATACATCCCGAACCTTTCGGTATGTGTAACTCTTCTGACGCGTATGAGCTGTACGAATTCTCTCCTGGATAACTTTCACTTTCTCTAAGGCATCCTGAACTAGTTCTTTCCCCAATAGTCTAGCCTCGCCGGGCTCAAACCAACCAACTGGAGATCTACACCGTCTCCCTTATAAAGCTTCATATGGCGCCATCTGAATGCTGAACTGATAACTATTATTATAAGCAAACTACGCAAGCGGCAGAACTAATCCCAAGAACCTCCGAAATCAATAACACAAGCACACAACATGTCCTCCAATATCTGAATAGTACGCTCGAATTGTCCGTCCGCCTAATGATGAAAAGCTATGCTCATCTGAATCTGAATGCCCAACTCCCGATGAAAGGTCTTCCAAAACTGAGAGGAAAATTGAGTACCCCTGTCTGAGACTATAGAAACTGGAACCCCATACAACCGCACAATCTCACGGATGAAAATCTCTGCCACCCACTCTGAAGAGTAGGTAGTACACACCGGAATGAAATGCGCGTACTTTGTTAGTCTATCCACAATCACCCAAATAGAATCAAAGTTCCTCGAGGTACGAGGGAGACCACTCACAAAGTCCATAGTAATCTTTTCCCATTTCCACTCCGGAATATTCATCAGCTGAAGTACACCACTGGGTATCTGATGCTCATTTGACCTGCTGACAATTGAGACACCTTGCCACATAACTCACAATGTCCTTTTTCATTCTCCTCCACCAATAATGCTACCTCAAGTCGTGGTACATCTTTGCGGCACCCGGATGAATAGAATATAGCGAGCTGTGAGCCTCCTCTAGTATCATCTTCCGGAGTCCATCTACATTGGGCACGCAAATCTGGCCCTGCATCCGCAACACACCATCACTACCAATAGTCACACCTCTAGCATCATCATGCTGGACCCTGTCCTTAAGGACAAGCAAATGCGGGTCATCATACTGGCGCTCTCTGATGCACTCATACAAAGAAGACCGAGAAACCACACAAGCCAACACCCGACTGGGCTCTGAAATATCTAATCTCACCATCCGATTGGTCAAAGCCTGAACATCAACTGAAAGGGGCCTCTCCCCAACTAGAATGTATGCCAAGCTACCCATACTCACCGCCTTCCGGCTCAAAGCGACGGCCCAACACATTGGCCTTCCCCGGGTGATACAATATGGTGATATCATAGTCTTTGAGTAACTCAAGCCATCTCCGTTGTATCAAATTTAGATCTTTCTGCTTGAACAAGTGCTGAAGGTTGCGATGATCCGTATACACCTCACAGGATACGCCATATAGATAGTGCCTCAAAATCTTCAAAGCATGAACTATAGCAGCCAACTCCAAATCATGAACAGGGTTGCTTTTCTCATGGGGCTTTAACTGCCGAGAAGCATATGCAATCACTCTACCCTCCTGCATCAGAACACAACCAATACCAATCCTCGAAGCATCGCAATATACCGTATAAGAACCTGAAGCTGCTGGCAACACTAACATTGGGGCCGTAGTCAACAATGACTTGAGCTTTTGAAAGCTCTCCTCGCACTCACCAGACCACACAACTGGTGCATTCTTCTGCGTCAACTTCGTCAAAGGTGAAGCAATAGATGAAAAACCCTGAACGAACCTGCGGTAATAAACCGCCAGACCGAGGAAACTCTGAATCTCAAAAGCCGAGGGCGGTCTAGGACAACTCTGTACCACCTCGATCTTCTTTGGATCAACCTGAATACCATCACTAGACACCACGTGTCCCAGAAAAGCCATGGTACTGAGCCAGAACTCACACTTAGAGAACTTTGCATACAACTTCTCCCCTCTCAACATCTGCAATACCAACCTCAAATGCTACGCGTGCTCCTCCTGGATACGCGAGTACACATGAATATCATCAATAAACATAATCACAAAAGAATCCAGATACAGCCGAAATACAATGTTCATCAAGTGCATGAATGCTGCTGGGGCATTAGTCAGCCCAAATGGCATAATTAGAAACTCATAATGCCCATCTCGTCCTGAAAGCCATTTTCATGATATCACAATTTCTAATCTTCACTTGGTGATAGCCTGAACGAAGATCAATCTTGGAGAATACCTTTGCTCCCTGAAGCTAGTCAAACAAATCCTCAATACGAGATAATGGATACTTGTTCTTCACTGTCACTTTGTTCAACTGTCTGTAATCAAAGCACATTCTCATTGTGCCATCCTTCTTCTTAACAAATAACACCGGTGCGCCCCATGGCGACACACTCGGATGAATGAACCCCTTTTCTAGGAGTTCCTGCAGCTGTTCCTTCAACTACTTTAGCTCTGCTGGTGCCATACGATAGGGAGGAATAGAAATGGGCTGAGTTCCCGGCACCAAATCAATACCGAAGTCAATATCCCTGTTAGACGGCATGCCCGTCAGGTCTGCTGGAAATACATCAAGAAACTCCCTCACCACGGGAACTGAATCAAGACTAGGAGTCTCAGCTCCAACATCCCTCACAAATGCCAGATATGATAAACATCCCTTCCGACCATCCCGGGGCTTTTAATAAAGAGATTACCCTACTGGGTACACAATAAGTCGAACCATGCCACACAACCCTCGGAATACACGGCATAGCCAACGAGACTATCTTGGCGTGAAAGTCCAGAATAGCATGGCGCGGTGATAACCAATCCATGCCCAGAATAACATCAAAATCAACCATTCTCAAAAGTAGCAAGTCAGCTCGGGTTTCCGACCCTCAGTAGTAACAAGACATGACCGATACACGTGGTCCACAATAATAGTATCACCCACCGGGGTAGATACATGCACAGGCAATGCTAGACACCCTGGGGTAGTCCCCAAATGATGGGCAAAGTAAGTATATACATAAGAATATGTAGACTCGAGATCAAACAAAACAGAAGAATCCCTGTGGAAAACTGAGAGAATACATGTGATCACTGCATTTGAAGCAACAACATCTCTCCTGTCTGGGAGTGCATAGCAACGAGGTTGACCACCGCTTGATCGCTCATCCCTCCAGGGGCGGCCTCTAGATGACTGACCCCCACCCCTACTAGACTGTGGAGGTGCTGAAATAGGTGGAGAAGAAGAGGAGGGCTGATCCCTCTACTGAAAACTACCACCACGAAGTCGAGGACAATGTCTCTTCACATGACCAAACTCTCCACATTCAAAACAACCGATTGAAACTAGAGAAGGGGACTGAAGGGAACCCCTCGCCGTAGATGAACCCTGGACTGACGAAGTGGGTATAGAACTTTGAGCTGGGAGGGCATTGAGTGATGACTGACACTGCTAGTTACCCTGACGGCCACGACCGGAAGAAGCTCCCTGTACTCTGGGCGGCCTGACTGAGAAGGCCTAAAAGAACGACCTTTTCCCTGATGAAGCTATCCCCTAGACGGAGAGCCACCGTAACTGCCTGAACCTCGAGGCCTCTTGGCCTCCCTCTTCTCTCGCTCCTGACGGCAAGGCGTCAATATCGCGGGCTATATCCACCGCCTCCTCGAAGGTATGACTCAGGACCCTATCTCGAGTCATCAGAACACGAATGGGATAAATGAGCCCGTCCATAAATCGTCTAATCCTCTCCTTATCCGACTGGACCATCCACGGATCATAGCGGGCTAACTCTGCAAATCTCATCTCATACTACGTCATAGACATATCCCCCTGGCGAAGCAACTCAAACTGCGTGTGTAACTCCTTCCTCTGTGACGTAGGTACCCACTTCTCCAAAAAGATAGTGGAGAACTCCTGCCAAGATAACGGTGCCGACCCTGCTGGCCTACGTCGCTCATATGCCTCCCACCAGGTGAAGGCTGCTCCTGAGAACTGAAAAGTGGTAAAAGATATCCCACTAGTCTCCAAAATCCCTACTGTTCTGAGCAGGCGTCGACACTTGTCCAGAAACCCCTAGGCATCCTCGCCTGGAACACCGCTAAAATTTGGAGGTGAAAGTCTGATGACGACGCTGCTCGTCATCTGGCATCACTGGTACCCCATCATCCTGAACTGGAACAACTGGCTGAACAGGGGCAACTGGCTGAACTGGTGGTGCCTCTGGGGTCTGAAAACCCGGTGCACCCTGCTCTGGAGTGCGAGCTGCGGGGGTATGATGACCACCCCTGGTCTGAGAAGTAGCAACTGCAGTATTAGCTGATACCACATGAGCTAACCCGGTGCAGACGGATAAGCTCTGAGCCAATGTCTCCTGGAGACCAGGTGTCACAATGAGCACTACCGGTGCCTGAGTAGGTGCTGCTGGAGCGTCAACAACTGGGGGTTGATCCTGAATAGCGGCAACAGGTGGATCAACTGGTACTGCCCCTGCTACTCTACCACGACCACAGCCACGACCGCATCTACGGCCTCTAAATGGTGGCAATGGGGGTCGTCCGCCACGTCCGGTAACACGGGTTCTCGCCATCTGCAAGAGAATAGAATAAGAAGTTTCAGTTCTCAAATCAACAAAGTCGCACGATAAGAGTTCAAGAATATGAAGTGTTTCCTAAAGGTTTTTCAGCCTCCCGAGGATAGATACGAACGTCTAAGTACAGATCTGCGAGACTCTACCAAACCGGCTCATAACTCGTGAGGCCTAGTAAGCCTAGGCTCTGATACCAACTTTTCACTATCCCAACCCGATCGTGATGGCGCCCAGCACATTGCTAGGCAAACCGGACCATTCACCCAATATTCTGAGTTACGAGCTCGCTTCCTTATTTCACAAATCATTTACAGCGAAAGGAATCCAAAATATTTTAGCAGTTTAATAGAAAATACCCCACCAATCAATACACAATATCCTCCCACAGATCTGTGGGTCACGAGTCAAGAGCCTCTACCAGAATAGTGGAATAAATACCAAAATATCTCATAATATGAGTATTCTAAAATAACAAAATTACAGGAAATATAATGGAGAGTCGGGTCCCGCGGAAGCCATGCAGCTACCTCGACAAGCTCCGGATAATACTCTGAAAAGAAGCTAATATGATCAACCCTGCCCTGCGGTACCTGGATCTGCACACAAGGTGTAAGGAGTATGGGGTGAGTCTACCAACTCAGCGAGTAATAAGCATGTATAAAAACCCGAAGACAAGGAAACACGAAATACCACAAAATGAAGCTATCTACCAGTTCTATACAGTACTAGTCTCAGAGATATACAGAATAAGCAATAGTAAATAAATGTATGAGATGCAATGCAATGCATGAACACACCGGAACATGCAGCCCGATCCATATGGGTACCCGCGCTCACTGTGGGGGTTCAGACTCCGGAGGGGCCCCTACAGTCCAAGCGCCATATCATACAGTGCCAATAGTTACCACTATTTCCATTACAATACACGGTGTCCTTAGTTACCATCGTTTCCATTTAAAATACACGGTGTCCATAGTTACCACCGTTTCCATTTAAAAATACACGGTGTCCATAGTTACCACCGTTTCCATTTAAAAATACACGGTGTCCATATTTACCACCATTTTCATTTAATATAGTATACAGTCCAAAAATAGCGAGATAGTACTCGTCAGCCCAAAATATCATTTAAAAGTCATTTGAGTTCTCAAAACATATAAATATGGCTGATTTTGCAAAAATAGTATTTAAACCTGGACTGATTTCAAATAACATGCAAATCATGATGCTTCTGAGATAACGATCCCTGAAGGATCTTACAAGTCGGCACAAGTCCCCAAACATGGTATCAAGCCCAGATATCATCAATATAGTATGCGAAGAAATCGCCAACATAGTGCAATATATCCCTCGGATTGGACCGAGTCACAATTTTAAATATATACGACCCTGCACTAGCCGTGGAGTGCGTTTCTAGCCTCATAGTAGCGTCAAAATGTGATATTTCGGGGTTTCAAACCCTCGGGTCATCATCTACATCCATTGCTCACCTTAAGCCGGCCGCAAACTAGCTCGCAACACCTTTCCCTCAAGAATCGACCTCCGCCGATGCCAAATCTGATCAAAACCAATAGGAATACGTCAAAATAAGCTAGTGGAACATAACCCAATCGAAATAACTCGAAATACACCCAAAAACACGAAGTTGGCAAAACTCGAGCCCCGAACCCACTTCTTGAAAAATTAAGAAATTCACATTTTCAGAATCCTCGTCTTGCCACGAGTCCGTACATATAAAATTCATCAAAATTGGACTCCAACTGCTCCTCCAAATCCCGAATTTTCATTTGAAATTTCAAGCCCTAGTTCATCAACTTTTTCATCCAATTTCAGAGAATTAATGGTTGATTCTTCAATAAAATGACGTATTAAGACCACGAGACTTACCTCCAATCACTTCCCATTGAAATCCCCTTCAAAATCTATCAATGAGCTCTCAAGGTATTGTACAAATGGAGGAAATATGGCCCTAGCTCGCGGATGAAATAACTTAATTAAACACAGTGCCCAGACGCCTCCTCTTACGCGAACGCGTGGCCCAGTCACGTCCGCGATGGCCATTTAAACACTGGGCAAAATTACTTCTTCGCGAACGCGGTGCCCAACCACGAACGTGTACACCACTGCCACCTCCTTCATCGCGAACGCGAGCCCTAGCCGTGAACGCGAAGGGCAATAGCCCTGGGACCCCCTTCACACGGCCAATACCCTACGCGAATGCGCCCCTCATCCGCGAACGCGAAGGCCAAAGGGACCCAGAACTACACGAACGGGGGACTGCCTCACGAACGCGAAGGCCAAAATGGGCCTGCAGCTGCTGCTGCATTTCTGCAGCACTATTTAACCTCCAAACTTCTCGTTTAATCGTCCGGAATCACCCCAAGCCCCCCGTTAATACCTCATTCAAACTTTCTCGGGCCATCAAAATGCTATCTTTAACATAAAAAATCATCAAAATCATTGAATTTCATTCTAAGTTAAACTAGAACTTTCCAAATTCGCATTCGATCCAAAACCCAACCAAACGACGTCCGAATGACCTGAAAATTTGTAGATATATCAAAAATCATCTAGCGAAGCTACTTCAACTATCACAATTCCATTATGACCCCCAGTTCAAAATCTCACCTATCAACTAGAATTTTCCATAATTCGAACTTAGCCAATTCAAGCCTAAAACCGGACCTCAAAATTAGATTCCGATTTCTCTCCCAAGTCACAAATCGCCATCCGAAACTAGTAGAATCGTTGAAAATCCATTTCGATCCTTTTAACTCACAAGTCAACGTCCGGTTGACGTTTCTAACTTAAGCTTTCCTTAGAGAGACTATTGGTCTCATTTCTAACCAAATTCAATCCAACACATCTCAAACTCACCAAACACATATATCAACACACGGGAAAGCATAATACGGGGATAAAAGGGCTGAAATACAAAAGACGACGGGTCGGGTCGTCACAAGTTTCCTTGTGAGATTTGACCTATGGCACGGCAAACCAAATTACCCTTTCCTATTTGTAGCATCAGCTCAAAGCACTATTTTGAATTATTTCACATTGACAGTTGGGGACCCTACAAAGTTCCTACTTACATAGGAGAAAAATATTTTTCGTCCATTGTAGATGATTTTTCAAGAGGAACCTGGACATTTCTTTTATCTACCAAATCTAATATTTTTACCGCCCTTAAAAATTTTCTTGGTTTTGTAGAAAGATAATTTGCAACCAAAGTTAAGATCATTCGTCCAGACAATGCTTATGATCTAGGGATTAGGAACATTCAATCAGAATATTTCTCTTCAAAAGGGATAATCCATCAAACTTATGCACAACCACCCCTCAACAAAATGGGGTGGTGGAACGAAAACACAAGCATCTTTAGGAAACTTGCCGTGTTTTATTATACAAATTTCATCTTCCAAAGAAGTTTTGTCGGGATTGTCTATTAACACCAACCTATTTGGTCAATAGATTTCCCTCTAAATTCTTTAATGGTAAATCTCTTTTTCAGGTTTTATACAACAAATTACCATCCTACACTCATCTTAAACCGTTTGGATGTCTCTGTTTTGTTTCAGCTTTCGCAAGATATAGGGACAAAATGTCTCCTAGATCTTTGCCAGGTGTTTTCTTAGGGTACCCTTTTGAAAAAAAAGGATACAAAATTCTAGTTTGCAGTCAAATAAGATTCTTTTTTCACGGGATGTGAAGTTTTATGAGTCCATTTTTCCTTTTGCTTATGCTACACCTTTAACAAAGCTATTTCTAGCTTGTTTTCCACCAAGTGAGAGTTTTCTGCCTAGTCAACCTATTACCCAAACATACCATTCTTCTTTTTCTAAAACACCTTTTCAACCCACATCCTTCTGATTCCTACTCTTCTCTATCTCCACAACCTATTAGCCTCGAATCTGCAACGTATTCTCCTATACCGTCTCCTCCTTCTATAACCTCATCCCTCTCCTTGTTCTAGTTTTTTACCTCCTACACAAGATAATTCAGTTCTAGCAGTTGTGTTTTCTCAAGCAGAAGGCTTTAGAAGATCTTCACACACACACAATGCACCATCCTATCTTTCTAATTACATTTGTGACAATGATTTTTCAGTCATTTCTGCCAATCCTCATTTGATGCCTCTTCATTCTTTTTCTTTCACTTCTATGTCACCACAAAAGCAGCATGTAGTATATTTAATTTGTTAGATTTCAGAGCCATTTTCTTACAAGCAAGCATTTCTTCACCCAGGTTGGCAAGCTGCAATGCAAAAAAGAACTTGAGGCACTTGATTCCAACCGCCCATGGGATTTAGTAACTCTACCAGTTGGTAAAAAGGCCCTGCCCTGCAAATGAGTTTATGATCATGCCCAACTCTAGTCCTAAAAAAGATAAGTGATCGCTGCAAATATTATTCAGTCTAAAAGTTCGGAGTCGGATCCCACAGAGAACTAAGGCTCAGTTGTATCTGTTTAATATCACCAAGAAGACACGATTGAACAATTTCTTAAATTATAAAGATTATAATTTATATTTCTAACTAATTTACTAGAAAATACTACAAAGCAGTAAAATTATCAACTAACAAAACAAAGGGCTGGAGACCAAAATTAAGCAGGTCTAGAGTTATGATTTCCCACGTCGTTGATTTCCTTGGTTGTATGTTTCTTATAGCGTTGACTTAGTTGCCTCTATCAATCATGAACTCTCCAGCTGTAATAAATATCTCTCAAGCAATTATGATAATTTACTAGATTCACTCTCTCAAGCTACGCTAGCTAGATTTGCATTACAGTTCACTTAGATTGCACCCGAGATATCGTTTTATCTCTAATCTAACCTTTAAACCCTCGGTTATGAATCTTGCCTATACTCTGGGAGTGATGTTGTTCAAAAAACTACCTAATTATATATTCTCTCTCAAGAAGATACATAATAAATAGGAACGACTAATTGAGGATCCTTTTAATTAACCAAAATCAAAACGTAGTTGAACAAATAGAGATTAACAACCAACTCAAAACTATATTAATATAACAACCCATTCATCCCCAATGGGTTTCACCAAAACCTTAGATTAAAAGATTTAGATACTCATAATAGTATGTAAAACTAAAATACTAAAAGATAACCAACAATAAAAAATAGGAAGAGGAAAGAAAAACTCGTAGAAGAATTCCCCGCCTTGCTCCTATTGGGTCTCTTCTTTTTTTCCTTGTTCTAAACCCTAAAAACTTATTTTTTTTGCTCCTTTGGATGAACTAAACCTTTTATAGGTTGAGATGATTGGTCTTAAACTTCCAAAAGTACCCTTCAGATCTGTTTTTTCGTCTGGACTAGCACGGCCTCACTAAGGCCGCGCTAGTTGGGTTATATTCTGTCTTCGTCCGTGTCAGGCCCGCAGTCGCAGTTTCAATCACGTTTTTGACCCTGTTCCGTTTGAAATTTTGAAAAATATAAAATTGTATCCCTTTGAGTTAGCTTTACAACTATATGTTGTGCAGATAAATGGGGTATTGAGGCAAAAGTTATATCCATTTTACTAGACAATGTGCGATATGCCTACTCGATTCTTCGTTCGCTCTAACTATCATCCGTTGATCCTCAAAAATGACACCAGATTAATTCCTTGAGATTTTACTCAGAGTCAAAAGCTCCAAATCACTTGAATTCATTCTTTAACGTCTACATGCTCGGAATCACTCCTACAAGGCATAAAACACACAGTTAGCGCAAGACACTAGCGGTTAAAGCTCAAACTCAATTTAAGTGCAGTAAGTTAGAGTGTAATAAGTAACTAAAATACATAATTATAGCCTATCATCAACACCCCACACTTAAAATCATTTCTCGTCCTCGATCAATCAAACTACAATTTTTATAGACACGACCTTTTTAAACAATTCTCCTAACTCATCACACCAAGAGTATTTAAAATAGATAAGCACAAAGAGTAACATAGTTATCTCAAGATTTGACTCACAAGTACCACGCGTTATTCACAACTCACCCACTTAATCTAACATAGAGGTCATTTACATTACCTTTCCTTCATGAATCAAGTGTCCTCACACAACAAAAGAGAGTAGTTCCACACAATAAAATTTAAGAATACTTAGGAACTCAGAGTAGAAAAATTCACCCACTCTTAGAAATAACATTCATATGCTTGCCCGTAGTGTATTACTCCACTAATCGAGCTCATTCAATCTAGGATCAATTAGGAATTTATTTGATTGTTATGTAGGCTACGATACGGGTAGGATAAATTTAGATATAAGAGTGACTACACCTCCCTAAACACTTTAATACATATACTTTAACATCCAAACCCCGTACTTATATCAAACCAAATCTCCACCTTCATATCAATGTATATTACTCCATACTTCTTTAAGCACAATTACAGCAAGAGTCACCACTTATTAAAGAAATATTCTTTTTTTCACAACGATACAAATATATTTTGTTTTTCAATTCAAGTGACTCTTACTTGTTCAAAACAGTGCACCTTTATCCCGATTTTATTAGTTCCACTCAAAAGCCAAACCAACCACCCCATACTTTAACTTTTACATATATAATCACAATTCAAGTGCTCATGAGAGGTTAAAAGATTCAAATAGATAGTCTATTCAAACAATTGGGTAAGACTTGTAATGTGGTTGCTAAAGAAATAAGATTAGAGGCTCAAATGGGTTTATTACGATATATAACAATTGGGACGGTAAAATATACTTATCTGGCTCAACAAAGAAATGCCTATATTACTTCCTAGACTGAACAAAACTACTATTTTGCTTTGCAAACACATGGGGAAAGTTCTAGGCATCAAATGCAATGCCTAGAATAACACCCAAACTTCACACACACATGGCACGTAACTTACTCAGGATTGGATTCATAAAGACACTCTAATCAAAGCAGTTAAGTAAATTTAAAATCATACAATTTAAGGTACTTATACAAGACTAAAAAACTTAGTCTAAGCGTCACAACCAAAATACTCACTATTCTCAAGCCATAAAAAAGTCAAGAGATATTGCTTAGATTCAAAACACAACACAATGACTCATATTCCTAAAAAAATCTAACTACACCCGGTTCAAATAAAACCCTTAGAAAAGAACTGTGACCCAAAGAAAAATCAAGGGGGATTTACTACACTCCTAAACAGAACAAAAAATCTTATGGTATTTTCTTTAGACTTACTTTCCTCAAAAACATTGTCTAGAAGACCTGTCATCAAGAAAATTCCAGTCGTTTAAAATTTTTTTATTTAATTAAATAAACACAGCTAAAGTAGTATGAGAAGTCACCCAGACAATCTCCTCACCCCACACTTAAAATTGGGCATTATCCCCAACGCACACCCATACGTACGAGAGGGTAAAAGAAACTCCCTCGTAGGCCAAAGGCCGAAGCACTAGCAGTTCATGGGGTACTCATACTTCTTCCAAGCTTGGTCCTTCATGCAGGTACCTCATACTTAGTTCCAACCATTTGGTTTGCTATTGCATCCTTCCAATACCTTTGATTTCCATGCTCCTAGAAAATAAAAGATTGACACTACAAAAATAATACAATTTAAAAATATAATTTTTTTAAAAACAGCAATAAAGCTGGGTTACCTCCCAACAAGCGCTTGATTTAATGTCGCGGCACGCCACGAATCATTTTTTGCCTCCACCATGAGCTTATAAATTGAACCCCAAGTTTTGATTCAAGCTTATGATTATGGTCATGGGGCGGTGGAACGAATCTAAATGGACCAATGAAATAATGTAATATTCTGCACTCATTGGCCATTATATGAGGTATGTAATCTTGACGTTCTGGCAAGAAGAATTTCAGAATATATGCACCGTGTTCCTCATTCCTTGACTCTTCAATTGGTTCGGATGACTCTATTTCCATATCATCATCCAAACATAATGTGGAAAAATGCTTAGAGTGTGGACCAATGCGCTCAAACACATGAACTTCAAGACTCTCAACATCCTCAATATCAGTGATACTAGAGTCAACAAAATTTATGTCCTCAAAGTCCTTGGCTGGCTCTAGTCTCACTTTTTCAATATTGACTTCCTCAAATTGTGGTTGGCTAGGTTGTTGATGTTCTACTCTGACCTCCCCAATTAACACCTCAAATTCATACTCTTCTTGGCTACTATATTCAATATTGGCTTGTTGAGCATTAAAAGCTCCAACCACTTGACTCAATTTAGCCTCCAACTTACGAATAGTTGTCTCTTACCTTTCTATGTGCAATTGTTTCTTATTGTTTTGTTCTAGAAGGCACTTTAGCATATCCTTGATCTCCTTCAAGTCCGCATTCCCAGTTTCATTATTCCTATTAACTTCACAAGAAAAGGTAGAACTATCATAGTAAGGGGTTGGGGGAAAATAAGAAATATAAGCACAACCATGAAAATGACCATTTTTACTAAGACACATCACACGTATTCCACAAATAAGATTGAGTTGGTGCATATAACTCGCTCTTAGGAACGTTTTGAAATTTTTTCCACTGGTGGTTTCCTGCAAAATATGTATGGAGATCAATATTAAAATTATCTACACCTAAATTCCCATAATTCCAAGATGCCATATTTCTCAAATCGGTAGTTATAAAAAATACAAAAAAACAAAACAAAAGAAAACAAAATAAAAGTTCAAACTCATAACCTAGCAATATATATGATCACAACAAACTCAACCTTAGGAAGAGCGGGCACTAAGAATTTTACCCAATAGTGGTATCGGGGTCAATATCCACAGGGAGCTTGGAATGGAGTTGCGTATTTGTTCAGACTATAAATGCGTGTTTTCTCCTAATTGTACTTCTAACATTTTTGGATTTTTATGATTATAAACTACAATTTATCAACTACAAATTAAAACTAAGTTATGCTAAGATATTAATTTTAGGATGTATGCAAGATAGAGAAAGGCACTAGGGTCGTGGCATTTACCTAGGTGGTCAAATAACGGGTAGAGATTCCTAATACAAGAATGATGATTATGGGGCTTATGCTATAACCGTTGCACGATTGCACTCACTCTCACACCTCTCAGTAGAGAGAGTGATTTTTCCCAATTGACTCTGTCAAGACCAATTGGGTAGGCCAATTTTCCCAAACAACTTAGGGTTCAAGTTGGGTAATTACTCTCTCGAGGTTTAACCCGTTAATTGGGACTACCATTCTCATGGGTCCATCCCGATTCCTTGTTGGGTCAATTTTGGGGTCATTGACTCTCTTTGTCAAGAAGAGTCAAGATCCACTAACCTAGACTTAGTGTTTGCAACCACCAAATCCTAATGAAATCATAAAATTAACCCAAATAGCAAACACCCAATATCATTCAAGCATTAAACAATCACACCATTAATTACCCACACTATGGTTAAGCCACAACCCTAGATAGTGGGTTTAACTAGACATAGTAGAAATAGAAACTGAAGAAATAGAAGATGAAAAAAACATATTAATTAATTACTAGTGTTAATCTACAAGAATTCACGATAGATGAAGAGAAAATTGCCTAAAAAGGCTAAAACTTGAGTCTCACGAGTGCAAAAGCTATCTGATATCTAATCCTTCACCTAAAAAAAGTAAAATATTGTATTTATAGTGCACAGGAAAAACTGGACAAAAAATGCCCCTGCTGAGTTGGCGCAGACCGCGCATAATGTACCACGGCCGTGCAGGGTCTTGGCCTTTTAAATCTCTCCTCTAAAGTTGGGGACGTGGACTGCGCAAGAAGGTGGCGTGGCCGCACTGCAGACTGGTGCTGACCACGCTTAAATGGGATGCGGCCATGTGAACAGACTTGGCAAAATGATCAACTCTCTGAATATCATCCATGCGGACCGCACTATTTTGGTGCGCGGCTGCGTGAGATTTGCCTTGAATTTGTTAGCCTCTGAATCTCTACAAAAGCGGACCGCGTAAGGATGAGCGCGGACCGCGCATGTTACCACTGAAATGCACAGTCTCTAAACTCCTAGCACGGCCGCGTGGCAAAGCAGTGCGGTCCGCTAGGTCCCCTTGTTCCCCACTTCACTTGTCTTTGACACTTGGCAGGTTTTAATCCATTTTGAGCCGATCTTTGTTGGTTGTCATCTTGTCGCTCAAACCTGCAATCAAGCGCAACTTGTAAGCTTTTTAGGACTAATTTATGGCAATTCACACACAAAGCTTAGGCAAGTATGGGCATAAAACGCATTAAAATCATAGTTATCAACTCCCCCAAACTTAAACCTTTGCTTGTCCTCAAACAAATAAAATAAGACCTACCCCTCACAGGAAAACATCCAAGTAAATCCAACCTATCCTAGAGTAACCTCAACAAGCATCAATTGGGACTAACCATTGCCCTCAATGCGGATGCATCATAACATATTTAAATTTTGAAAACTTGTGGATCAAGTGTGACACAAGAGCATCAAGAGTTGACACATATTCATCAAAGAACTTTTCTCAATTACTTTGGTCATTTTGGAACCTAAACTCACACATCCTCAACTCTTTCTTAGTGAACCTCACCTTTTGAGAGTATTGACACACAAACCGAGGTTGATGGATTTTCACTCATCTCTCTCAAGGAAGATATCACAAGTCCGACTCTAAGTACCATATGCTTGCCCCTTATATAAGTATCCACTAATGTAGGCTTCCTTCAACTCAAGATCATATAGGGCTTTTGAGGAGTAATTGTGAAGGATTTTGGGTAAAGGTAGAACATGTTTTTGCTCAAATGGGTTCAATCTTCCCTTAAGCACTTCTTTTGATTCATTTTGGCACACTTTCTTGACTCATTTGAGTATTTCACTTCTTTCAAGGGGTTAGAGAGACACATTGTCACTTTTTCATTTCAAGTTCAAAACCTTTCTCCTTTTGTCTACTTCCACACCATTTTCACTTTTGGTTGTCCTTGGATTCCCGTTTTGGTTCTTATTCACTTTTGTCTTTCCTTTTGTCTTTTACTCTTTTTCATTACCTTCCTTTTCTTTTGCTTTTGTACCCTTTCACCACATTGTTTCATTTCTTGTCTCTACCCCCAAACTTAGACATTTTCCATTAATTAAAGGAACATTTGGGTGCCAAGACAGGGTCTCATTGCGAACGGGCATAGGCTTGTAGCTTTGGTTCATGAAAGAATAAGGTTTAAGGCTCAAAAGGGGTAAACTAGGGATCATTTCTTTGGTAGGTCATGGAATTGTTCAAATTTGGCATTTTGGATCAAGGAGAGCCTATAATCACTTCTCAAGTCGAGTTTCACCTATGATTTCGCCTCAACAAATATTCAGGGCAAGTTCTAGACTATCAGCTCGGTACTTGGGCTCACAATTCGAATTCTCACCACACATACTCAAGGATTGCTAAATACATCGAGTCGAAGGCCCATACCGACCTTAGTTACGATTCAAGCGCACAATGGCCAAAATGACCACATGATGATTGTTTGGTCAACACAAGAGTCTCAAGGCCATGAATTTCACCATCCTAAACACACCATTATGTCTTTGACAATGGGATCAAAGGAAAATGTGTTAGGCCCAAGTGAAGCTTCGCCTGAGGACCCTTAACTACAAAACTTGAAAATCAAAAAGAAAAATATAAAACGAACTCAAACCCTTAAGAAGGCTGTCACACCATCTATCATTGGGAAGAGCCATATAGTTCGCGCAGCACTCTACCCTTGGAAAGAACCGTGGCATTAATAAAATCAAGGGCTTATTGCAAATGCCAAAATAAAACACAAAGGATACGAGCCTAACTATGCAACAAAAATGAGAAATTTTAACGAAAATAGAAAACCAAGAAAACCGAAATGAAAAACCGAATGAATATGTACAATAGGGGAGTAGAATATACAACTGGGGGTAATGAATATATACAAAAAGTCAAAAAGCATCTAAAATGAAAAGTTATATACAAACCAACTATCAACTAAAAATGTACTGAAAGTCAAATGAATATATTCAGTCATCCATCAAAGTAGTAGGGCGCACCCCCACGAATAAAAGCTGGCATTGTCCCCAATGCCAACTACCAAAATAAGCATAAAATTATAGATAAAGGACCACTTTTTGCCAGGGGAGAATCGTTTTTGTAGTAAAAAAAGCTTTTGCACCTAGCTCGCTGGAAGCTAAGAGTCTTATAGCCCAAAAACGGGAATATTGTTCTACCCTTCGAACTCGGAGATTGAAGAAGATCCCTCTATGCAGAGACAGAGGCAAGATCTCTATATGTTGATAGATACCCGAAAGACTGCTACTCTCCCAGGATGCCAAAGGTATGATCCACACATTGAAAGTGTCAACGTTGACCCGAAGTACACAAAATACCAGCTGGTACAAAGCAGGTCAGGAAGCTTGACATGACAGAAGTTCGAGTGAACCAGACTAGCAGATAGTGGGAGGATTGGTAGTTCGGGCAGTGGAAGGGCTTGGAAGGCAGGACTCAGTCCCCGTGAATGGCCTAATGTCCGCCGCCTCTAGCCGATGCGCATTATAATTAGTTCAAATGCTTTCCTTTCTCCATACCTCCTACCCTATGAACTTCCTGGATTGAGCTGCCTACGCGCTAATTAGCTTCCGATGTATTCTCTGGCATTGATTTGATTAAAGGAAAGGTAAAGCCTTCACTTCAAGCCGACCCAAAGGAATACGACCTCTCTGAGATATACGGTTTATGCCGGAAAGGTACGAAGTTGGACTAATTTGGAAACCTTGGGCAATTTACTTTATACCTACTATTTCGTCTGGTTTTTGGTTTCTAGTCTTATCGATGAACAGCAGATTGACGGAGCTCTTGGCATTGCTTTGTTTTTCTCTCCTTTCCTATCAGCGAGTTCCGACCATTTTGTTCGAAATTTCTTCGTTTGTACTGAACCGCTTGCAGAATCAAATCCTATTCCACAAGATCCTATATCAGCTATACATCCTCCTTGCATTTATGCTGGAGACGTCGCCAGTGCTATGGGCTTTGGCTTATGTAGATAAAAAATGATCAACAAGCACGCGGTCAGAGCCTAAGCTAGTGATGCTTTCGGCTACTGGACTTTCGCCATCTAGGGTGCAGCATTCGGGCTGCTTCGCCTAGCTGCACGACGCTTGTATTGCTCTACCACAACCCTTTCCCTTTTTAATGATATAAGGTAAGCTTTATAGCTCCAACCTAGTCAAGGGGCTTTGATGCCCTTTGTATAGGTTGGGTTGCTGGATACGGGATCCTCGATTTTTTTGGCGAGTTCAGTCAGGAGGGACAAAAGAGAGATGCTTTCTATCAGTCAAATGCAGATATCGCCCCCCATGCTCCCACGGTCTGCTTACCGAGGAATAGAAAGGATCATAGAGAGACACAAATAGGGCGCCGCTTCCCTTAGTGAGCTCGAAAAAGAGTTTGGGAATTGATAAAAAAAGAATCTACTTCAATCGATATGCCCTTAGGCACGGCCTTATACGGACTTTATATCCTATCTGACTTCTCGGCAAAGACCTACTCCAGATAGGTTAAGGAGGCATAAGTCAATGATGATGGTCTTTGAAAGGAAAGAAAAAACTTTTGTCGCAATTATTGAATCAATAGTGAACAATAGGATGAGGCATAGTGAGAATTGAACCCACATCTCGTTGAGCTGCTCCAGTAAGCACCCCTTTCGGAAGATCATTTGGTTGGGTTCGACTCCCTTAGCAGAGAGGACTCTTTTTTTCCTCCTTTCAATCCAGTTTGAACCCGTCTCCATTCTACAGCTGCTCTGATGTCTCGCCTGCCTGCTAGCCCGAATTCTTTTTAATTAGGCTCTATAGTTTGGACCCTGTCCTTGGTAAGGTCTGATTATTATATGTAAGTCTTGTTTTGAACGCTTAGTGCCTTGGCTGATGCTTAAACAGAGTTGGTAGAGCAACTCGTTTACACGCGCGCTAGGGTTGAGCCCTGGGATTTGACGGCGGACTTAATAAGCCACCTACAGACGCTTTACGCCCAATCATTCCGGATAACGCTTGCATCCTCTGTATTACTGCAGCTGCTGGCACAAAGTTAGTCGATGCTATTCCCTTATAGAGTGGCCCCTCAAGCCTGATCTATCGCCATATGCTGATCAGTGGTCCCCTAGTCCTTTTTACTGGCGGGAACCTTAGACTGGTTCCCGGCATGCTGCTGCTCTACTGCTGGGACATGAGCCAGATCATAGACTGGCTGAACATCTGGTAGAGCACTAAAGGTATCCTCCCGATTCTGTGCCACCTCTATTACAACTCCCTCAGTGCTAGGGAGTTTCCTCTTCTTTCTGGGGTGCCTGGGTGCCTCCTTCTACTGTGGCTGAGGTACTGCTAGATCTAAAGTTGGGTTCCCCAATAGTAAGTCTAGTGGCATCTGGTCCGCCAAGAGCTTATCCACATCTTCTCGCAGCTTCTTCACCGACTCCTTTGAGGCCTTTTGCTTCCTCATCTTTTTATGTTCCCGAGCCAAATTTTCCAAAGCTGTGTTGTGTGCCCCAACTGCCTTAGTCAAGGCATCCTGCATCTCAATCATCTTTTCCTGGTTGACCAGGATCTTCTTTAGTATTTCCTCAATAGAAGAAGGAATCTCAACAGTAGCAGGACCTGATTGTGCCTGAACTACAATGGCCAAAGTGGACAACTTGGATGTCGCATCTAACATCCAGTTGTTCAAACTCGCAAAAGACTGAGTGAGTTGGTGGGCAGTGAACCGATGAGTCTTTGTTAAAGGTATAACTGGGTCAGCTAAAGTAGATGTGCCAGCAATAGAAGGAGGACCCAGGGGAAAAGTCTCACCGGTTGTAGCAATAGGGATGGTGGATGGCTCAGTAGAATGCTCAATAACCCTGGCTTCTCAGACTGGCTAGGTGCAGTGGAAGTGGATGGCTGATGCTTTTTGGTCTTCTTTAGGTTGTTAGGACCCAACTGACTGTACCATGAATAGGGTGCCACTGGATTTACCTTGACATCAAAGTGTTTCTTTTTCACATCCAAATCTCTAAAGTACAGGTAAATAGTGTTCGGGAAAGCTTAGTTTGTGTTGGTCTCCTATCCGACCATAAAGATCCCCCTCGAGATAATGTTGCCCACATTTAAAGGAAGTCCGGCCATGATAGATGCCACTAGAATAGCCCGGGGAATAGGAAGTGAGTGATCATGTGTGGAGGGATGAAGTCTAATGCACACGAATGTCAACCAACCCTTGGCCTCAAAATTGAAAGTGTTTCACAGAATCTTCTCCCCTACCTTAAACCATATTGGAACAGTGCTCGGGGCTGCCATGTACTGGGCCATCCAAGGACGCACCTCTTCTTTCATTGCCAGCATTTCTAAGTATTCGGATTCATCCTGTTCTTTGAACCCAAATATTCATTTAGTAACTTCCCATCAAATATCACCAATGTATCCCGCACCTTCGTCACCTTTAAGTCCCTAACCACATGATGAACATTACAATAGAACTCTTTTACCATATGTTCATTGGCAACTATACAACGCTCTTTGAAGAAACCTCAACCCTCTCTAATACGGAATTGTGCTAGCACCATTGGGTTGAGAGGAGGAAGATCAGAATCAATGAATTGTCTCTCTGGGATCAATTTTCTTGTGCGCCACCATTCAATAAATTTGTGGAATGCTATATCGCTCACAAATCTGTCTGCCTAGGCTTCAGGTGTTTTCTGGTCCACTCTACTCCCCCTACTTGAGGTTCACCCCCCTCACCATGTCCTTCACTTTCCCCAGATAATGACGTTGTAGAGGAGGTGGACTATTGTTCTTCATTTCTTGCTACGGACTCATCAGACGAATCCGAAATTTTATTGATGGATCTTTTAGAAGTTGGTGCAGGTTCAGGTGAAGGGGTGTCATGCAACTGGAACGAGGTAGACATGTGAGTCGGAGCTGATTCTGAAGTGATGCTCCGGGATGGTGCATACTCACTCCCCGTACAGTGGGAGGCAGCTCTATAAGCTTTCTGTATCATCTTACGAGTCTTTTTGATGTTCTCCCAAGAGAGAGAGTTTAACAACCCACTTTCCTTTTCCCCATCGGAAGGAACCACCTCTCCCGGTTTGTTGTTATTGTTTTCCTCCACGATTCTTAATCATGATCTGCAAAGAATACAAGTCTAACATTGTTAGTTTAAGCATATGTAGTGAATTAGATGAAACAGTTAAGTTCATATGTTGGAACAATGCAACAGAAATGAGGGATGCGGACAGCACAAAAGAGTCATAAGGTCGCGCTAGGGTAGCACGGATCGCGTAAAACTGGAGCGCAGACCACGCTTGACAATGACTAGAACACACCCTTATCTGAACCTCACCAACGCAGTCCGCACTGATTTGGACCGCGGCCACGTTGGTCCAGCATGAACCACACAAAAATGCAACGCGAACCTCGCAACTATGACATAGCACACACAGGAGAAGCATCGCGGACTGCACAGAAAGGCCGCGCGGCCGTGCAGGGCTTAATAATTACCTGAGTTAGGATTTAATCATTTGAGTCCAATTTTTGATCAAATTTTTGGGTCCTAAATGTTGCCACTCAATTAACTACACTTGAATTCATGCCCATTGTTCAAAATTAACACAAAAAAATCTATCCTAATAATTAAATCTAAGAGAATAAGAAGAAACAAGAAGTTATACTAATGGGAAGCAAGTAAAATAATCAAAAATTAGACTACGTATGAAATCAGCAAGGAGTGTTACCAGGGATTGTGGGAATTCAACTACTTGAAGCAATGGACTTGGTGAATAGTGAAAATCAGAGCTCAGGGTGTAAAAATGCGAAAAGGGTAGAATGAGGCCTAAGGTCTCTAATTATAAAAAATGTGAGGCCCTTCACCTACCTACTAGTGCGGCAGCGTAGAAATGGTTGCGGACCGCGCTAGATTTCCTGCCTTCACATTACATTGAACAGCCTACGCGGACAACACTGTTTTGTCATGCGATCGTGTGGGAAACTTCACAGAACATGTAATTTGGACCTTCCCAGCGCGGGCCGCACTGTGTTGTCACGTAGCCGCATTGGAATCTTCAGAGAACCAGAAATGTTGTGTTTTCCCAGTGCAGACCGCACAGTTTTGGTGCGTGGCCGCTTGGGAACTTTCAGAGGCTTAACTCTCTATTACTCCAGCCTACGCGGACCGCTGTTTTGGTGCGTGGACGCGTAGGCAAAATTCAGAGACTTAGCAATTTATTACTTTTTTCTTGCACTGGTTCAACATTATCCCTGCAACACCTCACAAACTATTAGCTTAAAAAATCCTAATCCACAACAAAAAACAAAAAGAAAGAAAAATACATTGGTTGCCTCCAAAGAAGTGCCTGATTTAACATCGCGGCACGACACATGTTACAATCAAAGTCAGTTCAAATGAATGTGTGACATCATGTGGCTGTCATAAAACTTTCCCAATTAGTGCTTGACATAATTCCCATTGACCTGGAAAACTTCACCATTCTTATTTTTGAGATCAATGGCACCAAATAGAGTTACACCAACGACTTCAAATGGACCGCTCCACTTAGATTTTATCTTACCCGGAAATAGCCTTAACCAGGAGTTGAAAAGGAGAACCATATCGCCAATCTTGAATTTTTTTCCCCAGGCATACTTGTCATGAAGGTACTTCATCTTGTCCTTATATAAGGACGAGCTGGAGTAGGAATGAAATCTAAACTCATCAAGTTCATTCAATTGCTTAACCCGGAGATTTGTCGCAATGTCCCATTCCAAATTCAACTTTTTCTAGGCCCACATAGCCGTATGCTCCAATTTCATCGGAAGATGAGCTTTTCAAAAAACCAATCGGTATGGTGACATACCAATCGGGATCTTGAAAGCAGTACGATAAGCCCAAAGAGCATCATCCAATTTCTTCGACCAATCGATCCTATTAGAATTGACAGTTTTGGACAAAATACTCTTGATTTCTCAGTTGGAAACCTCAACTTGGCCACTCATTAGAGGATGATAAGAAGTGGTCACCTTGTGATTTACCCCATACTTGGCAAGCAAAGAATCAAAATACCGGTTATTAAAATGAGAACCACCATCACTAATGATAGCACATGGAGTGCCAAACCTAGTGAAGATACTCTTTTTCAAGAATGCCACCACACTTCGAGCTCCGTTTTTGGGAGAAGTGATGGCCTCGACCCATTTTGATACATAATCAACCGCTATCAAGATATAGGTGTTGCCACAAGAACTCACGAACGGTCCCAAAAAGTCGATCCCTCAAACATTAAAAATATCAACCTCTAGGATCGTGTTATGGGGCATCTCATCTTTCTTAGAAATCCCTCCGGCTCATTGGCATTCACCATATCTCTTGACAAAGTCACCGGCGTCATTGAAAAAAGAAGGCCAATAGAATCCACAACTAAGCACATTAGACACCGTCCTCGTCCCACCATGATGGCCACCATAGGGCAAAGAGTGACAAGCTTCCACAATGCTCAACTGCTCTTCTTCGGGAACACACCGGCAATTACACTATCCATGCAAATTTTGAAAAGATACGGCTCATCCCAATAATAGTCCAAACAATCCTGCTTGAGCTTCTTCCTTTGGTTAGAAGAGAGCTCATACGGGACCACAGTAACAAGATAGTTGGCAATGTCGGCAAACCACGACATGTCTAGCATTAAAACTGAGAGGAGTTGTTCATCCGAAAAAGCATCATTTATCTCAAGGCCGTCCGAAGGCCTCCCTTCCTCCTCCAATCGAGACAAGTGGTCCGCCACTTGGTTTTAACTTCCTTTTATATTAACATTCTCCAAATAAAATTCATGAAGAAGTAGTATCCATCTCATTAACCTCACCTTTGAATCTACTTTGGTGATCAAGTACCTAAGGGTAGAGTGATCGGTATGGATAATCACTTTGGCCCCCATAAGGTACAGGCAGAACTTCTCCATGGCAAAAACAATGGCAAGCAATTCCTTATTGATTACCGTGTAATTCCTTTAAGCTTCGTTCATTGTCTTACTTGAGTAGTACACCGGATGGAACATCTTGTTGATTCTTTGGCTCAAGACCGCCCCCGCCGCAACATCACTAGCGCCGCATATGAGCTCAAAAGGCAAGCTCCAATTGGGTGTGGTAATATAGAGGTTGTTGTCAACTTGTGTTTTAGAAGCTTGAAAGCCTCCATGCATTCCTCATCAAAGACAAATTTGGCCTCCTTCTCTAATAATTTGCACAGCGGGTTAACGAAATCTTTGATGAACCTTCGGTAGAAACCCGCGTGCCCCAAAAAGCTCCTAACCCCTTTGAAAGAAGTAGGGGGAAACCTTAAAATGACTTCAATCTTGGCTTTGTCAAATTCAATACCTCTCTTTGAAATCTTGTGACCCAATACAATACCCTCTTCTATTATAAAATGGCATTTTTCCAATTGAGAACTAGGTTTGTATTTTCACATCGGGCCAATACACGGTCCAAATTTTTCAAGAATTACTCATAGGAGTCCCCCACCATGCTAAAATCATCCATAATGACCTCCAATATATCTTTCACCATGTCGGTGAAAATTGCCATCATACATTGTTGGAAGGATGCTGGGGCATTATACAATCGAAACGACATCCTTGAAAATGCGAATGTGTTTTAGGGACAAGTAAATGTCATCTTTTGTTGGTCTTTCGGGTCGATGAGAATCCGATTGTACCCCGAATACCCATCTAGAAAGCAATAGAACGACCTACCTGCAAGACGATCAAGCATTTGATCGAGGAATGGCAACAGGAAATGACCCTTTCGAGTCACCTTGTTAAGGTTTTTATAGTCCATACAAACTCTCCATCCCGTCACCGTCCGAGTAGGAATCAACTCATTGTCAGCACTGGTTACCACCAGTCATCCCGCCCTTCTTCGGTACACATTGCACTGGAGAAATCCATGAGCTATCAGAAATAGGATACACCACACCAGCGTCAAGCCACTTGATAACTTCCTTCTTGACCACTTCTTGCATAGCTTCGTTGAGTCTCCTCTGGTGTTCAAGTGAGGGACTTGCATCCTCCTCCAATATGATCTTATGCATCCAAAAGGCGGGGCTTATACCTCGAATATCCGCCAATGTCCATACGATTGCCCTCTTGAGCTTTTGTAGAATTGCCAAAGTGGCGTCAACCTGCACGTTAGTCAAGCAAGACGAAAGAATAACAGGAAAAGTGAAATTAGGGCCGAAGTATTCATACCTGAGGTGAGGAGGAAGTGGTTTCAACTCCAACATCGGTGGCTCCTCAATAGATGGCTTGGTTGGGGGAGTTTTGCAATTCTCAAGATCCAAGGATAACTTCCTAGGCTCATAAGAGTACGAGCTCATACAATGCGAAGTGTTTACACATTGAACTCTACTGGCATCATCATCAACATCCATGTTCAATATAATGGCTTCAAGTGGGACCTCAACATTCACCATTGAGCTTGTGTCATCCACTATCACCACCGTGGCAATGTCAACAAACGAGCACACCTCGGTGCTATTTGGTTGCCTCATAGACTTGCACACGTGGAACACCACCTTTTCGTCACCAACATGGAAGGTAAATTATCTCGCTTCAATATCAACCAAGGCCTTCCCCGTAGCTAGGAAAGGCCTTCCAAGAATAATAGGCACCTCGAAATCTACTTCACAATCCAAGATTATGAAGTCAGCTGGCAATATGAACTTATCAACACGAACAAGTACATCATCAATAATCCCTATAGGTCACTTCATCAACCGGTCCGCCATTTGAAGCCTCGTAAAAGTTGGACGAGTTTGTCCAATTCCCAAGGTTTTGAAGACCGAATACGGCATTCGATTGATACTTGCCCCCAAGTCACAAAGGGCTTTTTCACAAGGGTCCTCAAGTTTCAGATAGTGTGCACCGGTGTCCTCAAGTTTCGGAGCCATAGAATGTATAATTGCGCTCACTTGATGGTTCATCTTGATTGTCTCACACTCTATCGATCTCTTTTTTGTACCCAAATCTTTCATGAACTTTGCGTACCACGGCATTTGCTTGAGTTCCTCCACCAAAGGCATATTGATAATCAAACTCTTCGTCATATCAATGAATTTCTTAAATTGGTTGTCACCTTTTTGCTTGGCCAACCTTTGAGGATATGGCAGAGGAGGCCGAGGCAAAGGTGCTTTGGCTTTGGGCATCACCGGCTCGGGCATATCAATCACATGTTCCCTAGACGGGTTCATGGCATCTTGTGTCTCCTCCTAAACCTCATGAATATCAATCCACACATCATCTCTCACATTTGGTTCAACTACATCTTCAACTACCAAAGGCATTTCATCATCTTGTAACTCATATTCATCCACCATAACTTGGTTTCCCCTTGTGGCATGCACATCACCGCCTTTCCACTTTGTGTTGTCACCGTTATCAAATGATTGTTGTCCCACCCTTAGGGTTTACTATCGTATCACTTGGTACCCTTAGGGCGAGTATTTAAAGACTGAGAGATTTGGCCAAGTTGTACTTCTAAGTTGCAGGTAGAAGTGTTGTGGGAGGCCAATTGAGCATCGGAGTCTTGGTTCTTCTTTATCATTTGCTCAAACATAACTTCAATTAAATGGTGGCGGGTTGTTCGGTTGTTGAAATATCGAAGGGCTTTGAAAGCCTTGCCCCCGATTTACTTGACCACCATTGTTATTCCACCACATTGCCCCTTGTTATTGTTCCAATTGTTATTGTTGTTTCCGCTGCAATTCCCTTTATTGCCCGAATTGTTGTTCCCCCAATTTCCTCGTTGGTTGTTGTTATTGTTCCAATTACCACCTTGTTGATTTCCCCAATTTCCTTGGGGTCTCCATTGTTGGTTCCTTGATTACATCTATTCCCTTAATAGTTGTTTGTGTATTGGACTTCCTCGCTTTGATCATCATAGAATTCATTCGAATAGAAACCACCATCATCATAGTTATCAAAATTTCTTTGAGGTTGTTGCCCTATTTTCCTCCTTTTCATCAGATTCACTTCTTTCGTGGCGTTGACTTGGTGCGGGTTTTGAACTTGTAATAACAGCGGTTTAGCCAACTGATTCATTATTGTTGTAAGTTCGGCAATGGCTTGGCTGTGATCATGCAACTCCTTATGCAAATGTATGACATTAGGATCACCTTGAGGAACATTAGCCCGGCTTTGCCATGCCGATGACGTATCGGCCATCTGATCTAACACATTAACAACTTCATTGTATTGAAGCTTCATAAAATTTGCTCTCGCCAGTTGGTTCACAATACATTGGTTGGTTGTGTTGATGCCCCTATAAAATGTTTGTTGGATCATCACATCATTCATATCATTGTTAGGGCATTCTTTCACCATCATTCTAAACCTCTCCCATATCTCGTGTAATGGTTCAGTCGGCTCTTGATTGAAGGCTAGAATCTCATCCCGTAGAGCCGCCATCTGACTTGGAGAGAAAAACTTAGTGATGAACTTGTCCACCAACTCATCCCATGTAGTGATGGAATGATTGGGGAGCTTCTCAAATCAATCTAACACCTTCCCCCGAAGTGAAAACGGGAAAATTCGAAGTCTCAATGCATCCTACGAAACATTTGTCTGCTTGCTATCCCCACAAGTATCCACGAAGCCTTTCAAGTGTTTATATGCATTCTGATCAGCGGTCCCCATGAAATAACCTCGTTGTTCGAGCAAGGTGAGAATCACATTTGTAAACTAGAAGTTCCCCGCCCAGATTCGGGAAGGAATTTGCACTTGCGTACCCTTGATTGGGTAAAACTCTTGGTGCCACTCTTGGTGGAGGTGGAGGAGGGTCTAGTATGTTCTTATTTGCATTGGAATTTCGACTCTCCTAGGAGCATGAGGTAATACATCTTCCTTTTCTAGATCCTCAACCTCCTCCCCCACGACCACGTTGCCAAGAGGGTTATTTGCATTTAAATCCAAGTGTACCTGAGTGAATTGACACAAATAAAATTAGTAAAAAGAAGGAAAGAGAAGCAAAACACAAAACTAGCTACACAAATAGTCAACACTGTAAGCCCCCCGGAAACGGCTAAAAAGTGATCGCAACAAATTCAACCTTAGGAAGAGCGGGGCGTTAAGACTTTTATCCAATAATGGTATCGAGGTCAATTTCCACAGGGAGCTTGGAATGGAGTTGCGTATTTGTTCAGACTATAAATGCGTGTTTGCTCCTAATTTTACTTCTAACATTGTTGGGTTTTCATGATTATCAACTACAAATTAAAACTAAGTTATGCTAAGATATTAATTCTAGGTTGTATGCAAGATAGAGAAAGGCACTAGGGTCGTGGCATTTACCAAGGTGGTCAACTAACGGGTAGAGATTCCTAATACAAGAATGATGATTATGGGGCTTATGCTATAACCGTTGCAGGATTGCACTCACTCTCACACCACTCGGTAAAATTGACTCTCTCGAGAGCAATTGGGTAGGCCAATTTGCCAAACAACTTAAGGTTCAAGTTGGGTAATTACTCTCTAGAGGTTTAACCCGTTAATTGGGACTACCATTCTCATAGGTCCATCCCAATTCCTTGTTGGGTCAATTTTGGGGTCATAGACTCTCTTGCTCAAGAAGAGTCAAGATCCACTAAGCTAGACTCAGTGTTTGCAACCACCAAATCCTAATAAAATCATAAAACTAACCCAAATAGAAAACACCCAATATCATTCAAGCATTAAACAATCACACCATTAATTACCCATACTAGGGTTGAGCCACAACCCTAGCTAATGGGTTTAGCTAGACATAATAGAAATAGAAATTGAAGATGAAACAAACATATTAATTAATTACTAATGTTAATCTATAAGAATCCACGATAGAAGAAGATAAAATTGCCCAAAATAGGCTAAAACTTGAGTCTCACGAGTGCAGCAGCTATCTGATATCTAATCCTTCACCTAAAAAAGTAAAATATCCTATTGATAGTGCACATGAAAAACTGGACAAAAATGCCCCTGTGGGGTTGGCGCGGACAGCGCAGGGTCTTGGCCTTTTAAATCTCTCCTCTGAAGTTGTGGACGCGGACCGCGCAAGAAGGTGGCGCAGCCGCACTGGCTGACTGGCGCGGACCGCATAGATGGGACGCGGCCGCGTGAACAGACTTGGCAAAATGATCAACTCTCTGAATATCATCCATGCGGACCGCACTATTTTGGTGCGTGACCGCGTGGGATTTGCCTTGAATTTGTTAGCCTCTAAATCTCCACAAATACGGACCGCGTAAGGATGAGTGCAGACCGCAGGATACCACTGAAGTGCACAGTCTCTGAACTCCTAGCGCGACCGCGTGGCAAAGCAGTGTGGTCCGTGCTAGGTCTCCTTGTTCCCTACTTCACTTATCTTTGACACATGGCAGGTTTCACTCTATTTTGAGCCAATCTTTTACTTTTTTCATCTTGTTGCTCAAACATGCAATCAAGCGCAACTTGTAAGCTTTTTGGGACTAATTTATGGCAATTCACACACAAAGCTTAGGCAAGTATGGGCATAAAACTCGTTAAAATCCTAGTTATCAATATACAGCTACAACTACACTGTTAGTTCCCTAGCAACGACTCCAAAATTTGATCATGCCCATCTCTAGTCCTAAAAAGGTTAAGCGGTTGCTGCAAATATAATCCGTTCTAAAAGTCCGAAGTCGAATCCCAATGAGAACTAATGCTCAGCTGTATCTGCTTAATATCACCAAGAAGACAAGATTGAACAATTTTCTAAATTATAAAGATTGCGATTTATATTTTTAACTAATTAACTAGCAAATACTACAAAGAAATAAAATTATCAACTAACGAAACAAAGGGTTGGAGACTAAATTAAGCAGGTCTAGAGTTATGATTTCTCCCGTCGTTGGTTTCCTTGGTTGTATGTTTCTTATAGCGTTGACTTAGTTGCCTCTATCAATCATGAACTCTCCAACTATCATAAATCTCTTTCAAGCAGTTATGATAATTTACTAGATGCACTCTCTCAAGCTAAGCTAGCTTGATTCGCATTACAGTTCACTTAGATTATCCCGAGATATCGTTATCTCTAATCCAACCTCTAAACCCTCGGATATGACTCTCGCCTATACTCCTGGAGTGATGTGTTCAGATAACTACCTAAACATTCACTCTCTCTCAAGTAAATACATAATAAATAGGAATGGCTAATTGAGAATACTTTCGATTAACCAAAATCAAAACATAGTTGAACAAATAGAGATTAACAACCAACTCAAATTAATATTAATATAACAACCAATTCATCCTCAACGGGTTTCACCAAAGCCTTAGATTAAAATATTTGTCTACTCATAATAGTATGTAAAACTACAATACTAAAAGTCATAACAAACAATTAAAAATAGGAAGAGGAAAGAAAAACTCGTAGAAGAATTTCCCGCCTTGCTCCTATTATGTCTCTTGTTTTCTTTTCCTTGTTCTAAACCCTAAAAACTTATTTTTTTGCTCCTTTGGACGAACTAAACCTTTTATAGGTTGAGGGAATTGGTCTTTAACTTCCATAAGTACCCTTCAGATCTATTTTTCTGTCTGGACTAGCGCGGCCGCGCTAAGGCCGCGCTAGTTGAGTTATATTCTATCTTTGTCCGCATCAGGTCCACAATTGTAGTTTCAATCGCGTTTTTGACCCTGTTCTGTTTGGAACTTGGGAAAACGTAAAACATATAAGTGGTATCCCTTTGAGTTATCTTTGCAACTAGATATTGTGCATCCCAAATGCAGTTCTGAGCAAATTGTTATATCTATTTTACTAGACAGTACACGATATGCCTACTCGATTCTTCGTTCTCTCTAACTATCATCCGTTGACCCCAAAATACGATCCCGGCTTAATTACTTGAGCTTTTACTCATATTTCAAAGCTCTAAATCACTTGAATTTATTCTATGACATCTACATAGCTCGAAATCACTCCTACAAGGCATAAAACACACTGTTAGTGCAAGACACTAGCGATTAAAGCTCAAAATCAATTAAAGTGCAGTAAATTAGAGTGTAATAAGCGACTAAAATACATAATTGCCTATCATCAGTTTATAAAGTTAAATGAAAGTCTAATGGATTCTTAGAACGTCTCAAAGCACGTTTGGTAATCAGAGGAGACAAGCAAAGGGAAGGAATTGATTATACAGAGACATTCTCAGCTGTTGTTAAAATGACAACCATTTGTTGTCTTTTGAACATTGCTGTAAAAAAGAATTGGTCTTTGTGCTAATTGGGCGTCAACAACACATTTCTTCACAAAAATTTGAGTGAAGAAGTGTTTATGGGGTTGCCTCTTGGAGTTCCTTCTCTATCACATTCACATGTTTGTCTACTTCGCAAATCGCTTTGTGGGCTCAAATAGGCATCGCGTCAGTGATATGCCCATCTTTCATCTGCCTTGGGGTAACGAGGTTTTATTTCCTTACTCAATAACTACTCTCAATCTTTTGGGAGCGTGATCACCATCCTGGCCTTTATGTCGACGACATTTTGCTGACTGGAAATGACATGGCCGAAATTAGCGACTTAAAATCATTCCTCAATTCTGAATTTAGAATCAAAGACTTGGGAAAAGCAAGCTATTTTTTGGGCATGGAACTTATAAATGAATCTGGAGGTCTACTAGTCACTCAACGCAAAATTTCCCTTGATTTACTCTCTGAAAATCCTTCTCTTGCAGATCGCCGCATCACTAGTCCACTTGATCCCATAGTCAAACTAAGGCTGGAAGTGGCCCGGTTCGGAACCGGAACCGGACCGGAACCGCGGTTCTGGCGGTTCCGGCGGTTCCGGTTCCGCGGTTCCGGGTCTGGAGGTTCCCCGGAACCGTGATGGAGCGGTTCCACCCGCTAGAACCGCGAAATCGGAACCGCCAGAACCAGAACCGGAACCGAACCGGTTCGGGCGGTTCCAACCGGTTCCAAACGGTTACGCAACGTTTGAAATTTTAAAAAAAAAAAATTTTAAAATTCGGACCATTTCGGAACCGTTTGGAACCGATTAGACCCGTATGGAACCGGACCGGTTCAGGCGGTTCCATCCGGTTCCAACCAGTTCCCAACGGTCCAGATCTTTAGAAATTTTTTTTTTTAAAAAAAAAAAATTTCAAACGGCTCTTTTTCAAAATTAGCCGTTTGGAGTTTTCAAAAATAGCCATTTAACCCCCCAAACTTTAATTTAACCCCAAACTTTGTATAATTACACAATTTTCCATTTCTCAACTATAAATACCCCCTCATTCTTTCATTTTAATTCACAAATTCATCAATATATCTCAATCTCTCTCAATCTCTCTCAACCTCTCTTTCAATCTTTCTAGTGCAAGTGCTTAATTTATTGTTGCAATTTCGTGAAACATTGTGAAGTTGTTGAATTGAAGTTTTCAAGTGCTCGATTTCAACGATTTTCAATTTTCAAGAAGTTGTTCGTCAATCCGGTAAACTCGTTTCAACTCTTACATGATTAGAATACTTTTGTGTGTTGTTATTTTGCTTAATTATAATTAATATGGCATTTTCATTGAAAAATATGTTCGGAAAAGGAAAAAATAAAACCGGTGAAAGTAGTCGCCAAAATACTACCCCTCCCCCGGCTCCCCGACCTAGAAAAGATAAACAAGTTGAAACTAGTAGCCAACCTAGAAATACTAATGAAAACTTCGGAATACTTGATAGTAATCACCCGTGTTTTCAATTTAGCGATGTTGATTTTCTACATGATGTAGCAGTCGGTGATAGAATAGATGATGATATTATGAATATGCTTTATCCTAATGCACAAATATTAGAGGGAAATGAGGATGATGATGATGACGAAACCCAAGCTCCAGTAGATTTAGATGATACACCTACTAGTCCTGCTACTAATGAAACGGAACACCCACCCGTACAAACTCCCACTTTTAGTAGACAACCTCCTAAACGTTCAGAAACTTCATTAGTTTGGCAATTTTTTATTCAACTAAGAGAATAAAATAAGGCTAAGTGTAAATCTTGTGGGAAATTACTTGTGCATAGGTATACTGGAGATCGTAGTGGCACAGGTAGTTTAGTTAAACATATAAAATTACACCCTAGCGATAAGGCTAGATATATCCAATTGAAAGCGCAACAAGAGGGGAGGACAAGTCCTGAAACAACTGTTAACCCAAGTACTGATTCTAATCTAGTTCAACCAGGAATAAACACAGTCACCGGAGGTATATTGTATTACGATCCAAATAAGGATCGTGAAGAACTAGCTAAAATGATTACTGTTATGTGTTTGCCTTATTCTTTTGCTTCTAATCCTGCTTGGATTCATTATATTAGAAGAGTATTTAATCCTACATATAAAGGTTGGCATCGCGCCACAGTTAAGGCCGACATTTATAAATACAAGCATGAATATGAACAATACTTGCGTTATTTATTTACCCATATAAGTAATCGTATGTCTATTACAACTGATATTGGTAGAAGTGGAAATGATTGTGATTATCTAACCGTAACCAGTCATTGGATAGACGAAGATTGGACAATGCAAAAACGCATTATTGCATATGGAATTATTAATTCACGGCACACGGGTAAGTTTATTGCTAGCACTGTTTCAGCTGTATGTAGATATTTTTGTTTTAGTGATAAAATAATGTCAATTTCCATGGATAACGCTAGTAGCAACACTAATGCAATAGGTATTTTAACTAGAACACTTAATCCTGCTTTTACAAATATTTTCCATGTTAGATGTATATGTCATATTTATCATTTAATTGTTGGTGATGGTATGAGAATTTTAAACATAGAAATTGAAAAGGTTAAATTCATTCTTAATTGGCTTTTTTATTCAAACCGTAGAAGTAGACTTAGAGAATATTTTAAAAAATGTGACGAATACGGCCTTAGAGAAAGAAAGGTACCTAAACCTTGCCTGACTAGGTGGAACTACATGTACGAAAGTTTAGTAGTGGCGTACGAATATAGAAACCCAATTAATGCTACTTATAATTCTCGGGATTGTGGAGAGGAAGATAATGACATGTTAACTAATCAAGATTGGACTAACGTTAAAATTCTGTTAGATTTTTTAGAACATTTTCATGTGGCTACAAATGCTTTATCTGGCCAATACTATCCAACTTTTTCTAACTGTTTAGTATATATTGCCGCACTTGCTAATTTATTTGTTGATTTTAACGAGGGAGGGGAAACTTATGAATATGCAATAACAGAAATGAAAAAGAAGTTTAAAAAATATTTTTTTCAAATCCCTCATATATATGGTGTGTCTGCTATGCTAAATCCTACTATGAAATTAGGAGGACCTCACTTTTGGTATTCTAGTATTTATCAAGCTTTAGATCTTGATGAAGAAGAAATGGCTACACTATCTGATGCGCAAGCATCAATTAAAGTGAATGCTCAAACTGTTTATAATGCTTATAAACAGGCGTTAGAGCATGCTAGGCCAAATATTCCAACCCCAACTTCGTCCACATCACAGGCGTCTAAAAGAGCTGCTGGCTTAACAGCTCTTAAATCGTGGACTGAGTTCCGGGGTACTCAAGGGGAAAATGTAGATGATATTTCCCATCTAAATGAGCTTCAAGTTTATTTGTCGCAGGGATTAGAGAATGAGAATCCAGACGGCTCTTTCGACCTTTTGGATTGGTGGAAGACAAGGGAAAAGCATTTTCCTGTTCTTGCAAGGATGGCTCGGGATGTTCTGTCGATTCAAGCGTCAACTGTTGCATCAGAGAGCGTTTTTAGTCAAGCAAGACTACAAATAGGTGATCATAAAGCGTCGATGCGGGACAGCTTGGAAAAATTAGTGCTATTCCGAGATTAGATCCGCTCTGAAAGAAGGAGCTTTGGGCTAGCTGAATCTCAACCAGAAATAGATGAGTGCTATAAAGAAATGCTAGCAGAACTTGCTCAGGAAGCAACTTCACCCGGAAGTGGAGATGAACAAGCTTCATTTCCACCACCGCCAACACAACCACCTCCAAACCTTGAAGGTTTTATGATATTTGTTAGAAATAATGCATAAATTATTATGTAACTTGTAAATTGGCATTTCTTTTAGTTTTTTTTCTTTTAATGGTGGTATTAGTACCATGTTGTGCTCATTCCATTGGGGAAAGGAAGACTAAGAAAGATATGCCATTTTGGTCAATAAATATGCTTTTTACTAACTACTATAATCGATTATGTGCTCATATAATCGATTAGATGGTCTATATAATCGATTATTTGACCAACGTTCAAAAAACAGTCTCGTGATTTTAGGGAGAATAATCGATTATGTAGATTGTATAATCGATTATATGCAAATCTTTCAAAAGATCATATCCTGATTTTAAGGAGAATAATCGATTGTTTATGAACCATAATCGATTGTACGTTAATGTTCAAAAATCAGTTTAAGATTCTGTGCTAACATAATCGATTATTTTTTAAAGTTTAAAACAACACTTTGGCAACGGTCTGAATATAATCGATTAGTTGAAAAGGATAATCGATTGTTTTGCTTCTTTGAAAATTTCATTTAAACACTGTCTCAATGTAATCGATTGTGGAAAACATATAATCGATTACTTTGCAGTTTGAAAATTTCAGTTTAAGCACTGTCTCAATATAATCGATTGTTAAACAAGTATATAATCGATTGTTCTGTTGTTTTTGAAAATTGCAGTTTTGGCGGTCTTAATATAATCGATTATATAGCATATATAATCGATTATATATGTCCAGATTTAAAAGACATGTTTAAAAATTATTTTGGCTAAAATGCAAATTATTTTGTTTTAATTCAAAGATGCATGTTTTGATGAAAATAATTTTACGAGAGAAGCCAATAGTTGAATCTGTTGTTGAATCAAGATCACACTATAAAACGACCCAAGTATAACTTCGTTGCTTTACTTGATCTTGTTCTTGTTTCTCTTGTGCTTGACTGTTAACGTTCCATGCTCGTTGGTTTGTTATTTATCAAAACCTACATAGATCAACACACGTTTAGTTTGAGAACGTGTTTCAACAATATATACTATAATTAATAACATAGTACACCATATAAAAATATATTCTACAATATACTAATCACTACTATACAAGATATTGATTTAAAAAAAAAAAAACTCGGAACCGCCGGGAACCGCCTGGAACCGCCAGAACCGGAACCGGGCGGTTCCGTAACCGTATGGTAGCGGTTCCGGCTCCGGAACCGCCAAAACCGGAACCGCCAGAACCGGAACCGCAGACCCAAATAGACCCAGAACGGGAACCGGATACAGTCTTAAGTCAAACTTTCATCAAAATTTGGTGAGCATTTGCTGGATCCAACTGTTTATCTAAGATTAATGGAAAGGTTGTATCTTTTGACTCATACACGACCTAATTTAGCTTATGTCGTGTACATCTTAGCAAATTTATGCAATCTCCATGTTCTGCCATCTTCACGCAACTTTACATACTCTTCGATACATTCGAAATGATCCTGGTCTTGGGCTTTTTCTCTCATCTGAGCAGAGCTTTCATCTCCTTGCTTATTATGATGCCGATTGGGCAGCCTGCTCAGATAGTCGGAGGTCTGTCAGTGGATTTTCTCTCAGTTTGGAAGGTGTCCAATCTATTGGAAATCCAAGAAGCAACCCGTCATTTCTCTATCTTCAGTTGAAGCGGAATACCATTCCATGAGTCGTCTTGTTGCCGAAATAGATTGAGTAGTTTGCCTTCTTGCAGATTTTTCTGTTCTACCTTCCTTGCTGGTCTCCTTACACTGTGAGAACCAAGCGGCCATCCATATTGCTAAAAATCCCGTCTTTCACAAAAGAACAAAACACATCGAACTTGCTTATCGTTTTATTCGTGAGAAACTCCTTGATGGTCTTATATCTCTTTTTTTTGTACCATCTTCTTCCCAGATTGCAGATATTTTCACAAAAGCTTTGGCAGGTCCTCTTGATCGACATTTTTTGAGCAAGCTAGGAGTCCAATCACCGGTCTCCCACTTGTGTGGGGGGAGGGGGTGTTGCCGGAGCCTCCGACGGAGCAGTGTTTTTTAAAAGAGAAGGTGGAAGAAGCGGAGAAAACTAAGATTAATCTCTGAAGTGGTCCAAAGTCATTTAACTTCAATATGCTTATTGGGTTAAAGCACTTTGGGCCTAAGCCACCCGATTTGGACTGTAACAAGCATTTGGGCCTTATCGTCATTTACTCTCAAGCCCAAAATGCCTCATCAGATTGTAATTGTTTTGATCAATTTATGTTCTTATCATTAGAGAATATTAAAAGCTTCTAGATAGTGTATAGCTTTACATATTTGGTTAGATTTTTCAGAGTTAGTTAGGGGATTTTTATTTTACTTAGCATTTCTTTTATTCATTGAAACACTTGTATAAATAATAACATGCTGTTGTACAGAATAGATATACAAGGAATGAAATTTATAATTGAAAAATCCTATCTAGAGTCTATTTTCTTCCGTCAATTCTTCACAAGTAGAAACAAAATTCTTCCTAATAGTAGGAACATGAAGAATGCTGTTGAGCGTTAATATTTTGCTGGAAGTCAAATTTAGGAATATCTTCCCATAACCTTTAATCTTGGCTGTTGCATTGTTTTTCCTTTTTCTTTTTCCGAGAAAATAATTCTGTGTTGTCGCTCCCAAAATAATAGCCGAATATATATATATATATATACACACACAAAAATTATACAAATTTTATATATTTTTTCGACTATTAAATATAAATAGTTCCCACCGCGAGCTAAAAGTGATAATATCCCTTTTTTCCCTCCCACCAAAATCTTTTTTCAAAATGGTAAACTTGGCCCCTTATTTGATGGCGCGTGTAACTGTCACGTAAATCAGCCAATAAATGCCTATAAATGCTGCCAATGAAACCCAGAAAAAATATTTTCTTCTTAATAATTTCTATATTGTTATGAAATAATATAAAAGACAAGAACAATAATGCAAGAACAAGAGCAATAAAGAGAAGAATAGAGAGAGTTCTTCTTATTGATACTTAGAGAATGTTAGGAGTGGTATACAATGGTAGAAGACCCCTTTATTTATAGGGAGGGGGATGATTTATCTACCAAGAATAGAACTCTAGAATCTCTCTAATTATAGACATTCACCTTAAATAGGAGATTTCATAACACTCCCCCTTGAATGTCTATTCAACAATGTGCCTCGTTAAAACCTTAAAACCAAAACCCAATGGGAAAAATTAAAGAAAGGAAAAAGAGTACACATGTTTGAATATGCGCCTATTGGTTGCCTCGTTAAAAACCTCGCAAGGAAAACCCGGTGGGACAAAACCTTGTAAGGGAAAAAGAGTGCAACGCGCATTAACTCCCCCTAATGAGTACATCAATTTATATCCTTGAGCATTTGCATTCCAATCTTGTGCATCATCTTCAAAACGATCTTTGATAGAGATTTGATAAATAAATCAACCATATTGACTTAAATAAATATTCCGCACCTTGAAATCATCATTCTTGATAGATATGAACATCTTCATATAATGTCGTGGAATAACTCTTCAATATCTCCATAGATGCATTCTCAATGCCATCATGCTTATAGTTATAGCAAGATTCATATGTACACAAATTGTACTTGGGATGTGGTACTTCAAGACCAAGAATTGCATATGCTTCAAGCAACTTAAATCTTTCAAGTTAAGTCATATAAGCCATATAATAGACTTTAGATGCATATCAAGTTTTCCATGTCATGCTAGACAAATAAGATATCGAAAACTGACTATACATACCTTTGACTTTATACTTTCAAGCATTTGAACTATAGGTTCAAAACTACATGTCTTTCATATGGAATCAATTCTTCTTGAATTGTATCTCTTCCATTTAGTTACTTTCTTTGGGTTAGCAAATGCGTATAGCATGCTTTGCAATATGTTGCAATTGAATTATCCCTTTTATGAACTTCAGGTTCATATCATGATATTCGTGGATATACATATACAAATGATAATTCATCCCATGTAACCTTTTCTCAAGCGTTTACCATGTCTCCCCCTCATGTTAGTAAAACTAACTTGTTTCCTCAACTTTGGGAAATCATCTTTGTGCATTATCATGTCAATATACATGGCACATTAATAAAAGAGAAGGAAACTGATATATATAACTTTGTTCTCATAAGAAACAGTTTAGCTATTAAGTGGAAGCACTCAATAATTATCTTGCTAAACCAACTTTGATATAAACCAACTTATCAAGATGAACTATCTTGAGTAGAAAATCTGGAAATTATGCTCGAAGTTAGATTACTGAACGATTTACCTCGCAAGCACCGGCCAGGCTGCGGGTTAATAACAATTGCGCATGTAACCATATCATAGATGCATCATATGTGGTATACATGGCAGGTGAATGGGCCCATATTCACCTTTAATATTTTCAGAATTTATGGGCTTCAACCCGAACTCTTTAGTTGGTCAGTTCTTTAATGAGAACAAGTGATACAAGAGAATTCGTAAAGAACTTTCTAGTTCTTTAATGTTCACCTATGTGAATTTGCACATCATACTTAAAATGAGATGGCTAACACGAATGCCAACTGAATAAATTATCAATATTGGTAAACTTCAAATTTATACCATGACATGTGCACTTATCAATAAACTTCAGGTTTATTATGACATGGGTTTTATACCAATAGATATCCACTTTATTGTGGCATTATTTCGTTTGTGTAGTACAAACTGGAGAACAAAGCGGGTAGCTTTTCATATACAAATTACCCCGCTACAAGTTGTAGTAATAGGAGATATCAAAGCCTTCCTTTATTTATAGTCTCAATATAATCAATCGCTTTCGCGTGTACTTTGGAAACTGAATAAGTTTCTTTGAGACTTACTACAGCACAATACTCAATTGTGTTTCTCCAACATAGTAATAATTGGCTCTTCTAGAGCTCTCAATTAATTTTGTACTACCACAGATTCATCAACATCCATGTGGTGAATATCTTTCTTAAAGAGAAAGTTATACCATTATGGTCATGTCAAACTTATATGCAAGATATGTTTCTTGCATTATCGTTGTCCTTTAATAGTCATATTTCCAAAATACTTTGGCGTACAATAGGTACGTGACCAACGATCATTCATGCCATATATCATCTCAAACCTCCTTCTAGGGGTGAGTGTGGTATCATCTCAAACCTCCATCTCGGGGTGAGTGTGGTATATTTAATACCAATTTCATCTTCATATTCTTCCAATAATGAATATGTATTCGTGAATCAGATGTTGTCATATTCACTTCGAGGATATGTGATTTTGTTATCCTTTTCAAATCTATAAATGCGTCAGGCATTTCATTTGCTATTCTTTGCAAATGGATAATCTTTTGTGCCTCTTTCTCACAAATAGAGGTACGTGGATCAAGATGAGATAATGATGCATTTTTCCACAAAATTTCCCGTTTGGTTTCACCAACTTCTCCCCCTAATTTTGGGAAAAGTGTCTCATCAAATTGACAGTCTGCAAATCGTGCAGTGAACAAATCTCCTGTCAACGTTTCGAGGTAGCGAATAATTTAGGGCGATTCAACCTCAACATATATTCCTAACCTTCTTTGCAGACCCATTTTGGTGCGGGATGGCGGTGCTACAGGCACATATACTGCGCATCCAAAAATTCTTAAATGGGATATATTGGGTCCATGACCCAAAACCAATTGCAACGGGGAATATTTGTGTCAATTCGTCAGTCAGAGACGAACTAGCATTGCTGTTTGCAAAATGGCGTGAACCCAAACCAAAGTGGGCAGCCGACGAACTAGCATTGCTGCATGCAAAATGGCGTGAACCCAAACCGAAATGGGCAGCCTCGTTTTCATGAAGAATTCAAGATTATTCTCATCTATTGTCTCAATATGATATCCATTTTGAATGATATCTTTAAAACTCAACAAGTTCCTTTTAGACTTGGAGGAGAACATTGCGATTGATATCATTAAAACTCAACAAGTTCTTCTTAGACTTGGAGGAGAATATTGCATTCTCTAAGATAAACGTCATGCCTTTGGGTAGAGTTACAGTTGCTCTTCCGGAGCCTTCAATCAATTTACTTCCCATGGTTTGACATATAAAAGAAAATATACGAACATGAGAATAAACAACTTCAATTCGTTTGTGTCACATAATATTTTCAAAATCTGCTGATGTCAGTTGACTAAAATAAATCAGATAGTCGATTATATGTTTTCCATAATCGATTACGATGCAGTTTGAAAATTTTAGTTTAAGCATTTTCATAAAACAATCGATTGTTAAACACACACAATCGATTGTTGAACATTGACAATCGATTGTTAAACATAGACAATCGATTATTTGCTATTTTTGAAAAACTTTAGATCACACTGTCTTAAGACAATCGATTGTTAGACATAGACAATCGATTGTTGGTTATTTTTGAAAAATTCCAGACCTCACTGTATAACGACAATCGATTGTTAGACATAGACAATCGATTGTGGATGATTTTTGAAAAATTCCAGATTACTGTCTAACGACAATCGATTGTTAGACATAGACAATCGATTGTTGACTGTTTTTGGAAAATTCCAGATCACACTGTTTTAAAGACAATCGATTGTTAAACATAGACAATCGATTGTTGACTGTTTTTGAAAAATTCCAGATCACACTGTTTTAAAGACAATCGATTGTTGATCATTGACAATCAATTGTTTTGCAGTTTTTATGCGAAATATGAGATAACCGACTAGTTTTTCAGGTTAGTCGATTACCTCTACTGGAAAGTAAAAATATTATTGATATTTGAGCATATTGATACATTCTAAAGAACTAATACTAACATTATATTATGAATTAACTAATACGAGCTAATACTAATGGCTATTAGTTTATTCATTCACTAATACAAACAAATAAAATCAAACAGCTCCATCTTCTTTCATCACGGATCCATCACCGATTAGGTGGTCTATCTTCCCCTCGGGTTGCTCAAAGAAGTCTGCCACATCCAAGTGGGTGATGTCAAAGTTGTCGTCAGAGACAAAATTCGTTTCAGGGCGTTTACTCTTTCGAGATGCTTGATAAAGGTCAACCAAAAGTCATGGTATACGGCAAGCCTTTGACCAGTGCCCGTTTTCACCGCAACGATAATATATAGTTTATAAACTATTTGCTTTTGGGTTCTTATCGTATCGTGCTTGTGGCAGAGTGACCAACTTCAGGTTGTCATATCTCTTCTTTAAGCCATTCCACAAGATAGGTGGATCCTTGACGGTGAGATATTCAATCTTCAAACCTTCATCAAGGTGATGGCGCAAGAAAATCAAGGCCTTATCATAGTTTCAAACCTTCATCAAGGTGATGGCGCAAGAAAATCAAGGCCTTAGCATAGTTTCAAACCTTCATCAAGGTGATGGCGCAAGAAAATCAAGGCCTTAGCATAGTTTTGGGTGGATGCATTATTTCTGTCTTTAATGGCGTCTCCAAGACCCATAGCATCCAAAATGGATTTAAGTATCCAACACCCATATCATATAGTTCTTGCCCGAAATTTCAAGGGCAACGAACTTTCTTTTCATAATGTCAGACATAAACCAAAATTACATCAAGAGCGTGTTCATACTTACGGGCTCTATTACAATTATCACATTCACTTCAGGGAATGGATCAAAATCATGTGCTTTACACAATCTCATGTCAAATATTACTTTCATAAAGTGAAAGATTATTTTGAGAATCCTTATTGTTCTCATTACCACAATAATGACGATTATAACTTCGTCTATTGCCATGTCCACATCCATTGATACCTTTACGGTAATTAGTCTTCTTTCAGACTTATCACATACTGCTACCACATTCTCTAAAGGGAATGGAGCAAATTCAATTGGACGGAATTCTTTGCCACGTCCACATTCATTGATACCTTCATGGTAATATTTTAGTCTTCTTTCAGACTTATCATATACTGCTTCCACATTCTCTAAAGGGAATGGAGCAAATTCAATGGGACGGATTTTCAATTATTTGCCCACAATCATACATGAATTTAATCATGGCAGGACATAGAGATTTTACCACTTCATGTGGTTATAATTTCTTACAAACTCCATTAGAGTTATAATCAAACTTTGTTGTCTATGTTTGTATATAAAATCAAATTATAGAATTCCAAGAATTTGAAAGGGAAAAGTAAGTTACTTACCTTTAAGGTATACCAATAAATTCTTGGAAGCATTTAAGCCGACGTGATTCCACCGCGAAGCCGCCGTTTCCGGTTTCAAGTAATTGAAGAAAGAAACAGTACCGTGATTTAACCGTGCATAATCTATTGCTGGCCACCTTCGACTTTTGTTAACTATTTCTTCAACTTCTTTTGACACCCTTTGCAACAGTAGACATCAAATTTCACAAACCCCATCATAACGATTCATCCGTCAAGACAACATAAGAAAACAAACACAAGAAGCTTAATTGCTGAATATTAAATTCAATTGGTTAGAGACTCGTGCTGATAACGTGTTATGAAATAATATAAAAGACAAGAACAATAATGCAAGAACAAGAGCAATAGAGAGAAGAATAGAGAGAGTTCTTCTTATTGATACTTAGAGAATGTTAGGAGTGGTATACAATGGTAGAAGACCCCTTTATTTATAGGGAGGGAGATGATTTATCTACCAAGAATAGAACTCTAGAATCTCTCTAATTATAGACATTCACCTTAAATAGGAGATTTCATAACATATATATATATATATATATATATATATATATATATATATATATATATATATATATTGTTATAAAGCAATAAAAGAACAAGAGCAATATTACAGAGAAAGAGAGAGAGAAAATTCTTATTGAATTTGGGGTGATTTACAATGGGGTAAGAGCCCTCTATTTATAGGAGGAAAATGACTTAACCTCAAAATAAAACTCTGTACAAGATATACATTCACTCTAAATAGAATTCTATTCTTAGAACTCCCCCTTGAATGTCTACTCAATAAGCAACGTGCCTCGTTAAAACCTTAACTAAAATAAAATCCAAAGGGAAAAAAATTCTAGAAAAGGAAAAAGAGTACACATGTTTAGAAATGCGCCTATTGGTTGCCTCGTTAAAACCCTTGCAAGGAAAACCCAGTAGGACAAAACCTTGTACGGGAAAAAGAGTGCAACGCGCATTGACTCCCTCTGATGAGAGCATCAATTCACATCCTTGAGCCTTCGTATCCCAATCTTGTGCACTAGCTTCTTGAAGGTTGACGTCAGTAGAGATTTTGTGAACAAATCAGCCATATTATCACTTGAACGAATCTGTTGCATATTGATATCACCATACTTTTGAAGATCATGTGTGAAAAATAACTTTGGTGAAATGTACTTTGTCCAATCTCCTTTTATGAATCCCCCCTTCGGTTGAGCTATGCATGCTGCAATCTTCATACAAAATCGTGGGTAGTTTGTCACATTTCAAACCACATTTGTCTCGAATAAGATGTATTATAGACCTCAACCACACACATTTTCGACTTGCTTCATGAATAGAAATTATCTCAGCATGATTAGATGAAGTAACCACAATTGATTGCTAAGTCGATCGCCAAGATATGGCAGTGCCTCCACAGGTAAACACATAACGTGTTTGAGATCGAGTCTTGTGTGGGTCAGATAAATACCGAGCATAAGCATAAGCAACAAGATCAGGACTGCAATTGTTTTCATAAAATAAGCCCATATCGGTAGTCCCTTTTAGATACCGCAATATGTGTTTGATTCCATTCCAATGTCTCTTTGTAGGAGCAGAGCTATATCTTGCTAAGACATTAACCAAAAAAGTTATGTCAGGCCTTGTAGTATTTGCAAGATATATTAGTACGCCAATTGCACTAAGATATGGTACTTCAGGACCAAGTAGCTCTTTATTCTTTTCTTGAGGTCGGAATGGATTCTTATTCACATCAAGTGATCGAACAACCATCGGAGTACGTAAAAGATGTGCTCCATCCATGTAAAACTGTTTCAATACCTTTTCTATATAGGCAGATTGATGAACAAAAATTCCGCTTGCCAAATGTTCAATTTGCAAACCAAGACATAATTTTGTCTTTCCGATATCTTTCATCTCGAATTCCTTCTTTAAATAATCAATTGCCTTTTGGAGTTCTATAGGAGTTCCAATAAGGTTTATGTCATCAATATATACGGCAAGTACAACAAATTCTGATATTATTTTCTTTATAAAAACACATGGGCAAATGGCATAATTTATATAGCCTTTCTTTAATAAATATTCACTAAGACGATTATACCACATTCGTCTTGATTGCTTCAGACCATACAAAGATCTTTGCAATTTGATTGAAAATATTTCTCGGGACTTTGAATTATGTGCGTTTGGCATTTTAAATCCATCGGAAATTTTCATGTATATCTCATTATCTAGGGAGCCATAAAGGTAAGTGGTAACCATATCTATTAAATGCATGTAAATCTTTTCAAGGACAGCAAAACTAATGAGATAACGGAAAGTTATAGCATCCATAACGGGTGAATATGTCTCTTCATAATCGACATCAGGCCTTTGTTAAAATCATTGTGCAACAAGGCGTGCCTTATATCTTTGTACCTTGCTTTTCTTATTTCTCTTGCATACAAAAACCCATTTATAGCCAACAGGCTTAACACCATTAGGTGTTTGGACTACAGGCCCAAAAACTACAAGTTTTGCAAGTGAATTCAACTCTGATTGGATTGCTTCTTGCCATTTTGGCCATTAAAGTCTTTGTCGACATTCTCCAACAGATTGAGGTTCAAGATCCTCACTTTCTTGCATAATGCTAGATGCAACATTATATGCAAAGACATAATACACCACTATATCCACTCGATTCAAATTTATCTCAATATCGATTGGATTTATTGATAGTTCCTTATTTTCTTGAGTCTCGGGCTCAGTGGATTTTTCATAAATCTCATAATTTATTAAATCGTGGATTTCTTCATGAGATTCTTTCGTAGTGTCATTTTGATCATTTGTTTTCCTTTTTCTAGGATTTCGATCTTTGGAACCTAATGGTCTGCGATGTTTTAGGCGTACTTTCGACTCATTAGCTATGACACTAGAAGATTGACCAATAGGGACATCAATACGAATTGGAACATTCTCTGGGGGGATATGTGATTTTGTTATCCTTTTCAAATCTGTAAATTTGCGTCTGGCATTTGATTTGCTATTCTTTGCAAATGGATAATATTTTGCACCTCTTTTTCACAAATAGAGGCACGTGGATCAAGATGAGATAGTGATGGATTTTTCCACAAAATTTTTCGTTTGGTTTCACCAACATCTCCCTCTAATTTTGGAAAAAGTGTCTCATCGAATCGACAGTCTGCAAATCGTGCAGTAAACAAATCCCCGGTCAATGTTTCGAGGTAGCGAATAATGGAGGGCGATTCAAACCCAGCATATATTCCTAATCTTCTTTGCGGACCAATTTTGGTGCGATATGGCGGTGGTACAGGCACATATACTGCGCATCCAAAAATTCGTAAATGGGATATATTAGGTTCGTGACCCAAAACTAATTGCAACGGATTATATTTGTGATAATTTGTCGGTCTGAGACGAACTAGCATTGCTGGATGCAAAATGGCGTGACCCCAAACAGAAGTGGGCAGCCTCGTTTTAATGGGTAATGGTCTTGCTATAACCTGCGGACGTTTAATTAAAGACTCTACACGATCATTTTGAATGTGAACATGAGCTACAGGATGTTCCACTTTTATCCCAATTGATATGCAATAATCATTAAATGTTTGGGATGAAAACTCAGCAGCATTAGCAAGTCTAATACACTTAATTGGATTATCGGGAAACTGTGCCCGTAATCGAATTATTTGTTGTTGGAAACACGTTCTCAATGCAATATACTAAAACGTGTGTTCTTTTGTGTAGGTTTTGATGAATGACAAACGAAGCGAAAATTGATATATGACGAAGTTCAAGAAACAAGCGCACAATTGATATACAACGAGATTCAAGCTCAAGACAAAGTTTTATAAGTTTAATTGAGTCATTCTTATTTGTGATCTTGATCCTACAACTTGACTCGTAACATGGCTTCTCTCATAAAACTATTTTTCAAAATCATGCATATTTAATTTAACGTCAAATGATTTTAAATCATGCATATTTTCATTAGTCAAAATGATTTTTAAATGCCTCTGAAAACTGAACTAAGATAATCGATTATGTACTAATGATAATCGATTATGTTGAGCCAAGACTGCATGACAATCGATTGTGAACTAATGACAATCGATTGTGTTAAGGCAGTGAACATCAGGTTTCTTCAAACCTGCATGACAATAGATTGTGAACCTTATGACAATCGATTGTGATGAGGCAGTGTCCATCAAAATTTTTCAAAACTCAGAATAATCGATTGTGAAGCTAATGACAATCGATTGTGAAGAGACAGTGTCCTTCAGTTTTTTTCAAATCACAAAATAATCGAATGTGAACTAATGACAATCGATTGTGTTGAGGCAGTGACTTCCAGTGATTTTCAAATTTATTAAATAATCGATTGTGAGTATATAACAATCGATTGTCAAGAGGCAGTGTCTAAAATGTTTTTCAAAAATAAGTAATCGATTGTTGACTTTGTGTAATCGATTGTGAAGCTGACCGTTGTCGTAAAGTTTTCAAATACCGTCAGGTAATCGATTATTGATTCTGTATAATCGATTATTTTGATTAAAATCCGGAAAAGATTTTTTGAACGTTATTGGGTAATCGATTATTGATTTTGTATAATCGATTGTTTTGATTAAAATCCGGAAAAGATTTTTTGAACGTTGCTGAGTAATCGATTGTTGATTCTGGACAATCGATTGTTTGTGGTAAAATCTGGAAAGGATTTTTGAACGTTGAGAGTAATCGATTATGGATTGTAAGTAATGGATTATCAAGCGTAAAATCTGGGATTGAATTTTGATCTGACTGGCAGACAACCGATTGTTGGGGTTTGACAATCGATTGTCAGTGAGTAGAATCAGCAACTCTTAGTTGGCAATTAGGCAACGGTAATGCCAAGTTTTTCAACTATGAATACAGCTTCATTTCAGTGTTTTAAACACAACAACATACTACAACTGATCATTACATTGCTGTAAGCTTGCATACTTTTGTTTATCATTTTATATTCAATTTCATAAAGCTTTTGAGAGCCATATTCTTGTCCAAAGTTGTTGTGATCCAGAGCTTATTTCTTTTACTCATATCTACTCATTAAGGAGTATTTTGTTTGAGTGTTTTAGTGTTGTATACACTTGTAAGAGATTTGTAATTCTCTTGTTGTAAGGAACTTGTGTTTCCTTGGTTGAAGTCTTGGAGTGTTGTAACTCCGAGCAAAGGTGTTGAGGCTTGCGTCCTCAAGTTGTAAAGGTTTGTTAAGCACCCGGAAGCTTGACACGTTAGTGGAAAATCTCGAGAGAGTCTCTCGGGGACTGGACTAGCCACACGTTGTGGTGAACCAGGATATATCTGTGTGTAAGTTATTATTTATCGCACTTATTTACTTCCTGCAAATTTTAATTTCCGCAAGTTTACACTAAATTTTATTATAGCGCTATTCACCCCCTCTAGCGTTAAGCGTATTATCTAACAATTGGTATCAGAGCCCAACTCTCTGAAAACTTAACAGTTTGAGAGAACCATCCATGGCTTCTACTCGTGATTCTTTTGCAGGAATTGATGAAGGACAGTGCTCCACACGACCACCTCTATTCAACGGTACAAATTACACGTACTGGAAGGAGAGGATGAAGATCTTCATTCAGTCCAACAGCTTTCACCTTTGGAAGGTGATAATGAAGGGAAACCAAATTCCAACAAAGAAGGTGGAAAACGAATGGGTTCCTAAGTCCGAGGATGAGTATGACGCGGATGACATCCGAAAGGTTCAAAATAATGCTAAAGCAATAAATTTATTATATTGTACTGTTAATGCTGACGATTACAGGAAAATATCGTGTTATACAACGGCAAAGGAGATGTGGGACAAGCTAGAAGTCACGTACGAAGGTACGGACCAGGTAAGGGAAGCAAAAATTGATTTCCTAACTCATTCTTATGAATTATTTCACATGAAGGAAGGTGAAAAGGTGGACGAAATGTTTGAGCGATTTTCAATAATCGTAAATGACTTACATGCTCTCAAGAAAACATTCACGGATAGAGAGCTCGTTCGAAAAATTCTTAGAAGTCTCACACCAGCATGGAGATCAAAGGCCGATGCAATTCAAGAATCCATTGGCGTTTCAAACGTCACCATCGACGCACTAAGAGGTAACCTTAAAACCTATGAATCTACTATTCTTAACCCTTTTGTTGATGATCAAAGGAGGCAAAGAATAGCTCTAAAGGCGAGCACAAGCCAACCGCAAATTGATGAGGAAGGAGACAACGAGTTTGGACTCGTTATCAAAAGATTTCAAAAGTTCATGCGCAAGGAGTATGAACGCAAGGGCAAAAAGCAAGGCGAACAAATCAAGTGCTATGAATGTGGTGAAACCGGGCACATCAAATCAAATTGCCCAAACATCAAAAAGGAGAAGAAACCTTTTAAAAAGCAACGTGCATACATTTCTTGGGGAGGTGACTCCGGAGATGAGTCAAGCGAAGGAGAAGAAGACGAAGCAGCAAATCTTTGCCTTATGGCACAAGAAGACAACAAAGATGAGGTATGTCAATTTTCGTCTAAAAACTTCTTTACTCTTGAAGAAATGCGAACTGCTTTTGATGAATTATATGTTGAGTTTATTAAGGCTTCAAAAACTGTTAAGGGCATAAAAGAAAATGCTTCATTAAAAGAAAAGGATTTTCAAAAACAGCTTTCTTTGAAAGAAAAGGATTTAGAAAAACTGGTTTTAGAAAATGAGAAGCTGAAAGAGAAAAACAAGTTTTTTGGAAAAAGAAGTTCTGATAAGCCCGAAAGCTCTACTAGAAATTGCACTTCTTGTTTGCTTCTTAAGAATGAAGTAAGTAGGCTTAAAGGCACATTAGATAAGTTTAATTCTTCGCACAAAATCTTGAATGATGTTCTTGTTAACTTGAAATCAACCAAGCATGGAATAGGCTTTAAGAATGAAGAAAAGGTTGCAGCTAAACCCCAACAACCTAAAGCTCAACCTAGGATTAACAATAGAAATGCTTATCCTAGAAACAACAACTCTAGAGCCAATATGCATGCTAGACAAAATGCTGAACATTTTAGAAGACCTAGGAATGACTTACCACCTAGAAATAGTCACCCTAGAAATGATGCATATTTTAGGCCAAATTTTGAACCCCTTAGAAGACCTAGCAATGGCCCTCAACCGAGAAACAATCACTCTAGAAATGCTGCCCATCCTAGAGCTCATAGTAGGAGAAATAATTCTCATGAAATGCGAAATAGTCATAGTGTTCAAAATAGAGTAAGAAATTTTCATCCGTCTAGTTACTATGAACCTAGAAGGATGCATAACCCAAATGTGACTTGTCATTATTGTAGACGTATTGGTCATATTGCTCCTGCATGCTTTACACGTATAGACATGTTACTCAATCGCATCATTATAATATGCCTAACCCCCAAGGACCCAAGATGGCATGGGTACCTAAAGAACATTAATTTGTTTTGTAGGTGTGCTTGAAGGGATCAAGTGTACTATGGTACCTTGATAGTGGATGCTCCAAGCATATGACGGGAGATGAATCCAAATTCCTTCAATTAGAGCACAAAGAAGGAGGAAGTGTTATCTTCGGTGATAACAATAAAGGAAAGATCATCGGCATCGGCTCGGTCGGTAAGGATGAAAAATCCTCTATTAAGCATATATTACTTGTGAAAGGTTTGAAGCATAATCTCTTGAGCATAAGCCAATTATGTGACAAGGGACATCTTGCTCTATTTGATTCGGATGAATGCCTAGTATTAAGACGTAGTGATTTCAAAATCATACTTCGTGGTTTTAGAGTTGATAATATTTATATGGTTGATCTTGCTAATTCCTCACCCGAATATGTTGATTGTCTAATGAGTAAAGAGGATGATACTTGGCTATGGCATCGTAGAGTAGCACATACAATATGCATCTTTTGAACAAATTGATTTCTCAAAACTTAGTTGTTGGTCTTCCCAATTTAAAATTTGAAAATGACTCTATTTGTGACTCGTGTCAAAAGGGGAAGCAAACAAAAGCATATTTCAAATCTAAAAACACTGTTTCAACTTCTAGACCATTGCAATTGCTTCATATGGATTTATTTGGTCCCTCTCGCATTGAAAGTCTAGGAAGAAATAAATATGCTTTTGTGATTGTTGATGATTACTCGAGATTTACTTGGACTTTATTTCTTGCCAATAAAAGTGATGCTTTTCAAAATTTTAAGTATTTTCTTAAGCGTGTTCAAAATGAGAAAGAAACAACCGTCACTTCAATTAGAAGTGATCATGGGGGAGAGTTTGATCACAATCTCTTTGTGGACTTTTGTGACGAACTCGGAATCGAGCATACCTTTTCCGCTCCACGTACACCACAACAAAATGGGGTGGTAGGTGTCTCGAAGAGATGGCTAGAACCATGCTCGACGAAGCTAAGATACCCAAACACTTTTGGGCGGACGCCGTGAGTACCGCTTGCTACATTCTAAATAGAGTAGTAATTCGGCTGATACTCATGAAAACCCCCTATGAACTTTATAAGGGTAGAAAACCAAATATTTCCCATTTTAGAGTTTTTGGTTGCAAATGTTTTGTTCATAACAATGGCAAAGACCAATTGGGTAAATTTGATGCTAAGTCGGATGAAGGTATTTTCATTGGATATTCCTCATGTAGTAAAGCATATAGGGTCTTTACTAAAAGAACCCAAATTGTGGAGGAATCCCCTCATGTTGTATTCTCCGAAAATAATGCTCGCTTGGCGAGAAAGGATTCCAGTTTTGATCTTGCAGGTATCTTAGATAGCCTGAAAGACAAAATACAAGAGGAACCACCCAAGGAAAATAAAGATGAAACTGAGGAACAACCAACAGAAGAAGCGCCACAATTGGAAAAAGAAATGAATATGCCTAACGAGTGGAGGACAATCAAAGATCACCCTCTCGAACAGGTAATTGGCAACGTCGGAGGAAAGGTAAGTACCCGAAACTCTCTTAAGAACACTTTAGGACACACTTCTTAAGAGCTCACGTTCTCACTTGGCAACACTAGTTTAAGTTATTACTTCTTTACAAATTACTGACTTGAGCGTCGGAGACGTTTAATTCTATTTTGCAGGTATCGCCCTAAAAGATAGGGGAATTATAAAGTTTTGGCACAAAACAATCGATTGTTCCAAGCAAATAATCGATTATTTTACTGTGCTGAAAATCGATTAGCAGTATCACTAATCGATTGTTTATGGTTTATGTTTATTATGCAGTTTCGTTAAATAATCGATTCTTTAAACTGCAAAATCGATTTCCGTCTCAATCACTCAGCAAGGCTTTTCCAAAACAATCGATTGTTTCAAAATATAATCGATTATTTTCAAAATCAGAAAATTTCTGTGCTCACTGTAACATAACAATCGATTACCATATTTTGACAATCGATTATTTCATGTCAGAAATTTAAACTCTTGTTACCGTTTGGCTCCTCAATCGATTTGTGTCAGTTCCAAGTCAGGTCATAACTCTTCAACAATCGATTATTGCATCTCAACAATCGATTGTCTAACGGTCAGTGAATTTATTTTACCGTTTCTGACTGATTTGGCTTTAAATTCTCAGCAGATTTCTTCCATAAATGATAAGCCACTCTCCCCTCTATAAATAGGCTTCATATATGTTCATATTCATTCATTCAAGCATCAATTCTAGCTTTCAAAATATCAAATTCTCTCTAATTCTTTGCAAAATCCAGCAGCTTTCATTAAAAATGTCGGGCCGTCACTCAAAACGTTCCCGTTCTGCTAGGCACGGCGCATCCACCTTGGCTGCCCCTCCTCGTCCGAACTATCCCTATCAAGATGGTTCCGTTCTATATTTCAATTCCGACATCGAGCTTACTCGATTCCTAACCAAATTTGAAAAGCGCGACATTCTTCCACCCCGCTTTTCAACCCACAAGTATCTTGAATCATTTGGGCCTGCTGCAAATATGCTCAAAAATTCTCAACTTCTTGACTTTTTACTCCTTACTCATCCTTACATCAATACTATATTGGTTCAAGCATTTTATTCCAACCTCCATGAGGATGATGATGGTGAGCTTGTCACCAACATTAATGGTGTTCAAATTCTTCTTTCCGATGAAAATCTTCATACCATTGCCCGTCTTCCTCATAACGGTGAAGACATTTTTCGGTACACCGGAGAGGCCGGAGCCCTTTTTGATGAAACAGCCCTCTTACACCAAATCGGTCTTACTTCTTATGATCCAAATATCTCCTCCCGTCGTCCTACAATTACGGGAATGGATCCAAATTACCAATTAATTTTCTATTTCATCACCCGAGTCCTCAAGCCTCGTAAGCACAACCATACCACCATTTCCCAAGAGGACGCCAAGCTCATGCATGCCATAGTTACCGGAGCTAACATCAATTGGTGACGCCTTATCAAAATTCATATGCGTGACGCTATCGGAGATGATAGGCCTCTTCCTTATGCTCTCCTCATCATGAACTTTCTTAAAGCCACCGGATTCGTCACTGGAAATGCTCCTCTCAAAAAGAGTACCAAAAAGTGAGAAATTTCGGAATCCTCCTTTCATCATGACGGTGATCATGTAGCGCCTGCTCCTTCTCCAACCCGTCGTGCTCCTCCGCCTCAAGAGCCTTCCCTCCAATTCATTTCCGACCAAATTGCTTCATTGACCTCTTCTTTCGGTCAATTAACTCACGAGATCCATGGATATTTTGACCACGTTCATCATCCATATGCAGGTCTTGTTCCATATGAAGCAGCGCCCGATGATGAGGCGGAAAATGATGAATGAATAATTGTAGTTTTTTTTGTTTGTTTTTACATGCTGTATTGTCTTCCCTGTTGCTGTAATTTTTTTTTAATAAATAAACAAGGTTTATTTCATCTTTGGCATCTTATTACTATGTTATTTTTGCTAATGGAAAAAGGGGGAAGATAACGGGTATGCAACTCTCAATATTTATAAGCTTAAATTGATGGGGAATTCATATATTGAGGGGGAACAAATTGCATACCTGTTACATGTATATACTTGTCTTGAATCGTCAATATAAATTGCTTGTCTTGCATATCCCGCTTAATGTTTGCCATTATCAAAAAGGGGGAAATTGTTGGAAACACGTTCTCAATGCAATATACTAAAACGTGTGTTCTTTTGTGTAGGTTTTGATGAATGACAAACGAAGCGAAAATTGATATATGACGAAGTTCAAGAAACAAGCGCACAATTGATATACAACGAGATTCAAGCTCAAGACAAAGTTTTATAAGTTTAATTGAGTCATTCTTATTTGTGATCTTGATCTTACAACTTGACTCGTAACATGGCTTCTCTCATAAAACTATTTTCCAAAATCATGCATATTTAATTTAACGTCAAATGATTTTAAATCATGCATATTTTCATTAGTCAAAATGATTATTAAATGCCTCTGAAAACTGGACTAAGATAATCGATTATGTACTAATGATAATCGATTATGTTGAGCCAAGACTGCATGACAATCGATTGTGAACTAATGACAATCGATTGTGTTAAGGCAGTGAACATCAGGTTTCTTCAAACCTGCATAACAATAGATTGTGAACCTTATGACAATCGATTGTGATGAGGCAGTGTCCATCAAAGTTTTTCAAAACTCAGAATAATCGATTGTGAAGCTAATGACAATCGATTGTGAAGAGACAGTGTCCTTCAGTTTTTTTCAAAGTCACAAAATAATCGATTGTGAACTAATGACAATCGATTGTGTTGAGGCAGTGACTTCCAGTGATTTTCAAATTTATTAAATAATCGATTGTGAGTATATAACAATCGATTGTCAAGAGGCAGTGTCTAAAATATTTTTTAAAAATAAGTAATCGATTGTTGACTTTGTGCAATCGATTGTGAAGCTGACCGTTGTCGTAAAGTTTTCAAATACCGTCAAATATTTAGGATTTAAACAAACCTCTCATTTGTCTTCTCTTCTGTTTAAGGTATTTGTATCTTCTCTCTTTAGTATTATTTTACTTATATTTTTAGAGTGGAATAAAACATTGGTTGTGTCCGAGGACTAGGCAAAATTGGCCAAACCTCGTAAATTCTAGTGTTGCTTTTATTGTTGCTTTATTGTCTTATTTATTATTTAGTGGCTGCCATATTTTTTGGTATAGTAGTTGTGACTCATTCACACTATGTACATTTGGCTTCCGCAACAATTAGTATCAGTGCCAAGGTACTGTCTAAGTATGCTCTGTAGATTGCATCATAGTCTGATCTTCTACATCAGAAAGATTTATCTTGAAACTGAGTCAAGGTTCTGTCTGAGTATGCTCTGTGGTTGCAGCTTAGTCTGATCTTCTACTTTAGAAAGGAAATAATCTTGATTTGTGTCGTCATCTATTAAATAATATTTGTGTCAAAAGGGGAGACAATAAACACGAAGAATCTACATCAAATGTCAGCAATACGTTATCATTGGCATCTTCGCGTATGATAAGAATTGTGTCAAATGCGAAATTTGCGGTAGAAATTTTTGACGGGTCTGGACATTTTGACATATGGCAAGGCGGTTCTAGATGTCCTTTTTGAAAATGGTCTAGATATGGCCATTGAAGAAAAGAAACCAGATGTTATTGGAGAAGAATATTTGAAGATTCTCAATTGTGTTGCTTGCGGTACCATTCGATCCTACCTTTCTAGAGAGCAGAAATATCCATACACAAAGAAAACTTCCGCATGTAATTTACCAAAAGTACTGGAGGATAAATTTTTGAAGAAAAACTGTCACGACCCCAAACCCGATCGTGATGGCGCCCGACCGCAAGGCTAGGCAAGCCCGACCAAACATCTTCGAAAGAACGACATTCCAGCCAAAGACATACAAATTGAAGATAGAACATCAAATTTGAAATATAAACTCCCAGCCAGGGATAAGCAGTACGAATGAAAACACAGATGAGCCAACAATACTCCCAAAACCATAGGGTCACGAGTACAGAGCCTCTAACAATAGTGAATACAAGTCAGAATGGAAAATGATACAAATGTCTGACAAAAACTGCAATGAAACAAACTGATAGAGATAGAGTAAAGACGCTGGCCAGCTACCTCAATATTCTGATAGCTCGGATAACAACAGCAACAACACTAGATCTCTGGAGCACCTGGATCTGCACACAAGGTGCAGGGAGTGGGGTGAGTCAACCAACTCAGCGAGTAATAAGCATGAATAAAAACCCGAAGATAAGAAAACACGAAATAACACAAAATGAAGCTATTTAGCAGTTTTATACAGTACAAGCCTTAGATATATACAGATAAAGCAACGGTAAATAAATGCATGAGATGCAATGCAATGCATGAACGCTGCGGAATGTGCAGCCCGATCCATTTGGGTACCCGCGCTCACTATGGGGGTTCAGACTCCGGAGGGGCTCCTACAGCCCAAGCGCCATATCATACAGTGCCAATAGTTACCACTATTTCCATGAGAATATACGGTGACAATAGTTACCACCGTTCCAATAATAATATACAGTCCAGAAAATAGTGAGATAGTAATCATCAGCTCGAAGTATCATTTAAAATCATTTGAGTTTTCAAAACGTATAAATCTGGCTGAGTTTGCAAAATAGTATTTAGAACCCTGGACTGAATTCAAATAATATGCAAATCATGATAATTCTGAAATAACGATCCCTGAAGTATTCTACAAGTCGGCCCGAGGCCCCAAACGTGGCATCAAGCCCAGATATCATCAATATAGTATGCGAATCAATTTCCAACATAGCACAATTTATCCCTCAAATTGGACCGAGTCACAATTCCCAATATATATGACCCTGCACTAACCATGGAATGTGTGTCCAGCGTCATAATAGCATTAAAATGTGATATTCTGGGGGTTTTATACCCTCCGGTCATCATCTAAACCTATTACTCACCTCAAGCCAGCTGCAAATTAGCTCGAAAAGCCTTTACCTCAAGAATCAACCTCCACGGATGCCAAATCTGATCAAAACCAATAGGAATATGTAAAAATAGGCTAATGGAGCATAACCCAATCGAAATAACTCAAAATACACCCAAAAATACGAAGTTGGCAAAACCCGAGCCCCGGGCTCACTTCTCGAAAAATTATAAAATTCACATTTCAGAATCCTCGTCTCGCCAGAGTCCATACATATCAAAGTTACAAGAATCAGAGTCCGTTCGACCCCTCAAATCAACACTTTAAGCTCACTTGAGTTTCAAGCCCTAAATACCATTTTTGACTTTTAAAACTTTGAATTCTTCGTATTTAATCCATGATTTTACACTATAATGACATACTTTAGGTCCAAGAGTTTTTACCTGATGAATTCCCTAAAAGATGTCTCCAAAAATCGCCCACAATCGCCTTAGCCCGAGGTTCTAATGTTCTTCTTTTTAATATTTTGAAAACCTACTGCTTCATTAAACCAGGCCGATTTACGCTCCAGCGTCCATTTCTTCGCTACTGCAGTTCCGTTTCCGCTCCTTTTGACCGCTTCTGCTGTTTAACTTGAACCTCCAGCGACCGCTTCTGCGGTCCTTGACCCCTTCCGCGACTTCGCTCCTGCGGTCGCTTGTCTGCTTCTGCGGTCCCAGCCAAAATGCTCTTGGCCGCTTCTGCGGCTCATCTTCCGCTTCTGTGGACGCCGCCTACGCGGTTCATTGTCCGCAAACGCGGAAATACCAGAAGACAGGTTCCCAAATCTCAAGCAATTCCAAAAATTCCTCGTTTAACCATCCGGATTCACCCCGAGGCCCCTGGGGTCCAAACCAAAAACACAAATATGACCAAATACCTCATTCAAACTTGATTGAGCCTTGAAACACCAACATTAACACCAAAAATCATTTTCCCCAATTCAAAGCCTAAGATAACTTAGAGTTTTCCAAAATCACCTTCGATGCCGAAACCAACCAAACAAAGTCCGAATGACCTGAAATTTTGCACACATATCCAAATTTACCTAATGAAGCTACTGCAACTCTCGGAATCCCATTCCAACCCTCAGATCAAATTCTCACCTATCAACCGGAATTCGCCGAAATTCAACTTAGCCAATTCAAGCCTAATTCTACACCGGACCTCCAAATTCAATTCTGTTTTCTCTCCCAAGTCACAAATCATCCTTCGAAACTAGTCGAATCACCAGAAATCCATTTCGAACCCTCTAGCTCATCAGTCAACGTCCGGTTGACTTTTTCAACTTAAGCTTTCTTTAAAGAGACTATTGGTCTCATTTTTAACCAAATTCAACCTAACACACTTCAAACTCACCAAACACATATATCAACACACAGGAAGCATAATATGGGGACAACGGGGCATGATATACAAAATATGACGGGTCGGATCGTCACAAAAACAGTAAAAATAAATTGTACATGAAGAAGATACTGTTTCACTTCACCTATGTTCCCGATACCACGATAAATGAACATATCACCAGTTTCAATAAGGTGGTCACAGAGTTGCAAAATATGGATACAACTTATGATGATGGTGAGTTGGCCTTGATGTTGTTGGCGTCACTTCCTGATGAGTACGAGCACCTTGAAACTACTCTACTCCATGGAAATGATGAAGTTTATCTCAGAAAAGTTTGTTCAGCTTTGTACAACTATGAACAAATAAAGCGAGAAAAACAGAAGGGCGGAGAAGGAGATGCACTATTTGTGAGGGGTCGTCCCCAAAATCAAACGAGGACAAAGAAAGGAAGATCTAAGTCAAGATCTAAACCGAGCAATGATGAATGTACTTTTTTTCGAGAAAAGGGGCCCTGGAAAAAGGACTGTCCGAGGTTGAAGAATAAGGCCAAACATAACAATAGAAAGGCCATTATCGATTCAAATATAGCTGATTGTGATGATTCAAATTTCTCATTAGTTACAACTGAGTCATCAGCATCAACAGACATATGGTTGATGGACTCGTCTTGTAGCTATTACATGTGTCCCAACAGGGACGGTTTGTGGAATTTCAAGAAGGAGAATATGGATTCATCCACACAGCGGACAACAGCCCTCTTACCTTATATGGCATTGGTTCAATACGATTAAGGAACCATGATGGAATGATCAAAATATTAACATATGTTCGATATGTGCTGGATTTGAAGAAGAATCTCATCTCTGTGGAAGCCTTAGAATCAAAAGTGTTCAAAATCATTGTAGAAAATGGAGTGATGAGAGTATGATCTGGTGCATTAGTGGTAATGAAGGAAAATCAGAAGAACAATAATATGTACCGCTATCGTGGTAGTACAGTTATTGGAACAACGATAATAACGTCCAGTGATGACAAAGAGGCAGGAGCAACCAGGCTATGGCACATGCGCTTGGGTCATGCTGAAGGAAAATCCTTCAAAATTCTATCAGATCAAGGATTGTTAAAGGGAGTAAAGGCTTGCAACTTGGAGTTTTGCGAGCATTGTGTCAAAGGAAAGCAGACAAGGACTAAATTTGGTACAACGATCCATAATACTAAAAGCACTTTGGATTATGTACAGTCTGATGTTTGGGGTCCTTCCAAAACACCTTCATTTGGTGGGAAGCACTATTTTGTAACCTTTGTTGATGATTTTTCCTGAGGAGTATGGGTGTATACAATGAAGAGCAAAGATGAAGTGCTGGGAACTTTTCTCAAATGGAAGATGATGGTGGAGAATCAAACAGGCAGGAGGATCAAGTGTATTGGCACAGACAATGGAGGTGAATACAAAAATGATCATTTTAATAAGGTCTGTGAAAATAATGGCATCGTTTGACACTTCACATCAGACATACACCACAACAGAATAAAGTGGCAAAATGCATGAACCGCACCTTGCTGGAGAAGGTACAATGTATGTTGTTCAATGCTGGCTTCGAAAAAGAATTTTGGGCTGAGCCAATTACATATGCATGCCACCTCATTAATCGTCTATCATCTGTTGCTATTGATGGCAAGTCACCATTTGAAAAATTGTATGGAAAGCCTGCTGTAGATTATGACTCTTTGCACGTGTTTGGCTCTACTGCATATTACCATGTGATAGAGTCAAAATTGGATCCAAGGGTAAAGAAGGCTATTTTAATGAGGATTACTTTTGGAGTCAAAGGATATTGCTTATGGTGTCCTATGATAAAGAAAGTAATATTCAGTAGGGATGTTACCTTCGATGAATCTGCTATGGTAAATAAGGTAACAAGTGAAGATACCAAACAAGATGATGGTGCTTCTAAGCAGGTGGAGTTTGAGGGAAAATTTATTTTTCCTACACAAGAAGCAGAAGAGGAAAAAAAATAAACATTACCCTCCAGATGGGGAGCCAGTAGAGGAGATTCCAACCCAGGAACCTCAACAACAACTTGAATCAATAGCAACCAGCAAGCCAAAAAGTACAATAACGAAACCTTTTCGTCTCATAGAGACAGTTGCTTGTGCAACTGCAATTATAGTTGATGATGTTCCAACCAATTATAAAGATGCAGTAAAAAGTTTAAAAGAAGATAAGTGGGGGATTTCCGTGAATGATGAAATACAGTCCCTTCATCAGAATCATACATGCAGATTGGCCAATTTTCCGAAAGGAAAGAAAGCAATTGGGTGCAAATGAATATTTGCAAAGAAGGAAGGATTTCCTAACCTAGTAGATGTTCAGTACAAAGCAATATTGGTGGCCAAGGATATGCTCAAAAAGAGGGAATTTATTACAATGAAGTGTTTTTTCCAGCTGTAAAAAATTCCTCCATTAGAATAATGTTGGCTTTAGTAGCAGTTGGATTTGGAACTAGTTCAGATGGATGTAAAAACAACATTTTTACATGGTAACTTGGAGGAGGAAATATACATGACTCATCCAGAAGGATCCAAAGTTGTTGGAAAAGAAAATATGGTGTTCAAACTTGAAAAATCAATGTACGGATTGAAACAATTTCTAGACAATGGTACACGCGATTTGACTAGTTTATGTTGCAGTAAGGGTACAAGAGAAGCAAAAACGATCATTGTGTATATTTGCGCAAGCTTAAAGATGGTTTCTTTTTATATCTTCTCCTATATATTGATGATATGTAGATATCTTCCAAGAAATCGGAGGAAATTGATAAGTTGAAGGTTCAACTGAAAAAGGAGTTCGAGAAGAAGGATCTGGGCGAGGCAAAAAGAATTCTTGGCATGGAGATAATAAGAGATAGATATTCAAAGAAACTCTGTTTATCTCAGAAAGAATATTTGAAAAGAGTGCTACAATATTTTGGAATAGATGACAAGACTAAGCCAATTAGTACTCCACTTGCTTCCCATTTTAAGCTAAGTACTACTATGCCGCCAAAGGATGAAGCTGAACGAGAGTATATGTCAAAGGCACCATACGCAAATGTTGTTGGTAGCTTGATGTATGCAATTTTTTGTACAAGGCCTGCTATTTCACAAGCTGTAAAAGTTATTAGGAGATATATGCACAATTCAGGAAAGGAGCATTGGCAAGCCGTGAAGTGGATTCTATGGTATATTCATAATACTGTATATGTTGGGCTAGTTTTAAGCAGGAAGACAATGTCTGTAGTTGGATATTGTGACTCAGATTTTGCGGGCGATCTGGACAAATAAAGATCAACTACTGATTACGTGTTTACTTTTGCAAAGGCACTAGTTAGTTGGAAGTCTACTTTGCAGTCAACAGTTGCTTTGTCTACAACAGAGGCAGAGTATATAGTTATTACAGAGGCTATGAAGGAGGCAATTTGGCTTCAAGGATAGCTAAAGGAGCTTGGTGTTGAACAAAAAGGTATCACAATTTTTGTGATAGTCAAAGTGCTATTCAATTAGCGAAGAACCAAGTTTATCATGCAAGGATGAAGCACATTGATGTTTGGTATCACTTCGTATGAGAAATCATAGAAGAAGGTGGAGTCACGGTGAAGAAAATTCATACTAGGGAGAATCCTTCTGATATGCTGACAAAGGTGGTGACAGCGATCAAGTTTCAACATTGTTTGGATTTGATCACCATTATTGAACGCTGACGATTGAAGATGAAGACACAACCAAAATTTATTACTGAGAGAAAATAAAAAATGTGGAATTTTTCCAAGGTGGAGATTTTCTGAAGTTTGGCAAAATGCCAAAGTCCCACATTGACAGGTTATTGTTTTGGTTTGGGATTTTTCCCTATAAAAGGAGGCCTAATGTCTCATTTGTCTTCTCATCTGTCTAAGGCATTTGCATCTTCTCTCTTTAGTTTTATTTCACATGTATTTTTTGAGTGGAATAAAATATTGGTTGTGTCTGAGGAGTAGACAAAATTGGCCGAACCTCGTAAATTCTGGTGTTCCTTTTATTGTTACTTTATTGTCTTATTTATTATTTAGTGGCTGCCATATTTTTGGTATAGTAGTTGCGACTCATTCATACTATATACATTTGACTTCCGCAACACATTGAACATTGTAATGAATCATTTAATAAAAAATATTACAATGTATCACACATCATAATTGTACTTTATGTATAATAAATTTATTTTTTATATTAATTCATTAAATATAATACTAAATTAGTAAGATATAATGATTTTGATGTAATCAAAATTAACCTTCATTGAATCTCGAAAATACTCTTTAAATTAATAAATATTAGCTTATCATTTAAATAATACCTCAAAAATAAGTAATATTTTATGGTCCCGACAATATTAATTTAGAGAGGTTTTACTGTAATTTTATCTCTATAATATAACTTTAGAAACATATCTTAAATTCTTTTATTTTTCAATGTAACTTCAGAAATCAGATCTTAAGTTCTTCTTATCATTTTTATGCAACTTCCGAAAAAAAATATTAAGTAGTTTTATCTCTTCAATACAACTTGAAAAATTGGATCATAAATACTGAAACATAAACTCATTTTTCGAATTACAACAATCCAACATCCGATTCAATGCTCAAATCAACTTCAAATGAGCTCAAATTTTAAAAAGTAATTTTTTGAAACATCAATCATGAAATTGTCAAAACAACAAAAATCTAACAAATTCATTTTACAACTAGGCTAAATACATAAACAGCCCCTCAAAATTGTTACTTATTTCCACTTGGACTCTTTAACTAAGATTTTTACCTATTAGACACTTTAACCTCATCTAATATGTGCCAACTAAACACAGGTTGCTGACATGACACAATGTGTGTTTTACACATCTTTTAAGCACGTGAAAGGCTGCTTAATTCAAGATTCTTTGTCAGTTCTTCCATCGAATATAATACAAACTTTTCTATTTTTCACTTCTTTTCATTCTGATCCTTTTCATTTTTTCATTCAGCTATGAAAGAAGTAATAAATATTACTAGTAACCAAAAGGTAACTAAGAACTGTAGGCAAAATCTTTCTCATTGGGTCGGGGAGAGAATGCTTGCTTGAACAATTTCTTCGGGGATTTGGTATTTTGGAGAATCAATGTATTTTTCTTTACAGTGAAACTGTGGTGATGTTTAAAAGGTCTTAATTGGTGATGGTTTAAAAGGTCTTAATCTTTTCATCAAAGAGCAAATCACATTCTCTTAAATAAATTTTCTCTAATTAGGTCTATGTAGATTTCTTTCCAATAGGCTCATTGTTTATTCTTCTCTTGTTGGACACCCCCCCCCCCACCCCCCAATTTAATCGTCATCTTCAATTGGGCCAGCTTCTTAATGGCTTGAAGGAACACTCATGTAAGGAAGAGTATAATCACTGCCAAAGTTGAAGTACGCCAGTGGATGTTATATTTATCTCCATTTATGCACAATATATGTTCATGTTTTTTCTAACGGATAGAAAATAACAATATACACATTCAGATCAAAAGAAAAGGAAAGAGGAAAACAAAAGGGGTTGGGGCTTTTGTCCAGAATGAGTCTTTCCTTTTTGTTGTTTTCTGTTGTTTGCCATGTGTCATTTACTTAATTGTTTATTTGCCATATTAGGCATGTCAGAACCTCACACTCTTTACTTTATTCAGGACTGTCAAATTAGTGTTTAATTGGCACATATTAGATGAAGTGTCTAATTGAAAATGCCTTAGAAAGTGTCTAAGTGTCACGATCCAAAATTCATTATGGATCGTGATGACGCCAGATATCACTGTTAGGCAAGTCAACACCAAAGTAATTAAATTTCCATTTTAGTATTGAAATCATTCTCTTTATACATTAAACAATAAATAATGAAATTCATTGAAATTCCATAATCATCTCAGAACCCAGTGTCACAAGTGCATGAACTATCTTTAGGAAATAAAATAAAGTGCAATAATTGTCCGGAATACAAATTGGATAGAAGGTAAATATTATACACTGAAAGAAACTATTTCGACCGCGAATCGCCTCGAAAGATGCAACTCACCTAAGTCTCTGTATCATCCATGCTGCCACGCCCATTGGGCCGCTAGGGGTATATGTGCATGTGCAACAAAAATACATAGCAAGTGTAGCACGAGTACAAAAAAATAATATGTACACAATAAGTATCCCATCTAATATCGAAGAAGTAGAGACGAGAGGTCGACTTCGACACTTACTAGTGGTCCAATAATAATATACAAATAATATAGTAAATCGAGGGTTTTTATAAAAAAATAGTTGTAACTCAATAGCATGAAGCAAGTAAACAATTCTCTTATTCATAGGAAAATTTCCAAATTCGTTTTCATCTTTTATACATTTATTCTCAATTTGGGGAATCAATATCCTCATTTATAAATATCAAGGCAAATAATACAAGCATGCACAAATCATGGCGAGGACGTACGACCCGATCTAACAATATTTAAACTGTGCACTGTCAGAGGGTCGAACAGAGCGAACCATAGATGCATCTATTACCCCGCTCGCGAATCATTCATGCGATGCGATCAAATATAAATAAATAATCATCCCGCTCTTGAATCGTACATTTGACGCAGGTACACATAGAAAGACGCATTTAAACTGTTAATCAAGACTTCATATGGGAAAATAATTACCCAAAGAAATAATAATTCTCTTTGACGGTCAAGAAAATGATGTTTAATTCCTTTAGAAATTTATTTACCAATTAAATATGATTAAAGCATTTTAACACGACAACAAGATTCCAAATATTACAAGTATAGCATGCTTTTGGGTAATAGACTACCCGGACTTATGCATAACAGTAGCTACGCACGGACTCTCATCACCTTGTGCATACGTAGCCCCCACAAATAGGAGCACATATCCAATTATTTCACCTATGGGAACATTTCCTTCTTACAAGGTTAGAAAGGAGACTCACCTCACTGTGAAGTTCAAAAACCGGCTTCCAAGCCCTTCTGACGATTCAAATCGATGCACAACGCTCCAAAACTAGCCAATAAATGAGAAAACCAGTAAACATATACTCTAATAATCACAACAATTCAATATAGATAAATTCCTAACTCTGTTCGAAAAGTTGACAAATGCGCCCTCAGACCCACTTGCCCAAATTCCAAAAAAACTCATAAAATATGACAACCCATTCCGATAAGAGTTCAACCATACACATTTTATCAAATTTCGATAACAACTTGACCTCCAAATCTTGAATTTTCGTTCTTGAAAAGTTTTACAAAAATCTTGATTTATTCCATTTAAATCCGAAATAAATGATGAATATAACCATAGAATCATGAAATATAATTACTTTCGGATATATAATACTTACCTCAATCCATATGGTGAAAATCGCCTCAAAACTTGCTTTAATCCGAGCTCCATAGCTCCAAATATGATAAAAATGGCCGAAACCTCGAAATATCGCTTCTGCCTAGGTATTTACTCTTTGCGACGCGGAAAATGCTCCGCAATTGCAAAGCACAACATTTTTCAGCCCAAAATTTTGCTTTATCGATAGTGGAAAAAGCTTTACGATCACAAAGAACTAATGTTCTGATCTTCCAGATTGTTTCTAGTATAATGGCCATAAAGTTTTGTACAAAATTCCAAATCGTAAATGGTTTAACTTTTTGAAAACGAGATTAAAGGACAACAAATTTCATGCTTTGCTCATCTACCAATTCCTTAAATATTACAAGATATAAGCTTCCAAAATCAGCCTTGTGCAACACAAATTTCTTCTTTGCGATTTCCAAACTCTTCCCGGATAGGTTGTAGTGTACCACTCATAACTTTTTATACACAACTCGAAATGGTTTGATTTTCTAAAAACTAGACACAAAGAGCTATAACTTTTACTTTTGGCATTTTCTGGCATTTACTCCTCGCGATCACGTCCGATTCCCCGTGATTGCGTAGCACACTAAAAAACCAGTAGCTAAAAATGGTCTAGAAATGGTCCGAAATCACCCCTAAACCCACCCGAGTCCCTCGGGACCCCGTCCAAACATACCAACAGGTCTCAAAACATATCATGGACTTAGTCGAGGCCTCACATCACATCAAACAATGCCAAAACCATGAATCGCACTCCAATTTAAGCTTAATAAACTTTAGAATTTCAAACTTCTACATTCGATGCTGAAACCTATCAAATCACGTGCGATTGACCTTAAGTTTTGCACACGAGTCATATTCGACATTATGGACCTACTCCAACTTCGAGAATTGGAATCCGACACCAATATCGAAAAGTCCACTTCCGGTGAAACTCCTCAAAAACATTCAAATTTCTTTCTTTAGCCAAATAACTCCAAAATGACCCACGGACTTTCGAGCTCACTTCCGATCATGCTCTCAATACCAGAATCACCTTACGAAGTTATTCCCAGACTCAAAATCCCAAACGAACATCGATAACACTAAATGCACTACAATCCAAACTTATGAAATTCTTTTTAAAATGCCAACTTCCAGAATAGGTGCCGAAACATTCCCGGATCTTTCAAAACCTTATCCGTACATACGCCCAAGTCTGAAATCATCATACGAACCTGTTGGAACCTTCAAATCCCGATTCCAAGGTCGTTTACTCAAAAATCGAATCTTTGTCTATTCTTTCACCTTAAAGCTTCCGAATTGAGAATTTTCTTTCCAGATCAACACCGAACTTCCCGAAATTCAATTCCGATCATGCGTACAAGTCATAATGCCTGAAGTGAAGCTGCTCTTGGCCTAAAATCGCAGAAGAACAGGCTAAAGCTGAAAACAACCGATCGGGTTGTTATATTCTCTCCCACTTAAACATATATTCGTCCTAGAACGTGCTAAGAACTGCGCATGAGTTGTCCAAAATCATTGTTTAACACCTCGTGCACCTACCCGTACTACGACAACTCAGTTGAGCACATTAGCCTTATCAAATCTGAAGATATTCTCTTTCATTTAGGCAAATAAGCCTTAGAGCTAAATTTCAACATCCAGAATTCTCTGCCAGGCCTGCTTCCAACATACGAACACTGTATCAATCACCACACGAGGAATCCATACGTTACATACCTTTGCTGAATCCACACTACGCATTGCATAGCCCATATGATCATAATAATATCCTCTCATAATAACTGCCAAAGTTCTATAAATCTGATGCTTACAACGCACCTTATGACACATATAAGTCTTGTTCCAACTCTTGCAACACTGCCACGACAGAAGAGTTATGGAGAAACTTATAACCAACTGTTGAGTCAACAAATCATTGAGTCTTTCCTCTTTACTAAAACCATTGCCTTATTATGAACCAAATAACTATATTTTCCTTTTAATATACTCCATACAAACCCGGTTGCACCGAATCCCAAGTCTAATAATTTCTTCTTACCTAGTATAAGTTGCCCAAGCAATAAGCCACTTCAAACACTGCCAAAATTCACATATAATGTCGTAGTATGCCAACAAGCTACAAACTCGAATGTGATACATAAGAAACGAACTCTAGAAAGGACTGCTCAACCCACGTAACTAATTCGACAAAGGAAAATGTGTTATGAACCTTTCTCGGAAAATGAGAAGCAAAATACACAATAATAGATATTGGAAACTGTACTCAACTTCATACTGTTGCAGCGTGCAACCAGATCTAAACAACATACCCATGGGGGCGTGCCACCGATCCACACATAGGACTCACATAAAGAGATACACATCGAGCTAAATTTCTCCATACTACTAAATACTGAATATCGGTTGAAAGCACGTTGAGTGTATAATACAATCCATGGGGAGACAGATAGCTTCATAAGCTACAAAACTCAAGCACAACTGAGGTGTGATATATAATCTGAATCACAAGAGCCATCCTGCACACATAACACCATCTCTACGCGGAATCTCAACACATCAGAAATTTATCAAGCCGTCTCACAGCTCACACAACACAATTTAATATTACATGAAATAGCCAACAACGAAACAACATCCAACATCCTGATACTCCTCCATGAGGGGCGCCATACTGAAATGAACACATCCGGCCTGATGTAGAGCCCATATTCATATTTAAATCCACCCACCGACCTCGACCCGATTCTGACCACACCGTACTACGCTAATAACTTTCAAGGGTCCATAATAACCCATTTCCCATAACTCACAAGAACAACCCTTATATCCGGAGCAAACCTCCATAGTCTATAACCCAATAAACCGAGTGCCCTCCGGGCATAAATTCTCAAATTAGTGGTATTACCACAATCTTCATATTTGTATTAAATCTTTAATCATTCAAGTGACTACATGTCACACTTATACAATCTTCCTGTGAGATATGCTCCTACGACCTTCCGCACTAGATAGCGAGTTTGCACATCCCTACCACCCGTCACACTAATGTTGTAAAGCATATCAAGAATCCATAATCAATATGCAAAGCCTTCGACACAAAATGCCGATCTTTGGTGACGCTGAAGACAATAACCGCTTACTCCAAATATCCAAATCCCCTTCTTGCTCATCCAAGCTCGTGACATCCTCATCAAACTCCAACTGCAACCTTGATTCTCACTTTCAAATTCATAGCGCTCACTGCACCTAACAAGCCAATATGCGATAGTAGAAGAATTTTATCATACCTCCTGAACCACTATTAAGGTAAATACTTCGTCATATAGAAACTCTTTACTTAACTCATTCCAATAGAATCATAGCTACACGTGAGTGAATTCTCATAACCGTAGAACATTCAAATCCTCAAGTAGTGGTCTAAACCACCATGACCCTTCCGAGATCTGCCTACATATAACAAGGCCATAATACTTGAATACTTCCAAATAAAATAAATTATGGCGACCGTCAAGCTTTGCACGTACCACCATAAATTACATGCATAATTTAATCACGCTGAACGAACTGATCACCACCACCATATGCCAATTCAACCATGGCTAATCAATCTAACTTCTTCTAATTCATCCTCAACTTGCCTTAGAGATAATAATAACTCTATTCCTTACATCACCAACCTAAATCCACACTCATCTTGAGTAACCCCATTCCATAAGATACCACATTGTCTCCAAACCTTTGAACCGTTTCACACACCCCTTGCACGCGTATTTGCATCTTCCACTGATACACCCATTCTGATAATTCCTCTACGAATTCGATGTCTTTTTCTAATTTTCCTCCAAATGCTACACTACAAGTCAAAAATACCATAGAATATTCCATCCCTCTTATCATAATCTTCTAAAAAAGCTTGATTAATCATACTTATGGACTTGAAATCCTTAGGCACCATACTTTAACCTTTAAATCCACTAGCACTATTATTGAGAGCCACCCACTCTGATTTGGTCACGAATATAATCAATAAGGCCAATTATAACACACAATCATCAAATTCTTTGCTTAAACCACTACTGATGACCCTCTTCCATAGTCATATTATCTCGCCAATATAACAATAACAATAAATTTCATAAATAGACGACCACAACAACCCAATCATAGGCGATGAGACTCTCCCACTTAGCTTGAAGCTATTATTACACAACCCTAGAACCCACCAAGGTCCTGTATCACTTATTGACATGATCATATGCATTCAAACGGCCAATATCCTCAAAATCTGTCCGTTAGCATTTCACGAACACTCTGAATCTCTAGCAACATCCATATATTCGACCTTTTGGTGGATAGCCAGTAGAATCCTTCATAGAATTTTTCCAACCATGCGACTGCTGACCTGTTCACAGGAGATAACCTACCTGTGGAAATTACATTTCAACATCTCCCAACGAAGCTGCACTGCCCGACTACTATGAAATCAACAACCCATCCTAAGCCCATGCTCACTCACTAGCTGCACAAGTGCATTCACAACTCATGGACATCAACTAGAGGTGCAAAATATACATTCTAATCCAAAGTCATGTTGTTTCCTTCTTCATATCAAGCAACTCTTCTCTGATGCAACCAATTTCCCATTGTATGACAGACAATATTTCAAATCGAGCTCGCAGACCCATTCACTGACCACCATAAATCCTAATTCACTCTAAATATTTCCTCAAGGTGTGTAGTTATCCTACTACTGAACCCATATGCTACTCTACCACTCTACCACTTTGGTCAAACTCACCCCTTTAAGCAACTAATCGACTCCTATTTCTCACACTTGGACTTCTAGGAGTTTAATCACCATAACAAACTTCCCACATGCCCTTCCTCATCCTTCGCTGCCCAATCAAATATGAAGGAGGAAACATCACGCACCATATCTGCAGTACCATTACAATTCCTCAAATTTTGATTTAGAACCATCGCTTCATGTCATATAAGATTGAATTAGAAGGAAATGAAGGCATAAGCCTCAAAGGAATCAAACCGTATGATGAGGAATCAAGAAGGAAAATGCTCCAAATAGCCCTATAGCCTCTCAAAGATAAGTACAGACGACTTCGAACCAATCTGCAAGACTCTACTAGACTCGCTCACGACTCACGAGACCTAAGTGAACCTAGTGCTCTTGTACCATATTGTCATAACCCAAAATTCACTAAGTGTCGTGATGGCACGAATACCACTGTTAGGCAAGCCAACACCAAGAAGTTAATTAAACTCCTATTTTAGTATTTATTGTAATAATTCCTTTTATACATTAAACAATAAATAATTAAATCATTGAAAAAAGATGATGTCTTGAACAAACTTAATATTTAATAATCCCATAATCATCCCGAAACCCGCTGTCACAAGTGCATGAGCTATTTCTAGGAAATCAAATGAAGTGCAATAATTGTCCGAAATACAAATTGGACAGAAGGTAAATACTATACACTGAAAACGACTATGCTGACTGCAAATCGCCTTGAGAGATGCACCTCACCTAAGTCTCTGTACCATTCATGCTGCTACGCCCATTGGGGCGCTAGAGGTATATGTGCCTGTGCAATGAAAGTGCACAACAAATGTAGTATGAGTACAAAAATACAACGTGTACTTAGTAAGTATCCCGTCTAATCTCGAAGAAGCAGAGACGAGGGGTCGACCTCGACACTTACTAGTGGTCCAATAATAATATGCCAATAATATAGTAAATCAAGGGTTTTTATAAAAAAATGTTTGTAATGCAATAACATGAAGCAAGTAAAGAGTTCTCTTATTCATAAGGACTTTCCAAATTTGTTTTCATCATTTATACATTTATTCCTCAATCCTGGGAAGCAGTATCCTCATTTATAAATATCAAGGCAAGCAATACAAGCATGCACAAATCATGCCAAGGATGTACAACCCCATCCAATAATATTTAAACTGTGCACTGCTAAAGGGTCAAATTGCGCGAACCATAGATGGATCTATTACCCCGCTCGTGAATCATACATGCGACGCGGTCAAATATAAATAATCAATTACCCGCCAGCAAATAGATACATGCAATGTAGGTGCACATAGAAACACACATCTAAACAGTCAATCAAGAGTTCATTAGGGAAGAACAATTACCCAAAGAAATAGCAATTCTATTTAACGGTCAAAAAAAGGATGCTTAATTCCTTTAGAAATTCATTTACCAATTCAATATTTTTTAAGCATTTTAACTCGATAACAAGATTCCAAATATTACAAGTAGAGCATGCTTAGGGTCCTAGACTACTCGGACTTATGCATAATAGTACCTTGTGCATACACAACCCTCACAAATAGGAGCACATATCAAATTAATTCATCTATGGGGACAATTCCCTCTTACAAGGTTAGAAAGGAGATTCACCTCGCTCTGAAGTTCCAAAACTGTCTTCCAAGCCCTACTGATGACTCAAATCGATGCACAATGCTCCAAAACTAGCCAATAAATGATAAAATCCACAAACATATGCTCTAATACTCATAACAATTCAATTTAGACAAATTCCTAACTCCGTTCGAAAAGTTGACAAAATTGTCCTCGGGACCACTTTCCCAGATTCTAGAGAAGTGATAAAATAAATCCATTCCGATACGAGTTCAACCATGCCAATTTTATCAAATTCTGATAGCAACTTGACCTCCAAATCTTGAAAAGTTTTACAAAATTCTTGATTGCTTCCATGTAAATCCGAAATAAATGATGAATATAACTATAGAATCATGAAGTATAATTACTTTCGGACATAGAACACTTACCCCAATCCATAGGGTGAAAATCGCCTCAAAAAGTGCTTCAATTCGAGCTCCATAGCTCCAAATATGATAAAAATGGCTGAAACCTCGAAATATAGCTTCTGCCCAGGTATTTACTCTTTGCGATCGCGAAAAATTCTTCGCAAATGCGAACGACAATATTTCTTGGCCCAAAATGTGCCCTTAGTGATTGTGGAAAAAGCTTCGTGATCGCGAAGAACAATTGTTGAAACACGTCCTCAAGTCGATATAACTAAACGTGTGTTCATCCTTGTAGGTTTTGATAAATGACAAACCAACGCGCATGGAATATCGACATATGCCAAAGATCAAGCACATGAGAAATAACGAGCAAGATCAAGAAAATCAACAAAGTTATAGTTGAGTCGTTTTATATTTATGCTCTTGATCCGACAATTGATTTAAGACTTGGCTTCTCTCGTAAAATCATTTTTAAACAAATCATGCATCGTTGTGTTAAAACAAAATGATTTGCATTTTAGTCAAAATGGTTTTTAAACATGTCTTTTAAATCTGGACCTATATAATCGATTATATGAACCATACAATCGAATATATTAAGACCACCAAAACTGGATTCTTCAAAAACCACGAAACAATCGATTATGTACTTTCAATCGATTATATTGAGACAGTGTGTCCCAGATTTTAAAAGACAGCTAAACAATCGATTATCCACTTCAGAGTAATCGATTATTTTAAAACAGTATGCTCCAGATTTTTCTAAGTACAAAAATAATCGATTATGTCCTTACAGGTAATCGATTATGTTGAGGCAGTGTGCATCGGATTCTTCAAAGTAAGAAAATAATCGATTATGTGTTTTCAAGTATTCGATTATGTTAAGACCGTTGCCAACGATTTTTGAATCACCAAAAAACAATCGATTATATAGATTCTTATAATCGATTATATGAGCGTAAAATCGGTGATTGATTTTTTAACGTTACCAACTAATCAATTATTAAGTCAAACATAATCGATTATTTAGCGTGAAATCTGCATATCATTTTTGACTGATCTTAAATAATCGATTATATAGAATCGCATAATCGATTATATGAGCACAATTTCAGCAATCACTAATTGTCAATTAAGCAACGGTCATAGTGATTTTGAACACTATAAATACACCTCAAGATCACTTGTTTCTGCACAACAACCGATCATTATCATTGCTTAAAGCTTACACACTCTTGCTTATCATTTTATATTCATTTCATTACATTTGAGAGCCAAAATCCTTGTATAAGTTGTTGTGATCTTGAGCCTATTATTCTTACTCATACCCACTCTATTAAGAGAGTTTTGTTTTGAGTGCTTAGTGTTTGTAAACACTTGAAGGGAAGTTGAAATCCCTTGTTGTAAGAAGGAAAGGTCAATTCCTTGTTGTGAAGTCTTGAGGTGTGGTATCCTCGAGCGGATTGAAGTCTTGTAGAGGGTATATCTACGAGCACTTGTAGCGGTTTGTTAGGCACCCGTAAGCTTAACAAAGTTAGTGGAAAACTCGAGAGAGTCTCTCGGGGACTGGACTAACCACACGTTGTGGTGAACCAGGATAAAATTGGTTTGTTCTCTCCTTGCTATTTTTATTTCCGCATTCACTTTATTCTTGCAAGATTAAATTCCGCAAATTTACATAGAATTTCATTTAAACGCTATTCACCCCCCCCCCCCTCTAGCGTTAAGCGTATATTCTAACAATTGGTATCAGAGCCTAACTCTCTGTAAGACTTAACCGTTTGAGAGAATCTTTCCATGGCTTCTACTCGTAGTGCTTATGCAGGAATAGGTGAAGGTTCATGCACCACAAGGCCACCACTTTTTGATGGCACCAACTACACTTATTGGAAGGAGAGAATGAGGATTTTCATCCAATCCAACAACTTCCAATTGTGGAAAATTATCAAAAATGGAGAACAACAACCCACCAAAAAGGTTGGTGAAGAACTCGTCCCAAAATCGGAAGAGGAATATGACGCGGACGATATTAGAAAAGTGGAGAACAATGCAAAAGCAATCAATATAATGTATTGTGCAGTGAACCCCGACGACTATAGAAAAATATCATGCTGCACCACTGCCAAGCAAATGTGGGACAAACTAGAAATCACCTACGAAGGTACGGAACAGGTAAGGGAAGCTAAAATTGATTTCCTAACCCACGAATATGAATTATTTCGTATGAAGGAAAACGAGAAGATAGACGAGATGTTCGAACGATTTTCAAAAATCGTTAATGATCTCCACGCCCTCAAAAAGACGTTTACGGATAAGGAGCTTGTCCGGAAAATTCTACGAAGCCTCACTTCGGAATGGCGGTCCAAAGCCGATGCAATCCAAGAATCAATCGGCATCACAAACGTCACCATCGACGGATTGCGAGGTAATCTCAAAACTTACGAATCCACTATTCTTAACTCTCCTTTGGATGATCAAAGGAAAAGGAAGATTGCGCTCAAAGCATCAACAACTCAACCTCAACACAATGAGGAGTCAAGCGACGAAGATGTCGAGCTTGGACTAGTAAATCAAGAGATTTCAAAAATTCATGCGGAAGGAGTACAAAGGAAAGCGTCAAGGAGGACAATTAAAATGCTATGGATGTGGAGAAGCCGGACACATCAAATCAAATTGTCCTAATAGCAAAGGCGAAAAGAAATCCACAAAGAAACAACGAGCCTACATCTCTTGGGGAGGTGACTCCGGGGATGAATCAAGCGATGAAGAAAAAGAGGAAACCGCCAACCTATGTCTCATGGCACATGCAGAAAACAAAGAAGAGGTATGTGAAAATTCTTCCAAGAAATTCTTTTCTCTTGATGAAATGCAAAATGCTTTTGATGAACTATATGGTGAATTTATAGGAGCTTCTAAAACCATAAAAGATTTAAAGAAACAATTATCTTCAAAAGAAAATGATTTTGAGAAATTGACTCTTGAAAATGAGAAGATAAATGAACTAAAGAAACAATTATCTTTGAAAGAAAATGAGTTTGAAAAATTGACTCTTGAAAATGAGAAACTAAAACACGAAAACAAATTTTATGGAAAAAGAAGCTCCGATAAGCCGGAAAGTTCAAATAAAGATTTTATTTCTTGTAAAGCTTTAAAAGATGAGGTAGAAAGTCTTAAAGGTACCTTAAATAAGTTCAATTCCTCTCACAAAAACCTAAATAATGTTCTTGTTAATTTAAAGTCTACAAAACATGGCATAGGTTTTAAAAATGATCCTAAAGAAAAAGTTGAGACCATCCCCCAACAACCTAAGGCTCAACCTAGGCAAAATAACATAAATGCTAGAAATAACAATCCTAGAACCAATATGCATCCTAGAAGAAATGTTGATCATTTTAGAACATCTCGAAATGGCTTTCAAAGATCGCAACCTAGACATACTCAACCTAGAAACAACTACCCTAGGACCACTACAAACACTAGAAGAAATTTTGAGCAATTTAGAGCACCTAGAAGAGACCTTCGAAATTTCAATGCTCCAAATAGAGTAAATGAATTTAAACCCTCTAATTACTATCAACCTAGAAGAATGCATAATCCAAATGTGATTTGCCACTATTGTAATCGAATAGGACATATAGCTCCAGCATGCTTCACTAGACATAGACATTTCACGGCTAGTCAATCACAACACTATTTTACACCTAACGGACAAGGACCCAAAATGGCTTGGGTACCAAAAACTCATTAATCTGTTTTGTAGGCGTGTTTGAAGGGGTCAAGTGTACTTTGGTACCTTGATAGTGGATGCTCAAAACATATGACCGGAGACGCATCCAAATTCCTTCAACTAACACCCAAGGAAGTAGGAAGTGTTGTTTTTGGAGACAATAACAAAGGAAAAATTATCGGCATCGGCTCGGTCGGTAAGGATGAATCTTCTTCCATTAAGCATATCTTGCTAGTTAAAGGTCTCAAACATAACCTCTTGAGCATAAGTCAATTATGTGACAAGGGAAATCTTGATTGTTTGATTCCGAAGAATGCCTAGTTTTCCGTCGTAGTGATTTTAAAATTATTCTCCGTGGCATTAGAATTGATAACATTTATATGGTCGATCTTGAAAATTCGTCATCAAGCTATATGAATTGCCTTCTAAGTAAAGAAGATGACATGTGGTTATGGCATCGTAGAGTAGCTCACGTAAACATGAATCTATTAAACAAATTAGTCTCACAAGATTTAGTGATGGGTCTTCCGAAGATAAAATTTGAAAAAGACTCTACTTGTGATTCATGTCAAAAGGGAAAACAAACAAAAGCCTCGTTTAAATCCAAAAATGTTGTATCTACCACTAGACCCTTACAACTCCTGCACATGGATCTCTTCGGTCCATCTAGAATTAAAAGTTATGGTGGAAATCAATATACTTTCGTTATTGTTGATGATTATTCTAGATTTACATGGACACTATTTCTCGTTCATAAAAATAATGCATTTCAAGCTTTTAAAAGTTTTCTTAAACGTGTGCAAAATGAAAAGAATACAACCGTCACTTCCATAAGAAGTGATCATGGGGGAGAGTTCGATCATAATCTCTTCGCGGATTTTTGTGACGAACTCGGTATTGAACATACCTTTTCGGCTCCACGTACACCACAACAAAATGGAGTGGTTGAACGTAAAAATCAATGTCTCCAAGAGATGGCTAGAACCATGCTCGATGAGGCCGATATTCCCAAATCTTTTTGAGCGGATGCCGTGAGTACCGCAAGCTATATTCTAAATAGAGCTATTATTAGACCGATACTCTTGAAAACCCCCTATCAACTCTACAAGGGAAGGAAGCCTAAGCTATCCCATCTTAGAGTCTTTGGTTGTAAATGCTTTATTCACAACAATGGAAAAGACAACCTAGGAAAATTTGATGCCAAATCGGATGAAGGAATTTTTCTTGGCTATTCATCACGTAGCAAAGCATATAGAGCTTTTAATCATAGAACCAAAACTGTTGAGGAATCTCCTCATATAGCATTTTGTGAAAATGATACTCGCTTGGCGAGAAAGGATTCTTGTGTTGATCTTGCAGATTGTTTAAACAAATTAAATCTTCAAGACAAAGTGCAAAAGGAAAATCAGAATGAAACCCAAGACGAAACCTTGGAACAACCAACGAAGGAAGCACCATCACAAGAGGTAGATTCTGTAATGCCTAAGGCCTGGAGGACATCTAGAGATCATCCTCTCGATAAGGTAATTGGCGACATTGAACAAGGGGTAAGTACTCGTAACCTTCTTAAAGACACCGTAGGTCATATGGCATTTGTTTCTCAAATTGAACCTACTACCATTTCCGAAGCAATTGGGGATGAACATTGGACCTTGGCAATGCAATAGGAGCTTAACCAATTCAAATGTAATGATGTTTGGGAATTGGTGCCAAGACCCGATAATCATACCATAATTGGTACGAAATGGGTTTTTCGTAATAAATTAGACGAAAATGGAATAATCACTAGAAACAAAGCTAGGCTAGTTGCTAAGGGTTATAACCAAGAAGAACGAATAGATTATGAAGAACATATGCACCCGTAGCACGCTTAGAAGCAATTCGTCTATTACTTGCCTTTTCTTCATCAATGAATTTTAAATTGTATCAAATGGATGTTAAGAGTGCCTTCCTTAACGGATTTATTCAAGAGGAAGTATATGTTGAGCAACCCTCCGGGTTCGAAGACTTTAAATCTCCGGATTATGTCTTCAAGCTCAAGAAAGCACTCTATGGTCTAAAACAAGCTCCACGAGCTTGGTATGTACGCTTGAGCAAATTCCTTTTGGAAAATGAATTTAATAGAGGAAAAGTCGATACTACGCTTTTTATCAAAAGGAAAGGCAATGATATTCTAATTGTTCAAATTTATGTTGATGATATTATTTTTGGTGCAACTAATGAGTCTTTATGCATGGAGTTTTCAAAACTCATGACTAGCGAATTTGAGATGTCTATGATGGGCGAACTTAATTTCTTCTTGGGGTTACAAGTCAAGCAAATGAAGGAAGGAATCTTCGTTTGTCAATCGAAATATTGCAAGGAATTACTAAATTGCTTTGAAATGAGCAACGCCAAAGCGATGGCTACCCCAATGAGTACATCCGACCATCTCGACAAGGACAAAAAAGGTAAGGAAGTCGACACCAAAAAGTACCGAGGTATGATCGGCTCTCTTCTTTATTTAACTGCTAGTAGACCGGACATCATGTTTAGCGTGTGCTTATGCGCTCGATATCAATCATGTCCTAAGGAGTCGCACCTAACTGCGGTAAAACGGATAATGAAATATCTCGTTGGAACCATAAATGTGGGACTATGGTATCCCAAAGGTTCTTCATGCCAACTTGTTGGCTACTCCGATTCCGATTTTGCAGGTTGCAAATTGGACCGCAAGAGCACTAGTGGCACTTGCCATTTGCTCGGTAGCTCTCTAGTTTCTTGGTTTAGCAAGAAACATGTAAGTGTTGCGTTGTCCACAACCGAGGCTGAATATGTAGCCGCGGGGAGTTGTTGCGCTCAAATCCTTTGGATGAAACAGCAACTCTTGGACTATGGCCTTAGTATCGATCATATCCCTCTTCGATGTGATAATACTAGCGTCATTAGCTTGACGAAGAACCCTGTTCTTCATTCAAGAACGAAACACATAGAAATTAGACATCATTTTATAAGAGATCACGTTCTCAAGGGCGATGTCGAAATTGAATTTGTTGAAACCAAATATCAACTAGACGACATCTTCACAAAGCCCTTAGAGAAAGAGTCCTTTTTCCGTATTCGTAGTGAACTCGGAATTCTTGACTCCACGATGATCTAATTCATGCATCACATTTTTTTTAATAATTACTGACTTGAGCGTCGGAGGCGCCTAATCCTTTTTTGCAGGTATCACCCCAAAGATAGGGGGAATTTTCAGTCACTGGTGAAATATAATCGATTATTCATACACTATAATCGATTATCTAACGTATCGATTTTGCAGGAATTTGGGCATCAGGCAAAATAATCGATTATTTGAAACTGGCTAATCGATTATTGAATGTTAAGTTTTGCAGGTGTTAAGTAAACAATCGATTATTAAAAACTGGCTAATCGATTATTACATTACCGTCTCGTATGTTTTGTAGGTGTTTAGTAAATAATCGATTATGGGACACTAGCTAATCGATTAGTATGTTACCGTCTCGGATGTTCGTAACTCACTGCCTACCATATAATCGATTATTTCAAAATCAACAATCGATTATTTCCTGTGTCCGCAAAACTCTGAGCTCACTGTCAAGCAAAAATCGATTATTCCCAAATCCATAATCAATTATCTCCCAGATTCCGAAAAATGCTAAAGTCTCTGTCACGCAATAATCGATTCTCATATCTCCACAAGCGATTATCCAACGGTCAGCTTTCAAATTTTTTTCCGTTTTTTTACCGTTTGAGTCTTCAATTTTACAGCTTTTTTCACCTTAAATGCTGTCCCATCCTCCACATTATAAATAGGGGTCTCCACTCTTCAAATTTTCTCACTTCATCTTCAATCTTTGCTTCAAACACCCTTCTCAAAGCTTCAAATCAGTTGCATCAGCTCTTATATTTTCATAAAAATGACGAGTAGGCAGTCCAAACGTTCTCGTGCTGACAAGAGTATTGCCTCCTTTTCCGCCGCACCTCCACCCGTTTTTCCTTATAAAGACGGTTTTTATTTGCGTTTTGATTCTCAATCCGAACTCGCTCGATTCCATGAAAAATTTGAAAGTCGAGAGATACTCCCACCTCGTTTTTCCACTACAAGATATCTCCGCAATAGCGCACCTCCCACAACAGAAAATATTCTTACTCAATGTCAACTTATTGACTTTTTATATCTTCAATACTCCTATATACACCAAGATTTAATTCGTGCCTTCTATTCTAATCTAAAGAAGGACGACGATGATGAACTTGTCTCTACAATCAATGGAGTTCAAATTTTTGTAAATGAGGAGAACTTGCAATTCCTCACTAAACTTCCCCGAAATGGTGAAGATATTTCTCTCTACACTAGAGATGACGGCGCATTATTTGACGAACAACTTTTTTTTCACCAAATTGGTATTGGTGACATTCCGGATAGTCGTCGCCCAACTATTACTCATATGCTCCCTGAATATCGCCTAATTTTTTATTTCATCACACGAGTCCTCAAACCTCGCAAGTTCAATCACACCACTCTATCAAAAGAGGACGCAAAAATCTTACATGCAATTATGACCGGGGCTCGCATAAATTGGTGCCGGTTCGTCATGACACATATGTATGACGCTATTGGAAACGGTAAACCACTCCCTTATGCCTTACACATAATGGCTCTTCTTGAAGCCGCCGGCATTGACACCTCCGTCGGTCCTCAACAAAAAGCTACAAAGCATTGGGAGATTCACGAATCTTCGCTTCCCAATATGGCGAACATCGTCCTCCTCCTCTTCCTACACAATTACGACGTCCTCAAGCTCCCACTCTTCAAACCATTTCGGACCAACTTGCTTCCTTGTCCACCTCAGTGTATCGTATTGATCAAAACGTCACTCGTTTGACCACTGAGCTTCATGGGTACTTCGATCATGTCAATTATCCATATGCCCAAACTATACCTCAAGAAGGAGTTTCGGATGCCGAGACGGATGTCAATGAAGAATAAATTATTTTTCTTATTATGTGTCGTTTGATTATTCTATTGTCTATTTTTCGTGCCTTCTTATGTATGATTATTATCGTTTAATGAAAAGTTCATTATTTTTCGCTATTGTCAAAAGGGGGAAGAATAAGGGCTATCATACTAATAATATTGGCATAAATTAAGGGGGAATTCATAAATTGAGGGGGAATTCATTCACTTGTCTTCAATTGTCATTATCTAATATGCATATCCCGATAATGGTTTGCCATTATCAAAAAGGGGGAAATTGTTGAAACACGTCCTCAAGTCGATATAACTAAACGTGTGTTCATCCTTGTAGGTTTTGATAAATGACAAACCAACGCGCATGGAATATCGACATATGCCAAAGATCAAGCACATGAGAAATAACGAGCAAGATCAAGAAAATCAACAAAGTTATAGTTGAGTCGTTTTATATTTATGCTCTTGATCCGACAATTGATTTAAGACTTGGCTTCTCTCGTAAAATCATTTTTAAACAAATCATGCATCGTTGTGTTAAAACAAAATGATTTGCATTTTAGTCAAAATGGTTTTTAAACATGTCTTTTAAATCTGGACCTATATAATCGATTATATGAACCATACAATCGATTATATTAAGACCGCCAAAACTGGATTCTTCAAAAACCACGAAACAATCGATTATATACTTTTAACAATCGATTATATTGAGATAGTGTGTCCCAGATTTTAAAAGACAGCTAAACAATCGATTATCCACTTCCAAGTAATCGATTATTTTAAAACAGTATGCACCAGATTTTTCTAAGTACAAAAATAATCGATTATGTCCTTACAGGTAATCGATTATGTTGAGGCAGTGAGCATCAGATTCTTCAAAGTAAGAAAATAATCGATTATGTGTTTTCAAGTAATCGATTATGTTAAGACCGTGGCCAACGATTTTTGAATCACCGAAAAACAATCGATTATATAGATTCTTATAATCGATTATATGAGCGTAAAATCGGTGATTGATTTTTTAACGTTACCAACTAATCGATTATTAAGTCAAACATAATCGATTATTTAGCGTGAAATCTGCATATCATTATGACTGATCTTAAATAATCGATTATATAGAATCGCATAATCGATTATATGAGCATAATTTCAGCAATCACTAATTGTCAATTAAGCAACGGTCATAGTGATTTTGAAAACTATAAATACACCTCAAAATCACTTGTTTCTGCACAACAACTGATCATTATCATTGCTTAAAGCTTACACACTCTTGCTTATCATTTTATATTCATTTCATTACATTTGAGAGCCAAAATCCTTGTATAAGTTGTTGTGATCTTGAGCCTATTATTTTTACTCATACCCACTCTATTAAGAGAGTTTTGTTTTGAGTGCTTAGTGTTTGTAAACACTTGAAGGGAAGTTGAAATCCCTTGTTGTAAGAAGGAAAGGTCAATTCCTTGTTGTGAAGTCTTGAGGTGTGGTATCCTCGAGCGGATTGAAGTCTTGTAGAGGGTATATCTACGAGCACTTGTAACAGTTTGTTAGGCACCCGTAAACTTAACAAAGTTAGTGGAAAACTCAAGAGAGTCTCTCGGGGACCGGACTAACCACACGTTGTGGTGAACCAGGATAAAATTGGTTTGTTCTCTCCTTGCTATTTTTATTTCCGCATTCACTTTATTCTTGCAAGATTAAATTCCGCAAATTTACATAGAATTTCATTTAAACGCTATTCACCCCCCCTCTAGCGTTAAGCGTATATTCTAACAACAATTGCCCCGCTCTTCTAGATAGAGTCTAGTATAATGGTCATATAATTTTATAATAAATTCCAAATCGCGAATGGTTTAACTTTTGAAAACTAGAATTTAAGGATTACAACTTTCATGTTGTCTTCATCTACCAGTGCCTTATATATTATAATATATAAGCTTCCAAATTCAGCCTTTTGCAACACAAATTTCTTCTTTGCGATTTCCAAACTCTTCCCGGATAGGCTGTAGTGTACAACTCATAACTTCTTATACACAACTCCAAATGCAAATGGTTTTATTTTCTGAAAACTAGCCACATAGGAATACAAATTTTAGTGTTGGATTATCTCCAAATTCCTTATAGATTGCGAGATACAAGCTTCCAAATTCAGGTCAGTGCAACAAAAACTTTCCTCTACGCGATCGTGAAAACCCTTTCGCGATCGCGAATCGCTGGCCATTTTCTCCCATTTTACTCATCGCGATCGCGGCCAATTCCCTGCGATCATGTAGCACACTAAAAATCAGCAACTAAAAATGGTCTGGAAATGGTCCGAAACCACCCCAAAACTCACCCGAGCTCTTCGAGACCCTGTCCGATCATACGAACAAGTCTCAAAACATATCACGGACTTAGTCGAGGCCTCAAATCACATCAAACAATGCTAAAACCATAAATCACACTCCAAACCAAGGTTAATAAACTTTTGAATTTCAAAATTCTATATTCGATGCCGAAGCCTATCAAATCACGTCCGGTTGACCTTATATTTTGCAGTCAAATTTTGCACACAAGTCATATTCGACATTACGGACCTACTCCAAATTCTGGAATCGAAATCCGACCCCGATATCAAAAAGTCCACTTCAGGTCAAACTCCTCAAAAACCTTCAAATTTCTATCTTAAGCCAAATAGCTCAAAAATAACCCACGGACCTCCGAATTCACTTTTGATCACGCTCCCAATACCAGAATCACCATACAAAGCTATTCCCACACTCGGAATCCCACATGGACATATATAACACTGAAATGCACTTCAACCCAAACTTATTAAATTCTTTGAAAAATATCAACTTTCACAATAGGTGCCAATACATTCCCGAGTCTTTCAAAACCCGATCCGGACATACGCCCAAGTCGGAAATCATTATAAGAACCTGTTGGAATCTTCGAATCTCGATTTCGAGATTCTCTACTAAAAATTCAATCTTAGTCCATTATTCACCTTAAAGCTTCCGAATTGAGAATTTGCTTCCCAAATCAACACTAAACTTTTCAAAATTCAATTCCGACCATGCATATAATTCATAATGCCTGAAGTGAAGTTGCTCATGGCCACAAACTGTTGAAGAACACGCTAATGCTCAAAACAATCGATCGGGTCATTATAGTTAGTGAAAATATAAGGGGCTATCTATGAAACTAAGAAGAAGAAGAAGAAGAAGAAGAAACCAAACGGCCCCTAGGTAGGTGGGACATGAATGCAAAGAAGAAGAAAGAAGCATCAAAGCTCATGGATATGTATGATGATACCCAATTCCTATATATTTTTGTACCCAAAATACTTTTGAAATAGTATATAAGTGAATATATAAGAATGCTCGTGAATTTTGGTATTTTAATGATTTTAAGAAAACCATTTTATTGCTTTATACCGCAAAAATCCAAGATTATTTTTCAAATTTATCATTTTTGATGAATAACTTATTTTATTCTCATCTTTGTACCAAAATATAGTTAAAGTAATTTTTTGCAGAGTTTTTACAAATTCATTCGCCTTTTTGAAAAAAAATTGCACATAATTGCAATTTTGGCTTATCTTATAATTTATAACGTTTTATAACTGTAAACTTAACTCCAATATTTTTAAATTAACATTTATATAATAGTTATTTACTCAGTATTTTTAATTTTTTTTTAAAATTGTTACTACTATTTTTTATAAAATTAAAAGGTAAAAGAGGCTATTCACGGATTGGCCTTTATTACATTTCAATTTAGGCCAAATTGTCACCTAACTTTTACCCTAAAATCAAGCCCAATCATCCCAACCCGATTTCTAGTTAAACCCGACTGACACCCTCTTCTACCATGCTCGCCTGGATCCCTTACCTACCCATTCAATCCAGGCCGTTGATCATTTTGATCAACGACCACCATTCACCCTTCCTTAATTAATCCCAAATGACCCCTAACCCTATCTCATTTTTCCAATATGTCGCCTTCAACCACTCTCGTCTCTTGAGCTCTCTCAAAATCCTAGCCTCATCCCTCGGATTACCTTCTAAGGTCGCCTGAAACCATTGCCTCCAAAGCCATTACGGCTTGTACATAGCTCCTAAGGCTCTTAGGTGCTCGACTATCTTGGTTTTCGGACCAGACCTTGAAGTGGCTTGTCCCAGACCCTGTTTGATTTGAGCTCTTTGGTTTGTCTCCGACCTTGCTCCGGTCATCATGGATGTTCAAGCTTGGACTTGACATCTCCTGCTTGGGTCATGATTTTCCAAGCCTTTCTCGCTATTTTGGGTTACTTCTGAAACCCTAAACCTTCGAGGTTCTTCTAATTCTTTTAGATCCGTTGTAGATATGTGTTTTCTTTGAGATTTTAAACACTTTTTCGAGATTTTTTTCAAAAACCTTGTTTTCAAATCTTTATCTTTTTCGATTTAGGGTTTTCTGTTTAGTTATTTCAAGGCTTTTCTGATTTTAAACATGCTGTACCGTGTTTCCTTGTTGTTCTTTTACTATTCTTCTTGTAATTGTACTTCTGCTGTGTTTCTTATATGTTTCCCCTTTTACTGTGGCTCTTTATGTCGTTCTAGAACTTGTGTGTCAAGAATGTTAGTGTATTTGAGGCTTCTGAATATTTTTTTGTGATAATGTTTGCTTTATTACTTGCCTTCCACCTCTACGCTCGATTGATGGATAAAACCCTATGATTTAGGGTTCATTCGAGTTCTAAGGTTATCTTCTAAGTGATTTGTCTGGTTCCCATCTCTAATTTTGTTTGATTTCAAAGCCCTAATTCTGGTGGATCTACTTGAGTTTATGAAAAACTGCTTCATTTATTTGAAACTGCTTGACTTGATTCAAAGTCCTTCTTGTTTTAACTTCTATTTCTCTAAGTAATTTGGCTCCTTGGAATCTTTGAACTAGAGGACTTTTACTATATTCTTTAGCATTTTTCTGATTCCCCCTCCCTATTATTGAATCAACCTACAACTATCATGTTTCATTATTGCTACTATTTCTCTTTACCCTGATTTAACCTTACATGCCTAATGCTATACACTCTTTATATTCGCTGGTCCCTTTAAAATAAATTTCAATCTTAGACTAATTTCAGGCTTCCTTGTGTAAGGCTGATTGATTCTTTCCTTATCTGATTTGAAAACTTTCTTAGCCTTTTGATTCCCCTATTTCAGCTTGGTTCATTAGTGATTTTGAACCCTTGATTCCCTGATTTACTATGTGCTAATTAATTTACTGTGTTCTTGCCTTATTTTGGCTGACCGTGTGTTTTAAAGATTCTTTCCATAGTTAGACCCATATGTATGTACCCTAATTTTCCACTTTACACAAGGTGTTCACTTTATTTATTTCCTTAATTTACTATTGTCCATTACCATTTGGGCTTAAATTCCTTAATTAAAAGAAGTGTCTGTGATGATAGATTGTAATTCATACATAGTTCCATAAATACTATGATTTTCCCCTTACTCTCTACTTATTTTAACTATAAATACCTCTCCCTCTCCTCTTTCAAACAGAGAAAAGTTCTAACGAACACACACATACTCACTACTTCTCTTCTGTCAGACATTCTTAGTTTTCAAAAGCCTTTTTTTGAGTTCTCTCTGCAATCCAAGTTAGCATTCTTTGGTTGTATTGTGGCTGCAAGTGTTATGCTCCTATTTGTTTACCTTTTGCATATGGTATGTCTCTTAAGTTTAATTCTGCCCCCCTTCTTTATATTTTTACACTTTCAGTCCTTTTATGATTATGTTTCAGTTCCTTGTAAGTTTACTCTACTGTTTTCTCTGCAAATTTGCTCTTGCCTGAACTCCCTCTCCTTCAACCCCTTTGTGTGTGAGCTATGGTTCAGAAAGCATGATATCATTTGATGTTGTTGCTCATGCATATGAACTGGATTTTTTGAGTCCTAAACTCTACCAAATTCCATTCCCTTTCCCCTTATGTGTGCTTTGAGCCTAAGACCTTGGTCTGGTAGTGTCCTAATTACTGTCCAGACCATAGTCTAACCTTCAATAGGTCTGCTCTTATTTGTTTGACAAAATAGGTTGGTCTGGGGTGTACCGGCCTGCTTTATGGCTGGGTATGACCACCAATCTATCATGGCTTCCCCAACACCTTTCACAATAACACTCATTCTTAGCAATTAAGTTTTGCCCCTCTCTTGCAATCATTGCCTTGGGACCCCTAAGCTCTCCTGAACTTGGATGCTTGAGAGCAGGCTTTTCCACACTGCACTGTTTTCTAATTCTAATTGGTATGTTGGGTGTAAGCAATGCCGGGAATTCCTAAAATTCCTTGGAACTTTGAAACATCCTAGATAAAGAGAGGGCTTTGAAAATCTATATCCCGGAAGTGGCTCAATCTCATATTATTAGACACTAAGTCTGAATTAGGCTGCTCAAATGTAGCTGTTAGTTTCTGATGTATTTGTTTTTACTCTTTTATCATTTTATTGGTCTGCAATAACTTGTATAAACTCAGGGAATCTAGTGAAAAGGGTGGGAGTCTTAATGTTCTGCAAAAAGGGTAGATCATGCTTCTTGTATCTTTACTGTTTATATGCAAATTCAATCATGTAGAAATAATGCTTCTAGGATCTTTACTATTTATATGCTAATTCAATCACATAGAAATCATGCCTATAGGAGTCAATGTTTAATTTTCAGCAATATTGCATATAGATATCATGCCTATAGGAATGTGAATATTCATGATATTAGGGAAACTTTTAGGTTTAATCGAATCAGAATCTGTTTACAAGTTTGTTAGTGTTCTAAAAGGGTTTTAAATCGATGACTCATAGATATCATGCCTATAGGAGTTTTAAATCAAACTTGCCTTGCTCGTCTAAAAGCGGTAACGACTTCACTAATTGACTGACTAAAACCAATGGTTTCTGAACTATTAAGCTTCTTTTTCTCACGCCCAAATCAATACAGCTCTTTTTCCTAAAATCTAATCTTTTGATAAACTTGCATGTTCTCTGAAACTTATTTTTTGGTAGTCTGATAAATGCTTTCCAACTCAGTTACATCTCACTTTTCTGCATATATCCTTTTAATTAGTTCTGCAACTCAAACTTGTTTTTTTCTTTAAACAATCTGCCTCTTTCGAAACTTGTTTAAAAGTACACTTTCTGTGTTGATCCGCAAATCAATGGTCTATTTTCTGGAAACTATTCTAAATCGTTTTCCTAAATCTGCAGCATACCTTTTTCTCAAAAACCTTCTACACCAGTTTATTTTCTAAAGTCAGTAATCTTATTCAATCCATGTTAATCAAGAACCTTAATCTTTGACAACTGTATCCGAGTATGCCTAATGCAGATTTCCTGTTTAAATATATGTGTTGAAATAGTCCGCTTACGGCTTAATCTAATTTAAGACCAAATCAGTATTTGCAAAGACATGCTAAACTGTGTCACTTATCTGATTTAAGGGGTTTATTTGAGCCTTACTTGCTTGATTGATCCTCCCTTTATTTGATACATGTTTTGAATGTCGAACTAGCATTTGTTCTTTAAACTCTATAGAGGCCCCCTCCCTTTCTCCCCTTTAGGATTAGAAGTCCTAATACCCCGGGACTGATAGGATTGGGGGGGGGGGGGGTGTACTAGCATGCAATAAGTAAACGAGACTATTCGCGCTTTAATACCTTAACGGGGTGGAAAGGGTAGAATATGGATATGATGACCGGTGCGCTGATATCACGTGCGATCCCTCTTTTGAGGAGTGTACGCCGGGTACTGCATTTATGTGATCCATATTATGTATTAACTTAGGACTCCCTTTCCCTTATAATGTTTCTTTTAGTTTTGTTTCTTTTAGCTAACTTTTCTAAAACTTTCCGTTTCTTTTTTCTTTTAAACTTATTTGCAATAATTGTGTGAAACCCTTAGTTGCTTCTTCCATCTTCTAAAGAAACAATTGTAGTATGGCCGGGAACCACACTAGTGGATCTTGAGGGGTGCCTAACACCTTCTCCTTGAGATAATCTCAAGCCCTTACCCAAACTCTGATTCTTCTTCTCAATTCTTTCCTTTAAAAGTGTCCTAATGCACTATAATTATTAGGTGACGTCTCTCCAAATTTCAAAACCCAATTCTCGCAAGGGAATAAGAGTTATCCTACCATAATGTTGTATACCCAATTCTGAAACCCCGGTTTGGGATGGAAAAGGGGGCGATCGACAATATATGACACGAATACAGTGAAGAAAAAATAGCAAAGAAGGGGAACTAAAGATACCAAAAAATTGAGTATTAGTTAAAACTTTTCTATAAAGTGAGTATAGGTTAAATGCGGTTGACCAAAGAGGGGCACCCCTTGAATGAAAAAAATATATTTTTTAATGTGACACTTACAAATGTGAATAACCTTATACCAATACATATAAACAAGAAAAAAGGAAAAAAATCTTAAATGACGAGATTTGAAGGAAAACAATTTTTGTAACGACCCGACCAGTCGTTTTTTTTATATTTGAGTCCTTATTTTTTTCTTGTAAAGCTTTTCTTGTGTGTATTGGTGGTTTTGTACCTTACTGGGATGGTTGGTTTTGTAATGACCTAAAATCACACCTTAAGGATCGTGATAGCACCTAGTCTCTAAAACTAGGTAAGATGATCACTTACAACAGTAAAAACCATAAAACATAATATTATGAAGCATAGTTTAATATAAACGCGAAAATAAAAGTGATACTAGGCAACATGGTAAAAATCACAATCAATCCCCAAGACTAGTAGTATACATCCACGAGCTCTAACTGAATACATCAAAATAACTCAAATACAGTACTGTTTGGATAGAGATGTGATAGTACAAGTGTAAGTAAAGGACTCTAAGGGACTATGACGATCAATGATGCTCTATCTTGATTACTCACGATCAAAGAAAACTCTCACGTTCTGGATCTGCTATCTCCAACACCCGGATCTATACAAAAATGTCAGAAGTGTAGTATGATTGCACCACGGTGGGTACCCAATAAGTATCAAGACTAACCTCGGTAGATTAGTTATGAGGTTCAAGTCAAGACACTCACTAATCAAATAACCTGTCCAAAATATATAAAAATGGCATAAAGGAATAATAATAGAAAGCACTAATTGTAATCTCATCAAATTAAGCGATAACCATTTAGAACATACGAAGGTCTCATTCCGACAATAAGTCATTAGATAGAATCACACACAAGGCACCTCATGCCCACATTATCAATCATCCCCCGCAACATAGGCCATACCCCGCACGACAAAGTCCTCATGCCACAATATAAGTCACACTCACACAACAAAGACCTCGTGCCACCATGTATATCGTACCCGTGTTAGCTACCAATAACACGTTCAAGAGAAATTCATCAAGAATCAGATAAAGTAATCAATAATATTAACTTTCTTTTATTTCAATCTGTCATGTTACCAATAACTCAACAGAATATGAGATAATAATACCATATTGGTAATCCATCTTGACGACAAATCGTCAAGTAATTATAGAGACACCGAGTAGCACATTGGGAACATACAACGAATCACGTAATATGCATGACACACACAAAGAAGTCATAAACACAAATAAAAATATCCCTTTGTCTTCAACAATACTCCCCCAGGCCATCACATATCATCCCTACATAGTCACCCTTATCTCACCGCGTGCACAACCATAAAATAAATACTCGTCTTGTCCACCCCACACGTATTAACAATATCCGTCCTCTCTATGTGCAAACCCGATATACATAGCCCGTCTTGTCTCACCACATGTGTAGTATTAAAAAAAACAATAGCATGTTTGAAACCCTGTGCAAACAGCCGAATAATCCGTCCACCAAGTCCACGTGTTCCATAATCATATCAACACATCATGCCAACAATTGTCATCAAGATATAAACTCATAATTTGCCAACAGAGTGCACAAGGAAGAAGTATCATAAAAAATTGAAAAACTTCTTTTTTCTAGTCAGGTCAATAATGTCATGAAATTCTTCGTTTTTCAACATTCCCCACTTGTCCGACTCTTGCTCAACAAGCGTCTATTATATTGAATTTACCCGATAGTCCCCATTTTGGGAACATCCACTGCCAAAGTCATTGAATGGGTAAGTCGCCAACCCTTGATAAAGGAAAGAGATTCTGTGTATGAATCACTCACATGTTCTTCTGAATTATATGTATCCGCTTTGGAATATTATTTTCAAGCACTAGAACGTAACCCATTCTCACCACAAGCTTTTAATAATATGGCAAGGATTTTTCCTACCCCTTTCTATTTCGACTTCTTTGAGAGGTGAAAGAGTAAGAAGGCGAGGCGGTACTTGTGATATTTCGGCATGGGACGCGTTTTATTTGGCAGATTTTTGGATGTTAAATACGAAAAGTGGGATCCGGACAAAATTGATGAAACGAGAGAAATCCGAGTTAATGGAAAGGAAAAAATAAAGGATAAATTCCACTCTCACCTTACAGAGACAGGATATAACAATATTAATTCTCCAGAATAAGCGATATTCACGGACGGTTGACCAAAATGAGTGAAAATGAAATGACTCTTCAAATAAGTCAATAATCCCGCAGGTGCTGAAACCATTAACAGAACCCCCAATAATTTATTGGGCACTGTACGAAGTATTTGAATTACAGGAAAGAAATACCATTCAGGTAACATTTCTTAAGGGGTTGCAAATGGATCTGCCGGTTCACTAATCATTGATGGTTCTAAAACGGCTCTTACCAACTTGATCTTGTTTCTCCTAGCAACAAACATGCATGAACCAGTTCACGAAGTATGCGTCCAGATAGTCCAAACCCAAGATCCATATACGAAACCAAAATAAGAATAACGAAGAAAAAGACATCGTGATGTAAGTCTGTTATTCCTTCGGAATCGAACCGATGACCATCTCATTGCAAATGGGCATTAGAATAGCTAAATCGCCCATTTCGTCAAGATAAACAAGGGGGATTCTATCATAAGTCGTTCGCTCCAAGAAAAAAAGTGCTGACCTGGGCATACGACGATTCTTTCACGACCTGGGGGCCCTTACTAGTTTGGGGGCTTTGATTGGCAAAAGCGGTTTTCGCGTTCTAGCCAGCAGTTGCCGGATTAGCCTTCAGACTTTCCTTTCCCGCTTATGAGGCTACTATGAAACATTTACTCATGGGTGGGGCAAGCTCTTCTATTCTGGTTCATGGTTTCTCTTGGCTATATGTTATGGTTCATATTCCGGATTGGGTTCATCCCTGTAGTAATCGTATGAATTGAGATTATTGCCGATGTAATCATAAAAAGCTAAATTTTCAGGAATTTTAGACTAGGCTTCTCCAAGGTATATCTTTTTGATCATAGGTTGAATCGATCATCAGAAGAAGAATTAGGCCAATGAATGGGAAGATCAAAATTTGGAAGAAGAATATTTAGAATAAATAGATATAGAGCGGGTAGCGGGAATCCTTTTTAGATATAAAAATCTAAATCGGATAGGATATATGGATGGATCTATCTTTCTATTCATATATATTACTAGATCGATGCAAAGCGAAGAACCTTACCAAGGCTTGACATGCCGCGAAAATTTAAGTAATTGAGGTTACACAAAATCTTCGCCAGAAAAGGAAAAAGTCAAACCAAATAAGGGAATGCGAATGAGTGTTAAACATAATAACATGAATTCACCTAACTCATTTTAGCAACAATCTCACAAGTGCCCAACTTGGACGAGCGGTTCTCTTAATAGAGTCATTTTCCATTTTGGATACATTTAAGTTGTTGCTTATTTGGTGAAGGGATTGCACATGTCGTGATTCTAGATATTATTGGTATGTCATTTCAATAGGATAGTTGGGCTTGATAAAGTAAGATCATTGGACCTAGAATGGGTGCCATCGGATTTGTTGCGATATAGTGGGAATGATAATGTCACTGACCATTAGAAATTGGCTATAGTTCTTGTCAAAGGAGAGGGAGCTCCAGTACTTGTTGATCTGATAAGTGGTTATGAGTTTCTCCTTGTTTCTTTTATCATTAGCAGTGTACGAAGGTTTTAGAATAAGGTTTTGTTGATACGATTAACCGGCGCAGGGTTAGTTTTGAGCAGTTATTCAAGTAGCACCACAACCGCAATAATATGAACCCATCATACATGGTAGAACCAAGACTCACGAATCTAACACAAAGGATCATATCCTAACTTAACTTCGCTGCAACGCGTGACCCCATCCAAACACTAGTCCACATGAAATACCCCAAGCCATAATATTCAAAATCAATAACCATGCTTAATGTTTCATCAAGTACCCAATGTGCATGACTATAACAACAGAGAAACAAATAATGCAATACTCAATAGTCAGAAGAGACATAACCAAGATGCAATCAACCATTCAATACCCTAATATCTATCATGCTCGAATTCCACTATAAGTGCCAAATAGGACCGCACTTATAACCAACAAATCCCAACCCCTCGTAGCCTATAAGGTAACTCATAGAATATCTCAAAAAAAGATTAAGCTCAACTTTAACCGAATGGCACATCCTCAAAAACAACAATATGGAGTCAACCGGCCCGATTTGGTATAGAATATACATCCTCATTAGGCATACCAATGGACCCCAAGTCCACTATGGTCACACACAAATAGATACATAACTCTCTGAAATCCCACGATGATTGAATCATAAAATATACTAGCATCTGGTTAGTTTCGGCCACATCTCCACATTCCACAACCACAAAACAATCTGCTCCTGGGAACTCCCATTCTCCAAATCCATAAAGAACACGAATCACCCTATTTGATCCCAACTCCATTTCCCGAAAGTCTAACACATCTCTCATACATGATCATCCTACGAGGAATACTTTGATAACTCTTCCGTGCCACATACTAAAATTTAAATATGAGGAGTAGATCAACCAGGTGAGTACTGCAATGCCAATGAAGCATTCGTAAGTCAAAACACAATGTGCCTTCTGAAATGCGCACCTATCTCAGGAAATACCAAGTATTAATAGAATTCATCTATACATATGAAACCGTCCATATTATCTAGGAATTCAGGACATTCCCTTTAAAATTGAATCGTGACCTTACATATGAAAATCTCAATCCTACGGAATGCACAACATCTATTATGCCATCATATGAAAAGTGCGAAGTCTCATGATCAACACTGAGTCGCCAGGAGAATACATACCCGATCATTTAGAAACCTCCATTAGACCTAATCTAGGAGAAAATATCAATACGCAATATGGTTCCCAGGCCAGTAGGAACTATCCACGTCGAACCATGATAGAAATCATCGAGAACACTTTGAAATCCATTTTAACATAAATAAACCATCATAACTGAATACCTCTAACTCAACCAAGCCACGCGGGTGACCAAAACCCAATAGAATTGCCACAAAACACATGTAGAACCTCACCATATCAAATGTACCCAAAGAACCGATCATATCCATTACCGTGTTGATCCAACATAGTACCAAGATTTTCTACTTCTCCAAGTTTCTACTGGATTGCCTTCAAGTTGACACTTCTCCTTGCTAGAACACCATGATCCTTACCCAAAGCTCACCACAAGAGGTCCTATCATAAACCACACGCCTTAAAACCCATAAGCCACTATATTCCCTCTTAAGTACCCTAAAAGTACCACAACTGAGACAGCCACACTGGAGAGACCTTATGTGAGTCTAAAGATGTTTCCTTCACCTTCTTGTTATTGAAACATATAATCCACAATGATATAGAAATGCTGCTAGTCTCGGCGCCATCTAATTTTAAACCTAGATTCTAGCCATATACAAATCTGAAAAATTCTCAATTGCAACGTATAAATCTTGAATCGATTAGAACCCTCTCGAGATTAATCCACCCTACTCAAATATGAAATGCACCATGCAAATGGGTCGAATGAAATATAATCAATTAGCACAAAAACATCCCAAAATAAGTAACCTCGCCTTAATGTAACCAAGTAAGTCCCTACTCCATGTGCACTACATCCGTGACGAATAGCAACTCATATCATTCCATGATTCCCATGTACCCATAAAAGTGTAATATAACCCATATTTAGAAGTTTCCTTACTCGAGTCATCCTCGATCTCAACCTCTACAAGTCATAACTTATTCACAAGTATGCCTCAAATCAAAACTAGTGCAAAACATAACCTTGCAATGAAATCGCCGGTGGCAGATTCCTACACTTAGCTCAAAGCCATAAAAAAAACACTCAATAACTCATAATACCCATACTCTTTTACTACCATAATCCTACACCAAAGTTTAACTCAATTCTTCAAAATCTCAAGTAACACAAACCATTTAATACCTCAAATCATCTGCAAATATCACATTCATCCTCGTAATGGTCAAGTCAACTATCATAACCGATCCAAACTTAGACCATACAAATATAACCTATTGGTAGAAAATAAAGCTTCCACACAACATCATAAAGATCACGCATGCGTAGATTACCTTGCAGGTTATAACTCACCTGCTTAGCTTTAAACTAACATCTCTTTATACCCTTTCGCAGCCACAACTACTACGTCATCACTTAATTTTCCTAAGTATGAACTCATCGATAGGACATGAGAATTTAATTCTTTCCACAAATGAAATAACATGAAAGATTCTCTTATAAATCTTCATAACTCAAGACTATATGACACATCCACCGAAATCAAGCACCCAATAGTCCTTTCCACATCACAAGCAAACCCATTTCATTACATCCAAACCATCTAAACACATCTCACAGTCACACCATACTCATCATGTAGATATATGGTTACTTATCGAGCCACAAATTCCACTTGTAGTGACACTACCGGACATATAAGTCCAAAAGCACGTACTTACACAATTGAAATCCCCGTGCTCAAGCTACAGTCAAAACCCGGCCTCAAATCCTCTAGATTGGCCCATCATTTGCACATAAAAATTGCATCTCGCACCTTATCCATAAAATAACAATTCATCACTGTGCAGCTGATATCAAGCTTTCACATGTGTATACCAGTACATGGTAGGAATTCAAAGAGTTACGCTTCAAGCTGAATCAATGCCGCATGATAAGGAAAGAAAGACGGGAAGTTTATCCTAAGTTTCATGTAGCCTCTCAAATATAGATATGGAGATCATCATATCGATCTACAAGACTCCACTAGACACTTGCTTATGACTTGTAGTACCTATGAACCTATAGCTTTGACACCAAATTATCACGATCCAAAATCCAACTAGTCGTAATGGAACCTAACCCAACCTGCTAGGTTACTCAAATTAATAACAATCCAATTTACTGAGATTGATTAAGAGAAAAAATGACAATACAACTGCTTTTATATAAGAATTTCCCAAAGACTGGTAGTACAAATCATGAGCATCTAAGATTTAGTGTATACAAAGCTGGTATAAATTAATGCATCATCTGTTTGAAATATACATGAATATTTGAAAGCTACCAAAATCAAGAGGCAGCTATAATCAGACACATGTATATCTTCAAATCTAGCTCCCCTCGTGAACAGTAACATCAACATCCAACATCTGCACGCAAGGTGCAGAAGTGTAGTATGAGTACAACCGACCCCATGTACTCAATAAGTTAACAAACGTAACCTTAGGTTGAAAGTAGTAATGAGCTGGAATATAGGTCGAAGTCCAATACTAATAGCCGACAACAGTTCATAACATAATAATAATAGTGCTAAAAGAAGTAACTCATAGATAAAATGCTAATCTCTTTCACAGTTTTGAAAAATAGGCATGCTTTTCAAAAATATTAGTGAAAACCCAAATCTTTTACCAGAATCCCAAAAGTATGAGTAAGTTTATAAAACTGCAGTTTTTTCCAAAGCTTTCGACAATAAATAAGATGTTTCATTTTTAGATATCATAAGGAAGGTACAACTCTATGCCTACATGGCACTATACAGGTAAAATCATGAATGTCACCAAAATTTGGTAGCATGAGGAAATGCATGTCCATGCATGTATCTCAAATACACATGCCAAACATAATACATCCTAGTGATGAACTCATACTCTCAAAGTGCTAAATCTCATGGTCTCACACTCTCACTTATCACGCTCGATACTAAGCACTGTACAGGGAAGATCCATCCTAACCAAATATAAATAAAACTCACGCTCAGTACTGTATATGGCCAATCCAGCCCAGGGAAGATCCATCCCAAATATATATATATATCAACTAACAGTCAGTCACTCAGTACTGTATAAGGCCGATTCAGCTCAGGGAAAATCCATCCCTAAACATAAATGATTCAGGCAATATCCATGCCCATGGAAGATTCATCCCTCAGTATAAATGTCAATTGTGATTACTGGGGATGTACAGATTCTAGAGGGGCTCCTTCTGTCCAAGCACTATAATAAACCAAATCCAGGCATAAATCAATAAAACATCCTGCAGCGTGCAGCCCGATCCCATAAATATCACTCATAATAAGACCCTCAGCCTCACTCTATCTTTAATCTCTCCAGTCTCTAGGGCTTACAATATCACGAAATTAGCCCAAAAATGATGATAGGATGTATCGATAAATAGCAACAGAGACTGAGATATGATATGCAATGAATAAGTATGACTAAGTACGAAATTTCAATTTAAACATATAATTCAATAGCAGAAATGACCTCAGTGGGTCACAATATTACCAACATATGCCTAAGTGTGATTTCTAGCATGGGTCATAATTCGGTTTCTCTAACACATGGAAAACACATAGAAAAATACAAGTTAATTGACCGCACAACTCGATTGAGTCACAATTACTACAGTGCACAGTCACACGCCTATCTCCTAGCATGTTCTTCACTTCCCAATAAATCATATAACACATATAATCAGCGTTCACACCTTCAACTCCAAGTTTAGAAGTGTTACTTACATCAACATGCCAAATTTAATACCGAGCAAGCCAAACAATGCTCCAAAATGCCATCCTGCATGTACTGACCTTCGAACGACTCAAAACTAGCTAAAAGAAACTCAAATATATAAATTAATGCCTAAGGAAACAATTCCAAATGATAAAGATCGAATCTTTAATCAAAAGCCCAAAATAGGCCAAAAATTCAAACCCAAGCCTACACATCAGAACCTGACAAAATTTATAAAATCCGACTACCCATTTAATTACGAGTTCAACCATACTAGTTACATTCAATTCCAACTCCAAATCGGTGTTCAAAACACGGAAATTCCCTTTATAAGACTTTAGTCAAAACCCTCGATTGTCTCGTGAAATCCTCAATAAAATACCAAAATGAAGATAGATTCATGGAACATAATAAAAATCAAGTAGAAAACGCATACCCAATTCATGCGGTGAAAATTGCATCCAAAATCGCCTAAATTCAAGCTCCACAACTCAAAATATGTTAAGTGAATAAAATCCTCAATTTAATATTACTTTGCCTTGTTTCCTATGCCAAACGATCTTGAAACTCAATTTTGATACTTTCAGTGGATTCCTTATGATATTTCAGTCAAATTAGGCTCTTGAATCACTCCATTTGACCTTATATTGAAGGAGATATGTTGGTTTCATTATTTGAAAATAGTGCAGATTTTTAAATACAAATTTAGTGACAATTTCGTAATTAGTTTTTAAAAAATCTGACAACCCAATTCTTAGCTAAATGATCATAAATTCCCCATACGATGTGAAAACTTGAAGGCTCCAGCTGCTATGATTACAAAATTATAATACAGACCTAATGCTTTAATCAAAATAGAGATTAGATCTCATTGGCTTAATATGGTACCATCTATGCTTGAAAAATAATGTCGAAATATGAAAAACGACTGCTACACAACTCAAATCTATTTGAAGCTCATGTGAGCCCTTGGGACCCCATCGGAACATGCCAATAAGTCCCATAATGTAACACAGACTTATTCGAGGCCTCAAATCACACATAACAACATCAAAATCACGAATCACACCTCAAATCGAACTTAATGAACTTTGAATCTTTGAACTTTCATAACGCGTGTCGAACCTAATAAAATCAACTCCAAATGAACTCAAATTTTGCACATGAATTTTAAATGACACAATAAAGCTATTCTAGTTTTCTTAAGTGCAATCTGAATTCGATACGCTCAAAGTCAACTCTCAGTCAAACTTATGAATTTTTTCAATCCTTCAAATTTCCAATTTTCGCCAATTAGTGTCGAATCCTTTTAGAAATATCCAAAATACAAATTTGGGCATGCGTCTGAGTCTAATATCACCATCCAGACTTAATGGAACCATCAAAACTTCGTTCTGGGGTAAAATTCACAAAAGTCAAACTTAATAACCTTTTCCAACTTAAAGCCTAAATCATGAAATTCATTCTTCCAAATAGATTTCAAATAACCTGAAAACCCACACCAAAGATTGACAAAAGTTATAATACATCATACAGAGCTACTCATACCCTCAAACTACCAAGTGAAGAGCAAATTCTTGAAATTGTTAGTCGGATCATTACACTATATGCCAAGTATCCATGTCAAATGAATGATTTTACGATGATATCCCTAGGTACACACACACACACACTCTCTCTCTCTCTCTCTCTCTCTCTCTCTCTTTCTCTCTCTCTCCCTCTCTCTCTCTCTCTCTCTCTCTCTTTCTCTCAACGTACTCAAGTTGTCTGTCTCAAATGCCATATTCGGCACATAGCACCATCATTTAGCATTGTACGGGTTCATGGCATCAATGCCCCTCACTAAAGCACATGTATGTATATCATTGTGCATGCACTCGTTGCTGTATGTAAGACTCGGGAGGGGTGGATCCTGTCGAAGTGCTAATCAAATGCCAATATGGCATGCTGCTGTGTGTATCCTGATCCACAATAATAATAAAGACAAGAAGACCTATTGCAGTGTGTAGCCCCATCCACAATAATAATAATAATAATAATAATAATAATAATAATAATAATAATAATAATAATAATAATAATAATAATAATAATAATAATAATAATAATAATAATAATAATAGCAGCATCAGTAGTAGTAGTAGCAGCAGCAGTAGTAGCAACAGTAGTAGTAGTAGTAGTAGTAGTAGTAGTAGCAGCAACAGCACTACTAGCAGCACCAGTAGTAGCAGCAGCAAGAGCAGCAGCAACAGCAGAAGTAGTAGTAGTAGTAGTAATAGTAGCAGCAGTAGTAGCAACAGTAGTAGTAGTAGTAGCAACAACAGTAGTAGTAGTAGCAGTAGCAGCAGTAGTAGTAACAACAGTAGTAGTAGCAACAGCAGTAGTAGAGGTAGTAGCAGCAGTAGTAGTGGTAGTAGCAGTAGTAGTGGTGGCAGTAGCAGAAGTAGTAGCAGCAGTAGCAGCAGCAGTAGTAGTAGAAGTAGTAGTAGTAGTAGTAGTAGTAATAGTAGTGATAGTAGTAGTAGTAGTAGTGGTGGTGGTAGTAGTAGTAGTAGTAGTAGAAGTAGTGGTAGTTGTGGTAGTAGTAGTAGTAGTAGTAGTAGTTGTAGTAGTAGTAGTAGTAGTAGTAGTAGTAGTAGTAGTAGTAGTAGTAGTAGTAGTAGTAGTAGTAGTAGTAGTAGTAGTAGTAGTAGTCATAGTAGTGGTAGTAGTAGTAGTAGTCGTAGTGGTGGTGGAAGCAGTACTAGTTGTGACGACCCAGAGGGTCATCACCGTAAATTTTCCCTTTCCTTGTGCTTCTGAGGCCTTAAAAACCTCTTATTGGGTTGCCTCGATTTGCGTGTGTAGTCCGGGCGCGAAGGCGGAAGTTGTTTATGTGAAAATATTTGAATTCTGTGTTAAAAACTATGAATTTTGATACCAATATTGCTATAGTTTACTTTGGTTAACGTTTTGAATAAACGGACCCGGACCATTATGCGACGGTCCCGAGGGTCCGTAATGAAATTGGGACCTGGGCGTATTCCCAGAATCGAAATCCGAGGTCCCAGGCCCGAGTTCAGAGCTTTTCAGTGACGAATTATTTTATGAATATGCCTAAGGAAAAATGAAAACGGATATTGATAAAAAATAATGGCATTGAGCTCGTATTTTAGTTCCGACACCTGGTACAAGTCTTAAATGGGCGTTAAGCGCAATCTGTAAAGTTTGGTTGAAAACGGACGTCGTTTGATATGTTTCGGACAAAAAGTGGAAAGTTTGAAAATTTTGAACTTAGAAATGAAAATCATGATTCTTGGGGGTTGATTTTGTGTTTTTGATGTTATTTTGGCGATTTGATCGCTCGAGCAAGTTTGTAGGATGATATTGAGTTAGTGTGTGCGTTTGGTTGGGAGCCCCGAGGGCTCGGAGGTGATTTCGGGGTGTCTTGGAGTGTTTTGAAACCTACAATAATAGCAGATTTTCCAACAGCTGTTGCAGAGCCATTTCTTCTTCGCGAACGCGGCACTTGACTCGCGTTCACGTAGCCCAATGTTCCTTACCTTCGCGATCGCGTCCTGTTCCATGCGTTCGCGTAGCTTAGCCACATCCTCATCGTGTTCACGTGTCTGTTTACACGTTCGCGTAGAACTACCCAGGACCCTCCCCCCTATTTTCCTTCTTCGCGTTCGCTTAAGTCCCATCGCGAACACGGTGCCTTAGGAAATTTCTACATCGCAGACGCTGCCCAGGTGTCGCGTTCGCGAAGCACAAAATGCTCCAGTGATTATAAATAATTCCAGAACAGTGTGCATGGGAGTATTCACAATTTTCACTCGAACTTCTTCTTCTCCAAGGCTCCCAAGCGTCCATTGAAGCCAGATTTAACCTAGACTTCGTGGGTCAGTAAATTCTAACTAAATTCTTCCATTTTCCATCAATAGTCATTGAAATCCCAGCTATAATACATGAAATCAAAGTAGGATTTAGGGGTTTTGAGTTTAGTTAGGGTGTATGGGATTTTGGGTATTTCAACCTCAATTTGAGGTCGAATTTGAAATCTAATCATATATTTGAACTCGTGGGGTTATGGGGGATTGGGTTTTGGTCCGAGCCTCGAGTTTGGACCACGTGGGTCCGGTGTCGGATTTTAGTATTTTAGAAAGTAAGCTAGGAAATGCATTTCTAGACTATGGGCTTGTGTTTTTGGATTCTTATTGATAATATTAAATCGAATTATGTTAGATATCGTTGGTTCGGAGTCGAATTCTAGAGCGAAGGTGATTGTTGAGCTTTGAGTTGCTATTTTTGGCTTTGAGGTAAGTGTTCGATCTAGCTTTGGCTTGAGGGAATAGGATTAGATTGTGATTTGTTATGTGCTATGTTGGGTCGGTGTATAGGTATGGTGACGGTTACCTATGCGTCCGAGTCAAGCATGACTGTGATGTCATATTTGCTATTAAATTGTGAAATAAGTGACCAATTGTGATAATACTTGTTACAAGAACCATGAAGTGAAAGTGGAGAATTAAATGAACTAAAAACGAATTTTTGGTATTTTTCCCTTACCGGGACCATTTGTTGAGTTGTATTCCCTTGCCGGGACATATTATTGAGTTGTATTTTCCCTTGCCCGGATCACTTGTTGTATTGTTTTCCCTTGTCGGGATATTCTGTCTTGATGTGTATGTGTTTCCTTGTTCCCGTCTGGCTGTGACCATAGTTTGGGAGAGGAAGAGAGAGTAAAAGCACGATGGATATTGTTGTGACTGTTTATTGAGAGTAAAAGCACGAAGGGTGATGTCGTCCATTGTTTATTGAGAGTAAAAGCACAAAGGGTGATGTCGTGCACTGTTTATCGAGAGTAAAAGCACGAAGAATGATGTCGTGCACTGATTATCGAGAGTAAAAGCATGAAGGGTGATGTTGTGCCTTTTATTTGATATTCCTGGTGAGAAATGAGAGTAAAAGCACGAAGGGTGATGCCATGCAGCCGTTGATTCATTCGATTTCTTGTTTAATTATTATTTATTCAGTTTCATCTCTTGATGGTAGACGTTATAATTGAACTGTTACTCCCCCAGAATGTCCCCTTTCCTCTTTAATTGCCTAAATTCTTGCTCTCTTCCTGTTATTACATATATCTGTACAGGTTAGTTGCGATAGGTCCGGTTAAGCCTCGTCACTACCTCGTCAAGGTTAGGCGGGGTACTTACCAGCACATGGGGTCGGTTGTGCTAATACTACGCTTCTGTGCCTTTTTGTGCACAGGTCAGGACCCAGGCTACAGACCGCAGCTTTTGACCGGGAGTGATCCTTCAGTCCAGAGGCTCTGAGGTAGTTCGCTGGCGTTCGCGGGCCCCGAGTCTCCTTTATCTATTCCTCTCAGTTTGTTTAATTGAATCAAACAGACATGTTATGTATTTTTGTTCAAACTATTGTTTTTAGTACTCTGTTGGTAGTCCGTCAGTAGTGACACCAGATACTGGGAAGAGACATATTGTTAATTTTCGCATATTTATTTTCGCTATTGTTGTTAAAAGACTTCCGTAGGTTTAATTAAATATTTTAGTATTTCACTTGTTTTAGATTTAAGAATGGTAAAAATGATTATAAAGGTTACGACTTCCGATGGTGGGTAAATCCAGGTCGTGACAACTGGGTATTAGAGCACTAGAATATGTGGGTGTCACAACTCACGGACAAGCTTGGTAGAGTCTGAGGGAACAGTACGAAGACGTCTGTATTTATCCCCCAGAGGCTACAAAGTTAAGAAAAGTTTCACTTTGTTCATTCTTGTCGTGCGATTCTGTTATTCAAATAATTATTGTCATTATACTATATTATTTCGAAGATGGCAAGAACACGCGCGTCTTCTTCTTCCGCGCAGCAGCCCGAGTCCCCAGCAGCAGCTCCCGCGAGGGGCTGAGGCCGTACGTGAGGCCGTGCCAGGGGCAAGGCTCAGCCCCAGGCAACAATTCCAGAGGTGGAGCCTCATATTGACTTTGATGAGGAGGTTCCAGCTCCACCAGCCCCAGTGGGCCAAGCTCGGGTTTCAGGAGGAGGGATGTTTTCTTCGGATCTTCAGGATACCCTTGTCCGCATAGCAGGCTTTATGGAAAGTGTGGCCAGAGCAGGATTGCTGCCAGTAGCACCAGCCACTTCTCAGGCTGGAGGATGGCTTCGGACTCCTGCTACACGTACTCTGGAGCACGTAGCTCCCCAGATTCAGGTTCCGTTGGTTCACCCCGCAGTGGCAGCTCAGACATGCATTACAACTCAAGCCGAAGATGGGGAGGCCATGTCTTCAGATGGTTTGTGGAGACTTGATCCGTTCTCCAAGCTTTTCACTACTACTTTCAGTGGTGCTTCATTGGAGGATCCCCAAGATTTTCTACACAGTTCTCATGAGATCCTCAGGACTATGGGGATAGTGGAGACCTATGGGGTCGATTTTTGTACTTTCAAACTTGTGGGATCCGCCAAGACTTGGTGGAGAAATTATTGTCTATCTAGCCAGAAGGGTCCACAGCTTTTACATGGGATCAGTTTGCGGAGTTATTTTTGGAGAAGTTTCTCCCTGTCACTCAGCGGGAGGAACTTCATAGATAGTTTGAGCATCTTCAGCACGGTTCTATGACAGTTACACAGTACGAGACAAGATTTGTTAACTTAGCACGCCATGCAGTAGTGATACTCCCTACAGATCGGGAGAGGGTCAGTGGTTTATTAATGGATTGATTCAGCCCAATAGTCTACAGATGTCTGTGGGATTTGGCAGTGACATTACTTTTCAGGAGGCGGCCAATGCGGCCCGCCGAGTAGAGATGGCTTTGGCTCGAGGAGGTGGTCAGAGTTAAAACAAAAGACTTCGATATTCTGGCATTTTTAAAGGTACCTCATCTAGAGGTAGGGATTTCCATGACAGAGGCCATCCCCAAAGACCTTTCCATTCGGCACTTCAGGTTTCTCATGGTACGCCAGGCGGTGGTGGCCACCAGCAGTATTACTAAGATCAGCGGTCTTTTAGCACACCACCAGCCCCTATCAGTGCACGCCACTTCAGAGCTTCAAGGGAGGACATACCGGTCGATAGGGCCAGTAGTCTCAGCTGTCGAGGGCATGTTATAGCTGTGGTGACATAGGTCATGTTGTCAGATTTCACCTTGAGCCTCGAGTAGTTCTCAGCAGCAGGGTCCTCGCCCTACGATTCAGGCAGGTGATCCACAGGCCGCCCAGCCAGCTAGAGGCGGGGGTAGGGATCATAGAGGTGGAGGGACAGACCGTAGAGGTGGAGCCTGGACTGCCAGAGGTAGGGGTCAGTCCGCAGGAGATCGTCCTAGAGATGCGTTCAGGGAGGTGGGGGCCAGCCCCGTTGTTATGCATTGCCAGCCAGGTCATCTGATGTTGTGATTACAGGTACTATATTGGTATGTGATAGGGTTGCTTCGGTATTATTTGATCTGGCATCTACTTATTTTTATGTTTCATCCTATTTTGCACCCTATTTGATCATGCCTAGTGAGGCTCTAGGTATTCCTGTATATGCGTCCATACCGGTTTGTGATTCTATAATGGTCGACCGAGTGCATCATTCTTGTGTAGTAGTATATAAGGGGTCTTGAGACCCGTGTCGAGTTATTACTTCTAGACATGGTGGACTTCGATGTTATATTGGGGATGGACGTGTTGTCCCCGTATCATGCTATCTTGGATTGCCACGCCAAGACCGTAACTTTGGCCTTGCCACACTTGCCCCGACTTGAGTGGAGAGGGACCCCGGGTCATGCCACCCGTAGTGTTATTTTGTATGTCTAGGATCGGTGTATGGTCGAGAAGGGGTGTATAGCATATTTGGCGTATGTTTGCGACTCCAGCGCAGAGGTTCCATCTAAAACATCCATTCCTATTGTTCGGGAGTTCCCTGAGGTTTTTCCTTCAGACATGCCAGGTATGCCACCTGACAGGGATATTGACATCTGCATTGATTTGGCTCCTGACACTCAACCTATTTCTATTCCGCCGTATCGCATGGCCCCACCAGAGTTGAAAGAGTTGAAAGAACAGCTTCAGGATTTGCTTGACAAGGGTTTCATTAGACCTAGTGTATCACCTTGGGGTGCGCCAGTGTTGTTTGTGAAGAAAAAAGGATGAGTTGATGAGGGTGCGCCAGTGCCAGAGTTTTTCGAAGATAGTTTGATGTCTGGCTATCATCAGCTGAGGATTAGTTTCGTACTAGGTATGGGCATTATGAGTTTTTGGTCATATCGTTTGGGTTGACCAATGCCCCGGCAGCATTCATGGAGTTGATGAACTGAGTGTTCAGGCCTTACTTGGATCTATTTATGATTCTATTCATTGATGATATCTTGGTATACTCCCGCAGTCAGGATGAGCATGGGCAGCACCTCAGAGTGGTTCTTCAGACTCTGAAGGATAGCCAGGTTTATGCCAAATTCTCAAAGTGCGAATTTTGGTTGAGTTTAGTAGCATTCCTGGGTCATGTCGTATCAGTGAGGGTATTCAGGTAGACCCGAAGAAGATAGAGGCAGTCAAGAACTGGCCTCGACCAGCTTCAGCCACAGATATTCGGAGCTTCTTGGGGTTAGCTGGTTACTACTAGCATTTTGTGGAGGGGTTTTCATCCATCGCAACCCCGATGACTAGATTGACTCAGAAGGGTGCCCAGTTCAGGTGGTCAGATGAATGCGAGGTGAGCTTCAAAAAGCTCAAGTCAACCCTGACTACGCCACCGGTATTGGTTTTCCCACGGGATCTGGGCCTTATACTGTATATTGTGATGCTTCCCGCATCGGACTTGGCGCAGTATTGATGCAGAACGACAAGGTCATAGCATATGCTTCGAGGCAATTGAAGATCCACGAGAAAAATTATCTAGTTCATGACTTAGAAATGGCAGCCATTGTTCATGCCTTGAAAATCTGGAGGCATTATTATTTTGGTGTGACGTGTGAGGTGTACACGGATCTCAAGAGCCTTCAGTACTTGATCAAGCAGAAAGATATTGAATTTGAGATAGCGGAGGTGGTTGGAAATGTTAAAAGATTATGATGTTTCTATTTTATACCACCCAGGGAAGGCCAATGTTGTGGCCGATGCTTTGAGTAGGAAGTCCGCAAGCATGGGTAGCCTTGCATATATTCCAGTTAGCCAGAGACGCTTGCCTTGTATGTTAAGACCTTGGCCAATAGATTTGTGCGATTGGATATTTCTGAGCCCAGCAGGGTGTTAGCTTGTACTGTTGCTCGCTCGTCATTGATGAAGCGTATCCGGGAGCGGCAGTTTGATGATCCCCATTTGTGTGTCCTGAGAGACAAGGTGCAGAGGGTAGGTGCCAAGGAGATGAATTTGGGAGATGATGGCATGCTGAGGTTGCAGGGGCGAGTTTGTGTGCCCAATATTGATGGTATTTGAAAGTCGATCTTAGCGGAGGATCACAGTTCTCAATATTCTATACATCTGGGCGCCGTGATGATGTATCAGGATTTGATACAACATTATTGGGGGCGCAGAATGAAGAAAGACATTGTTTCATATGTGGCGCGTTGTCTAAATTGTCAGCAGGTTAAGTACGAGCATCAGAGGCCTGGTGGGTTATTTTAGAGGATTGAGCTTCCCGAGTGGATGTGGGAGAGGATCACCATGGATTTTTTAACTGGCCTTCCGATGACTCGGAAGAAGTTTTATGCCATGGGTTATTATTGATCGGCTGAATAAGTCAGCGCATTTCATCCCAGTTGCCACCACCTACTCATCCGAGAGGTATGCTGAGATTTATATCAGGGAGATCGTTCGCCTTCATGGGGTGCCCATATCTATTATTTTGGATCAGAGTGCGTAGTTTACCTCGCATTTCTGGAGAGCGGTGCAACATGAGTTGGGTACCCAGGTCCATTTGAGTATAGTATTTCACCCCCAGACAGACGGTCAGTCCGAGAGGACCATTCAGATTCTTGATGATATGCTCCGAGCCTGTGTTATTGATTTTGGAGGCTCGTGGGACCAGTTCTTTTCGTTAACGGAGTTTGCCTACAACAACAGTTACCAGTCTAGTATTCAGATGGCCCTGTATGAGGCGTTGTATGGTAGGCGGTGTCGGTCCCCAGTCGGATGATTTGATCCTGGAGAGGCCCGGTTATTGGGTACATATTTGGTACAAGAGGCCTTGGATAAGGTCAAGATCATTCAGGACAGACTTCGGTCAGCTCAGTCCAGGAAGAAGACTGTTGCAGACCGTAAGGTCAGGGATGTTTCTTTCATGGTAGGTGAGCGAGTATTGCTTCGTGTATTGTCTATGAAGGGCGTGATGAGGTTTGGGAAGAAGGGAAAGCATAGCCCTAGGTATATTGGTGCGTTTGAGATTATTGACCATGTGGGGAAGGTGGCTAATAGGCTTGCGTTTCCGCCTAGCTTGTCGGCTGTGCATCCGGTTTTTCATGTATCCATGCTTCGGAAGTATCACGGTGATCCCACCCACGTGTTAGATTTTAGAACGGTCTAGTTGGACAAGGATCTGTCACATGAGGAGGAGCCGGTGGCTATTGTAGACCGGCAGGTTCGACGGTTGAGGTCACGAAGTTTTCCTTTAGTGCGTGTTCAGTGGAGAGGTCAGCCTTATGAGGCATCGACCTGGGAGTCCGAGTCTGATATGCATAGCCGTTATCCCCATCTATTCCCCGACTCAGGTACTTCCTTCTTTTGTCCGTTCGAGGATGAACGATTGTTTTAGAGGTGGAGGATATGACGACCCACAGAGTCATCACCATAAATTCTCCCTTTCTCTGTGCTTCCGAGGCCTTAAAAATATCTTATTAGGTTTCCTCGATTTTCGTGCGTAGTCCGGAAGTGAGGGCGGAAGATTTTTTTGTGAAAATATTTGAATTCTCTGTTAAAAACTATGAATCTTGATACCAATATTGCTATGGTTGACTTTGGTCAATGTTTTGGGTAAACGGACCCTGACCCGTGATAAGACGGTCCCGGGGGTCCGTAGTGATATTTGGGACCCGAGCGTATTCCCGGAATCAAAATCTGAGGTCCCAAGCCCGAGTTCGGAGCTTTTCTGTGAAATTACGTTATGAATATGCTTAAGGAAAAATGAAAACGGATATTGATAAAAAAATAATGGCATTGAGCTCGTATTTTAGTTCCGACACCTGGTACAAGTCTTAAATGGGCGTTAAGCGCAATCTGTAAAGTTTGGTTGAAAACGGACGTCGTTTGATATGTTTCGGACAAAAAGTGGAAAGTTTGAAAATTTTGTACTTAGAAATGAAAATCATGATTCTTGGGGGTTGATTTTGTGTTTTTGATGTTATTTTGGCGATTTGATCGCTCGAGCAAGTTTGTAGGATGATATTGAGTTAGTGTGTGCATTTGGTTGGGAGCCCCGAGGGCTCGGAGGTGATTTCGGGGTGTCTTGGAGTGTTTTGAAACCTACAATAATAGCAGATTTTCCAGCAGCTGTTGCTGAGCCATTTCTTCTTCGCGAACGCGGCACTTGGCTCGCGTTCGTGTAGTCCAAAGTTCCTTCCCCTTCGCGATCGCGTCCTGTTCCACGCGTTCGCATAGCTTAGCCACATCCTTCATCGCGATCGCGTGTCTGTTTACGTGTTCGCGTAGAGCTACCCAGGACCCCCCCCCCCCCCCATTTTCCTTCTTCGCGTTCGCGTAAGTCCCATCACGAACACGGTGCCTTAGCAAATTTCTTCATCGCGGACGCGACCCTGGTGTTGCGTTCGCGAAGCAAAAAATGGTCCAGTGATATTAAATAATCCCAGAACATTGTGCACGGGAGTATTCACAATTTTCACTCGAACTTCTTCTTCTCCATGGCTCTCAAGCATCCATTGAAGCCCCATTTCACCTAAACTTCGTGAGATAGTAAATTCTAACTAAATTCTTCCATTTTCCATCAATAATCATTGAAATCCTAGCTCTAAAACATGAAATCAAAGTAGGATTTAGGGGTTTTGGATTTAGTTAGGGTTTATGGGATTTTGGATATTTCAACCTCAATTTGAGGTTGAATTTAAAATCTACTCATATATTTGAACTGTGGGGTTATGGGGGATTGGGTTTTGGTCCGAGCCTCGAGTTTGGACCACGTGGGCCCGGTGTCGTATTTTAGTATTTTTTGAAAGTAAGCTAGGAAATGCATTTCTAGGCTATGGGCTTGTGTTTTTGGATTCTTATTGATAATATTAAATCGAATTATGTTAGATATCGTTGGTTCGGAGTCGAATTCTAGAGGAAAGGCGATTGTTGAGCTTTGAGTTGCTATTTTCGGCTCCGAGGTAAGTGTTCGATCTAACATTGGCTTGAGGGAATAGGATTAGATTGTTATTTGTTATGTGTTATGTGGGGTCGATGTATGGGTATGGTGACAGTTACCTATGCTCCCGAGTCAACCATGACCATGATGTCATATTTGCTATTAAATTGTGAAATAAATGAGCATTTGTGATAATTACTTTATACAAGAACCATGAAGTGTAAGTGGAGAATTAAATGAACCAACAAACGAATTTTTGGTACTTTTTCCTTGCCGGGAAAATTTGTTGAGTCGTATTCCCTTGCCGGGACATATTGTTGAGTTGTATTTTCCCTTGCTGGGGTCACTTGTTGTATTTTTTTCCCTTTCCAGGATATTCTGTCTTGATGTATATGTGTTTCCTTGTTCCCATCTGGCTGTGACCATCGTTTGGGAGAGGAAGAGAGAGTAAAAGCACGAAGGGTGATGCTATGCACTGTTTATTGAGAGTAAAAGCGCGAAGGGTGATGTCGTGCATTGTTTATTGAGAGTAAAAGCACGAAGGGTGATACCGTGCGCTATTTATCGAGAGTAAAAAGCATGAAGGGTGATGTCGTGCGCTGATTATCGAGAGTAAAAGAACGAAGAGTGATATCGTGCCTTGTATTTGATATTCCTGGTGAGAAATGAGAGTAAAAGCACGAAGGATGATGTCGTACAGCAGCTGATTCATTGGTTTTCTTGTTTAATTATTATTTATTAAGTTTCATCTCTTGATTGTAGAAGTTATAATTGAACCGTTACTCCCCCAGAATGTCCTATTTCCCCTTTATTTGCCTAAATTCTTGCTCTCTTCCTGTTATTACATATATCTGCACAGGTTTGTTGCGTTAGGTCGGGTTTAGCCTCGTCACTACCTTGCCGAGCTTAGGCGGGGCACTTACCAGCACATGGGGTCAGTTGTAATGATACTATGCTTCTGTGCCTTTTCGTGCATAGGTCAGGACCCAGGCTACGGACCGCAGCTTTAGACCGGGAGTGATCCTTCAGTTCAGAGGCTCTGAAGTAGTTCGCTGGCGTTCGCGGGCCCCGAGTCTCCTTTATCTATTTCTTTAAGTTTGTTTAATTGAATCAAACAGACATGTTATGTATTTTCGTTCAGACTATTGTTTTAAGTACTCTGTTGGTAGTCCGTAAGTAGTGCCACCAGATACTGGGTAGAGACATGTTAAATTATTTTCGCTATTGTTGTTAAAAGACTTCCGCAGGTTTTAATTAAATATTTTAATATTTCACTTGTTTTAGATTTAAGAATGGTAAAAATGATTATAAAGGTTGTCTTGCCTAGCTTTGACAATAGGCGCCATCACGAATCCCGATGGTGGGTAAATCCGGGTGCGACAGTAGTAGTCGTAGTAGTGGGGGTAGCAGTAGTGGTGGCAGAAGTAGTGGTGGTGGCAGCAGTAGTAGTGGCAGCAGTAGTAGTGGTGGCAGTAGCAGTAGTAGTGATTGTAGTAGTAGTAGTAGTAGTAGTGGTGGCAGTAGTAGCAATAGCAGTAGTAGCAGTTGTAGTAGTAGTAGCAGCAGCATCAGTAGTAGTAATAGTAGTAGTAGTAGTAGCAACAGCAGTAGTAGTAGCAGTAATAATGGCAGCAGCAGTAGTAGTAGCAGTGGTGGCAGCAGTAGCAGCAGTAGTAGATGTAGTAGAAGTAGCAGCAGTAGTAGCAGCAGCAGCAGCAGCAGTAGTAGTAGGAGCAGTATTAGTACTAGTAGCAGTAGCAGTAGTAGTAGTAGTAGGAGCAGTATTAGCAGGAGCAGTAGCAGCAGTAGCAGTAGCAGTAGCAGCAGTAGTAGTAGTAGCAGTAGCAGTAGTAACTACTATTGCATTGGTCGCAGTAGCAGCAGCTGCAGCATTGGTAGCAGGAGCAGCAGTAACTACTGCAGCATTGGTAGCAGTAGCAGCACCAGCAGCAGTAGGAGGAGTAGGAGTAGTAGTAGTAGTAGTAGTGGAAGTAGTAGTAGTGGTAGTACTAGTGGTGGTGGTAGTAGTGGTGGTAGTAGTAGCAGTGGTGGTAGTAGTAGCAGTGGTGGTAGTGGTGGTAGTAGTGGTGGTAGTGGTGGTAGTGGTGATAGTAGTAGTAGTACTGGTAGTAGTCGTAGTAGTAGTGATGGTGGTAGTAGTAGTAGCAGCAGTAGTAATAGTGGCAGCAGTAGCAGTCGTAGCAGCAGTAGTAATAGTGGTAGCAGTAGCAGTCGTAGTGACAGTAGTGGTGGTGGCAGTAATAGTAGTGGTGGTAGCAGTAGTAGTGGTGGCAGCAGTAGTAGTGGTGGCAGCAGTAGTAGTGGTGGCAGTAGTAGTAGTAGTGGCAGTAGTAGTTGTAGTAGTAGTAGTCGCAGTAGTAGCAGTACTAGCAGTAGCAGCAGTAGTAGCAGTAGCAACAGTAGTAGCAGTAGCAGCAGTAGTAGCATTGGTAGCAGTAGTAGCATTGGTAGCAGTAGTAGCAGTGGCGGCAGCAGTAGCAGTAGTAGCAGCAGCAGTAGTAGCAGTAGTAGTAGAAATTTAGAAAAGTTTAGATCCGACCCCGATTCGATATTCAAGATCCGACCCTGATTCGATATTCGAATCTCAAATATTCAATTTAGAAAAGTTTAGATAAAAACTCCCTATTTTTCTTTTGAAATCATCAATCGAATGGCAAAACTCAATGATGGAATCATGGAATATAACCAAAATAAAGTAGAAATACCTAATGATATCCCTCAAATATATTATGTTCTGCCCAGGAATCTCCGTATTTGCGGTTAAATTGCCATATCTGCAATGTCGCTTTTTCGGCCATGACATCGCTTATACGACAAACACTGATACCCCAACTAATCACATCTACGGACAACACCTCACATCTGCAAGCCCCCAGAGTTGGAAAAACCATCGCATCTGCGCACGCATCCAGTTTCCGCCTACATGGAATATGTGGACAATCTATTGCATCTGCGCTTCTGCTTCTCCGATCAATCTCCGCATTTGCGTTCACCAAACCCAGGCATCTCATTCTGCCTCTGCGCCCCTATTGCCGCTTCAACAGCGTCGTACCTGTGCGCAAATTTTGGCAGGTGCGGTCAAACCATGTATTAAAATCTTAGCAATGCCAACATGATCTGAAATGGTTCGAATCAATCTGAAACACAGGAAATATCCCCATTCACTGGTCTGAGATCTACATGTATGAATTGGACCCGAATGATCAACTCTGAACCCCTTGGGACCCTGATCGAACATACCAAAAAGTTTCAAAATATTTCACGGACCTATTTGAGGCCTCAAATCACACACAACAACATCAAAAGCACGAATCACGCCTCAAATCAAACTTAATGAACTTTTGAATTTCCAACTTTCAAACTCGTGGAAAACCACATCAAATCAACTTGAATGGATCTCAAATAGTTCAAAAAAATATAATAAACCTATTCCAACTCCGGGAAAAATGATCTGAACCCGATATCATCAAAGTCAAATCCCAATCAAACTTATAAAAATTCCAAACATTCGAATTGCCAACTTTCGCCAAATAATATTGAAACCTTCTAGAAATATCCAAATGCAAATTCAAGCATATGCCCAATCCAAAATCACCATCCGGACCTAACGGAACCATTAAAATTCCGGTTCGGGGTCAAACATAAAAAAGTCAAACTTGGTCAACTCTTTTAACTTAAAGATTCCTAGTTGAGAATCATTATTCCAAACCAATCCCAAAAAACCGATTGATGATGCACGCATGTCATAATAGATCATATAAAGTTACTCATGACCTCAAACCAGTGAAATGAGTGCAAATGCTCAAAATAATCGGTCGGGTCATTACAAACATGTAGCAACTAATTGACATATAACAAATAAGCATTAATAACAAGTAAGGACATTTAGAAAATCAAAGCATGTATGAAATATACAATAGACTAAATAAAGATATAATGGTAAATATCTATTTCGCATGCTTGAACCCATGGCAACACATATGCACTCATCACCTCGCATATAACCATCCCAACACTTAGTTCATGTAGCAAATAGACTAAACAAGTCTAAATTCCCTCAAGTCAAAATTAAACATGACACTTATCTCTTTTCGCAACAGAATGAACAATCCATCATGGTTTTTCTATTAGAATAACCTTCCAAACCAGTCGAATCCAGCAAAAATCATTCCGTAAACCTAAAATAAGCTTTAGAAAACTACCCACGAGTGAAAAACATTCACCTTTAACTAAATTCAAAAAGTCAACAAAAATCAACCCTGACCCGCATGGTCAAAACTTGAGATTCGGACCAAAATCCGATTACACATTTGCCCTGAACCCGATTATGTAATTTATTTCGAAATTCAACCTTATTTTGAAGTCTAAATCTCAACTTTACAAAATTCCTAAATTCTTCCAAAAAATCCTAATTTCTACCATGAAACTCATAGATTTAAAGATAAAAATCAATGAGTGGCCATGAAAATACATCAAAACTAGTGAAAAACCAATTACCAATGAAGTTGGGATGAAAATCTCTTAAATCAACATTGCTAGACTAGGAGGCAATACAAGCCTATAAGAAACCTCCCCAGCTCCCTTAAATATCTCGAAAGAGCGAATAAAACTCAAGCTCAACTTTCTCTTCTTCCTAAATTGTATCACGCTCTTCATAGGGGATACTCAGGGAAGAGCCTTCTCACCCACCATGCAAGCAACATCTAGAACCAATTAATCTGGATAACTCGTTTGCCTAGATTGAGCTGTACATAGTCGTTACCTTAACCTTCTTCCTAGACTAAGATGTACATAGTCGCTCCCGAATTACTTTAACCTTCTTCATATCATCACAGACCAAATCAGTGCCCAAAAATCTAACCTCTTGATAGCATCCTAGGAAGCTTAACTCTACTCAAGATAAGGATGAATCTTTGAAATCTCAAGAAGGGCCTTTAACAAGAAGTCAAGCTAAAGAGTTGAAAAAACAAAGTCATTAGACTTCAAGTGCAAATAAAGAAGCTGTTAATTAGGAGAAAGAGGTCAAGGATTAAGGATATGAGTTGGCTAGGTGTTAAAATTATTTTGATGACCAAATTTATTTCCAAGAAGAGGAGTATTAGATCCCAAGAGTCATCCTTTGAAGAAGGTTTATCAGCCCACTTTTGTACCAATTTGGCACCTAAAATGTGTCCAAATTGCATCCTAATAAGTCCTACATGAAGTCACATTCTTATAACAAAAAAAGGACTTACTTGATGTCAAATAAGGTTACAATAGTCGTGCTAAAAGTTGAGTGCAAATTGGTACCAAATTGTTTGCAAATTGTCTTCAATATTTTCAAGATTTCGAAGTCTAAGATTGATTTTTGACTTTCAAGATCATATCCTAAGGTAGTTGGATATTTTGTCCAAAGTAATTAGGACTTTATTTCTTTTTCAAAGATTTGTAAGATTTTCAAAATTGGATTTGGACGGTCCTTCTTGCATGGACTTGGGCTTGCTTTGATGATGGGTAGAAAAAATTCCTGATTTTCTTTCCTCGGCAAATGAAGTTTCTGCCCTTGTTGAGTGATGAAAAGGCGAACGGTCGTATATCATAATATTATGTAAAAAATCCCATGATATAAAGCCTAGCCCTATCTTAACCTTATGATCCTAGTCAGCTCGTCTCTGCCTCTCTATAAGGGCCCCTTTTTTTAGATTAGTTTCCTGCTAGGAGTCCCTAGAGTTGAAATAATAATCAATAGAAGTCCCAATAGAAGTTTATTGACCTGGATCTTCAATCGACGATCATTCAAGATCATATTCTAAAGTAGTTGGACATTTTGTCCCAAAGTAGTTAGAACTTTTTGTCCAAAGTAGTTAGGACTTTCTTTTTTTGTTTCGGTAGAATTAAGTAACTCCCTCTCTCTATGAAGGGGTGCCTTATTTATTTTTAGAATATGATGGATAATATCAATAAAGAAATGTGAGAATTTTCTTGCACCATTGTGAGTGGTTACTCTTGGATTATTCTTCAACCTTCAAGAATCAACTTAAGGTGGTAAGATTAAACTATTTTTGAAATTTTAGATCACTTCTAGGTAATCAAGAAAGATAATATGTTTAGGATTAATGTTGTTATTGTTATTCTTAAGGGTTGGGTTTCACCATTTTCGAAATCTTAGATCATTTCTATGTAAAAGAAGTGTCCACATATGAAGTGCCTTAACTTAACTCTAGTTAGCTTATAATCGTAGTTAGTCACATTAGTTAATTAGTTAGTTAATGGTACAGTCGTACATATATTGGTTAGTGGAAGTAGTTAAATGTAATGGTGGTGTATTCACTCTCAATATTATCGAAGAAGCATTTTCTTCTTCTGCACTTTCTTCTCTCAACAGATTTATTTCTTCTCTCTGTTCTTATTGATTCAATAATGGTAGTTCAAAATGGTACCAGAGCAATTAATCGAGTAATTTCAAGGATTTTTCAATAATTAAGGAAAATTCAAAAGGAATTCACTCATCTCAGCATTTATTCTAACCAATTTTTCGATAGAACCCAAGTTTTCTGCAAATTGTAACTTCCAGATTTAGATTGGATCTAATCCATGGCGGTTTCTGAAGAATCGAGTGGTACCACCAATAATAGAGTCATTTCAGTCAATTCAATTGCGGAGTCAATGATTCTTGATCACAATCATCCATTATACTTACGTCCTTCTGAAGGACCTGGTTCATTATTGATAGGAGTCATACTAACAGGAATGGAGAATTATACTCTGTGGAATCGAGCTATGAAAGTAGCTTTGTTAGGCAAAAATAAACTGTGCCTTGTCGATGGTTCAATATCAAAGGAAGAGTTTGGATCTGGGCTAGCGCACCAGTGGGATCGATGTAATGCGATTGTGACCTCATAGTTGATGAGCAATGTTAGTAAGGATTTAGTGATTGAAGTGTTGTTTTCATTTAATGCATGCACTGTGTGGAATGCATTCAAGGAGTAATATTATAAAGTCAATGGATCGAGGTTGTATTATATGCACAAGGAGATTTTCCCGATGACTCAAGGAATTTGCTTTGTGTCTATTTATTTACAAAACTCAAAGATTTATAGGCGGAATATGATTCCATTCTGCCACCACCTGCATCAGATGAATATGTTGAGCAACTGGAATATCAGCGATTGTTACAGTTTCTCATGGGATTAAATGATAATTTTGAACAAGCTAGAAGACAAATTCTCTTAATGTCGACATTGCCATCGATCAACAAAGCCTATGCCATTGTGGTTCAAGATGAAAGTAGGAGGATGATCCCCGGTGGATACTATGGAAATACATGGAACATTGAGCCTACTGCACTATTCACTGCACAAACACGAGTCAAGCAAAGGAGAAATTATAACTTGGAATGTTATTTCTGTCATTTAAAAGGACATACTCGAAAAGACTGTTATAAACTAATAAAATGTGACTTTTGTAATAAAACAATACATTTGAAGGACAAATGCTACAAGTTTGTGGGTTATCCTCCAGATTTCAAACCAAAGGGAAAGGCAAATGCTAGAATTTTCAATGAACACCCTCAGATCACACAGTCAGCTAGTCAGCATTGGTCACAGGAGTAGTACCAGCTCAGTTCTTCACACAAGACCAGTACAACCAATTGTTACATTTGCTGAACAAAACCTCTGTTGGAGACGCCAGTGCTCACATGGCAGGTAAATGCTTTTGTGGCTATGTAGAGCTATGTGAAAATATGTTACTTTGTAAATGAATTGTAGGTACATGAGCTACGAATCATATGACTGGTTCAAAAGATTTGTTACATAAAAACACTCAGTAGGAAATGCAGGACAAGTTTAGTTGCCTACTGGGACTCAGCTACAATATCACACATGGGAGAATGTCAACTTATAGAAGGTGACCCTCTTAAGGATGTTCTTTGCATTCCAGCATTCAAGTTCAATCTCTTATCAATATCCAAGATGACAAAGTACTTGAAATGTTGTGTTACATCATTTGCACAATGTTTTATGTTTCAGGACCTCTTGTCTGGGAAGGCGAAGGGGATTGGTAGAGAAGAGGATGGATTATATGTTTTTTCCACATCTGCATCAGTTGAAGGAAAGTTGAATCGAGCATTTACAACAACTAGTGGAACAAATGGGGGAGACCTATGGCATAAGAGAACACGACATGTTCCAATGCAAGTCCTTAGGAAAATTCCTAGTCAAATGAATAATACTAGTTTCTCTTGCATCAATCAGTTGAATAAATGTGAGATATGTCCACTAGCAAGGCAAACTAGAGTGCCATTTCCAATTAGTAAGAGTAGAAGTTTATCTAGTTTTGACTTGATACACATGGATTTTTGGGGTCCTTATGAAGTTCCTACTCATAATGGAATGAGATTTTTACTTACTTTAATGGATGATTACACTAGGTGGACTTGGATATTTCTTATGCAACTTAAATCAGATGTGGTGTTTTTACTCAAGAATATTATTGCTTTGGTAAAGACACAGTTTGGCAAATCTATCAGCATGTTTCGATCAGATAATGGAGGGAAATTTTTTAATCATTTTTGCAGAGATTTATTTCAGTTGAATAGATTGTACACCAGAGTTCCCCCCCCCCCCCATACACTCCCCAGCATAATGGGGTAGTTGAACGAAGACACGGGCTTATACTTGAGATTGCCAGAGCCATTCGTTTTCAAGGGCATCTACATGTTAAATACTGGGGTCATTGCACTAACACTACGGTTTATATCATTAACAGGATACCTTCTTCCATACTTGTAGGTAAATCTCCTTATGAAATGTTACATGGGAGACCACCCTCTATTTCTCATTTGATGGTGGTAGGATGTATATGTTTTGCAACAAACTTGATCAAGCATGATAAGTTTGAGCCAAGGGCAGTGAGATCTGTCCTATTGGGATATGCAGCACATTAGAAGGGTTACAGGCTATTAGATCTGGAACACAGAGTGTCTTTTATTAGCAAGGATGTGATATTCTATAAGGATGTATTTCCGTTTCAATTTTTAGATAATGCTTCAGATAAATTCTTTCTTGACTCAACTCATGTTCCTAAATATGATATTATTGCAGATCCAGCTCCTTTTACTGCTCATGTGCCACACAATGAGGTCCACATTGTCACCCCCATGCTCTCCAATTTTGCCTGAGACTCTCAGGTCCATTGATGTTATACCTGCCTCAGTTCCTCGTGATAATCTTACAGTTGATGATTCCACCAATGATGTCACAATGCATAATTGTGCTCCACCCACAGTTGAGAAGGATGTTAGAATATCAGGGAGAGTGTCCAAACATCCCATTTGGCTACAAGATTATGTTCAGCCTGCTAAAGGAAGGTCTATAGGATGCTCAAATATCCACTTTCTGAGGTAATCACTTATGATAATCTTACACAGAAGTGTCAAAGTTATTTGTCACAGTTTTCTATTAAGGTGGAACCAGTGACATACCAAGAAGCAGTTAAAGATAAGAGGTGGGTTGAGTCTATGAAGTCTGAGATTAAGGCTTTGGAAGATCCCACACATGGACTCTTATTCCCATACCACAGGGTAAAAAGGCCATTGGATGCAAATGGGTGTACAATATCTAATATAAGGCAACTGGGGAGATTGAGAGGTTTAAGCCAGACTAGTGGAAAAAGGATACAATCAAAGAGAGGGGCTAGATTACCAAGATACTTTTTCACTAGTGGTGACGATGGTGACCGTCGGAAGTGTACATTCCCTAGCAGCCTCCATGCATTGGACCATCCACTAAATGGATGTGTACAATGCATTTTTGTAGGGTGATCTCTTTGAAGAGGTATATATGACTGTCCCACAGGGTTTTATGATTCTACCGACAAGTCCTTAGTCTGCAAGCTGCTCAAGTCCCTCTATGGACTTAAGCAAGACTCCAGAGAATGGAATATCAAGCTAACTAAAGCTTTGCAGCATTTTGGCTTCACACAGAGTCACCTAGATTATTCTTTGTTCCTCAAACATATGGGAGACAAGTTAGTGGTGGTTCTTGTATATGTTGATGAATTATTACACATGGAATGATATCTTTCTTATCAAAAAAACAACGGATGATCTGCTGTCCAATTTTAAGATCAATGACCTTGGTGACCTCAAGTTTTTCTTAGGGATTGAATTTGCTAGGGATGACACAGGAATTTTGATGCATCAACGCAAATATTCCCTAGAGTTGATTTCTAATCTGGGATTAGTAGGGTCAAAGCCAGTTCACACTCCTATGGAGCCCAACAACAGACTAACTTCCAATGAGTTTGATGCTCATACAGCTGCTACTACAGCTTCTGCTGTAGATTCTATTGTATCTGATCTTGGACCATACCAATGCTTATTGGGAAAATTGTTATACTTAACTATTACACGTCCTGACATTTATTTTGTTGTGCAATGCTTAATCCACATCATGCATGCACCCAAGTCATATCATATGGAAGCTACTATGAGGGTCATGAAGCGTGTAAAATCATGTCTTGGGATGGGCGTATTGCTCAGTGCTGATTCCTCAGCTTCCCTCTCAGCCTTTTGTGATGCACACTAGGCTGCCTGCCCCAACACACGCAAATATGTCACTGGCTACTTTGTCAAATTTGGCAATTCCTTGATTTCCTGGAAGTCTAAAAAACAGTCCACCATCTCTCGTAGCTGAGCCAAGGTTGAGTATAGGAGTTTGGCATCTACTACTGCGGAGGTGGTTTGGATTATAGGCCTATTCAAAAAGCTAGGGATTTCTCATTCTTCTGCTGTTCCTATATACTGTGAAAGTAAATCTCCTATTCAAATTGCAGCAAACCCTGTCTTTCATGAACGCACGAAACATATCAATATCGACTGCCATTTCATTCGAGAAAAGGTTCTACAAGGACTAGTTCATATTGTCTATCTTCCTACAGCTGAACAGGAAGCTGATTTACTCACCACAGTCCTTGGGAGCACTCAACATGATTATTTGATTTCCAAGATAGGACTGAAGAATATATTCAGTTGTCCTAGCTTGAGGGGGGTGTAAAGGAAGTGTCCACATATGAAGTGCCTTAACTTAACTCTAGTTAGCTTATAATTGTAGTTAGTCACATTGGTTAATTAGTTAGTTCATGGTACAATTGTACATATATAATAGTTAGTGGAATTAGTTAAATGTAATGGTGGTGTATTCACTCTTAATATTATCGAAGAAGCATTTTTTTTCTTCTGCACTTTCTTCTCTCAACAGATTTATTTCTTCTCTCTGTTCTTATTGATTCAATCGTGATAATTCAACATTCTAGGTATTCAAAAAGGTGATAAGTTTAGGATTATTGTTGTTCTTGTTATTATAAATGGTCGGGTATCATAATCTATCTCTTGTTTTTTAATTCTCTACCAAAGGCTATTAGTTCGTCGTTAGCTAATTGTTGTTGCTAGGATTCAACTTCAAGAATAGACCTATTCAATTCAAGAAACTCTTTCTTGAATTCAATCTATCTTTAATTTCCGTCTTTTTCGTTTCCTTAATTTCTTTTAGCTTTCGCATGTTTCTTAATTTCTCTTTAATAATTCTTGAATCCCCTATTGTGTCGTTATCAATTGGTATCAGAGCATGGGCATATCAAGATTCAAATCTTGATAATCTTGGGAGGTTCTTGAGCAAAAAAAATCAACCCAATGAAGAAGAAAAAAGAAAAAAGAAGAAAAAGGTGTTATTGCTCATTATTATTTTCAAAATTCAAGTATTATTTGGTTTTTAAGTCAAGAATAGAGGATCCTATTTATTGAAGATTAAGGTCGAAATTCGAGGACAAATTTCTTTCAAGAAGAGGGGAATTATAGCATCCTAGGAATCTTAACTTTACTCAAGACAAGGATGAAACATTGAAATCTCGAAAAAGCCCTTTAACAAGATGTCAAACTAAACAGTTGCAAAAATAAGGTCATTAGACTTTAAGTGCAAAAAAAAAAGTTTTTAATTGGGAGAAAGAGCTCAAGGATTAAGGATATGAGTTAGTTAGGTGTTAAAATTATTTTATTGACCAAATTTATATCCAAAAAAGGAGTATTAGATCCCAAGAGATATCCTTTGAAGAAGGTTTATCAGCCCAACTTTGTACCATTTTGGAACCTAAAATATGTCCAACTTGCAGCCTAATAAGTCCTACATGAAGCTAAAATTTGATAACATAAAAATGACTTACTAGATATCAAAGAAGGGTACAATAGTCATGCTAGAAGTTGAGTGCAGGTTGGTACCAAGTTATTTGCGAACTTCCTTCAACATTTGCAAGATTTCTAAGTCCAAGATTTATTTTTGACTTTCAAGATCATATCCTAAGGTAGTTAGACATTTTGTCCAAAGTAATTAGCGTTTTATTTCTTTTTCAAAGATTTGTAAGATTTTCAAGATTGTCTTTGGACTTTCAAGATCATATCCAAAAGTAGTTGGACGTTTTGTCCCAAAGTAGTTAGGACTTTTTGTCCAAAGTAGTAAGGAATTTCTTTCTTTGTTTTAGTAGAATTAAGTAACTCTCTCTATATATAAAAGGGCGTCTTCTATAATTTTAGAATATGATGGAGTATATCAATAATGAAATGTGAGAATTTTCTTGCACCATTGTGTGTGGTTAATATTGGATTTATTCTTCAACCTTCAAGAATCAACTTAAGGTGGTAAGATCAGACTATTTTCAAAATCTTAGATCCCTTCTAGGTATGCAAGAAAGGTGATAAGTTTAGGTTTATTTTTGTTCCTATTATTCTTAAGGGTCGGGTTTCACCATTTTTGAAATCTTAGATCACTTCTAGATATTCATGAAAGGTAATAAGTTTAGACTTATTGTTGTTCTTGTTATTCTAAAGGGTCGGGTATCACAATCTATCTCTTATTTTTTTAATTCTCTAACAAAGGAGATTTGTTCTTCGTTAGCTAATTGTTGTTGCTAGGATTCAACTTCAAGAATAGACTTCTTGAATTCAAGAAACTCTTTCTTGAATTCAATCTATCTTTAATTTCCATCTTTTTTTTTGTTTCCTTACTTTCTTTTAGCTTCCGCACGTTTTTCAATTTCTCTTTAATAATTCTTGAATCCCCTATTGTGTCGATATAACCTCTCTAGGCTCAAACCAATCAATCGGTGAATAGGATCGCCTCCCATATAGCACCTCGTGCGAAGCTATCTGAATACTTGACTGACAACTTTTTTTGTAGGAAAACTCTGCAAGCGGTAGAAACTTGTCACATGAACCTCTAAAATTAATAACACAAGCACGTAACATGTCCTCAAAGATCAAATAGTGCGGTCGGATTGCATGTCCGTCTGAGGATGAAATGCAATACTCCAGCTTGACCTGCGTGCCCAACTCACGCTGCAGGAACCTCCAAAAATGCGATGTACACTGCGTGCCTCTGCGAGAATTGATGAAAATGGGCACGCCGTGACAATCTCCCGAATGTAAATCTAAGCCAACCGCTTTGAAGAATATGAAGTCATCATCAGAATGAAGTGTGCAGACTTATTCAACCGATCTATAATAACCCAGACTATGACATATTTCCTCAAGGTCCATGGTAATCCTACCACAATATCTATAATGATGTGCTCCCATTTTGACTCTGGTATCTCTAAATCTCCGAGTCCTTCCACCTGATTTCTGATGCTTGTACTTCACATGTTGACAATTCAAACACTGAGATACATAAGCAACAATATCTTTCTCATTCTCCTCCACCAGTAGTGCTGTTTCAAGTCATGATAAATCTTCATGACACTCAGATAAATGGAATAACGCAAAATGTGTGTCTACTCAAGGATCAACTCTCTCAACATATCAATATTTGGAACACAAATCTGGCCCTGAAGCCGCATAACACCATCATCTTCAATCACAACCTCCTTAGCACCTCCTCGTTGCAACATTTCTTTCAACACCAACAAGAGCGGATCATCAAATAGGCAAGCCTTGATACGCTCCAACAATGATGATTATGCCAAAACACAAGCAAGAACCCTTCTAGGCTTTGAAACATCTAATCTTACGAACTAATTGGCCAAAGCCTGAATATCCATTGCTAGTGACCTCTCCACTTCCAATAAATATACCAAATTGTCCATGCTCTAAGCCTTCCTACTCAATGCATCGGCCACTACATTGGCCTTCCTTGGATGATATAATATGATATTGTCATAGTCATTCAACAACTTGAACCATCTCCTTTGTAGCAAATTAAGGTCCTTCTGCTTGAACGGGTGCTGGAGACTCCGATGGTCAATATAGACCTCATAGGGAACACCATATATATAGTGCCTCAAAATCCCCAGTGCAAGAATAATGGTTGCAAACTCTAAATCAGGTATAGAGTAATTCATCTCATGAACCTTCAACTGCCGAGATGCATAGGAATTCACCCTATCATCCTGCATCAACACCGCACCAAGACCAATACACAATGCATCACAATATATGTTGTAAGATCCGGAACTTGTAGGCAACACAAACATTTGGGTTGTAGTCAATAAAGTATTGATCTTCTGAAAGCTCATCTCGGACTCGTCGGACCATCTGAAAAGAGCACCCTACAGGGTCAACATGGTCAATAGGGCTTTGATAGACGAAAATGCCTCCATGAACCGTCAACGATAACCCGCCAAACTTTAGAAGCTTTGAATATCCATGGAAAAAAATTAGGTCTAGGCTAGTTCTGAACTTCCTCACTTCTTAGGATATACTTTAATTCCTTCAGAAGATACAATATGACCCAAAAAGGCAACCAGTTCCAACCAGACTCAAACTTTGAAAACTTGGCATATAACTGATGATCCCTCAAAGTCTCAAGTATAGTACGCAAATGTTGCTCATGCTACTCTCGACTGCGGGAGTAAACCAAAATATTATCAATAAAGACAATCACAAAAGATTCAAAATAGGGCTTGAACGCCAAGTTCATCAAATCCATGAAGGTTATTGGGGCGTTAGTTATGTCAAATAACATCAGTAAGAACGTGTATTGACCATATCAAGTCCGAACAGTTGTCTTAAGGACATCCAAAGCCCTAATATTCACCTGATGGTAGATCTCAAGGAAATCTTGGAAAACGCCTTAGCACCCTGAAGCTGGACAAATAGGTTATCAATCTTCGATAACTGATACTTGTTCTTGGTAGTGACCTTTTTCAACTTCTTATAATCTATACACATCCTCATCAATCTGTCATTTTTCTTCACAAACAACACCAATGCACCCCAAGGCGAGACACTTTATCTAATAAATCCTTTGTCAATCAAATACTGCAACTACTTATTCAATTCATTCAACACAATTGGGGCCATGGGATATGGTGGAATAGAAATTGTTGAGTGCCCAGACCTAAGTCAATGTAGAAATCAGCATCTCTATCGGGTGGTATCCCCAAAAACTTTGTAGAAAGCACCCCAGGGCTCAGGCACAACTGGTACCAAATCTATGGAAGGAACCTCTGAAATAGAATCACGGATATAGGACAAATATGCCATACACCCCTTCCCGACCATATGTAGAGCCTTCACATATGAAATAACCCTGCTAGTGGACTAGCCAGAAGTCCCTCTCCATTCCAATCAAGGCAGCCCCGACATGGCTAACATCAAAATCTTGGTGTGACAATCAATAATAGCATGATAAGGTGGCAATAAATCCATGCCCAAAATCATGTCAAAATCCACCATATCAAGTAATAAAAGGTCCACCCTAGTTTTATAGCTCCTGATAGTGACCAAACAAGCATTATAGACCTGATCTATCACAATAGAATCCCTAACAGGCATAGACACATAAATATGAGCACTCAAAGAATCTCTAGACATATCCAAATATGAAGAAAAATAGGTTGACATATATGAATAAGTAGAACCTGAATCAAATAGAACCGAAAAATATCTATGGAAAATTGGAATAATACTTGTGATGACCACATCTGACTATTCTATCTTAGGTCTAGCTGAGAATGCATAGAAATGAGGCTGAGCACCACCACTCTGACCTCCATCTATCGGACAACTTATAGCTAGATGGCCTCTACCTGTAACAGCTTGACCACCAACTCGAGTTGCTTGACCCCCCACCTCTATTAGACAAAGCAGGCAATAGAGCAACTGGTGCTGGAATCATGGCACAAGTGCCCTGTTGTGGTCTGTTGCTCCTCAATCTAGGACAGTACACCTTTTATGACCTACGTCGATGCACTCAGAACAACCCCACAGCAGGTGTAACTGCTGAGTTTGAGACGATCCCTGATGACTTGGATGACCACCGTAGCAACTTTGTAGCAGTGATGCACTAAGAGATGATTGTGTACTGAATACTAGCTACTATGAACAAGACCGATATGCAGTGTGACCACCTAAAGAACCATGAGATACCTAAAGTGCTGAATATATGTGCCTGATAGGATGGCCTCTACCAATTGAACCACTCCCTTCAGATGATACACAACTGAAACCACCAGAAACACGAGGTCTTCTTTGATACCTCCTCTATGCCCTGACTATGAATCCCCTCGATACGCCTCGCAATCTCTACAACCTGAGTGAAAGAAATATCATCCTTAGACTCTCTGGCTGTCTACAACCTGATACCATTAGTAAGGCCATCTATAAATCTCCCCACTCTATCCTTCTTAGTAGGGATCAAGATAGCTCCATGGTGTGATGGATCCATAAATCTAGTCTCGTACTAGGTAACTCTCATGCTACCCTGCTGTAAGCGCTCAAAGTGGGTGCATATATCTTCTTTGTGAGTAAATGGATAAACTTCTCCAAAAATTGATGTGAGAATTACTCCTAAGTAAGAGACAGTGGACCTAATGGTCTACTTCGAACATACTCTTGCAACCATCTCTTGGAAGAACCAGCCATCTAAAACACTATAAAGTCAACTCATTGGACTCCACTATGCCCATATTGCGCAACATCTCATAGCAACGGTCCAAGAAATCCTTTTGGTCCTCAGAAGGTGTATCACCAAAATGAATAGGGAATAGCTTGGTGAACATGTCAAGCCTCTGCAGTCCCTCTATTGATATAGTGGATCCCTCTCCGGACTGTGTATCAATAATAGGATGAACTGCTCCTATTGCTGGAGCTTCCAAGTGTGATCTATGGGAGCCATATGCTCGGGAATGTGAGTAGCGAGTGTCTGGGCTCTTCCGCTAGCCTGAGAGATGGCTGGTGTTACAGAAAATGCAACACCATGTGCCACGCTCTCCATACGACCTACTAAGAGGACTAGAGCATCTTGAAGTACGTGAGTGGCGGTGAACCCCTCTAGTACCTGAGCCGGTCCAACTGGAATGGCTGGAACAATGACCTCCTCCTCCTGCTCGATCTATGTCTCTCCAAGAGGTGTTATTATACATGCTCTAGGCTGAGCTATGCCTCTGTCCGTACCTTAGACTCGGCCTTGGCCTCTACCTCTGGTAGTGGTAGCAACCTAGGGCTCCGGGGACAGACCAGCTTTGGATTTTGTGTATGTTCTCACCATCTGTGAGAGTACAACAATAGAATAATTTAAATTTCCTAAAGCTCTACAATATGTAGAAGATAAGGACAAATGTATGCTTACTGATCCTCCATACTCTACTTAGTTTGCTCATGACTCATGAGTTCTAGGCAACTTATTGCTCTGATACTAACTTGTCACTACCCGAAATCTCAAACGCAGGGTCGTGATGGGGTCTAACATTCACTTTCTAGCAAAATCAAACATTAGCTAAATAATTAACTAATTTTAATAGTTTAAAATCATAATAGTAATGATTAACAATGGTATAATCTGAAATACATATGATAAATCCATAAATAACACGGTTAATACTAATCACAGAATCCGAAGCCACAAGTGCATGAGCTACTAGAATATTACAAATATGATCCGAATGAAATACAACTGTTTGAAGCAAAATAAATAGTCAAGACATAATAGAAGGGGGATTCATAGACTATGAACGCCAATAAGCTCTACCTCAAGTCTCCTGAGCAATTCAAATCCGAGCAAACTCCTCTACGCAGTGTTGGTACCAATATTGGGATCTATATAAAAAGTACAGAAGTATAATATGAGCAAAATAACCACTTCCATGTACTTTTTAAGTGTCGAATCTAACCTCGACAAAGTAATGACGAGGCTGTGACAAGATACTCACAATAAACATGTATGAGTAATGAATAAAACGCATCAGAATATAAAGAAAACTGATAAACTCATAAGAATGGAACTCAAGGGCCAATTAACAAAGGGACCCATAATAACATCATCTCAAAATATTCATATCACGGTATTGGAATAGAAAATTACAGCTACAAACATTACAACATATCATACTCTATTGCGGTCCACAACTCGATCCCACATTAACACAATATTTGTTGCAGAGTGCAACCGATTCCATATAACAAAATATCTATTTGCAGCGTGCAACCCAATCCCAATATCTTATTAGTATATATCGTGACGTGTAACCCGTTCCCGTTATAAATTTATTAATCATGAATAATTCAACACAACCTAATTCTGTAATCTCAGCTCAAAGGAAATAAAGCATACAAACATCCAGGAACTACCAACATAAACACAGAATAAAAAATACCGAGTATTCACAAACCTCCGCAAGTCATCAATATTAAGGACTCCCGCAATTGGACATAATATAAAACAGGGCAACAAGTAAAGCGCTAAAACAAAGGCAAATAAAGACATGAATCAACGAAGATATGCACATGCCGCATTCACTGGGCGTCAGGTGTTCTTTGCATTCGCGAAGCACCCGCTGCATTCACGAAGCACAGAGTCCTATTTTACTTTGCGTTCGCAAAGTCCCCATCGCATTTGTGAAGGAATTTACCCAGCCATGCCTATGCGTTCGTGATGAAGAACTCCCATGCCTTCCGCATCCACCTCAAAGCTACGTGTTTGCGAGGGGCCAGGCACGTTCGCGAAGGGAAATCCCCTAATCATACGTGTTGCGACATACCTCTCACATTCGTGAAGAGTAGCCAGTTCCCAGCCCAAAATTCCTCTGCGCAATCGCGAAGCACTGAACACCAGCAAGCTCACAAGGCAAAAATGATCCGAAACCAATCTAAAACATAAAGGCAAATAAGACATGAATCAATGAAGATATGTAGTTAATACAGATAGGAACATATATCCAGTAAGCTGATAAATACAGGTATGCAGTTAAAGTACTAAAATAAAGGCAAATAAAGACATGAATCAATAAAGATATGCAATTAATACAGGTAGGAACATATAGCAAGTAAGCAGGTACTAATTGAAGGATAAATTAACTCAAACACGTAGCATCTAATTGACAAATAACAAATAAGGCATGAAGAACAAGTAAGGATATCTAGCAAATCAAAGCATATATAAGATACAACATACAAATAAAGATATAAAGGTAAATAGCCCAACCCGCATGCTCGAACCCATGGCAACGCATATGCACTTGTCACTTTGGATATATGTCATCCCCACATATAGCTCAAATTTGAAACACACCCAAGCCCCTGAGCTCCAAAATGAACATGTACACAAGTATAATAACTTCATATAAAGTTGATCGCTACCTCAAATCTTCAAAATAACATCAAATAATAACAATCGGTCATCAAAACTCAATATTGCAACTTGAAAATTTACTTTTCGCATAATGCACCCAAAAGCGCTTGGGTCACCTTGGACTCCAAATAAACGTGCATACAAGTCCAAAAACGTCATGAACCTACCGCAATTGTCAAAATACCTGTCCAATATTATTTACCATGAATGTTGACCATGGTCAACTCAATTTATTTTTAAATCCAAAAAACACATTTTATTTAAAATTCCACGCAAAAAATTTTTGAAAAATAACACGGGCCACGCTTGCAAATCATGTAACATCAAATGAAGCTACGATATATCTCGGAACATGGAAATAAAGGCTTATACTCAAAATGATCTATCGGGTCATTACATGTGCCCTCACAACAAGAACAAGAGAGTAAGCTGAATCCACGCATTCAAATCAAATGCTCAAATATATTTTAAGGACTCACTAATATAAAAGAAAATCACTCACTCACACAAAAGAATTTACATGCATGCACCGGTACCATAGGCTTGCACATAATATAAATCTCTACTAATGTAGGCTCACTCGATCTAAAATCAATTAGGACTTTTTATTCTTGTATATGGGATAAGGGACATGTATGATATATTTAGGAATAGTGGCTAACCCTCCTAAATACTTTAACACGTCACATAATCAACTTTATACACATATTTTCTCAATCCCACTTCAATTTCACAAATAATATCACCCCAAAAACGTTCCATCTTTCATTAACTACTACTTTAATACATACCCACTAGCAAAGACAAGATCCATTTTATGGGTCTACATATTTTTTTCTTTTTTTTTTCAACAAATTTTATCTTCTTCTACAATTTTTGCTTGTGGTGTATCTTTTTACGAAACATGTGCACCTTTCTTCATTTTATTGTTTTGACTCAAAAGCCGCTAAAATTTCCTCCTTACTTATTTTAGCGCTCATTTCACAATTAAAGTCCTTTAAGAAGTAAAAGGATAAAAACAATATCATTTAAAAATAATAAAGAATATAGGCTCGTAATGTGGGTTTCAAATAAATATCAATAGCCTCAAAAGGGCTAACTAGCGATAAATTTTATTTGTGGTATGCGTTAAGCTCAAAAAGATCAAAGAAAGCCTAAAATTTCTCTTTAACTCACCTGGCAAGTTCTAGATGCAAGTACAATGACATAGACTATACAAAAAAACTCACCACATATGACACATGATTTACCAAGGACGGCCCCATTCTGACTCTCAACTAATGCAAGTATTTATAGAGCACAACATATTAAGCATTAAGCACAAAGTGAACATATGTTAAGAGAACGAGACATAAGGTCACAAGACATGCTATCCAACTAAACAAGGCATCATGGTCAATTTCATAATATAGGGGAAGATTCTACACATGTCAAAGCCTAAATATGCTATTATTAAATAAGTCAAAGGCGTCTAGGTTTATCATTCTCCCTCCATTTATTATCTAAATTATAACCTACTCTAAAAATAAAATAATTATTATCTGGTTCAAACTACATCCCATGGAAAAGAACTAAGGCGCAAAGAAAACCAAAGGGGATTATTACTACCTAAAACTAAAATATATGTTTTTGAATTTTTCTATTTTTGTGTATTTTTTGTTACAATCCCTCAAGAAAGCTGTCTAGGAGATCTATCATCAGGAAAAGTGCAAATTTTTGTAATTTTGTTTTTCGATTTTCTATATTTTTGCCTTTTTCTGATATCAATCAACTTCTACTAATTCAATCAAATTAAGAAAAAAGAAACTACCAACTAAGTTTCTACACTAACATATATATATATATATATATATATATATATATATATATATATATATATATATATATATATATATATATATTATTTATATTCTTTTTCTATTAAGCTAAGCTAAACTATAAAACAAGAAGCTAATAATGGCTAAACTAATAAAAATTAGAAGTTATCAATTAATCTAATATTTACGTACCATAGAGAATTCTCTACCCCATACTTAAAGTATGCAATTTCCCCGAAGGATAAAAAAGTAATAAAAATCAAGTAAGGGTGAAGGAAAACTCCCCGGTCACTCCTCATCAGCGCCCTCATCATAGATAGCCCTCTCAGTAGCTACCCAATCCTCATCAACATCTTGTCCCTCAGCATCCTCATTATCCTCCTCCTCAGATTGCTCTGCTCGGCCTCTGAACATTCAGGTGTGTTGACATCTTCGTCCTTAGGTAATCTCTAGTCTTCACCAAGCCCAACTAGATGTTGCACATGAGCATTGAGCAAAAAAATTTCATGTAATTTCTCCCACTCCTTCGAAGTAGCTAGCCTCCTTCTAATTTGTAGCTGCAAGTCCAGCATCCCTTAAAAATGATCCATAAAGCTATCATCACAAGAATTGGGCTCGATACCATTATGTTTAGTCATATCATTTTACTCTTTAACCGAGATGCTTGTAATATTGTTCCCTCTGAGTGGTGCAAGAATGATTATATCAAACTCCGGCTCCTCATCTACTTCTTTCTTTCTTAGAAACTGCGTCAACATGTTCCCAAAGAATAACCTATCTATCCTTTTTCTCCTTTGCACCTGCAACATCTGGTGGCGTATCAAATGGTGCACATTCACCTTTTGGCCAGTCATTAAGAAATAAAGCAAGCACACCTGTTCACGCCCAATCATAGTATCATGATTACATGGTAGCAACTGAGCATTGATAAATTTCAACCAAACTTGAGCCTCTAGCTTCGTCTTTGCTTCTTGGGAAACTTTCTATGGTAGTGAGTCTTTATCACAAACTCAGGCAGCCACAAAATTGACACCACATAAAGTGTGTCAAAGCTCTCGATATATCGGTTGGGCAATGAAGTTACCTAAGGGCTCATGTGGAGCATCTGAAGCTCCCAAGTAGTTGCATAGAGCAGATGAAGAAATATCGATCAATCTTCCCTAAATGAACACCAACTACTCTGGATTATCCGGATATCATCCGGCATAAAACTCGCAAACGAGGTTCACATTAATGTCCCCAGGGTTTCTGAAAATGTAATTTAACCCTAGCCCATGAATAGACTTCAAATATGGTGGACATTTAGATCGTAATCAGTGCTCAATCTAAGTCGGGGTGAATACGCTTAGGCCAACTAATCTTATACCACACCTTAGTGGATGGAGGTAGGATTTTAAGCCCATATTTACGCTCTCCCCGAGGCCTTGGGCATGAGGCTGACAAGTTTATGAGTAGAAGTATCCTCTCCTCTTTTCTTTTTTTCGATGGAGGTAAGGAGGATGTCTTGCCTTTAATGGGGGCAATAGCCTTTCCTTTCCCATTGTTTGTTGGTGGTGCATTTGATTTTGGGCGTACAAATTTTTGTACCTGGATTGGCGATCTTGGACACAGGCACATCTCGCAGCAGACAGTGCGATGTGAGGGGTTGTGCGCGCTAGAGACTAGGAGGGGCAAGCTGAGGAGCTAGAGTGAGGGCACACTGGGGGCGCGATACCTGGTTTGGCCCGTGGTTCAACTTGCATTAAAGCATGCGTCGCCTGGACTAGGGATCAATTCTTGCCTCATTTGGCAAGGTCCAGAGCATATTCAAGTGATTCCCATTTCGTTTTTTGGACTTCTTCATGTGTTTCGACCATACAAAACACTCCCGTACCTATTCAAATATCGAAACTCAACTCGTTAGTACTTAAAAGAAACAAAAATTAAATTAAGCTAACTACACTACGAATTGGGTTGGTTCCCAACAAACATCTTAGTTAAGGTCATGGAATGACGAATACAACTTCACAATGGATCGCTCCCCATGAAACGCCTGATTTAACGTTGTGGCATGATGAAGAATATTTTCTCAAGCATCCACCAAGTCTATTGAAGTTTTGTGATGATGAAAGCCACCACCCCAATAGTGTTTAACTCTTTTTCTGTTGACTAAAAACATGCCATCACATTTGGAATCCTATAGCTCAATAACTCCATGATTCGTAGCTCGCACCACTTCAAATAGCCCCGACTATCTAGACTTGAGCTTCCCAGGAAAGAGTTTTAACCTTGATTGAAAAATAGAACGGATTGACCTGGTTCAAACTCATGATGCAAAATATATATTTCATGCCATCTCATTGTTTTCTCTTTATACAACTTCGCATTCTCATATTCGTAAAAATGAAACTTTTCGAGCAACATTTGTTTTTGCCTAGCTAGATCCATATCAATGTTGAGTGTCTTGATTTCCTAATATGCCTTGTTCTAATATCAATGGGAAAGTGACAATCCTTCCCACCAACCTATACGAAAAAGTGCCATTTGGAGTCTTGTATGCAGTTCAATATGCCCATGTAGTGACATCCAGCTTGCTAGCCAATCCTTTCTACTTGCGCTCACTGCCTTCTCCAAAATTTGATTCACCTCCCTATTTGAAACACCAACTTGACCACTGGTTTGCGGGTGATGGGAAGTTGTGAACTTGCATTTCACCCCATACTTAGCCAAGATGTTTCCCAATTGAGTGCCTCCATCGTTAATCAAAACACTCGGAGTCCCAATCTTGTGAAAATATTTTTCTTTACAAAGTTCACCACCACCTTAGCGACATTTGTAACAAAAGCCACCACATCTACCTATTTTTATACATAATCAACTGCAATCAAGATGTACCTATGGCCATTGGACAATGGAAATGGCTCTATGAAGTTTATTCCCCAAACATCCAAGATTTTGGCCTTAAGTATGCCCTTCAATGACATCTTATGCCTCCTTGAAATTGCCACCATTATTTGGCACCTACCACATCTTTTCACAAAAGCATGTGAATCATTGAACAGAGTGGGCCAATAGAATTCCAACTACAATACTTTGCAGCCATATTGTCTCCACCGTGGTGCCCTCCATAAGGTGATACATGACAATCATGCAATTGCTTCCATCTCCTCCTTAGAGACACAGTGGCACACCAACTTATCTACACAACACTTAAACAAAAATATCTCATCCCATAAATAAAATCTAATATCATGAATAAATTTTCTCTTACCATCCGGTGATAACTCTAAAGGAGTCAACCCATTTACAAAATAGTTCACTTAGACAACATACCATGGGGCTCCGCCAGCTATGACAGCTAGCAATTGCTCATCAGGAAAGCTTTCGTGAATCTCTCCCTCTTCATCAACATCAAATTTCCGCAAAATATTAACCCAACGAATTAGTCGAGGCTTAGCATCCCTTTTCTCAAACAAATACCTGATGGTTGTATGTTCTCTATAGACGATGACTTTTGCTCCGACCAATTAGGCCCTAATTTAGTCAAAAGCTCATGTTATGCTAGTAACTATTTCTCTGTAACCGTGTAATTTATCTATGCGAGATTTAGAGTTTTGCTAGCATAGTAAATCAAGTGAAACACTTTATTTTTCCTCTGTCCTAGTACGTCCCCAATAGTCGTGTCACTAACATCACACATCAACTCAAAAGGCTCCCCCTAGTCTGAGCCAGTAATAATTAGTACTGTTATCAATATCGTTTTGAGCTCCTCATACGCCTTCATGTAGTGCTCATCAAAATTGAACGACGTGTCCTTAATCAAGCAACTTGCACAAGGGAAAATAAATCTTAGAAAAATCTTTAATGAATATGCGATAGAAACCTGCATGACCCAAAAAGCTTCTGACTCCTTTGATGGAAAATGGAGGTGGTAATTTATCAATTGCTTCCATTTTTGCCTTGTCCACCTCCAACCCAACTTTGGATACTTTGTGCTCGAGTACAATCCCTTCTCGTATCATAAAATGACACTTCTACCAATTCAGCATCAAGTTTTTCTCGTTACACCTGGCAAGAACTTTACTCAAATTCATTAAATATTTATTAAAAGATGGTCCTAAGATCAAAAAATTATCCATAAATATTTCATCAAATTTTTCTACCATATCTGTGAAGATTGCTATCATGCACCTTTGAAAATTTGGAGGTGCATTGAACAACCCAAATGACATTCTCTTAAAGTATAAGTTCCATAAGGACAAGTGAAGGTGATTTTCTCTTAGTCCTCTAGTTTAATTAATAATTGATTATCACCGAAATATCCATCAAGAAAACACTACTAGTCTTGTCCAGCCAACCTATCTGACATCTGTTCAATAAAGGGAGAGAGGAAGTAATCCTTTCTAGTAGCATTATTTAATTTCGGGTAGCCTATGCAAATTTCCCATCCTATGACAATTCTAATGGAATTAATTCATTCTTCTTATTTATAACGCATTCCACCCTTCTTCAGCATGCACTATAATGGACTTAACCATTTATTTTTAGAGAAGGAAAAGATAAAACCTGCATAAGTGCTCGTCCTACATCTACCTCACCAATTCGAACAGGGATGGTGAAGCTCCCAAGATCTTTCAACTTTTGGGGAAACTTCCTTTGAATTTATGATGTGCACTCTTCAGTAAGTGTAATATTTCTAACTCTGTCAATCTTCTCTTATTAGCTACAATATCCTGTTGTACATAGCATAGTTTGAAATTTTACGTAACACATCAAATAATAGGATTTGGCTCAGCATATCAAGAAATTTATTGAATATTCTGTCATCACTCTTCTTCCTCAATATTTGTGGGAAGTGGTGGTGGCCTTGTAGCTTTATGATTCTTCTCTATATCACTTGGAAGGTCCCCTGCAATTCGAATATTTTTTATGTGCATCCAATTACTCAATTTGCCTATTTAAATTAGAAAAATCAGTTTTCAACTACTTATTGTCAGTTAACAGCTTTTTCAACATATCATTAGTACTTTCTTCTATCTATTGTGTTGGATTTTTTGGGCTAATTTTGGTTTCCTTGAGGTCTGTATTGATTTTAAGTAGCCTGATTTCCACCCCATGAGAAGTTCGAGTAATTCCACAAGATGGAATTATAAGTGCTCTCATATTGTGCATTTTTGTTCATTGGACCCCTACCCTGCTGGCTCATATAATAAATAGATTCTAGATTCACCGGACATTGGTCACTCAAGTGACTATCTCAACAAATTTCACAAAATGCATTCATTTGTTGCACATGCTACGAATAGTGTGCTTGTTGTACAGTCATTTTATTCACCTGGTTGCTAACTTGCTATATCTGCTCTCATAGATGAGAAGTCATCAAAGCTCTGTTGTACCTACTGGTCTCTATTTTATCATTCTTCGTGGTTCACCATCAACTTGCCACTTTTGATCATTTCCAATGAAATTATTTAGCACAGTCAAAATCTCACTATATGGCTTTTGCACGCAACTACATCCACAAGGCGAGCCTAGGCTCAATTAGAAGGCCGTGTCCAACCCATCCATAAAAGTATGACCCAACACTTCATTAATTTTACAGTGATGCGAGTAATATCTTAGTATCTTTTTATATCTCTCCCATGCTTGACGTAGAGTCTTTCTAACTTTTAGTTGAAATCCTAAAATTTGGCTTCTCAATGACTTTGTATTCTTTGTGAAAAATAAATTGATGAGGAATTTTCGTGCTAGATCATCAAATGACTGGATTGAGTTTGCTGGAACTTTGTTCAACCATTCCTGTGATTCCCCCCAATAGAGAAAAGGGAAACAAAATCAGCCTGACATAGTCTTTGGAGACGTTCAGATAGTTTATGTATTTGTAATTTCCAAAATAATTTGTATGTGCCTTGGCAGATCTTCATTCAACAATCCCACAAATTGCCTAGTTATGTCAGGCTCCACGACAGCCTGAGGCATGTTTGCAAGATTAGGCCTTGCAGCTTCAATCGTCGGTCTCTCGTCATTCTCTGCCATTTCGATTGGCTGTGGTTGGACAATGATGCCCAACTCCGCAGTTCTTGCTCTTGCTTCTACCTCCCTCCTTAACTTGTTGTGGTCTTTCGGGTTCAGAATCAGGAGGAAGAAGATCATTCAAACTATTAGTTCTTCTTAGCATTCAAGGTAGATATCTATAGAGTCAAAAGCAGTAGAACAAAGTAAAACTCGAAAAAAAGCTTATTTTCAGACGAGTAGCTAATTTCTAATCTCGCGCAACACCGTCGAAACCTATTGGTTCCAAATGCACATGTAGGTATACATGGTCGGCAAGTAATAAGTGATGAGAAAGTATCATCCCACGAGGACTTATGATTAAATATCGTCCAATCTAAACTACTTATATTTTATTTCTCACGCGGTTATGATAAAGATGATTGTGGTTTTTACAACTAAAAATAACTACGAAATTATTAAACAATCAAGAATGCAAGGATGCACAACAAATAAGCAAACAGTTAGAAAGAATTTAATAAGATGAGAATATTCTGGGGTTATGGGATTAATGTGTGTCCTATTATGTTCTTTCGATTGATTTAATTTCTTTTTATCTAACTTGTAGCTAGTAGGGTTAGTTATGCTCGCGAAGTTCTTTCAACACTTCACTCCCTTATTCAAGGCAACTTAATATTATATATTTATAGAATTAGAATTAAATAGAATGCATGTATATTTCCTGTGAACATAACCAAATAAAGAAACTAGAATGTGTCTATCTAATACCGAATATATTCTCCGATGATCGGATTTAAGAACTTACTCTATTCAATCTTATATGCAATGATAGATACTATTATATTCTTATCTACGCAATAAAATAATTTAGTGTAATATTGAATAATTAAATTAATATAATAATTCAAGCAAATTAATCAACCGTCGAGCAACAGTAGTAATACGGAATCATATCAAAAATACGGATAGTGCAAACATATACAGAATCAAAAAAAATAGTATAGTAGAGTTAAAATAGAGAAAGACAAGAACCTATCTATGAACTAGTTAGATCCCTTGAATTCCTGTAATAAACACTATTCTGGGAAGAACAAGAATAACTAACACGGATTAAACTAAGCATACATTGCAACTCAAAGCCCCTAGAAGATATATCTACTAAAATAATGAGGTTCTTAGCCACTTATGTTCATAACAACAATAAAAGTATTGTTATATATAAAAGTATTGTTATATATATATATATATATATATATATATATATATATATATATATATATATATATAACGCCATCTGAGTCATGGGTTAATGTACATGTATAAATGCATGAAATGCATATGAAATACCATAATAAAAAATCTCGATATGTCGACCATTATAACTCTCATTAATATCATAAAATCATTTTACGTATTTTCTGAGACCCATGAACAGACGACGGAATAATAAGACATATGAAGGTTCAATAACATAGGCATTTCTAATAGTTTTGTGAATAGAGTCATTTATGAAATTTGTATATTTGTACGTTGCGTTCGTATCATATGGATCATGCCAAAAGAATAAAAGGGATAGCTTTAACATACTTGAACAGTATATCACTTGCATCGAGAGCATAAACCTGGATAGCTATATCACTTGTATCGACAGCATAAACCTTCCTAATACTGTGTTCCAAACTTAGCGAAGTCTATATCTGGTGTATGAAGAGGCGGCGTAAATATGCCGTATACTACTCTTTGCTGATTCAGAGCTCACGCAATTAGCTCCACTACCTTTGCTTTTTTGTTGTATCTTTCGGAGGAATTAACCCTTTCATTAGGAGTTGAAAAAGAAACTCAATTGGTAAAACATCTATGCTATTTGTGGTATCTTTTGTAGTTTATTTTCAAAAGTGAAATTCAAAGGGATTTAATAATTATGAGGGGGTAAGAAAAATATTTGAATTGATAAACAGTACTACTATTGAAGTCCTAGAGTCATACACTAAGGAGTCACTATGTCAGATAGTGGGCTGCCACGTTTCCCTTGTTGGGGGAGATGATTTTTGTTAAATGTATCTACTTATTAGATAATCGGGTAATATTTCGTTACTCGGTAATTAATTTATTAGCCGCATAATTTAAAATATCTCAAATTATTCAAAATACTACTCACTTTTAACATATCCCATATACCCTACTATCAACATTATATAGTACCTTATATGACACTAGTTCATAAATATCAGATATTTTATCTCGGGTCATATTTTATATCAAAATGTAAAATTTTAACAAAATTCATTTTCTTTGACTTACTCCCCCTTTCACCTTCATGAATTTACTGATCGCTTATGAAATATCATAATCCTCATAATCTCCAAATAATCTTTTTCTTGAACTGATGTCAATTACCTTACGACAAATTCAACATACATTACTGACGGGTGCAACATCATCGTAACATATTACTGCAGAGCATAACATTATCATAATATAATACTGGGGACGTAATATTGCAGGGTGTAACACAATGTATAAGATGTTTCATTTTTAGATAGCATGAGGAAAATTCATCTCTCTGTCTGCATGTTGATATACAGGTGAAATCATAAATGTCACCTAAAATCAGTAGCAGAAGAAAATGCATCTCTATACATGTATCTCAAGGACGCATGTTGAAGGTTGTCATCTCAGTGATGATTTCATGTACTCACACACTCAGAGTACTCAATTTCACTATCTCATAATTTCCACTCATCACGCTCAAGCATTCGATACACTTAGTCACTCAGTACTAATTAGGGTAGATCTACCCCTAACATAATAACTTCTAGCAATTGTGCTCACTTGGGGTACACAGACTCCAGAGGGGATCCTATGGCACAAGCTCTATAATCTGCACGGATAACTCACCTGATGCACGGGCAACTCACGTGCCAATACATAAATATCTACATTCGCACGGTCAACTTACGTATTGCACGAACTACCCACGTGCTATAGCATCAATATCTGGATCCATACGGACAAATCACATGATATATTGACAATACCCTCACAATTAGATCCTCTCCCTAACTCAGTCATAAATCTCTCCAGTCTCTTTTTCATGGGCTCACAATGTCATAACACTAGCCTAAAAAATAATGATATGATGCATACATAAATAACAGAAACTGAGATATGATATGTAATCAATAAATATGACTGAGTACAAAATTTCAATAAAATTTATAAGTCAATATCAAGAAAAGACCATTATAAGTCCGAACAGTACCATCATATCGCCTAAAAATAATTTCTAGCATGATTGATAGCTTAATTATTGCGATGACCCAAAAGGTCATCTTTTGTTTTAGAATCGGTTTCCGTGTTTTGAGGCCTTGAAAACCTCTTTTTTTCTCCTTGATTTGCGTGCACAGTGCAGAGCAATACCAAAAAGCGTTTGTGTGAAAAATTTAAGAAATAATTATTTTTGGCTTAAAAATATAATTTTAGTTGACTTTGACCAACATTTTGGGGAAACAAACTTGGATTCGTATTTTGACAATTCTGGAGGATCCGTAGTAAATATGGGGCTTGGGCGTATGCCCGGAATCAAATTTCGAGGTCCCTATCCCGAAAAATGAATTTTTGAAGAAAATTATTTAACTAAAAGTATAATTATTTTTGGAATAATAAGATTTGATCTTGTTAGTAACGAGCCTGTATTTTGGTTCCGAAGCCCAGTGCAAGTCCATTATGGTATTTAGACTTTATCGGTGAAATTTGGTAAAAACAAAAATGGAAGAGATTTGATGTAATTTGGACACGTGGTTGAGAAAATAGAAATTTTGAACTATTTTGAGAATTTCATGAGCTTTGGTGTTGAATTCATAGTTCTAGACGTTATTTTGGCGATTTTATCGTGCGAGCAAGTTCATATGATGTATTAAGACTTGTTGTACATGCTTGGTTTGGATCCCTGAGGGCTCAAGTGATTTTTGGTTAGGCTACAGTGTGATTTTTTAATTTAGGAGATCGTTGGTATGCTTCAGCTGAGTTGCAGTCCTCTGATCTCGCAATTGCGAGTTCAGGCTTCTCATTTACAAGCTTCACAGATTTGGCAATTGCGAGGTCTCTATTCCAATTGTGAAGGAGACTTGGGTCGGCATAGTTCGCAATTGCGAATGTTTTTTTCTCATTTGCGAAGAAGTCAGGGCAGAGTACTTCGCATTTCCGACCAAATGGTTCGCATTTTCAATAGCTGCAGAAATGCGGAAGGTGCTCAGGTCGCAAATGCGACATCTGCATCTGAGTAAAAGGGGCTTGGACGGAATTTTTCATTCATTCTTCATATATCAAAAACCTAAACTCAAAGAGGCGATTTTATTAGATCAAGTTCTTTCCCAAATCATAAGGTAAATAATTCTTCACTTATTTCTTCCAACCTATTTCATCTTTTTACAATATTTCATCTTAGAATCTAGGGTTTTTCATGGTTGAATTGGGTGTTTTTGGGTAGAATTTATGAATCGACATGTGGGGATTTAGACCTCAAATTGATGTTGGATTCCAAAACCAATTGTATATCCGGGCTCGGGGGTGAATGGGTAATTAGGTTTTGATCTAAAATTCGAGTTTGGACCAATCTTGCCCGGGGTTGGGTTTTTGACTTTTTGAGAAAAATGTTAGAAACCCTATAATAATGCACTGGGGTTGAGTTATTTAGCATTTATTGATGTTATTATGTTAATTATGACTAGATACGAATGAATTAGCTGTGGAATCGAGAGGTAAAGTGGTGATTGAGCTTTGAAATACCAGTTGGCATGAGGTAAGTGTTTGGTCAACCTTGACTTGAGGGATTAAGGATCCCTTTATTATTAGCTATGTGGAATGACATGTGTATGGCGTATAAGTGCGGTGACGAGTACCTATGCACCACCAATATATCATTTTAGCTTTTCCCCTTCCCTGTTTCCTATATATTGTTCTCGTGCCTTAATTGCTACTTGGACATAAATGTTTCCAAATCTAATATCTTCATATTAATTGTTGTTCTCTTTATTTAAGTATTTAATTGATTCATGGTTTCTTTTTATTAGCATGTTGGTGTATATTGATTTATTGGTGCGTTATGGCACACATTGGTTGGGCTCGCTGAGTAGTTTACTCTGGCGAAGTTTTGTAATCTTAGGGATATTTCATTGTGTTGATTGAGGTATAAATATAGTGGAGGATTTGAGTTAACTTGTGAAACACTTGTTTTTATTTTTTTGATTGGTGTTGTATATATTTGGATCGTGTTACACGATGCAATAGGAGGAATAAGGGTGAACGTGATTTCTTGTGTGATCGGGTTCCACGTTGCAAAAAGTAGTAATAAGGGTGGACAGGTAGGATCGGGTTGCACACCGAACAATGAAGAATAAGGGTGATATAGGATGAGGAGTTATAAGGATGTATTGGTGGGATCGGGTTGCGCGCCTCAACAAGGAGTAATAAGGGTGAATATTGATACTGTAATTGTTTATATGGTGGGATAGAGATGTACACCGCATCCGTTATTATTTTAGCCTTTATTTCTGTTGAAGTTCATTGTTGAGATTTTGAAATCCTTAGAGGTTATAGCTGAGTACCGGTAGAACGGCCGGTTTTCGTATTCATTTAATGCAAGTTTCTATTATATTTCATTCTGTCGTGTCCATTTTAGTATAAACTGTTGCATGTTGTATATGTTGTGATGCCCTACCGTAGCCTCGTCGCTACTTCGTTGAAGTTAGGCTCGATACTTACCAGTACATGGGGACGATTGTACTGATATTACTTTCTGCAGTTCTTGTGCAGATTTCGGAGCTAGTGGTTTATCAAGAGGTTGGTTGTTGTTGCTGCATTCGGGAGACCCAAGGTAGTCCTGCATATACCGGGCGCATTCCCATAGTTCCACATAATTGTGTAAGGGGAGCTACCGGAAATCTAACCCGTAAAGTAAACAGACAAGGGGAAGCTAATGGAATCCCACATCTGTAGTCCCAATGTAAATACACAACAACATCAAGAAGATATTCGAAAATGGGAATTTCATATCAACGCATCAAGTAATTCTAGCCTAGAATGTTGCACGAAGTTCGGGTAAAGCAAGTTGAACAAATAAGGCAGTAAAATTATTTAGACATGCTTTCCTAAGCTAACAATGGGTTTAACTGCACAAGTAATGAAAGCAGGAAAAAGAAACATACTAGTTTAAACATAGAAGCTATGAACACTAAATGACAGGGAAAGAGGCCTCAGAGCTCGCGAGGCATGCCCTATAGCGCACCCCAGGGCTCGCAGCACGAGAATCCACACATGATATGCCTCCAGGCGACGCCTCACCTACCGTCTGGTTCCAATACTGTCCATTTTTGTTTTTTCGTGCTCTTTTTATTTATTTTTGACATTCTTGCGTGAAAAATTCACTCATTTTCCTTCTTCGACGATCCTACATATAAAAACGATACAATTAAACCCAAGTAGCGTACATAGTATCATGAAAATACCCAAAATATAAGGCAAGTAATATACTACATATATATATATATATATATATATATATATATATATATATATATATGTATATATATATATGTATATATATATATATGTATATATATATATATGTATATATATATATATGTATATATATATATATATGTATATATATATGTATAGCCAATTATCATTGTTCTTCAAAAGATTCAATTCCAATAATGGTGAAATTCTATCTTTTCAAAATTCGGTCAAATTAGTGTTAAAATAATATTCTAAGTATCAAGAAATAATTCAGCCACTTCAATTGTAGAACTCAAATTTGAATTCCTCTATCATTGACCTTTCTTTTCTCCTTCGTTTTCACCGTCTCTCTTCTTTTTCATCTTCTATCATTTGCTACTCAGTTCTCCCTTATGCTGCTTTTCGGATGGGTGTATATCCAACTAATAATGATTAAACCGAAGTGAGCCTATTTTCTCAAGACTTCTCTTACTAGGATAAAAAATGAATAGTGGCACAAATGTGTCCGATTTCTATGATTCATCGCTACTGACTACCAATTCAGTTGCATCAAGGGTGTTTATAAATAAAATACTTAATCCTATCTAATTATTTGGCTTATATACACTATAATTTTTTTCGAACCCTTGGTAGCTCTGCCACTGTGTAAAAACTATAAATATTTGTTCCCAATATTTATCATGTTAGTAACAAACAAACAACAACAACCCAGTATAATCATATTCAGTGGGGTCTGGGGAAGGTAGTGTAGTGTAGTAGTGTGTACGCAGACCTTACCCCCTACCCTTGGGTAGAGAGGCTGTTTCCAAATAGACCCCCGGCATCCTTCCCTCCAAGAACTTCTCACTTTGCTCTTTGGGAGACTCAAACTCACAACCTCTCGGGTGGAAATGGGGGTTGCTTACCATCAGAGCAACCCCTCTTGTCTATCATGTTAGCAATAAACTTTTTAAAATTAAAATGAACTATTAACTTAAAACGCTCTAAAATTATTAAAAATATAAATGATATTTGTTTTATTTTCTCCTATAGCAATCATCACTTCGTTCATTTTTTCTTCCCCTTCACTTCAAGTATAATATAAAAAGAAAAAATCGCCCATTTTGATTTTTTAGAGCAAAGATACAACTAATATTAGTCAATTCGTAAAATGCTCCAAAAATTAACTAAATGATACTAATATTAGCCATAATGTTATGAAATAATATAAGAACAAGAACAATAATACAAGAACAAGAACAATAGAGAGAAAAGTAGAGAGAGGAGTATTCTTATTGATACTTTGGGGATGGTTTACAATGGGAGAGAACCCCCATTATTTATAGGGAGGTGGTGACTTAGCCACCAAGTAGTAAACCCTAGAATCTCTCTAAATATAGACATTCACCTTAAATAGAGTTTTATTTATAACACTCCCCCTTGAATGTCTATTCAATAATGTGCCTCGTTAAACCTTAACTAAAACAAAACACAATGGGAAAAAATTATAGAAAAGGAAAAAGAGTACACATGTTTGAATATGCGCCTATTGGTTGCCTCGTTAAAAACCTTGCAAGGAAAACCCAGTGGGACAAAACCTTGTAAGGAAAAAAGAGTGCAACGCGCATTAACTCCCCCTGAAAGAGCATCAATTCACATCCTTGAGTATTTGCATTCCAATCTTGTGCACCATCTTCCAAACGATTTTTGATAGAGATTTGATAAATAAATCAGCCATATTGATTTGATCCGCACCTTGAAATTATCATTCTTGATAGATATGAACATCTTCATGTCGTGGAATGACTCTTCAATATCTCCATAGAGGTATTCTCGATGCCATCATGCTTATAGTTATAGCAAGATACATATGTACACAAGTTGCACTTAGGATGTGGTACTTCAGGACCAAGAATTGTATATGCTTCAAGCAACTTCAATCTTTCATGGATTGACATATAAGTTAAGTCATATAAGCCATATAATAGACTTTAGATGCATATCAAGTTTTCATGTCATGCTAAACAAATAAGATATCGAAAACTGATTACACATACCATTGACTTTATACTTTCAAGTATTTGAACTACACGTCCAAAACTACATGTCTTTCATATGGAATCAATTCTACTTGAATTGTATCTCTTCCATTTGGCCAATATTTTGTTTGTATTCGACAAACATAAGATCCTCATTGATATTTAGCGCTATCATAGACGTCGTCGACGAACATTTTATATCGGTTCCAGTAAATTTTCATAAAGACATAACATGGAGATCTCTTTATTCATATATTCAGGTACCTGAATCTCTCATGAGATTTTATGAAGTGTTATGTCATGTGATCTTCTAGATCACTTGCCTCCCCATTATGATCACTTTGATCATTTGCTCATCTTCTTTATTAAGAAGTTAGTTTGAAACCGATTTGTCTATACGCTTTAAGCGTATCAAAGACTTTGTCCTTCTAGGACTTAATATGAGCATTTACAGTGAGAATATAGTTACTTTCTTTGGGTCAGCAAAAACGTATAGCATGCTTTGCAATATGTTGCAATTGAATTATCCTTTTATGACTTCAGGTTCATATTGTGATATTCGAGGATCTATATATACAAATGATAATTCATCCCATATAACCTTTTCTCAAGTGTTTATCATGTCTCCCCCTCATGTTAGAAAAGCTAACTTGTTTCCTCAACTTTGAGTGTCCATCTTTGTGCATTATGGTGTTAATGAAAATATACACCACACATCAATAATAAGATGGAGTTATTTGGTTCCTGACCCTGAACCACTTGTGAGGGAAGAATATAATATACTCTCGTACATCAAACTGATATGTATAACTTTGTTCTCATAAGAAACAGTTTAGCTATTAAGTGGAGGCACTCAATAATTATCTTGCTAAACCAACTATGATATTAACCAACTATCAAGATGAACTATCTTGAATAGAAAATCTGGAAATTATGCTCGAAGTTAGATTACTGAGCAATTTACCTCGCAAGCACTGGCCAGGCTGCGGGTTAATAACTATCATAGATGCATCATATGTGGTATACATGGCAGGTGAATGGGCCCATATTCACCTTTGATATTTTCAGAATTTATGGGATTCAACCCGAACTCTTTAGTTGGTCAATCAATTAATGAGAACAAGTAATATAAGAGAATTCGTAAAGAACTTTCTAGTTCTTTAATATTTACCTATGTGAATTCTCTATTACTGCACATCATACCTAAAATGATATGGCTAACCCGAATGCCAACTGAATAAATTATCAATATTGATAAACTTCAAATTTACACCATGACATGTGCAATTATCAATAAACTTCAAGTTTATTATGATATGGGTTTTTATATCAATAAACGTCCACTTTATTGTGGTATTCTTGTGTAGTACAAACTGGAGAATAAAGCGGGTAGTTTTTCACATACAGATTATCCCGCTACAAGTTGTAGTAATAGAAGATATCAAATCTTTCCTTTATTTATAGTCTCAATATAATCTATCGCTTTCGCATATACTTTGAAAACTGAATAAGTTTCTTTGAGACTTACTACAACACAATACCTTATTGGTAATCAATTGTGTTTCTACAACATAGTAATAATTGGCTCTTCTAGAGCTCTCAATTAATTTTGTACTACCACAAATTCCTCAACATCCATGTGGTGAATATCTCTTTTAAAGAGAAAGTTATACCATTATGGTCATGTCAAAATTATATGCAACATATGTTTCTTGCATTATTATCGTCCTTTGATAATCACATTGACAAATTATTTTGGCGTACAATAGGTACGTGACCAATGACTATTCATGCCATAACAATGACATTATTTTCATATATCATCTCAAACCTCCTTCTAGGGGTGAGTGTGCTATATTCAATACAAATTTCATGTTCATATTCTTCCAATAATGAATATGTATTCGTGAATCAGATGTTGTCACATTCACTGCGGGGATATGTGATTTTGTTATCCTTTTCAAATCTGTAAATGCGCCTGGCATTCGATTTGCTATTCTTTGCAAATGGATAATATTTTGCACCTCTTTTTCACAAATAGAGGTATGTGGATCAAGATGAGATAATGATGCATTTTTCCACAAAATTTCCCGTTTGGTTTCACCAACTTCTCCCCCTAATTTTGGGAAAAGTGTCTCATCGAACTGACAGTCTGCAAATCGTGCAGTGAAAAAATCCCCTGTCAATGTTTCGAGGCAGCGAATAATGGAGGGCGATTCAAACTCAACATATATTCCTAACCTTCTTTGCAGACCCATTTTGATGCAATATGGAGGTGCTACAGGCACATATACTGCACATCCAAAAATTCTTAAGTGGGATATATTAGGTTCATGACCCAAAACTCATTGCAACCGGGAATATTTGTGATAATTCGTCGTTCTGAGGCGAACTAGCATTGCTGCATGCAAAATGGCGTGACCCCTAACCGAAGTGGGCAGCCGACGAACTAGCATTGCTGCATGCAAAATGGCGTGACCCCAAACCGAAGTGGGCAGCCTCGTTTTCATGAGTAAATGAGGTATTCAAGATTATTCTCATCTATTGTCTCAACATGATATCCATTTTGAATGATATCTTAAAAATTCAACAAGTTCCTCTTAAACTTGGAGGAGAACATTGCATTATCTATGATAAATATTGTTCCTTTAGGCAGAGTTATAGTTGCTCTTCCGGAGACTTCAATCAATTTATTTCCCATGGTTGACAACAAAAGAAAATATACGAACATGAGAATAAACAAATTCAATCCGTTTGTTTCACATTTAAACAATATTTTCAAAATCTGTTGAGGTTATTCGAATATCTTAGTTGATAGTCGACTATCTTGAGAAGCAGTCATTAGGTTATTCGAATAACTAAACCTGATATTCGACTAACTAGCCTTGCGGAAAAATCCAGTTTTAATGCGAAATATTGGTTAGTCGAATAACTAATAAGTTATTCGACTAACTAGTAAACAGTCATCAGGTTAGTCGAATAACTAAACTGGTTATTCGACTAACTTAGCTTGCGAAAAATCAAGTTTTTAATACGAAATATTAGATAATCGACTAACTGTTAGGTTAGTCGACTAACTCTACTGGAAAATAAAAATATCATTGAAATTTAAGCATATTGAAACATTCTAAAGAACTAAAACTAACATTATATCATAAACTAACTAATACGAGCTGATACTAATGACTATTAGTTTATTCACTAACTAATACAAATAAGTAAAATAAAATCAAACAATTCCATCTTCCTTCATCACAGATCCATCACCGATCAAGTGATCTATTTTCCCCTCGGGTTGCTCAAAGAAGTCTGCCACATCCAAATGGGTGATGTCAAAATTGTCGTCAGAGACAAAATTGGTTTCAGGGCCTTTACTCTTTAGAGATGCTTGATAAAGCTCAACCAAATGTCTTGGTACACAGCAAATTTTCGCCCAGTGCCCTTTTCCACAGCAACGATAATATGTAGTTTATGAACTATTTGCTTTTGGATTCTCATCGCATCGTGCTTGTGGCAGAGTGACCAACTTCAGGTTGTCATATCTCTCCTTTAAGCCATTCCACAAGATAGGTGGATCTTTGACTGTGATATGTTCAATTTTCAAACCTTCATCAAGGTGATGGCGCAAGAAAATCAAGGCCTTAGCACAGTTTCAAACCTTCATCAAGGTGATGGCGCAAGAAAATCAAGGCCTTAGCATAGTCTTGGGTGGATGCATTATTTCTGTCTTTAATGGCGTCTCCAGGACCCATTGCATCCAAATGGATTTCAGCATCCAACACCTATGTCATATAGTTCTTGCCCGAGATTTCAAGGGCAACGAACTTTCTTTTCATAATGTCAGACATGAAACAAAATTACATCAAGAGCGTGTTCATACTTGCGGGCTTTATTATCACATTCACTTCAGGGAATGGATTATAATCATCTGTATGTGTTATATACAATCTCATGTCAAATATTACTTTCATAAAATGAAAGATTATTTTGAGAATCTTTATTATTCTCATTATCACAATGATGACGATTATAATTCCGTCTATTGCCTCGTCCACATTCATTGATACCTTCATGGTAATAATTTTGTCTTCTTTCAGACTTATCACATACTGCTACCACATTCTCTAAAGGGAATGGAGCAAATTCAATTGGACGGATTTTATCTTCTTTCAGACTTATCACATATTGCTACCACATTCTCTAAAGGGAATGGAGCAAATTCAATTGGACGGATTTTTTAATTCTTTGCCCACAATCATACATGAATTTGATCATGGCAAGGCATAGAAATTTTACCACTTCATGTGAGTGTAATTTCTTACAAACTCCATTAGAGTTATAATCAAACTTTGTTGTCTTTGTTTGTATATGAAATCAAATCGTAGAATTTCAAGAATTTGAAAGAGAAAAGTAAAATACTTACCTTTAAGGTATACCAATAAATGTTGTGATATTAAATATACCTCTTGAGTTTCCATCCCGTTGCATTACTTTATGATGATACCATCTCTTCTATTTTTCCGTATAGAAATTTAGTTCTGTTGGAGACATATGACGGCGCAGTATCTGTCCGATTCCGTGAGCTTCGTTGTAAACCAAATACGTTATACCGAGACTAAAACCTCCTCCATACCCCTATGCTAAACCACTAAGTTGGATTTGGTATTAGAGGATTCATCATTTAGTATTCAGACAATGATGAATACTCTAAATATCCACATAGAGGGAGATCTTCAAATTTAGGTCCACTGATTAGGGTTTTAGAGGCACAGCCGCCACTGATTAGGGAGAAGGAAGAAATCAACTTCAATTGGTTAGAGACTCGTGCTGATAACGTGTTATGAAATAATATAAGAACAAGAACAATAATACAAGAACAAGAACAATAGAGAGAAAAGTAGAGTGAGGAGTATTCTTATTGATACTTTAGGGATGGTTTACAATGGGAGAGAACCCCTTTATTTATAGGGAGGTGGTGACTTAGCCACCAAGTAGTAAACCCTAGAATCTCTCTAAATATAGATATTCACCTTAAATAGAGTTCTATTTATAACACATAAATCTTTTTTCTATTACAAAATGACTAATATCTTCCTTTAGCTTCGAAGCCTTCCGCAAGATTTGATCGGCAATTAATCGTTTATTTTCTAGTTCACTCATGGTGATTAGAAGTGAGTGACACAGATTCTATCTCCTCTTTTGAGTTTCCTCTTTTTTATTATTTTTCCGCTAATATTAATTTATTTGGGTTAGGAAAATATAAATTACCTATGTGCAAAAATGCACTTTAAATCTGACAAATAGCATTTGAAGTGTAGATCGGATTATCAGAATACTATTTCGTTGCTTAAAAAGCGAAGAAGATGAATTAAACTTCTATTGAAAAGCCATTGAACCTCACTAAAATTTGGGTGTGAAAATTTAATATTTGAAATCAAAATTTATTTGAGTGGATGTATTGAAATAGATTGGTAATAACTCAAGAAGTTTGAATCTCAATTCTGGGACGATTTGGTGGACTTTTGATGTGATTTTTATTTGAAATTAGAAGTGGTAGATAAACACGAAAGAAGGTGAGATATATATATATATATATATATATATATATATATATATATATATATATTATATATAAGATGTGTGAAATACATGTTAGATGCATGTGTCACAAAGAAACTTTTGAACTTAACTTTAACTACGAATGTTAACTTTAAACTAGTCCAAATCACCTTCAATCTTTCTCAAATTTTGTAAGCATCGTCTATGTGGTTTCAACAAATTTCAACCACGCCCGTCAAAAAAACTTTTTTTGCCTATGTTTTGTATATTATATATCATTAATAATGAATTCTAACTCCAAATCCATCCAATCACCTCCAATCTCTCTCAAGTTTTGTATATTAACTCGTCTATGTATTTTCAACAAATATTAACCATAACCATTAAGGGAAAAAATCCTTTTTTACCTAAGTTTCTTGAATATTATGTAACATTGAAAATTTTTTTATTTATTTTTGGTAGCATAACTTAATGACTAATTATTGGTAAGTATTATTTATTTGTATCTAATGATGTAGTTTGCTCTATAAAAAAGTTACGAAAATTATCAGTTATATCCATTTATAAGAAGCTCATTACAAAAATTGGTCAATTGATAAATATTACTAATATTAGCCAATTAGCTAATTGTAGGAAAAAAACTAAAAATTTTCTTTTGTTTTGAGTGGGCATTATTAGAATAGATTGGGCATAACTCAAGGAGCTTGAATCTCAGTTTTGGGATGATTTGGTGAAGTTTTGAAGTGGTTTGAATTGAAAATTCGAAGTAAAAGCTGAACATGAAAAAAATAATATGTGTATCACACTGTGTATCATTTGTGTATCACATATGTATCATATTTGTATCAATTGTGTATCACATGTACATCCATGTATACATGTGTGTGAGATACATGCGTGATACATGAGGGTCAGGGCCTTTCTCGCTGAGCGAGCGCATCTGATTCTAAAGTCCTTTCTTATTCTTAAACCACTTCCCGTTAAGTTGCAAGATTAAAGAGTCCTCTTGGATAAGAAGACCTAAAACACCAGTCAAGGGAAGAAGGTCGGTAACAAAAGGGAATCTTTCTTTATATGGCGGTTCTTCCTTCTAATGACCGGCATGTCTATGATTCTTTTCTCCCAGATGAAGCAGCAGACATCGGTCCATAGAACCTATAAAAATGAGATGGTTGTGTCGTGAAGTACTCTTGTGCACCTACGTCATTCGGATGCTGGTGCAAATTGGCCTTTTCCCTTCTCCTTTATAAAGCAAAAAAGAATGTCATCATTCTGATCGTGACTTGAAAAAAGAAAGAAGAGAAGGCCAAAGTCTTCCTACTTCTCTATTGTTACAATTTGATCCGAAAAATGAGAAATCAATCAAAAATAGACCTGAAATTGAATCATGATATATAAGCTTTTGATACATATATCGTAGAAGACTTTTTTGAACTCGATTTAATTACGGATTTTGATACAAAACCAGTCCAAAGCACCTCCAATCTTTCAGAAATATTGTATATTGACTTATCTTTATGTTTTCAATGAATTTCAACTATACCTATTGAAAAAGTTCCTTTTTTGTTTAGATTTTGAAATATTGTATAAATTTTGTATTTCATCACCTTATTTGCTACCCCGTCAATGAAATTTCCTTTGCGTCTTGTATTTGGTATTGCTAATCATGCTTAATAATATGGAAGGTGATTTTTGCATGACATTTTTGATAGAAAAAATCATATTATTTGATTTTTTAATTTTTGTTGACTAGTTTTTGTAAATATATGAATATTGGCTAGATGTTGGTAAATTGAAATTTATTTGGGACATTTGTGTAAGTTTCCCAAAAGTCAACACAGGAAAAAAAATGGGAGAACTTGGAAAATACCCATGTGCAGGAAAAAAATTACCCGCCCTACCCATTCCCTTTTTCCCTACCTATTTTTTTTAATACACAGCCAAATGAAGTCAATTCAAGCTACTATAAACCAAGTCAAATCAAACCAATTCAAGCCAAACCAAATCAATGCAAGCTAAATTAAGCTAAATTAAGCCAAAATGGGTAAAAACAAATTTGGGATGAGTGGGTAGGTATATATCCCGATTGTTATGGAGGCGACTCGGAGCATTTCTCGGTTGTTATGGGATTACACCAAGGCTCTACGCTTAGCCCATTTTTATTTTCCTTGGTGATGGATGCTTTGACGCACCATATCCAAGAATAGGTGCCATGGTGTATGTTGTTTGCTGATGACGTTGTCCTAATTGACGAGACAAGGGCAGGTGTTACCGAGATATTGGAGGTTTGGAGACAGACTCTCGAGTCTATGGGTTTCAAATTGAGCAGGTCTAATACAGAGTACATGAAGTACAAGTTTAGCACTGAATCGAGGGGTGGAGGCGGGGAAGTAAGGCTTGGGTCACAGGTCGTCCCCAAGAGATCTAGCTTCAAGTACCTTGGATCGGTGATTCAGGGGGATGGAGAGATCGACGAAGACGTCACTCACCGCATAGGGGCGGGATGAATGAAATGGAGGCTCGCATCTGGAGTCTTGTGCGATAAGAAAGTGGCACTGATACTCAAAGATAAGTTTTATACAGTTGTTGTTAGACCGGCTATGTTGTATGGGGCAGAGTGTTGGCCGGTTAAGGACACCCATATCCAGAGGTTGAAAGTAGCTGAGATGCGGATGCTGAGGTGGATGTGCGGGCATACTAGGATAGACAATATCAGGAATGAAGATATTCGGAGGAAGGTGGGTGTCGCCCTTGTGGATGACAAGATGAGGGAAGCGAGGCTCATATGGTTTGGGCACGTGCAGAGGAGAAGCATCGATGCTCCGGTTCGGAGGTGCGAGAGGTTGGCCGTAGTGGGTATGAGGAGAGGTAGAGCAGACATAAGAAGTATTGGGGAGAGGTGATCAGGCAAGATATGGTCCGTCTGCAGATTTCCGAGGACATGGGCCTCGATAGGAAGGCATGGAGGACAAGCATTAGAGTTGTAGTATAAGGGTAGTGGTGCTTCCCTTCCTGCATATCGAGGGTGAGGCGGGTTGGATTAGGGTTGGTCTTAGATGGCCTGCAGTTTATGTCGAACCCACATTATTCTTATTGTTTATCTTAGATGCCTTAGACTCTGGTTACCGTTATTGCATGTCATTCATCTTTTGGTTTTTATTTAATACTTTTTTATGCTTCTGTTACTTTAATGGCTTTACTTGACTAATGAATTCTCTTTTCTTTTCTTTTCTTGTTTTCCTCTATTTCAGTCGTTCTGAGCCGAGGGTCTATCGGAAACAGCCTCTCTGCCCTACCGGGGCAGAGGTAAGGTCTGCGCGCACATTACCCTCCCCAGACCCCACTATATGGGATTTTACTAGGTAGTTGTTGTTGTTGGGTAGGTATATATTGTAACTAGTTTTCAAATGGATAGTAAAGAATAATTAGTTTAAGCTCAATGGGTATTTTGTATAAATTTCTCAAAAACCCGTAAAAATAGCACGAGCTAGCGAGTTTTCGGACTGTTCATACAAAAATAACAGCGTCCGCAAAGTCATTGAAAATAGCCACTATTTTGCTGCAACTCGGAAAGATCCAACATAATATACTGGAGATCAGTGCACCTTTGTATGAAATTCCAGCATATTATGTTATAACTCTAACACGCGAAAAGTTCTAATATAATATACTGGAGATTGGAGCACCGGTGCTCCAATCTTCAGTATATTATGCTGGACTGGTATATTATACTGGAACACCATATATTATACTAAAATTCCAGTTTAATATATTGGAATTCTAGTATATTATACTGGAGTGTTTTTTCGGATTTTGAACAGTATTTTCGTTCAGATTTATCTTTACATGAAAAGGCTAAATTTCGATTACTTTTAAAATTGTGGCTAATTTTGAATGACCACTTGTAAATCTGGCTATTTTTGGATTTCTCCCAAAAATGGCACGGGCTAGACAGTTTTCGGACTGATCATTCAAAACTAATCTCTATTTGCAAATTCAATGAAAAATAGTCATTATTTTACTGTAATACGGAAAGGTTTATTATAAAATACTGGTATTTATACTGAACCGGTATATTATACTGGAGTATTTTTTCGAATTTTAAATAGTATTTTAGCTCGAATTTATCTTTATATAAAAAGTGAGTAAATTTCGATTACTTTTGAAACGGTGACTATTTTTGCATGACCACTTGTAAATATGGCTATTTTTCAATTTATATGCCTGCGGCCCGAAATTGTATTGGGCCATATCGAAATTAACATTCACGAATTGAGAGGGATTTGTCCAACCCAAATCGATTCATGGCCGTTCTTGGACCATCTTTGATATCATGATGACGTTGCAACTGTATTCTTTTGACGCCATCAATCTTAGTAGGAAATTAAAGAGTTAATGAAATCCCAAGAATACAACATAAAGTGTATATAATTCTGTATTCATTTGAGATTTGTGGAAAGTAAAAGGTAGAGGATATGTTTTCACGTATATGTAGGTTAGTTTTTCTCTTTGCTTTAACAATCTTCCTTTTTCTTTTTCTCTTTTTGCGACTTGTCTTTTCATTTATTTATTTTATTTTGTCTCAAACTAAAGTAATAAAAGGTAATTATCGTACTTTATCTATCCCAGATATGGTTACTCACACCATATGTAAAATAATTATTTGAATATTGATGTTTTTTTTGAAACACAACTTCTTCGATCTGTTTAAATTATTTTTATTTACGAATAGAGTGAACTATTTTTATTTTACGCTGTATTTAAATATAATTTTCTTAATTCATGTCTGTATTTTATTTCCGTTATGCAAATTCAATATTCATTTTTCCTTTTAATATGTCATAAGTATCAATTAATATAATGTTTTAGCTGTATTCTTTTTAAAAATAAACACATGCATGGCGCACCTACACTTCCCACTTCTTTAAATTCTTAGAGAAAAATAAAAGTATTTTACATAAAATTTGGAGATCTGACCCCTGACTTCAACTTCTTTATTGAAGTGAGCTCCTTTTTTTTTTGTCAAATGAAAGTTTATTTCAACCATAAGCAATTTATGTTTATGTGGACTCTAGAACAGTTCTCAAATTATAATCAAATTAATAAAACTCTACAACTATAGTTGCTAAAAAATTTTCTATTACAGACAAAACATTGTTACGATTATGAAGAATCGCATAAGGTATAGTGATTCATAGTCTGCAGAGTGGGATTCCATTTAGAGTGTTTCATTCCAGCAATATGCACTTGAATTGTAATCTCCTTTGCTCGATCTTGGCTGATTCTGCTTAATTGTTCAAATCTTCTGTTGTTTCTTTCCGTCCAGATGATATTGACTACTGCTGCAAACACACCCCTAGGATGGCTTTACTGGGATTCCTGCTATTAACATTATTCGATAGTCATTGTACTTCTGATTTCCATGTACTAATTATTCTTTGACACTTAAACCATTTTAACATACCTTTCCACAGATTTTTGGAAGTGAGCTCCTTTTATGGAAAGTCAAATCAACAATTCAGTATAAAATATAGCAATACCCAAAAAGTGAGTAAATCATTTAAAAAATAAATCTAAAATTTAATTTTTGATTGTCATATTCAGTGATGAGACACTTTAGAAAGATCATTTATGTTTAGGGCTTCTATTATTCTTTGTTTCATTCGATGCATTTCATTTTGATTGACCATAAAAAATTTTAAAATACAAAGAAAATTGTTGAATCTTATGATTTTAAATTGAATGTTTGCCAAGATATCTTTTTACTTGTCAATTTTAAATATGTAATAAATGAAAGAATCTTATGAGTTTAAACTAAATGTTTGTAGAACATAATAAGAATATCTTTTGAATTTTTGGTTTTAACCATAAAAGAAACACTGGATCAAATTTTACGGTTTTAATATAAAAGTATGATACTTTTAAATAAATTAAATAGGAAGTAAGACATATAAATTAAAACGGAGAGAATAGCTAGTAATCCGATTTGACTAGATACAAAATTTAAAAAAAAAATAAATATTGTTAAAATTTATAATTTTAAATATGTCATAATATTTATATATTTGCGCATAAAAATTTTAGAATAATATTTGTGCAATCATAATAGTTTGTCATTAGAGATAAAATAAAAAAATAAGTTAATAAATTTGAGCAAAAATATTTTTTTTATTCGGCCATATATGTAGTTATAGTGGTCTGTTGTCGTCCAGCGCATGTTTTCCTGACAACAGCATGCACAACAAGTCGTCTCTCTATATACATCTTGTCATTTTTTGTCTCCTCCATAACGTCATTCACTCATAAAAAGCAGAATCAATATTTTTTAATTGTTTAACCAAAATATTTTCGAATTTTGGAATAATCTAATCTTTAATGGGCTTTGGTTCTGCAACATACATGTCAAATGAATTTAAAACTTCAACAAAGAAATTATATCATGATTCATGTGTGATATATGTCTCGATCTCGTGGAGTATTTACAATTAAACGGTATTCATAAGTATTCAAGAATGCGGAGTAGATCTATTTAGAAACAATCTCTCTATCCTAGGATAGGAATAAGGTCCGCGTATACACTATCCTTCCCATATCTTATTAAGTGAAATTATATTGGGTTATTATTATTTTTTGTTGTTGTCATAAGCATTCAAGATCCACATATAAGCAATTAGCACAATGGAATTTTTTTATCTATCAACTATGGGGGATGTAGAGAGAGAAAGTAAAGAGAGAAGCTCTGGGGATTGTTAAGCAAAGAAGCTGACTATCGCCGGCCACCAGTTTCCACCATAGCCACCTACACTAAAAACTCACCACACTGTAAATATGACGAGAATGATAACTCCTGAAAGCGGAATTCCACAAAAATTAGCTCCAGTACAACTGTTACATTGGCTCCCAGGTATGGGAAGTGCTCATACGGTCGTGCAAGCTCCACCGGAAAAGGAGGAAGACAAAGTGCAACCAATGGAAGCAGGTGTGACTACAGCGGCTAGGAAACTCACTTACTTAGATGGATCTCAGAAGGAAACATTGGCTGAGGTTGTTAAAGGTAACATAGCTCAAAATCAGGGCATGCAGCTCAAATTCTATCCTCCGATGGTGAAGGATGGAGTGAAAATTGCTAAGCTGAATCCAAAGGAGATAGAATTGCAGACCCAGAAGTGGAAGACTGCATTAATAGGCTATGTCCTAGGAGGTAACCCGTTCAAAGAAAAGCTTAAATATTTCTATGGAGTTTGGAATGTTGTTACAACTCCAAAAGTGTTGCTCATGATAATGGGTACTTCATTTGTAAGTTCGAATCTACGGAGGACAAAAACCTAATATGCAAAATGGCCCTTATACGTTCAATGGTAAGCCTATGCCATTGAAGGACTGGGATCCAAATTTTCAGATCCAGAATGAATCAATGAGAATTGTACCAATTTGGGTCAATTTTCCCGGTCTGCCAATTCAATGCTGAATAGAGGAGAATTTAGGAAGAATAGCTAGCTTAGTAGGAAAATATTTGTGTACTGATAAACTAACTGCTGCGTGTGAAAGAGTTTCCTCTGCTAGAGTCCTTGTGGAAATGGACATAACCCAGCCTTTACCTGATGAATTTTATATTGAGATACCAGATGGAAGAAGCTGGTTGCAGAATATTGAATTTGAATGGAAACCAACACTTTGTCTCTAATGTAACTCGTTTGGGCATAAAAATGGGGAATGTCAAAAGGAGGTGCAACAGGATGAAGGGCCACAGAAGCAGAGAAGGAGAAGAAAGAAGAAAACCATAATGAAATGGCAACCAAAAGCTGCAATTTAGGGGAATACAGCCAATCAACATCAAGAGGAATCTATACCTGAGGTGGAATTACAAGTGAACAATAGAGGAAAGCAAGTTGCAATTGTAAAAAGAGCAACCGATAGAATTAAACATAGTGAAATCAACTATGATGAGTTGGCTAAGAGGAATACATATGCATCACTAACTATAATGGAACCATCTGATGGGAATCAGCAGAAGAGATAGAGCAGCAATGAGATAGGTCTAAAGGACCAAGGAGGCAGCTCAAGTAAACATTAACCCCCATGATCGTTGTATCCTGGAACATTAGAGGACTGAAAAAGTCCTATAAACAACGAGAATTAGTGAAATTCTTGCAAATAAATAAAGTAGATATGATAGCTTGTTTAGAAACTAGAGTGAAACAGCAAAAATCGAAGGCAATCTACAAGAAACTGGGTGGTGAGTGGAAAATAGAAAATAACAATGCATTTGCACCTAATGGAAGGATGTGGATAATGTGGAAAGAGTTAAATGTTCATGTTGTAATTTTGGAAAGTACAGACCAAATGATTCACTGTCAGGTGAAAGACAAGAATTCAACATTTGCTAGCTATATCACATTTGTGTATGGCCTGCACACCATAAAGCACAGAGTATCACTATGGAGGAGTTTGAGAAATGTCCAATATAGTGGTACTTGGCTTATAATGAGTGATTTTAATAGTGTGTTAAGTGTGGATGACAGGATAAATGGACAACCAGAACATTAATCAGAGTGGATGATTTTCAGAGATGCATTAATGACATTGGAGTGGGGCAGATTACCAAGAGAGGAAACAACTTTTCATGGAGAAATAAAAGAGATGCTGAGGTTAGAGTCTACAGTCATATAGACTGGGCTTTTGGCAATGATGAGTGACTCAATTCTTACGTTGGGGTGGAAGCAGTTACATGGTACCTGGATGCTCAGACCACACTCCTATAATGATAAACACTGAAGTAATAAAAGTTAAAGTGAATAGACCATACAGGTTACTAACAACAGTTATGAACCAAAAGGAATACATGGAAGCAGTTCAGAGAATTTGGAGTCAGCAGATCAAAGGATACACTATGTATTCTATTTGGAGCAAATTGAAGAAACGTGAACAAAGTACCAGGGACGTTCATAAGGAGCACTCATCTGTTGATAAGAAACTGCAACAAATGAGAGAAGAACTGAAGGTGATACAAGGAAAGCTGAATGAAGATCACTTCAACAAAATGATGATTGAAGAAGAAAAGCAATCCTTAGAGAGCATTGAGAAATGGGAAGAAATTCAAGAACAGATAGTAAGACAGAAATCAAGAGCAACTTGGATCCAACTGGGGATAGAAATACAAAGTATTTCCATGCATATATGAAGTCCAGACAAGCAAGAAATAAGGTGAGTTGTATTCTCAATGATAACCAGCTGAAGATTACTGATCCACAGCAGATTCAACAATAATTCACACAATTCTTTCAGCAGCTATTGGGTATAGCTGCAGATCAATTAGCAGGAATTGATATCAATGTGGCAAGAGATGGTCTTTTCTTCAGACTCCACCAACAACAGCAACTGTTACTTCCAGTAACAAAGGAGGAGATCAGCCATATAGTGCATAATCTACCTAATGACAAGGCTCCGGGTATTGATGGCTATCCTACAGAATTGTTTAAAGAGTATTTGCCAATTATTGAGAAGGAAATTACAAAGGCAGTGCAATAATTTTTTCAAAATGGCAAACTCTTAAAAGAGATTAACTGTACAACTGTTACATAGATTCCAAAAGTGAAAAATCCTAACTATGTTAAAAAATTTAGGTTCATTGCTTGCTGCTCAACATTGTATAAAATCATTGCTAAAATTCTAACTAATAGGCTTAAACTGGTTGTGGACTATTTGGTTGGGCCTTCCCAGTCTTTTTTCATAGAAAGGAGGAACATACTTGATAATGTTATTATGGCATATGAATTGATCAAAGGTTATACTGGCAGTGTCTCCTAGATGCATGATCAAAGTAGACATTAGGAAGGCTTATGATTCAGTGAAATGGGAGTTTCTGAAGGCAGTATTTCTTGAATTTGGGGTACCTTACAAAACGGTAGCACTAATCATGGAATGTGTCTCCACAGTAAGTTGCTCTCTTTTAATAAATGGAGGATTGACCAACAAGTTTGAAGCAAGGAAAGGACTAAGACAAGGGGACCCAATGTCTCCCTACTTGTTTGTTCTAGCCATGGAGTATCTAACTAGATCTTTGAAGAAGCTAAGCAAGAATCCAGATTTTAATTTCCATCGCAAATGCACCAGACTACAAATCACACACATCTGCTTTGCAGATGATCTTTTGATGTGCTGCAGGGGTGATGAGATCTCAATGAAGTTACTGATGGAAGTGTTTGAAAAATTCTGAAAGGTATCAGGCCAAGCAAATTTGGACAAAAGTTTACTGTATATAGCAGGTGTTTCAAGGGAATTCAAAGAGAAAATTCTTGTAGAACTTTACCTAGCAGAGGGCAATTTTCCTTTCAAATACCTAGGAGTGCACTTATCTACAAGAAAGATTACAGTTGCACAATATATGCCTCTAGTAGAGAAGATAGTGGACAGAGTCAGAAGCTGGACTTCCAAATTCTTATATTATATTGGAAGACTTCAACTCATCAAAAGTGTATTGTTTGAAATGCAAACTTATTGGGCTCAGATTCCTCATTGCAAAAAAAGTTATAAAGCTGGTAAATGGAATTTGCAGGAATTACCTGTGGAATGATAGTCATGAGACTAGTCACAGGGCTCCAATAGCATGGGACACATTGTGTAAACCAGAGGCAGCTAGAGGGTTAAACATTATCTACTATGAGAGATGGAATAAAGCAACTTTGACTAAACTTCTGTGGGCCTTAATGTCAACGAAAGACAAACTCTGGATCAAATGGATCCATTGTCACTATATAAAGAAGAAGGACATTGCTAATATGGAGATCCCTAAGCAAGCTAGCTGGCTAGTAAGGAAGCTGTTTGGAGCAAGAGAATGGTAGGCTACTGATAGCACAGGAATGCAAGCCTGCACTCAGAATGGGAAATTTAGCATCAGGAAGGCATATATTCATACCACCCCACAATATCCCAAAGTTCAATGGAAAACATTAGTGATGGTGACTGGAATACTACCAAAACAAAAATACATTATATGGATGGCCATGCATAAGCGTTTGGCAACAGTTGACAGATTAGCCAAATGAGGAATTCAAGTTGATCAGTCATGCATATTGTGTGGGAGAGATATTGAAGAGACACATGACCACTTATATTTTGAATGTTCATATTCAAAAGTCTGTGGCAAGGAATGTTATAATGGTTGAAATATCAAAGAATAGCAGGCAGCTGGGAATCAGAAATGCAATGGTTAACTGTTAATGTTAACAACAGGAATCCAAGAAAGGCCATACTAGGAGTGGTGTTTGCAGCAGTAGTTTACAATATCTAGATGGAAATGAATGATAGAAGGTTTTAACAGTTCAGCAGAGAGGCCAAAGATAGAGCAAAGGAGATTGCACTTCAAATGCACATTACTGGACTGAAGAAACCTAAATGGTTACCCATTTTGCAAACTATCAATAGTTATCCTTCATGTAATCCTTGACACTTGTGACAAGAGTCTATTTGTGTTAGGATTTAGCTAATCAACAATAGTTGTAGAGTACTTAGTTGATTTACTTATGAGATCTGTTCTATAACCCGAAGGAACAGATGATGTAAATTGATAAATAGTTGGAATAAAAAATTTCTTTTCGACCAAAAAATTAGCACAATGGACAAAATATATTTTAGAAATTAATAAAAAAACAATGGACCCAATTTTATCAATAATTCAACGCAATTTACCATAGATCGGTCTTACCTTGTCGTAGTGAATTTTTTTTCAGCTGTTCAAGTTAGGTTTACTGTCTCATATGAAACAAGTAGTTCCATCCTTTGACTTATCATTATTTTCACTTTTCAGGGTCAATAGTATTTTCACTTTTCAGGGTCAATAGTATTTTTTTGTGTTTTCATTAATTGTTCGGTACGTGCTCGTATTGTAACCCGATTAATCCTCAAAAAAATTTATATTGGTGCATAAAATGTTTTCTAATAAAAACGACTTTTTATCCAGAATTCGAACTCAAAACTTCCAATTAAGGATCAGAAAATTTTTATCACTCTATTACAACCTTATTAATAATATCAAAAATAATTGGTTTGATTTTGCATGATGTTTAATCGAAGCAACTATTACATAATAGTGACCTGAGAATATCCTGAGAAATGAAAATGAGAAAGGAATCAATCATAGATTAGAAGATTTTCCACTGATGCATACCTAACTAAATGAAATAAAAATAAAATACCTGTGCCACAAAACGTCAAAAGTCCTTTTTCACCAAACGCTAATAATTGTTTCAAAAAAGACATTAGATATCCATAGGTATGTATGCTCACCTAGAAATGGTTGCAAAGTGTCAATTTATTAGTTTGCCATACACCTATGAGCTATGCGTGCCATTATTGTTTTTCAATATGTTGTATGTTTTGTGGCCTAAAGATAAATTTTATAAGGTGCCTTAATTTTTTAATTAATTAATTTATTTAAAATCTATTTTGTTATGTTTCTTAAATACAAAATTATAAATAAATCTTTTTACAAAATCAATAATCCTAATAAATATTTCTGACAATATAACTAATTCATTTAACCTTTCTTGTGACATTGTTGTTCTTAGGTAAGATTTTAACAATTTTAATTTTGAAAACTTCTTTCTGCGAAAGCAATGGTAACATGAGTTATTAACATTATTCCATAAGAATTTTAGGCATTTGGAAAAAAAATTAAATATTTTTATTTGATTAAGTGTATCAATTAAATTGTTATCTTCTAATTGTTTAATTTAGAAAATAATCTAAACCATCAACATCGAATTGATTATTATGCATTAAGGAACATCCAAAATTAAAGTAATGTTTTTTTAAATTTCTAACATCTAGTGATCTTAGTTTTTACCACCAAATAGAAAATCAAAAATATTTTCATATGCTTCAAATTGTTCAAATCTATTTTGAAGTGAAGAAATAGCTTTGTTTATTATGTATAAAAATAATCAACTCTAAATTGGTCCCAACTCTACGATCGGTCCTAACTCTACGATCGGTGGACTGGAGTATCAACTCGACAAACTTTGTCCCAAGTAAACTCAAGCCGTACACAAGTAGAAAACAACATTAGAAGCAACAACCAATTTATGCACGAAAAGTACAATCAAGCCAAACAAGTTTCAAGCCTCCGGGTTTCCCACCATTCACAATTTCCACACCAATGATTTCATAAATTTGCCCAAGTAGTTATTTCAAGAGTGATTTCGATCACTGTTCCAACTTTATTACCTCATCCACCCTTATTACCTCGTCCACCCTTATTACCATAACCCACACCTCATAACTTCGTGTTGCGGCGTGCAACCGGATCCTACCGAATAATTTCAATCCACAAACAACACAACAACAATAATAATTCACAAGATCAACAACAATGCTTCTCAAGAAGTAACAACAACAATATAGCAAGTGTTCCCATAACCAACTGTATTATTTTCATCATATTCGACAGCCCATAGATATTGTTACCACAGTTATTCCCAATTGCATTTGTTACGATTTCCTTTAGTCATTTATTCCTCAACTACAACCACTTAACACAATCACAACGTATCAATCACAAGAAATTCACAAGTAATTTACGTACTTATCACCTACCAAGCATGCGTACATCAAACAAGGCGATTTCACAAGGATAAAAAATTAGGCATACATACCTGGAGTCGAATTCCCTTTTTAAACTCCTATTCTCAGTCACCAAGCAATCTAGCCACGTCAATCTTATTCACAAATTAACACGTGTACCTTAGAATTTGAAGTTCATAATTACTACCCGGGCTTATTTAGGTTATCAAGTACAGTCCCTTACTTTACCCAATTCCCCTTACTAGATTTTAAGTTTTGAAAGACATGCATGTGACTTTCCACCTATTATTTCAAGAATCGAAGCATGAGACTCCCTCCCTTAGATTAAATCTGCAAATCAAGGAAAAAGGGGTAGTGATTTACCTGTAAGATTGGGGATGAAGATAATTAAATTAGAATCTTTTCGGCCCGTATAGTTTTTTAAGAATAAATTTGATGAAGACCACTTTCTCTCTCAAGAACCCTCTCTTCCTTCTCTCTTGTTTTGTTTAGAAAATGCGTTAAAAATGAGGTATTGTGGTGTTTTATTAGATAGGGGTCGGGTTTAAAATTTTAGAAAATTGAAGCCCGTACAAGATCTGCGGTCGTACTCTGCGATCACAGAGTTGACATGCGGTCCGCAGATTGGACCGTAGAAGGGTCCCAAATTACTAGCCTCTCTGCTTGGGTATGCAGTGGGAGTGCGGTCCGCATTCCTGTTCTCCGGTCGTATACTGCACCGCAGAACTGACCTTCACAAATTCTTAAGAAATTTATGCGACAACTATGTGGTCCGCATATTGATTATGCGATCGCATAATGGACCGTATTTTAAACATCCAATTTAACTAACTCTCTGATTAACTCTGCAGCAGAAATGCGGTCCGCATACCTGATCTGCGATCGCATTCTTGACCGCAGAAAGAATATTTTTCCAGAAATAATTGACTTTAGATTTTTTAAGTATAAAATCATCATGGTCCCAACACATAGGTGTACCTGACTCTATGAGCTGCTAGGATTTGAGCACTCATTTTCACGGGGTCTTACATGAAATTGGGGTTTGATATTCATTTCAAGTGCAATTTTCTTGGTAGAAATGATAGAAGTTTCAAATTCTTCTTCTTCTCTATATTTATTAAAGAAAGAAATCAAACTTTTTCACTTTACAGAACTCTTTTATAAACTTATACATAGTCTATTCGGTGTAACAAAAAATGAGGCACCCATAAATATGGGGCCTATAGCATTTCTTTACTTACTTTATGGTATGGCGCCCTTGGTTGTATTTCAAAAAAATATCAGTGAGGGGGACTTGGATTTACCTTAATAACGTAATACAATCTGGTTATTTCAATCACCCAAAAAAATAGTAGGAGGTATACAAAACCCTCACTACTGCCAGTAAATATATACACATAATCAACTAAAAGAAAAATTACACTTGTCGTATTTTGTTCTAATGCTAGGCATTTTCCACTTATCTAGAATGAAAGGACCTTTGGCTTCTTTTGGTAATTGGCCGAAGGAGTGACAAATTAACCTTGTACTGGAGGTGGAGGCTAGTTTCTTTAAGGCATCGTCTACTTGGTTGGCCTCTCTGTAGTAGTGTTGAACAGTCACATTTGCATTTTGGATAATATTTATAATTCTATCCACCACCATCTTTAGCTTCATGTTCATTGTTCCTCTTTGGTTGATCATGTTAACCATGATAGTTGAGTCTAATTCGAGAGCAAAAATAGTGAATCCTAATTAGTTGCACCATTTCCCTCCAAACTCTGTAGCTAATGCTTCAGTCATGTTGTTGCTATCACAATTAACAAGCATTGCAAAGGCCCTGATACAATTGCCATTCCCATATCTGATTATCCTTTCAATGCCAGCTTTCCCACTTTCCATTATATAACTACCATCCGTGTTAATTTTGAAAGTGTCATATAGGGGAGGGTGCCATTGAACTTTCTTCAAATTTTGGACAGGTCTCAACTTTTCAATCTTACTGCATAAGATAGACCAGTGTTGATGGACCTCTCCATTTGGCGATAATTTGGATATTATGGATTTGATGGTATATATAACATGGTGTTTCATGAAGTTGAGATGAAATTTCTTCTGTGTGCCATATCTACAAGAGCTTCTCTGCTTCCAAATCTGCCAACATATAAATGTTGGTGTAACTTGGAGAATCATGCCATGAACTTTGTTCTTTGTTTTTCCTTCCCACCAATTTTTGAAGATGGTAGGAAAAAAATGCTTGTTGATGCCCAATTCGCAGTGGGTTGCCCATTGTCTTCTAGATGAAAAATGTTGCCTCACTTTCTACGAACACATGTTGCATAGTCACCACCCGTGGGACACTACAACAAGAGTATCTAGAAGCTATGTAAGTACCAAACCTACCAATCATGTCACCAAAAGGGAGATTTCTTTTAATAAGTCTCAAAGTTAAGAAAGACTTTTTAAAAGGGTAGAATAATACCAAACTTTCTTTAAAAAGTTATTTTCTTGCTTTTTTTGATCAAATTAGTTGCCAATCTGATTTGTTTTAAAAAGGACCATCATCAGAAGAGTACCAAACATGGAAGTCATCTTCCATATCATTATTTATATCAATTTTTATAATGTAATCAGTAATATGAGAAAGAAGAACCTGGTTTAACCCGTTGATGTCCCATTTCCCATTGTGAAGGAAGTCTTTTACATGTGTCTTGGTCGATTTCCTAGTACCTTGATACTGGTGAGCTAGAGGTCCTTTTATCAATCCAATTATCCCACCAGAAGCTGGATGAACCATTTTGAACTTTTTCCAGATAGTGACCATTTCAACTTTACTCCTGGTCTTTAATAGATTTTTTCAACTGTGAGAATATGCCGAGTTTAGGACCTTACTCACTGGATGTGATCTCTCACAATTCTTATCTTTGAGAAAGGTGGCCCACAAAGAATTTTACATTCTAAACCTCCACTATCTTTTAATACTAAATGTTTCAATCACATCTTGCATCTTCCTTATACCAATGCCACCTTCATCTTTAGGAAGGCACACATTGTGCCAAGAGCTCCACTGGCATTTGTTCTTAGCATTCGTAGATCCCCAGAAGAAATTCGCAAAATCTTTTTCCATGAGAGTAATTTTACGCTGGGGGGGGGGGGGGTCATAGCTGACAGAATATAAGTGGGATGCGATTCTCGAACATGCTTGATCAGAGTAATTTTTCCCCTTGGTGATAGAATCTTGCCTTACCATTCATCGAGCCTTTTAACAATTTTAGCTAACATGCCCTCAAATTGGACAATGTTCTTCCTCCTATGGTAGATAGGGCATCCCAAGTAATTGAAAGGGAACTTTTTATAAATGGAACCTTAAGCTTGTCTAATTCTATTGATCCTAGAGCAGAGGTGTTCGGAGAAGTAATGAAGTAACTCTTGTCATTGTTGACTTTTGCCCTGATGCTCTTTCATACCTTTTGATTTGATTCTTGATAAGGTTGATTGATTTCTTGTTTCCTCTACAGAATATGACGATGTCTTCTGCGTAGGCTAAGTGGTTGAAATTGGGACCTCTGTTATTCATGCTAAATGGAGTGAATTTTGTCATATTCAAATAGCTTATGCAAGGATCTGGACAACACTTTAGCACTAATGATAAACAAAGATGAGGACAGTGGATCCCTTTGCTTCAGACCGTGGGAGGAAGTAAAGAAACCTTTTCTATTGCCATTGATAATAATAGAATACCAGACTTCATTGACCAAACCCCAAATGGTGTCAATCCATTCCTTGAAGAATCCCTATTTTCTCAAAACTGACATAGAAAAATTCCAAGATGGTCTATAATAGTCTTTTTCCATATCTAACTTGATATTAATATTTACCATCATAGTTGGTATCGTTAATATTCTAAGTGATATCTTGTGCAAGTAGAATATTTTCAGTGTAGATCTTCCTTTGACAAAACCACTTTGATTTTCTGAGATAAGTTTGTGAAGTATATGGATAAGTCTTCTTGAAAGGATTTGAAGATGATCTTGGTAGTGAAGATTCTTAGAATGATTGGTCTAATGTCAGAGAAATTGTTTGGGGACTCCACTTTAGGAAGAATGACTAGGAAGGTATGTGAGAAGAATTTGGAAAGCCTCTCCCTATTGAAAATTTATTGAACAAAATTAGTAATATCATTTTTGATGATATCCCAGTATTATAGAAAAAGGTGTCATCGAAACCATCAGGCCTTGCTGCACTTGTAGCTCCCATATCAAAGACAACATCTCTGATTTCATCAATATCAGAGATGGCAGTGAGTGTTCTATTGTCCTCATCATTTATGCTTTTAGGAATGCATTTATGAATTTCAGTATCATTGAATTGGTGTTTGCTGTTGAATCTCTTATGGAAGTGTTGAATGACAACTTTTACTATATTACCATCACCTTCCACCCATCTTTCTCTATGATCTTTGATCAGCATAGTTGAAATTGTTTTCTTCTTTCTCTGATTAGGCTGTGAAATTACTTGATATTAGAGTCACCTTTTTCAAACCACTTCATATTAGCTTTCTATTCCAAAAACGCCTCTTGCATGATCATCTATCCAATGTATTCTGCCTTCCCTTTGTTCAGTTCTTCTCTAGAAGAATTAGTATTGTTGTGTAAATCTAACTCCTCAAGATTTTGCATTTTGTCCCCCCAGTGTTGAAAATGATTAAAAATATTGCCAACTTTTATTTAGACCATTGAGTAAGCCTTTTGTTGAGCATTTTTAGCTTCTGTTGAAGTTTCCACAAAGCATTCCCACTAATGTTAGTAGCCTACACTTCTTCAACCAAGTTCATGAAGGAAGGTTGCTCGGTCCAGAAGTCAAGGAATTTGAAGTATCTTATTCCATTACTGTTCTTGTTATAACACCTAAGCAACAATGGTCTATGGTCTGATCTAGTTCTCAGAAGATGTTTGACAATGTTATTTTGAAGGAGTTGTCAACATAAATCATTTGCACGAATTCTATCCAGTCTCTTCAAAATTCTTCTTCTAGACTCTCAATTATTGCACCAAGTGAATTTAGTCCCAACATAGATCAAATCCTTAACTTCACAATTATTCATACTAGAGCTGAAATCAAGGATTTTATACATTTTGTGAGGACGATCCCCCTATTTTTTATATGGATCAAGAATAACATTGAAATCCCCTCCAATGCACCACGGCCCATCAATCAACATATGAATATCCTCTAAAGTACTCCATTTGCATTACATTTGGCATAGACAGCACTGATGGACATATTAGTAGCACTAACCCCATTCTGCATTTTGATGGTGACTTGTTGGTCATCTATACTAATTATACTTGTTTGAAAATTACCTGACCACATGAGCCAGATTTGCCCATTGGTGTTGGATATGCAATGTCTAATCTTGAGAAACTTCATGTATTTATCAATCTTATTCATGCTAAGAAACGGTTCCATAATAGCTATAAAATCCACTTTGTTGATGTTGACAAGTTTTTAGCCTAAGCATAGTTTTCTTAGTGTTCACTCCTCTAATATTTCAAAAATATTGTACTAATCATGGAAATAATGGAGAAGAATTAGTTTGATCTACTTCCCTGATGAAGTGAACTTGTATTGCTTTTTTTCTTTTTTCTTTCTTTTTGTTTTGATTTCTGCATTTAGTCACAGGTGAGAAGCCATCTCCATCCTCTTTGTCATGCCCCTTCTGTAACGGGTGTTCTGGTATCACAACAGTGACTCTATTGGGGGAATTTACTTTAAATTTTTGTTGAGTTTCTCCGCTCATTGAGTTTGCTTCTGTGTTGGCTTCCTATACTCAAGTCGACTGCCAGGAAAGTTCCTGGAAAATTCTTGATGTTTGAAGGGACACTAGTTGATTCATTGATGTATCTCTGCCAGTTAGGAGTCTTGTATGTTTTAATGGCTTCAATATTGTTTGATTCTTGCACTGTTTCTTCATTCTCATTTTGACTTTCATTCTTGATCACATCAGTACTTCCTTCATCTCCATTTTATATCTCATCCTCACTTCTGTTAGTATCCATCAGAGTATTTATTCTCAAGTTGTTTTCTTGATACTCATTCATAGGAGTCTTGTATGTTTTAATGGCTTCAATATTGTTTGATTCTTGCACTGTTTCTTCATTCTCATTTTGACTTTCATTCTTGATCACATCAGTACTTCCTTCATCTCCATTTTATATCTCATCCTCACTTCTGTTAGTATCCATCAGAGTATTTATTCTCAAGTTGTTTTCTTGATACTCATTCATAGCAGCTTCTATAATCCCTTTGTTTTTGGGGATACCAGATATCTTGACATGCTTAAATGTCACCTTGGACTTCTTTTTAGGGATTCTCTTTTGTCTTCTAATTTTGGATTTATTGGTCGTTCTTCCCTTGATGTTTTGCATCCTTTCCTTATTTTCAACTCCGTTCTCAACAAATGGTTGTTTATCAACGCTGATTTTTTACTGCTCTTTTTTGTTGTTCAGCTCTACATCGTTCCCTTGTTTCTTATGGGGATACTGTTCCCCAGTTGCTTTGCTGACATCCCCTGTTCCAGCTTCATTGGTATCAATTTTTTCTCATTTTCTTTAGTTTCAACATTCCCTCCCTTGTCTTGATTGCTTCCTGCCCCTTCTTTTCCAGTTCCCTTCCTTTTCCAAAATTAAACAATTCATCATGTTATGAAACTTCCTACATTATTTACAGTATTTCATATTCAAGTTTTTGAACAGAACCTTTTCGAAGGGCATCATCTTAGACTTGTTCAATAAAGACATCATCTGGTTCTTATTTTAGAAGGTCAATTTCAATTCTTACCTTAGCCATGCTAGGTCTGGTCTTTTCTCTCGTTGCTAGGTCCATTTCTAGTGGAGTTCCAACAACGTTGACCACCTGTTTAACATACTGTCATGTGTGCATATGAAAGGGGAGTCCTGGTAGCAATAGCCATACTGGTGACACCGGAAGATCTTCTTCAGGCTTGAAGTCCGACGACCACCTTTGCAACCACATTTTTTGTCCCTTAATTTCAATAACCCTTCTGTACCAGACAAAATTTAAATCATCGTATTGGTGAAATCCAAGAAGAAGTTAAAGCCATCATAAACCGTAATTTTGACCGAGTCTTTAGTAGAAATTAATTCTTTGAATTTTGACCTAATTCGGTCAATTTAGGGCCTGGGTTTAAGGAATCATCCAACAATTGTGAGCCTAAACTCGTCTCCATGATGCGTAGTAATCTGACGCCTTGAAAAGGACCGTCGGCATTCCATTGCGAGTAGTGTGTGTTGCAATGACCGCTTCTCTTGTATGTTGATTTGGGGTTCTAGGAATTGTTTGGAAGAGGAAATTTTGTTTGCATAAGAGCTTTTTTTATTAGATGCTTCAGGGTTCTGATTTATTGGAAGGTTGAGGTTGTGCTGGCCATCCATACGTGCAGGCTGGGCGCCATCTGGTGGATCCATGAAGGAGCATGAATGTACTCGCTTAAGAAATAGCCATTAGGTAGCCATTTCTAGAGAGAGAAGAGAGGTTTAATCTTAGGCAAGTTAATTGCCCTGCCATTATTGTTTTAAGTTTACTAAATTTATACACTAACAACATAATGATTTTTACATGATCAAACAATAAAAAGTTAACATTGTAAATACGAATGTGCGGAGTATTAGTTACTACTATCTCTATTTCACTTTATGTGAATCTTTTTTTTTTCCGTTTAAAAAAGAATGACTCCTTTATAAATTTGAAAATAGTTTAGCTTAAACTTTCAATTCCACCCTTAATAATAATCTTTTTTAACTACACAAATACTCTAGACCTTTTTTTAATTTGTTTAAGACTACAAAATCCAAAATTCTTTATTTTTTCTTAAACTTCATGCCTAATCATACAGATTTACATAAATTGGAACAGAAAAAATAAGAAATAATTGTCAAGAAGTTTGACTAGGGATGGTTTTTGCAATAATTGGACATAAAAAGGTTCACAAAGCATACATGTTAGTCCCTCCTCGAAATGAAAGGATTGTGAATGTATTGACAGTAAATGGTAACGAAGGGGCTTTCACAAGGGTATCCCCTGTTAGATACCCTCTTGATGTTTGTGTTTGTAAGTTTTTGAATTTAGTGCCCTAACGACTTGCATATTTGCCTGTTGTTTAATTTAAATGGATAACAATTAAATTTGTATGCGGTTTTAAAGAAAAATTGATTGATTCAATATAAGTAATCAAGAATATTAGATAAAGAAATTAAAAATAAAATAAATAACCAAGTCAATTGTGACATTGAGTCCGGGCTTTGATTTAAGCTGAACAATAATTTTACCCTCGACACCCTCGATTCGAAGTCTAATATGTATGAAAAACTATGATTAAAATAAGAATCTTTCAATAGCTAGAAAAAAGAGTAGTAAGTTTGTATTGACTTGATATGCGTGTTACAATATATGTATCAAACAAAATTTTTTCTATATAGTAGGAGACTTTTACTCCTAGTACAATTCTAAAAAGAGTAAAAATCCTCCTTGTATGTCAATCACTGATACGCTACAAATATCGGGCGAGATATGTGCCGTACTATTCGGTTGGGCACGGATATCACAAAGTTATGTTAGTTATGTGCATACCGCTTGTAGTGCTTTTTGAGATTTCAGAGCTTGTTCTGGGTCCTGGGTGTGTGGTCTTATCAGGCCTGGTATCGATTGATCATGCTCAACTATGCCTTATAAAAAAGACTAAGAGGTCGCTCTTCAAATCATACAAGGAACTAAGGCTTAGCTACAACTGTTCAATGTTTCTAAGAAGATAAGTTCGAATAATTCCTATGTTATAAATATTAATATTCTTGTATCAAATTAACAAGCAAATAAAAATAGTAAATTAACAACTAAAGATACTTAGGGTTAGAGACAAGATTAAGAAGTTTTAGAGTTATGATTTCCCCTGTTGTCGGAATCCTTTCCGCTACATTTTGTATAAATTTGCCTAACTCTTTTTCTTACCGATCATGAGTATTATTACTGTCACAACTCTCCCGAGTAATTACCATAATTTACTAGATATATTATCCCGAATTATGCTAGTTGGCATTAAGTACGGCTCCTTCGGATCGCACCAAGATTTTGTTATCCCTAATTTCACCTTTAAAACCTCTGTATTTATCCCTCATATACGTTAGGAGTGATGTTGTTCAATAAGTACCTAAATATGTACTCTCTCACGAGTAATACACACTAAACAGGCACGTTCGATTAAGAGCTCTTCAACTAATCACAATTAAAGAAAAATGTACAACATAGTTGAACAATTAAAGAAAAATGTACAGCAAATCTATATTAATGTCACATGTAAATCATCCTCCAATAGATTACATCAAAATCCTGGATAAAAAATTAGCTATTCATAATAGTATGCATAACTACAATACTAGAATTCATAACCAATAATAGAAATAGGTGGGAAGGCTGTTTATGAGCGGAAGGAAAGTAGAGGTAGAGGGTCCGAAGGAGAGAGGAGATCTCTGCTCTTGTCGTTAATTAGGTATGCCTCCAGATTTGAATGTATGCCCTAGGCCAAGGGGTGCGATCCCCCGAGCAGCTCTTCATACTATGGGGACAGCTGCTCTTTCCACACCTCCGGATATCTGGTGCCAAATTGTCGCCCATTTCCTTATTTCTTTGATAATAGAGTTGTCTATCTTTATGCATCGATTGTACAAGTTCGTGAAGAGGGATGGACGAGCGGAATGAGGGAAAACGGATGGCATTGTTACGCTTATAGCTAATTAAAATGAAGCATAGAGATTGATTGAAGGATAAGCTATATTTAAACTTTCTTTGCTGCTAAGCAGATACAGTTAGTAGAAACTGATGCCAGTCATGCTTGAACCAGGCTTTGCTTTCTGCTTTCCTGGATTGGATCCAAAAGGTCCTGAATGGGTGACCCGAAAGGAGAAGAAGGAAGTGAAAAACTCGTAATCCTACGTTGTTCTTTCCTTCTTAGGTCAAACTCCCGACCTCCTTAGCCTCCTTAGATATAAATTATGTTAAAAGTATGTACACACTCCTCAAAATAGCATTTTTACATGTATTTATATCAAACAGGGTCGGGCCCAGATAAAATACCTTTTCCTGCGCGAAATAATACTCTGGCTCAAAATAATTTGCACATGCATGTCGCATAGGGTGACGCACCATGCGGTATGCTTGTGGGAAAGTTTATAGAGCTGATTCTGACAGGCTGCAGGAAATTTCCACAGGCACACTGCGGCTTAACATGCGCTGTGGTAGTGAGAATTCACAAAAATACAAAACATGAAAGTTGTAGTCCTTTAAAATAGCTTTCCAGTGATATATCCTGGAGCCGAAATAGAGTTCTAAGCAAGAAGTTATGTGCATTTTACTAGATAATACGTTGTATGCCCGTGCGATTCTCCATTTTGTTCTTAACTATCATCCATTGATCCCCGAACACGATCCCGGCTTGATTTCCTGGGCTTTTCAGACTTCAAAGCTCCAAATCACTTGAATTTATTCGATAATATCTATATAGCTCGGAATCTCCTACAAGGCATAACATACACAATTAGTGCAAAATACTAGCATTTAAAGCTCAAACTCAATTAAAGTGCAGTAGATTAGAGTGTAATAGGCGATTAACATACTTAATTATAACCTATTATCAGTAAGCACCCCGTTTCAGCCTCGATTCAAAGAGTTCTTGGATTCGATCTCTATCTCATATATTTATACTTCTTACTCGTTTAACTCACTGGCAGAGGCGGCACAACCCCAAGGCAACTAAAGCCACGACTTTAGGCCCCCAAAATATAGTGCTCCAAATTTTATTCATGTTATATATATAATAATTATATTTTAAATAATTATTTCTGTAATTCTTTATAAGGATAAATAAATCTTGTGATAATCATTTATTAAGTCAATAATCATTATGGCATAGTTTCAAACATTATGCTATTTTTCAAGAAGAATTTGGTTAAGCTATAACAGATAAATAGCACTAATATTTTTGTCTCCAAAAATCTTAAATTACGATTTAACTTTAGACTCCGTACTTTATCGAGCCGCTATTATTTACTGAAAACTCGGGATGTGTGCTGACCACGAGCTCACCCTTATACACCTGTAAAGAGACAACACACTAGCTTTTGTGACTTGCATGCATGCCAAAGGAAATATTCTTACAGTTGTATGGGAAGAACGGGACAAGTGTTAAATAATAATTTAAAAGAAGCACCGGCTGATAGTTTTGTCATAAACAATTAGGATGACTATAAATGAATTCGTGAAAGCTACATATATCAAACAAATGTAATGTATAATAATTTCAATAATTCAAATAACACTCTTTAGGTTATCTAAGAGGGAGTCTTGGAACAACGATTAAGTTATCTTATGTGATTAATGGATTACGGATTCAAGTCGTGGAAACGATCACTAATACTTGTATTAGGATAGGCTGTCTACATCACACGTCTCGGGTGCGAATCTTTCACGGATCATGCGTAAACACAAAATACTTTATGCACCGCCGGGTTAGGTTATACTATTTAATTTACTTAAGTAAATTTATAATGTGTTGTTTGTAGGCTGGGAGCTAGTCGAGCCAAACGAGCTTATTACATAGCTTCTTTTCATAGTTTTCAAACAAAGGTCTTTGCCTAGAACTACATAGCTCACCCTAATCACTAATATAATTGTTTGGCTCAAAAGTTATTTATATACTTTGTAAGCTTAAAAAAAATAAAAATAAATGAGGATAAATCGTAATCAAATATAATATGACCTAGAGATGAAAAGAACGATATTGTTATTGTAGATCTGGAAGATAAAGAGATGATATCAGCTTGAGAAAAAAGTAACCGTTAATGATAAAGACAGAGATAGAGAGAGAAGAAGAGTTGTATTGATCGAGAATAAGCATGATGACATGTTACAGTATGAAGATCTCCTTTATATAATAGGAGACCTTCCTCAAAATAATAAAAAATGTACAAAAGTAGGTAGCTATATATTAAACGACGTCGCCTTTGTCCCCACGTCCAAGTCATACCTTTGCTTTAGTCGACATACGCTCGAAGGCATACCCATCAATATAAAGACGTCTAGGATCAAATTTGATCGCCCTATACAACAATAGATTTCAAATTGAACATAAACTATGCGCATTACACTAATGATTAATTAGGGTTCCTACGCATTAACTTTAAGGAGAGAGTGATAATTTTCTTTATACCAAATCATTTTTTACCCATGGATAGATAGGATGACTTGTCCTTGACTAGTGTTGATGGGAAATGGTCTTCCGTTTTTGAAACTTATGGTGACGTGTGTGCCCCCTATACTATTCATCAATACAATTTGTACTATGGACCTTCCACCCACATTTATTTAGTGCAAGTAGCATAAGTGCAAGCATGTGCGAAAAGGCCGGAAAAACTTACAAAGTACTTAATAGTTATAATTAAATTCAATTTTTATATAATGTTCCTTTGATAGTGGGACTTAAAAAGATATGAAGCATTCACCTAATATCCTATCCGTTGAGATTCAAACCTTGATTTTCAAAGTTATTATATATATATATATATATATATATATATATATATATATATATATATATAACACTTCACCTCTTCGACGATGGACGCAGGGGCGGATCTAAGAGGGGTTCACCCGAACCCCATTCACCGAAAAATTACACATAATATATAAGACAAAATTTGATTTTTGTCTCTATATATTAAGTTCTAATCCCCGTTAACACAGCCCAAAAGTATATATTAGTGGTCAAGAGGGTTCAAAACCTGCATAAGGTCATAAGTTTAATTCTCACTAGTTAAAAATTTTTAGGGGATTCAAAACCTGCATAAGGTCATAAATTCAATTCCCACTAGTTACAATTTTTTTTTGAACCCCTTTCGTTGAGATCCTGACTCTACCACTCAACAAAGGAAGCATATGTTACAATAAAATACTAGTATCTTACTTTGTACATGCATTAATAATCATAATACTAGTCATTTTTTTCCCAATAATAATTTTGCTTCCGCAACTATTAAAAAATCATTTTACAATGCGGATTGCTTTAGTTTATGAATATTTGAGAATAATATGTAGATTTATGTGAAGGATAGGACACGTACGACATTGGTAAAGCATGATTGTTGTATCTTCTAAATATTGTTCCGACAATATCATTAGTTAAATGATTATTTTCTCTTAAGAAAATTGAGTTTCAATTGATCGAAATTCATTATTAAAGTTCAAATGAGAAATGAACTACTTCCTCCGACTCAATCTATGCAAATGTATTCGATGGAGCACGAAATTAAAGAAATAAAAAAAGATTTTTAAAATTTATGATATAAACAAACTATAAAATTTTTGGGAATAAAAACAATCTCATTAAAAATTAAAAAAAATTAAAATTAAATTGTTACTAAATATAAAAAAATATTATTCGTTGTGATATAATAAAAATAAAAGAATATATAATAAATTGGGACAAAATAGTAGCCACACACTGTGCAAGTATTGTTTATCCACACATCAATTGTACTTGTCAAGGAATTTTTATCAACGCTTTACCTTTTCCTTTATTTCTCTTTATATGTATTTTTCTTTTTCCTTATGGTCCTTTCTTTACTTCACCCCCTATCGATTTCAACATAATATATAAAGCCTAAGGATGCAATAGTCAAAGGGATAGTTCACTTTAGTCACATGCATTGCTTTCCCCCAACTATTTTTTTTTCTCATAACCTGACACTTCTTTTATATTTTTTGAAAAACAGGCATGACGCCTATTTGATCATTTTATAAATTGGCATGACATAATTGTCAACATGATGTAAAGGGATTATTTAGGGATCATAAAATTTTAATAAACAATTTACAATTTATCCAATGTTAATCGCTAACCGTACGTCCTTAACCCTTTACGTTTATATCCACGGGCGTATCAAAAGCACAAAGACTAAGTTCACCGAAAACCAATTTGTTTTATTTATACCTTGTATATTGTTGCGGCCAAATGCATACGCAAATATACGCGGTCGTCAAGTAATAAAGTGACTAAAAATCGGATATCAATCCCACGAGGACTTGTGATTAACTATTAATTAAATTAGACTATCCTAATTATCTAAACAAGAATTAAACCTAGAAATATTTGATTCTAAACTAATTAAAATAAAAAGAAAACAAATAATAAATTCTGAACAAAGAAAGAGCAGATTTTTATGTTATCAATGTAGTGAAAACGATCTAGGGTTATGAACTATCTAACATTCCTATTGTATTCTTCTATTGAATTGGCTAACTAATTTATCTAGTTTATTGGTTGACAGAGTTAATGTTGCTCATAAGAATCTGTCGAGTTCATACTCGCCTATTCAAGCTAACATAACGCCTATATGTCTATGGAGTTAGAATCAACAAGAACGCATTTATAATTCCTGTAAATCAACCAAGCAAGGCAATTATGTATATGTCTATCCTAACGGCGAATCCATTCCCCGATGCCTAGGTTCAAGCACTTGCTCTACTCAATCCTACATGCAATCTAGAATTCCCACTTTCGAGTTCAATTCACGATTCGTAGATAGTATTCAATTGGCGATCAAGCAATCAAGTAACTAAGCGCAAGATTGAATAAATACCAATATGATAAACTAAGAAATCAAAATCAATATCCGAATAACAATAGTCATGAAATAACCACAACCCTAGAACGTGAAGTTTAGCTCCACATAGACATGGTAGCAAAACAAAAAATCATACAAAGAAACATAAAATTACTAAGTTTGGTGGAAGAAAAGATGAAACCCGGCCTCCACGGCGGCTCTGTGCTCTTCCTAGGTCAAAAATTACTCTATAAAACCTCTACTATATATATATATATATATATATATATATATATATATACACACTCACCAAGTAGGGTTGGACCTAAACAATAATACCTTTTCCAATATGAGAAAGGGCACTTTTCTCGGGTCAAACTAGCACGGTCGCGCACCTGGGCGCGCATCTGGGCAACTTTCTGTCCCGGGCGCATTAAAACTAGCGCGCGCGCTAGTGCGAATTTTTCACCCTGTTCCGTTTCGAATTTGGAAAAACGTAAAACATAAAAGTTGTAGACCTTTGAGTTAGATTTCCAACCATAAATTATGGGGCCAAAATGGTGTTCTTAGCGAAAGGTTATACCTATTTTACTAGACAATGCGCAATCTGCCCACTGGATGCTTTGTTCTCTCTAACTATCATCCGTTGACCCCAAAACGCGATTCCGAATTAATTCATTGAGATTTTACTCAGATTTCAAAGCTCTAAATCACTTGAATTTATTCCATAACATCTATATATCTTGGAATCACTCCTACAAGGCATAAAACTCACAGTTGGTGCATGACACTAACGATTAAAGCGCAAACTCAATCAAAGTGCAGTAAATTTGTGTGTAATAAGCGACTAAAATACACAATTATAGCGTATCATAAACACCCCACACTTAAGCCATTGCTCTTCCTCGAGCAATCAAACAACACTTTATATAGCCACAACCTTTTTAAACAATTCTCCTAACTCATCACACCAAGAATATTTAAAATAGATTAAGCAAAAAACCGTAACATCTTCACCTCAAGATTTGACTCACAAGTACCATGCATTATCACTCGCCCACTTATTCTAACATAGAGGTCAATGAAATTACCTTTCCTTCATGAATCAAGTGTCCTCTCACAACAAAGAGAGTAGTTCCACACAATAAAATTTAAGCTTAGGAACTCAGGGTAGAAAAATTCACTCACTCTCAGAAATAACATTCATATACCACAAAGAGATGCACCATAAGCTTGCCCGTGGTGTCCCACTATACTAATCGATCTCATTCAGTCTAGGACCAAGTAGGACTTTATTTGGCTGTAATGTAGGCTGCAGGACGGGTATGATACATTTAGATATAAGATTGACTATACCTCCCTAAGCACTTTAATACATACACTTTAGCATTGAAAATCACACACTTATGTCAAACCATAACTCCACCTTCACATCAATACATATCAACTCCCAAATTATTTAAGCACACTTATATCAAGAGTCACCACTATCAAAGAATATTTTTCAAAGCAATACAATTATTTTTTTCTTTTTCAATTCAAGTAGCTCTTTCTCCTTCAAATCAGTGCAACTTTCTCCTCATTTCATTAGTTCCACTCAAAATCCAAACCAACCACCCCACACTTTAACTTTTAGAAAGTTCATAACAATTTAAGTGCTCATAAGAGGTGAAAAACTTCAAATATATGGTTAATTCAAACAAATGGGTAAGGCTTGTACTGTGGTTGCCAAAGAATCAGGATTACAGGCTCAAAGGGGTTAACTACGATACACAACAATTAGGCGGGTATATATATATATATATATATATATATATATATATATATATTATATATATATATATGGCTCAACAAAGAAACGCCTATATTACTTCAAAGACTGAACAAAACTACTATTTTGCTTTGCAAACACACGGGGCAAGTTCTAGACATCAAATACAATGCACAGAATAACACAAAACCTTACACACACATGGCACATAACTCACTCAGGATTGGACTCATCAAGACACTCTAGTCAAAGAAGTTAAGCAAAGTTAAGATCATACATATTAAGATACTTATACAAGAGTCAAAAACTGAGCCTAAGCGTCACAACCAAAGTACTCACTATTCTCAAGGCATAACCAAGTCAAGAGATATTGCTTCAATTCAAAGCACAACACCGTGGCTTCTCTCCTAAAAAAATAAAACTACGTACACCCGGTTCAAATAAAACCCTTGGAAAAGAATCGTGGCACAAAAAAAACCAAAGGGGAATTACTACACTACCTGAAAAAAAAATCATTTTTTGGTGTTTTCTCTAGACTAACTTCCCTCAAGAAAATTGTCTAAAGGATCCGTCATCAGGAAGATTCTACATTTTTTTGATTTTTTTTCGTTTTTCCTAAATAAAAAAAGTTATTCAATTAAACTAACACAACTAAAATAGCATAGAAAGTCACTCAGACAATCTCCTCACCCCACACTTAAAATTGTACAATGTCCTCAATGCACACCATAAATAATAAGAGGGTAAAAGAGACTCCTTGGTAGGCCAAAGTTCGAATAATTAGCAACTTATGGGATACTCAGACTTCTCCCAGGTATGATTCTTTGTGCGGGTACCTCACACTTAGTTTGAACCACCTGCTCGCTTTTTGCACACTTCCAGTTGCTTTTCTTCTATGCTCATTCTCCTACAAAAAAAATGCTACAAAGATAGAAAAGTAAAATAAACCAAAATAAATAAAAAATAAAAGTAAGTAGTAAAGTTGGGTTGCCTCCACACAAGCGCCTAATTTAAAGTCGCCGCACGACTTGAACCAATTTTTGTCTCCACCTTGAACTTATGCATTGTACCCCTAACATGGCATCCAGTCTGTGGCTATGCACCTTTGGTGGGGCTACAAAGATAACCAGGTCAAGTAATAAATTTTTAACTCTTCATCTCTCGGCCTTTAGATGAGGAATGTAATTTTTACTTTTTAGCACAACAAATTCAAGAATATAGGTGCTTTCATCCTCATTCTTTGGCCCCTTCATTGGTTCAGATGGCTCGATTACTATCTTACTATCTAAACACAATGTGAAAAAATGATAGGAATGAGGTCTAATGCGCTTTAACTCATGAATTTTACTACTATTTGCATCCTCATATTTACACGCACTCAAATATCCCAAAGTAATGTTATCTACTCCCGCACATGACTCTAGAACACTCTTCTCAATATTGACATCCTCAAGAAAAATAAGGTCTAGTGATTGGTATTCTTGTTTTAGCTCCTCAAGTTGGTCTAGAAGATTTTTTTCAGCTTTACACAACTCATTATTAAATTGTTGGGCGTTACACGCATCAACATTTGCACTCAAATCCGCATCTAAGTTACGCACAGCCAAGCCAAAATTATTAATTTTATGTGCAAGCTCATCTCTCTCCTTAGGCCAATCATTCACCAACGTTGCTAGAAGACAACGCCGTTTCGCATATTCGACTAAGTGAGAATATATTTCCCAATACCAACCCGTACAGCATACTTAAATTTAAATGTTATCACCTGGTGCACTATCACATTAAGTCAAGTAATAAAGTTTTAAGTCGACTTATTTGCGATTAAGTTTAAATTCATCACAATTCACCCCTCTCTTGTACTTTCAATTGGTATCAGAGCAAGGCTCACATTTTTCTTTTGCTTAACAGCTTGTGAGAAAAAAATCATGGCAAATTAGGTTATTGTTGGAGCTCTGTTTCAAGAAGGAAATTCTCAAGTAAGACCACCCTACTTCAATGGACAACACTTCTCCCACTGGAAAATTCGTATGGAGAGTTTCACCAAGGCATACGATATCAAAGTTTGGAGAGTTATCTAGAAAGGGAACTATCCATTACATGCCAGGACTCCACTGCTAGCAGATCCTGATGACATTGATTCATATTTAAAGGAACAAATGGAAGCCATTCAAACAAACCATAAGGCAAGAAATCTACTTCACAATGCTATATGTGGTAAAGAATATGATAAGATCTCCAATTGTGACACAACAAGAAAATGTGGGACAAACTTGAAGTCACCTATGAAGGTACCAGCAAAGTAAAGGAAACTCACATAAATATGCTAGTTCACGACTATGAACTTTTCTCCATGAAAGAAGGAGAATCCATCGAAGAAGTGTTTGCTAGATTTAGCAAAATAATCAGTGATTTAAAAGCTTTTGGACAACCTTACATCAGTGGCGATCAATTCAGAAAGATTCTTAGAAGTCTACCAACCACATAGCAGACCAAAGTCGTCACACTAGAATCTCAAGACTTGAATAAGCTATCTTATGATGAACTGCGAGGAGAACTCATTACCTTCGAAAAAATGCATTTGAAGAAGACGAATCAAGAAGAGAAAAAGAAAATTGTTGCATTCAAAGCTACTACTGAGGCTACTGAAAAAGAAGTTGATGATCCTTAAGTCCTACAAGAATAAATTGTTATGTTGTCTAGGAATATGGACGGACTAATAAGAAGATACACAAATACAAAGAAAGGAAGACTCCCACCAAGAAGGTCCAGACAATAAAATGACCAAGACAAGAACGATGGAAAATAATATGAATGTGGAAAATTTGGGCTCATCCAAGCAGAATTTCCAGAACTGAAAAGAAAGATCTCTAGAGGATTCAGCAAGAACGGATCGTTTGGAACCTGGAGTGACGAAGCTGAATTAGACCATGAGGAAATTGCTAATCTATGCTTCATTACGATTCTAGAAAACAAGATCAGCAAAACTTCAGGATGTTGTACTGATGAAGATGATTCAAAAGATGAAAACTGCTTCATGGCAAGAGGAGAAACCAGCGAGGTAAGATCCTATAGCTGTGAAAGATGCAATGAATTACAAGACATCCTTGACTCCACCCTTTCTGAATAAATGATGAATAAGCTTAAAGACTCACAAAGGAAGTCAAAGACTGGAAAATCAAGTATGAAGTATGTGAAATTGAAAAAGAAGTACTTCAGGAAACGTTTGAGGAGATGCAAATGCAGCTTAACAGCTTGCGCAAATCCACCAGTCACAGTTCTCTTAAGTCTAATCAGTCGACTTACAAGTCGACTGGATAAGAACCGATTAGAACTAGATCGACGAGGATCGAACCAGCCGACTTACAAGTCAACTGGAAAGGAGTCAGCAAATTGTAGATATGCTAACTCTAACTCTCATGAAAAATCGGAAAAAGGGCCCAGTGTTAGATGTCATTACTGTTATAAAAGTGTGCACAAATTCTCTAACTGTCCCTTTCATAAATCTCATATGTCTGGATGGGTTTGGAAGCATAAGAATTCCGAATCTAGTAACACTAACTCTCCAGGACCCAAGAAAGCTTGGGTACCTAAAAGAAAGTAAAAATTATGTTTTGCAGGAACATCATAGAGTAATGAACAAAGGAAAGTGGTATCTAGACTGTGCTTGTACAATCACATGACATGTGACAAAAATCTATTTAAGGAAATCACAAAGATTGAAGGAGGAAGTGTCAAGTTTATAGACGACTCAAAAGGCAAAATTGTTGGGACTGGAACTGTTCCATTCAACAACATCTGTGACATTACTGAAGTTTATTTAGTAGATGGATTAAACTACAATCTCCTCAGCATAAGTCAACTCTGTGACTCAGGATATGACGTAAGATTCAAGAAAACTGGTTGTGCTATTGAGGACGAGTCAGGTAAATTAATCCTTCCAGGTAAAAGGTATGTAAACGTCTATATAATAGATGGTTTTGAAAATATAGGTGGTCTCATTTACTTAACATCCATGTATGATGATCCTTGGTTATGACACAGAAGATTGGGGCATGCTAGAATGCATCTAATCGAAAAATTATCAAAACACGATCTAGTCATTGACCTACCCAAGCTAAATTTCTCTAGAGCTCATATTTTTTATGCATGTAAGATGGGTAAGCAAACTAGAAACTCTTTCAAAAATAAAGACATAGTCTCTACTTAAAACCCTTTGCAATTACTTCATATGGATTTGTTTGGACCTACTAGAACTGCTGGCATAGGTGGCAAGAAATATGCTTTTCTTATTGTTGATGACTTTTTATGATTCACATGGGTGATTTTCTTATCTCACAAAGATGAAGCCCTGCGAAACTTTGACATTTTCTATAAGAAAACTGAACGAGAGAAGGGCTGTCAAATCTCTATAATTCAAAGTGATCATGGAGGCGAATTTGAAATCAAGGCATTCGAAGATTTCTGCAACAGTCAAGGCTATACCCACAATTTATCTGCTCCCTGATCTCCTCGACAAAACGGAGTAGTTGAAAGAAAGAACAGAACATTGCAAGACATGGATAGAACTATGCTCTTGGAACACTCATTGCCAAATCACATATGCGCGGAAGGAGTCAGTACTGCTTGCCACATTCTAAATCGCTGCCTTATAAGACCTATTCTTAAAAAAACTCTGTATGAACTCTGGAAAGGTAAACGTCCTAACATCAACTATTTTCATCCATTTTGAAGCAAATGCTTTATTCATAACAATGGTAAGGAAAATCTTGGGATATTTGATCCAAGAAGCATTGAAGGTATTTTCTTGGTTACTCATTAAGTAGCAGATCTTTTAGAGTTCTCAATAAATACACTTTATGTGTAGAAGAATCCGTTCACTTGTATTCGATGAAAATAATCCCTTAGTCGAGAAAGGATCTAATGCAGGTGATGAAGATTTAATTCAAAAGGCTCAGGAAAATAGAAAATATCAGGTGTTAACAACTCCCACAGGAGTGGTAGAGTCGACTGAACAAGCAAGTGTTAACACTTCAGAGCCACCTCCAGAGTCGGCTACACAATCCATTAGACTAAATGAGTGGAAAAATGAAGCTGAATATCCTCGGAAATTCATTATTGGAGATCCAAATGAAGGAATGAAGACCAGAGCAGCTCTCAAAAAGAAGGCAAACATTGCACTAATCTCCCAAATAGAACCAAAGAAGGTAGAAGAAACTCTAAAAGATTCAAGATGGGTAACCTCTATGGAAGAAGAGCTAGAGCAATTCAATAAGAATCAAGTATGGGAGTTGATACCTCAACCTGAAAATGCTTCAGTTATCGGTACTAAGTGGGTATTCAGGAACAAGCTAAATGAACAAGGACAAGTTGTTAGAAAGAAAGTCAGACTAGTCGCTCAAGGGTACTCACAGCAAGAAGGAGTTGACTATGATGAAACATTTGCTACAGTTTCTCAATTAGAGTCAATATGAATCATGTTAGCTTATGCTTCATTCAAAGGATTCAGACTATTTCAATTGAATGTCAAAAGTGCTTTCCTCAACGGATTCATCGAAGAAGAAGTTTTTGTGAAACAACCTCCGGGGTTTGAGAATTCAAAATATTCATATCATGTGTACAAGCTTACTAAGGCCCTATATGGATTGAAACAGGCTCCACGTACTTGGTATGAAAGGCTAAGTACATTTTTTATAGAACATGGGTTCACCAGAGGTAAAATTGATACTACGTTATTTATCAAAAGGTCATCCGAAAGTAACCTTATAATTCAAATTTATATTGATGATATAATCTTTGGTAGTGCTAACCTTCTTATGAGTAAGGAATTTGGAAATCTCATGCAAAGCGAATTTGAGATGAGCATGATGGGGGAACTCACTTTCTTCCTTGGTCTTCAAATTCATAAATCTGAAGAAGGAACCTTTATCTGTCAATCTAAATATACCAAGGAGCTGATTCAAAATTTATGAGCAATGCAAAATCCATTGGAACTCCTATAAGTCTTGCTACAAACTTAGATAAGGACGATCATGGTACTCCAGTTGATGAAACTAAATACAGAGGAATGATTAGGTCACTTCTATCTCTGACCGCAAGTCTACCGGATATTATGTTCAGCGTATGCAAAAGTTCCAGGTTCCAGTCGGCTCCTACGGATTCGCATCTAACTGCTGTAAAAATAATTATTCGCTACCTTATTTGGACAATATCTTATGGTTTATGGTATCCTCGATCTAATTCTTTTAAATTGGAAGGCTTCTCATATGCATATTTAGCATGTGACAAAGAAGATAGGAAAAACACAAGTGGCATATGTCAACTGCTAGGAAAATCTCTAATTTCCTGGAACGGTAAAAAGCAATCATTAATTGCATTATCGACTACTGAAACTGAGTATATTATTGTTGGACAATGTTGCGCACACTTGCTTTGGATGTCACATCAACTGGTTGTAGCAAAGATGGAAAGCCAATCACCGCGTCGATCTGACTTACACCTTTTCCTTTTCCACTCAACCATCAAACCTCTTCTCTTTACTTAGTCCCTATCATCCCCTTCCTTTTCATCCTTTCCTCCAAACCCTTACTCTCCCTGTTCGGAAACCCTCCTCTCCTCCATGTCAAATACTCCCAAAAATCCCTCTACATCCACAAGAAAAAGCACCCGTTTCAAAACAAACCCACCTCCGCACCACCTGAGCAAGTAGACCTAGGGTCTGACAGGTCTGAGGAGTGTGCCTCTTTTCAAGGTGCATATTCTGAGCACTCTCTGCTTCTTGGTGAAAAATCCGCTGGTAAATGACCTATAGATGAAGCCCCTATCTCCTCTCCCAAGAAAACCAAGTTTGATTTCTTTTCCTCTCTCGAATCTGACCTCAATTTCTGAGACATCCTAAATAGGGATTTCTTTATTTCCCTCAAAGACAAGCCCATAGCCCATGGTCGCGTGGTAAATCTAGATAGTATGGACTCCCTCAACTGTAAGGTAAAGGAACTTTTTGTTTATCAGGGGCGGGACAAATTTCTCTCTATCTCTCCACCTAAAGTGTATGAACCTCTAGTCCGTATGTTATATGCCAATCTTCACTCTAGCAAGTTTGATAGGCTCGAAACCCTTGTCCATGGCAAATGCATTGCTCTTGACTGTAACCTATTTGATTCCCTCTTTCCCTGCCACTGTTCTGGCTTTCCAACAGTATTTAAAAATGTGTGGCCTGAAGATTTTGAAATATCCTTTGATCAGACCAAACAAATCATTGTAGAAAACCCCTCTGAAAACCTTCCCCATCAATTAGGACCCAGTGATATTAGCTTTGAAACTAGGGTTATTTCTCACATATTTGCAACCACTCTCCTTCCCAGAACTGGCTCATTTTCAACTTTCTCTCAGAAGGACACCTTCTTCGTCTACTGTCTTATCTCCAAACTCAAAATCAAGTTTTCCTCCTGGGTTATCAACTTCATGATTGAGAGTGCTGAAGACCCTACCACCCTTCTATATGGTATGGCCATCACCCATATTCTGGAAGCACACCAAATTTGGCTTTCAGACTACCCCTTTGTTCCTATGTCAAAATGCTACAACTCTAGGGCCTTTTCTAGTATGAGGTATGTGTCTATAAAAGGGGTCTGGGGTCAAGAAGGGATAAAGTGAGGCCAAACCCACTCCTAAGGAAATCAAGCCGACTTTTGTTGCTCCACCTCCGTCTATTCCCTCAAATCTCAGCGATAAGCTGCGTTCTGTTGACTCTCAACTCTCCGACATCAAGTCGACTGTGGATGCCATTCATACTATCTCCAAGGAAACAGGGTCTGATATCTCAAAAAACAGGGTGGATATGCAAAGGGTAAGAGAGAATGAAGTCAAGGCGTTTAAAGAGGTGCATGACAGGTTGGATCGAATGCATGTTACTGCCAACACCAGCCTTGACCGGATGAAGGAGGCTATCTGCAACACTTTTACTTACTTTCTGCGTAGTGAATGATTGTAGCTCTCAGACCATTTTCTGATGTTTTTAACTTTTTGGTTGTGATTGGGCTTTGCCCGTGGATGGACTTTTGTTTTTTTTTTTGCTACAGCTCCCTCTTTTGCTGATGTCAAAAAAGGGGAGAAATATATGCTATCTTTAGGCTATCTATCTTTATGCTATCTTTGCTATGGAGGACGTATATACGTGACTATGATATGGCATAGTTATTATATGTATTATTATCTGCACAGGACAAGTTGACCATACCGACCACATATGGTTCAGTTGAATTCACCGTGTGTTTCGTCTGTTAGATAATCCTTTACAGGTCTCAGTCGACTGCACCTAATGAGGGGTCGAACACATCGACAGCACATAAATATGGGAGATCAAGTCTGGTTGACTATGCAATGAGGGGGAGAAATCCAACTGAATATAAACAGGGAAGTCAACTGTTGTTTACTCTAGTATATTAATTTTGCCATCATAAAAAAGGGGGAGATTGTTAGATTATATTTTAATGATGTAATTAATATACATGTGCAGATACTCAAAGGAGGAAGTGGAATCATTGAAACTAATGAAGCAAAGCTAAAAGGCAAGTTTCCACTATATTCAATCAAGGAAGCGAGATTGAAGTATAAAATAAGGAAGGAAAACGTCCTTAAAGGAAGTCATTGGCGCACAAGGAAAAGATTAGCGTCTCATCAGCAAATCAGGAATTCTCCCATGAAATTTGGGAAATCATATCCAGCCGGATGCATAATCAGATTCAACGCAAATCACTAAAGATTCTCTATAATGATAGATCTGAATAAAAGGCAAGACTGGAAGGCCCGCCATCTCCATCAATTGTATCTCCAGCAAAAGGAAAGAGATCTTCATCAAAGCAACGACCAGTGCATTATTCTTGGAAAGAATCAACACTTTCCAAGGATCAAATCCATTGGGTTGACAAACCTCCACCATAATCTTGCTGTATAAAATTCCATAGTGCTTTGTACCATCGACATACTTTGATCACACCAAAACAGCCCTCTTAATTTTACTGCAAACAAGCATAGTAGTCTAGTTAGATTTGCTGTGTAATAATTCAGAAATAGAAAGAGAGTTCTGGTGAGGCATTGTATCAAACAAGTGAAAGAAGACTGTGCGACAAACATCACTACAGTACTCGAAAGAAAGTTATTAATCTGAAGAGAAATCCCTTGCAACCCAAAGGGACTGCACTAGGATTCACATTGAATCCAAACCAGTATAAAATTTTTGGGTGTCTTTATATTTCTACATTTACTTTCAGCATACTTATATTTAAATGTTCTCGTCCGGTGCGCAATCACATTAAGTCAACTAATAAAATTTTTGTCGACTTATTTGCGATTAAGTTTAAATTCGTCACAATTTATCCCCCTCTTGTACTTTCACCAGTATGGTCAGTAAGGTCTGTGGTGGCTCTAGCAGCAGCTTTTCACTAGTAAATGTTTCAGATGAATGTGCATAATGCATTTCTCCAAGGTAATCTTTCTGAAGAATCTTTATGCAAATTCTAGATGGCTTTTCAAGCCATTGGGAGTATCAGAAGGTATGCAATCTCAACAAGTCCTTATGTAGGCTCAAACAAGTTCCTAGACGGTGGAACTTGAAGTTAAGAAGCTATGTTGGATATAAGGTTCAAACAATCTCATTATGACTATTCTCTCTTTACACAACAAAAATGATCAAATATGGTGGTCATACTATGTGGATGATCTTTTAGTAACAGGAACTAACTTGAAGCTGATTGAGGAAGTGAAGAAGGGCTTACAAGTCAAATTCAAATTGAAAGACCGTGGGGAACTAAAATACTTCTTGGGCATTGAATTTTTTAGATCATAAAAAGAAATTTAAATGTGCCAAAGAAAGTATGTACTTGAACTAGTTTCTCAACTAGGTTTGTTAGGTGGAAAGCCATTAACTACTCCACTAGAGTTCGATCACAAGCTAACCTCTATGGAATTTGATAAGGTTGTCACCAAGATTGATAGTGATAACGACAATGAACTTGAAGAAAAGGTAAAATATCAGAGAATAGTAGGCATGCTATTATACTTAATCATGGCTAGGCATGACATAGCCTTTGTGGTTCAAGTACTTAATCAGTTCATGCATGCTCTTAACTAGTCTCATATGACTGCTGCCATGAGAGTCATCAAGTATATAAAGGGAACTCCAGTCTAGGTCTGTTCATGCCAGCAGATGGAAGTTTGAAGTTTACTACCTGCTGTGATTCAGACTGGGTGCTTGTGTGGAAACAAGGAGATTAATAACTGGTTATGTGATCAAGTTTGGAGAAACTTTGTATCCTGGAAGCCAAAGAAGCAAGGGACAGTCTCAAGAAGCTCAGGTGAAGCAGAATTCAGAAGCATAAGGCCATAACAGTAACAGAAATTATATGGCTAATAGGACTATTTAGAGAGCTTAACATTGAGGTTGAAGTTCCAATACACCTTTTTTGTGATAGCAAAGCTGCTATTCAAATTGCAGCTCATCTCATCTTTCATGAAAGGACAAAGTATATTGACATAGACTGTCACTTTGTGAGGGAAAAAATTCAGGAAGGTCTCATTCAAACGCATCATATTGGAACCAAGCTCTTCTTCTCTCCTCTCCGATAATTTTTATGTTTGAAGATGTTAGACTCCATAGCTGAGCTCTTCAACATAAACTCCTCCCCCCGTGTAATAGTATGCAAACCACATAGGGAATATAAACCGCACTAAGCAAGTCATGTGCAACACACTCAACCCAGAAGGCATTGAGGGGGTATTAGATCCCATCCTCCAAACCAACTGGGCAACCCCGAAGGGTTAATTCTGTATTTATTATATATCATGTATAGCTGAGAATATTTTGTAATAATAAGTCCAGAAAAATTACTACTCGTTTGTTTTAATAAATCCACAATTAATTCGATTCATATTATATAAATTTTTAGCTTAATATTAGAACTTTTTTCAGTCTAGTGATTGGATTTTCGACTTTAATTGGATAGTTCAATCCGTTCTGGTCACTACGTACAAAGAACGTCCGTTTAAAGATCAACACAGTCCTTAGGAAATCTTTCATTGTCAGAAGTAAATCTAAAGCAAAACATGTTTCATTCTAATGTTCGGTAACAAACATAGGAGTAACTATGATCTATACATCCACTTAATTACCTCCATATCTATACATTTCATATAAACTTACTTTTTACCCCCTTGAAAGAAAATTAACTACACATTCTCCTCCTAAATTCTGAATTCCCTACTCACACCCCTCCTCTAGAAAAAATTTCTTAAAAAATTGACAAGTCAATCCTAGGTCCTCTATTTGCTCAACCTCGAGTCCTTATAATTGTGATTGTCCCTCTCCCTTGGGTATGAATTTTAGTGAGCGCCACCACAGTCTTGCCGGACAACCCCGGTCCGGTCGGAGATACGGTTGGCCGACAGGCGAAATCTCCGACCGGATGCCTTACCGGTCGGGTTGGCCTCATCAGAATCCTCTCGTTGATGTCGTTTAACGTCACGTCCCCTTCCTGTCCTCCTGGCTTCACTACGCCAAATGGATACACCACTTTTGATGTCATCCTTTTCTTTGATCTCTTTTGATCACTTCCTCCTTCAAATAATTAAGAAAATAAATTATTAGACTATGTTAACAGTTAACCTAACAACTTTATAATTTGAAAAAAATTATACTCCGTAGTTAATGGCGCTACAGTTACGAATATAATTCAAATACCAAAATTATACATTAGTTAATGTTGGCCTATGGTCAATGGCTTTTGGTAACGTAAGGCTATAAAATATGTGAAACCAGTACAGATCACAAGACTGCATAGATATAACTTTATGGAACGCCATACTTGTACTATTTTTTCCTCAATTTTTGGGCTAATTATACATGTACATTTTAAACTTTATTTTATAAATAATTCGAGACGAAGGTAATTAATTTTACCAGTAGGAAAAGTGGTGTATTTAGTGTTGAATTTTTGATGATGAGATGATGATGAAGAATAATAATTAGTTTCATGAGAAGCTGAGATGGCTTCCTCCTCTGTTCTTTTCACATCTGTTGTAATATTGGAATATTCCTCACTCATTTTGCTCATAGGAGGATCCCCTGTCATTAATAACACAATAATTATTCCCTTATCATAACAGAAATTAATGTGTTAAATTATAACGCCTGTTACAAATCTTTACCAAATAATAATAACTGCATTTAATTGAATTATATGGAAATTTACTTCAACCTCTTAAAACAATTGAATTCTATTCCATTTATAGAGTGAGAAGAAAAAGGGGAGAATTGGAATTACCCGAAAAGCTATCACACTTAGTTATCTGGCTAAAGGAATCATAATCCTCAGAAAATTGTTGGTCCATGTTTGAACTCCACAAATTCTGCACATAAATAAGAAAACATTGAACTGCAATGTTTCCAAGTAAAAATTAAAGATTCAAACAATGTAATTCTCTTATGTACCTTTATGGAATTGTTTGAATCTTTAGTTTGATAATTCTCATTGTCATCAAACAATAACAAACGTCTTCTTTTAGAACTGAATTTGAATAAAGCATCTTGAAGATAGCCACTGGAGAAGTCAGAATCAAGATTGGACAGAAATGGTGGAGTGTTTTCCATAACTATATATATATACCAACAAAAACATTAACACTTGAAGGTTAATATAAGAAAAATTAGAGAGAAATTAAAGAGTGAAAAGTATAGTAGAGTTCTTACATGGAGTGTTGAAAACTTGAAGTTCATGGAAATCCCAACCTCCTAGGGAAGAGCAGCTAGTGTTGCTGTAAGCAATGGAGTGAAGGTCACCCATTTTACTTACCTTTGATAATTTTTTCGTGATGGAGTAGTGTAGTATTACCCCCAGTGTCTCATCCTAGCTACTATATTTAAGTATAGAAAAAATATATGGCCCACCAATATAAAGCAAGGTGAAAAACAAAAAAAGAAATATTTGCTGGAATTCTTAAATGGGGTATCTAAAGTTTCAAAAAAAGATTTTGGGCTTACATTTTTCAAAACTTGTCACAATAACAACAATACATAGAATTTCTCAAATAAAGTGTTTTAAAAGGCAGCCCCCAAGGCGAACCCTTGGGCTAGGTGCGCTAAAAATGCCTGACGTAATGATGTGGGACGAAAGTCTCATGAGACGTACGATCAGTAATTTGGGACGTACGCCCGGGCTTTTGATGCACATTTTTATAGTAAGCGTAAGCTCTAAAGACTTTTGATAAATAAAAACAAAATGTGTTGAAGAAGTCCTTCATATAATATCCAAATTATCAAAAATCGGCTTGTAATTACTCAAAAGTTTTAAAAGGAACTTAAATGTATTAAATTTAAAAGTCAAGATTTTTGAAGTTCAAGCATCTCCAAGCATACTTGGAGATACTTGGAGGTAAAAGGTGTGTTGGTTCCCTATATTATAGCGATTAAGGACATGTATGATGGGGCTAAGACTCGAATTAGGACAGTAGGAGGCGACTCTGAGCATTTTACGATTGTAATGGGGTTATATCAAGATTCTGCGCTCAGCCCGTTATTATTCGCCCTGGTGATGGACGCGTTAAAATGCCATATTCAAGGGGAGGTGTCATGGTACATGTTATTCGCCGATCACATAGTTCTGATTAATGAGCCGCGAGCCGGTGTTTACGAGAGACTGGAGGTTTGGAGATAGGCTCTTGAGTCTAATGGCTTCAAGCTGAGCAGGACGAAGAAGGAATCACTGGAGTGAAAGTTCAGCGCTGAGCCAGGAGAAGTGGGTGTGGATTTAAGGCTTGAATCATAGGTCATCCCAAGTAGAGGCAGCTTCAAGTACCTTGGGTCGGTTATCCAGGGGGAATGAGAGATCCACGAGGATGACATACACCATATTGGGATAGGATGGATGAAATTGAGGTTATCATTTGGATTCATGTGTGACAAGAGAGTGCCACCGACACTCAACGCTAAGTTCTATAAAGCGGTGGTTAGACCGGCCATGATGTGTGAGACTGAGTGTTGGCCTATTAAGAACTCACATATCCAAAAGGTGAGAGTAGCAGAAATGAGGATGTTGAGGTGGATCTGCGTGCACACTAGGATGTATAAGATTAAGAATGATGTTATTCGGGAGAAGGTGCATGTGGCTTCCATCAATGACAAGATGCGGGAAGAGAGGCTCAGATGGTTCGGACATATTCAGAGGAGAAGCCCGGATGCTTTGGTAAGGAAGTGTGAGCAGTTAGTTGTAGAGGGCACGAGAAGAGGTAGATGACAGCCTAAGAAGTATGTGGGAGATTTTATCAGGTAGGATATGGTGAGCTTCGGATTTTAGAGGACATGACACTTGATAGGGACATGTGGAGGCCGATTATTAGGGTACGTTAGGAAATAGTTGAGTCTTGCCTTAATTCGTACCTTTGTGAGACTAGTCTGGTAAAGTTTTTATCTAAGATAGCTAGTGGCAATGTTGTGTCATACTAATTCACTTTTCAGTGCGGCATCTATTTATTATCTATCGCTTTTGCTTTGCATATTTCTTCTGGATTTCATGGTGTTCCTACTTTTCCTATGATTTAGGTGGGGATACTAATATTGTCTTCTTTTGTCTGAGTCGAGGGTCTTTTTGGAACAACCTCTCTACTTCTTCGGGATAGGGTAAGGTCTGCGTACACACTACCCTCCCCAGATCCCACTAGTGAGATTTTACTGGGTTGTTGTTGTTGTCCTATTTCTTTATCTTGTCTACTAATATCTCCCAAAAGCAACAGATATTTACTTTTTATTTTACAAATTCAAAGAGAACTAAATTCTCCTGCATAACAATAAGTTCAAAGTTCAAATTAAAGGTTAGTCATCATTTTTGTTCTTCTATGTAGAAAAGTTTATTTATTCCCGACTCATGTTACTTGTGCTTTTAGGTAGAGTATAATATATATCTTTTGACTAGTTTTTTGGGAAACTTACAGAAATGTCACATATAAGTTTCAACTTACCAACCTCTATCCAATATTCCAAAAATCAAAACAAACAAGGAATTTTTTAATAGGTATAGTCGGAATTCATTGAAAATATATAGAAAAGTCAATATACAAAATTTGAGGAAGATTGGAGGTGATTTGGACTAGTTTTGTATCAAATTTCATAATTAAATTGATGTCAAAATATTCTTCTGTGACACATGTATCATGATGTATCTCACACACAGATATACATGGATATACTTGTGATACACAATCGATACAAATATGATACATATGTGATACACAGTGTGATACACGTATCATTTCTTTTCATATTCAGTTTTTACTTCAAATTTTCAATTCAAACCACCTCAAAACTTCACCAAATCATCATAAAACTTAGATTCAAGCTCCTTAAGATATACCAAGTCTATTCTAATAGCACCAACTCAAAAGAAAGTAAAATTTTGATATTTTTTTGCTACAAATAGCTAATTGGTCAGTTTGACTAATATTAGTAATATTTTATCAATTGGCCAATTTTTATAACGAGCTACTTCTAAATGAACATAGTTGGTAATTTCCCTAGTTTTTTTATGGGATGGAGCGCGCGCGCGCGCACACACACACACACACATATATATATATACACACACACACACACACACACACACATATATATATATACACACACACACATATGACATATTTAGTTTTATTTAATTTTTATGCAATTTTACCTGTTTATAAATATGTACTATAATTATATTATTTTATAAAATATTAAAAGTTAAATACTCATGGGATCTACGCCCCGTGCCTCTAAACTTACGCCTCGCTGAAGAATACGTAAAACGTTTCGTTTTATGCTTACACCTTTTAAAATGCTTTTGAAATCTAATTAGATTGGGTTTACACTTATTCCATCTAATAGAACGATTTCGTCGTATTTATATTACTAATCCAAACCATTTCATAAATAAAATGTGATTAATTAACCAACGAACAAACCACGTTATTACAAATAAGATTTTGTTGTTGCATCGAAAGAGACAAATATTGACTAATGACATTGAAATTTGATAAAATTAAATTGTTGAATATTTAGGAAATGAGATTATTTAGGAATACACATTGAATATTGAGATTACGTATTAAATTTTAATAGTAAATCCATAATAAAAAAAATTTATTTGTGATTATTCCACAGGAACTGAAACTATCTTAACCAACATGAATCGGGATCAGCTGTATGATATTTTCAAAATTTCTGACATGAAGAGAAATTATTACTTTATAAGAGATGAATAGTTGAATACTCAGATACACTTGTCGAAATATAGGAATTATTTATATGAACTTTATTTTTCCTTATTCTAGCATCGGAAAAAATTCCCCGAAATTTGTCCTCCAGTATTTTAATTAATGTCCGCTAAATAATATAGGTTTGGGACTTCATCTTAAAATCATAGAGAGAGATCGGACCATAGCAGATTGTTAATTAGTCTGCAAATTAGCTTCCATGTTACATTGGGAGATTAATCTTCTTTCTTTTCCTCTCCTCTCTTTATTCGTTACTCCCTTCGGTCCATAATAAATGATCAATTTACTTTTTTATTTTGGCCAAAATAAATATCTTTTTATATAATTAAGAAAAAATTCAAAAAATTTTTTCAAAATTACTCTTATGTAACTATTTTCGTCTAGAATTTAATATTTTTAATAAATATATTCAAAATAAATTAATCATTTATTATGAACCGAACAAAGTAATAAAGTTTATGCTTCATTCAGAAATTCGAAATAAAACTTCATAAAACATTGGAGAATTGAGAGAGGAGCAAAGGAACGAAGGAAGTAAGAAAAGCAAATACAGTGATAGTGCGATGATTTTAGAATTAATCAGTCAACGGGCAGCAATTAAGGAAAATTCAAAGAAATAAAAAGGAATAGATTTTGTTTTTTCTTGGGATTCGTTAAATGGTGACCCTTTTAATATATTTGCATGATTTAATAAGTGAGTGTGGGCGAGGGGGGCCTAAATAATTGCAGTGCTTATGATATCATTTTGCTGGCTACTATTAAGGCAATGCATGAAGTTACCAGACAACAAAAATTCATATTCAGCTTTTCCCCTTTTTTTGCTTTTTTCTTTCTTTTGCTTTTATTTTTCTCTGTTGAAGTTTTCTTTCCTAAAATCCAATGGATAAAAACTGGAGTAATAACTTAATGAATAATGAGTGTCCAAATTCGCTAAGACAACGGACTATTGTTTACGTTTATGATATTTGTTTACTCTTAAAATTGAATAACAATTAAATTTATAAAATAATTTTAAGGGTATGTGATTTCATCTAATACCAATTGATAAATATAAAAATTAGTAATAGAAATTAATAATAAGATAAAACAGACCAGCGTTGGAATGTAATTCAGTCCTCGAGCTAAAGTGTTCTCGAACTGGTCGGAACCAAAAAAGTTGAGAAATAAGCAAGCTAATGAACAAAATTATGAGCTAAAGAGAAAGCGTTATATTACTTTGATATGTGTGTATCCAAGTGTCTTACAAATAATGGAACTCCTCTTTAAATAGTACATGGAATCTTGTTATGGTATAACTCTAATTACTGAAGAAAATCTCATGATTAGCTAATTGACCGCCCTTGATTTGATCCGTTTTGAAATTTTGGATATGATCTTCGACCAGTCACAAGTACCTCGCCTTTATGTTATTATGTTACATTGATCTTGCTCGATGTCTGTTTCATTCGGTCTCGATCTTGATAGGTACCTCGAATCGGTAACTTGTTCTCATGCCTATCTATTGCGATATTGATCTTCGATTTTTCACACCGATCTCGATAAATCAGTAAAATTGGGTGGACTTGATTTAACCGTATACAATATTAGGCGACTATGTCTCGCAAATTAGTTTTTAAGGTTGAGGTAGATTTAGAATTTTCAATTTTTTGCTATGAAACTAGGCTATGCTTAATTTGCTTAATATTAGCTTTATATTACGTTTATGTGAAAGGAGAAGTAATGTTAGATTGTTCCATGTTCGGTTTAACGGAATGAGCTGTATAATTCTAACTTTATGAGTTCACTTTCGAAATTGAGTTAAATCGAAGCTACATTTGTTTAACGTAGTTTTAGTAACTTAAGATTTTCTTACTTTTACTATTATTGGAATATATATATATATATATTAACCATGAGTTTGGTTTAAATGTAGTATTTATTATGAAACAACTGTTTATTCAGTTTGAATAAAGTTTTAAATAGATCATATATTAGTCTGTGTCCTTTGCTTATATAGTAGATGATTTAGTGTATAGAGTTTAGCTTATACACGGAAGATTAAATCAACGGTTTTTATAAGTATAAAATTTGAGTTCACAATCTAATGATGGAATTGGATAAACCATCGGGAATGATTGTAGCACAAGATTAAATATAATTTATCTTGATTATGGGAATGGTTTAATTCCAACTTCTTGTGCTAGTACATTTTATATGTATTGAACAGACCAGGTAGATATAAATATTTTATACTGACATAATAATATAAACTCTCTGGCCATTAAATACTTATACTCTTAATCTTGATATAATAATTATTAGATGTGTATATTATTATTGTTTTGATTTATTAAAAGGCGAGATTCTTTCGTGGTTTAATATGCCTGGTAAATTGGATAATAATAATATACATTGACGAAGTAATAGTTAGTTGATGGAATCCATGTCTCGGTTTAGAGATTGATGACACACCTATATGAAAGCTTATAAGTTTTCATGTGTAAACCCGACCGATGGATTTTGTATCCGACACATAAAATAAGCTAAGCGAAATTCTAAAAGAAATAATCAATAAATTAAATCGTCAGTAATTTAATTTATTTGATTAGTATCTGAGTATTAACATGGGTAGTTAAATAAGATTTAATGGATGAATTTCGAAATTGGCTAAGGGTGCAATTATGGATTGTTAGTGGAATCATTCGTAATTAGTTATGGCAGATATTAATTTCAAAAATTAAAAATTAATTCCATAATTGGAGCTTTATTAATTAAATTCGGTGCTCCTTATTGTGCCTAAATAATAGGAAATAAAGGAATCCTTTTTCTAGTGGAAGAGAAAACCCAACAGATTTTGGAAAAGGATCTTAACCTTTAAACCGTGTAATATAAATACATAAAGTTTTCCATATAGAGGGAGAAGTACATGGTGGCTGAAAATTTCAGCCAAGATTTCCTAGAAATTTCGCCCACACAATTTTTCTATTTCCGGTATTATTTGGGTAACACAGTAGAAGACCGTGGAACGTTCGATGATCACGATTGTGCGGGTGATGGAGATTCCATTGAGAAGTTATGGAATTGAAGGCTCACGTGGTAGAAGAGATATGTTCACGCTTCAAGAGGTAACCTGTGAAATCTCGTTTATGCTAGTTGTTTAGATTACATGTGATTTTGATACTGGGATTGCTTCCGCTGCTCATTATAATCCATCAATTGGTATCAGAGCCCACTCACATCTAATTAGATAACTAAGTTTTTCCTGAAACAAGAATATGATGTTTATGTGCGTTTTTTGAATTACATGTATATGTGGTTTTCTGAAAAACTGCACTGCTGTTTTGTGAATTAACTGCGCAAATGTTTTTGATTATTCTTGTAATCATGAGATATCTGTTTTCTTAATGATATTTGATTGATATTATCTGAAAAATTTTTTAGGTAAACCCTAGAAAATGCAAAACCTATTTTTGACCGAATAGCCGGTATTTTCGGAGGTCAACAAATTTGACGGACTCTGATTGGGCTGAAATTTGGTGGGTCTATTGAAAACGACATGGTGAAAAAAACCCATTACTTTAGTAGTGAATCATGGTATTTTTTGGCGTTTTGAGGTCGTTTGGACTGTGTTTTGGAGAAATTATTTGTTGATAATTTTAATTCCATTTAATTCAATGGTGGTGGGGTGGCTGCATATGGTACCCATGATTAAATACTAGTCATATAATGGGTTTGCACATTGGTTATTAGCAAATAAATGTATTGTTGTATTAAATTGAATAATAAAGGTGTATGATTTTATTGACTAGGTCTTACAAGGTATAATTGATATTGTGTGATGATATAATTATTTTGTAAGAAAGTCAAATTCTCTATTTGATATCCTGGATGACTAATGATTGGAGCATTTGGCATACTTGTGCATAAAAAAAAAATTCTCAAATTTAAGTTTATGTTTTCATGCCCTACGCGATTACTAGTTTGGATTTTCGATGAAGAAGTTGTTCTCTGATTGGAGGTTCTAATTAAGTGAAATGTGATGGTATTTTGTATGAGTTTTATATTGTTGGTATGGCTATTAAGCTATGGTCTACCATAAAATAATTTTATGAGCTAAATATATATATTCACTTATAAATTGAGAATTTTATGAGTAATAAATAGTTACCACTGAAGTGGTTTGTTTATTTGAACCCATGAAAAATTCTTAGTAAATTTGTACATGTGAAATTATATCTATTCATGGATTGAGCATTATTATTAATAAGTAGGATCCACAAAATGATCTATTTATTTGAGTCATTGAAATATGTTTAATGTATCATGTGAAAATTATCCTTGAGAATCTACATTAATGGTGGAGGTTCTTAACTAGAAAAAAATTTTTATCTTTGGGTACTAGTGAAACTAACTCCACCCGTGAGAAGAGATATTGGGGTTTTCACCGAACGGGAAAAAATATAATATCTCAGGTTCTTATGTGTTTAATAAAAGGATAATTTATTGTAAAAGGAGATATTATATACCCTAGAAATGAGAAGAACATAATATATGCCTTGAGCTCATAGTGTATTATAAGGAGAATGGAAACCAGTATCATATTTATTTTAATTCATGAAACTACTTAAAACGGTTATTCTCCGAGTATGGTTACAGGCCGGTGGTCATGAATTTGACGAACTCCGATTGACCTAAAACTTGGTGGATTCATCGAAAACGATCTAGTGAGAAAAACTCATTGCTATGCAGTGTTATTTTTTGGCATTTTGAGGTCGTTTAGATGAGTTTTCAAGCAGTTTATTAAATTAAATTTGTTATAAATATGAAAAATTATTCTTTATATATAGGCTATATTTGTGTTAAATCTGAAATATGGGATTTAACTTGATATGATATATATGAAGAATGCAAATCACATGGAGCTAATCCTAACTACGCCAAAAATGATTTATTCGAATTTGGTATAGTCTTGGCGATCATGAATTTTACGATCTCCGAATGACCTGAAATTCGATAAGATCATCGGAAACGATCATTTAAGAAGAACTCATAGCTATGCAATGAATCACATCGTATTTTGACGATTCAGGATCGTTTAGATGAGTTTTTTTTGGAGGGTTGACAGATTAAAATGTATTTACATACGAAAAGTCATTCTCTATCATTTTATTTATGTCTAATATGGAACATAATAACACATGTTGATTTGACATGAATTGGTATATGAAATATATATATATATATATATATATATATATATATATATATATATATATATATATATATATATATATATATATATATATATATATATATATATATATATATATATATATATATATATATATATATATATATATATATATATATATATATATATATATATATATATATATTTTAATTTCTTAAAAAAAGCTTAAAAGTGATAATTTTTTAAATATGATCTCAACTTTTGGAGATTGTGATTTTAACGATCTCTAATTGATATGAAATTTGGTAAATTTATCAGAAGCAGTTCAATGAACAATAATCACTGCTATGCAGTATAAAATATTTTTAGTGGTTTAAGACTGTTTAAATGGGGTATTGAGCATTCTTTTTAAAAAATTGTGAAACTTAATATTCAGAGAAAAGTTCGTGGTTGTGATAAAGTGGTGATAGGAATTAACCTCTATGGTCTCCATTTTTTTATTTATAGTGACATAGTAAATTTACGCGTTGACATTAGGTCTTCCTCCATATCGGATAAATTTATTATGATCTCACTGGACATAGTTACTAGTTATTGATAACATGTATTAGCTCTCCATCTGAGTTTAAGGGTTAAATTAATTTTGTAACTAAAATACAATCATGAATAAATGGTGATAGAATTATATTTCTATGGTATTTCACTATTAATTTCAAGTGAGCAATAAATTTACGCGTTGACTTTAGGTCTTCCTCCATATTGGATAAATTTATTGTAAGCTCACTAGGTGAAATACTAGTAATTGATATCATGTACTTACTCTCCATCTGAGTATACATATTGGATCAATGGAACTAGAGCTATTAAAAATAATATTCACTTGACTTAAATTAACAGTATACTCTCCATCTGAGTTGGGTCTGTTTTAACTATTGGAGTGAATAATCTGGCATTGCATATGTATGTTGCATGAGTAGTTCTTTTCCCATCGAAATTGCTATTCAAGATGCATGACATATAGGTGTAGTGTGTTTAAAATTTTTGTATTGAAAAGTTATATACAATTGACTAAAAATAATAGTATACTCTCCATCTGAGTTGGTTCTATTTATTATTAGACTGTATAATTCTTGCATTATATAATATACTTTGCATAAATTATTCTTTTCCCATCAAAATTTATTATTCCAGATGCATGTATGTATATCCATATTGAATGCAATATGAATTTTACTATTTAGTGTTTTGACTTATTGTGATCTATTTAATGTTTTTATCTCAACTCCACAATAATTTTATACAATTGGTCGTATTACTTATTAAAATTTTATTTTAGTGATAAGGCATTAATTTTAAGGATGCAATATATGTACTTTTGTTAGAAGGAATTTAATTCCGGTTTCTGGGAAAAAAAAGATATGGATATTTTTGTTAATTTTCAAATAACTCTTGAGTTATTGAGCTTAATAAACATTTTATCTCTTGTGGTACATGAATGCATGACCTTGTTATTGTATATTGATGTCTCTCCTAAATAGAACAATATTCGTCTACCTCATAAGAGAATATGTTCTTTAAAATTGAGTAAAACTTATCTGTGCACTTTTGTCTAAGTCATATTAATCTGGATAGGATTTAAAGTTGGTCAAGGATGGACTTTAAGGTTCATTGAAGTAGAGACACTACCAACTTGTGGATCCTGTTTGGAAGGAAATTTGACTAATAGATATTTCCCTTTAAAAGGAAATAAAACTAGTGATAAGCTAGAATGAATCCTTTCTGATTTGTATGGTTAAATGAACATACTCGTAAGGGATAGTTTTTGAGTATTTTTTGACGTTCATAAATGATTACTCATAATATTAATATATTTATTTGATGCACTATAAGTCTTAATGAATTAAGTAATTCAAGATTTAAAGACTTGAAATAGAGAAACACCAAAGAAATATATTAAGTTACTACAATTTGATTATAGTGGCGAGCACCTCTCTAAAGAGTTTTTTTTAGTTACATATCAGAATAAGAGATTATATCTCAATTGACTACACCGTAAACTCCATAATAGAGCGGAGTAGTAGAAAGATGAAATAAGTCTCTGTTGGATATGGATAGACAATGACATTGTTTGGCTAAAAAGTTATTCGAGCACTTTAAATAGCTAGAAAACAATCAAAAATAATTTGAGTCAATCGGAATCAAGCGTAATATGGTCTGGAGATTGTGAAATGACTAAGATATAAGAACAATGAAACAAATAACAGATTTTACACTAGAGAGAGAGAGAGAGAGTCAGATAGATAGAGTTGTATATTTTCAGTAATTAAATACACATGAGCCTTTACAAAGGGAGAAGGTCCCCTTTATATACTAAGAGAACGTCCTCGAAATAATACAAAAAAGTACAAGGGTTGGTGGCGTCGATATATGAGTGTCGGAGATCGATGTGATATTACAGTGAGTCACATCACTTGGTCCATTTATTGACTGAGACGGGCCTTTCTTAAGTCGACCATCCCAAGGCCGCCTTCTTTAGTGAGGCCGTATGTGAATACTACGTGGACGTGGAGAACCAAATTTGCCCAATATAGATAGTCCCTCCGTTTATTGGGGACGTAGTCGAAAGGCGTCTCCAATGGACGGACATGCGTGCTTGACGCCTATGAAAATTTGGTCGCTCCTGTTGATACATCCATGAGAGCCGCGTTCGTACGTAAAAAGGTCGTGTCGTTTGACATGTTACCTCCTTTTTGGGATTTCTTTTTGAGGTGACATCATTTATCACATTCGTGATCATTGCTTCTGCTCCCGAGGTGGTTCGGGTTATGACGTGACGTTTGGGTTTCCTGCGCCGATTTTTCGAATCATGCCCTTTCGATTTCCGTGTACCTTTTCTTATAAATAGGTGGAGAGTTGAACTAGGTATATCTTTCGATATTTTTTGGCGAGTATTATCTGACCCTTTTCCCTATCTTTTCATGGTGTTTGCTATTCTTTTCTTCTCTGAAATTCTCATTTTCTAGAATCGAACTTGCGACCCTTGATATCTTCTTCTTATATCATTCACTATGGCTAAACGTAGGCGTGATGATACCAAAACCAGGGACGTTGCTTCTACCAGGGCTTCGTCATCCTCGGATAGCAAGGAGGCCGAGGAAGTTTTTGTTCCTCTTTCAACGGCCAACCTGCTCCCACGCGATATGAGCAAAAGAAGCGACTTTCTGAATAAGTGTAAAGTATTGCCTTGGGAGCACAGTGAGATGACGCTGTCCCACTTGGCCTCTCTCAGGGAGACGTATGATTCCTTGATCACGTTGACATGGTTCCCGTGGGGCTGGATTACGTTAAAATGCCCAGGCCAGGGTACTGTTCCTTCTACGAATACGCCTTCTGAATCGGATACACCCTTCCAATTTACCCTTTAGCGGAGGTGTTGTGTCACTGATTCGGAGTGTGTACGGCCCAGCTTACCTCGTACACCTTGAAGGTATGCAGGGTGGTATCCGTTTATGCGGCGAAGGCCGGAAAGGAGGTGACCGTTCATCACCTTTTGCAAATGTTCAATGTGGTTTTCATAAGAGCCTCGATGCTCCAGTTGAGGAGCAGGGCTAAGAAAAGCTTCGTGGCGCATGTGGATGACAAGTCCACTCATAAATTTTGGACAAGGTTCTTCTATATCCGTATCGGGCACCTTGTGCCCAACCCTAATAAGTTTCCAGAAGTGTGGAATGATGCACATAAGTATTGTTGTGTGTGATGTTTACTATTTTGACCTTACTTTGCTGGTTCTTATTGTCGAATGTTTTCCTTTGTTTTCATGCAGTGGTTGCTCGTCCTCCTCGTAGTGTTGACGACATTAGGTCATGGGTGCAGGCGCTGAAACCGTTTGTAGAGGAAAGCCGTTCTTGGACTGACTTTCTTAGGCTCCACGGCCCAGCTGGTAATGGATTTACCTAATCTTTGTCACGGTTTGGGGGCCCATATAATTTTCTTGCCCGTCTTTCTTGTGATTTGGTAGGTCGGGGCGCCTCTAAGAAGGCGGGGAAGAAGAAGCAGCAGAAGAAAAAGAAGAAGGCTACAGCTGGTCCGTCTAAGACGACATCTGATCTTGAGGCGGATCTGATCTTCGTCGGCGCTTCCAGGGGCAGTGCTTCGCCTCCTTTAAGACAGTAGGATACATCAGAAGCGGCCCCAGAGATAGCATCTGAGGTCGTGATGGTGGTCATATCTAAGACGCGCCCATCGAGGTTCCGGTGGCTGTCCCTGAGATTGCCCCCGTAAGGGAGCCTTATGCCGTGCCGACCCCCTCTAAGCCTGATTCACACCCTGCGGAGGGGGACTGTAAAGAGGAGGAGACGTTGGAGAGGAGGCAACGTAGGATCCTTACTGGCAAAGCCGTGGCCACCCAGTCAGGAAAGGCTAGGCCGTCTGGCCCTGTGTCAAGGCCGACCTTTATGGCAGAGGTTATTCACCCAGGAAGAGCTGATCTTAGGAGGGAGGCCGCGGCGAGGAGAAGAGAAGACGTGGATGTGGCGGGCTCGGGGGGCAGCCACGGAGGGCGGAAACAGAGGAGGAAGGTCCTAGGACCGGGTGGAGATGATGGCCGACCAATCTTCTCGTCGTATAGTGATCCCAAGTCACCATAATTTGATAGAGAACTATGAGGAAGCGGTCTCCAGTATGACGCTCTTGTCCGATGGTGCCGAGCGCACGACCCTGGCGGAGCTTAGTGATAAAGCCTTGGCCCAAAGGGTGGCAGGCGCGGCCTTACAGGTGTGTTTCTGCTTTGCTTGATTACCGTTCTTTATATAGGGTTGCGATATTCTCGTACTTACTTGGTCTCTTTTCTAGACGCTTGTCATGGAGGTGGAGAGGGATCGGCACCGGAAAGAGAAGATGGCCAGATACAACCGGCTGGCACAAGAGTACAATAAGGTGCGCGAGGCATATCGAACCCTGGCCGACATGTACAGGCAGGTTCGTGACGGCCTAGTGGAGTCCGAGGCGCAATTGAAGAAAAGAGTGGCCGAGCTGCAAAAGGTGGATGAACAGCTCACAGCTGCTGTTTCTCGGGCCGCGGAGATGGAGGTCCTTATCCAGGCCAAGGACGAGGAGCTGCAACTCGCTCGTGTTGTGGCGGAGGAGGCGGCAGAATTGCGCACCTGGGTGGCGGCTCTAACAGAGGAACTCGAAGCCACAAAGGCCAAGGTTGAGGATCTTAATCTAGCTCTTGCGCATGCCGATACGTTTCGTGAGGCGCACGAGATGTGGGTGTATGCGGAGGCTAGGCTAGTCGTGCTTGAGGAATTCCTAGCGGCTGGTCTAGCGTCTGAACTAGAGGTTGAGCACCAACGCCACTTAGTTAGAGTCGCTCATGAGGCGGAGGGCTACGGTCCTGAATCACCAGCCCGGGAGCAGGGCAACTTAGCAGACATCAATCTCTTGGAGTCCAGTTCTTAGATTTCCAGGGTGTACCATCCCAAAAATGAGGATAGTCCACCTGAGGGCCAGGCCGGGCTAGATTGGTGCTGGTTTCTTAGGATCTTTGTAAATATACTTGTTCATACTGATTTTGTATCAGGGGTGTTTGTTCCCCTTTGTGAAAACATATAATTTTTGTTGTATGTAATCTTTTCCACCTCTCGCTGTGGCGTTGTACTTTTCTTTACCGTAGCTTCTTGGAATTTGTCGGCCATAGCCGTGTAAAGTTAGCCTGATGGCTTTAGCGCTGTAAAATAGGCGGACATAGCCTTGTGAATGCGATGGCTCTAGCCATGTACAGATAAAGGCTGCAGCCTGATGAAAATGATGGCCATAGCTATGTAAAATAAAAGGTGCGGCCTAATGGCCTTGGCCGTGTAAAATAACGGTCATAACCACGTAAAATGAAGGTCGTAGCCTAATGGCCTTATCCATATAAATGATGGACAGAGCCATGTAAACGATGGCCATAGCCATGTAAAATAAAGGACGTAGCTTGATGGCCTTAGCCATATAAACGATGGCCATAGCCATGTAAACGATGGCCATAGCCATGTAAAATAAAGGTCGTGGCCTGATGGCCTTAGCCATATAAATGTTGGCCATAGCCATGTAAACGATGGTCATAGCCATGTAAAATAAAGGTTGTGGCCTGATGGCCTTAGCCATATAAACGATGGCCATAGCCATGTAAACGATGGCCATAGCCATGTAAAATAAAGGTCGTGGCTTGATGGCCTTAGCCAGATAAACGATAGCCATAGCCATGCAAAATAAAGGCCGTAGCGTGATGGCCTTATCCATATAAACGATGGCCATAGCCATGTAAAAGATGGCCATAACCATGTAAAATAAAGGTCGTGGCCTGATGGCCTTAGTCATATAAACGATGGCCATACCATGTAAAATAAAGGTCGTAGCCTGATGGCCTTAGCCATATAAACGATGGTCATAGCCATGTAGACGATGACCATAGCCATGTAAAATAAAGGCCGTAGCCTGATGGCCTTAGCCATATAAACGATGGCCAAAGCCATGTAACGATGGCCATATCCATGTAAAATAATGGTCGTAGCCTGATGGCCTTAGCCAATCAAAGTTAAAGGCCGTAGCCTGTCGAAATTGATTGGCCATAGCCAAGCGTTCACTTGGAGGTGGCCGTAGCCTCTTCATTCATTTGGAGATGGCCGTAGCCTTTTCATTCATCTGGAGATGGCCGTAGCCTTTTCATTCATCTGGAGATGGCCGTAGCCTTTTCATTCATTTGGAGATGGCCGTAGCCTTTTCATTCATCTGGAGATGACCGTAGCCTTTTCATTCATCTAGAGATGGATGTAGCCTTTACATTCATCTGGAGATGGCCGTAGCCTTTTCATTCATCTGGAGATGGCCGTAGCCTTTGCATTCATTTGGAGATGGTCGTAGCCTTTCTATACACTTAGAGATGTCACTAATCCAGTCCCTGTATCATGTACGGCTTGGAGTGTATATGGAGAGGTGGACATGATGCACTCACGCTGCAAAACATCTCCAGGTGGCCCATTCGCTGCCTCGTTAAAAACCTTCCCGAGAAAATCCAATTGGGACAAAACTCAGGTTAGGGAAAAAGAGTACGACTCAGGTGTCACCTTTTTAGAAGTGGAAATGTTTGAGGTGACCGACGTTCCAATGGTTTTGGAGTGTCTTTCCTTCCATTTTCTCCAGTTGGAATGCTCCTTTCCCGGCCACCGCTGTGATTTTGTAGGGTCCATCCCAGTTTGTGCCCAACTTTCCATCGCTTGGATCTTTTTAGGCTAGATTCTTGGCTTTGAGGACGTAATCCCCTACTTTGAGAGGCCTTATTTTTTCCTTTTTGTTGTAGTATCTTTCGACTTGTTGTTTCTGAGCTACCATTATGACGTGGGACATTTCTCTTCTTTCTTCGGCTTCGTCGAGATCTTGGAGTCTGCTGATGTCGTTTTCTGATCCGCTGGTGTGTGAGTACCTTAAGCTGGGTTTGCCCACTTCGACAGGTATGACTGCGTCGGTTCCATAAACCAGTGAGTATGGGGTTTCTCCGGTGCTGGATTTGGGCGTGGTTCTGTGTGCCCACAAAGCTTCGGGTAGTAGTTCGGGCCATAGTCCCTTGGCATCTTCGAGCTTCTTTTTGAGTATGTTCAGGATTATTTTGTTAGAGGACTCCGCTTGACCATTGGCGGCGGGGTGGTATGGCATGGATAGTATTCTTTTGGTGTGCCATTTTGCGAAGAATTCAATCATTTTCTAGCCGATGAACTGGCGCCCATTATCGCAGCTGATTTCTTTGGGGATGCCAAAACGGCATATAATGTTCTTCCAAATAAAGGTGACTTCTTAGTCATGTATTTGCGCGTATGCACCTGCTTCCACTCACTTAGAGAAATAGTCAGTTAAAACAAGCAGAAATCGTACCTTTCCTCGCCCAGGGGGCAGCAGGCCGACTCTGTCCATTCACCACTTGATGAATGGCCAGGGGATGTGACGGAATGGAGGGGTTCTACTGGTTGGTTTATCTTTGGGGCGAACTTTTGGCACTACTTGCATCAGCGGACGTACTCTGCTGCCTCTTTCTTCATGGCGGGCCAATAGTAGCCGGCGTATATGATGCATCTAACGAGGGCGCGGTTGCCCGTGTGGGCACCGTATTGTCCCTCGTGTACTTTTTCGAGTACAGGTCTTGCTTGTTGTGGCCCTAATCACTTGGCTAAGGGGCTAATGAACGTCCTTTTATAAAGGTCGCCGTTGATCATGCAGTACCGGGCAGCCTGTATGTGAAGCTTCTTTGCCTCTTTTTTATCATGGGGTAATACCCCGTCCTGCAAATAAGATATGAAGTGGTTGCGCCAGTCCCAAGTCAGGTTTAGGGAAAGTACCTCGGTGTGATCGATGACCGAGTGGAGGTATGTGACCACACTTTCTTTGCTAATATTTTTGGTGGCAGGCGGCCAACTTTGCCAGGCCGTCTGCTTCAATATTCCGTGCTCTGAGAATTTGTTCGAAGCGGCATTCATCAAATGTAGCCATTAGTCTGTGGATTTCCGACTGGTATTTTTGCAACCTCTGTTCTTTGATTTGATAAGTCCCAACGATCTGGTTCACTAAAATATGGGAGTCGCAATGGAGGAGAATTCGGCGAGCTACGTACTTGATGGCCAGTTTCATGCCTGCAATAACGGCCTCGTACTCGGCCTAATTGTTAGTTATCTCCGGGCATCGTATGGATTGGCGAATTGTTCCACCCATGGGGAGCTCAAGAACGAGTCCTAGTCCCGATCCCAATGCGTTGGCGGCGCCGTCCGTGTAGAGGACCCATAGGTCTCTTTCGAAGGACGCGTGTTGTGCCTCGAGCTCTGCCTTTGGCAGGACTTCCGCGCTGAAGTCGATGATAAATTCGGCTTGGACTTGCGACTTGATGGCGGTCCTAGGGATGTACATAATATCACGCTCGCTGAGCTCGACGACCCATTTGGCGAGTCACCCTGAGAGTTCGGGTTTGTGTAGGATGCTTCTTAGGGGTGAGGTCCTTACTACCCTTATGGGGTGGTATTGGAAATATGGTTGTAGCTTTCATGAAGCTACTAAGAGGGCTAATGCCAGTCTCTCAAGGTGGGGATACCGGGTTTCGGCGTCCACTAATGTTTTGCTAATATAATAGATAGGAGATTATGTACCTTTATTTTCACGTACTAAGATGGTGCTGACTGCGACTTCTGATATGGCCAAGTATATCAGTAACGGCTCACCTGGGTTGGCTTTCACCAGTAGGGGTGGTGACGACAAGTATGCTTTCAAGCTTTTTAGAGCTTCTACATTGTGTTCTACTGCAGTCCCGGTCTTTCTTCAATACACCGAAAAATTGTGGCGCCTGTCGAATGAGTGTGAGATAAACCAGGAGAGGGTGGCTATTCAGCCCGTTTATTTCTGCACCTGCTTCTTGCTGCTTAGCGTTTCTGGTATGGCCTCTATGGCCTTGATCTGTTCAGGGCTGACTTCGATGCCCCTTTGTGATACCAGAAATCCCAGGAACTTTCCCGAGGCTACTCCAAAAGCGCATTTTTCGGGGTTCATCTTCATGCCGTACTTCCTTAATATTTCGAAGGCTTCCTTCAGGTGGGTGAGGTGGTCTTCCCTCTTTGATGATTTGACTAACATGTCGTCGATGTAGACCTCCATGGTTCTGCCGAGCTGTTCTTTGAACATTGCCCTTACCAGCCTTTGATAAGTGGCCCCTACGTTCTTGAGCCCGAAGGGCATTACCTAATAGCAATATGTCCCTTGATGAGTGATGAAAGTCTTCTTTTCCTAATCTTCTTCGACCATCATGATCTTATTGTATCCTGAATATGCATCAAGGAAGCTTAGTAGTTCATGACCTGCCGTTGCATCTATTAGTTGGTCGATGTGGGGGAGCGGGAAAGAGTCCTTAGGACATGCCTTATTTAAATCGGTGAAATCTACACACATCTGCCACTTCCCGTTTTTCTTTTTGACCATTACGACGTTGGCGACCCATTCTGGGTACTTGGATTCCCTGATGGAGCCATTGGCTAGCAACTTGTCCACTTCTTCGCTCACTGCTTCGTTAATGGCGGCGTTGAACTTTCTTCTCATTTGTCACACGGGCGGGTGTAATGGGTCGACGTTAAGTTTGTGAGAGGCGATTTCTCGTGGAATTGCTGGCATATCTGCATGAGAAAAAGCGAATAGATCCGATTGGTTAGATAAAAATTCGCGGTACTGACCTGGATTTGAGAGGCTGTGGCCTATGTATGCTTTCTTTGGGGGTCGCTGTTGTTTATCTGAACGGGATCGAGGTATTTGACCGTGGCCTTGCTAGCCTCGACCTCCTCAGGTTCTTCGATGGCGTTCTCTGTCAAACGGACCTTAGTCCCCGACAGAGCTGATTGCTATGCTTCTGTGCTTGCTCCTTGGAGCTGTTTCGTATGCATGTATTCTTGGGCTATCATATAGCATTCTTGGTCGGTGTGGGGCTCTCCCTGTACGCAGTGCACTCCCCATGGGGTTGGGAATTTTATTACTTGATAGAAGCTGGATGGGACAACTCGCATGGCGTGTATCCACGGGCGTCCGATAATGGCATTGCATGTTGTTTCCTAGTTCATCACGTGGAAGGTGGTTTCCATCGTGACTCCACCTGCAAGGATGGGCAGCGTCACCTTGCCTGAGGTTCGTTTCACTGCATTATTGAAACCTGTTTGTGTTATGCAACACTAGATTATTTTATCCTCAAGTCTCATTAGTGCAAGTACTCTTGGATGAATGATACATGCGCTGCTTCCATCGTCGACCATGATCCTTTTAACATCAGTATCCAGTATGCGTAAAGTAATAATTAAAGCATCATAATGAGGAAAACACAAACCGTCGACATCAGACTTATAGAAGGTGATACTATCTTCGAAGTCATCATACCTTTCGTGGGCGATAGCTCGCTTGAGCTTGTGGGTGGTGGTGAACTTGACGTGATTGATCGCCGAATCATTGATGTCTCCAATGATCATGCTGATGGTGCGGTTGGTGAGGGCGGCCTTGGTGGGCCATGGTGCGGTTCTCGCCCTCGTACGAAATTGAGTTTTCCCTGGTCGCTGAGCAGCTCCTTCAAGAACCCTTGGTTCAACATTCGGACTACCTCCTGGCGGAGACCGATACAGTCCTCCTTCTGTGCCCTCGCTCTTGGTGGAACTGGCACAAGGCGTTTGACTTTCTGGTGGTGGGGTCGGACTTTATCTTTGCTGGCCATTTTACCTTGTTGCCTAGCTTCTCTAGTGCGTACACTACCTCTGAAGGGGACACACAAAAGTTATGTGGAGATAATGGAGGGGGCGTACCTTTGTCGCTCCTTAGTGGAGCAATATGTCGTTGCAGGGCGTCTGCATGGCTTGGTGGTAGCGGGTATGAGGACCTGATGTACGGTTGATATCTTTCCTTGCTGAGGCGTGGGATTTGTTCCTGCCTTCCCTCGTTGCGCCGGTCCCTTTGGATTTTCGGGTGTACTGTTTTCAACCTGCGAGTCGGGCCGTTGAGGTCGTGATCATCCCCTCGTACCTCGGCGCAAGAGGCGTTGTGTATTTCTTCCCAGGTGGTAGGGGATATTTCAAGAAATGGCTGAGTAGCTTCTTGGTCGCCTTCGAGCCATCTCTACTGAGCCCATTCTGAAAGGACGCAACTTCCATGCCTTCAGACACGTTAGGTAGGCTCATTCTAATTCTGTTGAATCTGGCTAGGAACTCCCTGAGTCATTCTCCTGGGGTTTGACGCACAACAAAAATGTCGTTGACCCGTGCTTCCGCCTTCCTTGCTCCCGCATGGGCAGTTTATCAGCCATCTCCTCAAAGGTTGAGATGCTCTAGGCCGGCAGTTGTGAGTACCACGTTCGGGCCCCTCCTGTCTGCGTCTCACCGAATTTCTTCAGAAGTACGGATGGTGCCTGTTCTTTTGATAAGTCGTTACCTTTAACGGCTGTAACATAGTGTATCAGGTGGTCCTCGGGGTCGGTGGTCCCGTTATATACTTTCAAGTAGGGGGCATCTTGAAGGCTTTTGGGATGGGGTATGGCGCGGCTCCTTCTGTGTAGGGTTGTTCGACGAACCTCCCCATGTCTCGCTTCGGCAACAACTTAGGTGCGCCTGGGATCTTATCCACCCTTTCTTTGTGTTCCTTCATCTGGTCGCAGAGTGACCTGCTCTCGTTATCCATCTCTTCCATCTTTTTTAGGATGGCGGCGAGTGTTCCGTAGTTAGCTTGGACATCGATGGGAACGTTGGTTTTTTTGTGACCTCGAGCTCATACTCGGTTGCGACATGATCTGCTGCTGGAGTGCATCTATCATTTTGAGGTGGTTTTTTGGTTAGACCGCTCAGAGTGCTTGTCATCCACTCTTCTAGTAGTCTCTTTATTTCTGGGGGTGCTTCTTTAGTGATAAATGTTGAAGCTTCTCTTTCTCGTGGCACCACTAGGTCTTCTAATGAGGAGGGTAAGGCTTCCACGCCTATTAGAGTACTGGGGGTTGTGTGTTTGGGCATCTCCTTCGGTAGCTGCATTGAGAGTCCCAGTGAGGTCTGTTCTGACCTCTACGATAGCCTTCATTCTAGCATTTTTTTCGGCCATTCTGGGTTGTAGAGGGTGCTTTTCGAAGGATCTCTAGAGACAAACTACAGCTTTAATTCTCGAAATTCTCACACATGGCGCCAAATTAATTGGCTAAAAAGTTATTCAAGCACTTTATATAACTTGAAAACAATCAAAAATAATTTAAGTCAATCGGAATCAAGAGTAATATGGTCTATAGATTGTGAAATGACTAAGATATAAGAACAATGAGACAAATAGAAGATTTTACACTAGAGAGAGAGAGAGTCAGAAGTAGAGAGTTGTATATTTTCAGTAATGAAATACACATGAGCCTTTACAAAGAGAGAAGGTCCCCTTTATATACTAAGGGACCTTCTTCGAAATAATACAAAAAAGTACAAGGGTTGGTCGCCTCGATATGCTAGTTTCAAAGCTCGATGTGACATTACAGTGAGTCACATCACTTGATCCATTTATTGACTGAGACCGGCCTTTCTTAAGTCGACCATGCCAAGACCGTCTTATTTAGTGAGAGTGTATATGGATACTATGTGGACGTGGAGAGCCAAATTTTCCCAATACAGACATGTTATTCAGATTTGCCTTATTTGTTTTTGGAATATTTCCTGGAAACTGCAATTTACATTCTGAGTTTAGTTCCTTCTAAGCTAGTACCTGGGACATCTATAGAATTGTGGACTGAATGTAAGCTTAGTCTGTGGCATGTTCAGATATAGGATTGTCTCGCATATGTGCTGAAAGGGAAAGCAGATATGTAAGTTGGAACTAAGAATGGATAGGTGCATGTTTATCGAATATCCAAGAAAACAAATGGAGCTTTATTTTATTGTCCTAAAGAAAATAAGGCAATTATTAAAATAATTGCATTTTTCTAGATAAGGACTGTTTAATAAAATATGTTCCTAGAAGTAATCTATTTTGACAGGAACTGGGCAAAGAAATAACTACATGTTCAAGAGCATCAAAGCACACACGTCAGAATTGACGTTCCATTACATTTAAGTAGTGGGAGAACATTAATAGACATGATATGCCTTTATTGAGTGGGAGTGATGTTTGAACATTGAAGACTACAGTAAGAAGTTACTAATATTTCAATGTCGTGAGGTAATGAAGGTAATATTAGTAGTACTTCGTCGTAGTGGGAGAAAGCTAAAGAAAATCATAGTTCGACGTACATTCTTGTGATAATTTCGGTAACAGAATCCCTGAAGAGTTTATTACCAAACTAAATAGTTACGATAAAGAACTACAGGACAAATATTGCATCAGATATAACTTGTCAAGATTCTTTAACAAAACCTTATTTGGTGGAGACTTTTAATAATCATGTAAAAGAATGCCTGAGAAAGTTGTAGATGCATGGTTATGAGTCTAAGTGGGAGATTGTTGGGGCATATACTATTAACCATGCATTTGGATATAGTATATTCTAATAATTATCATGGTTAAAAGTCTAAGTGGGAGATTGTTGGGATATATACTATTAACCATGAGTTTGATTTAGATATAGTATTTATTATGAAACAACTATTTGTTCAGTTTTAATAAAGTTTTAAATAGATCATATATTAGTCTGTGTCCTTTGCTTATATAGTAGATGATTTAGTGTACAGAGTTTAGGTTATACACGAAAGATTAAATCATCGGTTCTTATAAGTATAAAGTTTGAGTTTTACAATCTAATGGTGGAATTAGACAAACCATCGGGACTGGTTGTAGCACAAGATTAAATATAATTTATTTTGATCTGGGAATGATTTAATTCTAACTTCTTGTGCTAGTACATTTTATATGTATAGAACGGACCAGGTAGAGATAAATATTTTATACTGACTTAATAAAATAAACTCTCTAGCCATTAAATGTACTTATACTCTTAATCTTGATATAATTATTATTAGCTGTGTATATTATTATTATTTTGATTTATTAAAAGGAGAGATTCTTTTGTAGGTCAATATGCCTGGTAAATTGGATAATAATAATAATGTACATTGGCGAAGTAATAGTTAGTTGATGGAATCCATGTCACGGTTTAGAGATTGATGATACACCTTTATGAAAGCTTATAACTTTTCATGTGCAAAACGGGCCGGTGGATTTTGTATCCGACACATGAAATAAGTTAAGCGGAACTCTAAAGAAATTAATCAATAAATTAAATCGTCAGTAATTTAATTTATTTGATTAGTATCTGAGTCTTAACATGTATAGTTAAATAAGATTTAATGGATGAATTTCGAAATTGGATAAGGAGTGCAATTACAGATTTTTAGTGGAATAATTCGTAATTAATTATGGCAGATATTAATTTCGAAAATTAGAAATTAATTCCATAATTGGAGCCTTGTTAATTAAATTCGATTGTCCCTACTGTGCCTAAATAATAGGAAATAAAGGAATCATTTTTCTTGTGAAAGAGAAAACCCACCAGGTTTTGGAAAAGGGTCTTAACCCTTACAACTTATACTATAAATACATAAGGTTTTTCATCTAGAGGGAGAAGTACATGGTGGCTGAAAATTTCAGCCAAGTTTTCCTAGAAATTTCGCTCACACGAAATTGCTATTTCCGATATTATTTGGGTAACACAGAGGAAGACCGTGGAACGTTCGAGGAACACGATTGTGCGGGTGATGGAGATTCTATTGAGAAGTTATGGAACTGAAAGCTCACGTGGTAGAAGAGATATGTTCACACTTCAAGAGCTAACCCGTGAAATCTCATTTATACTAGTTGTTTAGATTATATATAATTTTGATACTGAAATTGCTTCTGCTGCTTATTATAATCCATCAATTATAAAATCAGGTGTCATATTGATCGAAGAACAAACGATTAGTATATTAAGGAGCAGTGTTGAATATCATTAACTTTTTGTTTTATTTTGTAGTTTTAAAAGTAAAATACTAAAAATTTACAGGAAAGATCGTGAAAACTCAGAATCTTGCAATCCAATAGTATATAGGGACTAATAGTTTTCCCCTAATATATATATATATATATATATATATATATATATATATATATATATATATATATATATATATATATATATATATATATATATATATATATCGGAAAAAACGATTAGACATTTAAACGGGATGAGAAGAGTTTATATTCTATTTTCCTTATAAAACTACAGCAAAACGTTTTACTACATCTTCAAGCAAATTCTTGGAATCATTACACTACTGTGTTTATATGAAGTTTTTCCTTTGTTTTCTTTTTTTTTTTTTCTGTGTTTTTTTGTTTATATGTAAGCTTCTGTTTTTCTTTGTGTGGTTTTCTTGAACTTTTTCATCATCTGACATGGTTGATGGTTCCCAACTGTTTTCCTCCTTTCAACTTTAGGTTTGTCTGTGGGGCTTAAAAAACAAAAGTAGACCCCAAAATCTTTTGAGGGTTTCCATGGGTTGGTTAGCACTCCTATTATTCTAACTTTAGTGGGACCCACAAAATGTCATGCTGGCTTTAGGTCAAACTGGTTTGTGGGCCCATGGTGAAGAATTTTGTTAGATGTGGGACCATATGTTGATAAATTTTTCAAACATGAACCAAGAAGTTTGGTCTATGTATGTGAAGTGAGAAACATCCAAATTTGTGTGAGTGAGATTGATTTGTTTCTGATAATATTTGAATTTATCACATTGTAGTTTGTGTTGCATATCATTGGAAATACAAGGGGCTAAGAATAGGTCAAATTATAGCTAACCTTGACATTGTAGGTTTTCTTTTATAATAGTTTAAGCAAAATGATTTAATTTGACTTTATAGTCGAATAAAGTATTTTTGTTCATATCTGTATTTTTAATTAATATTTCGAACTAAAATTTGATCATCCAATTAGATAATACTGCTACCATAGTCAAGCTGTTTACTTTGAGTTTTTCAATATTAAAGTTTAAGCAAGTGATGTTGATTAGTTATCTAGAAACATTTATTTCATCCAAAATCAAAATTTACCACAAAAATTAAGAGAAAAGATATTTAACTAAACAGCTGAAATAGGTCATAACTTTAGTCATAATAAAGAAAGTGATTGACACGAATGGATGACCAAAAAACAAAAGAAGGTGATACATTTCATGAGAATGATTTTCATTTGACATTTTAAGGAAAATACCACTTATAAACTGCATTAGATTTTAAAAGAGTGAAATAGTCAAGCTTATGTGCATGGAAAATAGCCATTTATATCATATATATTGTGATCGTTCACATCGAGATTTATAAATCGTAAGCAGTTCATCTATTACCAACAACGTTTAGGTGACCTGGTTAGGCTCTTGACCCTTGTATTATTCCGGGATAGGGGTGTTAAATGGACGGGTTTGATTAATTTTAGGCGGATCAAAATGGGTTGAGTCAATAATTGGGCGGATATGACCCGCGCAAAAATTATTTGGGTTAAAATGAGTTGGGTCAAGATGGGTTAAAATTCGAGTCATAACCCAACCCGCACAAATCTTATTAAACTTTAATTAATATGTGTTTATTTTCTTATAAATTGTATAATTACTAAATAAGATTTTTTTTTGCTTTTGTTATGGTCATATTGAAAATATTAAACAAAAAATAAAATTATTTCTAAGATATTTTGTTACACTTACTCATATTAATTTGAGCTAAAAGTCAGTCCAAAATGGGTTGAAATAAGTTGTGTCAAGATGGCTAAGTTCAATAAATGAACATACCAATAATCAACCCAATTTTGGACGGATTGAACGGATTATTTGGGCTTAGGCAAAATTTGACCGCGCGCTGCCGAGGGACTTTTCCGAAGCACAATCATATTAGTGCTTTACTGTCTAACTTTGTCAAATGCCGCATTATTAAGAATTGGAAGTTATATGTGACCACAAGGCATTTCACACGCGTGTGTATGTGTTTGCTAACCTCAGTCTAGTCGATCTCTGAGACATCCTCTTTGGCTATTATCAGTGACATGGTCAGTGTCATCACAACATTCCTCTTCTCAATCCTAAAGTCCTTTCCCTTGTATGTCTTCCTTTCACCAAGAAAAAGGTCTTGTTGGATCGATACTTAAAATAGAATTTCTGCCCTCATTAGGCTTAAGCTTCCTAGCAGGATAATATATCCATAGGACCACAGCTCTTGTCATGATATTGTTGTGCACTCTACTGTGCTGCGTCACAATCCAAGACCACTTACTATAGTAACTCCCTTTACGGTGAACTCAGGCATGATTTTCCACAACTTGCCATTTTATTGTCACAACTCCGTGTGTATTTGGTTTTTGTCGGGTTTGTGTAGGTTACTAGACTTTACATTCATGTTCTAAATTAATGTGTATATGTATTTTTTTTTTAAATGATACCGGCTCTCTCCGTATATATATATAACGGATTCTAACTTGTTTGAGAATGAGACACGATTATTATTGTATATATTTATTTTTCTTGTTTGGCGAAGTGGTGTGAAGAATGTCGTCTCCACCATTGATTTCTAAGGGCGGAGATAGTTTTGCAGTTGCGGGTTCAGCAGAACGCAATAGTTTTATTCCAAAATTTATATTTAGTTTAAAAATTGTAATGAATATATACAAATTATTGCTTTGAACCCAATAATTTAAAAAGATTAGAATTCCAAAACCACAAGTTTCAGATCTTGATGTTAGGTATTCGCCATAATTTTCTTACCATATTTAGTTTTCCTATTTGTTGAAGGAAAGAGAAATATAATTACCTTAATTGGATTTTTCTTTTTGTACAAGAAAATTACAATCCTCCTGTACTTGATTAGCCCTTTTTCTTGTAGGAAAAAATTTGGACTTCTATAAATTGAGGATCCTTCCTTCTCATTGAGTAACGTCCACAATGTAGCCACTGGGGGCTTGGGAGTCTTGTTTAGCGGGAGAACTTTACGGGACAAGCGTTAGTGTGTCACTTGTATTTGCCTCTTCGTGATGTTGTTTTCTCTGTATTTTGTACTCTCTTTCATTATAGTGGATTGCTCATCTCCGCCATGGACGTAGGTGTGTTGACTGAACCACGCTAAATGTTTGTGTCTCTTTTGATAGATTTCTCTTTTGTTGTATGATTTATCATCGTTGAAGGTTTGCTTTGCTAGCTTCCACATGACACCTGATTTTTTTGGTCCTAACAAGTGGTATCAGAGCCTTGTTACTTATCAGGTTGTTACGGAATGGAGGCGAATATGAGCAAGATGGTATGTTTAAATGGGTGAAATTATAATGTTTGGAGAAGCAAGATGAAATACTTGTTGTTCATGAAGAAGATGCGTCTACCCGTTTATTCAGCTCATAAACCCGAGAGTATATCTGATGAAGATTGGAATTTCGAGCACCAACAAGTATGTGGATATATAAGTGTGACGATCCGGCCCATCGTCTTTTGTATTTCATCCTTGTTATCCCCGTATTATGATTCCCCATGTGTTGATATATGAGTTTGGTGAGTTTAAGATGTGTTGGATTGAATTTGGTTAGAAATGAGACCAATAGTCTCTTTAAGGAAAACTTAAGTTGGAAAAGTCAACTGGACGTTGACTTGTGAGTTAGAGGGCTCGGAACGGAATTCCGAAAATTCGACTAGTTTTGGATGGTGATTTATGACCTAGGAGAGAAATCGGAATTTAATTTGAAGGTCCGGTGTAGAATTAGTCTTGAATTGGTTAAGTTCGAATTTTGGCGAATTCCGGTTGATAGGTGAGATTTTGATACGGGGGTCGGAATCGGATTCTGAGATTTCAGTAGCTTCGTTAGGTTGTTTTGGATATGTCTGCAAATTTTCAAGTCATTCGGAGGTGTTTAGGTCAGCTTTTGGATCGAATGCGAATTTGGAAAAGTTCTAGTTTGACTTAGGCTTGAATTTGAGAAATTTGATGATTTTGATGTTAATGTTGGTGTTTTTATGACCCGATCGAGTTTGAATGAAGTATTAGATCATGTTAGTGCTTTTGGTTGAGGTTCCGGGGGCCTCGGAGTGATTTCGGATGGCTAACGGGAGGATTTTTGGTTTGGAAAGGTATTAGATTTTGCTGTCATGAGTGTTGCAGGTGTTTGTTCTTCGCGTTCGCATGAGGAGAGACGCGAACGCGTAGGGTATTTTGAGGAGCCTGGATTTTTGCCTTCTTATTCGCGAAGGAGTGGCCGCGATCGCGTAGTAGGGGGATCTTGTTGATCGCGTTCGCGTGGGTTAGTGACGTGTTCGCGTAGTCCAGCGGAGTGGACCATCGCGTTCGCGTGGATTGGTGACGCGTTCGTGTAGGCCAGGGAAATGTGACATCGCGTTCGCGCTGTAAGGGGTCGCATTCGCGTAAGAGGTCTTGGAAACGAGTTCAGATAAGGCATCGCGTTGCGTGGCTAGGGTCGCGAACGCGATGAAGGAAGTTCTGGGCGGTCAGAAGGGTTTATAAACATTTCATCCGCGAGCTAATTTCAATTTCCACAATTTTAAGCACATTTGTGTGCTATTGGATGAGGGAGTAAGAGGATTTCACCTAGGTTTCGACTTGAGGTAAGATTTATGAACTAATTACGCGATATTATTGAAGAATCATCCATTAATTCCCTGAAATTTGGGGAAAATTTTGAAGAAACTAGGGCTTGGTTTTGAAATGAAAAATTGGGGATTTGATGGCCCATTTGGACTCCGATTTATATGAACTTTATATGCACGGACTCGTAGTGAGATGAGGATTCTGAAGATGTGAATTTTGTATTTTTTTCGAGAAGTGGGCTCGGGGCTCGGGTTTTCCCAACTTCGTGTTTTTGGGTATTTTTCGAGTCCTTTCTATTGGGTTATGTCCCATTAGCCTATTTTGACATATTCCTTGTGATTTTGGTCAGATTATAGAACCGAAGAGGTCGATTCACGAGGGAAGTGCAAGGCAAGCTAGGACTTTGGCCGGTTTGAGGTGCGTAATGGTTATGAATGATATACTGGGGGTTTGAAACCCCGTATTTGCACTATGCTGTGCTATGTTGAGATGAGACACGCTTCATGTGATGAGCATGGTGATGTATCTGCTGGGGACCCTTTTCCATCCCTATTGATGACTTACTGTACTTCTTGACTGAGACTGAGCTTGTGCTTGATTATTTTGGGGCTAGTTGTCATGTTTGGGGCCTTGTGCCGGTTTGTAGAACTCCTAGGGAACATGTTGAGCTGTTTGACCTCACTTTACCTATCGGACATATACCATCTGTCCTTAATTTTACTATAAATCATGAAATAAATCGGACCTTATAACTTGCACTCTAAATGGGTAATACATAGGCTTGAATACCCTATCTTAGTTGAGTGAGCCCGAGAGGCCAAGTCTATAATGACTGAGAGGGGTTAAGGACCCGTAGTGAGGCTATTTGATATATACACATATATCGGATCAGGCTGCACAAAGCAGCAGTATATATATATATATATATATATATATACATGTATTGGATTGGACTGCACGTCGCTTATTATATTATATGGGTCGGACTGCATGCCGTAGTAGTATATTATATGGATCGGACTACACGCCGCAGTGACATATGGATCGGACTGCACGTCGCAGTATTTCAGCGCTTGGGCTGAAGGAGCCCCTCCGGAGTTTGTGCACACCCCCAGTGAGCGTAGCCGGCTATATCTATTGGATCGGGCTGTGCGCCGCAACAGTATATATATATACCTGGTGTTGGATCGGGCTGCGCGCCAATATATATATATATATATATATATATATATATATATACCTGGTGTTGGATCGAGTTGCGCGCCGCAGCAGTGTTAGTGACTGATCGGACGGAAAGGAAAGTATTCTATCAGATTCTTCTCTCTTTTGGTACTTATTTACTATTCCTGCCGCTGCAATTCAAACTGTATATTACTTTTACCGGTTTTATTACATTTAGTTACTATTCATTGTTATTACTCACTGAGTTGGTAGACTCATCCTATACTCCATGCACCCTGTGTGCAGATACAGGGATCGCAGAGGTGTAACCGTGCTTATTTGCTGTGGCCTAGATCTGTTTCGGAGTTATCAAGGTAGTTGCTGGCGTCCGCAGAACCTGATGTCTCCTCTCATTTATCTTTTGCTTCTATGTCTAGACTTTACTGTGTTTTGGTCACTACTCAGTGTATTAAAGGCTAAGATGTGACGCCGAATCTTTTGGGCTGTATAACTGTTGTGTATGTTTTACGCAGTATTCCTATGGTTATTAAACTGAGATTTTATCTACTAAATTGGTAATTTGGTCATTGTTTTGGCTGGGATTAATTATATGGCCGGGCTTGCCTTACAAGGTGTTTGGCGCCATAAATACCGGGGTTTGGGTCGTGACAATACGACAATGGGTTGAAGATAATGCTCGCAACCATATAGTGAATGAGATACATGGGATACCATTATGGGAAAAGCTAGAGACTCTTTATGCTTCAAAATCAGGGACAACAAATTGTTTTTGCTGAAGCAATTGATGACCTTTAAATAAAAAGAAGGCAACTCTATCCTTAAACACATATATAATTTTTAGGGCGTCCTTGATAAGCTATCTGGAATGGGAGGTAATTTTGATAATGAGATACAATGACTTTGGCTTCGTAATACTCTATCGGACTCTTGGGAAACCCTTCGTGTTCCTATGACAAATTCAACTCCTGGAGGTAAGGCATGGCATATGCTAAGAGTGGTGTGTTGCGCAAGGAAGCAAGGAGAAAATCTCAGAGTTCGTCCTCACAAGCAGATATCTTGGTTATAGAAGACCGGGGAGAGATAGAACAAGAGGCTCAAGGAATAGAGGTAAAAGTAGAAGTAAGTCAAGGTCCAAATACTATAATATTACATGCAACCACTGTGGCAAGAAAGGACACATCAAATGTTTTTGCCGCAAGTTGAATCAAGACATTAGAGAAGGAAAAAAAGCTGAAAATAATGAGAACAATGTTGCTACTATTGTTGAGCTGACCTTCTTTTCGCTTATGATGAAAACGTCATCTATTTGGTATCCCATGATACAAGCTAGATAGTAGATTCTGGAGCTACCTCACATGTCATGCCAAGAAAAGACTTTTTCTCAACTTATACTCCTGTTAATTCTGGAGTGTTTAAAATGGTCAATGCCAGTGAAGTTAAGGTGTTTGGTGTTGGCACAGTTAGTTTGAAAACTAATAATGGTTCAACATTAGTTCTTCCAGATGTCAAGCATGTTCCAGACTTTCCTTTCAATTTGATCTCTGCAGGAAGATTAGACGATGAAGGTTACAATAATGCCTCTTTAATGGCCAATGGAATCTAACCAAAGGCTCATTAGTAGTGGCTCGAGAAGTCAAGTCTGGTTATTTATATGTGACACAGGGCTCTATTTTTAATGACTCAATAAATCTGGTGGAAACTGATACTTTGTCAGATTGTGGCATCGAAGATAGAGTCATATGAGTGAGAGGGAGATTACATGTTTGGATTAGAAAAGTTTGCTTTCTGGAGTGAAACAAGCAAATCTGAAAAGGTGCATACATTGTTTAGTTGGCAAGCAGAAAAGGTTGTCCTTTCATAGCCATCCTCCCTCAAGAAATCACGATTTATTGGAGCTAGTATACTCTGATTTATGTGGTCCTTTAAAAGTAAAGTCAAAATGTGGTGCACTTTACTTTGTGACATTCATTGATGATCATTCTCGTAAGCTCTAGGTGTATCTTTTAAAATCTAAAGATCAAGCACTTAGCGCGTTTAAGGAATTTCAGGCCTTAGCCGAGAGACAGACGGGGAAGAAATTAAAATATATCCGCACTGACAATGGTGGTGAATATTATGGTCCCTTTGATAACTATTGCAAGGAAAAGGGAATTTGTCATCAGAAAAATCCCCCTAAGACACCTCAATTGAATGGTTTGGTGGAAAGGATGAATAGAACTCTAGTTGAGAGAGTTAGATGCTTACTTTCAGAGGCTAAACTTCCAAATACATTTTGGGCGGAAGCACTAAACACAGTTACCTATGTTATCAATTTGTCTCTTGCAGTTGCTTTGGATAGTGATGTCCCAGACGGAGTTTGGTTTACCAAAGATGTTTCTCATGATCACCTGAGAGTTTTTGGGTGTAAAGCTTGTGTGCATGTTCCTAAAGATGAGAGATCGAAACTGGATGTCAAAACTAAGCAGTGCATCTTTATTGGTTATGGTCAAGATGAGTTTGGGCATCGTTTTTATGATCCAATTGAGAACAAAATTATTAGAAGTCGTGATGCAATATTCATTAAAGGCCAAATATTGAAGATATTTGACAAAGCTAAGAAGATAGATTCTCAGAGTAATGATAGCATAGTTAATATTGATCCAGTTTTAAGTGCTAAGGCACCTATTGCACATGAAGGAACCCAAGATAATGATGGAGATAGTGATCAAGATCAAAATGATCATCATGGTGTAGATGTTATGGATGCTAGCAACCAATTCATGCACAGGTAACTACTTTGAATGATCCTAAAACCTATCTTAGAAGATCTACAAGGAAGAAGCAAAAATCCATGCGCTATCCTCCTGATGAGTATGTACCTTTGACTGACGTGGGAGAACCTAAGAATTATGATAAAGCCATGCAAGATACTCACAAATATCAGTAGATCGAAGCGATGGAAGATGGGATGAAGTCACTCTATGAGAATGGCATATATGAGTTAGTGAAATTGCCGAAAGGTAAAAGAGATTTATCTAATAAATGGATATTCAGAATAAAGCAAGATAATCATACCTCTCCGTCAAGATACAAGGCGAGGTTAGTTGTTAAAGATTTTGGCCAGAAGAAGGGAGTTGATTTTGATGATATTTTCTCCCCTGTTGTGAAGATGTCTGTTATTCTTGTGGTTCTATGCTTAGCTGCAACTCTATATTTAGAGGTTGATCAGACGGATGTCAAGACTGCTTTTCTTCATGGTGACTTAGATGAGGAGATTTAAATGGAGCAACCTGAGGCTTTTGCAACTAAGGAAAAAGAAAATTATGTCTGCAAATTGAAAAAGAGCCTGTATGGATTGAAATAAGCTCCAAGACAATGGTATTTGAAGTTTGAATCTATCATAGAAGAACAAGGGTACAAGAAAACTTCTTCATACCACTGTATATTCTTCCAGAAGTTCTCTGATGATGATTTTATTATTTTATTGCTTTATGTGGTTGACATGCTTATTATTGGCTAGAATAAATCCAGAATTGCAGTCCTTAAGAAGCAGTTGAGCAAATCGTTTGCGATGAAGGACTTGGGGCCAGCAAAGAAAATTTTGGGCATTCAAATCCAGAGATAGAAAAGAGGTATTTCTATCCCAAAAGCAATATATTGAGAAAGTACTCAAGATTTTCAATATGAAAGATGCAAAAGTGATTAGTACTGCTCTTGCTAAACACTTTAAATTGAGTGTAAGTCAGAGTCCATCTATTATGAAGAGAAAAAACAGATGTCTCGTATTCCTTACTCTTCTACTGTTGGTAGCTTGATGTATGCTATGGTTTGCACTAGACCATATATTGCACATGCCATTGGTATTATTAGTAGTTTCCTTTCTAATCTTGGAAAAGCACACTGAGATGCAGTAAAATGGATATTAAGGTATTTGAAAAGTACTGCAAATTTGAAGCTGTGATTCGGCAATGACAAACCTGAACTTGTTTGATACACAAACTCTGATTTAGGAGGCAATCTTGATAATTCAAGATCCGCTTACGGTATTTGATCACTTTTGCTAGGGGAGCTCTTTCGTGACAATCTAGACTGTAGAATTACATAGCTCTATCCACCACAGAAGCTGAATATATTGTTGTCACAGAAGGTGCCAAAGAACTATTATGGATGAAGGACTTTATTAATGATCTTGGCTTTGAGCAGCCAAGGTACATCTTATTTTGTGATAATCAAAGTGTTATCTGTCTCACCAACCACTCCACTTTTCATTCTAGACCAAACATATAAATAGAAAGTATCATTGGATAAAAATTGCCATGAAAGAGAAATTATTTGAGGTTGAGAAGATACATAGTGATGAAAATCCTTAGGATATGCTGACAAAGGCGGTGGTTGCAGATAAACATGAATTTTGTAGAAAATTGGCAGGCATGAAGCCTATCAATAGTTCCTCTACTTGAAGGCATATTATGCCCCTTGGATGGAGGGGGCCTAATCCTATTCTCTTTTTGTTTCCAAACCTATTTGGAATTGGATTCGTTTTGTTCCTATTTTAAGTAGGTTTTGGCTTTAAGAGAAAGCACCACTCATGATCTATAAAGAGGACAATCTTGGAGAATTATTCTATGCTCACTGTTACAAGTATTTGAAAGACTTAAGCATATAAGAGTGGTTTTTGAGTTTTCGTCAAGAGAGAAGAGAAAAGAAAAATATTTGTTTTGCTGCAGAATTTTTATTCCTACCAGCCAAAATTCAAATCATGTTTTCTGCTTCGTTAACCGTTGGTCGGGCTGAAATATTGACCTTTTGTTCGTAATATCTTGTTTTTGGATTTGAATGGTGGAGATTGAATCTCATTCAGAGCCTCGAACAACAACTTTTTTTTTGTGGATTCTCTTCTTCCTTCAATTGATTAGTTGTTGCTCTTGTTACTATTCTTGCTTCGTATTTGGCACTTGTTGTGTAGCCAATTTGGAGAACTTTTGTAACCCTTTTATTGTTATAATGGAGTTTTTTTGGATCTTTGTGATCCCGTGGTTTTACCTTCGATTTGAAGGATTTCCATGTTAAAATTTGGTATTCTTTATCTTATTTATTTTCGGGTTTTCCACTTTCTTGACATAACAGTAGTATCAGAGCGAGGATCAAGATAGGTCCATCTTGGTGGGTTCAGTTCTAGCCACAACATATTTGACGATAATCATGATTTTTATTTGAGAAATTTTACTGGTGTGCTATGTACGTTGAGACAAACTTCATGGTGGAGATTTGGAGATGCGGCCTGTTGAAGGCTATGTAAAGAAGGTGGATCAAGTTTACTTTATCAGAAAATTCAGGCCAAGGGGGGAGAATTGTTAGGTGTTTGCCATAATTTTCTTACCATATTTGGTTTTCCTATTTGTTGAATGAAAGGGCAATATAATTACCTTAATTCAGTTTTCCTTTTTTGTACAAGGAAATTACAATTCTCCTATACTTGGCTAGTCTTTTTTCTTGTAGGAAAATATTTTGACTTCAATAAAATGAGGATCTTCCTTCTCATTCAGTAGCATCCACAATGTAGCCACCGAGGGCTTGGGAGTCTTGTTTAGGGGGAGAACTTTACGGGATAAATGTTAGTGGGTCACTTGTATTTGCCTCTTCCTGAGGCTGTTCTCTCGGTATTTTATATACTCTTTTATTATAGTAGATTGCTCATCTCTGCCGCGGACGTAGGTCAGTTAACCGAACCACGTTAAATGTTTGTATCTCTTTTGATTCTCTCTTGTTATATGATTTATCGTTGTTGAAGGTTTACTTTGCTAGCTTCCACATGACACCTGATTTTTTCAGTCCTAACACTTGGCTCCACCATTGTTGACGTCAAAACTATTATACATAGGTCGGCTTATGGATTTTTGTCGCTTCACCCAATTTGTTTCTTAAACAAAGTAGATTGTGAAAATAGAAAGAATAGAGAGGGTTTTGGTCTTAATGCAATATGGTTATTTTTTTTGGCATTTGCATCTATATCAGTTTTTTGGATTACGTTTTAATTTATACCCGCTTGGCAAAATTTTTTTACAAGTGTACCCACTTTTCGTGTAACTTCAGGCATACGTGCATGAAGTAGCAAAAGGCAATCATGCAAACTTTAGCATTCTAGTAGACAGGCTTGAGTAGCAAAAATTATCGAACCAAGTATGCTGAAGTTTTTGTTTATAATACTGAGCTTAAGCATTTTAGTAGCAGAAGTTTTGTTCTCTATTTGCTGAAGTTTTTATTTGTAATTGTTGAACTTAAGCATTCTAATAGTTGAAGTTTTATTCTCTATTTGCTGAAATTTTTATTTGTAATTGTTGAACTTAAGCATTGTAGTAGCTGAAGTTTTGTTCTCTATTTGCTGAACTTCAGAATATTTTAGCTGAAGTTTTGTTATATATTTGATGAACTTCAGCATATTTTAGCTGAAACTTTATTATGTTTGTGATAAACTTCAAGGTCCTTTCTACAATTCTGAAAACACAATGGATGGGAATTTTTTACATCAAATTCTTCAGGATATTGAGGCGACACGGGAACCAAGTATTACATTTACAGTTGCAAAGTTTGATGTAATACTTGGGCTTGGTTTCAAGGAAATTGATGTTGGAAACACTACACCTATATGGTAATAAGGCCTGCAATTCATTTGTTCAGTTAAATTTTTAACCAATTCTATGTTGTTTTCCTTTCTTCTCAGTTTTTGGAATATTGTCTGTTTGATTCATGATATATGTGCAGGTACAATATGGTGGAGCAGGATCTCGTAAAGGAGCCCGTATTCTCTTTCTGGCTTAATCGCGATATAAATGTAAAAGAAGAGGCGAACATGGTTTTGGTGGTGTTGATCCAAAACTCTTCAGGGATAAACATACTTATGACAATCATCCCTATGAAGTGAAGTTTCATAGCAGAACTAACGGCAGCAGAAGGAAGAAGAAGAAGAAAACGAAGGAGGAGAAGGAAGAGAAGAAAGGGGGTAAAGTTATAAAAAGTGGGTACATTTTAATAAATTAAAAAAAATGGGCATAGGTTAATTGGAAGCGACCAGATATGACACTCCATGTAATTTTTACAGGTTATTTTATTGAGTGATACTCCCATTTGTTTGTGTCTCGGCCCACATCAGATATGGACGGGGCTTTTGATTTCTTTATATATTCTTGGACAATTCTTTTTTGGTTGAGTTGGATCCACTCTTTATTTTTTAATTATTATATCAGAGTTAGATCATTTCAATTTTCGTTTCATCAGATATTGAGCTCCCACCTTATATTATTCATGCTCCATATGTTCACTTTTGAGCGGGCGGGAGGGGATAGAGTGTTAGTGTCCACATCAGCTATGGGTGGGATGTTTGATCTTTTTATGTAATTTTCGACAATTCTCACCACTTGATAGCTTTTGGGATTGAGATAAAACATCTATTTCTTATCAAATTATTCCAGATAAAATTCCTTAGTTGCCATCGAAATCTTACAATATCGGTATGCTAGAAGCAAGTAGAGTGGGGTAAAAAAATGTACCATGAAAATACCAAATAAGGTAAAAATGAAAGTGCAAAATGACACTATTTTTTAGGTGCAAATATTAGGATGCCCTGATTTTTATGCCATATTTAGTCATCCAAATATGGTTAATGGAACTATAGAAGTATAGATGATTACATTAAGGAACACCAAACTAGCAACACTTTTATTTAATAGTAGACTGGAAATACTTATATTTGTGAAACATAATAGTCAAGTAGCTGGAAATCGTCTTTATTCCTCCATATAAGTTGAGAATTCTAAACTCATGGAACAACATATCCTGCAAAGGTTACAAGAAAATAATTTGATTAGGACCCTGATATGCCTTGCAGAAAAATAAGAGAAAGCCTAAATGGGTAGCCATTTGAAGTGGGCTTTTGAACAAATGGGCCTAGTATTTTTGTTTTAAAGCCCATATACCTTTCCCTTCTCTATACATTCAAAAAGGCCCAAAGATTCATTTAGACTCAATTTGAGCCCATAGATTCATGTAGACAAAGTGTCAAATTAAATGCAAAGTACGAACGTCAAAGAACAAAATAGACAGCATTCCCATATGGAATTATATTAGACTTCGTGTTTTAATTGTATCTTTTCTTGTATTAGATAAAATTACAATTTCAGGATTGTTGAAATTTCTGGTAAATATATTTATACATAGTATACCAAATAAAAATATTGGGTATAAATATTAAAATTACACCACTTGTCATTTTCATTTCATTTCTTCAAACTTTGACATCATGACTAACCAAAAATCCTGCCTACGCCATTGATTTCAGGAAGTCACTTACATTTTTCCTGAGATTACTAGTTGTAAACATTCACGCATATTCTAAAGTGTTTAATATTACGTAAAGCTCCATGTTTTTATTTTATCATGTATAGCAAACCTATTATTAAATGATATAAATTAAATTCGTTTGTCTAGTAAAATAGCTTTTATTCATCAGTAAACTTACGTCCACATCTCTTCCCAACAGGTCTATTCTTGATGTTGCACCTCTTGGGGATAGTGACAGCAATAGCAGGATTAACTCCTGCATTTTTAGCAGCTGGTGACAGTAATGCCGCACATAGGCATTTTGGAGAAGTCTTTAGCAAAGCCCTAATTTTACCACAGCATGCTGGAGGGACTTTTATCCTACTATTTTTGGCTGCTCCAAGACATGGAATTAAGCTAGCAGCTGGTGCATTTCCACATCCTCCTACTTTTCCTGCTGCATTTGCTTGAGGAATAAATGAATTACTTATAGTTAGCAAGTAAACAAGTATGGCCACAATGCAAATGTTATAAACTTTGGAAGCCATAATTTTGGTTAAAATAGAGAACCCTTTTCTTTCTAAGTGTGCAAGATATGGTTGGTTTTATGGAGTTGATTAGTGGCTTGCGTTTATATAAGGTTTTGGTTGTGGCTGAGTCGAAATGTGAAAAGATGAAGCTTTTTGCTTAGTGGGGTGGTTGAAGCTACGTGGAGGGTTGGAATGGTTAAGTTTGTGCATTAAATCATTCAGTGTTGTAATGATTTACTTCGCTAAAAAATTGAGACATTTCGTTGTACAACTGATGGATTATAATAAGCAGCGAAAATAATTTCAGTATCAAAATTACATGTAATTTAGATAATTAGTATAAACAAAATTTCACAGGTTACCTTTTGAAGCGTGAACATATCTCTTCTACCATGTGAGCCTTCAGTTCCATAACTTCTCAATGGAATCTCCATCACCCGCACAATCGTGATCCTCAAACGTTCCACGGTCTTCTATTGTGTTACCCAAATAATACCGGAAATAGCAATTTCATGTGGGCAAATTTCTAGGAAAACTTGGCTGAAAATTTTAACCACCATGTACCTCTCCTTTTAGGTGGAAAACCTTATGTATTTATAGCACAAGTTTTAAGGGTTAAGACCATTTTTCAAAACATGTTGGGTTTTCTTTTTCACCAGAAAAAGAATTCCCTTATTTCCTATTATTTAGGCACAGTATGGACCATATAATTTAATTAACAAGACTTCCAATTATGCAATTAATTTATAATTTTTGAAATTAATATTCACCATAATTAATTACGAATTATTCCATTAAAAATTCGTAATTGCACTCCTTATTCAATTTCGAAATTCATCCATTAAATCTTATTTAACTCCCCATGTTAAGATTCAGATACGAATCATTAAATTAAATTAATGACGATTTAATTTATTGATTATTTCCTTTAGACTTTCGTTTAACTTATTTCAAGTGTCGGATACAAAATTCACCGGCCGGGTTTACACATGAAAACTTATAAGCTTTCATAAAGGTGTATCATCAATCTCTAAATCGAGACATGGATTCCATCAACTAACTATTACTTCGCCAATATACATTATTATTATCCAATTTACCATGCATATTGACCCACGAAAGAATCTCGCCTTTTAATAAATCAAAACAATAATAATATACACAACTAATAATAATTATATCAAGATTAAGAGTATCAGTACATCTAATGGATAGAGAGTTTATTTTATTAAGTCAGTATAAAATACTTATCTCTACCTGGTCCGTTCAATACATACAAAATATACTAGCACAAGAAGTTGGAACTAAACCATTCCCATAATCAAGATAAATTATATTTAATCTTGTGCTACAATCATTCCTGATGGTTTGTCCAATTCCATCATTGGATTGTGAACCTTATACTTATAAGAACCGATGATTTAATCTTCCGTGTGTAAGCTAAACTCTATACACTAAATCATCTACTATATAAGCAAAGGACACAGACTATTATATGATCTATTTAAAACTTTATTAAAATTGAATAAACAATTATTTCATAATAAATACTATAGCTAAATCAAACCCATGGTTAATAGTATATGTCCCAACAATCTCCCACTTAGACTTTTAACCATGATAATTATTAGAATATACAATATCCAAATGCATGGTTAATAGTATATGCCCAAACAATCCCCCACCTAGACTCATAATCATACATGTATAACTTTCTCATGCATTCTTTTACATGACTATTAAAAGTCTTCACCAAATAATATTTTGTTAAAGAATCTTGCCAAGTTATATCTGATGCAATATTTGTCCAACATTGCTTTGTCGCAACTATCTAGTTTGATATTAAACTCTTTAATGATCCTGTTACCTAAATTATTCCAAGAATGTACACCGAACTATGATTTTCATTAACTTTCTCCCACTATGACGAAATACTACTAATATTACCTTCATTACCTCACGACATTGAAATATTAGTGACTTCTTACTATAGTGTTCAATGTTCAAACATCACTCACACTCGATAAAGGCATATCATGTCTATTAACGTTCTCTCACTACTTAAATGCAATGGAACGTCAATTCTGACGTGTGAGTTTTGATGTTCTTGAACATCTAGTTATTTCTTTGCCTAGTTCCTGTAAAAATATTTTACTTCTAGGAATATATTTTTTGAAACAGTCCTTATCTAGAAAAATATAATTATTTTAACAATTGCCTTATTTTCTTTAGGACAATAAAATAAAGCTCCATTCAGTTTTTTTTTTTTTGGATATTCGATAAACATGCACCTATCCATTCTTAGTTCCAACTTACATATCTGATTTCCTTTTCAGCACATATACGGGGCTATCCTATATCTGAACATGCCACAGACCAAGCTTACATTCAGTCCACAGTTCTATAGATGTCCGGGGTACTAGCTTAGAAGGAATTAAATTCAGAATGTAATTTGCAGTTTCCAGAAAATATTCCAAAAATAAATAAGGCAAATCTGAATAACATGCCATTAGTCTATCCATATCCAAAACAGACTTATTTCGTCTTTCTACTACACCACTCTATTATGGAGTTTATAGTGTAGTCAATCGAGATGTAATCTCTTATCTGATATGTAACAAAAGAACTTTTTAGAGATATGCTCGCCACTACAATCAAATTGTAGTAACTTAATATATTTCTTTGATGTTTTTCCGTTTCAAGTCTTAAAAATCATGAATCACTTAATTCATTAAGAGTTACAGTGCATCAAATAAATATATTAATATTTTGAGTAATCATTTATGAACGTCACAAAATACTCAAAATCTATCTATTACGAGTATGTTCATTTAATCATACAAATCAGAAAGGATTCATTCTAACTTATCACTAGTTTTATTTCCTTTTAAAATGAAATGTCTTTTAGTCAAATTTCCTTCCAAATAGGATCCACAAGTGGTAGTGCCTCTACTTTCAATGAACCTTAAGGTCCATCCTTGACCAACTTGAAATCCTATCCAGATTAATATGACTTAGACAAAAATGCACAGATAAGTTTTACTCAATTTTGAAGAACATATTCTCTTATGAGGTAGACTAATATTGTTCTGTTCAGGAGAGACATCAATATACAATAACAGGGTCATGCATTCATGTACCACAAGAGATAAAATATTTATTAAGCTCAATAACTCAAGAGTTATTCGAAAAATAAAACAAATATTCATCTCTTATTTTGCCCAGAAATCGAAATTAAATTCCTTCTAACAAAAGTACATATATTGCATCCTTAAAATGAATACATTATCACTAAAAAAATATTTAACTAGTAATACGATCAGTTGCATAAAATAATTGTGGAGTTGAGATAAAAACATTAAATAGATCATAATAAGTCAAAACACTGAATAGTAAAATTCCGCATTCAATATTTATATACATACATGCATCTGGAATAATAAATTTCGATGTGAAAAGAATCTTTCATGCAAAGTATATTATATAATATAACAATTATACAATCCAAAAATAAAAAGAACCAACTCCGATGGAGAGCATACTATTATTTTCAGTCAATTGTACATAACTTTTTAATACAAAAATTTTAAACACACTACACATATATGTCATGAATCTTGAATAGCAATTTCGATGGAAAAAGAACTACTCATGCAACATACATATGCAATGCCAGATTATTCACTCTAATAATTAAAACAAACCCAACTCATATGGAGAGTATACTGTTAATTTAAGTCAAGTGAACATCATTTTTAATAGCTCTAGCTCCATTGGTCCAACATATATACTCAGATGGAGAGTAAGTACACAATATCAATTACTCGTATTTCACCTAGTGAGCTTATAATAAATTTATCCGATATGGAGGAAGACCTAAAGTCAATGCGTAAATTTATTATTCACTTGAAATTAATAGTGAAAGACCATAGAAATATAATTCTATCACCATTTAATCATGATTGTATTTTAGTTACAAAATTGATTTAACCCTTAAACTCAGGTGAAGAGCTAACATAGATTATCAATAACAAGTAACTATATCCAGTGAGTTCATAATAAATTTATCCGATATGGAGGAAGGCTTAATGTCAATGCGTAAATTTACTATCTCACTATATATAAAAAAAATATAGACCATAAGGGTTAATTCCTATCACCACTTTATCATAACCACAAACTTTTCTATGAGTATTAAGTTCCACAATTTAAAAAAAAGCTCAATACCCTATTTAAACAGTCTTAAAATACTAAAATTAATATTTTACACTTCATAGCAGGATTATTATTCATTGAACTATTTCTGATAAATCTACCAAATTGCATATCAATCGGAGATCGTTAAAGTCACAATTTCCAAAAGTTGCGACCAAAATTTAAAAAATATCACTTTAAGCATTTTTTAAGAATTTAAAATATGACCTGTATATTTTTTTATCATATATCAATTCATGTCATATCAACATGTGTAATCATGTTCCAGATTAGACATAAATAAAATGATAGAAAGAATGACTTTTCGTATGTAATCACATTTCAATCCTTTAAACCTCCAAAAAAACTCATCTAAACAATCCCGAATCGTCAAAATACAATGTGATTCACTGCATATCAGCGAGTTCTTCTTAAATGACCGTTTGCGATGATCCTACCGAATTTCAGGTCATTTGGAGATCATGAAATTCATGATCGCCAAAACTGGACCAAATTCGAATAAATTATTTTTGTCGTAGTTAGGATTAAATCCATGTGCTTTGCATTTTTCATATATATCATATCAAGTTAAATCACATGTTTCAGATTTAACAGAAATATAACATATATATATATATATATAAAGAATAATATTACTATATTTATAACAAATTCAATTTAATAAACTGCTTGAAACAACACGTCTATTTGCTAATATCCAATGTGTAAACCTATTATACGACTAGTATTTAATCACGGTGACCATGTGGAGTCACCTCCACCACCATTGAATTAAAAAAAATTTAAATTATTAAGAAATAATTTTTCAGAAAATAGAAAAACGTCTAAAATATAGTTCAAACGACCTCAAAACGCCGAAAAATACATGGCTCACTGCTATGACAGTGAGTTTTTCTCACCACGTCGTTTCTGATGGACTCACCAAATTTTAGCTAAATTGTAGTCCATCAAGTTTGTTGATCTCCGAAACTACCGGCTATTCGGTCAAAAATATATTTTGTGTTTTTCTACGGTTTACCCCAAAAAATTCAGATAATCTCAATAAAATATCAATAAAAAAACAGATATCTCATGATTACAGGAATAATCCAAAAGTTTTGCATAGCTAATTCACAAAATAGCAGTGCAATTTTTCAGAAAATCACATATATATGTAATTCAAAAAAACGCACATAAACACCATATTCTTGTTTCATGAAAAACTTAGTTATCTAATTAGATGTGAGTGGGCTCTGATACCAATTGATGGATTATAATAAGCAGCGGAAGCAATCCCAGTATCAAAATCACATGTAATCTAGACAACTAGCATAAACGAGATTTCACGGGTTACCTCTTGAAGCGTGAACATATCTCTTCTACCACGTGAGCCTTCAGTTCCATAACTTCTCAATGGAATCTCCATCATCAGCACAATCGTGATCCTCGAACGTTCCACGGTCTTCTACTGTGTTACCCAAATAATATCGGAAATAGAAATTTAGTGTGGGCGAAATTTCTAGGAAAATTTGGCTGAAAATTTCAGCCACCATGTACCTCTCCTTCTAGGTGGAAAACCTTATGTATTTATAGCACAAGTTTTAAGGGTTAAGACCATTTTCCAAAACATGTTGGGTTTTCTTTTCCACCAAAAAAAGGATTCCTTTATTTTCTATTATTTAGGCACAGTAAGGACCACAAAATTTGATTAACAAGACTTCCAATTATGGAATTAATTTGTAGTTTTCGAAATTAATATCCACCATAATAAATTACGAATTATACTACTAAAAATTCGTAATTGCACTCCTTATTCAATTTCGAAATTCATCCATTAAATCTTATTTAACTCCCCATGTTAAGATTCAGATACGAATCAATTAAATTAAAATACTGACGATTTAATTAATTGATTATTTCCTTTAGACTTTCGCTTAACTTATTTCATGTGTCGGATACAAAATTCACCAGCTGGGTTTACACATGAAAACGTATAAGCTTTCATAAAGGTGTGTCATCAATCTCTAAATCGAGACATAGATTCCATCAACTAACTATTACTTCGCCAATGTGCATTATTATTATACAATTTACCAGGCATATTGACCCACGAAAGAATCTCGCCTTTTAATAAATCAAAATAATAATAATATACACAACTAAGAATAATTATATCAAGATTAAGAGTCTAAGTACATTTAATGGCTAGAGAGTTTATTTTATTAAGTCAGTATAAAATACTTATCTATACCTGGTCCGTTCAATACATACAAAATGTACTAGCACAAGAAGTTGGAACTAAACCATTCCCATAATCAAGATAAATTATATTTAATCTTGTGCTACAATCATTCCTGATGGTTTGTCCAATTCCATCATTGGATTGTGAACCTTATACTTATAAGAACCGATGATTTAATCTTCCGTGTGTAAGCTAAACTCTATACACTAAATCATCTACTATATAAGCAAAGGACACAGACTATTATATGATCTATTTAAAACATTATTAAAACTTAATAAACAATTGTTTCATAATAAATACTATATCTAAATCAAACTCATAGTTAATAGTATATATCCCAACACCAACATCCTGCATATTCTATTGATTTTCTCTTTTATTTAAGTTAAAGAAAAATAATAAGATGAACATACACTAGCTTACTGATTACCGTACATAGAAGAGAACGATATCTTTGAAGCAATAGTTATAAAGAGTATGCTCTTAACTTAGACAATACAGTCAACAAAATACACACTAACGAAAAGTAATTGATCTTGTCATTTCTCGGTTACTGGGCAAACCGAATATGTCTGATGGCAATGTGCCTCTAGGGAGATATTTTATTGGGAATTTATTTACATGAATAATCAGCTAGATTCACTATTTACATTTTCAAATCGGTATATGTACAATATATATTTTTATATGCGGTTATATACATATTGTATATAAATTACTCCCGGAACATGTGCGTTGCACATGTATCCCATATAATTTAGTATAATTAAAATTTTATATCGTTTTATACATGGATGGTAAATATTGGCTCAAGTGAAGGGTTGTTTTAAGATTGACAAAGGAATTTCATGCATGAACCAAGTCCATCCCTTGTGTGCATAGAAATGGGCAGGTTCGAGCATGTGGGATGCACGTGAAGGAGATAAGCTTAACTTTGTATATTTGATAACCTCTGATCGAAAATGTTGCATAATTGATAAGGAGAAGGACTACTTACTCAAAGAAAACACTATCTAAGATAAGAGAGGAGTTAGAAGTTGAGATCAACTAAAACTCTTCCACCAAGGAAGAGTAGCATTAGAACTACTACATATAAGACCTTTAGCGGCAATACAAAATGGCTTTAGCGGCAATAATAATAGCCGCTATATCTTTTACCGGCCATTGGTCTTTTGCCGCTGAAACTGGGGTCGGCAAAGCCTTTAGCGGCTATTCTAGCAAAAGCTGGTAAACGGTATTTTTATTGCCGTTAAAAGTTATTATCTTTAACAGCAATTATTTACGGCAATTATAATGGCTACTAAATCCTATCCAAAATGGTTAATTATACTTCTTTAATGTCCATTATTATAGCCTCTACATTCAAAATAATTACTGCTAAAAATCACATCTTTAAGGGCAATTGTTTGTAGCAATTATAATGACTACTAATTCCAATCTAAACGGGTAATTATACTTCTTTAGCATCTATTTTTTGTAGCGGCTAAATTAAAAATAATAGCCACTAAAATTCACATCTTTAATGGAAATTGTTTTGTGGCAATTAAAATGACCATAATATCCCTTCTGAAAATATCTTAGTTTTCCCTTTAACTTCCATTCTAATGGGTAATATGTTTAACTAAATTTCCCCTAAACTTCAATATCTTTAATGATAAATTTTTTATATAAATTATAAATAATTTAGCCACAATTAATAACATTTACTACATTCGTACACAATATGGCTCATATAATAAAATATATTACTATTAATTCAAAAAAAATATATTCACATTAATCTTATCAAACAAAAAAGTACTAATCAAAAATATTAGAATCACAGTAATTTAAAACATAAAAATATTAGAATCACAGTAATTTAAAACATAAAAATATATTGTTTAGACCAAATAGCTAATGTCATTATATAACTAATCCGGTAGACGAATGATGGTCTTTAAATGATTTTCGCAACTTTTCATGATTTTGAAATCTCACCCGCTAAATTATCCAACATCAGACGGTATGACCTGAAACTATAAATAATTATGTCAAAAGATAAAGTATAATGTGAAAAAATATCTTGAACATGCCATCACTAAAATTAGAGTATCCAACTACCTCACCTAACATAATGGTGAAGCAACAACAACCAACGAAGATTACTACCAAATGGAAAGAAAGTGTTCGGGGAGAAAGTAGTACAACAATAGATCATATGCAGATCAATGCCAAAGCACAAAATAAAGGAAAAGTTACCAAACAAATCTATGTACCAATCAATCAAGTTCCTGAACCACAGACACCTACTACAAGAACAGCTGAGACAACAAACAATGTGGGGGAGAACAAGGATAGCGGAGGAACTAATACTATAACAGAAGTTGTGAAGGAATAAAATCTCCAGGTGATAAACATGGGAGATGAGTTAATAGCTAGAACAGAACAATTTCCTGAAAATCAGAGACAACCTATAACAATTGCAGCTGAGACAAATAATACAATGAGCGAGAATAAGGAAAATGGAAGGGTTGGTTCTGTAATAGAACCCGAGAAAGAAAAGAATCTCCAGGATCCAGAATTCCCTAGCATCTTCCAGATGATGAATAGGGGAGAAGAACTATTGGTTAGAATGGAACAGGTGCACATAGTCGAGGAGAAGAGAACAATGATTTACAACTAATTACCAACTATAAGAGGGATTCTGAGAATCACATGATCCAGAAACTGACAAAAACAAGAAAGGGACAAGTACAAGTAGCAATGTGATCGACAATAACAACAATAACAACAACAACTCAATATAATCCCACTTAGTAGGGTCTGGGAGGGTAGTGTGTACATAGACCTTACCTCTACCCTGGGGTAGAGAGGTTGTTTCCAAATAGACCCCCCGCATCCTTTCCTCCAAGAACTTCCCACCTTGCTCTTGGGGAGACTCGAACTCACAATCTCTTGGTTGGAAGTTGAGGTTGCTTACCATCAGAGCAACCCATAAGACAAATGCAACACAACATAGAGAACAAAACAGAGAAGCTTAATAAATTATGATCATAGGACTAAGCTTTATGTAGAATCACAGAAAGTGATAAAAAATCAAACCTGGGACATATGTTAGTATTTTTATAATAGAAAAACACATACAAAATACTCGAGAATATGTAAATGGTACCTTGCACTTTGGGAAACCCAACCAACCAGCAGTGTTGGCCATGCCAAGCCTCAAATCTATCACCATAATATCTACCATTCAGTTGGACTGAAGCTTAAATACACCATGTGTAGCAACAATATAACTTGATCATAATAGAAAATGGTACAAAATTATACTACTTTTCCAGTGCAAAAGTGTCTCTGCCTGCTTTAGCAGATATATTGCCAATGTTTAGCAAATGAATGTCCCTGTCTAGCAACTTTTGGCTTCTGTACAGATGTATCTAGTTGACCGACAAAAATAAATTCGTCTTCTCTTAAGAATTGATCCGATGTTTTCACCAACCAGAAAGTGGAAAAAGCATTGGCATTACTCAATTAATAAAATGATGCTAAAAAGGAAAAAAAGGTTAAAGCTAAAAGGATCTTCAGAACATGAAAATTATTAATTGGAGAATAACATGGACATAAATGTTTGTTGAGTTTATGATATCCACATTATTTGCCCCAGTGAAAGCTAAGATTCAGAAAAAATAAAACCATTAGTTGTTATTGGGGGAATATCAATACCACACTTGATACATCCACCAGTAAAGTAAGAATAAAGAATTGCTTACAAGTGATTGCCCGAATACCAAACAATCTTGCAAAAATAAACATCACAACACCACAGACAACCCAATAAAAAGCAAGATAGATATCTGATGCTGCACTCTATCTTTGTCCTGCACAAGAACCCAAGTTGATGAATTAGAATATGAGAAAGAAATCAGTAGAATACATATAAATTGATGATTTCTTGATTTAGACATTAATAAGATTACAACAAATGGCGGACTTAGGCTATCAACTAGGGGCATATCCAGGTTGTAGACTAAGCTTAAGCAACTTCGAAGTTTTAAATAGCTTGAGGAGCAAATATGATGCACCCACGGCTCTCTTGAAGTAGTAAGTTCAGTATCATAATACATACTAATCCCAATGTTTTTTCACATAAAAACATATATGGTTGAATCCAGAGGCGGCTCCAGGATTTGAACTTTAATGTGATCGACAATATGAATCAAAATTCCACCAACAGTGATGCTTACTGAGTTGATAGCAGTGTCGTGATTAACCAAGCTCTGCAAGGCTGTAACCACCAGTTTTAAAGGCTAGGAAGAAGAGTATGTCTCCTCTCACAACTGATAAATAGCAAGATTGTTAGTTCCTGCATTTAAGCTCCTGGGGTTTGGTAACATAAATTTAAGCATTAGAAATAATAAATTCGTAGATGAGAATTTAATCTTAAGGAGAAGCAAATGTGAAATGGAGATAGGATCCTTTTAGAGGAGATAACGAGATGCTCTAATCAAAACCAAAGGAGATGAACTCAATCGATTTACTAGATAAACTTTGTATGTAATACAAACACCACATGTACTAGAATTCAACACGCTCCTCAAGAATCTATTTGCTCTGAATAATACGAGTAAAATGAGTCATACAGATGAGGAACTGAATTTGAGTTGTACAAGTCTTGTGATCACTTAGTTGAATGAGGACAAAAGCAAGTTTATTAGTATCATTACAACTTAGACCTATCTTGCACTAGCCGCAACATCCACCTCTTTGAGCAACCGCACAATCCCGTGGACCAGCTGGACCTTGGGTACGTACATACCCGACCTTGATTCCAGATGACTGCAAGAGTAGGAAGTGAGATATGTTAGATAATGCACTAATGATAACATTCATCCCAGAAAAAAAAAGGATAACTTTGTAAAGACCGGAAACAACTCCCCAGTCAAGTCACCCAAATTCATCACTACCAAAACTTACCCTTCCATTTATAAGAAGTCATCAGTCAACTAAACAACAGCTTCACCAAATCTTAGCTGGCCATATCCAAGCTTGCAAAGTGCAAACAAAAGATCTTATCCTATTTTAATACTCGCAAATATTCTAAAAGAGATGCCTATGGAAGGAGTAAAATCAGCAGTGAAAATGTGTTTTCATACATTTCAGCAGGATACTAATTGTTTACCTCGTTAGAGACATCAAAAACACCTTCTTGGATCTTTTGAAGAATCCTAGCAGCAGTCTATATAAAGGCCAGGCAATTTATCGCATTAGTTTAGAATCAAGATTCAATGGAATTTGAGCTTGTAAGTAAGAAATGTCACATGCTCTGGCTAATATGTATTACTTCTTCAACATTCTGAGCTGTTCTAGCAGATGCCTCAAGAAACAAGAGCCCATTTTCTTTTGCAAACTGTTCTCCCTCTTCTTTACTGACAGCTCTACTGTGTGACAGATCACTCTTATTTCCTACTAGCATTATGGTCATATTTGGATTTGCGTGCTGCCTAGCATCTTCAAGCCAGCTGGCTAGATGATTAAAAATCTCTCTCCTACACAACAGAACGATTACTAGCTTTAAAAAAATACTAATGAAAATCATTCTGGAAATGAATATCAGAAGGAAATAATAGAAACATTGGAGACAACCATTCGACAAGATGCATAAATGAGATCTTAAATGAACTGATATATTGAGTGCTCTGAATCATCACATTGACTTAGCCACGTTATCAATAAACCTCATTATTTGATTAGAATACATCATTTTAATTTGATGAAAAATCTCCCTGTCCAATTATTATAGTCCAATTTATCCAACTTGTTAATTATACTCCAACAATCCAATATTGAGTATGAGAAATCTCAAACACACTTATCTTACTACAATCTGCTAAATGTGCACATCTTGTGCTATCATGGTTTTAATGTGCAACTTAAAAATTTTAAAGTTGCTTGTGTCTCTTTCAGGTAAACAATAGCCAATTATGATTAACCTTAACAAGAACTTAAAAAGTATCTATTCCAACCGATAAATACTTTTATTTATTTATTTAAAATTGAGAAAGTAAACTGCATTCTGTCCACCAATGGAAACCCATCAATACATGCACAATTATGGTATACATAAAATCAGAATCAAAACTGCAAAAAATTAAAAACAAGCCAAGAGAGTGAAATGATACCTGAAGAAGACTAATGGCATAGTTGATGTAATTTCAAACAAGTCCCTATGAAGTGATTCGGATTTCATTCTCGTTTATTGGAATTTATGGTTTCAGTTTCACTACTTTTTGGTATCTATCCATTGAGAAACAAACCCTAAAATTCTTTCTTCCTTTGGTATTTTGTTGTGAAACAGAGAGTTTAGGGAAACAGCGGGATATCACAAACACCTTAGCATATGAACAAAAACTATACTTTCAAAAATCACAAAACGCAATAGTTGGATATAAAAAAGCACAAATTTGTACGAGGTAGGTAAATTGTTTTGCTGATAAAGACTAGAAAGTAAAGCAGAAGAATGATTTCTGCAACAATGTTGAACCTACATGAAAAGAAAAGTTAAAGACGAATGAAAGGGAGAATATGGACATTGAATATTGACCACAATCAAGCAGCACCAATCTAAAATCAATGGTAAATTGTAAGTGCTAGATAAGAAAAGAAGCAAGAAGAGGAGTTACCTGGGGAAAATATGGTCGGAGACCTGCCGATTTTGTTAATCCTGTCGTTCGATAAAGGATGGGTAAGGCGTATTACTGCATCCCGTTCCATTAAGATTGGCGAGAAGCTGATATTAGGTTTTCCTATTATTTTGTAATTAGAGGGAATAGTTAATTCTTGTCCAAAACAATTGGAGGGAAAATTTTATTTGTTTTATAAGGAGGGAACGCAAAAATAATAAATTGATTGTAATTAGTAATTTTTTTGTGGCAATTTAATTTTATTGTCGGTAAAAGGTATCTTTACTGGCTAATGATCATGTTCAGCTAATATTTCAGCTTAAAGAATCTATTAGCGTCAATTTCCTTATTATCGCCAAATAATTGCCGCCAAAAGCTTTTTTTGTAGTAGTCTAGCTATTTCTTCATCTACTAAATCTATAAATTGCAGGATGTTCTCACATTACAAGTAATGTACAAACGCAGAAGATAAACATGAATTGAGAGCAAAATAGCAAGGACTTTTTCAAGTAGTTCGTGTTTGATTCAAGTGTACAAACTTGAAGCTATGTGAAATAGATAGAAGAACCAATTCCAAGTGTTTGTCTTTTATTCTAGTTCAATTGTAGTAGGTATTTTCATATTGTACCTTTCAGCTTTACCTGGAAGCACTGTAATAGGTACTCAGAGTATTCAAGTTAGAGTTAACTTGAAGTTGTCGCAACAGTTAGAGGTTGTTTACCACAATGGAATTAGAGTTAATCCTAGGTTTACAAAAGTATTTTGTAAATAAAATTTTTGTCTCAGTGATTTAGTGGAGAGTTTGGGAAAATCTACTGGGAAGTAGGTCGTGATTTTTTCACCTTTTGAGCCAGGTATTTTTCACGTAAAATACTTATGTTCTTTACTTTCCGCATCTACTATTTCAGCAATAGTAGGTTAAGGAACACTTAGAAGAATCAGGTCCTTCCACAATCAGTTCAAGCAAAAAATTGGACACCACACAAATCACCCCCTCTCCCCCTTGTATGGTATTAAAGTTAAAACATCAATTGATACCAGAGTAGGTTATCCTTGAAGAGGCTAATACCTTAGGGACATATCAAGATGAGCTCAGTACCTGAAAACTGGGAAGGGTGATCCACTGCTAGGCCACCACTCTTTAATGGCCAGTACTACTCTTGGTGGAAAAACAGGACGAGAGATCATATCATTAGGGAAGAATATGTATGGTACATTGTTGTCATGACACAAATCTACTATGTCGTGATGGCACCAATCGTGCTGCTAGGCAAGCTGACTCACTAATAAAACCAACTAATATTTCCATTTTAAGGTAAATTTGAAGTTATTTAACAATAAACCTTTATAATGGGATTAAGTCAAAACAACAGTGCGGAAAAGAAGCCCGACATCAGCGTGTCACTAGTCATGAGAATCTACAAAGGACTGTCCAATAACACTAAGACATATACATACTGAAAAATACCTAATAACAATCGATACAAAGATAGGAGGGACAAAAGTAGGGCTTTAATCACCGTGCAGCTACCTTACTAACCCCAGTAGATCCGCGACGGATGAAAATAACACTAACTAGCACGTCCAGCAATCCCTTGGTCTGCACAAAAGGTGCGGGGAGTAATGTGAATACACCAAATTAATAAGTAATAATTATAAATAAAGACTGAGTGCAGTAACGAGCATTTAAAATTATATACATATCATAACATAAAACCCTCAGTAAAAATAACAATATCAAATTAGTAATTAAATTCTGAACATCTTATAAAACTCTAGTTTTGATAAAAGTTATTCAACATTTTAAATAGAGGCTCCGTATAAAAGAAGGGTGAAAATAGTAATTTCACAAAAAAAACCTTGGGCAAAGTGTCACTATATATATATATATATATATATATATATATATATATATATATATATATATATATATATATATATATATATATATATATATATATATATATATATATATATATATTCACGCTCAATAAGTACCTTATAATAACTTAAGTGACGTGCAACCCGATCCATAAATATATAGTCGACTACACTCACTGAGGTGTGCAGACTCTGGATGGGCTCCTACAACCTAAGAACTATATCGTTGTAACGTGCAGCCCGACCCAATATCTCGCTGCGGCGTGCAACCCGATCCAATATGTCGCTGCGGTGTGCAGCCCGATCCCTAACTATCCTCACTATACGGCCCTCAGCTGTCACGACCCCAATTCCATACCCGGTCGTGATGTCGCCTCTAGTGAATACAAGGCCAGCCAACCACCCCAAATACTCTTTAGGCAGCTATTAAATATAAAAGAATCGGAATAGTACTAAATAGCATTTAACTATGAAATTTCGTTCAAATACAACCCAACCGGGGTGTTACAAGTCACGAGCATCTAGGAGTGCCTTTATTAAAATTTAAAAGTCTATAGTACCTAGGGTAAACTCTGGGAATCAAGAAGAAGAAGAAGAATCTCGGTACCGCGAATGCCGACGGTCACCTAACATAGCTACGATAGTAAAACCTTCAATCCGCTACTAACCCGCTACCGGGTGATCAGTACCTGCAACTACACGCGAGGTGCAGGGAGTAAAGTGAGTACTTCCAACTCAGTGGTAATAAGAGAGAATAATATCTGAGCGATAAGAAAACACGTATGAGCACACCAAAATGCTATAAAAGATAGAACAACACCTTTTTGAGAAAATCGAAGTACGGCAAAAATCCCTTTAGAAATCCCAAGTTCAGTTCAAAAATCTCTTTTGAAAATATGCTTTTTCAACAATTGCAAAAAGAAATTTCAATGAGTAGGAAATAATCAGAAACCTGCCCCTCGGGCTCAGCATCATCCTCTCAGTACAGTTTCAGCCCCGCGGGCTCACTCCTAACTCACAATATCCAACATCAGCCTCTCGGGCTCAGCACTCATTAACATATAACACCGGGGTATCTGGTCAACAACGCATATGTATGCCAATGATATATGAGTGCTAAATGTCATGCCACGTAGTACACGAAGGAGTAAATGCATGAACGCAATGCAATGCATATGACCGCTACGGTGCATAGCCCGATCCATTTGGGTACCCGCGCTCACTGTTGGGGTTCAGCCTCCGGAGGGGCTCCTACAGCCCAAGCGCAATATCAAAATCACATCGCTGCGGCGCGCAACCCGATCCATGCAATGTATATGCACATGTACACATAATACTTGAGGCCTGAAGCCTCCTTACATCATCTTCATGCCCTCACATATGACCCTCAACCTCAATCAGTTCAAAATAGTCAAATAGCGCCTCGGGCATCCGTAAAACAATAATACTCAGCTCAAATAATAGTTCAAATATAAGTTAAAACTCCAAGTTTGAGTAAAAATATAGATGAGTTCATGAAATAGTGTAAATCCCATGGACTGAGTTCAAAAAATCTTTCAAATAGTGAGAAAAAACTGTGATGATAGTTGAAAAAGGGCTCAAATAATCGGCAATAAGCCAAAAGTATGGAAATGAGACCAAATCATAATGATAACAAAACAACATTTACAATTTAGTGGTAAAAACCAACAACCGATACGGACCAAGTCACAATCCCAACGGTGCTCTACCCCACACTTAGGTCCAGCGTGCAATTCACTAATACATGCAAATCCGAGGTTTCAAACCATCAGGATATCATTCCCAAGTGTTACTCACCTCGAACCGGTAAAATTCCTCGCTCGTGACGCCTTTGCCCCTCAAATTGGCCTCTATGCGTGTCAAATCTAACCAAAATCAGTACAAATATATCATAATATGCTAATGGGACAACACCCAATAAAAATAATCGAAATATAACAAATGTCTCGAAACTAACAAAACCCGAGCCCCAGATCCGCTTCTCGAAAAAATTGCAAATCTTACATTTTCGGAATCCTCGTCTCACCACGAGTTCATACATACCAAGAACTCCCAAATCCGAGCTCAAATGACCTATCAAATCCCAATTTGAAATATCAAAAACTCAAGCCCTAGCTTCTTCAATTTATACCCAAATGCAGAGAATTAATGGACGATTCTTTGATTAAATGATGTTTCTAGACCACGAGACTTACCTCCAATCACTTCCCGTCGAAACACTCTTCAAAATCTACCAACAAGCTCAAAGTGGTGGAAATATGGTGGGGTTCGCGACTGAAATTTTCCCTTAAAACATTCTGCCCAGCTGACGCCTCCTTCTTCGCGAACGCGAGGTCCTTCCGCGATCGCGATGCACAAAGACCCTGGGCCCCAAAATTCCTTCTACGCGAACGCGTGCCAGGGACGCGAACGTGAAGCACAAAATAATCCCCCTCAGCAATTCCCCTCCGCGAACGCGAGCCTGATACGCAAATGCGAAGGTCACAGGCTCCCAGACCTACGCGAACGCGTCCTCCCTTCGCAAACGCGAAGGCCAAAATTCCAGGCTCTCCAATTCCTCCTACGCGTTCGCGGCACACTCATGCGAACACGAAGAACAACCTTCTGCAGCACCACCAGCTGAACACCAACAGTCTCCTAAGTCCAAAATAGCCCGATTGACCATCCGAAATCACCCCGAGGCGCCCATGACCTCAACCAAAGGACCCAACATGACCAATTACCTCATAAAAACTTGCTGGAAGCATAAAAACACTAACATTAGTATAAAAAATCACCAAATTCCTCGAATTCAAGCGTAAGTTAAACTAGAACTTTTTCCAAATTTGCATTTGATCCAAAACCCGACCTAAACACCTCCGAATGATTTGAAAATTTGCACATATATAAAAAATCACCTAACGGAGCTACTGCAACTGTCGAAATTCCATTACGACCACCGGATCAAAATCTCACCTATCATCCGGAATTCGCGAAAATTTGAACATAGCCAATCCAAGCCTAATTCTACACCGGACCTCCAAATTCAATTCCGATGTCGCTCGCAAGTCGTAAATCACCATCCAAAACTAGTCGAATCGGAAATCCATTCCGAGCCCTTTAACTCACAAGTCAACGTCCAGTTGACTTTTCCAACTTAAGCTTTTCTTAAAGAGACTATTGGTCTCATTTCTAACCAAATTCAACCCAACACACTTCAAACTCATCAAACACATATAATAACATATAAATAAGAATAATACGGGGAAACAAGGCGGTAACTCACGTGACGACGGGTTAGGTCGTCACATCCTCCCCAACTTAAACAAACGCTCGTTCTCGAGCGTACCCAGAGTTGTACTAGAAGCAACACAATACCTGAATGACCTTACCAAGCATATACTCGGGTTGATACCACGTCACCCTATCTCACATAGGTCCGCTAACACAACATAGCCAGAATTTCACAGTCCATCTAAACCATGAACCATAGGACCGCATCGCACTTTCCGAAGTTATGCACAAGATCCAAACTTCACGTCTATATTCAGAATAAACCCGAACCAACTGTAACAATAAATACTGTAACCTCTGCTGCAATCATATGATATCCCACATAATTCAAACACATGCAGCAATAACCTCTATTTACAGCAGTTGCCCACAATAGCCGGATACTGATAGAAAAACTTTTTGTTAGCAAAAGTCTTATTCCAACACTTTCATATACTTCCAACGGTAACAGAAACACGCGATAAAACGAACCCATCTCTCAGATCAACCATTCATGAGTCCATTTCCTTTCTGGCTGATACTACAACAGATTTCAGAGCCAAATCTCGATATTACCTTTCTAACAGGTTGAAATGAAATATGCTCATACTCAGTAATGACTCCAACGATCATCTTAACTACAACACGCCACTCTGGTGATATGACACCTCAACATTGGCCTAAGCCACATCGTGCTCAACACAGGCACTAATAAGAAACGATCTGAACACACTCAAATCATTACAACTGACTCAAACGAAAGAGTTGTACTTCAAATTCCTCCGTACGATTACAACACACAACTGAGATCCCATCTCACATCCTAGAAATAGAGTACCTGAATCCTCCTCGAAAGGTCATAATATCACGTGGCCTTGCCACAACGCGCGATTTTATCCAAGAACTATTACCCATGAAGCACCTCAAGTCACCATGCTCAACACGATCAACACACACAGATTGAGGTCTGAACCTCACAGTCCATCACATCCACGGTGAAGCAAGTATTATACACTATTCAATCCTGAAAGGACACAACCGATGTGCTATTTGTCGAGCAACACCCAATACGGATTTTCCTCTTAAACCAGGAAACAAGGCATACAAAGTAACATATAGGAAAATTATTATCCACATCACACTGTTGCGGCGCGCAACCCGGTCCAGATAACATTCCCGTGGAGGCGTTCCACCCAATCCAGATACCATACCCGCGGCGGCGTTCCACCCAATCCAGATACCATACCCGTGGCGGCGTGCCACCCGATCCACACATATATCTCATAAAAGGAGACGCACATCGAGTCAAATCTGCTCATTACAATAAACATATGTAGCTGCATGCCCGACCGCAAGAAACGCATCTGAAAAGTCCCTCAATACCGGAACTGAATCAATAGTAGTAATCTCTGAACTCACATCCGCCACGAACGCCCAATCAATAAGCAATACTTCCCAGCCGCCCGCTGGACTCTGGAATGCAAGCTACCCTGCTAGATCGAGATGTACTTTTCCACGCAGCCTGTGGCATTTCCTGCCATAGCCCATAACACATTAGTCTATACAATCTGACCCTGGAACAACCAGTCTGCCATTTGATATCATAACCCAAATTTAACATACCAAGCAAAGAAAGATCCACTCGGACCTCCAGTTTCCAACAGCTGCAAGACGATGTCGAGACACACTACCCACAACCACCGCATGGTCGGATCACAAGGACTTCTATTCTCCAACACATATAACACATGAATCACTGTGCCTGATCCCATAATCCGCCGTACGAATACATAACACACATCAAGTATCCATTCAAACCACGAAAGATATTCAAAATTTCCTGTGCCGTCAACAAACTCAAAGTCGATCCCAGAAAAAGAAATGTCGCAATACTATTGACGTATCATCAATTTACATCACCTTAATCACCTGAAGATTGATTCTTTACTCACCTAAAGCTATCCGTGCTGCTCAAGGATTTAATGATTTCCCATTATGAACTGAACCAAAGCCTTGAACACGCAATTCTCTATTCTTCATATCTTAGCACATAGGCCATCCCACACAAGGATAACATGCCCATCTTCAAACTATGGTAAAACACATCAAGAACTCTTTCTCTCAATTCCATTGCAGAAGCTAAATTGCCAGGACTTAATCCTTCTACCCAAACCAAGTTAAGCAAACTGCCAGCACTTAAAGCTTTGCTGCACAATACCTGTAAGGCTCATTACCTCGAACATATACAATAATTAATTATATCCTTACCATACTGATTCGGTTCATTATCAAGCTATTCTGTTTTATCCAATTTCCTACACGGCTCGTCTTTAATTTGATATTCTCCCTTGCTGTAGTACACCAATACCTCGACCTAGGTTACCAGACGAGACTCGCACATAAAACCACACTGTTCAAGACCCATAGGCCATGGAATACCCTCTCAAACGTTTCCCAGAAATGACACAAAGAATGCTTTACCTTGAAGAATTTCCCGCGATTCTGAATTCGTTTACCATTACCTTCCAAATACGGAGACGTAGAATCCCATGATTAACATAAAATACCACAATTCTTGATCTTTTCTAATTAAAACACAGTCTCTAGCCACATAAATAAACTTAAGACACCTGATTGTTAAATGCAAATCTTGGACACAATAAAACCAACTCGAGAGTCATTCACTCTTGAACAACTAAAATTTACATGCCTTAACGGACAGAACCATTCGTGCCTTATTAGTACTCTGACACTGCAGAACATTATCTCATACAGATATAAAAACCATTTCCTTCCCTATACACTGAGAATTCTTTATCAACAGTAGTTTAAAACATCCTAGTATTTCTTCACATCAATGAAGCATCATATATCCCTTATCAAAATTTTTCTTCACACGCGCCATTCTCGGATCAATTCCTACGACCAGACCTGATCCGCCAACATACCTTGAAACAGAATCAATTATAGCATACAACAGTGCAATCAGCTAATCCATAGCAACCTCCCCAACTTGGCTCGAAGCCATATACCAGGACACGCTCCATAATCCTAATACTTTTACTCTAATGAAATTACAACATTATAGAGAGAATTAAACTCTAGTCATTTACAATTTTGTGAATAGACAGATCATCTAGCACGGACATTCTCTGCAAACCTCTCATTTATTTCCACATCAGCTGAGTCCACTTTCTTAAGCATCCTAATACTTCAAAATACAATAGATACCTTCCACCATCATATACGTAATACACAGTCATTTAGTCCTTCTGAGTCTATACTCATACTGCCACCTGGAATGTACTTTACTTGCCCACTAAGAGACATGAAATACTCTTCACGCGCCCATAACTCGGACTACACATAAAAGAACCATAGGAGTCGAACACTCGACAACTCACCTATTATTCAGCAGACTCTTTTGTCCATACCAAGGTCACATAGATACACCCCACGATACCAACATACTCATCACCTGGATATCCAGCAGCCATTCCGGCTAATAAGAACAACACTGAACATATAAGTTCGTAATACTTGCTCACAAAATCAACACCCTACAAGGTATAAAACACACAGTTAGTGCAAAACGCTAGCGATTAAAGCGCAAACTCAACTAAAGTGCAGTAAATTAGAGTGTAATAATCGACTAAAATACATAATTATAGCCTATCATCAACGTTCCAGGAAAAATGCCTGACTTCGCGCTTCCCTTTGAAAGCAATGCTTTTTTCTGTTACTTTTAAAAAAACCTAACTAACTAAGAAATAAAACAAACGTAGAGGGTGTTTGCCTAAGCTTATAAGCTGGTCAAACTGGTTTATAATCACTTTTTGGATTTTCTACGCATTTGGTAAAGTTAAAAGTGCGTATAAGCTAAAAATAAGCCAAAATCCATAAGTTGGTCTCCCCCAACTTATCCAATTTCAGCTTATAAGCATTTTAGGTTTGACCAAAATATTTACTATTCTATCCTTAAAACACTTCTTTTTAAAACAAAACTCTTAGTATACCCAATTCTTTAGTTGCTTATTACTCCCTCCGTTTCAAATTATGTGAACCTATTTCCCTTTTAGTTCGTGCCAAAAAGAATGACCCTTTTTCTTATTTGGAAACAATTTACTTTTACACAATAATTTATAGCCATAAAAAATATATGTGTCTCATTTTACACCACAAAATCAAAAGTCTTTTCTCTTTTTATAAACTCCGTGCCCAGTCAAATAAGTTCATATAAATTAAAACAGATGGAGTATTAATTTCAACGCTTTTATCCAAATACATAATTATTTATTTTTTAAATTAGATTCAGCACTTAAAAATACTTTCTAGCAATTAATGCTTATCAAGTAATTTAAATCAATTAAGCCAAGTGGGCTCGTAGTTCCAAAAAGTGAAAAAGAAACATTGAAGTTCCAAACTTGTGTTTTTTATGTTAGTTTTTTTTTAAACAAAAACCTAACTAACTAAGAAATAAAACAGACGTAGTTCCAAAAGTCAAAAAGAAACATTGAAGTTCTAAACTTGTGTTTTTATGTTAGTTTTTTATTTCTAAAAAACCAACTAACTAATTCTTTTTCTATTTAAGAAAATTTAACTAACTAAGAAATAAAATAAGGTAGTTCCAAAAGTCATAAAAAAATATTGAAGTTCCAAACTTGTATTTTTTCTGTTAGTTTTTCTTTCTTTCTTTTTAAAAAAACCAACTAACTAATTCTTTTTTTTTTATTTTGAAAACAAAAACCTAACTAACTAAGAAATAAAACAAACGTAGTTCCAAAAGTCAAAAAGAAACATTGAAGTTCCAAACTTCTGTTTTTTCTGTTAGTTTTTCTTCTTTTTTTTTTTTTAAAAACCCAACTAAATAAGAAATAAAAATTAGTTTTATGTCATTATCTTATCTATTTAGAACCGCACTTCAAAACCTAGCTCCGCCTCTGATGGAAGATTGTTGACTAGAGAAAGACTAGGTAAAATGAGAATATGCAAAGACACAGAGGCAGATTCAATTCATTAGCTACAGGTTCTGCGGACCCAGTAGCTTTTGTCCTGAATATGTTTTTGTATTGAAAAATTCATTAATTATAAGAATATTTAGCTTGGAACCCAATTCGTTCATCCGATCAATAATGCATATTAACTCAAATTTTGTAGGAACCCATAAATCTAAAATTTTAGATACGCCTAAGAAAAACAGGGCACATGTTTACTGTGTGGAGATCAAATAACTGACTAGCGGAAGGCTAGCTAAAATGGGATATGCCAAAACAGACATATTTAGTGTGTGGAGATCAAACTGAATCAGTGGAACAAAATGGGGAGAAAATATAGAATTTATGGCGCAGAATTACAATTAAAGGGAGACATGTAGGGGATTTGCGCAAGCAATAATATACGATGTCTAGAAAGCAATAAAAGAGGCATTATATATGGAACTATAGAGTCCCAAGACCAAGCATGGATCAAACTGGAAAGTAAAGTCAGCATACTTGGACTTGCACTTGGAGCTTGAGCGCGTGTCCGACAAGACGTTAAAATAAATAAATATTTTTTTAGGTTTTAATAAGGAACTGTATTTTATTTGAATTTTAAAATTTCAAATTTCAGTTTGGTTGATGATTCTTCCAAAAGGTTTGTTTTTTTTTACCTAATAAGTGGAATAGAAAATTCTACAAATGTTATGAAATAGAAGATTCTTACACTTCTATTTAAGGTGAATGTCTTTAATGTACTTAATTAGAGAGATTTTAGAGTCCTATTATTGGTAGCAAGATCTTCCTCCTCCCTATAAATAGAGGTGCTCTCTACCATTGTAATTCACCCCTCTCAACACAATAAGAAGAACTCTCTCTACTCTTCTCTCTATTGCTATTGTTTTTGCTCTATTGTTCTTGTCTTTTGCTTTAGTTTATAACACGTTATCAGCACGAGACTCTACCGTCTCAAGTACCATTCTCGAAAATCCAAGGTATTTTCCCTCTTCCTAATTTAATTTTCGAGTATGTCTGACATTAGGAAAAGAAAGTTCGTTGCCCTTGAAATTTCGGGCAAGAACTATATGACATGGGTGTTGGATGCTGAAATCCACCTAGATGCTATGGGTCTCGGAGACACCCTCAAAGATAAAGAAAAAGCATCCACCCAAGATTGTGCGAAGGCCTTGATTTTCTTGCGCCACCACCTTGACGAAGGTTTGAAGATTGAATATCTCACCGTCAAGGATCCACTCGTTTTGTGGAACGGCTTAAAGGAGAGATATGACAACCTGAAGTTGGTCACTCTGCCACAAGCACGATATGATTGGGCCCATCTGAGGCTACAGGACTTTAAGTCCGTTTCTGAATATAATTCTGCAATGTTCAGAATTACTTCTAAACTGAAGCTATGTGGAGATAACATCTCCGATTACGATATGCTTGAGAAAACGTTTACAACGTTTCATGCCTCCAATATGGTACTGCAACAACAGTACAGAGAAAAGGGCTTTACGAAGTACTCTGAACTGATTTCTCTCTTACTAGTGGCTGAGCGAAATAATGAACTGCTCATGAGAAATCACGAAAATAGACCAACTGGGTCTACACCACTGCCTGAAGCAGATATGGTGCACTCTCACTATGCCAAACATGAAAAGGACCGCGGTCATGGTCATAAACGGGGTCAAAGCCAAGGACGTGGACAAGGAAGAAATTCCAAAGAAGTCCGTCACCCCCCAAAGAGATAACCACCGAAAGCAGAAACGGGATCCCGAAGATCCTAAGGCAAATAGTTCAGAAACTATATGTTATCGTTGCGGTGGAAACGGGCACTGGTCTAGGACTTGCCGAATACCAAGACACTTGGTTGACCTTTATCAAGCATCTCGAATGAGAAAACGCCCTGAAATCTGACGACAACTTTGACTTCACCCACCTGGATGTGGCAGACTTCTTTGAGCAACCCGAGGGAAAGATAGACCACCTAATCGGTGACGGAACCGTGATGAAAGAAGATGGAGCTGTTTGATTCTACTTGTATTAGTCAATGAATAAATTAATAGTCATTAGCATTAGCTCGTATTAGTTAGTTCATGATGTGATGTTTGTGGTAGTTCATTAGAATGTTTTCAATATGCTCAAATATCAATAAAATCTTTATTTTCCAGTAGAGGTAATCGACTAGCCTGAAAAACTAGTCGGTTATCTCACGTTTCGCATAAAACTGCAAAACAATCGATTGTCAATGATCAACAATCGATTGTCTTTAAAAATAGTGGCCTGGAATTTTTCAAAAATGATCAACAATCGATTGTCTATGTCTGAACAATCGATTGTCTTATCCAGTGAGGTCCAGAATTTTTCAAAAATGATCAACAATCGATTGTCTATATTTGACAATCGATTGTCAGACACAGTGAGGTCCGGAATTTTTCAAAAATCATCCACAATCGATTGTCTATATCGAACAATCGATTGTCTTAAGACAGTGATAAGTTTTTCAAAAATAGCAAATAATCGATTGTCTATGTTTAACAATCGATTGTCAATGTTCAACAATTGATTGTGTGTGTTTAACAATCGATTGTTTGAAGAAAATATTTAAACTGAAATTTTCAAACTGCAAAGTAATCAATTATGGATAACATATCTGATTTTGTTAGTCAAACTGTTAGTAGCAGATTTTGAAAATATTATGTGACACAAACGAATTGAAGTTGTTTATTCTCATGTTCGTATATTTTCTTTTATATGTCAAACCATGGGAAGTAAATTGATTGAAGGCTCCGGAAGAGCAACTGTAACTCTGCCCAAAGGCATGACGTTTATCTTAGAGAAGCAATATTCTCCTCCAAGTCTAAGAAGAACTTGTTGAGTTTTAAAGATATCATATTGAGACAATAGATGAGAATAATCTTGAATTCTTCATGAAAACGAGGCTGCCCATTTCGGTTTGGGTTCACGCCATTTTGCATGCAGCAATGCTAGTTCGTCGGCTGCCCACTTTGGTTTGGGTTCACGCCATTTTGCATGCAGCATTTTAGTTTGTCGGCTGCCCACTTCGGTTTAGGGTCACGCCATTTTGCATACAGCAATGCTAGTTCGTCTCTGACTGACGAATTGACACAAATATTCCCTATTGCAATTGGTTTTGGGTCATGAACCCAATATATCCCATTTAAGAAGCTTTGGATGCGCAGTATAGGTGCCTGTAGCACCGCCATCCCGCACCAAAATGGGTTTGCAAAGAAGGTTAGGAATATATGTTGAGTATGAATCGTCCTCCATTATTCGCTACCTCGAAACATTGACAGGAGATTTGTTCACTGCACTATTTGCAGACTGTCAATTTGATGAGACACTTTTTCCAAAATTAGGGGGAGAAGTCGGTGAAACCAAATGGGAAATTTTGTGGAAAAATGTATCATTATCTCATCTTGATCCACATACCTCTATTTGAAAGAAAGAGGTACAAAAGATTATCCATTTGCAAAGAATAGCAAATCAAATGCCTGACGCATTTACGGACTTGAAGAGGATAACGAAATCCCACATTCACGCGGAAAATGTTCCGATCCGTATTGAAGTCCCTATTGGACAAATATCTAGTGTCATATCCAATGAGTCAAATGCACGCCAGAAGCGTGGCAGACCATTAGGTTCCAAAGATCGAAATCCTAGAAAGAGGAAAAAGAACGATCTAAATGACACTATGAAAGAATCACATGAGGACGCTCATGATTTGATTAATTCCGAGATTCACGAAGAATCTATTGAGCCTGAGACTCTTGAAAATACGGAATGCAAGAATGTGAGGATCTCGAACCTCAGTCTGTGGTAGTACAAAATTAATTGAGAGCTCTCGAAGAGCCAATTATTACTATGTTGGAGAAACACAATTGAGTATTGTGCTGTAGTAAGTCTCAAAGAAACTTATTCAGTTTCCAAAGTACACGCGAAAGCGATTGATTATATTGAGACTATAAATAAAGGAAGGCTTTGATTCTCCTATTACTACAACTTGTAGCGGGGTAATTTGTATATGAAAAGCTACCCGCTTTGTTCTCCAGTTTGTACTACACAAACGAAAGAATGCCACAATAAAGTGGATATCTATTGGTATAAAACCCATGTCATAATAAACCCGAAGTTTATTGATAAGTGCACATGTCATGGTGTAAATTTGAAGTTTACCAATATTGATAATTTATTCAGTTGGCATTCATGTTAGCCATCTCATTTTAAGTATGATGTGCAAATTCACATAGGTGAATATTAAAGAACTAGAAAGTTCTTTACGAATTCTCTTGTATCACTTGTTCTCATTAATGAACTGACCAACTAAAGAGTTCGGGTTGAAGCCCATAAATTCTGGAAATATGAAAGGTGAGTATGGGCCCATTCACCTGCCATGTATACCACATATGATGCATCTATGATATGGTTACATGCGCCATTGTTATTAACCCGCAGCCTGGCAGTGCTTGCGAGGTAAATCGCTCAGTAATCTAACTTCGAGCATAGTTTCCAGATTCTCTACTCAAGACAGTTCATCTTGATAAGTTGGTTTATATTAAAGTTGGTTTAGCAAGATAATTATTGAGTGCTGCCACTTAATAGCTAAACTGTTTCTTATGAGAACTAAGTTATATATATATCAGTTTGATATAAGTTGTATACGAGAGTATATTCTCCCCTCACAAGTGGTTCAGGGTCAGGAACCAAATAATTTCATCTTATTATTAAGGTGCTGTGTATATTGACATAATGCACAAAGATGATTTTCCAAAGGTGAGGAAACATGTTAGCTTTACTAACATGAGGGGGAGACATGATAAACACTTGAGAAAGTGTTACATGGGATGAATTTTCATTTGTATATGTATATCCCCGAATATCATGATATGAACCTGTAGTTCATAAAAAGGGAAATGCAATTGCAACATATTGCAAAGCATGCTATACGCATTTGCTGACTCAAAGAAAGCAACTAAATAGAAGAGATACAATTCAAGAAGAATTGATTCCATATGAAAGACATGTAGCTTTGAACCTGTAGTTCATATGCTTGAAACTATAAAGTCAAAGGTATGTATAATCAATTTTCGATACCTTATTTGTTTAGCATGACATGAAACTTTGATATGCAGCTAAAGTCTATTATGTGACTTACATGACTTAACTTGAAAGATTTAAGTTGCTTGAAGCATATGAAATTCTTGGTCCTGAAGTACCACATCCTAAGTACAATTTGTGTACATATGTATCTTGTTATAACTATAAGCATGATGGCATTGAGAATGCATCTATGGAGATATTGAAGAGCTATTCCACGACATTATATGAAGATGTTCATATCTATCAAGAGTGATGATTTCAAGGTGCGGAATATTTATTCAAGTCAACATGGTTGATTTATTTATCAAATATCTATCAAAGATCGTTTTGAAGATGATGCACAAAGATTGGAATGCAAATGCTCAAGGCTTAAATTGATGTACTCATTAGGGGGAGTTAATGCGCGTTGCACTCTTTTTCTCTTACAAGGTTTTGTCCCAATTGGGTTTTCCTTGCAAGGTTTTTAACGAGGCAACCAATAGGCGCATATTCAAACATGTGTACTCTTTCCTTACTTTAATTTTTCCCATTGGGTTTTGTTTTAAGGTTTTAACGAGGCACATCATTGAATAGACATTCAAGGGGGAGTGTTATGAAATAGAAGATTCTTACACTTCTATTTAAGGTGAATGTCTTTAATGTACTTAATTAGAGAGATTTTAGAGTCCTATTATTGGTAGCAAGATCTTCCTCCTCCCTATAAATAGAGGTGCTCTCTACCATTGTAATTCACCCCTCTCAACACAATAAGAAGAACTCTCTCTACTCTTCTCTCTATTGCTATTGTTCTTGCTCTATTGTTCTTGTCTTTTGCTTTAGTTTATAACAACAAATGTATTATTAGCGTGTTAGTCGTCCTCGCGCCTCAAGCCTGCTTAAGTTTTGTTTCTTCAAATTTTGATTATTTCTAACACAAAGAACTAAAGGATGAAAAGTCCATAAACCTAATAAAAATTGGTGTAATAATAATAAACATAAAATAAATTCAATAGAACAAAAATGAACTTCAAAGAAGAAGTTCCCATTACATTAAAAATTTGATACTGTCATCATTCCGATGAAAATCTTTTGTTTTTCAACAAAATTTAGGAGGAAAATAACCACGCAAAAAAAAAAGGAAACTCATAGTTTTGTTACTTACTCCTTCAACAATCCTTCTCTAGCAAACAGGTGCTTTCCTAGCTAAAACAAACTTCTTCCAATAATTGGTAACTTCCCTTTGAACTTCAACTTCAGATTTCTTTCCATTCTTGACCAGCTTCACCTCCTCTAATTTGGCGCTCAGCCTAGCTGGTAGTGTGTCTAGCTCGTGGAGAACCTTGACGATGTCGAGGACGAGACGCTCTGCTAGGGTTCGCGAGAAGTCCTCCCGGATCACCACACGAAGTACCGTGACGTGTTGGGCGTCAGCGGGCATCGTGTAGGCCGGGACAATCCACCCGAACCTACGGAGCGTCTCGGACACCTCGAACTCATTGTGATGACTATTGTCCTTGAGGGAAAAGGCCACCAAAGGGACACCTTCGTCTTTCGAGACTATGTTGAAACGTCCTGTTTTTTCGAGTCCTTCCCTTAACACAATGGCGTTTTCGCGACAGTTCTCCATTACATTTCGGTATCCCTGTAATTCACAAAAAGTTGATTTAATCCGGTTATCCATTTCATATTCATGAGTCACAAGTTTAATTTTGTTTTTCTTTTGCAATATAATGTCACATGAGTCATTTTTGGGGGTTACCTCATAGCCCAAACGGATTAGCTGATAATATTGAGCAATCACTTGACTTGAACCTACATTTACATGTACAAATATATCAAAACATTTCTTACTAGATGGGGGAGGCATAATCAAATAAAAAACTGCCCTGGCTCTTCAAAATTCATATAAATGGGACAAAGAAAGTACTGGTTTCTTACTAGAGGGGAAGAGTAGAGGGATCAAAGGAAGGATTATGGATTAAAATTTGGAAAAATAAAACTGTATTGCCGCTGTAAAAATAATAGCCGAAAAGATATATAAAATGTATATATATATATATATATATATATATATATATATATATATATATATATATATATATATATATATATATACGCACACACATCTATATATTATATAAATTTTATATGCTTTTACGATCATCAAATATAAATAATTTCTGGCGCGGACTAAAAGTGATAATATCCCTTAAAATTTACCTTTGGAGAAATTGAGAGTAAAGGTGGGCTGATCAGCTCCAAGATAGTTGATGTGGAAAATGAGTTCTTCAGGCAAATCTTGTTTGGTTCTCCAAATAACCCAACCAATCCCAGCATAGACAAGCCCATATTTGTGCCCACTCACATTTATGCTCTTCACTAAGGGAAGTCTAAAGTCCCACTCCAATTCCGGGTACAGGAATGGTGCAATGAATCCACCACTTGCTGCATCCACATGAATTGGTGTGTTCCATCTGCCAAAACAAAAACAAAAAAAATCATAAAATTTCATTGTTTATGCTTTCTTGTTGTAAAAACAGTTTTTACCTTTTGCATATCTAGTGTAGAGTGTAGACAGTCTTTTCTTTTTTGCTTTGGGTAGTGTGTTCGCAGACTGTTTTCGATAGACCATCGGACAGTAATTTCAATCGAGGGGTGTTGCTTCGCCGGAAATTGTACTATATTGTTAGATAAATTTTGCTGTTTTATGTATATTTGCTATACATTAACTTCCCTTGATTTTAGGGTGTATATAAATTCTTATATTTTGATATCCCTTAGTAAAAAATAGGCTCCGCCACTGCCCTCGGCTTTGCCCCTCTAAAAACTCTCACTTTGCTCCTAGAGTGACTCGAATCTACAACCTCTTAATTGGAAGTAGAAGATACTCACAGCAACCCACTCTTGGCAGCTTTCTATGTGTAAGTACATACTAGAACAGTTAATAGTTTGTATTAGATAACAATCATTGTTAATAAAACTTGTACCGCCTCTGTCCTATTTTATGTGGTATTGTTTGACCGCGGAGAGAACTCAGAAACGAAAGAAAGATCTCTAAAATTTATATTCAAGCAAATGATATATATTGGTATGACGATAAATCACCTTATTAAAAATAAGAATATTACTCCCTCTATTTCAGTATATGTAAATTTATTTATTTTTTAGTTCGTATCAAAAAGAATGATCTTTTTCCTTATTTGAAAACAGTTTTATCTTTATGCAACAAATTTATAACCGCACAAAGTATATGTGTCTTATTTTACAGCACAGTCTTTTTTTAAAATCAATGCCCAGTCAAATAATTTCACATAAATTAAAAGGGGAGATATTTTTTTAATAGTCTAAGGAAAAATATGAGAGAGTATGAATTATTAGAGGGTAGATCTAGTTTACCCAGTTAGCTTATTCTTTTCAATGAGAAGATCATTCAAGAGCTTGACATCTTCAAATTCTCCATTAAGAGTTGAACCCAAGATTGCAGCAACACAAATAGTGTTCTCATCAACCATCTCTACAGCCTTGACTGGCTCCATCACATAGTACCCTTCCCTTAGCTTTACTTCTTTCAATTCCACTTCAAAATAGTTCGCAAATTTCTCCCAGCACACCTAAAATAGGCACACAAATAAGTGAAAACTAATTTTACTCTGTATAACAAAAAATCTCTCTCCACATTTATTAGAGTAAGGGTAAAGGTGAAAAATAATAATCAATTCTATCTTGATTTTTTTAAAATAAATATTTTAGACTAATTATTTCAGTAACCCTGACGACTAAAGAATTGGAAGGAATAATATGTTGAGTTGTCCCACGGAGGGATTTGAGGTCCTTGGTCTCCTTATATGGCTTGGGCAATCCTCACCTCATAAGCTAGCTTTTGGGGTTGAGTTAGGCCCAATGTTCATTCTTATCATGGTATCAGAGCCAGGCCCATCCCAAATATTGACCGATGTTGGGCCCTCATTTATGTTGTCCACGCTCCAGAGATCTGGGCGTAACGGGGGTGTTGAGTTGTTCCACATCGGAGGGATTTGAGGTCCTTGATCTCCTTATAAGGCTTGGGCAATCCTTGATCTCCTTATATGGCTTGGACAACCTCATAAGCTAGCTTTTGGGGTTGTGTTAGACCCAAGGTCCATTCTTATCATAATATTGTGTGTTTACGGAAACTTGGTTAAAGATAAAATAAAAAGTTTTAAATAATTTTTTTTCCAAAAGTAACAAGATATATTATTTTTTTCAATGAATTAATAAAAAAATAATGTAACTATTTTTTGAACGGACGGAATAAGATACCTGAACATTGGCACCAGTGACAATGTTGGGCTTATCATGAGGTTTGCCCTCAGCTTTGCGTTTGTTTTGCCAAATTCTCTTGAATGCAAGCCCTGCTAGCATTATGGCCTCCGATGAACCAACTGTGCCCACTCCAATTGCTGTCTCCTCCTCTTCTAGTGGCGCGTTGAATAAACGTGCTATCATGTTCACGCACCGATTCTGCAATTTATTTATTTATTCAGATACAAATGTCCAGTTTTTTAATAATAATACAAAGTAACTAGTGTCCTAATAAAATAATTCATTAATTATCGGTCTATTTGTTAAAAAATTATTTCATCATCTATCCAGAGAAACCATCCTATTTTATCAGAAGTATTAATTTGTTAATGAAAATTGGAGGATTTCTTTCTTTCTTTTTCCTAGAATATCATTCGGATAGTAAAAAAGCAGTAATTTTGCATTAATGTTTTGAATTCTAAATTGCAAAAGGTCATTGATTAAATCAGGAACGTGAATCATCAATATAGAATAAAAAAGGGCGGCCTTTGCTTTGTATTTTATTACCAAATATAGATGACCAAAACATTATTCCTGCTAATTAATGACCAAAACCAAAGGCCGTCAGTTTTTCCGCGTTTTGGGTCAAACTTATAAAATGCCATCGTAAGTTGTGTTATTGACACTTTGACCCCACTTTTAAACCCTTTTCTTATCAATAACTTGAGGAAAATTTTATTTTGTGTCTCATATAACTTATATTAGTTGTTTGAGGTAATTTTTTATCTCATAATTTTATGAACCTCAAATTCTGTGCACCCAGAAATGTAAGATTGTGGTCCACAATTTTGTGAGACAAAAAGGAGCCTCATACAACTAGTGTCAGTTGTACGAGACACAAAATAAAACTTTTTGTATGAGAAATTTTATTTTGTGTCTCATACAAATTACACTAATTGTATGAGACTTCTTTTTGTCTTATAAATTTATGGATCTCAATCTTATATTTCTGGATCCACAAAACTTATGAGACAAAAAAATTACCTCATACAACTAATACGAGACACAAATTGAAATTTTCCTTGATCACTAGTTGAAAGAGAGAAGAATCATGTTCTTTATTCAACCTTCTCTTGTTTTCTATCAAAACCAAACAAAAGGAAAGAAAATCACGCAACTCTCACTTTCTTCCATCCATGGTTTATTTAGGAGGATTCAATTGAACCACTTACGCTGAAAAATGTATTATATATATAGATGAATTTATTTATCTTAATCTGTATATAATACATAAATTATTTAATCCCTATGCACAAGTAATGACAGAGCTACATGTACTCAAAAAATTAATGGCAATCGATAGTACCTCTTTGTCAAAAATTATACTGTATCTAGATGATTTATTAAAATATTGTATCGAGAGGAGAAGAGAAGAGAAATTGCCTGAAGCTCAGTGGTAACAGGGTATTCATCCATGTCAACATAGTTTTTGTTAATGGAGTCCATCATAAGCTTATCACACTCTGGCTCCATCCATGTTGTCACAAATGAAGCCAAGTTCAGCCTTGGATTCCCATCAAGCATCAACTCGTCGTTAATTATTTGGAATGCTGCCTCTTTTGGTATCGAATTCTCCGCCATCTCAAACCTAAATACACAAATATATTAGAGATTAAACATGAAATATTCACCATTTTTACAACAATGCAACCACACATATTGTGTAAGTTAGTAAGACGTTATGATATTCACCTTGGAAGGGAAGTTCGAACATAGCGAGAGGCAAAAGTGGAATGTACGGAAACGTCCGACTCAGAGGAAGTTTTTGAGAGAACCATTTTGGGAAAAATGAGAAAGAATTAATGAGGGAAATGATATGACTTAGTTCTTTGGTAATTGCTTGGAGGGAAAGGGAGAAAGGCATTTGGGTATTTATAGGTGACTTTCTTGGAATGCAATTCAACGGCGTAAGTATGGAAACAGTCCTTGGAATCATTCTTTTGGTGCTAATCATAGAATATAGGCATCTTTGTGAGGAACGTGGAATATAGGCATCTTTGTGAGGAACGTGGAAATTGACCTTGTCTACCTTAGAAATATGGAAACACAAATACCCGTGTTGACCATGTTGTGCTTGACTTGTATTATTATTAGTATTATATATTATTAGGCAAAGTCCAACAAATATTTTCAACTAATATGTTCCTCCATTGACAAAAAGCAAAGTTCTTTAAAGAGAAATGACAACTTTTCAAAGGCTTAGTAAAATAAAACACACCCTTTTTTTTCAACAATTTGAAAACATTTTCCGAAACTTGGTTTATGAAACTTTTTTGAAGTTTTTGCGGAATTTTTTTTTGGATTTTAAAACTCAGTTTTTTAAATGATCACTCGGAACCTCCAAACATTAGTTTTTCAAATTTTTAAATATTTGAAATATGCGTTTGAAAATCTTTTTACGTGTTCAGTAAACACTCAAAATACTTATAAACAACAACAACCCAGTATAACTCACAAGTGGGGTCTGTGGGGTAATATGTACGCAGATCTTACCCCTACCCCGAAGGGTAGAGAGGCTGTTTCCAGGAGACCCTCGGCTCAAGAAAGCAAACAAGAGACGCTATATTAGTACTATGAATAAACTCATAATAAAATAACATAAAATCCAAAACATAAAATAACAAAATAACAACTATATAAGAAATATATGAAATACGAAAAGGATGTAACGTGTACTAATAACCAACAGGTAAAGCCCATCATCAGTAGCTGATCAGTAGCATCCTAAGTCTAACTTCTAACTGGATAGTTTCACTCTAGTGCGCTGCAGAAATATTCACAACTTTCCTCTAACCTACAACTTTAATGCTCAACCTCAAAAATTCCATGTTAAGGGCCATGTCCTCAGAGTCGTGCCATGTCCTGCCTGATCACTTCTCCCCGATACTTCTTAGGTCTCCCTATATCTCTCCTCATGGCCCACCACAGCTAGTCGCTCACACCTCCTCACTGGTACATCTGCGCTCCTCCTCTGAATATGCCCTAACCATCTTATAACCACTTCGATTTAATCAAGTATTTTTATCTATAATATCTTTTTCTAATTCTAAAAACCTACTCCAAAACCAAACATGCTGGGTCCAAACATTCTGGAGTCTTCACTGGAATAAACCTTCCCATCCACCCTCAATATTTGTCCTCATCTATACTCGAGACCAACAACTTGGTGGCCCGACGTTGGAGTTTCATTAACCTGCCTCGAAAGAGGCGGGGATTGTACAACTTGATGATGTGGTCGAGGGTGAAAGACATCCCTTCAGCTTTGTCCGCAAAGAATCGGAGCAGAGTGACTATCCGCCAACCAGAAGGATGGATCTGACCGAGGGTAATTTGATATTGGCTTCAAAAATCGATAATGACGGGATCGACAGGCTCAGGGTAAAAGGGTAAGTGTAAACACTTAGAAACCCTTCCACGTGGGTATTAATGTCTTCTTCAGGGGCCGAAATCACCACCTCTTTATCTTCCCAATGGTAGTCCTTCTTTATATGTTCAAGATCACTCTTAGTTATCAAGCATATATATCTCGACATAGGCTCGCATCAACCAGGGACCGACAAAGTCTTCTCGACTTTGAAATTGAAATCAATGACACATTATCGGAAACGCACTCCTCAGCGCGTGGCTCCACCGATTTTTTGTCATCGGCCGAATTAGAAGATGAAGCTTTTTTCTTCTTCAGAACATTTTTTGATCCACAAGATCTGGATTCCATTTTGAGGGTGTCTTCCTTCCCGAACGCAACATACAACTCTCCATTGTAGTGCTCTCTCCAAGTGTGCTTGTTCCCCCCTTCTTCCTTACCCAATCTTATTTTGGCCATTTCTATCTTTATGAACAAAGGGAAACATGGATGTTTGTTGTTCAAAAAAATAAAGAGTTAATGATCAAACTTGGGAGATTTACAGATGAAAAACTTGAAGATTTGCAGATAAACTTGAATAGCTCAAAAGGATTTTGAAGATTAGTACAAGAAAAATTCAAACTAAAGTTCGAGGAAGTTAGAAGAAAACCTATTTAAGGAATTCATGGCAACAGTTCAAAGGCACTGGTGGTCGACTGCCAATTGATGCTCATTAATAATTTTTGGAACCGTATCGACGGGACGTTTTAATTACTTTAATCGCTTACATCATAAGGTGACGTCATGATAGATTAAGGTATAAAATCAAAGGGTCAATTCATTTTTCTCATTATATTCCAAGAAACGAGGGGACTATCTATATACATTTAAAACTAGGCTACCTGATATTACTATTTGGTCGAGACTAGGTAATTGCATAGAGGGTCAGCCTCGTAATGGATCAGACCAGATCCCGAAGACAAGGTATCGAGTTCGAGAATTGAGGTGCCTGTCGAGATCGATGCCATCGATAATCGAGACCAAATATGGCAGACTTCGAGCAAAGCATAATAATGGAAAAGCGATATATCCGTGTCCGGTCAATGTTTACGGAAAAAATCCCCGAACCGATCAAATCAAGGGTAATTGCTTAGACTAATTATGGGATTTACTTTCATAATTAGAATTGTACCATAGATAGGATTCTTCTACTATACTAAAAAGGGTTCTGATCATTTGGTAGACCTTACGTTCATGCAGATCAAAGTAATACATTAATATCTCTTTAATTTATATTCTCTTGTTCATCAGCTTGTTACATTTTAACTGTTCTTGCACAACTAGCTCTAGGGTGCTCAAGCTCGAGGGTTGAATTCTATTTAAATACTAGTTTGCCTTATATTATTGTTAATTTCTATTATTACTCTTTGCATTTATCAATTGGTATTAGGTGAAATCACGTATCCTTATAACCATATTATAAGTTTAATTGTTATCTATTTTTAAGGGTGTTAGTTTGTATGGGTCCACAAAACAATAGAGTACCTGGTCATCTACAAGATTCTGCTAAGAATGCTAATAAAACAATATGTAAATAAGACAGAGGATTTTCTACGTGGAAAAATCCCACACAAGGGGATAAAAAAACCACAACCTATACCTGTAGGCTTATAAGTGCACTAACTTGTAATCTACCTATTAAAAGCCACTTTACAATAATTCCTATTGTAAAGGATTTACTCTACTAACTTGTAGTACTCTTACCACAAGCCACTTTGTGACTTCCTAGTTACGAAGGCTTTTTCTAACTTGTGATGCCCACAACACAAGCCACTTTGTAACTCTACAATTATAAAGACTTTTCCTTATGACTAAATTTAGTCACAACATAAACTCAAGGAGTTTACGGATTTTTAAGAGGATTCCTAATCAAACACTTCTAGGTAAGCAGTTTAGGAGATACAATCAATACAACAACAAGGTTACAACTCTACTAGGACAACACTATCTTTTGGGAACTAGTCCGTAGTTGCATTCAACCTTGTATTTCAAGCTTATGAGGATTGAATTATCTATTTTTTCAAGAAGCTTGAATGAGAAACAAAAACCTTTAGTGATGTTCTTGTATAAATCTCATTGTAGGTACATCTTGATCACATCACTTGAAATGATGTGCGTACTTTATTTGGTTAAAGAATGAGTGGGCGGACAGTGCAGTGCGACAGAAAAAGTACTGTCAGTCACTTCATTTCCAATTGTGTCCAATTGACTTTGTACTACTATGAGAAAACCACAATCTTATCAGGACCTTGTGGGTTCCTAGCTCCTTAAGCTGCCTTTTGTTGGAATCCATTAAAGCTTGCAGCAGTCCAAGTAGGATAGGTTCCATATCTGGTTCTTAATAGTAAGTTTGTTAGATCATTAGAACATAAGGCAAGAGTTTTAAAATCTATCAATTTTCCCATTTTTGATGATGAAAAACTTAACATTTGTGAGTGAAACTAGAGTAGTAAGAACCAGTTTCAAAGTATCAGAAAAAACATTCCCCCTGAGACTATGCATTATCGTAACAACAGTTTATATGGGTAGAGTATTAAGAACCAGTTCCCCCATTTGTTCCCCCTCAGTATTTCCCCCCTTTTGGCATTATTAAAAAGAATATCAAGAAGACGAGCGAAGCTAACTCATGCCATATAAATGCACACAATCATGATAGAGAATAGAACACAGAGAGAGAGTATTGATATAATAAAATGAGTATTGATATTAATAACGATTTTGTATGCCTCTGCCTTTGAAATAAGTAAGAGGAAACATTGGACTTGTTAACATGAGCAATAGTGTTTCGTCCTAACCATCAAAAAAAGAAAACAAACACATCTACTAAACCATCAATAAAGAAACAAAACATAAGAAGCACTAGGAGTAAAAGGCTTGGTAGCTGCAACAAGTGTCAGGAGAACAAGGTCTATCTGGGCATTTGCCGACTTTTTACTTATTGAGCAGTTCTGCTCTCAGACTTTCTACTTGCGCCCTGAGATCAACATTCTCCTGTGTTAAACGATCCACTTGATCATTCAACATGGGAACCCCTCGGACTTCCTCATCTTCCAGGATAGCATTCATGGCCTTCAACCGACGAATTTCCTCAGCTGCACTATTCTGGGCATTTATAAGCTAAGAAACGGTTGATGTACTTCCTACCCCGCGTAACACTCACACTCTTCCAAAGTTGTCTGTGATAAGGTCTGTTTTCGAGTCCCCACTTTACCCATTCCCAGTGGGACTTTAATGAATTTGAACACTGGAGTAAGCAAGAATCCATAGGGAAGATCATGATTACCGTCCTTAAAGGTGGAAACCTTTTGCATGTGTTCAATCATAATAGCAGGCAGACTCACATGATTGAAATCGTCCAGTTGCTCCATAAGGAATAGCTCAGACTTAGAAGTCACTGACCACCTTTTAACTCGAGGCAATATGACTTTGTTAACCAATTCAAAAAGTAGATGATAAACCAAAAGTAGTGCTTTCTTATGGTTCGGGTCCCCTTTTTGGTTAGCATTGTCTTTTGCCACTCCATTTCTAAAGTTATACTGACATACATCTCTTACACTCGACATACCAACAGTATGGACATTTAATATCTATCCAAGCAATTTTATATCAAAGACGATGTCCACCCTATTAACCAAGGCACAAACATGGTCGATATCAACAGGAAAGAGACTAGTGAAGAAATATTGCCTCTGCTCCTCATACACCTTAGGTGCATCAAAGTGAAATAGATGCACCCAATATTGAAACTCGGCCATTTCCAGAAATTGGTGAATTCCAACCATCTTAGAGATTGATGGGTCAAACGTATGACCCAGCAGGACTTTGTGATGCCTTAGGCGCTCAGAGCTAAGGCTGACTTCACTTCTTATTTTCTTCACAGAACTAGGTTCTTCAACAGATTCAGACTTGCGTTTCCCAAACTTCTCTCTACTGACTTTGCCTTTTCCCTTGGACTTGACTACTACATCCTCATCAGACATGGAAAACTTACTCACTACCTCTTTCATATTAGACTTAGATGCTGACCCTTACTTTATTGAAATAGGCTTTGACTTTTTCGAGGACTGCCTAACGAGTGAACCAGGTTCCTCTAGAGTTCTCTGTTCCACCTCGACTACAGGGATAGCCTCATCTCTTAAAATTATACACAAAACAATGCTAAATCGAGAAATCTAACCCCAAAACAATTTGAAGCAACCTATTGAACTTCAAGTTCTTAATTCCCTTTCAACGGGTCAAAATGCCCTTAAACTACTCGGATTGACACCAAATTTCCAAGTAGGTCTTAACTCATATCTCAAACCTGTACGAAATTTCGGAACTGGAATCCAAACCTGATACCTAGGTTTTTAATAAATACTTATATTCTTTAATTCTTTAAAACTTCGATTTAATAATTTTACATAAAAATTTCGTACTCGGGATAGGGACCTCAGAATTCGATTCCGGGCATACGCCCAGGTTCCATATTTTCCCATGGACCTTTCAGGACCGTCAATCATGAATCCAGGTTTGTTTCCCAAGAAAGTTGATCGAAGTCAAATTTAGGCTTTTAGAAAAACCTTATGGAAATAATTGATTTTATTTTCACTCAAAACTCTTCTAGTTCCCGAACGAATCGCCTTCGCAAGTCATAAATTAGCTAAGGAATGCGTGGGGAGTTTTATTTAAGGGAACGGGATTCTAAATAGTAAAACGACTAGTTGAGTTGTTACAATATATAATACAATATAATTTTATTTGAATTTTATGGATATTCTAACTAACTAAAAACAAATTTAATTTATAAAAAGTGAAAGTAAAAGTTAAAATATCCTATAAACATAATAGTTGCATAAAAAACGCAACAACTTAAGACCTTTATATTTCATTAAGATAATATCATAATATATTAAACATGAAGATCTGTTAACTTATAATTTACAATTTTCTTATAATTCAAACTTGCAAATAACGCTTACATTTTATAACAACTAAATTAATGTTTAAAAAGGACACAATCAAATTTGAATATAGCCTTTAAAGGTTTGCATACCCTAATAAGTATTTTATAGTCCATATAAACTACATGGCTACTTTCTGGGGGAGGGGAGGAGGGGTGGATAAATTCAGATGGGCAACCATTTGTTAATACATTTTCAAGTAAATTGTCCTATAGTTTGTCTATATCTTAATGTCTTTGATTTCTTTGCTCTGATATAATTCAATCTCTAAAATATTCTAGAACTTCCAAATCATTGCTTCCTATTGAGTGATGAGTGTTGCTTCCCACCACCTGATGGTTTTGACAGAGAAGATTTGATGACCAAACTAACTTGTGTAGCTTACGTCGAAATTATTTTGGTACAAGGTAGCAATTGAATGATCATAAAGTTACATATGTTCTGTTGCATATAAATGCCAATTGGGTCAAAACATTCGCCAAAATTTCATTGGTCAGTGCAAAAATTTGGTAGTAATTAATTCACAGTAGTTTATTCCTGCCACTCGACGTCACTGGGAGACGGACCTACTCTATGTAGTTCTGAAGGTCTGGAGCTGTTAGATAGCTTAAGAAGTCAATTGTAGCTTCAATGTTTCTACTCCGCCAATGCATGTACCTTCTAAATACATATCAAATTTTCAAAGGCCTTGAGTCTAAGAGATTTAATTGAATAATAGAGAAATTTTTGAAAGAGTCCATCAAATACTCTCTATCGACCCCCAAAAACTAGTGGTAGAGAAGAAAAAGATTTCTCTAAAGAGCAATCGGTACGCTTGTTACTTACTCCAAAATTTCATTGGTCAAGATATTAGCACCAAGGATTTTCTGAGATGTGGATAGATAGTAAATGGTTTGGGTCAGAAAAACCTTTGGAGATCTGTAGAAAAAAGTTGTTGGAAAATTTTCATCAGAAAAAGAATAGACATTATGGAAATCGTTCATTGAAAAACTTAGTTGCATCAAAGATCTTACATCAAATGAGAAAAAATGTATAAGGGAAAATATGTAACAACTGAATGGAGATGGAAGCTTACTGCGCTTGAGAGCAAGCTTGCTGATTAAAGCGCATAGAGAGGGACACTTCCACGAAGGCAGCGACATTGGAGGAGGCAATTCGCATGCATGAATCTGAGCAAGAATCAGAGAGGACTATTGCGGCCCTTAGGGAGGAGAGGCTCGAAAAGCGGATTAATGTCTTTGATAAGGAGTCCCATGTTTTGTCGGATCGTGGTTGCAGCCTTGGAGGAGGAGAACGAGCAGTTGAGGGACCGAGCTGGGTCGTTACATTGTGTTGTTCCCCAACAGGCTCATGAACTCCGGGTCTATGCTGAAGCTCAGCATGACATCTTAAAGAATTTGTGGGAAGTGGGCACCGTGACTGAAGCTGCTTTCGAGGAGGCGCACCATAAGGCTCGTAAGGCTCATGCCAACTGTGGCTATGATGTGGCAACGCCCGAAGCTAATGGTGGTGCGAATGGTGGCGAAGATGGGCCTTATGGGGATGATGACAACAACGGTGGTAACAGCGCCGAGTGAGGGTAAGATGGTGCTTTGTTGTTGTTTGTTGTATTTACTCTTCTTTTATATATATATATATATATATATATATATATATATATATATATATATATATATATTTTATATGCCTGTTGGCATTTATTTTCTCCCTGTCGTCACTTCCTTCTCCCCCCTTTCTTTGTTTATTGGTCTGGACCAGATGTAAGCGACAATAGCCCGCATTTTTTACTATGTATATAAATAACTCTTTTCAACCATTTGTCTTGCATTTTGGTTCTATTTATATATGAGCGAGATCGGATTAGATTGTAAAATTGAAGATGAATACATAGCCTGGGTCATAGTTCGAGTGAGGTCGAACTGTCAACTTCAATGGAGAAGGCACTTAGTCTTAGTCCCAGTTCGCACGAGATCGAAATGTCGGACTTTGACGGAGAAGGCACTTAGCCTTAGTCCCAATTAGAGCGAGGTCGAACTGTCGGACTTTGACGGCAAAGGCAATTAGCCTTTGACTTGGTTCGAGCGAGTTCGAACTGTCGACTTTTGTGGAGAAGGCGCTTATCCTTAGTCTCAGTTCGAACGAGGTAGAACTGTCGACATTGATGGCGGAGGCACTTAGCTTTTACTTTGTTTGAGTAAGGTCGAACCATTGACTTTAATGGAGAAGGCGCTTAGCCTTTGACCAAGTTCGAGCGAGTCGAACAATCGACTTTGATGGAGAAGGCACTTAGCTTTTGACCTGGTTCGGTTGAGGTCGAACCGTTAACTTTGATAGAGAAGGCGCTTAGCCTTTGACCTAGTTCGATCGAGGTCGAGCAGTCGACTTTGATAAAGAAGTCACTTAGCCTTTGACCTGGTTTGGACGAAGTCGAACTGTCAAACTTTAATGGAGAAGGCGCTTAGCCTTTGAGTTAGTTCGATCGAGGTCAAACAGTCGACTTTGATGGAGAAGGCATTTTAGCCTTTGACTTAGTTCGAGCGAGGTTGAACTATCAAACTTTGATGGAGAAGGCGCTCAGCCTTTAACTTGGTTCGAGCGAGGTCGGACTGCCAAACTATGATGGAGAAGGCGCGTAGAACCTTAACTTGGTTCGAGCGAGGTCGAACTATCAAAATTTGATGGAGAAGGCACTTAGACTTTGACTTGGTTCGAGCGATATCGAACTGTCAAACTTTGATGGAGAAGGCGCTTAGCCTTTGACTTGGTTCGAGCGAGGTCAAATTGTCAAACTTTGATGGAGAAGGCACTTAGCCTTTGACTTGGTTCGAGCAAAGTCGAACTATTAAACTTTGATGGAGAATGCGCTTAGCCTATTACTTGGTTCGAGCAAAGTCGAACTGTTAAACTTTGATGGAGAATGCGCTTAGCCTTTGACTTGGTTCAAGCGAGGTCGAACTTTCAAACTTTGACAGAGAAGGCGCTTAGCCTTTGACTTGGTTTGAGTGAGGTCAAACTGTCAAACTTTGATGGAGAAGGCGCTTAGCCTTTGACTTGTTTCGAGCAAAAACTTTGATTGAGAAGGCGCTTATCCTTTGACTTGGTTCGAGCGAGGTCGTACTATCAAACATTGATGGAGAAGGTGCTTAGCCTTTGACTAGGTTCGAGCGAGGTTGAACTGTCAAACTTTGATGGAGAAGGCGCTTAGTGTTTGACTTGTTCGAGTGAGGTCGAACTGTCAAACTTTGATGGAGAATGCGCTTAGCCTTTGACTTGGTTCGAGCGAGGTCAAACTTTGATGGAGAAGGCGCTTAGCCTTAGTCCCAAATCGAGCAAGATCGAGCCGTCGAATTTTGATGGTGATGGAGCTTAGCCTTTGACTTGGTTCGAGCGAGGTCGAACTGTCAAACTTTGTTAGAGAAGGCATTTAGCCTTAGTCCCCATTGGAGCGAGGTTGAGCTGTCGAACTTTAATGGTGAATGCATAGCCTTTGAGTTAGTTCGAGCGAGGTCGAACAATTGACTTTGATGGAGAAGGTACTTAGCCTTTGACTTAGTTCGAGCGAGGTAGAACTGTCAAAATCTGATAGGGAAGGAACTTAGCCTTTGACTTGGTTCGAACGAGGTTGAACAGTCAAACATTGACGGAGAAGGCGCTTAGCCTTAATACCAGTTCGAGCGAGATCGAGCCGTCGAACTTTGATGGTGAAGGCACTTAGCCTTTGACTTAGTTCGACCGAGGTCAAACAGTTGACTTTGATGGAGAAGGCGCTTAGCATTTGACTTGGTTCGAGCAAGGTCGAACTGTCAAACTTTGATTGAGTAGGCGCTTAGCCTAAGTCCCCGTTCGAGCGACGTCGATCCGTCGAACTTTAATGGTGAAGACACAACCATTGACTTGGTTCGAGGGAGGTCGAACTATCGACTTGGTTTTGGCCTGTGGTCATGTTGTACGTGTTATGATCGTTCGTTTGACCGTGGCATTTAGGTTTCTTTGAGGCGATTTTTGATTCTTAGTTCCAAATATCTCTGCGCCGGCTTTCGGCCCGATACAATATGATGGGTGAGGCTCGAGGAATACTCCACATTTCTGTCCAATAATTTGGGGGCTCTCCTTGCTCGAGATGCTCGAGATTGGTGGGGGAAAGGATCTTTGCTTCCATTGACGCATTCGATTCTTCCTTGCTCGATGCGCTGCTATTGACTCTGGTTTGAGTTAGGTTATTTTTTTGGGCGTTTCTTTGGCTTCGATCCAGGAAGAAACTATGTTCTTTCACTAGGAAATCCTCACAGACGGCGCCAGATTGTTTGACTCGAAAGTTATTGAACACTTTCCAAGAAAATCAATCGAAAGAGATCAAGGGTAAATCATAGCCAATCATAATTAATACTGGATCAGAAGATGGAATCAAAACACAGAACTATTGGACAGAAATAACAATTTAGGAGCTTTATTGATTATAGAAATTTATCCTGCCAATTCTTGAAGAGGTTCAGGGAATTACGATCATGTTTCTCCCTTCATGGGTTGTTGAAAAAGAGCATTCTCCGTTGGCGTAGGTTCAAGGTTTTATCCATAGAGTTTTGCAATCACTTTTTCGGATTTTTTGCAGTGGAGAAGAAGGCCCCATTTTTCGGGTCTTTTACCTTATATTTATAATCGAAAACTCTATCAGCTTGTCATGATTCGTCGTAACTAGGTTGAGAAGGCGTTCCTTCGTCGTGGAGGGGTTGTGGCCTCGTTGCTTGTATCAGAAAAATGATGTCGGAGTCGACTTTTTTGACTATTTTCGTAAAGTGATTTGGATGGGGTCGTTGCCGTCGTAGTCATGCGGTCAGATTTTGGCCGATACACTAGCAAAATTGAAAAAAATCCTCCGACGCAAACTTTGATTTAGTGATTTCAACAAAAAAATGTTCTAACATTCAAAAATATTTCTTTTACTCTAAAAATCAACCTCAATATATATTAATTTCTATCACCGCTGCCACCACCATTGTAAACAAAGGGATATGTGGATGGGAAGAAAGGGTAGGGTTCTCGTTTGAAATGCAACGGGAAACACATATGGCGAGGGAAGGAATGAAGGTGCTAGGTTGTGTTGGGGGGGGGGGGGGGAGATGATTGAATTTTTTTGTTCTTGTTCCTTTCTATTTTTAATTTTAATATTTTATTTAAATATTTTTTTTTAATTCGCGCTTTTGTGTGTGATTAGCATGCTCTATTATCATGTCGGTTACATTATTGTCATATAAATACGGTCAATGGTTAGAGAAATTTATTAATGTACAAATAATTATGTTGAGATGTTCAAATGAAGAAAATGTAAGTTGATTATCGAGTTTGACAAACTGGTACAAATTTAAGTGACTCTTAAACTATTTTGTTTACTATTTTTACATGTCAGCAAATAGAAGATATTCTTTGAGTACGTAAGAGCCGAGTCTATGTGAAAGCAACTTTAATGTTGTTTGGTTTCTGCAAAAATATTCTATATCCTTAGTAATACGAATAACCAACATATGAACCCACTCAAATGACAGATTCCATTACCTATTTACCTTTGGCTCCGTTGGTTTTAGGCATTTTCTTCCTTTCTACCTTTTCTCTTTTGCTTCTTTAGTGACAAACGATGCCTTGGAAAGGGAGAGAAGTAAGGAAAAAGTTACTATTAAGCGACAAAGTCTATTGACTTATATATTAAGGTATTTGTTTGTTGGGATGAATTTTAAAGGAATAATGTCTCATGTTTTGATTTGTTTTACTTTTACAGCAAAATACTGAGAAATAATTTGTACGGTTGAAAGTATAATTGAGATTGTTATATATGAATTATTTTACTGTGATGAAGTTTAATAATATGAGGCAAAGTGGATAACATTCAAACTGTCATTTTCATTGATTTCAAAAGATATGTACAATGTATTTCTATGGTAGTAGTATGGACATTCTACTACTCATTTACATGTAATGCTAAACTAAGTAATCTCATACAGACAAATCTAACATATAGCTATTCATCTAAGCTAAGGATAGCAATTGAGTTGTCGTAGCCCTTCCTGCCATTTTTTATATTTTCTGCTTCTTGTATGAATCAACACTGCCACCTCCTTACAGAATTGATCTTCAGTAAAAGGTTTGTTCTCAAATCGAATAGACTTCCTGTTTCTCCATATCAATGCAACAGTAGTGACAAAGGCTGTAGCAGTAATTGCCTTGTGCCAGTTTCTGCTTCGAGCCTTGATGCATATCCACTGTATCTCAGCCTCCCAAGTACTAACTGCTCACTGGTAACCCATCCAATAGCAAATTCTGAGCCATAATCTGTTTGTGACAGGGCAAGCAAAAAAAAGGTCTTCAAAACTTTCATCTTGCTGTTTGCAGAAAGCACATTCAGAAGGAGTATCAACTCCAAATCTGCGTAGTTTGTCAATAGTAGGTAGTCTGTGTTGAGCTGCTAACCATACTGTAAACTTGTGTCTTGGTTGTACATTGACAGTCAACATCAGATTCCTCCAATCAACTTTACTGTAACTAGGGAGCATAACAAGGTATAGCTTGTGAATTTGGAACTTGTCCAGTTTGCATAGTGACTGCAGTCTATTATAGAGGTTTCCTTGCATCTGTTGGTTCTCCATAACATCAGTCCTGCAATCCAGTATCTTCCTAGCAATCCAAGAGGCATTTTTTGGCAAAGGTGCAATACTAAGATCTTTCTGTTTTATGTAATAGCATTGAAGCCACTTTATCCAGAGGCAATCTTTTTTTCTGGCTAGATCCTAGAGAAGTTTGGTTATTGCTGCCTTATTCCAGATAGCCATATCTATGATGTTCAGACCCCCAGCAGATATAGGTTTACATGTTTTATCCCATGCAACCAAAGCTCTTTTAGATATAGAAGCATTACCTGTCCATACGTAGGACCTGCAGACTGCCTCAATAACCTTCAGCACCTTCTTTGGCATTATAAAAATCTGTGCCCAATATGTCTGGATGCCAAATAACACAGGTTTTATCAATTGGCATTTCCCTGCATAAGATAGCATTTTGGCAGACCAGCATGTGACTCTAGCAGTTATTTTCTCAATCAGTGAAGAATACTGATGTATAGCAAGTTTCTTTGAGCTGAGAGGGATCCCAAGATACTTAAAAGGAAGCTGTCCCACACTGAACCCCAACTGCTCTATAAGTTCCTCTCCAACAGATTGTTGAACCCCAGCCAAATAAATAGCACTTTTGTTGCTGTTTGCTTTCAAGCCAGAGGCTTCAGAAAACTTTTGAAATGCCTCTTGCAATATCTGAATGGAAATCTTATCAGCTCGGCAAAACATGAGAAGATCATCAGCAAAGCAAATATGCACACAATTTAGTTTTCTGCATTTAGGATGGAAATTGAAGTCTCCATTCCTGTGTAGCTGTTGCAGAATCCTGTTGAGGTACTCCATTGCAAGAACAAACAAATAGGGAGACATGGGATCCCCTTGCCTAATCCCTCTCCTTGCATTAAAAGGTTTAGTGAAACCTCCATTTAGCATCAAGGGGTATGAAACAGAAGATACACATGCCATTATCCAGTTGAGGAATTTTGCAGGAAACCCAATATCAATAAGAACCTGCTTAAGGAAGCCCCACTCTAATGTATCATAGGCCTTCCTTAAGTCCACTTTAAGGACACATCTTGGAGAAACATCTCTTCTTGTATATCCCTTAAAGATTTCATGACTGAGCAATATATTATCAATGATGCTCCTTCCTTCAATAAATGCCGATTGAGCCTGGCCAACTATGCTACCAATAACAGTCTTCATCCTCTTTGTAATAATCTTGGAGATGATTTTGTACACAGTGGTACAGCAGGCAATAGGTCTATAGTCTTTGACAGTTGTAGGATTATTACTTTTAGGCACAAGTGCAATTGTTGTAGTATTTATCATGCTAGGCAGATTGCATATAGTAAAGAAATCCAAGGTAGCATCAGCTATATCCTCTCGTACTATCTCCCAATTTCTTGTGAAAAACTCCACAGGAAAGCCATCCACACCTGGGGCTTTATCCTTTGGCATCTCCTTTATAGCTTCTATTATCTCTTCCACTGTGACTTCTTGAATTAATTCTCTCTGTTGTACTATAGTGAGGCAAGGAACTTCTTTCATAACAACAGTGTTGATATAAGGAAGTTCATCAGCACACTCTCCCATCAATGATTTGAACACTTGGATAAACTCCTGTTCTACATCTACTGGATCTGTCAGTTTTTCACCTAGATCAGTATATATAGAACTAATATTATTCTGGCTAGTTCTGATCTTCCACTGAGCATGAAAATACTTTGTGTTAGCATCTCCACACTCAATCCAGGTGGCTTTGGATTTCTGTCTCAGAATCTGTTCCTCCACTTTTACTCCATTTCTCAATTTCAGACAGTGCATTTTTCTCAGCATTGAACAAATTCTGTGCAAATGGACTGTATTGCATCTGGCTCTGTACAGTATCCAGTGTTTCTTTAGCTTGAACAAGCTTCTGTTTATAGGAAGCCATCTGTCTATTAATGCCTTTCAGTTGCTGCTTCAAAACTTTCAGTTTATTCCATACCTTTTGCATAGGTGGTCCTTCACATTGTTGTGCCCAAGCATGTTCCAGAATGGGCTTGAACTGAGGATCCTCCATAACTGCAATGTAGAATCTGAAAATCTTGGGGTGTAACAGCCTTTGACTGCCAAACTTGATAAGTATAGGAGAGTGGTCAGATACAGAAGGGTTCATGTATTCAGCCTCAAGATGCCTATATTGTTGTATCCATTGGAAGTTACCAAGTGCCCAGTCAATTTTACTATATACTCTAGTATTAGCATCCTGCTTGTTAGACCAGGTGTAATACCATCCTTTGGCTCTGAGGGGAGTAAGTTGAAGAACATCTACAGTTTCTTTGAAATCCTTGATTTCAGTATCAGTGACAGGAGATTCAATTCTGTCTTCAAAGTTCAAAACAGTATTGAAATCCCCACTAAGTAACCAAGGGTCCTGGTTGGGAATGCTTTCTGCCTTTAAATCACACCATAACTTTTCCCTATTGCCTGCAGTATTATGAGCATAGACTATACTCAAATGCAATCTGATTGAAACTTGAGCATCCTCCACCATACATTGTATGAACTGATCAGTTACAGTAGAGACAGTGACTTGAATATGAGGTTTCCATAGTAACCAAATCCTGCCATTGACAGCCTTGGTATAATTGCATTGAACCTTCCATCCTTTAGCAACCTTTGCCAGTATTCTTTTAGCTTTATGTTCCATATCTCTGGCTTCAAGGATTCCTATAATATCTACTTATTTACAGACATAAAGCTTTTTAATTCCTCCTGTTTGTGGGCTTGATTCATCCCTCTAATGTTCCAAGTAGTAACAATCATGAAGTATTAGACATAATACTCCAAGAAGGTCCTGGATCCACCTGTTGCCCTTTTCTGCCATCATCCATAATGACTGCAGTAGCCTTCCCTTTATCTGCATTTGCATTCATAACCTCAATGATACCAGAAGGGGTTCCTGTAGCTGCTGAGGTTCTGCCATCGTCATCTAACTCCTGCTGAGGCACAGTATTATTCACCATCTGCACAGCATCAGAATGTTGTTGATGTCCATTTGTGCTATCCTCCATTTGTATAGTTTCAATAACTTGAGTTGGAACAGGACCTGTGTCATCTGCAACAGCCTTGGGTATCCACTCCTGCTTAGGATTCTGCCTTGGTCTCCTAGTTCTTTGCCTTCTTCCCTTTACCTGTTCATCCTTGTCCATCTCTGCATCATTTCTAGTATTGTGCCAGCAATAAAACGCATCATGTCCAAACTTTAAGCAATGATTGCAAAAGCTTGGTTTCCAATCATACTCTATTTGCTGCACTTTCATACCATAGGGAGTGTCAATCTCAATCTGGTCAGGCAAGGGATAAGCAGCATTAACTTCTACTAAAACTCTTGCAAAGGATATTTTCTCATAGTGTGCTGTGAATTTATCTGTGTACAGTGGTTTGCCGACTGCACTGGCCAATTTGCTCAGGACATCCACTGACCAATAACCCACTGGAAGGCCTAGGAACCTGATCCATATAGGTACAGTACTAAGCACATCATTTCGAAAGGAGAAATCAATCTCCCATGGTTTCAGCACCATAGGCTTGTTGCTGTACGAGTATGGTCCAGATTGCATAACCATATCTTTATCCTCTTTGCTATTGAATCTAAATATACAATATCCTTCAGCATGCAACAGGATCTGAGGTTTGGATACAAAGTTTCAAACATGCATCACAAAGTTCTCCATCGATTTAGCATTTGGATTATCACCTATAACATATCCTATTTTAAAGCATTTGCCCAGTAATCTACCTGAGATTGTAGATCTTCCACACTGATTTTAACCACTTTCTGTCCATCTCTTTCAATCGGGGGAATAAATGAAATAGATTTACCCATTTGTGCATTCCTATTCCCTCTGACAACTTCAGCAGCATTTTGTACTGATTTTGCAAGCTCAATTACTTCAGAAAATTGTAATCTCCTCGCGGTTGAGTTAATCATCTCTTCATTTACCATCGGAGGTGTATTGACAGCTTCCTCCACCTCTGCATGCATAGTCACTGGCGATTGCTACTTCTGTGAAGGAAGTTACCAAAAGTCAGGGGCTCCAATGTCGTAGGAACACCGTGAGCAGGGGTGACAAGTTGAGGAGGTGCTATTTGAGTAGTTTGAGTAGCGATTCGCCGGCGTCGGGCCATTTCCGGCGCTAATTGCACCTTGCTATTGTGCGCCGAGGATGGTCACTGTTCTATTGGTGTGCTAAAGTGTGCCGAGAGCATTTTCGCTTCTCTTTTACCGCTTTTATCTCCAAAGTGGATAACATTAAACACCAGAATGCAATAAATAGGGTTTAGTTTGCACCTTATTTGGTTGACAAACTTTGAAATCAAAATAGTATTTGTGATGTTACTATAGATTAATTACTTGCGTCTACTATACTCTGAAAATATCTAAAGCATAGTACGAGAAAATATTATCAATTTGAAAATTTAAGGTACTACTCCGATGAAGATTCTGTCAAAATAGCAAAAATCATGTTTCAATATATATGATTTAATTTCATCAAATACTTCTAAAAGATCGGTGGAAGTAAAATAAAATTAAAGATGAGGGGCTAAATTATACTATATAAAAAATATTAGTGATCAAATTTGGATTTGTCCAACTTTCTGCTCCTCTCAATATAAATTGTCAAAGCTAATGATGTTTCGACATCATCAATGACCACGTGTGGACGAATAGACAAATCTTGCTAGTTAATTAAGGAATAACATATTCAACCAATACACATGCCCTAACAACCAAACGACCAGATTTTGCAAGGAAGTCAATTAGCAAAAGATTTAATTTAGCAGAATGCCAAATATATAAGAATTACAAAAATTAAAAAATGGCCATAGAGAATCGACGTTTATTATCAACGTAATGGAAGTTATCATTTGTAAAAGGTCTCATCCCATGGTATATAGCTCTTGTTCTATAATTGGACTATTATATCAATTTTTTTGTTTTGGCATGAAAAAACTGATCAAATATGTCTTGTCCTTTGAACCGTTGCTCGATTATATGCATCCCAATCGAGGAAACTGAGTTGTTAAGCTGGCAACTGGATTTAGCTATTACCTTCATCAGCAATCATAAATAGAAATTCCTACCCAGTAAAAGGAAAAATATATTCCGATACTATTTGAAACAGGACAACTTTGCTATTCGTTTCGTTTTTGGTCGGAAAATGTCCTTGCGATCAACCAACTAGCTCAAAAAAGTCCTCTCCATTACCCAAGTAGTCTAAACATATCCTTCCCAATAATTGGACCAAATAAAGGGTAAAGGTCCAATTTTACCCTTGAACTATTTGAAATGGAACAATTTTATGTCTTTTCGTGATAAATAGACCCGGGACCTAATTCAAACAAAAAATTAGCTCATTAAATGAGTATTACCCAAGACCATATAAAAAACTATGAAACGTTCATCCTATCGATTTGGGACTCTATACCTCCCCCCCCCCCCCCACTTCCCCTCTCCCCCCTATGCCTAGGCTTGCAAACTGGAGGATAGACAATATAAATAAGGACCCAACATCGATAACAATAAGTTGAGACGGACCTGGCTCTCATACCATGATAAAAATATACCTTAGCCCTAACTCAACCGAAAAAGCTAGCTCAAATGGTAAAGATTGCCCAAGCTATATATAAAGTTCAAGAAACCCATCCATCGCCCCCTAGTAAGCATCTGCCAACTGGAGAGTGAGCAATCTATTTTGAGGGCCTAGCTTTGATACCATTATAAATGGACATTGGGTCTAACTCAACACAAAAGCTACCTCATGAGATGAGGATTGCCTAAAATCATATAAAGAGACCATGAAACTCTTATCCTTTCGATGTTGGACCTCCAGGATAGATTAGTCACGCTTGGTTGGCAACAATTGGCATGTCTAGGTATGCCGAGGTGATGAAATCCCATATTAGAGATGAATGAGTTCCTTAAACTCTCTGCATGGCTCGGAAAATCCTCACCTTATGAGCTAAATTATGAATTGAATAGGCCTATGGTTCATTTTTCATGGTATCAGAGCCAGGCCCCGAATGTTAGGTCTCCAGGATAGTTTGTTTGCACTCTAGTTTGGTGCTAAGGAAGGTGAATTCCACATCGGAGATTGATGAGTTTCTTGGACTCTTTATATGTCTTAGGAGTACATAAAGCCTGAGGTCGTTTGCAACTTTAGTTTATAAGGCCCTCAAGAAGATGCAAGAGACAATCACGCGATATATAATCCTTTGGTCTAGTCTAATACACTTTAAAGATATTTTGTAAAGCTACGCTATATTGCCCAACTAAAGCAAGAAGCATCTTCATATTTTCCCTTATATTTTTTTTCTTATTTGATGTAAGATCTTTGATGCAACTAAGTTTTTCAATGAACGATTTCCATAACGTCTTTTTCTGTTGAAATTTTTCCAACAACTTTTTTCTACAGATCTCCCAAAGGTTTTCTGACCCAAGCCATTTGCAATCTATCCACAGCTCAAAAAATCCTTGGTGCCAATATCTTGACCAATGAAATTTTTGAGTAAGTAACAAGAGTACCTATTGCTCCTTAGAGAAATCTTTTTCTTCTCTACCATTAGTTGTTGGGGGTCGATAGAGAGTATTTGATGGGCTCTTTCAAAAATTTCTCTATTATTCGATTAAATCTCTTAGACTCAAGGCCTTTGAAAATTTAATATGTATTTAGAAGGCACGTGCTTTGGCAGAGTAGAAACATTGAAGCTACAACGGACTTCTTAAGCTATCTAAGAGTTACCAGACCTTCAGAACTACATAGAGTAGGTTCGTCTCCCAGTGAAGTGAGTGGCAGGAATAAACTACTGAGAATTAATAACTACCAAAATTTTGCATTGTCCAATGAAAATTTGGCGAATGTTTTGACCCAATTGACATTTATATGCAACAGAACATATGTAACTTTATGATCATTCAATTGCTACCTTGTACCAAAATAATTTCGACAGAAGCTACACAAGTTAGTTTGGTCATCAAATATTCTCTGTCAAAACCATCAGGTGGTGGGAAGCAACACTCGTCACTCATTAGGAAGAAATGACTTGGAAGTTCTAGAATATTTTAGAGATTGGATTATATCAGAGCAAAGAAATCAAAGTCATTTAGATATAGACAAACTAGAGGACAAGCTACTTGAAAATGTATTAACAAATGGTTGCCCATCTGAATTTATCCATCCCTCCCCCTCCCCTTCCCCCAAAAAGTAGCCATGTAGTTTATATGGACCATAAAATACTTATTAGGGTATGCAAACCTTTAAAGGCTATATTCAAATTTGATTGTGTCCTTTTAAAACTTTAATTTAGTTGTTATTAAATGTAAGCGTTATTTACAAGTTTTAATTATAAACAAATTGTAAATTGTAAGTTAACAGATCTTCATGTTTAATATATTATGATATTATCTTAATGAAATATAAAGGTCCTAAGTTGTTGCGTTTTTTATGAAACTATTATGTTTAAAGGATATTTTAACTTTTACTTTCACTTTTTATAAATTAAAATTGTTTTTAGTTAGTTAAAATATCCATAAAATTCAAATAAAATTATATTGTATTATATATTGTAACAACTCGACTAGTCGTTTTACTATTTAGAATCCCATTCCTTTAAATAAAACTTCCCACGCTTTTCTTTGCTAATTTATGACTTGCGGAGGCGATTAATTTTGGAGCTAGAAGAGTTCTGAGTGAAAATAAAACCAATTATTTTCTTAAGGTTTACCTAAAAGGCTAAATTTGACTTCGGTCAACTTTCTCCGGGAAACGAATCCGGATTCATGGTTTGACGGTCCTGGAAAGTCCATGGAAAAATATGGGACCTGGGCGTACGCCCGGAATCGAATTCCGAGGTCCCTGTCCCGAGTACGGAATTTTTATGTAAAATTATTAAATCGAAGTTTTAAAGAATTAAAGAAAATAAGTATTTATTAAAAACCTAGGCATCGAGTTCGGATTCCAGTTCTGAAATTTTGTACAGGTCCGAAATATCAGCTAAGATCTTTCTGTAAAATTTGGTGTCAATCCGAGTAGTTTAAGGGCATTTTGACCCGTTGAAAGGGAATTAAGAACTTGAAGTTCAATAGGTTGGTTCAATTGGTTTTGTGGTTAGATTTCTCGATTTAGCAGTGTTTTGTGTGTTCCGAGGGTTCGAGTAGGTCCGCCTCATGATTTTAGACTTTTCGGTATGTTCGGGCTGGGCTCGGGAGCTCCGAGCGTCAAGTGGTCGAGGTTCCAGCAAAGTTGGGATTTGAAAAGGAACCATTTCTGCGGCTCTTGGACCGCAGAAGAGGTCGATCACACGCAGAAGCGAAGTCGACCAAGACCTGGGAAACTGCTGAAGCTGCCCGGTGACCGCAGACGCGGTCCCGCTTTTGCGACCCCTAGACCGCAGAAGCGGTCCAGCCCATCTTTGCCCCAGTCCATAGAAGTGGCCCTTTTATCGTTGAAGGGGGACCGCAGAAGTGGTCCAGCCCATCTTTGCCCCAGTCCACAGAAGTGGCACTTTTACCGTTGAAGCGGGACCGCAGAAGCAGAAAAAGCTGGGCAGAGAGGGTTCATTTAATTCGAACCCCAAGTCATTTTTCTCACTTTTCTCTCAACACTTAGGCGATTTTGGTGGTTCCAAAGAGGGAATTTCAACAAAACATCACAAGGTAAGTAATCCTCACTCATTCTTAGCTTAAATACATGAACATTAGATAGATTTAACACCAATAATCAAATAAAATCAAGGGTTAGAACCTAGGGTTTTGATAAAACTAAGATTTGACACCTAATTAGCTGTGTAATAAACTAAAACTCACATATTAGTAATCCTTAGGTTATAGAGAGTAATTTTGTTCGAAAAATATCGGAATCCGGGCGCGTGGGCTCGGGATTGGAATTTAAGAAACCTGCGAGAAAGGTTTGGAAATCACTTAAATTAGTTGAATTCAACTCGTAAGCACTTATTGACTAGTTGTTGCTTTATTTAACTAGTCGGTGCTCGTTCGGCTTCAAATTGAGGTTGGGCCTATTCTTGTTATTGAAAGAGCGCTTCGAAGCGAGGTGAGTCTTCTTTCTAGCCTTGTAAGAGGGAAATATCCCCATAGGATCAATAAAAAAAATGTATAATTGCTAAATGCGGGAGCTGCGTATGCACAAGGTGACGAGAGTCCTTGCGTAGCTATTACCATATTGATTGTCCGGGCAGTTTAGGACCCACATCATGTTTTATCTATGAATATCTATATATCATCATGCTAATGTGATCACCTAGGATATAATAGAGGCTTGAAGGAGAATAAAAGTAAACTTTTACACTGGTTGAACTCCTGTATGGAATAATTGAACATGTATTTCCTTCGTGTATATTCTTGATGCTTGCTTGTTATTTGTGGACCGGGTCGATCGCCTCGATATGAATTGATGCATCTATCGGCGCGCTGTCGACCATCGGCAAGTGCACATTTCCTTATGTTGGTTCAGGCCGTCGCCTCGGTATAATGTGTGCATGATTATTATGTGAAAACTTGTACTCACACTACTTGTTATTATACATTAAGCATGAAATTTATAAATCATGATATTGTAAAGACATGACTTATCTCTCTTGCCTTAAACATGTTGTTACTAGTAGCTTCCATGCTTATAAATAATCTCATATATTATTTGACCTTAGTAAGTATCAAGTAGACCTCTCGTCTTTACTTCTTCGAGATTAGGCGGGATACTTACTGGGTACATGATGTTTATGTACTCATGCTACGCTTCTGTATTAAAATGTACAGTATCTGAGGCAGGTGGATTGGTTACCATTCGGGCGCGCATCAGTGAGTTATCTTGGACTTCTACGGTGAGCTGCCACCTTTCATTGACGATCTACAGCCGAAGAAGTCATCTCTGCACTTTTGTTTTCTGTCTATCCTGATTCAGACAGTAGGATAGCATATTATTATTTTGTATATTCTCTACTAGTTGCTCGTAGCTATGACACCAGGTTCTGGCGCACACTTTAGTGGAGTAGTTTTGAGTTGTAATATTATGCCCCGACATTGATTACTATATCGGGTTTCTGAAACTCCTTTCTGGATGCTTATCCCCTTCTTAAAAATGTTGATGTTGTTAAATTTAGAAATGTTTTCGCACTTAGATTGTCCGGCAAGTTTGTTGGGCGCCATCATGACCTGTTATCGAAATGGGTCGTGACATATATATAATAATATATTTTTAAAACAAATTCGACCCTGCCCGATATATTTAGTTAGGTACTATTTCGGGCCAAATTTTAACCAGTTGGGATCGGAATGGGGGCCGGTCAAGACCATTAATAGCATTCCAGTAACCAGACCGATATTAAGATCGACTGTTATCAAGATTGGCCCAGAACACCCCGTTCCCTTAACACCCATAATACTAAGTTGGTTGCATGAGATTAGTTTTTCTAAAATCTGTATTTTGAATGTTACCTTATCATTCCAAATATATTCTATCGCATTAGTTTTAAAATAAACATTCAGGATTTTTGTGCAACACAATATTAGACTAATTAAACAATCACATTTCTGAGATGCATGAACGTATGCTTCAGGAAAGACCAGTCACTTGACTTATTTGAAACACATGTATACCTTGTAATATTTTTTGTTCCAAAAAAGCTTCATTTGCTGTGACTTCCACTCCTCTAGAGTGGCAATGCTCGAAGTTTGTATAGTTTGTGCAAGTGAATCATCTATCTCCTCTAGATTTGACCTTCTATAATAGTTAAACATGGGCTCACAGTATTGTTCTAAACTTTTGTGTAGGTAGTATTGTTGAGTTGTCCCACATCGGAGGGATTTGAGGTCCTTGGTCTCCATATATGGCTTGGGCAATCCTCACTTCATAAGCTAGTTTTTGGGGTTGAGTTAGGCCCAAGGTCCATTCTTATCATGGTATCAGAGCCAGGCCCATCCCAATTATTGTTGCCGATGTTGGGCCCCCATTTATGTTGTCCACGCTCCAGAGATCGGGGCGTGATGGGGGTGTTGAGTTGTCCTACATCGGAGGGATTTGAGGTCCTTGGTCTCCATATATGGCTTGGACAATCCTCACCTCATAAGCTAACTTTTGGGGTTGAGTTAGGCCAAAAGTCCATTCTTATCAAGTATCAACATAAAGCTGCTTTACTTCATAACAAAAGACACTATGTTTTTTTGTTCCTTCATGAACTTATAGACTACTCTCCACTGATTTTTAAGTGGCTACGACTCAAAAAAGTTATACAGCGGTACATCCTGAAACTCCAAGCCTTTTTATTAAGCAATAGTCAAAATAAGAGCTTTCCACTTCCTTTTTCACATATGTATCACATACTAATATGACCTGCTCTACCCCAAAACCTATTATTTTGCCCCAAGTATGCTAAAAATATCAAACATAATTATAATTGCATTTTCATTAGCTCCATGCTTAAGCTTTGAGCAACATTGGAGCCACACCATACGTAAGACTTGTCTCAGATTCCAAGAAATCAACACACTGAGAAAGTAATTATAGAGCAGAGTAATTACACTATGGGCTACATGGAGTATACCGCTATATGTCAGGAAGTCTGAATCAACTTAAAAAGAGGTGAGACATACTATAACTACTGCCCATTTGCCAATTCATTTTAAATGGACATATAATGTACTCGAATATGAAAGTACAAGAGGAGGGGAGGGGATGAATGGTCGATTTTTCTTTTTATATCCTAAGTAGTTGACTAGTTTACCAAACATTTGACTAGAATAAAACTAAAGATAGAAGTAAAGTGCATGTATTAAAGACACTCAGAATTTTTACCCTAGTTTGGATTCAATGTGAATCCTACTTTAGTCCCCTTGGCTGCAAGGGTATTCTCTCTTCAATGCTCCTTGAATAATTTCGCACAACTGTATTGACGTTATCCTTAACACCAACTCACTTTTGGTTCTAAGTACACTTATAATAATTGTGATACAAGGCCTCACCGAGGTTTTTTCTCTTTCTTTTCTCTACTGGTTTTATAGTAGACTACACTTAAATTACAATGCTTATTCAGAGTAGAACAAAGAGCATGAAGTTGATTTGATCAAAGTATATGATTCTTCCTTGATAATCTGCAACATATACTTGAGCTTTGGCTTGACTAATTTCAGCAAATTGTTGAGAGATCTGTGATCCCAAGGAAATTAATCGTTGGAGTTGAATATGTTATGATTCATTCCAAGAATAAGTGCGGAGCTTCCTAAGTTGATTCATGATTGCCACTTTTTCCTTCTTGAAAGAGAATCTCCTTATGTAAGAGGTCCTTAGATTATTCCTTGATCTAAGTGATTGATAGCTTTCCTTTGCGACGCATATCTGAGCATGCGTAATTTCAACAATCTACATCTCCTCAAATCTTGGTCCGTCCTTCTTTATACTCCGTCATCCTGGTTGTCATATCTTTTACATATTTCTTTATTCCTTGGCCTTCCTAATTTCTTGTTTATGTTGACAGATCTTTGCATTCTTTCTTTCTTTTACTCCTTCCTTTCTTGTCTTCTTTTGTACATCATTGATAGACTTGCTCGCATCTTTCCTTGCGTCTTGAGTGATCCTGCAAACGGCAACATATTATTTTTCTATATATATATATATATATATATATGCTAGCTATAAGATTATATTGTAGATTTTACAAGCACATAAATATGTTGCCGAAAACCAACTCATTACCTAATTTTTAAAAATTAGACATATAAAGTGGTAAAAATTACACGGGATATCCTATTTGGTCGCCCTCATTTAACTTATTCCAATTTTTTAAAATACTTTTAACATGTACCAACTTTTTAAAAAACTTCAGCCCCCTTTCTCCTCCTCCTTGCTTTGCAACTCCCTCGAATCATATACAGGAGAATCTCAACTAAAGTTGAACCTGAGGACGTTCTTCCCATGCAGTGATACTATATAAATGAACACTTTCTTCCTGGTCTCTTAACATCAGTCTCCTTTTACTAGTTTGTTTTAGTTTAACTGGACTCTAACACCCACAGAAAATAGCTAGGATCTGCACAATCTCCTGAATACTTTAGAACATAGAATCTGGCACTTTAAATTTTTTAACCTCTTTTTTCTCCTCTATTCAGCTTCATCTGACCATGAATAACCACGACGTCCAAGTTTGTTCTTAGTGCTATAAAGTTGTAGTATTAACATGCCTTGTCATTGTAGTCTTAAAGAAAATAGAGTGGCTCGATCTCCTTGTTAGACATATGGACTTGTACTACATACATATGGACAATATATGGATTAATTATATATTATGTGCTATCTTTTGGTTTGGCCTAAATTAGTGGACTTTTGGACATTATTATTAAGAAGGTCAATACATTGTCATATAAAGTGTAGAGACTAATTTTGTGTAGATACCCATAAAGAGTAACCTTAGTTAATGATGGGCTAACTAAGGTTACATGCATGTAACTAAGGTTACATGCTTATAAATAGGGGTTTATGGTTCCCATTTGATGCAAGACCATTCTTTCTTCTTCTTCCCATACAATTTAGAAAGACTCTACATTGTCTTGCACATCAAGTGGAAAGCCAAACCCCGGACGAACTCCAAGCCGGATCAAGGAGCTTCCACCTATGGATTCAGGTACGCTTCCGCTTATGTTTTAGTTCCAAATAATTCGATATGAAGTCTACATTTTTTATAGTCGGATTTATTCCAACAATTGGTATCAGAGCCAACTTCATATTGGGTTACTTGGAAATCAAATTGCTTGTAAAATCAATTGTTAAAGTTTGATCTAGGATTGTTCGTGGACTTTGTTTTGTTTTGTTTTTTTTAACCCAATCAACCAATTAAGTTTACTGCATGCCTACGTTTTGGATTTTATTATATGATGACATGATTTAATGTTTTATTGATTCTTGAATGGCATATAAATCATTCAAAATAGTGATTTGATTGACATCATGTATTCGATTTGGGTGTGGAACTCTTAAAGTTGAAACTGCCATAATTTTATGGATTACAATTTACATATGGTATTATGTTCCTGCTGCTTATTCCTTTTAAAATAATCCGTAAAACTTTGGATACGATTCTAGATAATTTCAGAATAATCTTGTGGGAAGATTATTTTCCGGTTATGAAAAACAAAATGAAATATTTCTTGGGTTGCCATCGTTTACACGAATTAAGCTTTAAGGAAATAAAATCTTGCAATTGTTTGTTTCTCTGATTATTTTAAAAAATTCATATATATAAGATCCATACATGCTTTGGTTTGTTATGTTTTGATTACATGATTATGAATTATTTTATTCAACTATTTCTATAGTTCATGTGTAAATTTTGTCAATAGTTGAATTTTTACAATTAAATCATGATTTTTTTAAAAAAAAGATTATCTTTGAAAAACCAAGTTACTGCAACTGATCAGGAACCCTTCAAAGATGTAGTATTTCTGGCAATTTAAGAAAGAGAAACGTTTTTTTTAATTAAGACAATTAATTCAAGAAACATTTTTTTATTTAAGAAAGAGAAACGTTTTTTTTAATTAAGACATTAATGAAGACAATTAATTAAAGAAACGTTTTTCCATTTAAGAAAGAGAAACGTTTTTTTAATTAAGACATTAATGAAGACAATTAATTAAAGAGACGTTTTTCCATTATTAAAGAGAAATATTTTTTTTAATTAAGACATTAATGTAAAATTAATTAAAGAACGTCTTTCATTAATTAAAGAAACATTTTTCATTAATTAAAGAAACGTTTTTCATTATTAAAGAAACGTTTTAAGTTTTCAGATTTTAATTGTACATTAATGTTTTGTCCATTAATATTCAGATTTTACATTATATACATGTAATTTTCGACTGAGATTCAATATATGGCTTAAAGAACTAATTAATTTTGCATCTCATATTTTAAATTAATCAATTGAAATATTATGTTACCACAGTAACCTCTTTTGTGAAGATTGATTGATTTTAAGATATAAGATGACTATGTATGTTCGTATTCCATGCGTTTAACACCGGCCCAAAGGAAGGTTGTTATTTGGCAGGAATTCGAGCATGCTTGTGGTGATAAATATGTGACAATTATTAAGTTTTTCATGTGAATATTAAGTCGGCCCAAAGGAAGGCTTGATATTTGACAGGAGTTTATTGTCAATATTGGATTACTACACCAAGAGTACCAATTACAAGTTGATTTTCTGTCCAAAAACTAAAGTCAATGTTGTGCTAGGTATCTTGTAATGGGATTTGCCTATTTTTGAATCTATATACAAAAGTTAAAATTCAAATAATTGTAAGCATGTTTTAGTTGTCCTTGTTCTATTTTCAGTGAATTCTTCAGCTGCTACAATATCTGCGAACATTAACAGCATTCCTGTGCTTAATGACACAAATTTTAAGGAATGGAAAGAAAAATATGATAGTTCTCGGTTGCATGGATCTAGACCTTGCACTTCGGATTGAGAAACCTACTACTCTTCAGGATACATCTTCTTCTGATGACAAGAAGGAGATGGAGAAGTGGAAACGCTCAAATCGCATGAGTCTTATGATCATGAAACGTGCAATTCCAGAATCTTTTAGGGGAACTATGACTGAAGAAAATAATGCCAAAGTTTTCCTTGAAGACCTTGAAAAGCGTTTTGCACAAAACGAAAAAGGCGGAAACTAGTACTCTTTTGAGTAAACTTGTTTCCATGAGGTATAAAGGCAAAGGAAACATAAGGGAGTACATTTTAGAAATTTCTCATATTGCTTCGAAACTAAAGTCACTCAAGTTGGAATTACCTGAGAAACTGCTTGTGTACTTAGTTTTGATCTCTCTCCCTGCACAATTTAATCAGTTTAAGGTCAGTTACAACTGCCTAAAGGAGAAATGGACTCTTAATGAACTCATTTCACATTGTGTGCAAGAGGAAGAAAGAATAAAGCAAGATAAGACAGAAAGTGCTCATTTGGCATCATTTTCTAAAGACAACAAGAAAAGGAAAAATAAGGAAGTTGCGGTCTCAAGGCCCCAGAAGAAGCAACATAAGGAAATTAAGGTTGAAACTATAGAATCGGGTTGCTTTTTCTGTAAGGGGACTAATCACAAGAAGAAAGATTGTACCAAATATCACGCTTGGCGTGCGAAAAAAGGGTTGCCTGAACTGCCGAAAACCAAGTGATGGTGAAAGATACATCTATGTCGGTGACGGCAAAGGGGTTGAAGTTGAGGCTATTGGAAATTTAAGGCTATTATTTAAGACTGGTTTTTATTTGGATTTGAATGAGACTTTTGTTGTACCGTCTTTTAGACGGAATTTAATTTCTGTTCCCAAATTGGACATATCCGGTTATTCTTGTTCATTTGGTAACAATAAAGCGAGTCATTTTCAAGGTTCAAATCTTATTGGTACTGGTCTTTTATCAGCATATGATAGCCTATATTTGTTTGACATAATAACCTCACATAACGAAACTTTGCATACAAGTTCTAGTGGTACCAAAAGAAAATTATCTAATGAGAATTTTTTATCACTCTGGCACAAGCGTTTAGGTCACATATCCAAACGAAGAATTCAGAAACTCGTGTCAGATGGAATTCTTGATTCTCTTGATTCCTCAAATTCGGATATTTGCATTGAGTGTATCAAGGGTAAACAAACAAACAAGACGAGATTAGGTTCCCAGAGAGATTCAGATGTCTTAGAATTGATACATACGGATATTTGTGGGCCATTCCCTACACCTTGTAGAAATGGTCAACAATACTTTATCACATTTATAGACGATTACTCTCGTTATGAATACCTATATCTCATTCATGAGAAGTCCCAATCTATAGACGTGTTCAAATCATATAAGGCCGAAGTTGAAAATCAACTAAGCAAAAGAATTAAAACCGTTAGATCTGACCGTGGTGGTGAATACTATGGTAGATATGATGGTTCAGGTGAACAACGTCTAGGGCCATTTGCCAAATTCCTAGATGAGTGTGGGATCGTTCCTCAGTACACTATGCCAGGCAGTCCTACTATGAATGGTGTAGCTGAGAGACGAAATCGGACACTAAAGGACATGGTGAGAAGTATGATTTGTCATACTACTTTGCCAGACTCACTCTGGGGAGAAGCATTGAAAACCGCAACATATATTCTTAATAGGGTTCCAACTAAAGCTACAATCAAAACCCCATATGAACTTTGGACCGGACATAAGCCCAGTATAAAGCACTTACACATTTGGGGTTGTCCAGCTGAGGCAAGGCCTTACAGGCCAAATGAAAAGAAACTGGATTCTAAAACGGTTAGTAGCTATTTTGTTGGATACTCTGAAAGATCCAGGGGGTATAAGTTCTATGATCCCACTTCTAGAACTATTTTTGAGACGGGTAATGCTCGGTTCTTTGAGGATATTGAGTTTGGGGGGTGGGGAGATAAAATTAGAAATTTTGTCTTTGAGGAAGAACATGTGTCTTTTCCTTCAGTTGTTGATCTTGATCAGGGTGTTCTCATTCCTGACACGGATCACACAACTCCAGTTCAAGACAATCTTGATAATCTCCCTAATCAAGTTCCTGATATCATTAATGAAAATCAAACTCAACAACCTTAAGAACCTGAAGTGCCATTAAGGAGACCCACTAGAGAGAGGAGAAGTGCAATTCCGGACGATTATGTTGTATTTCTCCAAGAACAAGAAAGTGGCATTGGACTTGAGGAAGATGATCCAATCAACTTCGGTCAAGCCATGAAAGGTTCTAACTCTCAAAAGTGGATTGATGCAATGAATGATGAGATGAAGTCTATGAGTAATAACGGCGTTTGGGAGCTTGTTTCATTGCCCGAAGGTGTTAAACCAATTGGTTGCAAATGGATATTTAAAACCAAGAAGGATTCAGAGGGCAATGTCATTAGGTTTAAAGCTCGCCTTGTCACAAAGGGCTACACTCAAAAGGAAGGCATTGATTATAAAGAGACTTTCTCTCCAGTTTCATCGAAAGACTCTTTCAGGACAATAATGGCACTAGTAGCACATTTTGATCTTGAACTTTATCATATGGATGTTAAGACAGCGTTTCTCAATGGTGACATTGAGGAATCAATTTATATGGTGCAACCTGAAAACTTTGTTTCGGGGGACTCAAAGAAAAGGGTTTGCAAATTAAAGAAATCCATCTATGGCTCAAGCAAGCTTCCCGTCAATGGTATCACAAGTTTCATGAAGTCATTACATCTTTTGGTTTTGAACCAAATATTGCTGATGACTGTATATACCATAAGTTCAGTGGGAGCAAACATATTTTTCTGGTTTTATATGTCGATGACATACTGCTTGCCAGTAACGATATAGGATTATTACGCGAAACTAAGAAATTTCTTTCAAAGAAATTTGAAATGAAAGATCTTGGTAATGCCTCTTTTGTATTAGGAATTCAGATACATCGAGATCGCTCCAAAGGTGTTCCCGGTCTGTCACAAAAGAGCTATATCGATAAGGTTCTTAAAAGATTTGGCATGCAGGATTGTAAACCAGGCGACACCCCTGTTGCTAAGGGAGACAAGTTTAGTCTCAAACAGTGCCTAATGAATAGTTTTAAAACCATAGAAATGGAGAAGACACCTTATACTTCGGCTGTAGGGAGTCTGATGTATGCTCAGGTATGCACACGACCTGATATCGCATACATTGTTGGGATGATGGGCAGATATCTCAACAATCCGGGAATGGAACATTGGAAGGCAGCCAAAAGGGTCATGCGGTACTTACAGAGAACAAAGGATTACATGCTCAAATATCGGAGATTGGACCAGCTTGAGATCATCGGGTACACCGACTCCGATTTTGCTGGATGTCAAGATAGTCTGAAGTCTACATCAGGCTATTTCTATATACTTGCTGGCGGTGCTATCTCTTGGAGAAGCATCAAGCAAACTCTTACGGCGACTTCCACCCTGGAAGCGGAATTCATGGCATGTTATGAAGCATCCAATGAGGGATTATCGCTGCGAAATTTTGTTAGTGGACTGCGCATAGTAGACAGTATCAAAAGGCCACTCGGGCTATTATGCGACAACAGATCAGCAGTCCTTTATGCTAACAATAACAATAGTTTGACGAAGGCAAAGCATATGGACGTCAAGTTTCAGGTTGTTAAAGAAAGAGTACAAAATATACAATTATGTATTGTCCAGTACATTCGGTAATTCAGTCTTTAAGGTTTTATCTGCAGATATTCAGTCTTAAAGTTTTATGTACTCTTATGGTTTATGATTGATCTCAATAAAGTGAACCAGTTGGAAATAGACATTCTATTTCAGACGACACTTTATATTATTTCCATGCTACACACCTACACTTGATCCTTGCCGTTGGTTATATTGATATATGTGATCAATGTTGGGTCTAGTTACGCAAGAGTAACTAAGATCTCTTAGATCCTATGTTGATATGATTGATGGACCGGATTGATCATGACAATTTTATTTTGATAGCAATATTGAGCTCATAAAGTTATAATGTAACATATAATACTAAGGTTTGTACATATGCATGAGTATATCATCCAAGTGGGAGATTGTTAGACATATGGACTTGTACTACATACATATGGACAATATATGGATTAATTATATGTTATATGCTATCTTTTGGTTTGGCCTAAATTAGTGGACTTTTGGACATTATTATTAAGAAGGTCAATACATTGTCATATAAAGTGTAGAGACTAATTTTGTGTAGATACCCATAAAGAGTAACCTTAGTTAATGATGGGCTAACTAAGGTTACATGCATGTAACTAAGGTTACATGCTTATAAATAGGAGGTTATGGTTCCCATTTAATGCAAGACCATTCTTTCTTCTTCTTCCCATACAATTTAGAAAGACTCTACATTATCTTGCACATCAAGTGGAAAGTTAAACCCCGGACGAACTCCAAGCCTGATCAAGGAGCTTCCACCTATGAATTCAAGTACGCTTCCGCTTATGTTTTAGTTCCAAATAATTCGATATGAAGGTTACATTTTTTTATAGTCAGATTTACTCCAACACTCCTATCATTGTATTCAAAGATACTATCGAAATTAGTTACTCATATGTCTTTTACAAGACAAAGCACGTGAAGAACACTACTTGTTTACTTCTTTCAATCTTTTCAAGTTTGTTGGAAATTTTTGGAATCCGAGATCATCTATATTTTCAGGTGAATGTACATGCAACAGTTGATCAACCTCGAAACACCAAAAACAGTAGGGATTTCCTGAAATTCGCCAGTTACAAAACAAAAATTTTATTTCTAGAACTGAAGTTCGCCAGTTACAAAAATAAAAACTTCATTTCTAGAACTAAAGTTCGCCAGTTACAAATAAACACTTCAGCTTTAGAGCTGAAGTTCGACAGTTCCAAAACAAAAACTTCAGCTCTGGAGCTGAAGCTTACAAACAAAAACTTCAGCTCTAAAGCTGAAGTTTGCCAGTTACAAACAAAAATTTCAGCTCTTGAGCTAAAGTTCGATAGTTGCAAAACAAAAACTTCAGCTCTAGAGCTGAACTTCAAGCCCGACTACTAGAATGCTGAAGTTTTGCGTGATTACCTTTGGTACTTCAGTCCCGTATGCCGAAGTTATGCGAATAAACAAGTACGCTTGCAATTTTTTTTACAAAGCGGGCACAAATTAAAATGTAACACAAAAAACGGATATAAATACAAATGCCCCATTAACAAGCACATTTTGCGGAATTCCAATTCATAGTCCAATTTTTAATTCGAACATATCTAACAAAAAAAACCCATTGTAGATATAGACCTAAAAGAATGTGATTCCTAACAACTTATTCTTTGATTCTTTTATTTAATTTTTGTCTGCAAAGTTTATAAAAATGCTCATCTGATACAGTGATATGAAATATCAGTATCCCAAGTAGTTGCATGACTTCGATATCTTGAGATGTCCACTTTTCTTCGCACAGGATGTGAACGTTGAGTAAAAAATCTAATAAACATTTCATACCAATAACATCAATTTCCCATTGTATTGGAGTGTTCTCACTGTTTTTTATATTTTCCTTTTCTTTTAAAATAACAAAATAGTGCTTTGCAGTACAAATTTTTAGTAGCTTTACACACAATGAGAAAAATCATTTATATATTCTCATCTGATGCCATGACTTAACTTTTGGATCGATATTAAATTGGAGTGGAAAAGACTGCGTTCTTCAAATTTAGTCTCTAATAATTTGTTCAATTTCAATATACATTGAACCCTCGTCGGATAAGAAAAGATATACTATCAGATATATCGCAACCAAATTCATTTTTAAGAGCCTCTTTGGATGAGCTTAAAAGCCGGTCATTCCACCTTTTAAGTTATTTTTTTAGCTTATTGAGGTGTTTGACAAACTTAAAATTTACATAAAGGTTAAATATTTTTAAGCCAACAACTCCAAATTAAACCAAAAGTGATAAGTTGGTAATCTCGACTTTTTTTTTCTAACTTAAAAGCCATCCCTCTTTGACCAAGTATTTTATATTGCTATCCCTAATACTTATGTATAATTTTCAAAATACCTCAATCTTTTCTTTTTCTCTTTTCCTTTGCTGTGTCTTCCAAATTCCATCACTGCCGAACTCTTTTGGTTTTGGATTCATGAGAGTGAAAAATAGTGTTTTGTTCTTTGTTGAGTTATTCAACAGTATTTTGTTCTTTGTAGAGTTATTATCCCTTTTACTTTTTCTAAATCCAAAATTATCCTTCCCTTACTAATTAATAAACCACGTGTCATCTCTTCTGCAGTTCCCCGAAATTTTATCAATTTGTTTGAAGTTGTAAACGTAAAGCCAATTGTAGCTTTGTAAATGTTAGATACATTTAATATTTTATATACATTGTTTTGTTTTAGTTTCTTTTTGGTTCCATAACATTTTTTATAAAAATATTGATGTTGAATCCCTCATTTTTTTAAATTGGTGAAACTATTTTCCAAATCAAAATTTTCAATGAGTCAACATGTTAACAAAGCATTTGAAGTTATGAGCCGAAAAAATATTTTTTGGTGAATAATAGATTATTTCATGCTATTTAAATAAATAATTTATATTTAGGCAGTCAGTTTAAATTGAAAATGAACAAATTTTAATTTTTTATATGTATTACATTAGAATAAAATATTATCATAATCATTTTTTTAGAGTGTTAACAACTTTAAGGATATTTTAGTCATTTTAACAGAAACAAATGTTTACCAACACTTATTTACCAAACACTTCAACATCTTTTAAAGTTTCAACACTTTTATCCTAACACTTAACTGCTTATTTATAAAACAAGCTCCAACATTTAAATGAATTTTTAAGCACTTATACTTAAAAGCTACTTTTTTTAAGCAAATTCAAACAAGCTCAAAATCATCATCTTATTTGAGGAAGTAGCCATGGAAGATTGTATACGAAGATTATATCAACTATATACTATAGGAATTTGTGTGAAGACGACCTTCTTTTTTATTAATTATCAAAATTTTGTGCCTTGATGTTTCAAAACGAAATTGTTAATTCATTATTGTAGAGGTGATAACACTGGTTGACACTGTGAAACTTGTATGAATCGGAATTTGGTCAACCGCAGCCTATGGTGAGTATTATGGGTGGCTGAAAACCCACGAGTCGGCACTAGGGTACAACCTAGAGGCGGAAAGAAATATGTCGTTGCCTCAACATTAGATCCGCCAGGGCAAATATATCATAGTCTGTTGTCCTCATAATTAAGGGATACCTCTCAGTATATAAGAGGGGTTAGAATCTTGTAACAAAAACACAAGATTATTATCAATTTTCCTCTTTTGACTTTTATCTCTCTACCACACACACACTCTCTCTGTATTACTATTATCTCTCTTCCATAATCATCCTAGAGTTTATTATCTTTGACTAATATTTACCCCATAAAACCAACAATGGCGGAGAAAGAAGCGATGTTGAAGATGATAGGAGATGCCTCAAACAACCTCCTAAGTTCGCTCAACGAAGCCAGTAGGGAAGACACCGAGAATACAACACCATGAGCTACACCGGAGGGGGAGATCTCACCCTCTCCACATGAGGTTCTGACGATTTTACGTGAAAGAGGAGCTTCCACGTCCAGAGCGAGAGAAACATGGCAGCAATCAAAAGGCTACTAGAGGAGTGGTTGACAAGTGCTCTGAGCAACATGCTCGAAAAATCCCCTTAAGGAAATGCCGAAGACTTACCGACGACAGAAACCGCAGCTACCACCGGCGAGCCAGGCGCTGCACGAACGAGTAACACCCGCACTGCCATTGATGTAAGTGAAGATGCACTCGCGGCCATCCTAAAGAAAATGGGAGAAATGGAAAACGAGAACAAAGTACTTCATGATCAAATGAAAGAGTTCCAGGAAAAGGGTCGACAAAATACTGGCGCCTTTAAACTACTACCAAAATGCAATATGGGTCGATATGTCGAACAACCATACTGCGAGGAGCTGCTCCTCACCCCATCTTGAAAACAATCAAAATGTAGCCACACTTGAGAATATACGATGGGACCATGGATCAAGACAATCATCTAATCCACTACGTCAATGCAGTAAAGGGCAATAACCTGTCAAAAGAACAAGTGCCATCTGTGTTGCTAAAAAAGTTCGGCGCGACTTTGATAGAAGGCGAAGTAACATAGTATTCCCAGCTGCCAACACGATCGATATCAACATTTAAGGAGATGGCGGACAAATTCGTTACCGCTCATGCAGGAGTAATGAAGGCTAAAGCTAAGGTCAACGACAACTTCAATAAGAATAATTCAATAATAAAAGAGGTAACATGACAATAACAGAGATATCACCTTCAACTAAGCATATAAAAGTAATCTTGATGAATAAAAGATTGAACATGTATTAACAATTTCAAATGAAGCATGTAAGCGTAAACTTAACATGGAGGATATAATATGATATTTCAATTACTTCAATTAAGCCTAGGAGTCTAACGGGTCAAATAACACATATAAGCTCATGTATACACTTGTCACCTAGTTAAAAGAAATGGGTCGGATCGGTTTAATAGGTAAAAAAACCCAAACAAGTTGTTAGCCCAACTGATCCACGTGGACAAATGAAAAACTGTCACATCGGTTGAGATGCAAACATGGATTTTCGTTAGTCGTGAGGGTAAATTAGATATTAAAAATAACGTCGTGTATATATTCAGACGGATAGATGGACGGTGGACTTTTATAAATCATTTACCATACAACAGGGGTACTTTTGGCCCTTTTTTGAATTTAAAAAGTTATTCTTCATTTTGAAAGTTGATCGTGGGGTAGATGAAAAATTTTATTGTGTGACTCGCACCATTGATATTAGTTGTGTGAGGTTCTTTTTTCTTATAAATTCATAAATCTCAATCTTATATTTTTGGGTCAATAAAAATTTAGGTCCACAAATTATAGGATAAAAAAATATATTATATTATTAATATCAATTGTATAAAATACAAAATAGAATTTTCCGAAATAGACTGGTGAGGAGAACGTTTCTCCCCAATTACAAGCTGTTGTCACTTGTCACCTGTAACTTTCACGAGCTAGGATGTCCTTCCTTTTATCACAAGAAATGGACCACCACCAATATAAGCTGTATGTATGCAGTACCAGCTTGTTGTGTCTTTTCCTATTCTTAGCCACGCGTGTTTATGACTCGGATTTTACCTAAAAAGAAATCAAATCAAGTAAATTAATTTTTTAAATATTAAAATTAAATCAAATTAATTAAGTTAATTTTTTTTCAATTCGGTTTATGTCGATTTTATGACTTTTTCGATTATTTGTCAGTTTTTCTTAAATATAAGACATACACTTAGAGGTGACATACTTTGAACAAACCTGAAATCCAAATCGAAATCCGAATTTTTTGAATTTTTGGTTTGGATTTTTGGATTACGGATTGGATTTGGATATAATTTTTAAATTTTGGATTTCTAATTGGATATTGGATTTGGTACTTCGAATTATTGGATATCCGAAATCCGAAATTCTTATACTTTATATTTAGTCCATTATTCATATGTGAATAGTAATAAGTTCAATATGATACACATGAGATATTATCATATATATTCAATATTAATTAATAAGTTATTATGAGAATACTTTCCATTTGGACATGGTTTTACTATTTCTACTTCTTATCTGTCATATTAACGTCTCTATTGTATTTTTATTTAATTTTTTATATGATAATTTCATTACTTTAATATTTTATTTGGATGATTGAGGTGAAAATGAAGAACTTTTCAGGCAGTTTAACATGAGTACTTCATTTGGATATTCATTTTTGTAAAAAGAAGAAACATCTCAAGTTATAAGCTCAAAACTGAAAATTCAAAATATCCAAACCGATTAATCCGAATTCAAACTTAAAAAATCCGATTCATTCCGAACTTATTTGGATTGTCTCGTTAATCCGAAACTGAAAATCCAAACGAAATTTCATATGCAATCCGAATTGCCCGAACGTCCACCCCTACATACATTACCAAACATACATTTCGTCGACCACATTTTCAACTTAACACTATCAAATCAATTGTCCTTTGAGAAATTTATTATTTACCAAGATATATTAATGATAATTGAATCAAATAGTGATGAATAATTTAAGGAATCAATTAAAAATATACTGTTATTTTTAATATGAAATAGATTCTTACACTTAAAAAAAACTACCAACTAAACTAGAATGTAAATGAAAAGAACTCTACTAGAAATGCAAACGATTAGTATTTAGTATAAAATTTCTAAAACTTTGTATGAAAATATAGTACATATATATAGGTATAATAATAACTTTAGAAATAGTTACCCCTCTATTCGGTTTGGTTCGTTTTTTTAATTAAAATCATCAAATTAGATGTGATCGGTTTTTAAATTTCAAAACCAAAATCAAACCAAACTAAAAAATATCGATTTTTTTGAACGATTTAATTTAATTTTTGATTTGGTTCAAATTTTCGAAATTTTATGAACACACCTAAATTCTTAGCCCTGCGGTGCGTACGAGCTACGACCTCTTTTAACCTTAGGTCCAGGGAGAGGTCCATTATGCTACCTTTTACTTTCTTTTGTTCATTTTTTCCTCTTCCTAGATTATGCTGTCCTTGTCTAATATACAAGGTCCACGTCGACATTATTGTTGGTTAAAATATTTTGTTTCGGTCAAGAAAAAATTGATAGTCACGGCTCGCATCAACTGTAAGACATCGTCTATTTTAACCCAATCATAGCATTCAAGGGATGCATCCGGTGCATTAATTACGGATTCCCGTAAACTCAATAATTTTTATCTTAATTTTATATTTGTATTGAAAATTTTATTAAATATATAAAAAATATTTTATTTAGAATTGTTCGTTAATACAATTATTATAGTAATTATATTACAATTTTATTTCAACCAAACATATAATAAATTTATTTCAAATTTAATTTCAGGATTAATTATCCCTTATTTTTGATACAAAACGAACCCTTAATGTGGAACACTTCAGAACGTGTATACCTCAGCCTAGCTCCTTGTAGGTCCACCAATGTTTGCCTACTGTCGGCATATTAGATTAGGGATAGAATAATAATATGTTTAGTCATAAGCATTTTTTAAAGGCAGCTTCAAGTAATTTTAAAAAATTAGGTTACAAAATTCAAAAGAGAGATGTGTTTAAATTCGTCAATAGAGTCACTATTATGAACAAAGGTCATGACATTTATTCTATCCCTATATCTCCATGCGTCGGCAAAACTTCTTTTTTAAATATCTACAAATTAAAAAAAGAAAAAGGCAATAATAGAGGCATCTTTTTTCGTTAGTTTTCATGGCACACAGATATTGTATAGTAGTTATTCACACTATTGATTCTCCCTTTGAAAGTAGAAACTGGTATTGAATCACAAGCGCGGCTCAATGGAGTAGGTGGCCTAAAGCCAAATCTTAACGTGAGGCCTTAAACATATTTAATAAAAAATTTATATTTTTCTTTTTGACATTTATTTTTTAGCCTTTGCAGGTGCAAAATTGCTAATTATTAATTTTGTGATCAATTTTCGGTCAATTTTGCTACTTTTTCGGACACAATCAATATTTTATTCGCTCAAAAAATACAAGTGAAATGATACTAAAGAAAGAAGATACAAATACCTTAAAAAATAAAAAAAATAAGGTGTATTTAAATCCTGAATATTAAGCCTTCTTTTATCGGGTGAAATTCTCCCCCAAATGAAGTACCCCGCGGATGTGGGGTGAACTTTTGACGTATTTAACAATCTATATTATTATAAAAGCATGAATCTTAAAGTCGGATTACCAAAATATCCTTAAAATATTAGGCATAATAACTCATAATAAAAGAACATAATTGGAATTCTAGACATTAGCTTTATAATCCTATTAGTTTTAGGACATAATACTATGTATTAAGATTCTACACGATTACCTTTAAAAATCTTATTAGTATAATTATTTTCTCATATAGATATTAGCCTTGTAATCCTATTACTTTTAGGATGTACTTATGAATTTTAATTAATATCCATGGAATTGATAACAAGTTGATCGACCATAATTGGTTAATGGTTACCAAACGCATAATAAAATATTTTAAGAATATTTGTTTAGTTACAACTTTTAAAAAATAGAACCAGATACAACCATAATATAACTATTAATACGAAGTTGTACATTAAGCACTTGAATTTAATCATTATATTTCACTTTTATTTTTTATTTTTTATTTTTTGCACTTATTTAATAAGCGTCTCTAAATGAAAAGAATGTGGAGGATTTCCGTGAGCATGTCGGCCCCAAAACTTGCAGATGGACAGTAACCATTTCTGAAAAGGTAAAATTAAAAATAAAAATAGAAATATATCTATCTATATCTATATTATTATAAAGGCATAAATAAAATATTAAATTACAAAAATAACCTTTTAATATTAAATATAATAACTCACAATATAATAAAAGAGCATAATTGAAATTCTAGATATTAGCCTTGTAATCCTATTAATTTTAGGACATAATACTACATGTAATCCTGCATGATTACCTTTAGGAATTCAATTAGTATAATTATTTTCGGACATAGATATTAGTCTTGTAATACTATTACTTTTAGGATATACTTCTTAAAAATCCTATTACTAATTTAATTTGAAAATATATTATATTATTTAAATTTATTTAGAAATAGGAGAGCCTATATTATTATAAAAGTACAAATATAATATTAAGAAACCAAAATAGCTCTAAAATATTAAATAGAATAACATAGGGAAAAGACATAGTTGTGATAATATTTTTTTGGACTATAATAACTTCTACATAATTTTTTTAATGTTTAAGATTTTAAGATCAATATAATCTTATCTATTGAATTCTTATTAAAAATATATAGAAATGTATAATAAACTAATTTTATAAGAGTTTTCCATATTAGTAATACATTACCACTTTATAATATTCAATACCAAAAAGATAAAAATAATGCTAAACAGACGGCATAAAGCGTTGAAATTGAGAAAAAAATTTCCAAGATAATATATTATTATATTATATTTGAAGTGCTTTCCTATTCAAATAAGAAAATTATTATTAGTTTTTAGTGTAATATAGAAAATTATACCCAATTATCAAAGAACAACTAAGAAAACTGTTAGGAATATAAATGTGTGAGAAAAGAAAGAAAAATGTTAATAAGGGGCAACATTACTAGTGATTTTGCAAATATAAAGATATAAACGCGGAATGTCATCTATTTTTTTACTCTTTGAAAATAAGATTTATGGTGGATAAAATTATAAGCACGATTAAATATTAAAATATGGGATGAACTAATATTAAGAATCAAATTCAACAGAAAATAAATTATATTATATGTTAAAATCCAATAATTAAATCTTTCAATTAATTATTTAGGAAGAGAATCCAATTAAATTATGTGATAAATTAATTATATGAGTAAAATTATTTTTCAAGTTGAAAAAAATATAATATTAAGAAGGTCATACAAGAGTTTGAGGAAGCACAATCAAAGCAAAATCCTGAACAAAATAAGCTTTCAAGGCTATATTATAAAAAATCGATCATGCTATAGCGAGATTATCCTTTTCAAATGCCTCCATGCGGAATCAAAATTATATTGCTATGTCATGCATTACTTGAAAATGTCAGATCCGGAGGCAGGATATCGTTAGCAATAAGAACAAGTGGTGTACCAACAACGATTTTATTATGAGGTCATACAACTCACTTTAGATTAATACACCCCATTTAAATAACTGAAATAACCATCACAAATATATCAAATCAGATCTATAGTACTATTTTTATAAGGAAAGCAAAAGTGATAATATGGGATGAAATACTTTTGGCTAAGCGTCAGATGATCGAATCAATTGCCCATAGTTTTAGCAATATATCTGATATCAATGACCCCTTTAGTAGAAAAGTACTAGTTTGGAAGGTGATTTTTGTCAAATCCGATCAGTTGTTCCAAAATTGACCAAAGCATAAACTATACAAGCTAACTTGCCAAAGTTATACTTATGATCTCATATGAAAAATATTCAAATGATAAGAAATATAAAAGTAAGAACCGATCCAACATTCAATGACTTCTTGCTTCGCATCAGAAACAAAGAAGAGCGTCCAATAAAAGATGATTTAGTTTTTCTAAAATACTTGGTTATCAACCCCAATGGTAATAGAAGTGAATTTGATAAAAAAATATCTTCATCGTTAGATTAAAACGTAATTTTTACAAATTACATGTATAATAGAAATTAAAGAGCTATCTTAGCTAGTAGAAAATAATATATTGATCAGCTAAATAAAACGTTGGTTGCTAAGTTTTACGGTAAAAATAATTTTTTTTTACTTTTGACTCAATAGAAGATGATTCCAACAATAACTACCAAGAAGAATACTTAAATGCTTTAATATCAGTTGGCCTTCTATTGAACATATTTGTTGTCAGGTTCATTATCTCTTACGTGTGTGTGTGTCTATATATATATAATAGACTAAGTTAAAATTGATCTTCCATTTAATATAGGTTTATGCCCGTCATGCTAATGAAAACTTAGATTCGCTAAATAACTTATGTAATAATACACATATGGTATATAGAAGTCTTGACAATAACGTCATACATGAAAAACTTATGATATTGGTCAATGTGCGTCTAAGTATGTGTTTATCCCCAAAAGTAACGTTCTTCTTCCGAAACTAAAGAATATCCGTTTGAATTTGTGTGAAAATAATTTTCAGTATGTTTATATTTGGTAATTATAATAAATAAAGTACAAGGACAAACATCCTAAATATTGAACTATATTTAACACAATATATTTTCTTACACGAATAATTATACAACAACAACAACTACTACTACCCAATATATTCCCACCAGGTGGGGTCTGGGGAAGATAATATGTAGACGAGCCTTACCCCTACCCGAAAGGGTAGAGAGGCTGTTTCCATTCGACCCTCGGCGCATATGATAGAATGAAAAGCTGCATTAAAACAAAAACAAAAACAAAGACAAAAGTAGAAACAAAACAAAGACAAAACAAAACAATAAAGCATTAGTAAATCCCGCAGAAATAACGTAAATAATTATGTAAACATAAGAAACATAAATACAGTCGCATGCAATAATAACAAACCGTAACTACCATACTAACAACCATAAGGGGACATAAGCTAAAACACTAATCATCTATGGGTGACCCTGCTATCCCACACCCAACCCCGGGTGAGGCGTACGAAGAACTCTATGAGCCCCTAGCCTACAAATCCTGATTCTAGACCTCCAGACTCCCCTATCAAGGGTCATGTCCTCGGAAACCTGCATTCTAGTCATGTCCTACCTAATCACCTCTCCCGAATGCTTCTTAGGCCTCCCTCTTCCTCGCTTACCGCCAACAATCTCCAGCCGCTCGCAGCTCCTCACCGGGGCATCGGGACCCCTCCTCCGTACATGCCCGAACCACCTCAGCCTCGCTTCCCGCATCTTCTCATCCACCTGGCCACCCCTACCTTCTGTCGAATAACTTCATTCTTAATCTTATCTAGCCTGGTGTGCCCACACATCCACCTAAGCATCCTCATCTCCGCAACCTTCATTCTCTGAACATAGGAGTTCTTCATGGGCCAGCACTCCGCCCCATAAAACATCGTAGGTCTAACCACGGCTCTGTAGAATTTCCCCTTAAGTTTGTGTGGAATTTTCTTGTCACACAGGACCCCTGAAGCAAGCCTCCACTTTGACCACCCCGCTCCTATTCGATGGGTGACTTCCCCGTCAATCTCTCCGTCCCCCTGAAATACAGACCCAAGATATCGGACACTATCCCTCTTGGCGATGGCCTGAGAACCAAGCATCACGTCCCTGCCTACCCCACTCGGCTCGTCGCCAAACTTGCACTCCAGGTATTCTGTCTTTGATCTGCTTATTTTGAAACCTTTAGACTCGAGGGTCTGTCCCCACACCTCTAACCTTTCACTAACACCGACCCTCGTCTCGTCTATCAATACTATATCATCAGCAAAAAGCATACACCAAGGCACATCCCCTTGGATATGTCGGGTTAGAGCATCTATCACTAAGGCAAACAACAGGGGGCTCAGCGCCGATCCTTGATGGAGCCCCAATACCACAGGAAAATGGTCTGATTCGCCACCCACCGTCCTAACCCTAGTCTTAGCTCCATTATACATGTCCTTGATTACTCTGATATAGGCTTCCGGCACACTCTTCGCCTCCAAGCACCTCCATAGCACCTCCCTCGGGACCTTGTCATACGCCTTCTCCAAGTCGATAAGCACCATGTGAAGGTCCTTCTTCTTATCCTTGAATTGTTCCGCCAGTCGCCTGACTAGGTGAATAGCCTCTGTGGTGGAGCGGCCCGGCATGAAACCGAACTGGTTCCCAGATATAGTTGTCGCCTCCCTCACCCGCGCCTCAATCACCCTCTCCCATACCTTCATCGTGTGGCTTATTAATTTGATACCCCTATAGTTGTTGCAGCACTGGATGTCCCCTTTGTTCTTGTACAAAGGGCACCACTGTACTCCACCTCCACTCATCCGGCATCCTTTTGGTCTTGAAGATCGCATTGAACAGCCTAGAGAGCCACTCCCCTCCAGACTTACCCATGCACTTCCAGAACTCCACCGGGATCTCGTCAGGCCCGGTCGCTCGACCCCTACTCATCCTACGCAACGCCCCTAAGACCTCCTCCACCCTAATGCGCCTGCAGTACCCAAGGTCTCTATGATGCTCTGAATGCCCCAACTCTCCTAGCTCTATGCTCTGATCCCCTCCTCGTTAAGAAGGTCCCGAAAGTACGCCGCCACCTCTGTTTGATTTGAGATTCCCCCATCAGAACTCTACAATCCTCGTCCTTGATACACCTGACTTGGTCTAGATCACGTGCCTTCCTTTCCCTTGCTTTAGCCAACCGGAACAACTTCTTATCCCCACCTCTCTCCCCTAGTTCCTCATACATGCGACCGAATGCCGCGTCTTTAGCTTCCGTGACTGCCATCTTAGCTTCTCTTCTCGCCTCCTTGTAGATCAACCTGTTCGCTCTCCGCTCCACCTCGCTTGTGCTCCCTGCCAACCTAGCGAACGCCGCCTTCTTCACCTCCACTTTTCCTTTGACTACCTCGTTCCACCACCAATCACCCTGATGTCTGCCTGAATATCCCTTAGCTACCCCGAGCACATCCCGTGCTACCCCCCTAACCAAGTTCGCCGTCACTGTCCACATAGCGTCCGCTTCCTCATAACTTCTCCAAGCTCCGCCCTCCACTAACCTCCTTTCCAACTCCTGTGCTTTCTCCTCAGACAAAGCTCCCCATCTAATCCGCGGTTGACCCCGGGCGCCCCTCCTCTTCTTCTTCACCCAGAGATCGACATCCATCACTAGTAGTCTATGGAGAGTTGAAAGAGACTCTCCCGAAATAACCTTGCAGTCCTTGCACAAACCCCTATCGCTCCTTCTGATGAGGATGTAATCAATCTGAGTCCTCGCCGCCGAACTCTTGTAGGTGACCAAATGCTCCTCCCTCTTCCGGAATGTCGAGTTCGCAATCAAGAGCTCGGAAGCCCTGGCAAAATCAAGCAGCGAAGTGCCTCCTCCGTTCCTGGCCCCAAAGCCAAATCCACCGTGCACCTCATCATAGCCACCAGCCTCAGCCCTAGTATGACCATTAAAGTCCCCTCCAATAACTAACTTCTCAGATTGGGGGATACTACCCACCAGATCATCCAAGTCCTCCCAAAAGCGCCTTTTAGCCTCCTTGTCTAAGCCTGCTTGCGGCGCGTAAGCGCTGATGACGTTGAGGACGCCACCCCCAATAACCAGCTTAATAGACATTAACCTATCATCCACTCGCCTAACCTCGACCACGGACTCCCTTAGGTCCCTATCAACCAAGATGCCCACTCCATTCTTACCCCTCACGAGCCCAGAATACCACAACTTAAACCCATCAACATTCCACGCCTTCGTCCCTTTCCACCTACTCTCCTGGAAGCACGCTATGTTAACCCTCTTCTTCTGAAGAACCTTCGCCAACTCTATGTACTTACCCGTCAGAGTGCCTATGTTCCATGACCCAATCCTTAATCTATGAGCGTCCGCTGCCCTCTTCCCACCCTAACCTCTCGCCCTGCCCGTAGGACCACCCCCTACTCCCCTACTTACCCCCGCTACCACCCCCACCCCCTGAGGACATGACCTTACGCTCATCCCCCGCCGCGGCCACTATCCCACCAACCGAAATGGGGTACAATGGCACACACACGCACTATAGCGAAAAACGCAAATGAAGCAAACTAGATAACAACAGAATAGACCACACTCGAAATGCTAGTTAAAATACGTAAAAAGGTGCACAAAGTAAACAAGTGAGGTATCAACATCGACACCAAGTGTTCTGGTTTTAGAAGGAAACATATATAAAAAAATAATGACTATAAAGAAGTATTCGGTAAGATACGATCACATTAGATACATTTATATTACAATACATAATTATTTACTTAACATGACTAAAACTGATCATTTATGTAAGTTCCGATGATATCCTTTCATTTTGAATTTACGCATTATGCTAATGTAACAATATTTTTTGGCATTTAAATTATTGCTGTAGTATTGCATATAAATTTTATCTCATTAATTAAGTTTTATTATTTTTTCATATAAGTAAATATTTAAACTATCATGTGCTATTATTAACGTGCAACGCACGTATATAGATATTAGTTATTTATAAACATATAAAAAAGAGATTTTTACATATGTATGCCATATAGCAAACCTTATTACCTTCCATGTTTAAGGTTTGTGTTTATTACATTTAAGCATACCACAATTTATGTACCATAATTCAAATTAAGGGGATAATTATTGCTTCATTTATTCTAGGCATGATTTTAGGAGCGTATATTCCTTTTTCCTTTTTTTTCCTCTTCTCTTTCCTAATGGAATTACTCATTTTGAACCTGAACTTAGAATAGAACCTGTACATTGTAACGTGAGTCATGTGGTAATTGGGCATATCACTAGCAGAAAATGAAACTAAACATAATCATCTCTTTTGAAAAGTTCAAATTTAGAAGTTTTCTTTAAGAAGTCGATACTCGAATTTACTAATCTAATTAATCTAATATTGCATCGAAAGAACGTATAAAACGCTCCTAATCAAAAGAGCTTATATTTTTTGCTTGAATTTTAAATCTTTTATTAGCAGTAGAGAGTACAAATCATCACATCACATCCTAGTGGTGTGTTTGTTTGTGTTCTCTTTTCCTTGTAGAAAAATAACCAAAAATAGACCATCTTTTTGGAAAGAAGTGGTTCTATACGGGGGGGAATGATCTATCACACATGGCAAGCCAGAAACTAGAAATTGTTGATGAATATCACTATAAATGCTGAGTATACTATAAAGCAGATTCAAAGTGAGATTAGGGAAAGATTAGGATCACTCCATAAATACAGGACTATACTTACACATATTATAAAATAAATTATCACAACAACAGCCAATGCATATAATCGTTCTTGCCCTTTCAAAATTTGCGGCACTCCCAAAATTGATTTTGAATATTAAGAATTGATTAAATTTGGTATGCTTAAATTTTTTGACACAAGATTATAGTTTAATTGTAGTATAAATGTAACAGTACAATTTAACTACAATTTACAATTTATCTACAAATTATCTACATTTTATCTACAATTCTACAATTTAACTACAATTTCTGGAAAAATATGTCTTCTTCGGCGAGTTTCAATGTGAAATTCAGTCAAAACCAAGTCTAATCTTCACACAAACCCCTCAAAATTGAGATATAAACTCCTAAACATATTTTGAATTATTTACAACAACACTCAATCTAAGGGATTTTCAATTGTAGTATAATTGACATTTTCGACATAATTGTAGAAGACTTGTAGAAGTTTTAGTCTTACCAATCTACAACTTATCAACAATTTATCTACAATTTATCTACAATTCTACAATTTAACTACAATTGAACTACAATTTAACTACAATTGCTGGAAAAATATGTCTTTTTCTTCGTCGATGAGTTTCAATCTGAAAATCAGTCAAAACCAAGTCTAATTTTCACCAGAACCCCTCAAAATTGAGATATAAACTCCTAAACATATTTCGAATTATTTACAACAACAGCCAATCCAAACAAATAATGATTTTTGAAAATCCAAATTTGAATTCAAAGCTTTCAAGCTTTTTAATGGCTATCAATGGTGGAAAATATATGGAGAAGGAGAGAATTACGCTGCAGTAGATTTTCTCCCATTTTAAATTTTGAAATTAATGGTGATAGAATCACCATTAAATGTGATTCCTACAAATTTAGAGCCTTTTTAGGGTAGAATCTATCTATTTTTGGTTTGGTACAATTTTTGTAACAAAACATGGTATAGGCGGGTAAATACCAAACCATACACAATTTTGATAATAAGGTTTGCTATATGGTATATATATATATATATGTAAAAAATCCCTATAAAAATAGGTATTTTTTGGGGCCTATTTTTTGGGGCCTAAAGCTTAGGCCTTAGTGGCCTGGGGTTGAGCCGGCACTGTATTAAATTCAAGTTTTATCTCGATTGTTCTTGTTTGTACCAAGAGAAAAATATGAAAAAGTGATTTTTTTTTTTTGCTTTTTGAAACTACGAGTAGGAAAGAAAAGGTACATTTATTTTTATTTGATTTGACAATACAAAAGAAACAAGGGTAGTATGTATAAAAACTGTTTCAAATAGAACTTCGATATTATTTTCTTTAAAAAATTTTCACCTTATTCTTGGGGAAACTAAAACTCACAACTTATTAATTGAAAGTAAAGATTGATTATCATCAAAGCAACCCTCTGCAACCCTCTTATCAACAATACAGAACAAGAAATAAAATTGAAGAGATTGTATATAATTCTATTATGCTAAGCCATTTTTCTCAATAATAAAAGAATTACTCTGTGTTCAATTTTATACGATATTTATTATTTTTAATATGTTTATAAGATAATTATATTTTTCTATATTTAGATATATTATCTTTAAACTTCCTCTTTCAGCAAAATGACAAACTTTTACAGCCATATAAATGTTATGATATGTTTGAAATCACAAATTTTTTTATAAAAAATAATTTTAGACTTCGTGCCCTGTCAAAAACATGTATAAAATAAAATAAAACTGATAGAGCGATTTTTTTAAAAAAAATTATTGACATTGATACCATTTAAATATTTATCCATGATATGAATTAATTCAAAGTAAATGATATCCCTTGTAAAGTATGTCTTAACTTAGGGTTAGGAAACAAATATAAAGTTGGAGTTGGATACTCACCTCCGTTCATACAAATGATCTGACCTTTCCAACTAGAAGTTTCCAACTCATAAGCAATCAAGGCTCCTTTACAAAGTATCTACAGTGAATGTTCACACTCATTTTTTTCTTTTTAGTATATTCTTTTTCTTTCTGTTATTACTTTTTTTTTTTAATCTTTTTACTTCTTTAGGCTTTGAGGAAGAATGTGTTTTGAATTATGCAGTTCAACCTCAAAATAAATAAATAAAATTTAAATTTCATATATTGATGGTGTAAAAATAATTTATACCATTTGAAATACGATGGCAGATAGTTCTTTATATTAACATTAATTGGCCGTAATCTTAAAAAATGGGAAGCAATCTTCTATAGAAGGTCAAAATACACTATCAGTTTATATAAATTAAATTTTTAAAAAAGAGAAAAAAAGTGAAAAGCTAGAGGAGCAGAGATTAGTGGAGATGAGTGGTTGTGACTTGTTACAGATAATGTGTGTGTTTTCTTTCAAGATTAGTCAAAGTAACACACCCCACAGTTTAACATCATCCTCTACACCGTGGCTTATGCTACTATATATAGACCTATTCAGTAGTGGTATCTTCACTCACCACAGAAAATAAACAAGAATTTTAAAGAAGAAGAAAAAAAAAAAAGATGGCTGGCTTTTCTAAAGTGCTTGCAACTGTTTTCCTTATGCTGATGCTGGTTTTTGCTACTGGTAATTACTTTGTTTTCTTTCTTATTTGGTTCTTGATATGTAACAAAGCTATTATGGTTGATTTTGAAGGGGAGTCTTGGCGTAATTGGTAAAATTGTTGTCATGTGACTAGGGATCACGGATTCGAGCCGTGAAAATCTACTCTCGCATAAATGTAGGGTAATAATGCAAATCGACCTTTATAGTCCGGCTCTTTCCAGATCTTACGCATAGCGGGAGTTATCTGGTTGATCTTGCAGTATTTGTCTTACCGTACCATTTATAGGTGCAGAACCCGACCATTTTCCAAAATGGGACACGTTTAATTTGTCGTTGATTTATATACTATTTTCTTAGGTTTTACGTTGTCAATCGAACTACATGCTGAATCATGAGTCAAATAAAAGTCTGATTATATATTCTACACCATTGACCATGGTATATATTATTAATTGTTTCACTTACAGTTTTCATTGATTTCTTTAATGTTAAATTCAAAGGCGGACCTAAGGAGGATTTTGCAAGATGAACTGAACTTACTGATTTCTACACGAACTATATATACATGTAAATATGTACGATCATACACATTTTGAACTCAATGACTCTATGAATGTACAGAGATGGGACCAATGGTGGCTGAGGCGAGGACCTGCGAATCACAGAGCCACCGATTCAAGGGATTGTGTGTCAGTAAGAGCAACTGCGCGTCTGTTTGCCATACCGAGGGCTTTAACGGTGGCCACTGCCGTGGATTCCGTCGCCGTTGCTTCTGCACCAGGCACTGTTAATTATTATTATGAACCTCCCTTGTCGTTTCTTCTTCTGGTGTTTGTCATGAAATAAGAATGACCATCATTCCCTAGGAGTTAATGGTTGCTATTACTGTTGCTGCCAACTTTTATCTACTATTACACAACCTCTGGCCTCTTGTATCTTATATATACGCTAAATTAAGCTTCTAGCGTGGATGATATAGTACTTTTGCCAAATAATTATACTACCTATAAGAAATCGTTCAGTAATTACCTAGTAATTTTTTTTTAGCTATTGCAAACCCAATATTTTCAACGTATAACATATTTATGTGAGAATTTATTAAAATTTTAACGAATAATAGTAGATCTAAACACATAATCTATATTAGGTAAAGTTTACTCTTTTGTGCTTACATCATCTCCCTAACACCCCTCAACCCCACCATCTGGACGTTTCCATGTGATAGTCCTTATCTTGATAATTAGGTATTAAATACAAATCATTTAAAATACAATGCTTAAAATAAATAAATAAATATATATATATATATATATATATATATTATTTTATTTTAAGTATTGTAAAATAGTATTGAAATGTAAGTGTATATTGCATAGGGTAACTCCTTGAAATGTAATGGAGATAAAACTTTCTTATTATATTGCATAAGGTAACTCCCTTCCTAATAAGATGCAAAGCCTAAAACTTATTATTTGTTATAAAATTAAAGTAATTTAGTAAAACATGAACAAGAAATATAAGTAACTTAGTGAAACAAGAACAAGAAATGTAGATAGAGAGAAGGAAGAGATTTTCTTCTTCAATTGTTGTGTATTTTTCTATCTATTACAAAGCCTTTATATAGGCATAAAAAGTGAAGAAAATATGTCATGGAATAAGTCATTGAACATACAAAATATGTCATTGAATATGTCATTAAGCATTTGAGATGAAGATCATGGAAAATGAGTAGACATCCAATATAATATGATATTTATTATAATACTCCCCCTTTGGATGTCCATAGATAATGTGCCTCATTAAAACCTTACTAGGAAAAAACCCTATGGGAAAAAAAAAATTCTAGTGAAGGAAAAAGAGTACACATGTATAGAAATATGCCCGTTTGTTGCCTCGTTAAAAACCTTGCAAGGAAAACCCAGTGGGACAAAACCTTGTAAGGTAAAAAGAGTGCAACGCGCATTAACTCCACCTGATAAGTGCATCAATTCACCTCCTTGAATCTTCGCATCCCAATCTTGTGCACTAGCTTCTTGAAGGTTGGCGTCGGTAGAGATTTTGTGAACAAATCAGCCATATTATCACTTGAACGAATCTGTTGCACATTGATATCACCATTATTTTGAAGATCATGTGTGAAAAATAACTTTGGTGAAATATTATTTGTCCTATCTCCTTTTATGAATCCTCCCTTCAATTGAGCTATGCATGCTGCATTGTCTTCATACAAAATCGTAGGTAGTTTATCACATTTCAAACCACATTTGTCTCGAATATGATGTATTACTGACCTCAACCACACACACTCTCGGCTCGCTTCATGAATAGCAATTATCTCAGCAAGATTAGATGAAGTAGCCACAATTGATTGGTTAGTCGATCGCCAAGATATGGTAGTGCCTCCACAGATAAACACATAACATGTTTGAGATCGAGCCTTGTATGGGTCAGATAAATATCCAGTATCAGTATAACCAACAAGATCAGGACTGCAATTATTGCTATAAAATAAGCCCATATCGGTAGTCCCTTTTAGATACCACAATATATGTTTGATTCCATTCCAATGTCTCCTTGTAGGAGCAGAGCTATATCTTGCTAAGACATTAACTGAAAAAGTAATGTCAGGCCTTATAGTATTTGCAAGATACATTAGTGCGCCAATTGTACTAAGATATGGTACTTCAGGACCAAGTAGCTCTTCATTCTTTTCTTGAGGCCGGAATGGATCCTTATTCACATCAAGTGATCGAACAACCATCGGAGTACTTAAAGGATATGCTCCATCTATGTAAAACATTTTCAATACCTTTTCTATATAGGCAGATTGATGAACAAAAATTCCGTTTGCCAAATGTTCAATTTCCAAACCAAGACATAATTTTGTCTTTCCGAGATCTTTCATCTCGAATTTCTTCTTTAAATAATCAATTGCCTTTTGGAGTTCTATGGGAGTTCCAATAAAGTTTATGTCATCAACATATAGGACAAGTACAACAAATTCCGATGTTGTTTTCTTTATAAAAACACATGGGCAAATGGCATCATTTATATATCCTTCCTTTAATAAATACTCACTAAGACGATTATACCACATTCGTCCTGATTGCTTTAGACCATACAAAGATCTTTGCAATTTGATTGAAAACATTTCCCGGGACTTTGAATTATGTGAGTTTGGCATTTTGAATCCATCGGGAATTTTGATGTATATCTCATTATCAAGTGAGCCATAAAGGTAGGCGGTAACCACATCCATTAAATGCATGTTAAGCTTTTCAAGGACAACAAAACTAATGAGATAACGGAAAGTTATAGCATCCATAACGGGTGAATATGTCTCTTCATAATCGACACCAGTCCTTTGTGTAAAACCTTGTGCAACAAGGCGTGCCTTATATCTTTGTACCTCGTTTTTCTCATTTCTCTTGCGTACAAAGACCCATTTATAGCAAACAGTCTTAACACCATTAGGTGTTTGAACTATAGGCCCAAAAACTTCACGTTTTGCAAGTGAATTCAATTCTGATTGGATTGCTTCTTGCCATTTTGGCCAATCAAGTCTTTTTGTTGACATTCTCCAACATATTGAGGTTCAAGATCCTCACTTTCTTGCATAATGTTAGATGCAACATTATATGCAAAGACATAATCCACCACTATATCCGCTCGATTAAAATTTGTCTTAATATCGATTGGATTTATTGATAGTTCCTTATTTTCGTGAGTCTCGGGCTCAATGGCTTCATGATTCTCAGAATTTATTAAATCGTGATTTTTCTCATGAGATTCTTTCGTAGTGTCATTTTAATCATTTGTTTTCCTTTTTCTAGGATTTCGGTCTTTGGAACCTAATGGTCTGCCACGTTTTAGGCGTGCTTTCGACTCATTAGCTATGACACTAGAAGATTGTCCAATAGGGACATCAATACGGATTGGAACATTCTCTGCGGGGATATGTGATTTTGTTATTCTTTTCAAGTCCGTAAATACGTCTGGAATTTGATTTGCTATTCTTTGCAAACGGATAATCTTTTGCACCTCTTTTTCACAAATAAAGGCACGTGGATCAAGATGAGATAATGATGGAGTTTTCCACAAAATTTCCCATTTGGTTTCACCAACCTCTCCCCCTAATTTTGGGAAAAGTGTCTCATCGAATCGACTGTCTGCAAATCGTGCAGTGAACAAATCCCCTGTCAATGTTTCGAGGTAACAAATAATGGAGGGTGATTCAAACCCAACATATATTCCTAACCTTCTTTGTGGACCCATTTTGGTGCGATATGGCAGTACTACAGGCACATATACTGCGCATCCAAAAATTCTTAAATGGGATATATTAGGTTCATGACCTAAAACTAATTGCAACGGGGAATATTTGTGATAATTTTTCGGTCTGAGACGAATTAGCATTGCTGCATGAAAAATGGCGTGACCCCAAACTGAAGTGGGCAGCCTCGTTTTCATGAGTAACGGTCTTGCTATCAATTGCTTTAATTAAAGACTCTGCAAGACCATTTTGAGTGTGAACATGAGTTACAAGATGTTCCACTTTTATCCCAATTGATAAGCAATAATCATTAAATGCTTGAGATGAAAACTCAGCAGCATTATCTAGTCTAATAGACTTAATTGGATTATCAGGAAATTGTGCTCGTAATCGAATTATTTGTGCCATAAATTTTGCAAATGCAAGGTTGCGAGATGACAGTAGGCACACATGAGACCATCTAGAAGATGCGTCTATTAAGACCATAAAGTATCTATATGACCCACTAGGTGGGTGAATAGGTCCACAAATGTCCCCTTGTATACGTTCCAAAAATGCAGGTGACTCAATTCTAACCTTTGTTCGTGATGGTCTAATAATTAACTTGCCTTGATAACAAGAAGTGCAAGAAAATTCATTATTTAAAAGAATCTTTAAATTCTTTAATGGATACCTATTTGAATTTTCTATAATCCGTCTCATCATAATTGATCGAGGATGTCCCAATCGATCATGCCAAAGTACGAAAGTATTGGAATCAGTAACCTCTTGGTTTACGGTATAATGTGCCTCAATTGCACTAATTCTTGCCCAATACATGCCACAAGATAAAGATGGGAACTTCTCAATAACCCTCTTTTGGCCAGAGACATTCTTTGTAATGATGAGATATTCAAGATTATTCTCATCTTTGGTCTCAATATGATATCCATTTTGACGGATATCTTTAAAACTCAACAAGTTCCTCTTGGACTTGGAGGAGAACATTGCATTCTCTATGATAAATATTGTTCCTTTAGGCAGAGTTATAGTAGCTCTTCCAGAGCCTTCAATTAATCTTGTACTACCGGATATTGTATTAACATTCGCTTCTTTAAATACCAAATAAGAGAAATATCTCTTATCTTTTCAAATAGTGTGTGTTGTAGCACTATCCAGGAGACATATATCATCTTTATTCATCTTGATTCCAATTGAAGACTGAGAAATTTTCATATTCTTCATAAAAAAAATAATACATCATAAGAAATATGAAAGACAAGAAAAAAAAACATATATTAGGAAATACATTAGGAATGTAAAAACTAGTAACACATGATGCATTAGGAAAATATACTCAAAGTAAAATAAAGTACTTGCAAATATAAAAATAACAACTTTTATAGCTTCATTCCCCAGTAAGATGATTATTCTTCAATCAATATCCTCAAAGAAGTCTCCAACTTCTAAATGAGTATTATTTGTTAGTCTTTCATAATCATCATCTTTATATGCAGGATGTGCCTTAGAATCACATTTGTTTGAGGGACCTGCTTCATTATCATTATTTTGAAAGGTCAAGTGTGCCTCCACATTATTTTCCCTTTTATTGATGGAGGCTTGATAAAGTTTGACAAAATGTTCTGGCGTACGACAATTACGCGCCCAATGACCTCTCATACCACATCGGTGACACATACTAGCTTTACCTTTTGAATTATTAATTTGAGAACTCTTATTGTTCTCCAATTTATTTCCACCATAATGATGATAATTGTTATTGTTCTCAAATTTATTTCTACCATAATGACGATAATTGTTTCTCCCCCTGCCACGTCCAAGTTTACGACCATGTCCACGACCACGGTAATTATTCTGTTTTCTTTCAAACTTATCATGTGCTGCTACAGCATTCACTTCCGGAAATGGAGCTGACCCAGTGGGACGGGCTTCATGATTTTTCATTAATAAAGTATTATTCTGCTCTGTCACAAGTAGACATGTGATTAACTCAGAATATTTCTTAAAACCTTTTTCACGGTATTGTTGTTGTAGTACCACATTTGAAGCGTGAAAAGTAGAAAATGTTTTTTTCAATAGGTCCTCATCTGTGATAGTGTCTCCACATAATTTTAATAGAGAACTTACTTTAAAGATAGCAGAATTATACTCACGTACGGTTTTAAAGTCTTGCAACCTTAAATGTATCCACTCATACCGAGCTTTCGGTAATACCGTAAGTTTTAGGTGGTCATACCGATCTTTTAAACTAATCCATAATTCAAGTGGATCTTTTACGGTTAAAAATTAAGTTTTTAACCCTTCATGTAGATGATGGCGAAGGAAAATCACGGCCTTCGCTTTATCCTGGTTTGATGCATCATTTTCTTGTATAATCGTGTTTCCAAGACCTTTAGCGTCAAGGTGAATTTCAGCATCAAGGACCCATGATAAGTAGTTCTTCCCGGTGATGTCAAGTGCCACAAATTCAAGTTTTGATAAATTTGACATAGTGAAAACTATCATAAAAGATGAGTAAGTTAGAGAAATAATTATAATAATAAAAAATTAATGAAACACAACGATTAAGGTAAAAGAAATGAAAATAAAGCTATATCATGTTAGCAATAAACTATTTCATTTTATTCATGCTATAAAGTAGAAACTAGATATTGTTTCATTTCATTTTATATTATTGATATATATGTGTTAATAAAATTAAACATTTTATTAGTTGTAGTGACTAGATAATATATACACTACATGCATACATTTTTTTTAATGGTATTGTGTCAGGTGTGAAAAACTATATGATAAACAAAAATGTGAAACAACCGGAAAAGGGAACAACAACATGAATGATGTAAATTATAAAAAATTACAAAGAAAAAATTAGGTTGTAAGAATTAAGCATATGATATGTACTACCATAATAAAATGATTATAATGATACATACCTTAATAAACTGTGGCTCAACTTAGCTGGAGTTAAGAATAAAATTAGAGCTTCGTGCTGATAACGTGTTATAAAATTAAAGTAATTTAGTAAAACATGAACAAGAAATATAAGCAACTTAGTGAAACAAGAACAAGAAATGTAGATAGAGAGAAGGAAGAGATTTTCTTCTTCAATTGTTGTGTATTTTTCTATCTATTACAAGTCCTTTATATAGGCATAAAAAGTGAAGAAAATATGTCATGGAATATGTTATTGAACATACAAAATATGTCATTGAATATGTCATTAAGCATTTGAAATGAAGATCATGAAAAATGAGTAGACATCCAACATAGTATGATATTTATCATAATATTATTATATTTCACAAGATACATCCTAAAACTTAAGCGACAACATATATAAGCACATGTATCTAAATGGTACATCGAACAGAACTCATGGATATTCACATATATTCTTCACGATCTAACCGTCGTGATGGCGTCTATCATAGAATTAGGAAATCCACAACTTAACATTTCAACACAATAAAATCTTAGAACATAAACACGGAGGCAAATAATATCTAAGAAAAATGATTTTTTAACCGAAATTATTTAATACAATCCATTCCAAAATTGAGGTGTCACAGAGTACATGAGCGTCTAAATCAGATACAGTATCTATATAATAAAATTTGAAATACAAATAGAAATAAAGACCGTGAACGCCATGCAGCTACATCGATACTCTCCGAACTCTGATGCCTCAATCAGCAGTAGTAGCCGCCGTGACCGGAACGCCTGGATCCGCACACGAATTGCAGGGAGTAACGTGCGTACGTCCAACTCACTAAGTAATAATTCCAACCTTTAGGCTAAAAGGTAGTGAGGAACTCAATCGGTACAATTAACAACAGAAATAACAGTGCAGAAACGTAGGCATGCTTTCAAATTAAATAGGCAGTAGATCAGATCTGAACAATGTAAAGAATATAACTCTTCTATCTCTACATTCCAATGCATATGTTGTATGTGATGCACCATGCTGTCGGCCTCATGTGCTCACACTCTCAAATGTTCAATCACTCGGTACAATATATGGCCCATACGACCCAGGGAAGATCCATCCTGAAATATATACGTTGTCACACCTCCTTTTTTCTATGCCCGTAAGGGTGTAAAGGTAGTTTTTCTAATTAAAGGACAATCAGAACGAGATTTATTATTAAGATATAAGGTTGCCACTTGGGAGATTAATAGTGTCCCAAGTCAACGGTTGAACCCCGAACCGAGGATAATATGACTCTGTTAACAGTCCGCGAATCAGAAATCCGAGTAAGAAATTCGGGTAACCGGGGAGAAGATGTTACGCATTTTCGGGTTCCATGGTTCTACCACGGTCGCTCAACTATCGTGTTTAGCTTATTTAGTTGATTTTATTACATGATGAACCTATGTGCCGCTTTTAACTTTTAATCGCTTTTATTTAATATTTTTTAAAGAAAGTTGAACATCGTTTATAGCATACCTTCGGATTACGTCACATGAAATGCACCCACAATCCTGAACACACTTTATTCCACGTTTTGGGATTTGATTTGGGTCACATGAAGAGTTTAGGAATGTAATATTATTAAAATCGCGTCTAAAGTGGCTAACGCGTTATTGTCTTTTGGGAAGGCCATGAATTCGTTAAAAGGCCTATCCCGAATTCTAAGTATTTTAATATATACATTTTTGAGGACCCCGCAATGCATTCTATTTGGTGTGTCTCGTCTAATTTTATTATTTAAGAGTCAATCTTAAAGCAATTTATAATTTTCTACTTAATTTTTCTCTAAAAATAAAAGTAATCCTAATTAATTATCATATGTGAAAGGGCCTAGTTCCTATAATTCAAATTCAACCAACCAGACCCAATAACTGAATGAATAGAACAGGACACCTTTCACAATTGATTTAACACAAAACAGGCTTTATTTAGAATGAGATGAGCTATTTGAGCCCATGACAAACCCATAAACGAATGGCACAAAGTATTTTGATACCTTTAATATGACTACACCAATAAAAAAGGGATCGTATTGATTGGAATGTAATTTCTTACTTTGTCAAAGTGAATGTGGACATATGGACATAAGTCTGAAATGGCAAGCCCAATATGAACGAGTTAATTAATCCCAAGTTTGAAGTTGCACTTGATTTCAAAATCAACCACACATTCCCCTGGAATTCCACAACTATTCTAGACACACGAACTACACCTAATTAAACATGTTAACCATAGAAGTCACATTCTTCGAGGAATACATTGAATTGATTCAAAGGTTCTCAAGCTAAAAACAGTCTAGAGTTTATCAGCATTCGAATTATATTAAACTAATACATTGGCTGCCTATTCAACTGTTGATGCATTATAATACAAACAGATAGAATTCCAGGAGCAAATGTTTCATTTCATTTTCATTTCCAAAAGCTACAACGACCAGATTCGAACTGTGTACCTGGAAATATATCGAATAGGAGGGAAGTTAGCAACAGAAGAGCAGTCAGCAGCAAGAATCCGTAATAACCAGCCCAGAAATAACGTTAATTCAACCCAGTAAAAGCGCGAACACCAAATCAAACAGGAAAACCAATCAAACTAGCTTTACTAACACCAAATTTACTTGAAAATGCACCAAATCGCTTCAGTAAACACCAAACTCAACTAAAACTGGAAAATGTGAAATGATTCACTAGAAATCAGAATCAATCTGCAACTTTTCAATGAAATGGTAGGTTTCTTAATGTCCGACCTAGTTATCACTCTTAGCTTAAACTCTCTTCAACTCTCAAAATGTTGTAAAAAACTGAATCCTCTCTTTTTTTTAGTTCCCAAACTCTAAAAATGTCTCCCTTTAACTCAATGTGTGTGTGTCTATTTAAGGACCAAAATTAGTCTATTTTTTATTCAAATTTTTACTTTTTCAGCCTGTATATTCTCTCCCATGTGCATTTCTGACCTTTTATCATTAAACCCATGTTTGTTTCTGATTTCTCACCCTTAAAGATATCAGCCAGGGTGTACTTTGCACTACTGATCCCCTTTTTGATAAAATAAATTATTAGTTTTAATGGTATACTGAATATTCAACTGGCAGACCGTTAAAACTAAATAATTTTTAGGTTTCAATTCCCAAACTAACCCCTGAAACCCCTGTGAATTACTTCAATAAACCTAAATCTAGGCCAAGTTAAAGAAGACCGTGGTTTATTAATTTATGTTTGAAACAATCAAAAGTGAGCCAAAGAAACAAATAAATTCGGAATTCAGGGAAAGCATAATTACTAATTTTAAGCATGAACGTGTTAGCCTGAAATGTTTTGACTATTAAACTATACATTGAATTCTTCATAGTGACTCAAACAACAAACAATACTACATGGGTTGTCACGGATTTAGAAAAATGACCTATTGAAAAACTGGCTAATTCGTGATATCCAACAAAATCAGAGAAACACAACATTCGAACCAAAACAAAACAAGAAAGGAGTAGAAGATGAAATTAATGGAAGAAAACTAAAAAGAAAAGAAAAGAAACAGAAAAACCTACCAAATTAATGGGGACCGTGGATTAAACCTTAAAAAATCTTTGGATTTGCGGCCAAGATGGATCTTAGTTGAGTGTTCTCGACTTAGAACACACAGCTAAGGTCAATTTTAACCTCAATCCTTGAGACAACTCTTTGACCTTCAACTTAAAATCCAGATTCGAAAAGGTTCCCAAGGCATTCGAGGGAAAAGGGGTAGGGATTTAGTAAGGGGAGGTCACGGGGGTTACAGGGTGTTAATTTGGGACTTATTGGGTAAATTAGGGTTCGACCAAGCTTCTTTGGTTTAAGATTCGAGAATCTTGGCCGTGATTCGAGGGAAACTAACCTAGGTTTCAGAAAAAGGGATTATGGTGGTTATGGGGCATTTTTTTGGTGGCCATCGAAGACGGGGCCGCCGGATTTTGGACGGTGGAAAGGGGTGACGCCCAGGGTTGCAAAAGGAGGTCATTTCTGGAGAGATGGTAGAGATTAGAGATGAGGGGGTTTGGTCTGAGGGGTAAGGGGTAGGTATTTTTGATATATTAAAATAAACGATTTAATTTGAGCTATTGGATGTTTATAATCTGATAGCTCAGATTAAATTATTAATCAAAACAGGGTCATTTTAGTTATAGGGGTGTTAGACCGGGTATCAGGCGGGTCGGGTTTGGGTATTGGGCGAGGTTTATGGACCGTTTGATGGGTAGGAACGAACTGTCGAGATTTGTTGATATTGAAATGATGTAGTATTGGTATTACACTACATCATTTTGAACGTCCACTGAAATGAAGGTCTGGACCGGGTATAAGGGTGGGCTTGGGCTGGTTTCAAGGTATTTTGTTTGGGTTGGGGATTTTGGCCCAAATTTGCTCTTCTTCTATTTAATTCTTTTCCTTTTTCTATTTATGTCCCAAACTATTTTTCAAAATTAAAATAAAAAATTATAAAACCAAATTAGCTTAACAAATATTAATATGATCATTATCATAAACACTTAAATACCAACTCACACAATTAAAACTAAAATGCTAAGTGCATTATTTTTTATGTTTTTCCTTCATTTTATAAAAATAAGTAATTTACAATTTAACTTAAAATTATAAGATTAAGTCCTAAATACAAATGTAATCTATTTTTATATTTTCTTATTAATTAATCAAAATAAGCAGACAAATGCAAACAATAAAAAGAATACCACAAAATTCACAAAATTGCAAACAACACAAAAATATTTTATTTTGAATTTCTTTGAATAATTCTCATATAGGGCCAAATCACGTGCTCAAATACATCAATTACCATAAGTCACACAATACCGAGGAAGGCCAATCATGCCGTGTGGAGAAGATCCATCTCCAGGTATCAAGTGCTTCAGACAAGATCCATGTCCAGGGAAGATCCATCCCTTGATAATATTAACCGCAGTTACTGGGATGTGTATAGAATCCAGAGGAGCTCTTACAGCTCAAGCGCTATCATAATCTTATTATATCCGTTGCGGCATGCAACCCGATCCTATAATTGTCACTCATAATTAGTTTTTCGGCGTCACTCAGTCATCAATCTCTCCAATATCGCTCACGGGCTTACAATATCATAAAAGCTAGCATGAAACCGTGATATGATGTATCAATAAATAACAACCAAGACTGAGATATGATATGAAATGAATGAGTACGAAATATCAATAAAAATCAGTAAGGTGACAGCAAGAAACGACTACTATGGGTTCCAACAGTACCGGCATAAAGCCTAAGCATGATATCTAGCGTGAATAACAACTCAATTACTTTATCGCATGATGAACATGGATACCAACAAGATAGAGTCGCTGCATAGTGCCATGGAATCAACCAGGTTACAATTCTCACGGTGCATGCCAACACGCCCGCACGCCTCTCACTTGGTATGTGGGTCACCTCAATACCAATCACATATCATGTAATTCGGGGTTTCGAACCCTCAAAGCCAAGTTTGAAAGTATTACTTACCTCAATCCAAGCAAAACTGTACTCCAAAATGCCTTTGTCTCTAAAATTGGTCTCGAAATATCCCGAATCTAGCCACAAGTAGTACAATATAATCAATATACGCTAGAGGGATCAAACCCACAAGAAAAGTAACAAATTATAGCCAAAAATCTGAAATCGTCTCAAACCTGACCCTCGGGCCCGCATCTTGAAATCCAACAAAAGTCACAAAATCTGAAAGCCCATTCACTCACGAGTCTAACCATACCAAATTTATCAAAATATGACACCAAATGGCCATTCAAATACCCAAAATCTCACTTTCCAAATCCCTAACATCAAAAAAACGAGTACAAGAAGATTACCTCAATAATCCCCTCGAAATGCTCTCCAAAATCTCCTGAGTATGAGTTTAAAATGTTTGAAATTAGACTAAAATTGCGAACCCTTGTTTTAAATATTCTACCCAAGCTTTTCGCACCTGCGGCCATATCCGCATCTGCGGAACTCCTCTCCAAAATTGCCTAAGTCCGAGTCCAAAATATTTAAATGAGATTAAAATCGCAAACCCTTGTTTTTCAACATTCTGCCTGGCTTTTCACACCTGCGGCCATTTATTCACACCTGCGAAATCGCTTCTGCAGTCGATACTCCACTTTTGCACAAGACATTTAAATCATCAGGCTCGCACCTGCGGAGGCGCTTCTGCGGCCCTTCGTCTTCTTCCAAAAAAAAAAGTCAAGCCTTCAAATTTTGCATCTGCACAGCCCTACTCTCATCTGCAAGCTCGTGATTGTGCATTCTCCTTCGCACCTCCGTTTGCCCGGACCAGTCCCATCTTCGCATCTGGGCCAATCATGCCGCACCTACGGCATCGCACATGCGGTTAATACCCTCGCAGGTGCAATTACACCAGCAACTGACCAACGTTAGTAATTTTTACAAACTCAAAACTAAGTCCGTTAACCACCCGAAATCAATATGAGGCCCCGAGATCTCAATCAAACATACCAAAATTGCCACCAACTCCATATCATAAGTCAAATCACCTTCCAACTGGACCATGCTATCATCCAAAACATGAGACGGATCCATGATATAATTTCGAAGCATAGAAACATGAAATACTGGATGCACACTCGATAAGCTAGGTTGCAAGACAAGCTTGTAAGCCACATTCCCAATCCTCTGAAGTATCTCAAAAGGTCCAATGAACTGAGGGCTCAACTTGCCCTTCTTCCCGAACCTCATAACACCCTTCATGGGTGAAACCTTCAGAAAAACCTTCTCCCTAACCATATAAGACACATCAAGGACCTTCATGTCGGCATAAATCTTCTGTCTCGACTGGACCGTGCGAAGCCACTCCTGAATCATTTAACCTTGTCTAAAGCATCCTGAACCAGTTCCGTACCCAATAGAATAGCCCCAACCAACCCATTGGAGATCTACTTCGCCTCCTATTTAAAAACTCATATGGGGCCATCTAAATGCTCGACTGATAACAGTTATTGTAAGCAAACTACGCGAGCGATAGAAACTGGTCCCGTGAACCCCCGAATTCAATGACACAAGAACATATCATGTCCTCCAATATCTGAATAGCATGCTCGGACTGTCCATCCATCTGAGGATGAAATTTTGTGCTCTACTCAATCTGAGTGCCCAACCCATGCTGCACTGCCCTCCAAAATTGCAATGTAAACTGCATGCCTTTATCGGAAATGATGGAAACCGGCACACCTTAAAGGCAAACAATCTCTTTGATATAAATCTCGGCCAACTTATCTAAAGAATAAGTAGTACTCACTGGAATGAAATATGCGGACTTGGTCAGTCAATCCACAATCACCCAAATAATATCAAACTTCCTCGAAGTCCGTGGGAGTCCAACTACAAAATCCATGGTGATCTGTTTCCACTTCCACTCTGGAATCTCTATATTTTGAAGCAATCCACCTGCTCTTTGATGCTCATATTTGACATGCTAACGGTTTAGGCACCGAGCTACAAAACCAATTATATCCTTCTTCATTATCGTCTTGCAATAATGTTGCCTCAGGTCTTGGTACATATTTGTGGCACCCGGATGGATGGAATATCGCGAGCTATGTGCCTCATCAATAATCAACTCCCGTAGACTATCTACATTGGGAACACATACCTGACCCTGCATCCTCATCACCCCCATCATCTCCAATAGTCACTTCTCTGGCATCATCGTGCTGAACCTTGTCCTTGAGGACAAGCAAATGAGGATCATCATACTAGCGCTCTCAGATGTAGTCAAATAAGGAAGATAGAGAAACCACACAAGCTAGAACCCGAATGGGCTCCAAAAAATCCAATCTCGCGAACTAGTTGAACAAGGCATGAACATCAACTACTAGAGGTCTCTCATCAAGGCATCGACCACCACATTGGCCTTTCTTGAATGATACAAAATATTTATATCATAGTCCTTTAGCAGCTCCAACCATCTCTGATGCCTTAAATTGAGATCCTTCTGCTTTAACAAGCGCTGGAGGCTACAATGATCACTAAATACCTCACAAAACACACCATAGAGATAGGGCCTCCAAATTTTCAATGCAAGAACAATGTCAACCAACTCCAAATCATGAACAAGATAGTTCTTTTCGTGGGACTTCAGCTGGAATGATTCATATGTTATATTCTACACTCATACATCAAAACACACCCAATATCGATTCGAGAAGCATCAAACTATACTATATAAGAACCAGAAGTTGATGGTAGAACTAAAACTGGAGTTGTGGTCAAAGCAGTCTTGAGCTTCTGAAAGCTGTCCCTACACTCGTCCAACCACCTAAAAGGAGCACCCTTTTGGGCCAATTTGGTCAAGGGAGATGCAATAAATAAGACATCCTGCATGAAACGATAGTAATAACCAACAAAACCAAGAAAGCTCTAAATCTCCGTAGCGGGGGATGGTTTGGGCCAACTTTGGACCGCCTCTATCTTTTTCGAATCTACCTGAATACCCTCACTGGACACCACGTGGCCCAAGAATGCCATTGAACTGAGCTAGAACTCAGACTTGGAGAACTTGGCATAAAGCCTTTCTTCCCAGAACCTTTGCAACATAATCCGCAAATGCTGGACATGCTCCTCCTCGCTATAGAGTACACTAGGTTATTATCAATGAATACAATAACAAACCAGTCGACATAAGGATGAAATACATTGTTCATCGGATCCATGAACACTGCTGGGGCATTGGTCATCCCAAAAGACATTACAAGGGACTCATAATGATCATAACAGGTCCTGAAAGCTATCTTAAGAATGTACGAGTCCCGAATCTTCAATTGGTGATACCCTGACCTCCAATCATTCTTGAAGAACACCTTCGCTCCCTGAAGCTGGTCAAGTAGATCATCAATACGCGGAAAATGATACTTGTTCTTAATTGTAACTTTGTTCAACTACCTATAATCAATGCCCATTCTCATAGAGTAATCCTTCTTCTTCACAAACAAAACTAGTGCACCCCAAGGTGACATACTAGGCCTAATAAACCCCTTGTCAAGGAGTTCCTGAAGTTTCTCCTTCAACTCTTTCAAATAAGTCGGTGCCATACTATATGGAGGAATAGAAATGGGCTGAGTGCCTGGTACCAAGTCAATACCAAAATCATTCCATGTCGTGCAGCATGCCCAGCAAGTCTGCAGGAAACTTCTAAAAAATCTCGCACCACCTGAACAAAATCAATATTAGGGGTCTCTAAAGTAACATCCTTGATGGGTTTTCAATGTCTTAGCCTTACGTTTTGATGATCTAACAAACTTACTATCAAGAACTAGATAGAAAACCTGGCACACTTGGTATACATTACTAATCACCGGACTCCAGCTAATGTGAACTGCTACAACTGTAGAAGATACAGAACCAATATAGGGAACTGATCCCCTATGTGTCCTTGAAAGCAGTACGGAAGTCAACTGTGTATAGTCAGAAAGTGACTGCCATAGAGACAATGCACACAATGCAACATAGTTTTGCAGTCACTTGTCCTTTGACCAACAAAGTGCTTACATCATTTAAGTGATGTCATCAAAGGTATAGTAACAAGAGTATTACAAAAAAAACATCACTTGTAACACTTGAGAATCTACTTCAAGCATTCAAGCTTTCTCAGATTCCAGCATTCAATTCCTATGTGCATCAAGAACAAAGTTTAACCCTACTACGGACCAGTCCCTAAATTTAGTATTTTATTGTCCTTAGTTTAATTATAACTTTATAATTATTCTTCACTATAATTCCTAATTTTCTTAGCTATAAATGTTGCTTAGGAACCTCTTTGTAAAACAATAAACCCTTTATGTTTGTGTCATGACTAGAGTTAGTGATGAGTTGAAGTCTTTATAATATGTGTAGTGCAAAGTGGCTTGTAATAGGTGTATTAAGAGTTAATGAGGGATTAAGCGTTTAATTCCTAGATTGCATAGGTTGTAATCTAAAAGTTTCTCATGGCGAAGTTGAAATCGTACCAGTGTAGATCGTGGTTTTGTATCCCCTTGATCAAGGATTTTTCCACCTAAAACTTCCTTTCTTATTTACTTACTGTTTCATTAACGTTCTCAGTGGAAACTCATAAAGGACTTGGTACTCTATAGTTTGGTGGACTCATATAAATTATCAATCCTTCACAAAGGCCAAATAAGAGAGACAACCCTTCTCAACCATCCGTTGGGCCTTCAAGTATGAAATCACTTTACTGGGAACATAGTCTAAAAAACCTCGCCACTCAATACGTGGCAACATGGGCATCGCCAATGTCACAAACTTAATGTGACAGTCTAAAATAGTATGACATGGAGACAACCAATCCATACTAAATATCACGTCAAAATCAACCATACCAAGCAGCAGAAGATGAACTCTAGTCTCTAACATTCCAATAGTTACTATACACGACCAAAATACACAGTCCACCATAATAGTATCGCTCACTGGCGTAGACACATGAACAAATGAAACTAAGGACTCACGGGGTATATCCAGATAATGAGCAAAGTACGATGATACATATGAATAGGTGGAACCAGGGTCAAATAATACAGAAATATCTCGTGACATATTGAGAAAATACCTGTGATCACTGTGTTTGAAACAATAATATATGGTTTGGCAGGGAGTGCATAGAAATGGTCTTGACCGTTACATGATCGGCCTCCTCCTCTAGGGTGACCCTTAGCTAACTACGCTCCACCTCGAGCTGGATGGGTAGGTGGTGAAGTAACGGATGCTGAAAGTTGGCTCCTTTGCTGAGATAAACCTCCCGAAAGGCAGGGACAATGCCTCTTAATATGACCCAAATCTCTACATTCAAAGCAACCTCTCCCTACAAATGGCGGTAGGGACTGAAGGGTGCCTGAGCCTCGAGATAACTACTAGAAGGTCCTGACATAGATGAACCCTGAGCTGGAAGGGCACTAAGAGATGAGTGAGCATGCTGAGAACTATGAGAACCATGGCCAGATGATGTACCATGTGTGAACTGGATGAGCCGTTTGAGCATACTGATAGGGACGACCCCTACCGTAGTGGAATTGAACTCCATAAGGAACACCACCAAAACTACATGATCCACGAGACCACTTGGCCTCCCTCTCAACCTGCTCCTGGCTGCGGACCAACTCTATTAGTTGAGCGCTGTCGACCTCGTCAAAAGTATCATCAGACACGCTCTCTCTAGTCATAATCACCCGTAACTTAAATGTGAGGCATCATTGAACCTCATGATCCTCTCCTTATCAGTGGGAACCAACCAAACCGCATAATGGACTAACTCAAAAAATTTCATCTCATACTGTGTCACAATCATATCATTCTGACGCATATGCTCAAACCATCTGCACAGCTCCTCTCTGCAAAACTAGGACACATACTTCTCTAAGAAGAGGATGGAGAACTCCTTCTATGTAAGTGCTGCTGCACTGATTGTCCTAGGCCTCTCATAAGTCTCCCACCAGATGAAGGCAGCTTCAGTAAACTGAAAATTAGTGAACAAGACCCCACTAGTCTCTAAAATACCTACTATGCGGAGGATCCTCTGACATGTGTCCAAGAAACCCTAGGCATCCTCAAACTTTGCCACATTGAAGGATGGAGGCTGAAGCTTACCAACCCTCTATAGTCTCCACTTTTCATAATCAGTCATAGCAGGAACTACATAAGTCTGAGCAGTTGCCACCGGTTGGGCTGGTAGTGCCCCCGATATCTGGAGACACTACATTACCTACTCGGGTGTATGGGAGGTGGGAGCCTGAGTACCTCCCCTAGCCTAAGAAGTGGTTGTTGCGGACGAAGTAGAGACCGCCTGAGCAAGACTGGTGCACACGGTCAGAATCTGAGTTAAGGCCTCCTAAAGTCTTGGAATCACAATGGACACGGACAGTGCCTGAGCTGGCCCCACCAACACATCCATAGTTGGGACCTACCCCTAAACTGGGGCAACTGCTAGAGTACTGCACTAGTTGTTGTGCGAGCTACACCTCTGCCCCTACCGCGGCCTCTACCACGACCTCGGCCTCTCACGGTCCTGGTTGATGGTAGTGGTAGCTGTTGATCTCGTACAAGTCACACCTCTATTCGAGGTTATAAAATAGTCAATACAATAGTAATACCCAACTAAGAGTCAGAGTTGAATTCCATAGGGAGCTATATGAATGAGATCAAGAAGTATATTGTGGTGGATGAGTTTTTAATATCTTAGATTACACTTCCACAAATATGATTGTTTCTAGGTCTAGATTAACTAAGTTTGCAATATAAATAATTGAAACTAAGAAATTGTGCTTTTCTTTTGTTGTTAGGCTATGACGTTCACCTAGGTGTTTGCCTAACGGGTTGTAAATGCCATAGCTTGTTTTTTTATCCGGGTGTATTATAGCTATCAACACTTAATTACCCACTCAATAACTCTCTATAAGAGAGTTATTTTTCCCAATGTGTCTTTGTCAAGCCCAAATGGTTATTGACCCAAACAGTTGATAAAATGCTAAAGTTGGGTTTTACTATCTCTAGGTTCAAACCTTTAGTTGGGACTATCAATCTCTTGATTTCATCTCGAATTCTTGTTATCCAAGTTTATCTAGACTAAGTCTTTCTTTCTCAAGTAGATACCAAGTCAAATAGGCATGAACTAACATCTGCAATCATTAATTCTACAATAAAAGCAAGAACAATGCTAAATAATAAATATCCAACCATGAACAAGCCATAAATTAAACACCTAATAGGTTTAAACACTAGGGTTGGGTCATAACCCTAGTTAATATAGCTACTCATAATGGGTATAGAAGAAAGCAAGGTAGAAAAGATGATATAACTTATATTGAAAGATTAAAAGATGAAAATCCAATGTTAAATCAACAAAGTAAGCTAAAGTTGCCTACAGTAGTAAGGACAAAGGATATAGGAGTTTCAATATTCAAAACTTGTTCTAATTTCATAAAACTAGTCTATTTATACAAAGCTAGAAATTTCAGACGAAAATGACCGTTTAGAGGTTCTGCAGCCGCATAATTCCATGTCTAGTATGTACTTTTCTTCATACTTGACAGAAGTGGAATCTGCAGCCATACAATTTTGGAATACGGCCGCATGTCTCATGTTTTTTCCAGTTGTAAGGGAATCTCCAATTTTTTTCCTGCAGAACTGTCGGGCATGCCACCGGATAGGGACATTGATTTTGGTATTGATCTGGTGCTAGGCACTCAGCCCATTTCTATTCCGCCGTATTGTATGGCACCAGTGGAGCTAAAAGAGTTGAAGGAGCAGCTTTAAGAACTCCTGGATAAGGAGTTCATTCGGCCTAGTATGTCACCATGGGGTGCACATGTCCTGTTTGTGAAGAAGAAGGATGGAAAAATGCGAATGTGCATTTACTATAGGCAGTTGAACAAAGTAACCGTGAAGAACTAGTATCTCTTGCCTCGAATTGACTATTTATTCGACCAACTTCAGGGAGTGAGGGTGTTCTTCAAGATTAATTTATGTTCGGGTTACCACCAGTTGAAGATCAGGGATTCAGATATTCTTTAGATTGCTTCAGGACTAGACATGGTCACTATGAGTTCCTTGTTATGTCTTTTGGACTGACCAATGCCCTCGCACCGTTCATGCATTTGATGAACAGTATATTTCGGCCTTATCTGGATTCATTTGTTATTGTATTCATTGATGATATTATGGTGTACTAACGTAGTCAGGAGGAGCACGCGGAGCATTTGTGAATGGTATTGCAGAGACTGAGGGAGGAGAAGCTGTATGCAAAGTTTTCCAAGTGTGAGTTTTGGCTTAGTTCAGTGGCTTTCTTGGGGCACATGGTGTCTAGTGAGGGTACTAATATTGATCCAAAGAAGATAAAGGCAGTGCAGAGTTGGCCTAAACCATCCTCAGCCATATAGATTCGTAGTTTCCTCGATTTGGCGAGTTATTATCGCCGGTTCATTCAGGGTTTTCATCTATTGTCTTGCCATTGACCAAGTTAACTCAGAAGAGTGCTCCATTTGTATGGTCGGACGAGTGCGAGGAGGGCTTTCAGAAGCTCAAGACAGCTTTGACCACAGCTCCAGTATTGGTGTTACCATCAGCTTTAGGTTCTTATGCCGTCTATTGTGATGCTTCGAGAGTTGGTATTGGATCTGTATTGATGCAGAAGGGTAGAGTGATTGCATATGCTTCTCTTCAATTGAAGCCCTATGAGAAGAACTACCATGTTCATGATTTAGAGTTGGTTGCTATAGTTCATGCTTTGCAGATTTGGAGGCACTACTTATATGGCATATCTTGTGAGGTATTCACTAATCATCGCAGTTTTCAGCATTTTTTCAAGAAGAAAGATGTGAATTTGAGGCAGCGAAGATGTCCGGAGTTGCTTAAGGACTATGATATTACCATTCTGTACCATCCGGAAAGGCCAATGTGGTGGTCGATGCCTTAAACTGAAAGGCAGTGAGTATGGGGAGTTTGGCACACATTCCATTTGGGGAGAGGCCCTTTGCAGTTGATGTTCAGGCTTTGGCCAATCGGTTTGTAAGATTAGACATTTCGGAGCCCAGTCGGTATTGGCTTGCGTGGTTTCTCGGTCTTCCTTATATGGTCGTATCAGGGAGCGCAAGTATAATGATCCACATTTGCTTGTCGTCAAGGACAAAGTTCAGCAAGGTGATGCGAGAGATGTGACTATAGGTGATGATGGTGTGTTGAGGATGCGAGGCTGGATCTGTGTGCCCAATATGGATAGGCTTAGAGAGTTGATTCTTGAGGAGGCCTACAGCTCGCGGTATTCCATTCATCCGAGTGCCGCGAAAATGTATCAAGATTTGAGGCAGCACTATTGGTGGAGGAGAATGAAGAAAGATATTGTGGGTTATGTAGCTCAGTGTCTCAATTGTCAGCAGGTAAAATATGAGCATCAGAGACCGGGTGTTTTGCTTCAGTATACAATTATTCTCGAGTGGAAGTGGGAGAGAGTTACTATGGATTTTGTAAGTGGCCTTCCTCGGACTTCGAAGAAGTTTGATTCGATTTGTGTGATTGTGGATCGGTTGACCAAGTTGCGCACTTTATTCCGGTGTGTACTACCTATTCTTCGGAGTGGCTGGCAGGGATCTTTATCCGGGAGATTGTTTGATTGCATGGTGTTCCAGTGTCTATTATCTCAGATAGAGGTACTCAGTTCACTTCCCAGTTTTGGAGGACTTTTTAACGAGAGTTGGGTACGCATGTGGAGTTGAGCACGACATTTCATCCTCAGACACACTGACAGTCCGAGCATACTATTCAGACATTGGAGGACATGTTGCATGCTTGTGTTATTGATTTCGGAGGTTCTTGGGATGAGTTCTTGCCACTTGCAGAGTTTTCCTATAACAACAGCTATCAATCCAGCATTCAGATGGCACCTTGTGAGGCCTTGTATGGGAGACAGTGTAGATCTCTAGTTGGATGGTTTGAGCCTAGCGAGGCTAGACTATTGGGGACAGAGTTGGTTCAGGATGCGTTAGTGAAGGTGAATTTGATTCAGGAGAGACTTCATACAGCTCAGTTACGTCAGATGAGTTATGCGGACCGGAAGGTACGAGATGTGTCTTACATGGTAGGGGAGAAATTCTTGCTGAAGGTTTCGCCCATGAAGGGTGTTATGAGGTTTGAAAAGAAAGGAATGTTGAGTCCGCGGTTCATTGGACCTTTTGTGATGCTTCGAAGGATTAGGGAGGTGGCTTATATGCTTGTTTTTCCACCCAACATGTCGAGAGTACATATGGTATTCCATGTTTCTATGCTCCGGAAGTATGTTGGGGACCCGTCTCATGTTTTGAACTTCATCACGGTGCAGTTAGATGAGTATTTGACTTATGATGTAGAGCCAGTGGCTATTTTAGGTCACCAGGTTCAAAAATTGAAGTCAAAGGATATAGCTTCGGTGAAAGTGCAGTGGAGAGGCCGGCCCGTAGAGGAGGCTACCTAGGAGACCGAGCTAGAGATGCGGAGCAGATGTCCTCACATGTTTGAGGCTTTAGGTATGTTTCTTGAACGGCTCGAGGACGAGCGGTTTTTAAGTTGGGGAGGATGTGACGACCCGACCCTTGTCTCATGAGTTACCACTCTATTTCCCCCATTTTCTTCTTCTTTATGTTTTATTATCAGTATTTGGAGTGTTAGAGTTGACTTGGATTGGTTTTTGTAGGAAATAAGACACTTAATCTCTTCAAGGAAGGCTTATTTTGGAAAAGTCAATCGGATGTTGGCTTATGAGTTAGAGAGCTCGGATGTGACTTTCCGTAACTTGGTAGCTTAGGGGGATGATTTGTGACTTAAGGGCGTGATGGGAAGTGATTTTGGAGGTCCGATGTAGGATTAGGATTGAATTGGCAAAGTTAGTATTTTGGCGATTTTCGGTTGATAGGTTAATCCAAGGGTCGGAATGGAATTCCGAGAGTTACAATAGCTTTTTTAGGTGATTTGGAATGTGTGTGCAAAATTTCAGATGATTCGGGGGGTGATTTGGTTGGGTTTTTTACCAAATGCGGGTTCTGTAAGATTTTGAAGAACTTAGGCTTGAAATCGATGAGAATTGATGATGTTAGTGTTTTGGATGTATTTTATGATTGGAACAAGTTCGAATAACGTTGTAGGATGTATTGGTATTTTTGGTTGGGGACCCGGGGGCCTCAGGGTGAATTCAGATGGCTAACGGAAGGTTTTTGGGACTTAGGATGTTGCAAAAATTGCAGGTTCAACATTAGAGACATTTGTTCTCTGCGATCGCGTAGAAGGTTTTGGGGAGATGGTTCTGTTGTTCATTGCAATCACAGAGTAATGGATGCGATTGCATAGTTTGAGGAAGTTAGCCATTGCGATCGCGTTTGGTTGATTACGATCGCGTAGTATTAATGGACCTGGGGTCCTGGATGGTATTTTGTTCAATGCGAACGCGGCGTAGGTATGCGATCGCATAGGTTCAGGAGCTAATGCATTGCAATCGCAGTGGCTCTATGCGATTGCATAGAGGGAATTTGGAGAGTTTGAATTTTGTGTTGTGGATCACAGAGGTTTGGATCCGATCACATAGAAGAAATCTGGGCTAGACGAAAGGGTTTTTAAAAACATTTCATCCGCGAACCTAAGTCTATTTCCACCATTTGTGAACAATCTTAAAAGCTTTTGGATGCGGATTAAAGAGGGTTTCGATTGGTATTGATTGGAGGTGAGTCCTATGACTTAAAACATCATCTAATTGTAGAATCAACATTGAAATTCATGAAAATTGCATTAAAAGGGGAAGAATTAGGGCTTGACTTTTTAAATGAAAAATTGGGATTTGATGGAGCAATTGAGCTCGGATAGAGTCGTGATGGCACCTACTAACGGAGCTAGGCCAGCCAAACATTAAACATTCTCTGATAATTTCTCAACAATTTAAATATACAAAATCAATTAAATAAAAGCGGAAGACTTTAAGCCTGTAAAATGGAAATTTAAATGCGAAAGTTTAAGACAGATCTCTACCCAAAATCTAGTGCCACTAGCTCACGGACTACTAAAGAGTACTACAATCATGTCTGAATAGAAAATAAATAGTGTCTGTCTTGGTACAATGAAAACAAACTAAAACATGGAAAGGGACTCCGACCTGCAAACACCAGCTAGGCTACCTCGTAAGTCCCTGACTGAAGTTAGCTCCCAATGAATACGCTACTGGTGTGGTCCAAAAACTGCTATGGTACCATTATCTGTGCAAAAAGTGCAGCACAACCGACCCCATGTGCTTGTAAGTACATGGCCTAACCCCGACGAAGTAGTGACGAGGCTAGACCAGACCTACCTAAAACAACCTGTGCAGATATGTATATATACAAAGGCCACGGAAATAACAACAGAGAATATCAACTAAAAAGGGGGAAGGGCATGCTCGGGGGAGATACAGTGAAAACAGATCAATGGATATAACAACGAAACTACCTCAATACCATAACTCATAAGTGGTCGGCGCGCCACACAATCTCATTTCTTAGTTCATCAGTGGACGGCGTGTCACACGATCCCATTTCATAATTCATATGTGGACAACGTGCCACACGATCCCAAAATATGTATTCATAAGTGGTCAGCGCGCCACACGATCCCATTTCATAACTCACAAGTGGACGGTGTGCCACACGATTCCATATCATTGTGAATAACACATTTAATTTTTCTAAAAGAGGCCCCAATAGGGAAATTCAACAACATAACGATTCAACCAGGTAAGGATACAACTAACAGCCTAAATATCCCGGCAAGGGAGCAACAATAATAATAGACTACGTGTCCCGGCAAGGGAAAAGTCACCACAATTTCTCTATAAATCACTTCTTTCTCAATTATTAAATTCTAGTTCGAGATGACACTCCAATAATATACCAATCGTAATTCTTCCTTAATCGTTCACATTGGATGAAACTTAGAAATTAGACAAGAGAGATATTTCACAACGTCCGGACCAAACACATTTAAGACCCACGGTCATGCTAGACTCTGGTGTATAGATAACCGCCACCATGCCCATACACCATACTCATCATTTAGCAATTAGCAAATAAATCCTAATCATATTCCCTCTAACTAAAGTTAGAACAAATACTTACCTCGGTCCAAGAATAGTAATCAACTCTTCAATACCGCCTTTCCTCTATAATCCGATTCCGAAACAACGATATTTAGGCATAATCAATTCAATAATATCAAAAGATTCAAAACCAAAATCCCATAGCCTAGAAATGAAGTCCTTAGCATTCTTCCAAAAATACCAAAATTCGCCCCCGGACCCACATAGTCCAAACTTGAGGCTCGGACTCAAACACAATCACTCATAATCCCACAAGTTCAAATATATAATATATTTTATGATTCGACCCCAAATTGAGGTTGAATCACCAAAAATTCCCAAAGCCCTAACTCTACCCAAAACCCCCAATTTCTACTTTGAATTCATGATTTAGGGCTAGAAAATTAGTGATTACTGGAAGAAATTAAGAGGATAAGAAGTTAAGAACACTTACCTAAGAGTATAAGGAGAAAAAAGCTCTTCTAAATCGCCTATGGAGTGTTAGAGAGAGAGGAGCTCGTGGGAAGAAAGGGCTAAATCCCGAGCTACTGATTCTGTTTAGAACTTAAAAATTCGCTGCGCAAAAATGCCATTCGCATTCGCGTGAATGAGGACACGTTCACGAAGGGTAGATGGTTTGAGTAATCGCGAATGCGAGGTGCTTATCGCGAACGTGTAGAAGAAGGGGCTGGGGTCTGGGACTGGCTAGTACGCGAACGCGAGAGAGGACTCACATACGCGGTGAAGGGGAAGCCTAGGCTACGCGAGCGGGGGGGTACTGTCCGCGAACGCGATGAAGAGGAACCACTGAAGCTTTGCGAACGCGTGGCTGGAACGTGAACGTGAAGAAGGGATTTGCTGTGTTGCAGAAAATCTGCTATCTTTCTAAGTATAAAACTACCCCTCACTCACGATTCATCGGGGCTCCCAAACCAACACACACACTAACTCATCAACATCTTATGAACTTAGTCAAGCAATCAAATCACCGAAATAACATCAAAATCAACGAATCCAACCTCAAAATCATCATTTTTATTTCAAACTTCTTAAACTTCTAACTTTAGATATTTAGGTCTGAAACACGTCAAACGACGTCCGATTTTGACCAAACTTTACAGAAAGCGCTTAACATATATTTAAGACCTGTACCGGGTATTGCAACCAAAATACGAGCCCGATACTTATATTTTCTAACTCATTTTATTTTCAAAAGTCCATATCATTTTCAGAAAAATAATTTCTTCCAAAAATTCTTTACTCGGGCTTGGGACCTCGGATTTCGATTTTGGGAATATGTTCGCGTCCCGTATTTTCTTACGAACCCTCCTGGACTGTCACAACATGGGTCTGGATCCGTTTACCCAAAAAATATTGATCGAAGTCAACTTTAACAATATCAATCATCAAAATTCTTCAAATTTACACAAAATTCACATATTTCAACATAAAAACTTTTTGGCTTCTGCCCGGACTGCGCATATAAATCGTGACAACTAAAAGCGAGCTTTCCAAGGCTTCAGTAGCACAAAAAAAGGAAGAATTACGGTGATGACCCCTTTGGGTCGTCACAAATACTATTCAGTATCCCAATATAGTTTGCAAGATTATCATGATCTTTCATTTATAAGAGTAAATTAAAAGGTTTTAAAACGTTAATAGTCTTGGCGCATAAAAAGTTTTAAAAACGGAAGTCTTTTCATCTCTCTCCTTTAATTATGCAATGTATTTAGACACTTTTGAAATTTTTAAAGTAAGTGGAATTATAAACATGAGGAAAAAAAAGAAAGTGATAATTTTTTATTAGGGATAAAATAGTCACTCAACTTTAAAAGTATATTTTCGTAAATAAACTTTTAGCTTAAAGGTGTTCTCACTTTTAATATTGTATGAAATAATAATTAGTCGGAATAGCTTCTTTAGAAGTTATGAACATCCACCATAGTACTATTTATATATTTCATAATATTTTGGTTTTTAAGAGAAAACTGATATAACTAATCAATAATTGTTATGAAATATTAGATTAAGGTGGATGTCCATAACTCCTATAACACCCACTACTTTTATCCATTATCTCCATAACTCCCACTACTCCAATACTTATGGTTGTAACTCCCACACCTCCATGATCTCCCCCATGATCTTCCTCCATGATCTCAAAAGCTTAATGACATATTTATGAAATTCTTTTAGTATACCTCTATGTACTACAATAAATAGAGGATGAGAAATTATTTTGTAATACACTTGGATACATAGAAGAAATATATTCTCTCTCTATTTCTCTGTACTTTGTTGTCTATCTTTTTGTTTATTACTTTGAGCTAAGTTTTGTAACACGTTATCAGCACGAAGCTCTACTATCTCAAGAATCTCTTTGAGAAAATTAAGGTATTTTTTCTCCTCCTAATTTTGTTTTAATTATGTCTGACATTATGAAAAGAAAGTTTGTTGCCCTTAAAATTTCGGGCAAGAACTACATGACATGGGTATTGGATGCTGAAATCCATTTGGATGCAATGGGTCTTGGAGACGCCATTAAAGACAGAAATAATGCATCCACCCAAGACTGTGCTAAGGCCTTGATTTTCTTGCGCCATCACCTTGATGAAGGTTTGAAAATTGAATATATCACAGTCAAAGATCCACTTATCTTGTGGAATGGCTTAAAGGAGAGATATGACAACTTAAAGTAGGTCACTCTGCCACAAGCACGATATGATTGGGCTCATCTGAGGCTCCAAGACTTTAAGTCTGTTTCTGAATATAATTCTGCAATGTTTAGAATTACTTCTAAATTGAAACTCTGTGGAGATACTATAACTGATTATGATATGCTTGAAAAAACGTTTACAACGTTTCATGCCTCCAATATGGTTCTGCAACAACAGTACAGAGAAAAAGGTTTCAAAAAGTACTCTGAGCTGATTTCTCTTCTCCTTGTGGCTGAGCGAAACAATGACCTGCTCATGAGAAATCACGAAAATCGACCCACTGGGTCTACACCATTGCCTGAAGTAGATAAGGTGTATTCCCATTATGCTAAGCGTGGAAAAGACTATGGCTTTAATCATGGTCGTGGTCGTGGTCGGGGTCATGGCCGTGGACGTGGACAAGGAAGAAATTTTCCTGGTGTTAGTCACCCCCAAAGAGATATAACCACCTAAAGCGGAAATGGAATTATGAGAATCCAAAAGCAAATAGTTCAGAAACTATATGTTATCTTTGCGGTGGAAAAGGGCACTGGGCAAAAATTTGCCGTGGACCAAGACATTTGGTTGAGCTTTATCAAGCATCTCTAAAGAGTAAAGGCCCTGAAACCAATTTTGTCTCTGACAATAATTTTGACATCACCCACTTGGATGTGGCAGACTTCTTTGAGCACCCTGAGGGGAAAATAGATCACTTGATCGGTGATGGATCCATGGTTAAAGAAGATTGAGCAGTTTGATATTTTTATTTTTACTTATTCGTAGTAGTTAATGAATAAACAATTATCATAGTTTACATAAGTTATCTATTATTGTGATATGGTTCCAATTTTATATTTTCTGCTTTAAGCTAGTAAAGCTAAGTATCAAGCAAGTATTCGTTAAAATTATAATATGCTTGAAATAAAATAAAAAAATATATTAAAAGGAGAATAACTATGATAAAAGATTTTTTTTCATAATGACCACACTGAAACTATTATGTTGAATCATTGACTTAAATTTGTTTATTCTCATATCTATAAAAAAAAAATACTAATATTTTTCGTATATTTCTTTTGTATGTCAAACCATGGGAAGAAAATATGGATATCTCACAAAGCAAACTTGGATCAACGTCCAATTGTAAAAATATTTGTTTAATTGATTCATGTACCACACATACGATATTCAAAGAGAAGAAATATTTCTCTCATTTAAGTATGTGTAAGGCAGATGTTACTACAATTTCTGGTAGTAGTAAATTGATTGAAGGCTCCGGAAGAGCAACTATAACTCTGCCTAAAGGAACAATATTTATCATAGAGAATGCAATGTTCTCTTCCAAGTCCAAGAGGAACTTGTTGAGTTTTAAAGATATCCGTCAAAATGGATATCATATTGAGACAATAGATGAGAATAATCTTGAATACCTCATCATTACAAAGAATGTCTCTGGCCAAAAGAGGATTATTGAGAAGTTCCTATCTTTATCTTGTGGCTTGTATTGGACAAAAATTAGTGCAATTGAGGCACATTCCACAGTAAACCAAAAGGTTACTGATTCCAATACTTTTGTTCTTTGGCATGATCGATTGGGACATCCTGGATCAATTATGATGAGACGGATTATAGAAAACTCATATGTGCATCCATTAAAGAATTTAAAGATTCTTTTTAAATAATGAATTTTCTTGCACTTCTTGTTATCAAGGCAAGTTAATTATTAGACCATCACCAACAAAGGTTGGAACTGAGTCACCTACGTTTTTGGAACGTATACAAGGGGATATTTGTGGACCTATTCACCCACCTAATGGGTCCTTTAGATATTTTATGGTCTTAATAGACGCATCCTCTAGATGGTCTCATGTGTGCCTATTGTCATCACGCAACCTTGCGTTTGCAAAATTAATGGCACAAATAATTTGATTACGAGTACAATTTCCTGATAATCCAATTAAGTCTATTAGACTAGATAATGCTGCTGAGTTTTCATCCCAAGCATTTAATGATTATTGCTTATCAATTGGGATAAAAGTGGAACATCCTGTAGCTCATGTTCACACTCAAAATGGTCTTGCAGAATCTTTAATTAAACGTCTGCAGTTAATTGCAAGACCATTACTCATGAAAACGAGGCTGCCCACTTCGGTTTGGGGTCACGCCATTTTGCATGCAGCAATGCTAGTTCATTTCAGACCGACGAATTATCACAAATATTCCCCGTTGCAATTAGTTTTGGGTCATGAACCTAATATATTCCATTTAAGAATTTTTGGATGTGCAGTATATGTGCCTGTAGCACCGCCATACCGCACCAAAATGGATCTGCAAAGAAGGTTAGGAATATATGTTGGGTTTGAATCGCCCTCCATTATTCGCTACCTCGAAACATTGACAGGGGATTTGTTCACTGCACGATTTGCAGACTGTCGATTCGATGAGACACTTTTCCCAAAATTAGGGGGAGAAGTTGGTGAAACCAAACGGAAAATTTTGTGGAAAAATCCATCATTATCTCATCTTGATCCACATACCTCTATTTGTGAAAAAGAGGTGCAAAATATTATCCATTTGCAAAGAATAGCAAATCAAATGCCTGACGCATTCACGGACTTGAAAAGGATAACAAAATCTCGCATCCCCACAGAGAATGTTCCAATCCGTATTGATGTCCCTATTGGAAAATCTTCTAGTGTCATATCTAATGAGTCGAAAGCACGCCTAAAACGTGGCAGGCCATTAAGTTCCAAAGATCGAAATCCTAGAAAAAGGAAAGCAAATGATCAAAATGACACTACGAAAGAATCTCATGAGGAAATTCACGATTTAATAAATTCTGAGATTCATGAAGAATCCATTGAGCCCGAGACTCAGGAAAATAAGGAACTATCAATAAATCCAATCGATATTGAGACAAATTTTAATCGAGTGGATATAGTGGTGGATTATGTCTTTGCATATAATGTTGCATCTAGCATTATGCAAGAAAGTAAGGATCTTGAACCTCAATCTGTTGGAGAATGTCGACAAAGACTTGATTGGCCAAAATGGCAAGAAGCAATCCAATCAGAATTGAATTCACTTGCAAAACGTGAAGTTTTTGGGCCTATAGTTGAAACACCTAATGGTGTTAAGCCTGTTGGCTATAGATGGGTCTTTGTACGCAAGAGAAATGAGAAAAATAAGGTACAAAGATATAAGGCACGCCTTGTTGCACAAGGATTTTCTCAAAGGCCTGGTGTCGATTATGAAGAGACATATTCACCCGTAATGGATGCTATAACTTTCCGTTATCTCATTAGTTTTGTTGTCCTTGAAAAGCTTGACATGCATTTAATGGATGTGGTTACTGCCTATCTTTATGGCTCACTTGATAATGAGATATACATGAAAATTCCCGATGGATTCAAAATGCCAAACACTCATAATTCAAAGTCCCGGGAAATGTTTTCAATCAAATTGCAAAGATCTTTGTATGGTCTAAAGCAATCAGGACGAATGTGGTATAATCGTCATAGTGAGTATTTATTAAAGGAAGGCTATATAAATGATGCCATTTGCCCATGTGTTTTTATAAAGAAAACAACATCGGAATTTGTTGTACTTGCCGTATATGTCGATGACATAAACCTTATTGGAACTCCCATAGAACTCCAAAAGGCAATTGATTATTTAATGAAGGAATTCGAGATGAAAGATCTCAGAAAGACAAAATTATGTCTTGGTTTACAAATTGAATATTTGGCAAGCGGAATTTTTGTTCATCAATCTGCCTATATAGAAAAGGTATTGAAACGGTTTTACATGGATGGAACATATCCTTTAAGTACTCCGATGGTTGTTCGATCACTTGATGTGAATAAGGATTCATTCCGACCGCAAGAAAAGAATGAAGAGCTACTTGGTCCTGAAGTACCATATCTTAGTGCAATTGGCGCACTAATGTATCTTGCAAATACTACAAGGCCTGACATAACTTTTTCAGTTAATGTCTTAGCAAGATATAGCTCTGCTCCCACAATGAGACACTGGAATGGAATCAAACATATATTGCGGTATCTAAAAGGGACTACCGATATGGGCTTATTTTATAGTAATAATTGCAGTCCTGATCTTGTTGGTTATGCTGATGCTGGATATTTATCTGACCCACACAAGGCTCGATCTCAAACTGGTTATGTGTTTATCTGTGGAGGCACTGCCATATCTTGGCGATCGACTAAGCAATCAATTGTGGCTACTTCATCTAATCATGCTGAGATAATCGCTATTCATGAAGCAAGTCGAGAGTGTGTGTGGTTGAGGTCTATAATACATCATATTCGAGACAAATGTGGTTTGAAATGTGACAAACTACCCACGATTTTGTATGAAGACAATGCAGCATGCATAGCCCAATTGAAGGGAGGATTCATAAAAGGAGATAGAACAAAGCATATTTCACCAAAGTTATTTTTCACACATGATCTTCAAAAGAATGGTGATATCAATGTGCAACAGATTCGTTCAAGTGATAATATGGCTGATTTGTTCACAAAATCTCTACCAACGTCAACCTTCAAGAAGCTGGTACACAAGATTGGAATGCGAAGGCTCAAGGATGTGAATTGATGCTCTTTTCAGGGGGAGTTAATGCGTGTTGCACTCTTTTTCCCTTACAAGGTTTTGTCCCACTGGGTTTTCCTTGCAAGGTTTATAACGAGGCAACAAAAATGCATTTTGTTAGATATGTGTACTCTTTTTCCTTTTCTAGAATTTTTTTTTCTCATTGGGTTTTATTTTTGTTAAGGTTTTAACGAGGCACATTATCTTTGGACATCCAAGGGGTAGTGTTATGAAATATTAGATTATGGTGGATGTCCATAACTCCTATAACACCCACTACTTTTATCCATTATCTCCATAACTCACACTACTCCAATACTTATGGTTGTAACTCCCACACCTCCATGATCTCCCCCATGATCTTCCTCCATGATCTCAAAAGCTTAATGACATATTTATGGAATTCTTTTAGTATACCTCTATGTAGTACTATAAATACAGGATGAGAAATCATTTTGTAATACACTTGGATACATAGAAGAAATATATTCTCTTCTCTATTTCTCTCTACTTTGTTGTCTATCTTTTTGTTTATTACTTTGAGCTAAGTTTTGTAACAAATGAAGTGGTCTAAACTTAATTCATTTTATAAAATGACAGAAAGGATTACAAAGGATAGAGTGTAAGATAAAGGAGCAACAGTTAAAGCTAAAAAAATTCTCAATTAACGTGTAATTGTAATTTATCATTTAATAGAATTCTAGTTAGTCACATTCATGTACCTATAAAGTATTTAATATGAGGTTACTTTTTAATGGTGAAGGTCAAAGGGCTTCTGTGTTTGTGTTTATTTTAATTAAACTTTGATTTTGAGAATGTGTATTGACGTTTTCAGACAAAAATTATTTGAAGGTATATTACGTTGAAGGGTATTATAGTCACTTTGCTTTATAGGGTTATTTTAGTCTTTCAATTTTTAGTTTGTGTCTTCATACTTATAATATAGTATATGATAATATGGATAAGTACACATATTCGCTGTAAGCTGCCTAATTAAAAACCTCATCAGAAAAATTCAATGAGATAAAATTTTTAATTAAGAAAAAAAAGTAGCACGCATATTTTAAAATTTTCACTTTGTTATCCCGGAAACAACGTATTGAATCTTGCATGTCAACTTCTCAAACGTTGAGGTTGATTATATCTTAGTGAACAAATCCGATAAATTACCACTGTGAGCATCTAATATTTTACCAAATTCAAAAGTTTCAGCACTTTTTATTATTTAAACAGTTATAAGTTCCATCTTTATATTTTAGCTTTTATTTCATCTTTTTATAAATTTTATTTAAGAAAACAAAAAACTTTAAAAAAAGTAAAAAAAATATAAATAAAGTCGCTATTAGAAGTGTATGTTTTGTTTTCGTTTGTAAAAGAAAATTCACAAAAGGGATATGATTTCTTTAAGCTTTGTAGTATTAAATTAGCTAATGGTTTTATAATTCTTCTTTAGTGGATTTACTTATATATTCTTTATTTTAAAATATTTAGCTAGGAAATGGGGACAAGAGGGGTTGCTCTGATGGTAAGCAACCTCTATTTTCAACCGAGAAGTTGTGAGTTCGAGTCTCCCTAAGAGCAATGTGGGAAGTTCTTAGAGGGAAGGATGCCGGAGGTCTATTTGGAAATAGCCTCTCTATCCCAGGGTAGGAGTAAGGTCTGTCCTCCCCGAACCCCACTAAGTGAAATTATACTGGGTTGTTAGCTAGGAAATGGAACAACTCAGAATTTGTCACCTCACAAGATTCGCCTTTATTCTCTCATACCTCACGTCACTTATGCACACACATGCACTCATTTTCTTATTTCATTATTTTTCTTTAATTTTGACATTAGATTCTCTCACCCCACTCAATCACATGTCATGTTTTTCTACTCACATATATTACAATTTCAAGAGTATTTTCCCTCAAAAAACTCACAATACAAAAAAAAATATTATATAATAAATATTGTAATGTAAATATAAGTATAAAGAGAAACTAATATATTATTCGAATTCAAATGATATAATATAAGAACTGATTTCTTCTATTTATAAAAGAAATGAAGGTGTTATGTAAGATGCTACTGCAAGCTGTTGTGTAAGCAGATAAAATACCATATATGAATAATATTCTACTGAGAGCAGTGTTTATCCATAACAGAGTAATGAATGGATAAGTTTATTGTACCCACTATAGATAATCTTCTACTAGGGTAATGATTATCCATAATGAAGTACTGAAAGGATAAGCTCATTATATCCGGTATGGATAATCTTCTACCGGAGATAATATTTATTCATAATAGAGTATCGAAAGGATAAGCTTATTATACCGGGTATGGATAATCTTCTATCGGAGGTAATATTTATCCATAACCGGGTACGGAAGTGATAAGCTTCTTCAAGAAGCTATTTCCAATACAGTACTAAATAGATAAATATATTTATGGCAGAGTCAGCTTCTTCAGGAAGTTTATTTATATTGGAGTACTAAATGAACATCCATAATATAATATATTTATAACACTCCCCCTTGAATGTTCATTAAAAGACAATGTGCCTCCTTAAAACCTTATTAGGAAAAATCACATGGGAAAAAACCTAAGGAAAGAAAAAGAGTGCACATATTTAGTAATACGCATTGCAATGTGCCTCATTAAAAACCTTATGGGAAAAACCTTTGTAAGGAAAAAAGAGCGCATCTCGTACTTTACTCCCCCTGATGAAAACCTTGTTTTAGATATTTGAGTCTTCACATTCCAATCTTGTATACCATCTTCTCAAAAGTTGAAGTTGGCAAAGATTTAGTGAATAAATCTGTTGGATTATCACTTGAACGGATTTGTTGCACATCAATGTCATCACTTTTCTAAAGATCGTGCGTGTGGAATAATTTTGGTAATATGTGCTCCGTTCTATCTCATTTTATAAATTCTCCCTTCAATTGGCAATGCATGCAACATTGTCTTTGTATAAAATTGTGCGTCTTTTCTCACATTTCAAACCATATTTTTCTCGAATAAAATGAATTATTGATCTCAACCATACGTATTCCCTACTTGCTTAGTGAATAGCTATTTTCTCAATGTTATTTGTAAAAGTAGCAACAATAGATTTCTTTGTGGAGCGCCATAATATGACAGTACCTCTATATGTAAATACGTACCCGGTTTGAGATCGAGCTTTATGGGGATCAAATAAATAACTTGCATCTACATAACCAACAAGATCTGCACTATCCTTGTTAGCATAAAACAACCCCATATCAAGAGTTCCCTTTAAATATCGCAATATATGTTTAATCCTGTTCCAATGTCTCTGTGTAGGAGAAGAACTATATCCTGCTAGTAAATTGACAGAAAATATTATGCCACGCCTTGTAGCATTAGCAAGATACATTAGTGCACTAATTGCACTAAGATAGGATACTTCGGGACTAGGGAGTTTCTCATCCTCTTCTGGAGGTCGGAAAAAATCCTTATTCACTTCAAGTGATCGAACAACCATTAGTATACTCAATAGGTGCGCTTTGTCCATGTAAAAGCATTTCAAGACCCTTTCTGTACAGGCAGACTGATGGATAAAGATCTTGTCTGCTAAATATTCAATTTGCAAACCAAGACAAAGTTTTTTCTTTCCAAGATATTTCATCGCAAATTCTTTCTTAAGGTACTCAATTGCATTTTGGAGCTCTTGTGGAGTTCCAACAAGGTTTATATCATCAACATAAACAACAAGTATAATAAATTCTGATGCCATTTTCTTTACAAAAATATATGGATAAATAAAATCATTTATGTAACCTTCTTTTAGCAAATATTCACTAAGGCGATTATACCACATGCACCCAAATTGCTTTAAACCGTAGAAAGATCTTTGTAATCTGATTGAATGTATTTCCTGAGGTTTTGCTTCAAGCATATTAAATCCTTCAGGAATTTTCATATAAATTCCATTATTAAGTGAACCGTATAGATAAACTGTAGCTACATCCATTATATGTAATAGTGCTAAACTGATGAGATATCGAAATGTTATGGCATCCATAACAGGTGAATATGTTTCATCAAAATCGACTCCACGTCGTTGTGAGAATATTTGTCGAACAAGGCGAGCTTTGTATCTTTCAAATTCATTTTTTTCATTCCATTTTCGCACAAAACCCCATTTATGACCAACTGGTTTTATACCAGCAAGTGTTTGGACTACTGGTTCAAAGACCTCTCTTTTAGCAAGTGACTTTAATTCCGATTGAATTGCCTCTTGCCATTTTGGTCAATCAGATCTTTGTTGACATTCTTCGACAGATCAAGGTTCAAGATCCTCATTATCTTGCATAATATCAAGTGCAACAATATACGCAAAAATATTATCCACCACTATTTTAGATTGATTTAAAGTAATCCCATCACCGATTAAACTTATTAAAATTTCCTCACACATACGAGCTTCAGGTTCATTGCTTTCTTCAGGAATCTCAGTACTAATCAGATCTTGGGTTTCTTCAGGAGATCCCTTCATAGTATCATTTTGATCATTTGTCGATTTTCTTTTTTGAGGATTTAGATCCTTCGAACCCAAAGACCTACCACGCTTCAGGCATGCCTTAGGTTCACCAGCTCTCATGCTAGTAGATGGTCCTACCGGGACATTAATTCGGATAGGCACATTCTCTTCTAGGATATGTGACTTAATTATCCTTTTCAAATCAGTAAATATGTCTGGCATTTGATTTGCTATATTCTGTAAATGGATGATCTCCTGGACCTCCTGATTACATATAGGGGTACGTAGATCAAAATCACATAATGATGAAACTTTCCAAATAATTTCTCTTTTGATTTCCTTTTTCTCTCCCTTAATTGTGGGAAATTTGTTTCATAAAATCGACAATCTGCAAATTGAGCAGTAAATAAATCTCCTTTAAATAGTTCAAGATAATGAATAATAGAGGGTGATTCTAACCCAACATATATTTCTATCCTTCTCTTGGTCCCATCTTGTTGCGATGTGGTGGTGCTACTGGCACATATACAACACATCTGAAAATTCGTAGATGGATAATATTTGGTTCATGACCAAAAACTAATTGTAAAAGAGAATATTTATTATATTGTGTCGGTCTGAGACGAATAAGTGATGCTGCATGGAAGATAGCATGGCCTCCAAAAAGTAGTGGACAATTTTTTTTCATAAGTAGTGGTTTTGCTATCAATTGCGGATGTTTAATTAATGACTCTGCAAGGCCATTTTGAGTATGAACATAAGCTGCAGGATGTTCAATTTTTATCCCAACTGATAGACAATAATCATCAAAAGCTTGAGAAGAGAATTCTCCAACACTATCAAGGCGAATAGCCTTTATAGGATAATCTGGAAATTGTATCCTTAATCGAATTATTTGGGCTAATAGCTTTGCAAACGACAGGTTGCGAGATGATAGTAGGCACACATGAGGCCATCTTGAAGATGCATCTATTAGGGCCATAAAATAACTAAACATCCCACTTTGTGGGTGAATAGGTCCATATATATCCCCTGTATACGCTCTAAAATGGCAGGGGATTCAATGTCAACCTTCATGGGTGATGGTCTAGTGATCATTTTGCCTTGCTAACAAGCATCACAAGAAAATTCATCATTGTAAGAATCTTAAGCTTCTTTAATGGATGCCCACTCGAATTTTGAATAATTTGTCTCATTATTATTGATACAGGATGGCTCAAACGGCCATGCCAAAGCACAAAATTATTAGAATCTATAAACTTCTGGTTTACGATAGAGTGCGCTTCAATTGTACTAATTTTTGAATAGTATAAGACAGAAGATAAAGTCGGTAACTTTTCTACAATGCATTTCTGGCCAGAAATATTCTATGTAATACAATGATATTCCACATTCATTTCATCTATTGTCTCAACATGATACCCATTTCGGCGGATGTCTATAAAACTCAACAAGTTTCTTCGGGACTTGGAGGAGAATAATGCATTGTCTATAATAAGTTTTGTTCCCTTAGACAAAAAGATAATGGATCTTCTGGAGCCTTCAATCAATTTTATATTATCAGAAATTGTTGAAACATTTGCTTTTCCTTATGCAAATAAGAAAAGTATTTATGATTCTTGAATATGGCATGAGTTGTTCCACTATCAATAACACAAACATCTTTATGATTTGTCTTTGATCCAAATATAATTTGAGGATTATCCATATTCTTCAAATGATATAAATAAATTATATTATAGTAAACATCATTATCAAATAACTTTCATTTATGTACAACAATTACATAAACATACTATCCATTATAAATAATAAGAATTAATATATTTATAGTTTTACAGATTCACTACTGATTACATGACTTGTTTCTCCTTCTGGGAGTGCAAAGTAATCAGCTACATCCAAATGCATGAATTCTAAATTATCTTCAGAAATAAAAATTGCTTTAGCATTTTTCTCTGTATTCTTCAGGGAGGCTTGATAAAGCTCAACCAGGTGATTTGGCGTACAAGACCAAGTGCCCTTTTCCTCCACATCTGTAGTATGTATTTTCTTCATTTGGTGCTTGCACCGTTTCATGCTTTTGTTCCTTCCTTTTCCACTGCTGGTGGTGAGGAGGGTTCTTTGATGCATTATTATTACAATTATTTGAGTTTCTTCCCAAACCAGTCCATGACCACGACTGGGGCCATGACCTCTTCCAAGTTTAGCTTGGGGGAAGTTCGTCTCATTCACTTTAAGGAATGGACAAGAACCAGTAGATCGGCTTTCATGGTTTTTCATTAATATCCCATTATGTTGCTCAGCCACAAGAAGATGTGAGATAAGTTCAGAATACTTTTTAAATCCCATCTCTCGATATTGCTGTTGGAGGAGCATAGTCGAGGCATAAAAAGTGGTGAACGTTTTCTCAAACATATCATGATTAGTAATATTATCACCACATTATTTCAATTGGGAAATAATTCTGAATATAGCAGAACTATACTCACTTATAGATTTAAAATCCTGTAACATTAGATGAGTCCAATCATATCGTACTTGTGGAAGAACGACCATCTTCAGGTGGTCATATCTATCTTTCAAATTATTCCACATTATGACTGAATCTTTAACAGTAAGATATTACACTTTCAGGCCCTCATCAAGATGATGGCATAGGAATATCATTGCTTTGGCACGGTCTTGGTTTAATGCCTAATTTTGTCTTTGATGTTGTCTGCCAGACCCATCGCATCAAGATGAATTTCAACATCAAGCACCCAAGACATATATCTTTTGCCTGATATATCTAGGGCAACAAATTCAAGTTTAGAAAGATTCGACATTATTTAGGAAAAGAAAGTTCTTACTTCAGATACTTTCGACATATTTGCTCGAGATGGCAGAGTGTCGTACTGATAATGTGTTATAAAATAAAGACTATAAAGTAAAGACAAGTATAGAGAGAAACTGATATATTATTCAAATTAAAACTGATGCACATAATGAATTGAAATCCCTTCTATTTATAGAAGAAAGGAAGTTGCATAAGTTGCTACTGCAAGCTGTTGTGTAAGTTGCTACTGCAAGCTGCTACTATAAGTTGATGTGTAAGCTGCTACTACAAGCTACTACAATACCAGATATGGATAATCTTCTACTGAGAGCAATGTTTATCCATAACGGAGTACTGAATGGATAAGTTCATTGTACCTAGTATAGATAATCTTCTACTATGGTAATGATTATCCATAATGGAGTACTAACAGGATAAGCTCATTGTACCCGATATGGATAATCTTCTACCGGAGATAATGTTTATCCATAACGGAGTATCTAAAGGATAAATTTATTATACTCAGTATGGATAATCCTCTACCGGGGATAATGTTTATTTATAACCGAGTACCGAAGTGATAAGCTTCTTCAGGAAGCTTATTTCCAATAGAGTACTAAATAGATAAATATATTTACAATAGTCCCATATAGATAAGCTTCTTAAGGTCATCTCGTACTCGGTCGCGAAAAGTTGGTATCAGAGCATAGATTACTTAGTCTCGTGAGTCATGATCCAGTTTAGTAGGGTATGACGGATCGGTGCGAAGACGTCTGTACTTATCCTCGGAAGGCTACAAAACCTTAGGAAACACTTCACTTTCTTAAAATTCATATCGTGCGGCTTGTTGCTATGAAAACTAAATCTTTGTATTCAATTCTCTTGCAGATGGGGAGAACCCGTGCTAACGAACATGGCGGACAACCACCAGTACCACCTGCTAGAGGCCGTGGATGTGGTCGTGGTAGTGGTCGAGGCAGACCAGTGAGGGCAGCACCTGCAGACCCACCAGCTGTCTAGGACCAGCCTCCAACTGTAGATGCTCCAGCAGCACCGGTTCAGGCACCGGCATTGCCCATCATGATTCCTAGTCTCCAGGAGACCCTTGCATAGACCCTATCAGTTTGTACTGTCTTGGCTCAGGCAGTTTCAGCTACCACTGCAACAGCTACTTCACAGGCTGGGGGAGACAATCATCAACCCGCTGCTCGCACACCTGAGCCAGTAGCGCAGGGTTTGCAGACCCCAGAGGCACCACCAGTTCAGCAGGTTGCCCAATTTAGCAGGTTTCCCCAGTTTAGCCGGTTACACCGGTTCAGGATAATATGGTTCCAGTTATGCCAGACGATGAGCAGCGTCGTCTTGAGAGATTCAGCAGACTTGCACCTCCTACTTTCCGTGGTGTTCTGGGCGAGGATGCCCAAGGTTTTCTCGACAAGCGTAGACGTATACTGTGGACACCGGGGATCTTGGAGACTAGCGGTGTACATTTACTACTTTTCAGCTCTCAAGTGTAGCCTTTACTTGGCAGGAGGCATATGAGCGACGTAGGCCGGTGGGTGCAGCACCATTGTCATGGCAGGAGTTCTCCACTCTCTTTCTGGAGAAATGGGTGCCACGGTCACAGAGGGAGGAGCGGCTTTGGCAATTTGGGTATCTTCAGGGAGAGATGACCATGTCTCAGTATGAGATGAGGTTTTCAAAGCCCGCTCGTTATGCTTCATAGATGGTCCCGACTGATCGGGAAAGGATTAGGAGGTTCATGGATGGACACAATTATCCCGTCCGTATCCTGATGGCTTGATAGAGGATTATGAGCCACACTTTTGAGGATGCAGTCGATATTACCTGAGATATTGAGATAGATCGTCGACGAGAGGACAAGAGGACTCGGGGATCAGATAGTTTCAGTGGTGCTCCGTCTAGGAGCAAGCGTCAGCAGAGCAGAGGTCGTTCTTACTAGTCTCACCAGTCGACCCATTCCGAGTATCGAGGGGCATCTTCATGACGTGGTCATCAGGGGTACCAACAGGGCCAGTCTTCACCGAACTCCCTTCCAGCTTAGAGCCCTGCTCCTACTTCTTCAGCCCAGTTTAATCTGCAGCGAGGGGTTCCCATCAGTCCCCTTCTCCAACTCCACGTCGTTGCTACAAGTGCAGTGAGTTAGGTCATATAAGGAGACAGTATCCTCGGCTCCGTGGTAGACAGACTCAGTAGAGGGATCAACCCTCATCTTCTGCTCCTGTTTCTTCAGCTCCCGCTCAGTCAGCTAGAAGTAGAGGTCAAGTAGTCAGAGGTCGCCCCATGGGTGAAGACCGTACTGGCGGTGGTCAGGCTCGCTTCTATGCTCTTCCAGATATGAGGGACGTCATCGCATCAGATGCCGTCGTCAGAGGTATTATTTCAGTCTGCCACAGAGATGCCTCCGTCTTATTTGATCCCAGTTCTCCCTATTCCTATGTGTCTTCATATTTTGCTCATAATTTGGATACGACCCAAGGTTGTCTTGCTTTACCAGTGCACGTATCAACCCCGGTGGGTGATACAATTATTGTGGACCATGTGTATCGGTCCTGTCTTGTTACTATCGGGGGTCTGGAGACCCGAGTTGACTTGTTATAATTAGGCATGGTGGATTTCGACGTGATCCTGGGTATGGATTGGCTATCTCCGTACCATTCTATTCTGGACTGTCATGCTAAGATAGTTACGTTGGCTATTCCGGGTATTCCGAAGATCGAGTGGTGAGGCGTGATTGATTATGTACCCAGCAGGGTGATTTCCTTCCTAAAAGCCCAACGAATGGTTGGGAAAGGTTGTTTGTCATACTTGGATTTCGTGAGAGATGTGAGAGCTGAGACTCCTAGTCTTGATTCAGTTCCCATTGTGAGGGATTTCAATGATGTATTTCCAGTGGACCTGCCGAGCATGCTGCCGGAAAGAGACATTAATTTTGGTATTGATCTAGTGTCGGGCACTTAACCCATCTCCATTCCTCCCTATCGTATGGCACCACGTGAGCTAAAGGAGTTGAAGGAAAATCTTCAGGAACTCCTAGATAAGGGGTTCATTCACCTGAACGTGTCACCGTGGGGTGCATCAGTCTTATTTGTAAAGAAGAAAGATGTCACAATGAGAATGTGCACTGATTACCGACAGTTGAATAAGGTGACAGTGAAGAATAAGTATCCACTACCCCGTATTGAGGATTTGTTTGATCAGCTTCAGGGAGCAAGGGTATTCTCTGAAATTGACCTCCGATCAGGCTATCACCAGCTGAAGATTAGGGATTCAAACACTATGAAGACGGCTTTCAAGATGAGATATGGGCACCACGAGTTTCTAATAATGTCCTTCGGGCCGACTAATGCCCTAACTGTGTTCATGCACTTGATGAACAATGTATTTTGATCGTATCTGGATACTTTTGTAATTACGTTTATTGATGATATCCTCGTGTACTCGCATATCCAAGAAGACCGCGCACAACATTTGAGGGTGGAATTGCAGAGACTGAGAGAGGAGAAGCTTTATGCGAAGTTCTCCAAGTGTGAGTTCTGGCTTAGCAGTGTGGATTTTCTTGGACATGTGGTATCCAGTGATGGTATTCAGGTTGACCCAAAGAAGATTGAGGCGGTGCAGAGTTGGCCTAGACCGACCTCAGCTACTAAGATTCAGAGTTTCCTCGGCTTGGCAGGTTATTACCACAGGTTCGTTAAGGGCTTTTCATCTATTTCTTTGCCTTTGACGAAGTTGACACAAAAGAATGCTCCATTTGTATGGTCGGATGAATGCAAGGAGAGTTTCCAGAAGCTCAAGTCGGCTTTGACCAAAACTCCGGTACTAGTATTACCATCGGCTTCGGGTTCTTACATGGTGTATTGTGATGCTTTGAGAGTTGGGATCGGCTGTGTATTGACGCAGGAGGGTAGAGTTATTGCATATGCTTCTCGTCAGTTGAATCCCCATGAGAAGAACTACCTTGTTCATGACTAATAGTTGGTTGCAGCCTTCAGCACTTGTTTAAGTAGAAGGATCTTAATTTGAGGCAGCGGAGATGGCTTAGTTACTCAATGATTATGATATTACCATTTTGTATCATCCTAGGAAGGCCAATGTAGTGGCTGAAGTAATTTGGCGTACATTCCAGTTGGGGAGAGGCCCCTTGCAGTTGATGTTCAGGCCTTAGCCAATCAGATGGTGATGATAGACATTTCTGAGCCCAGTCGGGTGTTGGCTTGTGTAGTTTCCCGATCTTCTTTGTATGACTGCATCAAAGAGCGCCAGTATAATGACGTGCATTTGCTTGTCCTGAAGGATATGGTCCAACATGATGATGCCAGAGATGTGACCATTGGAGATGATGGTGTGTTGTGGATGCAGGGCCGGATTTGCGTGCCCAATGTGGATGGACTCCAGGAGTTGATTTTAGAGGAGGCCCACAGCTCGCGGTATTCGATTTATCCGGGTGCTGCAAATATGTACCGGGATTTGAGACATCATTACTGATGGAGGAGGATGAAAAAGGATATTGTAAATTATGTGGCTCGGTGTCTCAACTTTCAGCAGGTCAAGTATGAGCACCAGAGACCTGGTGGCATATTCTAGCGGATGGATATTCTGGAGTAGAAATGTGAGAATATTACTATGGATCTTGTGAGTGGTCTTCCTCGTACCTCGAAGAAGTTTTTTTCGATTTGGGTGATTGTGGATAGGCTGACCAAGTCCGCACACTTCATTTCGGTATGTACTACCTATTCTGCAGAAAAATTAGCAGATATTTTCATCCGGGAGATTGTACGGTTGCATGGGGTCCCGGTTTCCACTGTCTAAGGTAGGCATAATCAGTTTACTTCCTAGTTCTGGGGAACTTTTCATTAGGAGTTGGGCACACAGGTACAGTTGAGCACAACATTTCATCCTCAGACGGACAGACAGTCCGAGCGTACTATCCAGATATTGGAAGATATGTTGCATGCCTGTGTTATTGATTTTGGAGGTTCTTGGGCTGAGTTCTTGCCACATGCAGAGTTTGCCTATAATAACAACTATCAATCCAGCATTTAGATGGCGCCGTATGAGGCCTTATATGGGAGACGGTGTAGGTCTCCGGTTGGTAGGTTTGATCCCAGGGAGGCTAGATTAATGGGGACAGAGTTAGTTCAGGATGCCTTAGAGAATGTGAAAGTGATCCAGGAGAGACTTCGTACAACTCATTCGCGTCAGAGGAGTTATGCCCGACCAGAAGGTTCAAGATGTGTCTTATGCGATGGGCGAGAAGGTCTTGTTGAAGGTTTTGCCCATGAAAGGCGTTATGAGGTTTGTGAATAAAGGAAAGCTGACTCCAAGGTTCATTAGACCTTTACTTAGGAATATTGGGGAGGTGGCCCATATGCTCGCTTTTCCACCTAGCTTGCCAGGAGTTCATCCGGTGTTCCATGTTTTTATGCTCCGGAAGTATGTTGGGGACCCGTCTCATGTAGACTTCTCTACGATCCAATTGGATGAGGATTTGACCTACAATGTGGAGCCGGTGGCTATTTTGGGTCGTCAGGTTCGAAAGCTGAGATCAAAGGATATAGCTTCGTTGAAGGTGCAGTGGAGAGGTCGGCCCGTGGAGGAATCCACTTGGGAGACCGAGCAGGAGATGTGGAGCAGATACCCTCACTTGTTTGATACTCCATGTATGTTTCTTGACCCGTTCGAGGACGAGCATTTATTTAAGTTGGGGAGGATGTAATGACCCGACACAACGTCACGTGAGTCACCTCCCCGTTTTCCCTATATTATGCTTCTATATGCTTCATTATATGTGTTTGGAGAATTTGAAGTAATTCGGATAGAGTTTGGTTAAAAATGAGACAATTAGTCTCTTTGTGAGAAGGTTAGTTTGGAAAAGTCAACTGAATGTTGACTTATGAGTTAGAGGGCTAGGAATGAATTTTTGACGATTCGACTAGTTTTGGGTGGTGAATTATGACTTAGGAGCGCAATCGGAATTGAATTTGGAGGTCTGGTGTAGAATTAGGCTTGAATTAGCTAAGTTTGAATTTTGGCGAATTTCGATTGATAGGTGAGATTTTAATTCGAGGATCGGAATAGAATTCCGATAGTTGCAGTAGCTCTGGTAGGTGATTTTGGAAATGCATGCAAAGTTCCAGGTCATTCGGAGGTGTTTAGGTTGGGTTTTGATCAAATGCAAGTTTCAGAAGTTTTATTTGACTTAGGTTTGAATCCCTTCTAATTTGATGATTCCGATATTTATGATAGTGTTGTTATGCTATGAACAAGTTTGAATGAAGTAATAGGACGTATCTGTGCATTTGGTTGAGGTCCCAAGGGCCTCGGGGTGGTTTCGGATGGCTTACGGGGAATTTGGAACATGAAAAGTGCAGCAGAAAATTGCAGAGAAATTTAACTCTATGCGATTGTGTAGGTCTGGCTGCGATCGTGTAGAAGGCCTGTAGGAGTCTCAGAAATTTCTCTATGCGATCACGTAAGTGGGCTTGCAATCGCATAGGTATGAGGGTTGGTTCAGTGCGGTCGCGTGGGTGTGTATGCGATCGCGTAGTAGGAGGAAGCAAAGCTCTGCGATCGCAAGGGGTCTTATGCGATCGCGTAAGAGGAATTTGAGGGCCTGGATTTTTGTCCTATGAGATCACATAGGTAGTGATGCAATCGCATAGGGGTAGCTACAGTGGTATGATAGAATGTTTTTAAACCCTTTTGTCCACGACCCATATCATTTTTCCACCATTTTTACTCCTCCAAGAGAGCTTTTTGAGCGATTTGAAGAGGGTTTTCAATGGGTAGTGATTGGAGGTAAGTCTATTGACTTAGAAACACCATTTTTATGAAGAATCAACCCTCAAGTCCATGAAAATAGGTTGAAATTGTGAAGAACTAGAGCTTGGTTTTTGAAAATGAATTTTTAGGTTTTGAAAGGCCATTTGAACTCAGTTTTCGATAAATTTTACATGTATGGACTCGTGGCGAGACGAGGAATTTGGCATGACTTTCGTAATTTATTGGGAAGTGGTCCTGGGGCTCGGGTTCTACCAACTTCGTGATTTTTAGTGTTTTTAAGTAATTTTGATTGGGTTGTGTTTCTTTGACATATAATAATGTATTCGTTGTGGTTTTGACTAGATTCAATGTGCGAGGAGGTCGATTCGAGAGGCAAGGGTGTTTCTAGCTAGTTTTCGGCTGACTAGAGGTGAGTAATTGATGTAACTGTCGTGTTTAGGGTTTGAAACCCCAGACTTTCACATCGTAACTCTATATTGAGGGATGACAAGCATTACACGATGAGTGCGGGATCAGATACAGTTGGGGGTTGAGACTTAGTCCATCCCAAGTGATTATTGCTATTATATTGGGGGCTGAGACGTATACCTTTTTATTGTGAATTGGGATTATTGCCGTGTTTGGGGCCATGTGCCGACCTGTAGAATACTTAGGGGATCCTTATATGTTTTCCTCACTTATGTGCATCACATAAATTCTCCGTCATGTTTTAAAATATTAAAACAATATAATAACTGTATTTTATACATGAACTTAAAATGGAAAAATGATATGAGGGCTGAGATCCCTATAGTATGTCCGTCCGATTGACGGTGGACTTGTTTGACTGAGATGGGTCGGGGACCATGTAGTGAGGATGATTTCCTTATATGGATCGAGCTACACGCCGCAACGATTACATATATATATTGATATTGAGGCCGAGAGCCTGTTTTATGCCAATACCTGGCTGATATTGCGCTTGGGATATAGGAGCCCCTCTGGAGTCTGTACACACCCCAGTGAGCGCCGTCAATGTTAAATAAGTAGAGCGGGCTATACGCCGCAGCGGGTACTGGATTGTACCATTATATATATTACATTATGCCATGCATGGTTCCGTAAATGTATTAATTTGTTGTGTACTGTTTCCAATGTTTGGATATGAACTGCTATATATAGAGTATCTTGTGCATTTACTGTGTTTTCTTACCTTCAGACTTTAGTTATGTCTATTACCACTAAGTTGGAAGTACTCACTTTACTCCCTGCACCTTGTGTGCAGATCCAGGGCAGTCTCAGGCTAGGTAATTTCCAGCGGATCAAGAATTCTTTCGAGAGTATTTGAGGTAGCTGCAGGGCGTTCGCAACCGATGATTCTCCCCTCTATTTTATATTTTACTTTTGTATTATTAGAGTTAGACAGACTTTCTAGTATGATATTATCCTATCACTAGAGGCTCATGGTCGTGACACCGGGTCCTATTTGGGCTGTTTTGGTATTTTTATCAGTATTTCAGACTTGAATGAAATGGTTTATCTTCACTTGTTTAAATAATTAGAGTAACCGTTATAAATTGTCGGGCTTTCCTAGTAATGTGTTGGGCGCCATCACGGTCGGTTAGGGTCGTGACACAAATAGTAAGTCAAGTGGCATCTGATCCGCCAAGAGCTTATCCACATCCTCTATCAACTTCGTCACTGACTCCTTTGAAGCCTTTTGCTTCCTCAACTTCTTGTGCTCCCAAGCCAATTTATCCAATGCTTTAATGTGTGCCCCAACTACCTTAGTCAAAGCGTCCTGCATCGCCATCATCTTTCCCTTGTTGGCCATGATCTTCTTCAGTGTTTCCTCTATAGATGGAGGAATCTCGATAGTAGCCGGTGCTCTCTGTGTCTGGACTGCAGTGGTCAAGGTGGACAACTTGGATGTCGCAGGTAACATCCAATTGTTCAAACTGGCTAGGGACTGAGTGAGCTGATGGGCAGTGAACCGGTGAGTCGTTGATGAAGGAACTACCGGGCCAGCTGAAACAGAAGGGCCAGCTACAGAATAAGGAACCGGGACAATGTCTCACCGGTAGCAGGGATGGTGGAAAGCTTAGTGGAATGCTCAATAACCGCTGGCTCCTCAGACTTTCCAGGTGCGGTGGAAGTGGATGCCTGATTCTTCTTGCCCTTTTTCGGGTTGTCCAGAACCAACTAACTGTTCCATGAATAGGGGGCTACTGGATCTATCTTGACATCGAACCTCTTTTTCTTCACCTTCAATTCTCTATAGTATAGTGAAAGAGTGTTCGGAAAGGGATAATTTGTGTTGGTCTCTTGCCCGATCGTAGAAATCACCCTAGAAATTATGTTACCCACATTAGGTGGAAATCCGACCAGGATAGATGCCACTAGAACCGCATGGGCAATAGTAATTGTGTGATAATGGGTGGAGGGTTCAAGTCTACTACACACAAAAGTTAACCAACTCTTTGCCTCAAAGTTCAGAGTTTTTCGCAGAATCTTCTCCCTTGCCTTCAACCATACAAGAATTGTACCCGGAACTGCCAAGTGTTGGGCCAACCCAGGACGAACCTCTTCTTTCATTTCCAGATTTTCTAAGTATTGGGTTTCGCTCTCTTCGTTGAACCCCAAAAATTCATTAGATGGTACAGTTGAGTTAACATTGCAGACACAGTGAGGCAGAAACAGGGGAGCGGACTATGTGAAACTGGCGCGCTGGCCGCTGATGATAGGGTTCCAAACTCACCCCTTTTAGAACTTACCAATGCGGTCCGCACTATTTTGGACTGCAACCGCGTTGGTTTAGCGCGGACCACGCAAGAATGGTGCGCGGGCTGCGCTTGTCAATCACAAAAAAAACCTTCTCTGAACCTTATTAGTGTGATCCGCACTGATTTAAACCGCGACCACGGTGGGGCAGCGGGGACCGTGCACAATAGCCTTAGCATGCACACAAATAGGAGGCATGGACCGCGCAGAAAGAATGTGCGGCCGCGCATGCTAATATTTAACTGAGCCGGGATTTTTCATTTAAGTCCAATTTTTTCAATTTATGGGTCCTATTTGTCCCTACTCAATTACTGATCATGAATTCATGCCATTGATCAACATAAACACACAAAAATCTAACCTAACAGTGTAAACTAAGAAGAAAGAGAAGAAAAGAAGAAGTTATACTAATGGGAAGCAAATAAAATAATAAAAAATTAGACTATGAATGAGATAAGCAAGAATTGTTACCAGGGATTATGAAAATTTAACTATGTGAGCAAGTAGTCCTGATGAACAATGAAAATGAGATCTCAGGTATAAAATTTTCAAAAAGGTTAAAATAAGGCCCAAGGTCTCTATTTATAGAAGAACCCTAAGACCCATTACCTACCTACCAGCGTGGCCACAGATCGCGCTGGGTTTTCAACCTTCATATCAACTGCACATGCCACACGGACCGCACTGTTTTGGTGTGCGGCCGTGTGGAAAACTTCAGAGAGCAGGTGATTTTTGTCCTTCCCAATGCAGACCGCACTGCTTTGGTGTGCGGCCGTGTGGGATCTTATCAAAGAACAACAATTTTGGTGTTTTCCAGCGCGCACCGCACGATTCCATGGCATGCAAAGCATCTATCCACATCACTCTACTTGAGTCATCATTCATCTCATGATCTAGAGGTGCAGACACAAATGGATCATCAACATCAATCATAGTACTTGTTTCATCCATTATCACAACTGTAACAATGTCAACAAAGGAGCACACCTCAGTGCTGTTAGACTATTTCATAGACTTGGACACTGGGAACGTCACCTTTTCATCACTAACATGGGAGGTCAATTCTCCTGCCTCGACATCAACCAAAGCCTTCCCTGTAGCTAGGAAAGTTCTTCCAAGTATAATTGGGATTTTGACGTCCGCCTCATAATCTAGTATCACAAAGTCAACCGGCAAGATGAATTTATCAACACGTACCAGGACATCATCAACTATACCCAATGGTCTTTTTATTGACCGGTCTGCCATTTGAAGTCCCATTGAAGTAGCACGAGGTTTCCCAATCCCCAAGGTCTTAAAGATGGAATATGGCATCAAGTTTATGCTTGCCCCTAAGTCGTAAAGAGCTTTGGTGACATCCGCACTTCCGATAGTACACGGGATAGTGAAAGCTCCCGGATCCTGGAGTTTTGGGGCCATTGAATGCATTATTGAACTCACTTGATGCATCATTGGTATTGTTTCACAATCCATGGATCTCTTTTTGTAACCAACTCTTTCATAAATTTTGCATATCATGGCATTTGCTCAAGTGCCTCAACCAACGGCATGTTGATGGTAAGACTCTTCATCATATCTATGAACTTCTTAAACTGATGGTCACTCTTGTGCTTTGCTAACTATTGAGGATATGGCAGAGGGGGACTAGGCAAGGGTGCCTTAGCCTTGGGCACCACCGGCCCGGGAATATCAATCACATGTTCCCTAGACGGGTTAACGGCTTCTTATGTATCCAACTCAACCTCATCATTTATACAATCTGCACATCATCGTTCACACGCTATTGAACCACATCATCAACATTCAATGGTTCATTATCATCATACAACTCAACGTCAATATCTACAACAAGCTTTTCTCTTGAGGCTTATACATCATCGCCTCTCCCACTTCTTCTCGTGATCGCCATCACTTGGTTGGTATTTCCGCCCTTTGGGTTCATTACCATATCATTTTGTAGAGCTCCCTTGGGGCGAGTATTCAAAGCTTGAGACAGTTGCCCTAGTTGTACTTTCAAGTTTTGGATGGACGTATTATGAGAAGCCAATTTTGCATTGAAATCTTGGTTCTTTTTCATCATGTTCTCAAACATATTCTCAATTCTACCCAAATTATTTCCTAAAGAACTCGGTCCTTGAGATTGAAACGGAGTTGGGTTGTACGATTGTTGAAACATCGGAGGCCTTCGAAAGCTGTCTCCACTATTGTTATTCCACCGACCTTGGCCATTGTTATTGCTCCAATTGTTGTTGTTATTTCCGCTCCAATTCCCTTGATTGCACGAATTGTTGTTCCCTCAATATCCTCCTTGGTTGTTATTATTGTTCCAATTACCACCTTGTTGATTGCCCCACTTTCCTTGGGGTCTCCATTGTTAGTTCACTGCCTCTACTCCCTTGATAGTTGTTGACGTATTGGACTTCCTCACTTTGATCATCATAGAATTCATTCGAATAGCCACCACCATCATCATAGTTATCAAAATTTCCTTGAGGTTGTTCCCCTTATAGAACATTTATTGGATCATCACATCATTCATATCGTTATTAGGGCACTCTTTCACCATCGTTATAAACCTCTCCCATATCTCGTGTAACGGTTCAGTTGTCTCTTGCTTAAAATCTAGAATCTCGTCCTGTAGAGCCGTCAGTTCATCCCATGTAGTGATGGAATGATTGGGGAGCCTCTCCAACCAATCTAACACATTTCCCCAAAGTGAGAAAGGGAAAAGTCGAAGTCTCAATGCATCTTGCAAAATATTTGTCAGGTTTCTACCCCAACAAGTATCCACAAAGCCTTTCAAGTGTTTGTAAGCATTCTGATTGGCGGGCCCCGTGAAATAACCTTGTTGATCGAGCAAGGTGAGCATCACATAAGTAATCTGGAAGTTCCCTTCCCGGATTCGGGGAGGAACTATTGCACTAGCGTACCCTTGATTGGGTAGAACTCTTGGTGCCACTCTTGGTGGAGGTGGAGGAGGGTCTGGTATGTTGTCATTAGCATTAGCATTTTCATTGGCATTTTGACCTCTCCTAGGAGCATGAGGTAATACATTTTCTTGTTCTAGATCCTCAACCTTCTCCCCCACGACCACGTTTCCAAGAGGGTCATTTGCGTTTAAATCCATGTGTACTTGAGTGAATTAACACAAATATAATTAGTAAAAAGAAGGAAAAAGAAGCAAAACACAAAACTAGCCAACAAATAATCAAATATCGAAATCTCCCCGGTAACGGCACCAAAAATTGATAGCAGCGGACTCGATCTAAGGAAGAGCAGGCGCTAAGACTTTTACCCAATAGTGGTATCGGGGTCAATTTTCACAGGGAGCTTAGAATGGAGTCGAGTATTTGTTTGGTCTAGAAATACGTTTTATCTCTTAATTGTATAACAATTTTGGGTTTTTTATTATTTTCAACTACACTTTAACAACTACTAATTAAAACTAAGTTATGCTAAGATTTTAATTCTAGGTTGTATGCAAGATAGAGAAAGGCATTAGAGTCGTGGCATTTACCTAGGTGGTCAACTAACGGGTAGAGATTCCTAATACAAGAATGATGATTATGGGACTTTTGCTATAACCGTTGCGCGATTGCACTCACTCTCGCACCTCTCCGTAGAGAGAGTGATTTTGTCCAATTGACTCTCGAGAGACCACTTTGGTAGGCCAATTTTCTCAAGCAAATTAGGGTTCAAGTTTGGTAATTACTCTCTCGGGGTTTAAGCCGTTAATTGGGACTACCATTCTCATTGGTCCATCCCAATTCCTTATTGGGTCAATTTTGGGGGTCATAGTTTCTCTTTCTCAAGAAGAGTCAAGACCTACTAAGCAAGACTTAGTGTTTGCAAACACCAAATCCTAATGAAATCATGAAATTAACCCAAACAGAAAACACCCAACATCATTCAAGCACTAAACAATTACACCCATTAATTATCCACACTAGGGTTGAGCCACAACCCTAGCTTATGGATTTAGCTAGACATAATAAAAATAGAAATTGAAGAAATAGTAGATATCGACATATTAATTAACTACAATGTTAATCTACAAGAATCCATGATAAAGCAAGATGAAATGCCCAAAATAGGCTAAAACTTGAGTCTCACGAGTGCAGCAGCTATCTGATATCTAATACCTCACCTAAAAAAAAGTAAAATGTTCTATTTATAGTATACAGGAAAAACTGGACAAAAATACCGCTGCGGGTTTGGCATGGACCGCGCATAAATGCAGCGCGGCTGCGTAGGGGTCTTGGTCTTCACATCTCTCTTCTGAAGCTGGGGGCACAAACCGTGCAAAAAGGTAACGCGGCCGCGCTGGATGAAGGGCGTGGACCACGCTTGAACGAGGTGCGGCCGCGTGGACAATCTTGGTAAAATGGCATCTCTCTGACCATCCTTCACGCGGACTGCATTGTTTTGTAGCGCAACCGCATGGGCAAACTTGGCAAAAGTATCAATATCTCTCAATCTCTCTCAATCTCTCTTTCAATCTTTCTAGTGCAAGTGCTTAATTTATTGTTGCAAATTCGTGAAAAATTGTGACGTTGAATTGAAGTTTTCAAGTGTTCAAGTTCAACGATTTTCAATTTCAAGAAGTTGTTCGTCAATCCAGTAAAATCGTTTCAACTCTTACGTGCTAATAGTAATTTTTTGGGGTTTTAGTTTGCTTAATTCTAATTATTATGGCATTTTCGTTGAAAAAAATGTTCGGTAAAGGAAAAGCTAAAACCGGTGAAAGTAGTGGCCAAAATACTACCCCTCCCCCGGCTCCCCGACCTAGAAAAGATAAGCAAGTTGAAAGTAGTAGCCAACCTAGATGTCCTAATGAGCCCTTCGGAATCCTTGATAGTGATCACCCTTGTTTTTAATTTAGCGATATTGATTTTCTACATGATGTAGCAGTAGGTGACAGAATAGACGATGATGTGATGAATGCTCTTTATCCTAATGCACCTATCTTAGAGGGAAATGATGATGATGATGATGATGATGAAACCCAAGCTCCAGTAGATTTAGATGATACACCTACTTGTCCTGCTCATAACTTAGGTGATAAACCGGCACACCCACCTGTACAAACTCCCACTTTTAGTAGACAACCTCCTAAATGTACAAAAATATCATTAGTTTGGCAATTTTTTATTCAACTAAGAGAACAAAATAAGGCTAAGTGTAAATCTTGTGGGAAATTACTTGTTCATAGGTATACTGGAGATCGTAGCAGCACGAGTAGTTTAGTTAAGCATATAAAATTACACCCTAGCGATAAGGCTATATATTTGCAATTGAAAGCGCAACAAGAGGGGAGGACAAGTGTTGATTCTACAGTCAACCCAAGTACTGGTTCTAATCTAGTTCAACCAGGAATAAATACAGTCACCTTAGGTATTTTATATTACGATCCAAATAAGGATCGTGAAGAATTAGCGAAAATGATTACTGTTATGTGTTTTTCTTATCCTTTTGCTTCTAATTCTGCATGGATTCATTATATTAGAAGAGTATTTAATCCTACTTATAAAAGTTGGCCTCGCGCAACAGTTAAGGCCGATATTTATAAATACAAGCATGAATATGAACAATATTTGCGCTATTTATTTACTCATATAACTAATCGTATTTCTATTATAACTGATATTGGTCGAAGTGGAAATGACTGTGATTATCTAACTGTAATAAGTCATTGGATAGACGAAGACTGGACAATGCAAAAAAGTATAATTGCATATAGAATAATTAATTCACGGCACACAGGTAGGTTTATAGCTAACACTATTTAAGATGTATGCAGATATTTTTGCTTTAGTGATAAAATAATGTCAACTTCTATGGATAATGCTTCTAGCAATACTAGTGCAATAGGCATGCTAACAAGAACACTTAATCCTGCATCTACTGATATTTTCTATGTTAGATGTATTTGTCATATTTATCATTTAATTGTTGGTGATGGTATGCGAATATAAAACATAGAAATTGAAAAGTTGAAAATGGCTCTTAATTGGCTATTTTATTCAAACCGTAGAAGTAGACTTAGAGAATATTGTAAAAAATGTGACGAATATGGCCTTAGAGAAAGAAAGGTTCCTAAACCTTGCCCGACTAGGTGGAATTACATGTACGAAAGTTTAGTAGTAGCATATGAATATACAAACCCAATTAATGCTACGTATAATTCTCGGGATTGTGGTGAGGAAGATGATGAAATGCTAACTACCCAAGATTGGACTAATGTTAAAATTCTTTTAGATTTTTTAGAACATTTTCATGTGGCTACAAATGCTTTTTCAGGATAATATTATCCGACTATTTCTAATTGTTTAGTTTATATTGCCGCACTTGCTAATTTGTTTGTTGATTTTAGCGAGGGAGGGTACATTTATGAACTTGCAATAACTGAAATGAAAAAAAGTTTAAAAAATATTTTTTTTCCAATCCCTCCTATTTTTGGTGTGTCTGCTATGTTAAATCCAACTATGAAATTAGGAGGTCCTCACTTTTGGTATTCTACTATTTATCGATCTTTAGATCTTTCAGAAGTAGAAATTGCTACACTAGCTGATGCAAAAGCATCAATTAAAGTTAATGCTCAAACTGTTTATAATGCTTATAAACAGGCGTTAGAGCAGGCTAGGCCAAATATTCCAACCCCTACTTCGTCTACATCACAATCGTCTAAAAGAGCTGCTGGCTTAACAGCTCTTAAATCGTGGATGGAGTTCAGGGGTACTCAAGGTGATAATTTAGATGAAATTTCCCATCTAAATGAGCTTCAAGTTTATTTGTCACAGGGACTAGAAAAGGAGAATCCAGACGGCTCTTTCGACCTTTTGGAATGGTGGAAGACAAGGGAAAAGCATTTTCCCGTTCTTGCAAGGATGGCTCGGGATGTTCTGTCGATTCAAGCGTCAACTGTTGCATCGGAGAGAGCTTTTAGTCAAGCAAGACTATAAATAGGTGATCACAGAGCGTCGATGCGGGACAGCTTGGAAAAATCAGTGCTTTTTCAAGATTGGATCCGCGCAGAAAGAAGGAACTTTGGCCTAGCAGGATCACAACCAGAAATATATGAGGAGTATGAAGAAATGATAGCAGAACTTGCTCAGGAAGCAACTTCACCCGGAAGTGGCGATGAACAAGCTTCATTTCCACCACCGCCAACACAACCACCTCCCAACCTTGTAGGTTTTATGAGATTTGTTAGAAATAATGCATAAATTATGATGTAACTTGTACATTGGCACGTCTTCTTTTAGTTTTTTCCTTTTAATGGTGGTATTAGTACCATGTTGTGCTCATTCCATTGGGGGAAGGAAGACTAAGAAAGATATGCCATTTTGGTCAATAAATATGCTCTTTATCATATCCTTGAATATCTTTTGTCTCAATATTTCTTTGTCTTTACTTCTATATCAATCCTTGAATATTTATATAACATACAATATATAACATACAACACAATATACTAATTAAAACATTCTTTTATCAATATATACTACTTATATACAATTTATACTAATTACTAACTACAACACAATATACACTACTTATATACAATATTATACTACTTAAATACAATATATACTACTTATATATAAAATATACACTACTTATACACAATATATACTAATTACCAAACACAATATATACTATACTAATAACATAGTACACCATATAAAATATATTTTACAATATACTAATGACTACTATACAAGATATTGATTTTAAAAAAAAAAAATTCAGAACCACCGGAACCGCCGGAACCGGAATCGCCAGAACCGGAACCGCATGGTACCTGGAACCGTCACGGGCCGGTTCCACCTTCAGAACCGCCAGAACCGAAACCGCCAGAATCGAAACCGCAGACCCAAATAGACCCAGAGCCGGAACCGGATACAGCCTTATTTGACACACTTAGCAGATTTCACTCCCTTTTGAGCAAATCTTTTACATTTGTCACCACGTCGCTCAAATCTGCAATCAAGTACAACTTGTAAGCATTTTGGGACTAATTTATGGCAATTCACACACAAAGCTTAGGAAATAATGAGTATAAAACGTGTTAAAATAATAGTTATTACATCACAACATGGACCCTCGACCTTACTTAGTCAAAATCTTATAAGGCACTGGGCAACAATAAAATATGATCCTCAGTGCAAATTATCATTTAAAATATCATTTAATGTATTAAAATAGAGTAAACATGGCTGAATTATGAAAATGGAAAAATATAGCATGACTGAGTACAAGTATAAAGTCAAAACAGTAAGTAAATATCAGTAATAAATTCCCTAATGGTCCAAATAGTTGGCACGAGGCCCAAATATAGCATTCCACCCAAAACATGATGATAGCAAACAGCTTTCAATCAAATACATGGTAAAACAGTCATTCGGGACGGACTAAGTCACAATCCCTAATGGTGCACGATCTCATGCTCGTCATCTAGCATGTGCGTCACCTCAATATAGCACAACGATATGAAATCCGAGGTTTCATATCCTCCGGACAATATTTAAAATCATTACTCACCTCAAACCGGTCCACACTCTAGCCCGCAATTCCGTTGCCCCTCCAACCGGCCTCAACTCACGTTGAATCTATTCAAATTCAAAATTACGACGTCAAAATATGCTAAGAATGAAGCCCATGCAAAAAAAATCATTTTACAACATTAATTCTGAAACTGACTAAAACTCGACCCCGGGGCCACATCTCAGAATTTGATAAAATTTACATCAATAGATTCATTATCTTCCCACGAGTTCATACATATCAAAAGTCTCAAAATCCAACCACAAATGGCCCCTCAAATCCTCAAGTCTATGTCTCCAATACCAAGCCCTAGTTTCCCCAATTTTCAACCCTTAATTTCCATAATTACAGCTCTAATCCATAAAATAATACCATAGAAACGAGTTTTAGGTTCGAAAATCTTACCTCAAGAAGTTATCCCTTGAATCCCTCTCCAAAATCTTCCAAAAGGCTCCAAAACCGACTTAGAAATAGTGGAATAGCCCAAAAATTCGCGAAGGAAATACTTTATACCTTCCGGCCCAGGATTTTCGCACATGTGGACCATGTATCGCTCCTGTGAAACCGCTTATGCGGTTCTGAGACCACTTCTATAGCTCTGGGACCGCTTCTGCAATTCGGGCACCGCTTCTGCGGTCACCAATTAAAATTCCAAGCGCCGCATCTGTGAAGAAATTCTCGCTCCTGCGCTACCGCAGGTGCACCTACCTAGCCGCTTCTATGGCTCCAGCTTTCTTTGGCCCCCATCTGTTTTTGTGGGTCGCACCTGTGGCCTCCCTAACACATATGCGGTTATTACAGCAGTTCCAACACTTCAACTACCAAACCAACTTCCAAACTTTCCGTCAACCATCCGAAATCACAGTGAGACCCCTAGGACCTCAACCAAAAGCACAACACATCATATACTACTACTCAAACTTGTACCACCCCTCAAAACACCTCAAACAACATCGAATCACCCAAAACACATCGAATTCAAGCCTAAGGTTCCAAAATCTTTTGAATTACGCTTTTGATCAAAAAGTCTGCCAAACAATGTCTGAATGACCTGAAATTTTTCGCACACACCCCAAATGACAAAACGGAACTACTGCAACTCCTCGGATTCCATTTTGACCCCTATATCAAAGTCTCATGTATCAACCGGAAAATGCCAATATTCCAAATTCACCAATTCAAGCCTAAATCTTCTTCGGACCTCCAAAACACATTCTAATTACGCTCCTAAGTCCCAAATAACCTCCCAAATATATTCGAACCATCAGAACTCACATACAAGCCCTTTAACACATAAGTCAATATCCGGTTGCTTTTCCAACTTAAGCTTACTCAATAGAGACTAAGTGTCTCAATCCTTACCAAAGCATTTTCGAACCCGAGCCAACCAACCCGATTACATATTGAACCGATAAACAAGGCAATAAGAAATAGAAATGGGGAAAACGGAGTGATAGCTCATGAGAAGACTGGACAGATCGTCACAGAAACAAGGTAATAAATGGGTAATAGTGGGTTGGCTATTGTACTAGACCATTAGGTCATAGGCATGCCTTTAAAAGTTTGAGCTTTATATCATGGATTAGTTACCTATAGTAGAGGTTGATACCTTATTTATTTTAAATAAATACCTTTTTAAAAAACTATATTATATAGCTATTTTTTTTATAACCAAATATCAATTTATGGTCATCCCTACCCTTAAGCCATAAAATAAGCTTTGTATTATTTTTCTCTCTCATATCTCCTCAAATTTCTCCTATCCCTACCCCATATATGTTCTCTCTCTCTCTCTCTCTCTCTATATATATATATATATATATATATATATATATATACAATTCTTCCCAATGTCTTCTCCTCCGCCGGACGTTGGTGCAATTGCTACCGTCACCGTTTCGACCATGGCTGTTATTCATTGATACCGCCGACATCAGCCTCCCAATCTCATTCTCTGACACAAGATATCATATCAACAAAAACCTATGTTACTTCGCCAGCAATAACGTGCTAATCATTGGCAACCAGAGGCAACGGTGATGACGAGCGAAGACTGGATACTAGTGTTGCTTCAACGAGTTGACGTTAGGGTTATTCTTGAACAAAGACGACGGAGTTGGGGATGAGCAACTTTTGAATTATCTATTAATATATTTCAATGTATTTCGTTATATTAATTGTCTTTTTTTTAATTGTATTTCAATGTATCTCGCTATATTATATGTATTTCATTGTATTCATTGTTTTTTTATTGTGTTTTAATGTATTCCGTTATATTCTATGTATTTCATTATATTCACTATCTCGTTGTATTTTATGAATGTATTCATATCTTTTTAATTAATATAATTTATGTATTCAGATGTATTATTTAATTTCTGAAGATTTGCTATGTTTTTGGGGTGTTTTTCAATTGGAAATTTTTTTATAACTGAAAATATAAAATTTGTGTGTTACAATTGAGTTTGTTGAGTTATATTATGAGTCTACTGTGTTAGTTGATTTACTTTTTATTTAAAAACAATGTAATCCCATGTTTCACATCGTGAATACAATCGAATACAATAATCTGTCGAACTGTAATGCCATGTTTCACGTTATGAATACAGTCGCATACACTCGAATACAAAAATTTGTCTAGCTATAATCCTCTGTTTCACGCCGAGAAATGCTACTATATTCATGAATATAGAAGCTTAAATACATCGAATACACTCTAAAAATCTGAAAACATAGCTATAAAAAGTGATATAGTAAATAGTAACTACAACTAGCTAATAACCAATAAAACATAATACTTTCTGAAAGTTTCTCTTGTATTATTTCTATATTATATTATCCAATTGGGTCTTTTAGAGATAAGCCTCTTTTTAAATAACAAAATTCATGAACTAACTTATCTTTCCATAATCATTCCACTTTGTTCCTTCCACAAAAATTTCATTAACTTTAGACTTTTATGAGCAGTCTCAAACGCATAGGAAATAAATAATTTATAAATAGTCATAGTTTCTTTAGGCACGTTTATTAAACAAATTGTTGCAATTATGAGTATGATTCCCGTGGCATAACTATGACACTTAATCCCAAATTCAAGTGTGTCTTCACATGATTTGATCTAAAACTTCGAAGTAATAATACAATTAAATATAGGCAAATACCTTACCTTCCCCGAAACTTGACACAGATTATTAGTTATAATCTTAAACTATTTATGGTCTTAATTACCCCTCTTAACTTGGCATTTTGAGAGCCAGTATTCCCCTATATGCTGATGTGACAAAAAGTGTGTGCATTCGTATGCCACATGGATTTTTTTGCATATGTGGCATTTTTTTGAAAACTAAAATATTTGTTTTACCTTTGAAGTGTGTTACTTTTTTAGATAATTTTTTTCGAATACAATTTATAATAAACCTTGGATCTAACTACATTATTTATGCTAAAATAATTTATTTGGTTAAAAATAAAAAAGTTTTAATTAATCTTTTTTTGAACTTGATATGAAAATAAAGATTTATACAATTGAAATATCTAATGCAAGTAAAATATGTAAAATAAATATATTTTTAAAGCACCATAATTTAGAGATATATAAAGAATTATAGCCAAAATAATTATATTCAAACTATGTATTTTTATAACGTTTTAGATGCCTTGACTATTTATTTCAATTGTATAAATCTTTATCCCCTGGCCCTCTCCCTCAGAAAAAATAGTTTTTTATATATTTTTTCAGTTTTAGTTTCTTTCATCTTTCGATTTACAGGTTCAAAATTTTATTAGTTCCAAAGTTATGAGTTTAGAGGTTTATGTGTTTGGAAGTTTACGGGTTCGAAAGTTTGTTGTTTAGAAAGTTTAGCGGTTCGAAATTTTATGAAGTTTGTGGGTTCAGAAGATTGTTGGTTCGAAAGTTTATGATTTCATATTTAATATATTTAAATCATTTATAAATATTCATAAAAATTTATTTTTTTTAATTTACGTATCAAAAAAATAAATAAGATTACTAGGTATTTTCCAAGAAAATATTTTGCATGAAAAGCATGTTTTCTTATGCCAAACACACCCTTAAAAGTTTTTCAATTTCCCCAGCGCCAAAGGGTTTAACCCGTAGCAGACAACTCCAAGTGAAGGGCTTCCTCTTCTCTCAGCAAAATGGCCGAAGATGAACGCAAGGAGGAAGTGGGAACCACAATCGTAGAAGCAACAGACGAAGAAGATGATGAACGAGGGGAAGAGATGAAGCCGTGGGAGCAGCACTCAGCAGTGATAAGCATCCCTCGTTTTGATTACAAGGCTTCTTCTTCCCTCCTCAACCATTCCCATTCTGCCTTCCTCATCACTTGCCCCATCAGTCAGTTTACTTCCCTCCTTTATTCTTTCAACATTTTGCTCACTTTTCCATCTGTTTTGTTTCCCCCTCTTATTCTTCAATATTTATGTACTAGTATGAAAACGGGCTCGAATTTGGATACATAGGATTAGATTAGGGTTGAGAAATAGTTAATTGAATGAAAATTGATTTAGCTTTTCTAGGGAACGGATATTGTGTGGCAAATGGTGTTATTTTGAATAAAGATTCACTAGATTCCTTCGTGTAATTGGAAAATGTGTGCAGTTTTCTTTCTTTTATTGGTTTGTAGCAGATGCTTAAACTTTGAAAAGAATTATTGGTATTATTTGTTTGTTGGAATTTGGATACCCTTAGGGAACCTTTTTCTGCTAGTTATTGTGTAAATTTCTTTCTGAAGCATATGTTAGTTGGGTAATGTTTCATGCAAAGTTTCCTCTGGGCAGTATATAGAAAAAGCAAGAAGGTTACAATATCTTAAACTCAGGTAGTTAAGCTACTTCTGGGGTTTGTTATTTGCACTGTTATATTGGCGTGATTTTGCTAATTAGTTTGAAGTTCATTGAAAATCGGCTGCTCTACTCAAGGAGAATGTTTTAAAATGTTCTTTGAAATCTGATGCATCGTTCCTATTAGACATTTTCTGGGCGGGTTTCATATTTGCTACTGCATATGTCATAATCCATCTGTTAAGTTGAAATATTTAACCTCACACAATTAACTTGAATTTTGAGCCGAAGCATCTTATTCACCAAGGGCAACTGCACCAAGGGCAACTGTCTGGGACAATCAAAGTAATTTTGGATCAAAATCTGGGCAAATGTATTGATTAAACTTCAATATAAATAAAGCAGGACAGAAGGACTAGTATCTACTGTGCTGGGAAAAGAGGGTTACAAGAATATAGCACATTTCATTCTTGAGAATTTTATTAATCAATAGGAAGGAGTTAGAAATGAGTTTTGAGCTATAGAGAACAGAACCGTACAAGAAAAGAGCTTAGCAAAAAGATAAGTAGATAACCACAAGTAGGAAATATCAGCATAGGAGGGTAAAAAAATAAATATAATAACTAGATAAAAATGTGTTTATAAGTTTTCCACCAGAAAAAGATGAAAGTGAAAAAGAATACCTTCTTAATTTTGGTCTTTTACTTAGAGCATATTGGGGACTACGTACAGCATTCAAATAGTGTAGCTAGTTCTTTTCTGTCTTTACTTGTGAACTCAGAAAATCATGTATAATAAAATAAAACTACTTTTGAAATGTGCATGAATGATCAAGGCTCTTAGTATGAAAATTTAGAGTTATTCTTCTCCTCATATCAGTCTTTGGGGTGGAAAAAGAATATGTTAAAGCTTCAAGATTCTTCTGCTGCTTTGTTTCGCCAGTTTCAATTAATAATATCTGTTATCTGTTGCTTTAGTTTCTACTGTATTTAGATAAGGAGTGCGTTTTTAGTGCCCTACAACTAAAAAGGTTAAGGCCTTTGCTTAGGATAGGTTTTTAGTGAAAGCTAGGAATCTATTCTAGTTCTTTGAACTTCTATGATAATGGATAATGTGAATAACTCCGTTACTTTGCTTGATCATTTAGCTGCTATTTATAGTATTGCATGTCATAATGCAAAAAGCATTGTATGTCATAACGCAAAATAGTTTTTGTCCCTCTTTTGTGACGACTGCGTCCAGGCCAGCTTGGGCGCACCTCGACTATTCCACTGGGTACTTGCTATCTCCACAAGCACAACTACCAGGTAGCCGACCAAGGCACAGACAGATGGACAAAAATCAGCTAGTATTGTTTGCCACCGTTTGATTTGAACTGAAGATCTTATTTTTCCTCCCACTTCATTGATTGTTAGGCCACACCCTTGGGTGCAATATAGCTTTTATTTAAAATTTTATCATTTTCAAGCTTCTCATGCTTTTGATATTCAGCATTTGGATGTGGCGGAGGCTTTCTACACTGCCTCAATCCCATACTTGTTGGGGGTAACATATGAGTCCTCACTATACACTTCATTTTATTTGGACCCATTTCATTTCAACATTAAAATTCTTGGGCTTCATAAACACGAGGGATTGTCTACATTTATTACTTTTATACAAATTTCTAAACATAGTGACGGCTCCTAGTTGTTGTTATTGTTTCTCTTTCTATAGTTCTTTGTCATAACTGTTGTAGTTCTGTTTTCATTGAGCCGAGGGTTTACCGGAAACAACCTTTCGACCTTCACAAGATCTGTGTACATACTATCCTCTCCAGACCCCAAGGTATGTGTGCAGACTATCCTCCCCAGAGTCCACCTATCCACCTGGGGGAATACACTGGATATGTTATTGTTGTAGTGAAATGACTCTAGGAACACTGGCCCCTAATATAAGCATAGTATCATGAATCCCACTAGTCAGTGGCACCTATATGGATCGTTTTGCTTCTATTATTTTCTACGCCTATTACTTTTTATTCTTGCTTATTGTTTCTCATAGTTTAAGTCGGTACTCTATTTTCCTAAGAGTTCCTTACTTTTTCCTCAGAGAGGGAGAAAAGTGCAACAAAAGAAGCTATAGCTATCCTTGAAAAGGTTATATTTTACTCTTTGGTATTCTCAATTTATTTATTTATTTTTAAAAAATGTTCTGGATAAGTGACCTTTTATATTGTTTGTCCAAAACATAATTTTCTCTTTGATTCATTCTACGCAAATGATCTTATTTTCGCATTAAAGAATCCATGTTATTTTGTATTGCACCTTTATTTTAGAGTTGGATTACCCATGTGACCCTTGTGTTGGAAAGAATACTAAAAATAGTTGGGTTTTTGTTTTCCTTTCAGTATACTGTTTCGAATCATGATGCTAAGAGAAGGAAAATATGCATGGAAGATTCTAATAAAGAAAGCAATGTTTCAGGAGAAGATGCAGCTAATGAGCATGAAAAATCTGGTATTAATGCTTCTTCAACATTTTAATGTCTGTGTGGACTTACTGACATAGTGGTTTACTAGGAATAGTGTCAAAAAAATTTTGTTTCCTCTTGCAGAATCCGGTACTTCTATAGAGAAAAGAGACATTCTCTCACTTGTTAAGTTAACTAGAAGCGGATTGCTTCTCTTTACATTTCCATTCGGCAAGTCCCCAGCTGTTGTTGACATCGTTTCGCAGATTTTTCAGTCCCTAGAATCTGGAATATTGAAGTCTCCTCTGTGAGTTGCTCTCTTTCTTGGATTGCTCCCAAAATAAATTTTTAGCTTTTATCTGTATGTTATACTGCTCCGTGGAACTTAACTGACTCAACGGAAATAAAAGCTCCAAATAAAATTGGAATAGTAAAAAGGTTAGGAACCATGTCCTAATTTTGGCACATGAGAGAATTAAGCAAGCTTAAAAACTGCCCTAAATAAATATAAGAACTGAACTGGAGACCTACGCAGAGTTGCAACATTTGTAATGGTTCACTTTCAATCCATTGTACTATTGGTATAAATGATTCGTGTGTAGGTGTAGCGATGGCAAGTTATACTGCTATATGATTTACTGAAAGAATATGTTATGGTATATATTTCAAGCGTAATACTAGGATTTCTAACCTAATCTCTGCAGTAAAGGTAGCCAAATTGTATGTAACATGAGTTAGGGAATTTTGCACGTATTATCTTGATAGCTTACCCTTTCTTCATCCATTTACTCATTTTGCTCCCTCTATGGCCATGTTGACTGTTGTGCTAGAAGATGAATTCTCCATGGTGGTCCCGCAATTGCCTGATTATGTTTCTTTAGCGTAATCATTTTCGTTATAATAGGAAGGATTGTTCTTTCTTCTTTTTCACCACTCTAGGAGATTATTTCTAATACCAAAGAAACTAATATGATTAAGACTATAATCATGTCATGCAGTTGGTGCAATCGGATATTACCAATTCAAGATACATGCCCTTTAGAGGAGAAGGAACTTAAGAAGATTGTGACTAAGCTCGTTGATCAGTTTATGACCAATAGGCAGAAGGAGACTGGGAATACTGTTAAGGTAAACCTTGGCTTTCTTAAGAAATATCATTCACCCAGGGTCGAAAGACTCGCGTTGCTTTCTTTTTCTGCTTTACATTGCCTTTTCTTCTTTTGTTAGCCGCCCTAAGAAGCCATCTTGGTTCATATAAACTATCATCAGTACTTCCTCTATCAGTAAACCCAATGATAAGTTGAATATTTTCTTTTTTCAGTTGAAAGTATTAGTTCAAAATGTATTGGTCAAATATGTTCACGCAAAGTGTCTTGCTTTCGTTGTCCCCTGTTTTTATCCCTTGCTCCTTTTTTTATTTTTAGTTTTTGGTTTTTAAAGGGTTGGGGGGTGGAGGAGGGTGGCAGGATATTGGATAGAGATGGTCTCTGTATCATTTGGACTATTTGGTTGGAAAGGAATAGGAGATGCTTTGAAGATCAAAAGTGTCATATTTTCTTTGTTAAAAGCAGATGCACTCGTATGGTAAAATATGACTCAGTATTTTTAATTTCTCGACTTTTTGGGAGTATAATTGTAACAAGCAATGCTGTAACCTTTTCTTTTTGAACTACCTTCTTGGTATTTTATTAATGAAATTTATCTTACCTTATTAAAAAAAAAAGTTCTCTTACATGACTATTATGTCCAGTAGCTGCATTTCCTTTACTAGTACGGTGAATTTCAGCAGTTCAGGCTGAACCAGATAAGATAACCTGTAGAAACTAATGACATTATAGTTTGCAGTTGGGTATAACAGGAGAGGGATTGAGGAGACTGAGATGAAGAATCTGAGAAAAGCTTCTAGCGATCCTGATGTATTTGCTTTGTTGGACCGCAACAAATGCTTTAGCGTCGTGGCAGCAGCAGTGAAAGAAGTTGTCCCAGATTCAACGGTGGATTTGAAAGATCCAGAGGTCAAATGATTTATTGCAGTGAGAATTTCTAAGCTTTTTGCTTCCTCTGTATCTTTTTAATATACTGAATGTAGCTTCTCTTTTGCAGCTCTCTGTGCTTGTTGAGGTACTTCCACTTTCTAGAGTACCTGATAAGACAGCCATAGTTGGTGTGTCGGTTCTTCCACGAACACTTGTTAGTACAAAGCCTCGGCTCTGCATCAAGGCCTTAGTCTCAGATACAAAAGAGATGAATGGGAAGAAAAGATAACAATATCTCTATGAACAGGAATGTTCCTCAAGTCCCAAATACTTGAGAGATGAATAGGAAGAAAAGATAAAATCTTTCCATGAATAGGATGCACATCTTCAATTTGTGTCTACCTGCTGTTATGTTGCTACTATTGAGAGTATGGCCAGATTGGAGCTGCTAGTTGATTCTGCACTATTATGAACCAGTAAATGATGCATTTGGCCTTTTCTCAGATTTAAATATTTAATTTCTTGTATTGACAATGTAGTAATTTATTCTGAGCAGATAGTTAATTGCAGTAACTAGGAAAGTAAGTTGTGTTCCATATATTCAAATAGAACTTGGAATTAAAATCAATGAATTAGAACTTTTAGTTATTTATGGCAGTTACTGTCTGATATAATTGCATGCTATTTTATTTATGGTTCTTATGTTTAGATAATTATTTACGCATTTTCTGCTGGAGTTACTAATGCTCTTTTGTTTTTGTTTTTGTTTTTGTTTTTACTTCTCTTCACTGAGCCGAGGGTCGATTGGAGACAGTCTCTCTGCCCTTTCGGGTAGGGGTAAGGCCCGTCTACATATTACCCTCCCCAGACCCCACTTTGTGGGACTATACTGGGTAGTTGTTGTTATTGTAAATGGTCTGACGGTCGGTGGAAGAAAAAAAAACATGGCCTAATAGCCGGCTGAATTAAGTTTAATAAGTGTAATTCGGCTTAAGGAATTAATTAAAATTTGGTAAAAATAGCACGGATTAGTTAGTTTTTGGACTGATCATTCAAAAATAGCCAGTGTTTGCAAAGTTATTGAAAAATAGCTACTATTTTGTTGCAACACGAAAAGTTTCAGCATAATATATTGGAGATCGGTGCACCTGTGTATGAACTTTTAGCATATTATGCTGGAACTCCAATACGCGAAAAGTTCTGATATATTATGCTGGACTAGTATATTATACTGGAATTCCAATATATTTATATTGGAATTCCAGTATAATGAATTGAATTATTTTTTCAGACATTGAACAATATTTTTGTTTAAATTTATTTTAACATGAAAAGTGAGTAAATTTCAATCACTTTTAAAACTGTAACTATTTTTAAATGGCCAATTATAAATTTGGTTATTTTGTTGTCTCACATCCTTGATGTGAGACTAATTCCAGTTAATCCAAATTTTGGTATCGAATTAAAGCAGTGAAATAGCAATTGTATACAATATTAGCAACTAATTGATTAACATTAAAGAAAGCATTCTATTTACGAGTACAAGCTTAGATGAAAGTTACCACACGTAGAAATTAGTGATTTGCATCGAGTAATACCCTTTTTGTGTAAGGGATCTTTACATTTCTATGCCACATAGAAAATTTTATTATCTCAATGTTTAAGGCTTGACTTAATTACATTTGATATACCAATTTATCAATTTTATATCATAATTAATTAAGGGTATCATTAATTGTATATTTTTTACTCCTTAATTGAAGAAATCTGCACATTTCTCTCTCCTAACACCTTAGTCCCACCCAAGTTTTATCCATACCCACGTTCTTTTTAGCATTTTCTATCTCCTGAAACCAAATTCTCCCTCTAAATTTACAGAAAATTGAAGAAGCCCTTCAACAAAGTTGGTTCCCCATTTTACTCCCGTTGAAGTTCATCAATGAAGAACAACAAGTTCTTCAAAATTGAATTCAAATCTTCAAAGCTTATACACACATTTACCTTCAGCTTCAAATTTTCTCAATGAAGAAGAACAAACCTTCAAAGAGATAAGAGAGCAACAATTCCACCATTGACAGCCATTAAAAAACTTTGAAGCTTCGAAGTCAAATTTGAATTTTCAAAAATCATTATTTCTTTTGATTGGGTGTTGTTGTAAATAACTTGGAATATGTTTTGGAGTTTATATCTCAATTTTGAGGGGTTTTGGTGAAGATTTAGACTTGATTTTGGCTAAATTTCAGATTGAAACTCGAAGAAGAAGACATGGCATACATTATATTGCAGCAATTGTAGATAAATTGTAGTCTGTTTTTTGCAGAAGATTTTGTAGAAGTTTTAGTCGTTTTGAATTTGTGAAAACAGAAAATAATGTATCTACAATCAGAATACAAATAATGTATAATTTATCTATAAAATATCTACAAACTGGATACATTAAATTTTAATATCCCAATTCTCATTTCAATTGCAACATAATTGGCATTTTCGAGATATTACGTTTTTTGCAAAAGATTTATAGAAGTTTTAGTTGTTTTTGGTTTGTGAAAACACAAAATAAAGCACCTACAATTAGAATACAAATAATTTATAATATATTACAAAATATCTACAAACTGGGTACATTGAATTTTTATATCCCAATTCGCATCTAAATGTAGCATAATTGTGATTTTTGACATAATTGCATTTTTTCAGAAGATTTGTTGAAGTTTTAGCAGTTTTTTATTTGTGAAAACAGAAAATAAAGCATGTACAATCAGAATACAAATAATATATAATTTATCTACAATTTCTGCAATATGTCGTCATTTCATTCTAAAATAAAGTCAAAACCAAGTCTAATCTTCACCAAAACCCCTCAAAATTGAGACATAAACTCCAAACCATATTTCCGATCATTTTCAACAACACTCAATCCAAACAAATAATGATTTTTGAAAACCCAAATTTGAATTCAAAGCTTTGAAGATTTTTAATGGCTATCAATGGTGGAAAATATCTGGAAGAATATTTACTTCCATAATTGTAGCGCGCCTAAATAGGAATATCTGGAAGAATATGATTTGATCTGATTTACGCAAAATCTTTTTAGTATATTTTGTTCCTCAATTTTAGCTCGACAAATCAAGAAGATTCAGTTCCTATTAATTAGTATTTAACGATTGGTATAATAACTGTAGAAAAAATATGGACAGGGCGGGTAAATTAGAAACTATACACATTTTTGGTAATAAGGTTTCATATATGGTATAGGAAAGAAAAAATCTCTTTGTGTAATTCATACCATGTTGGAAACACGTTTCAAATGCAATATACTAAACGTGTGTTCTTTTGTAGGTTTTGATGAATGTCAAACAAAGCAAAAAGCGATATACAGCAATGCTCAAGGACAAGCACAAAATGGATGCATTACAAGAAGCTCAAGACAAAGTTTAGAAATGTTATAATTGAGTCAATATTAATTGTGATCTTGATTCCTCAATCTTGGCTCATAACATGGCTTCTCTACTAAAATTATTTTTCCAAAATCATGCATATCTAACTTAAGTGTCAAATGATTTTAAACTATGCATATTTATATTTGTTAAAATGTTTTTCAAACATGCCTCAAAAATCTGGGCTAAGATAATCGATTATGTACTTATGATAATCGAGTATCTCTAAGCCAAGACTGCATGACAATCGATTGTGAATTAATGATAATCGATTGTGAGTAAGTCAGTTAACATCAGGTTTTTGCAAACTGCATAACAATCGATTGTGTACTTTTGATAATCGATTGTTAACTGAGGCAAAGCTTTCAAAACTCAGAAAAATCGATTATGAACTAATGGTAATCGATTAGAATGAGAAAAATGTCTCCCAGTGTTTTTAAATAAATTAATAATCGATTGTGGCTTTTGATAATCGATTATATATGAGACAGAAAGTTTTGAAATTAATTAATAATCGATTATGGCTTTTGATAATCGATTATATATGAGACAGTAAGTTTTGAAATTAATTTATAATCGATTGTTCTATTTGATAATCGATTGTTGGAACTAACCGTTGTCATACATTTTCAAATTACCTTCAGGTAATCGATTGTTGATATTTAACAATCGATGTTTTGCGTAAAATCTGGAAAAGATTTTCTGAACGTTGTTAAAATAATCGATTGTTGATTTCCTGATAATCGATGTTTTATGCCAAAAAATTGGAAAGGATTTTTTAACGTTATAAATAATCGATTATTGATTTGAAGTAATCGATTGTTGACGTAAAATCTGGGATTGAATTTTTGATCTGATAGGCAAACAATCGATTGTTTAGTCTTGACAATCGATTGTCACTGAGTAATTTCAGCAATCCTTAATTGGCAATTAGACAACGGTAAGACTGAGTTTTTCACCTATAAATACAGGCTTAACTCAGTGTTTTCACAACAACAACATATACAATTTAAGTATTTTCATTGCTAAAAGCTTTCTTACATTGATCATCATTTTCATTCATCCATAAAGCTTTTTGAAGAGCCATTCTATTGAGCTAAGTTGTTGTGATCTTGAGCGTACTATTTCTACTCATATCTACTCATTGAGGAGTACTTTGTAAAGTGAGTGTGTTTTGTGTTTGTAAGAGAATTGCGATTCTCGTTTGTTGAGGAACTTGTGATTCCTCGGTTGAAGTCTTTGGGATTGTTATCCCCGAGCGGTTGAAGTCTTTGGGATTGTTATCCCCGAGCGGTTGAAGTCTTTGGGATTGTTATCCCCGAGCAGTTGAAGTCTTTGGGATTGTTATCCCCGAGCAGTTGAAGTCTTTGGGATTATTATCCCCGAGCAATTGAAGTCTTTGGGATTGGTATCCCCGAGCAATTGAAGTCTTTGGGATTGGTATCCCCGAGCAATTGAAGTCTTTGGGATTGTGATCCCCGAGCACCTAGGTGAGGCTTGTGTCCTCAGCTGTAACGGTTTGTTAAGCACCCGTAAGCTTGACAAGTTTAGTGGAAATCTCGAGAGAGTCTCTCGGGGACTGGACTAACCACGTTTGTGGCCAACCAGGATACATCATTGTGTAAGTTTATTCTACTGCACTTGTTTTAATTTCTGCAAAGTTTTTAAATTCCGCACTAAAACGCTTAATAATTTTAAAACGCTATTCACCCCCCCCTCTAGCGTAAAGCGTATTGTCCAACATACCAAACTAGTAGTAAAAATAGCACAGTATAGCCAGTTTTCGAATTGGTCATTCAAAAATAGCCAGCATTTACCAAGTCAATAAAAAATAGCCCTATTTTGCTGCAACAGAGATCTGTCCAGCATAATATACTGGAGTTCGGTGTACCTGTATATGAACTCCATCATATTATGCTGGACCGATATACTTTGCTAGCTCCAGTATAATATACAGGATATTGGAGCACCGGTGCTCCAAACTCCAGTATATTATGCTGGACCGGTATACTTGTTGGAACTCCAGTATATTATGTTGTAGTTCTAGTGTACTTATGCTAGAACTCCATCATAACATTATGCTGGAGTTCCAGCATACTTATCTTGTAACTCCAGTATAATATGCTGAAGTTCAAGTATATTTATGCTGGAACTCCATCATAATATACTAGAGTATTTTTTTGGGTTTAGAACAATATTTTGGTTCAGATTTATCTTTACATAAAAATTGACTAAATTTTGATTACTTTTGAAATTGAGTTATTTTTGAACGACCAATTGTAAATCTGGCAATTTTTGAATTTCTCCCAAACTAGTACGTACATTTTTTGCTTATGTGAAGTTTATAAAGGGTTGAGAAAAAGAAGAAGAAGGGTATAAGCGGAAATTATTTTATAAAGAAAGGTATTATTTAAGATGGTTCAGGCATATAGAAGAAGAAGCACAGATGTCCACGTTAGGAGATTTGAGAAGTTGGCCTTAGGGGGTAAGAGGAAAGGTAAAGGTGGGCCAAAGAAGTATTGGAGAGAGGTGGTCAGACGAGACATTGCACAACTGGAGATAACCGATCGAGGATATGACCTCTTGATAGAAAGGTGTGAAGGTTGAGAATTACGGTAGAAGGTACTAGAGTATTAGTATTAGTTTGGTATCCCTTTTATCCTTAGTTTGCTAGTACCACATATTTTGTATTGTTGTTACTTGTCTTCCGAACGCCCTTGGTTTGCTATCATTTCATATCTTGTATTGTTATTACTGATTATTAGTACTTCTTTCATACTTTGTTTTGCTATCTTGTGTTCAGAGGCGAATCCAGGAGTTCAAGAAGATGGACGCACGATTGTGAAGAAGTGGATCGAGAATCACATGTTTAAGTTTAGTCACTTACCATGAACTCACCACATTTTAAAAATTATATATCAATGTCATTTTTAAATTTTTTTGCGATTTTCACATATATATCAATGCCCATGCCCGAGGCAAACTCTGAATACTAGATATGACCTCAAAATAACAGGGGTCAAGGTCGGCTAGTGAGACGATGGGGGATAAGCTTCATCGTCGAGAGGGAAACAGCCCGGATCACCAGCTAAGGCCCCTAAATGATCGCTCAGTGATAAAGGAGGTAGGGGTGCAGAGACAGCCAGGAGGTTTGCCTAGAAGCGAGGTGCACCCAATATTATTGCACCATATGAGTGTTTGAGCATAGGTCCACTCACGTATATTTAAATAATTTTAAAAAACTATAACATAATTACATATGGTTTAGGGAAATGAGTATGAGTTCAGGTGAACGCATACCCTTAGGCCTAGATATGCCCCTGCTTGTGTTTTGTTTTTTAATATCTTGTATTTACATTACTTATTATTAGTACTTTTCCATTCTTTCTTTAATCGAAAGTCTATCTAATTAAGATTGAGTACATCCTATCTTCCCGATTATAATTATGGGATTACACTGGTTGTTGTTGACTTGTTGTTGTTGTATCGTTGAGGACAAAAGTCTAACTTGGCCAAAGAGTGGGTTAATTTCACACTGCAAAAGTTTCACTATCTTTGAAACTTGAGTCCTTTACTGATAATAAAAATAAAATTAACCCTTTCGAGTATGGTAGGATAGTACTGCTACCTTGTGAGAATTATATGAACCAAATATGGTTCACCAAATTGTTCAAATTTGAAAAGTAGACCTTTGGATTCCCAAGAATCAGGTCTAATAATTCATGTAGGGCCTTCGACAATAATTTGGAAATGATGTTTCATGTGAACTTACAAATGAAGCGCATACTAATTACATAATAATTAGTATGTGCTTCATTCTTCTTTTTGACAGCCACATATATAAACTTTCATTCGACCAACTTTTTTTTAAAATGTTTTCTACTAACATCAATACATGTTTATTATATCACGATGACGTCTCATTCTGATGTTAAAAATCAGAAGTCCTGTTTCGTTTAAATTTTTATGACTCAAATTGTTGGAAAAGTTTACCCTCCAGTAAAAAATTAGTTAAAAGTTTCATTTTACGCATTGAAAATATATTATATATACTAACTTATTCATAGAATTAAATTGGTATATTTCATTAGACGTGGAGTTAAATCTTATTAAACTGGCAAGTTTGAAGTACTAGATATAAGCCGACAAGTCCGAAAATTTTGCGGAGAGCAAACATAGAGAAGAGGGCATGAAGTTTCACCTTTCCGTTGGTCGGTAGTATTTTTTATGACTATCGTTTTTCTTTTATTATTGATTATTTTATTATCTTATTATTTTTATTCTGTTTTTATATGGTTTTTTTGTACTGTTCCTTTTTGTTTATATTTTTATTAATACGATGCTTATGCTTTCCTGAGCCGAGGTCCGAAGGCCTACTGAAAACTGAAAACAATCTCTCTATCCTCACAAGGTATAAGTAAGGTCTATATACACACTATCCTCCCCAAACCTCACACTGTGGGGTATTACCGGGTATGCTGTTGTTAGCGAACATATGGAAAAGATAAATCTAGTAAAGTGAGCATAATTAAGAAGATAAAATATGGAAAAGGGTAGAATATGCAAGTTAAGAGATTTGAATTTGTATGCAAATTAAGAGATTATTGATGAAACTTTAAACGACAATAAGAAAAATGTAACCAACTAATTAGAGTTAATACTTTGATAATCGACAAAGAGAATGCATGTAATTAGTCTCATTCAGTCACGACAAGGCAATAGATAGGTCAAGATTGAGACTACGCTTTTCTGAGGAAGAATTCCAGTAGTTACAGTCTGAGTATGAAGAGTTTCCCTCATTTGTAGAAGCTGAAGTAGTGCTTCTTTGAGCACAAGGATGGTGCAATGAGAGAGACAATGACAAGCTATACCTATCTTCTTCGTCTTCTTCTCCATTCCTCAAGCTCTCAAATTTACGCTTCTTTGATGATTTCCAGTTCTCATCCTCTTGCATGGACAACTGAATAAAAATTATCCATCAAATTTATGAAAAATGTACATGTTAAAGTGGCGTAGCTGTTAGGACCGAAATAATCAGGTGTTATGCGAAAGCTAGCAAAGCAAACCTTAAACGGCGATAAACTATACAACAAAGAGAAATATATCAAAAGAGACACAAACATGTAATGTGGTTCGGTCAACTGATCTACGTCCACGACAGAGATGAGCAACCCACTATATAAAAGGAGAATAAAAAAGGGAAATTAGCAACTATGTCCATTTAGAAGTAGCTCATCACAAAAATTGGCCAATTGATAAAATATTACTAATATTAGCCAAAATGACCAATTAGCTATTTATCGAGAAAAAATATTAAATTTTTACTTTCTTTTGAGTGGGTGCTATTAGAATAGATTGGGTATATCTTAAGGAGCTTGAATCTCAGTTTTGGGATGATTTGGTGAAGTTTTGAGGTGGTTTGAATTGAAAATTCGAAGCAAAAATTAAATATGAAAAAAATAATACGTGTATCATACTGTGTATCACATATGTATCATATTTGAATCGATTGTATATCACATGTATATCCATATATATTTGTGTGTGAGATACATGTTTGATACATGTGTCACCGAATAATTTTTTGACATCAATTTAATTATGAATTTTGATACAAAACCAGTCCAAATCACATCCAATCTTCCTCAAATTTTGTATATTAACTTATCTATATGTTTTCAATGAATTCCGACTATACCCATTAAAAAATTCCTTGTTCGTTTCGATTTTTGGAATATTGGCTAGAAGTTGGTTAGTTGAAACTTATATGGGACATTTTTGTAAGTTTTCCAATAAAAAATGTCAAGAGAACAACCTCGCGAAGAGGCAAACATAAGTTACACGCTAACACTTATCCCGTAAAGTTCTCCCCCTAAACAAGACTCTCAAACCCCATATGGCTACATTGTGAATGCTACTGAATGAGAAGGTCGAATTTCAATTTGTTGAACTCCAAATTTTTTCGTACAAAAAAAAACACTAGTTAAACATGGAAGAATTATAATTTCCTTCTACAAAAGGAAAATCCAATTATGGTAAATATATTATCATTTTCTTCATAAGACAGGAAAACCAATTAAAGTAAGAAAATCTGGACAAACACCTAACAGTAGCCACATAGAGTGAAATATGTTTAGTTGAACACCATTCGTATGAAAATTATAGTGAGCACACAAAAAATTGTACTATGTATGCTGGTCAAAAATCAGTTTATATATATATATCAGTCAAAAGGTTTCTACTAAAATTAAGTTATGTATCATTAAATGGCAAAAATATCTGTATTTTGATCTGTAACCTAGCAGAAAAGTACAGTAGTACCATATAGGTTTCACTCACTACTACTTAAATGAGTTGGCACATTGTTATAAAGTCGTCACTGCTGTTGCTATTCCACTCCACTGCTCCAAAATGCATTAATATCCATCAGGAATTTTCTTTACCCAAAAGATGACCAAATTAAAGCATAGTTTTTGCAAGAAATAAAATATACCACGTACAAGTTTAGGTAAAAAGGCTAGACTGCAGCATTGAATACCTCTTCAACATGTTTGTTCATGCCGAAAACTGACCAACACATTATAAATATGATATCGACACACACTTAGACAGAAAAAGCAAAGACCAAAGGCAAGAAACACAGTAGAAAAGAAAGCAGTAGGTATACTGACCAAGAGAAGATGAGGCAAATATAACTTGTGTCAGAATATTCATAGAATTATTAGAGTATATGCTTACTTTTAGTATACCTAATATCTGAGAAATAAGACTATTATGGGCTCGCCGGTTGTGCCCCAAGACCAAGAATCTAAGACCTCTCTATGTAGTAGTATCAGATATATAGTCAATGCTCACGCAAGTATTTGCGGACAAATATAGAAAAAGAACGAAATGAAGTAGATGCAGTTGACACTTGAAAGCTAAGTTGCTCGGATACGGGTGTGAGTGTCTATCATGTGTGTGGATCTAGAGGTCGGTCTTTCGAGATGTAAATTCTATAATTCGGGGATACGGATCCTAGTATTAAAATATGTGCGGGGATCCAGCTAATAAATAATTCAAAAATATAAAAATATCTCTAAATTATGAGAGATTTTGTGGAATACTTACATATAGCTTGTAAAGTGCGAATTTTTTTTTATTCTCAAGTTGTAGATAAGTAAAGAATTGATTTCCTAAATATGGTATGCTAATTCTTCAAATTTACCTAGTTTTGGTTCTGATTTTGCGAATCATATTATATCTCGTCTCGAACTATTCCATACGTCGTGGTCAAAGTACCCAAAAATTATTTGACCAGATCCGATACAGATTCCATACCCACCCCATACTAACGTCGTGTCGACACGGGTGCGGCACCTAAACTGCCGTGCCGGGGCAACTTAGCTTGAAAGTAGAACCTTATAATCACAAAATTACACTCAAGTTAAAGAGAAAAGCTCAACTTATATATATTGATATTACAAAAATATTTTACAATATCTTGTCAAATAAAATATAACATTGTTGAACTATGTAATCATCTCATCTAAAAGTTTATGAAAATATCTACTCTCTCCGGTCCACAATAAATGATTAATTTACTTTTTTATTTTGGTCCAAAATAAGTATCCATTTATATAATCAAGAAAGAATTCAATTTATTTTTAAAAAATTACCATTATGTACATATCTCTAAAAAGTTTGCTTCATATTAAATATTTAATTAAGGGTAGTTTAGTCATACTAGGTATTTTTATATAGAATTTCGTAGTTTCTTAATGGGCATGACAAAAGCAAATTGGTTGCTTATTGTGAACCACAGAGAGTAGTTAATTACTCCCTCTGGTCCACAATAAGTAACCAATTTGCTTTGGGCACACCCATTAAGGAAATGCTAAATTCTAGACAAAAATAGTTAGTATAACTAAACTATCATTCATTAAATATTGCATCATAGTTACAGTAGCACTTACTTCTCTTCTCAAATATGAGGAGTAAATGACTTCCAAGGGTAATTTTAAAAAAAACTAATTAAATTTTTTCTTGCTTATATAAATGGACACTTATTGGAGACGCCATTAAAGACTGAAATAATGCATCCACCCAAGACTGTGCTAAGGCCTTGATTTTCTTACGCCATCACCTTGATGAAGGTTTGAAAATTGAATATCTCACAGTCAAAGATCCACTTATCTTGTGGAATGACTTAAAGGAGAGATATGAAAACTTAAAGTTGGTCACTCTGTCACAAGCACGATATGATTGGGCTCATCTGAGGCTCCAAGACTTTAAGTCTGTTTCTGAATATAATTCTGCAATGTTCAGAATTACTTCTAAATTGAAACTCTATGGAGATAATATCTCTGAATATGATATGCTTGAGAAAACGTTTACAACGTTTCATGCCTCCAATATGGTACTGCAACAACAGTACAGAGAGAAAGGTTTCAAAAAGTACTCTGAACTGATTTCTCTTCTCCTTGTGGCTGAGCGAAACAATGACCTGCTCATTAGAAATCACGAAAATCGACCCACTGGGTCTACACCATTGCCTGAAGCAGATAAGGTGTATTCTCATTATGCCAAGCATGGAAAAGGCCATGGATCTAGTCATGGTCGTGGTCGTAATCGGGGTCATAGCCGTGGACGTAGACAAGGAAGAAATTTCCCTGATGTCCGTCACCCCCAAAAGAGAAATAACCACCAAAAACAGAAACGGGATTATGAGAATCCAAAGGCAAATAGTTCAGAAACTATATGCTATCGTTGCGGTGGAAAAGGGCACTGGTCAAAAGCTTGCCATGTACCAAGACATTTGGTTGATCTTTATCAAGCATCTCTAAAGAATAAAAACATTGAAACAAATTTTGTCTCTGACGACAATTTTGACATCACCCACCTGGATGTGGCAGACTTCTTTGAGCACCCTGAGGGGAAAATAGACCACTTAATCGGTGATGGATCTGTGATGAAGGAAGATGGAATTGTTTGATTTTATTTGTATTAGTTAGTGAATAAACTAATAGTCATTAGTATCAGCTCGTATTAGTTAGTTTATGATATAATGTTAGTATTAGTTCTTTAGAATGTTTCAATATGCTTAAATTACAAAGATATTTTTATTTTTCAGTAGAGTTAATCGACTAACCTAACAGTTAGTCGATTATCTAATATTTCGCATTAAAACTGCAAAACAATCGATTATATACTTGTTAACAATCGATTATATTAAGACAGTATGATCTGAAGTTTTTCAAAATAGCAAATAATCGATTATGTATGTTTAACAATCGATTATATTAAGACAGTGTGATCTGAAATTTTTCAAAATAGCAAATAATCGATTATGTATGTTTAACAATCGATTATATTAAGACAGCGTGATCTGAAGTTTTTCAAAATAGCAAATAATCGATTATGTATGTTTAACAATCAATTATATTAAGACAGTGTGATCTGAAGTTTTTCAAAATAGCAAATAATCGATTATGTATGTTTAACAATCGATTACATTGAGATAGTGCTTAAACTGAAATTTTCAAACTGCAAAGTAATCGATTATGGAAAACATATAATCGACTATCTGATTTAGTTAGTCAACTAACCTCAGCAGATTTTGAAAATATTATTTAAATGTGAAACAAACGGATTGAATTTGTTTGTTCTCATGTTCGTGTATTTTCTTTTGTATGTCAAACCATGGGAAAGCAAATATGGATATCTCACAAAGCAAACTTGGATCAAATATTTGTTTAGTTGATTCATGTACTACACATACGATACTCAAAGAAAAGAAATATTTCTCTCAACTAAGTATGTGTAAGGCAGATGTTACTACAATCTCTGGTTAGTAAATTGATTGAAGGCTCCGGAAGAGCAACTATAACTCTGCCTAGAGGAACAATGTTTATCATAGAGAATGCAATGTTCTCCTCCAAGTCTAAGAGAAACTTGTTGAGTTTTAAAGATATACGCCGGAATGGCTATCATGTTGAGACAATAGATGAGTATAATCTTGAATATCTCATCATTACAAAGAATGTCTCTGGCCAAAAGAGGGTTATTGAGAAATTTTCATCTTTATCTTGTGGCCTGTATTGGACAAAAATTAGTGCAATTGAGGCACATTCAACAGTAAACCAAAAGGTTACTGATTCCAATACTTTTGTACTTTGGCATGATCGATTGGGACACCCTGGATCAATCATGATGAGACGGATTATAGAAAGCTCATATGGGCATCCGTTAAAGAATTTCAAGATTCTTTTAAATAGTGAATTTTCTTGCACTTCTTGTTATCAAGGCAAGTTAATTACAAGACCATCACCAACAAAGGTTGGGACTGAGTCACCTACGTTTTTGGAACGTATACAAGGGGACATTTGTGGACCTATTCACCCACCTAGTGGGTCTTTTAGATATTTTACGGTCCTAATAGACGCATCATGTAGATGGTCTCATATGTGCCTGTTGTCATCACGCAACCTTGCGTTTGCAAAACTAATGGCACAAATAATTCGACTACGAGCACATTTTCCTGATAACCCAATCAAGTCTATTAGACTGGATAATGCTGCTGAGTTTTCATCCCAAGCATTTAATGATTATTGCTTATCAATTGGGATAAAAGTGGAACATTCTGTAGCTCATGTTCACACTCAAAACGGTCTTGCAGAATCTTTAATTAAACGCCTGCAGTTGATTGCAAGACCATTACTCATGAAAACGAGGCCGCCCACTTTGGTATGGGGTCACGCCATTTTGCATGCAGCAACGCTAATTCGTCTCAGACCGACGAATTATCACAAATATTCCCCGTTGCAATTGGTTTTGGGTCATGAACCCAATATATCCCATTTAAGAATCGTTGGATGCAGTATATGTGCCTATAGCACCGCCATACCGCACCAAAATGGGTCCGCAAAGAAGGTTATGAATATATGTTGGGTTTGAATCGCCCTCCATTATTTGCTACCTCGAAACATTGACAGGGGATTTGTTCACTGCACGATTTGCACACTGTCAATTTGATGAGACACTTTTCCCAAAATTAGGGGGAGAAGTTGGTGAAACCAAACGGGAAATTTTGTGGAAAAATGCATCATTATCTCATCTTGATCCACGTACCTCTATTTGTGAAAAAGAGGTGCAAAAGATTATCCATTTGCAAAGAATAGCAAATCAAATACCTGACGCATTTACGGACTTGAAAAGGATAACAAAATCCCACATCCCCGTGGAGAATGTTCCAATCCGTATTGATGTCCCTGTTGGACAATCATCTAGTGTCATATCCAATGAGTCGAATGCACGCCTGAAGCGTGGCAGGCCATTAGGTTCCAAAGATCGAAATCCTAGAAAGAGGAAAGCAAACGATCAAAATAACACTACGAAAGAATCTCATGAGGAAATTCATGATTTAATAAACTCTGAGATTCATGAAGAATCCTTTGAGCCCGAGACTCAAGAAAATAAGGAACTATCCATAAATCCAATCGATATTGAGGCAAATTTTAATCGAGTGGATATAGTGGTGGATTATGTCTTTGCTTATAATGTCGCATCTAGCATTATGCAAGAAAGTGAGGATCTTGAACCTCAATCTGTTGGAGAATGTCGAAAAAGACATGATTGGCCAAGATGGCAAGAAGCAATTCAATCAGAATTGAATTCGCTGGCAAAACGTGAAGTTTTTGGCCCAATAGTTGAAAGACCTAATGGTGTTAAGCCTGTTGGCTATAAATGGGTCTTTGTACGCAAGAGAAATGAGAAAAACGAGGTACAAAGATATAAGGCACGCCTTGTTGCACAAGGATTTTCTCAAAGGCCTGGTGTCGATTATGAAGAGACATATTCGCCTGTAATGGATGCCATAACTTTTCGTTATCTCATTAGTTTTGCTGTCCTTGAAAAGCTTGACATGCATTTAATGGATGTGGTTACTGCCTATCTTTATGGCTCACTTGATAATGAGATATACATGAAAATTCTCGAGGGACTCAAAATGCCAAACGCTCATAATTCAAAGTCCCGGGAAATGTTTTCAATCAAATTGCAAAGATCCTTGTATGGTCTAAAGCAATTTAGGACGAATGTGGTATAATCGTCTTAGTGAGTATTTATTAAAAGAAGGCTATATAAATGATGCCATTTGCCTGTGTGTTTTTATAAAGAAAACAACATCGGAATTTGTTGTACTTGCCGTATATGTCGATGACATAAACCTTATTGGAACCCCCATAGAACTCCAAAAGGCAATTGATTATCTAAAGAATGAATTCGAGATGAAAGATCTCGGAAAGACAAAATTATGTCTTGGTTTTTTTTTGCAAATTGAATATTTAGCAAAAGGAATTTTTGTTCATCAATCTACCTATATAGAAAAGGTATTGAAACAGTTTTACATGGATGGAGCACATCCTTTAAGTACTCCGATGGTTGTTCGATCACTTGATGTGAATAAAGATCCATTCCGACCGCAAGAAAGAAATGAAGAGCTACTTGGTCCTGAAGTACCATATCATAGTGCAATTGGCGCACTAATGTACCTTGCAAATACAACAAGGCCTGACATAACCTTTTCAGTTAATGTCTTAGCAAGGTATAGCTCGGCTCCTACAAGGAGACATTGGAATGGGATCAAACATATATTGCGGTACCTAAAAGGGACTACCGATATGGGCTTATTTTATGGCAATAACTGCAGTCCTGATCTTGTTGGTTATGCTGATGCTGGATATTTATCCGACCCACACAAGGCTCGATCTCAAACAGGTTATGTGTTTACCTGTGGAGGCACCGCCGTATCTTGGCGATCGACTAAGCAATCAATTGTGGCTACTTCATCTAATCATGCCGAGATAATCGCTATTCATGAAGCAAGTCGGGAGTGTGTGTGGTTGAGGTCTATTATACATCATATTCAAGACAAATGTGGTTTGAAGTGTAACAAACTACCCTCGACTTTGTATGAAGACAATGCAGCATGTATAGCTCAATTGAAGGGAGGATTCATAAAAGGAGATAGAACAAAGCATATTTCACCAAAGTTATTTTTCACACATGATCTTCAAAAGAATGGTGATATCAATGTGCAACAGATTCATTCAAGCGATAATATTGCTGATTTGTTCACAAAATCTCTACCAACGTCAACCTTCAAGAAGCTAGTTCACAAGATCGGAATGCGAAGACTCAAGGATATGAATTGATGCTCTTTTCAGGGGGAGTTAATGCGCGTTGCACTCTTTTTCCCTTACAAGGTTTTGTCCCAATGGGTTTTCCTTGCAAGGTTTTTAACGAGGCAACCAATAGGCGCATATTCAAACATGTGTACTCTTTTTCCTTTTCTTTAATTTTTTTCCCATTGGGTTTTGTTTTAGTTAAGGTTTTAACGAGGCACATTATTGAATAGACATTCAAGGGGGAGTGTTATAAATAGAACTCTAATTAGAGTGAATGTCTATCTTATAGAAGAGTTTTACTTTGAGCTAAGTCTTTTCTATGCCTATAAATAGAGGGGTCTTACCCCATTGTAAATCATCCCTAAGTATCAATAAGAATACTCCTCTCTCTACTTTTCTCTCTATTGTTCTTGTTCTTGTATTATTGTTCTTGTTCTTATATTATTTCATAACAGATACTTATTAATAGTAGACACCCTATATACAAAGTAAACTTTAATTGAATCAAAAAAGTGTACCCACGATCTTCAAATCCTGAGTCTGCTTCTGAGGTAGAAGGTCTAAGTTCGAACTTATTATCCGAAAAAAAAATATTATTCATGTACTAAAAAAAATCAGGTCACGCGCACGTAAAGAGATATATTTTAAAGACCTAATGAAACATATATTCCCTGTAACAAGTTAAATTTTTAGAAGAGATGATCACACTATAATATAATTCAACAATATAATTCATAGTAGTGAGTAATAAATAAGATTAATAAGCTTATAAAACATAAGGCAAGAAACATAAGTAGAAAAATGGGAGGGGTAATGTACCTTAAAATCTTGAGATTGTGTATCACAATTCTGTTGCCATCTAAAACCAGTAAGTCCTTTCTTCTCAGCATTATTTACCCCATTTTTGTCAGTATAATTAATACTAGACTGCATGTAATCATCACCACTATACGTATAATTGGCTACTGCTTCATGACTTTTTCTCTCCCTGCAGTTTTGCAGAATAGTACTCTCTCTTTTGGTCTTCATTCCAGCTCTGAGAGGGATATCGTAGTGTAGTTCCATTAAACAAATACTCTATCCATATATAAAGAGGATTATAGTGACGGATTGTATAAATATTTTTATGTAGTTTTATACTAACAGGATACTATTATTATTATTGAGTTCTTAATTATGAAAATTTTATTGTAATTACCTTATTAAATGGGGAAAATTTCACATAAGAACAACTGAGCTCCATGTTTTTTAATCTTATAGCCCATATTTCAATTTACAACCAACTAGCCTAAAAATAATATGCTAAGATTCAACATCCAACTCCAATAGGTTCTAAAAATTACTATTTAATTTTTAAAAAACATTACTCACGCTTTTAAATTAAATTTTCGAATCAGTATTTGTGGCCCAAATATTAGTTCAACAAACCAAATCCATTTGGATGGTGAAAATTATATTTTTATCAAGCTTAAACATGCGGGTTTCAATTTCGAATTTTGGTTTTGTGAGAAATTTGGAATGGTGTTATTTACACTTGTTAGAAACGGTACAAGGTTTATATAAAATTTGAAGTCATTTAATGGAGATTTGGACTGATTTTGAATAAGAATTGCAACTGAAAATCGTGGAAGATGTTCGTTTACAGATGCTTGTATAAAGGTGTATAAAAGTGTATAAGATGTGTTTATATACTCATATACACTATTATACAAGATTATACATAATTATACAAAACACTGACTTCGTCTCTTCCTTACATCTTTTGTAAAATTTACTTAAAATCTTGCTCAAATCTACTCCAAATCACTTCAAACTCCTTTTGATATTTACAATCAATTGGAATGATACTCAATCTAAACAGCTAACAAACTCAAACAATTATATTTTCGAAAGCAAGGTAAGAAGCAACAATGGCAGACAACCTTTGGAAGCATATGTAAAGATGTAAGAAGAAGAGAGAGTGAAAGCAATGATTGTGAGAATACATATTTAACTCAATAGTTTTTAGAAGCAATGGTCGCAAGAAATCAAATTTTGAATTCGCTAGTGCTTTTAAAATATATACAATATAGGGTAGGTTGGGTAAAACTTAAAAATATGAGCTATTTTTTATTATGATGTGAAGTAATATGTACTTTTTTGGAATTCTTTCTATTAAATTAGGTAAATAGAACTTAAAACTTTAAGGGCTCGTTTGGTACAAAACGAGGTTATCTAAGGATTATAATGATAGGATATATCCACCTTCAATATGGGATAAATAATCCTATAATTTTGGTATTGTTATAAATAGTACTCTAATTAGAGTGAATGTCTATCTTATAGAAGAATTTTACTTTGAGCTAAGTCTTTTCTCTTCCTATAAATAGAGGGGTCTTACCCCATTGTAAATTATCCCAAGCATCAATAAGAATACTCCTCTCTCTCCCTATTCTCTCTATATTGTTCTTGTTCTTATATTATTTCATAACACGTTATCAGCACGAGTCTCTAACCAATTGAATTTGATCTCTTCCTTCAAATTCTATTGCTTCTCTTGTTGATTGCAGCTATCGGAGCAATGACAGATTCACAACCCTCTATTGAAGCCAAAGTTCATATACATGACTCTGAACTAATAAGGTCGCGTTCTCCGGTATCAAATTGGCCGCGGGAGTCAACCAAAGTTGCCGGAATTTGTTGCCACGGGATGGAACGGGATGGAAACTCAAGAGGTATATTTGATATCACAACATTTATTGGTATACCTTAAAGGTAAGTAATTTACTTTTCCCTTTCAAATTCTTGAAATTCTACGATTTGATTTTATATACAAACAAAGACAACAAAGTTCGATTATAACTCTAATGGAGTTCGTAAGAAATTACACTCACATGAAGTGGTAAAATTTCTATGCCTTGCCATGATCAAATTCATGTATGATTGTGGGCAAAGAATTAAAATTCCGTCCAATTGAATTTGCTCCATTCCCTTTAGAGAATGTGATAGCAGTATGTGATAAGTCTGAAAGAAGACAAAATTATTACCGTGAAGGTATCAATGGGTGTGGACGTGGTAATAGACGAAATTATAATCGTCATTATTGTGATAATGAGAATAATAAAGATTCTCAAAATAATCTTTCACTTTATGAAAGTAATATTTGACATGAGATTGTGTAAAGCACATGATTATGGTCCATTCCCTGAAGTGAATGTGATAATTGTAATAGAGCCCGTAAGTATGAACACGCTCTTGATATAATTTTGTTTTATGTCTGACATTATGAAAAGAAAGTTCGTTGCCTTTGAAATTTCGGGCAAGAACTATATGACATGGGTGTTGGATGCTGAAATCCACTTAGATGTTATGGGTCTTGGAGACGCCATTAAAGAAAGAAATAATGTATCCACCCAAGACTATGCTAAGGCCTTGATTTTCTTGCGCCATCACCTTGATGAAGGTTTGAAACTGTGCTAAGGCCTTGATTTTCTTGCGCCATCACCTTGATAAAGGTTTGAAAATTGAATATATCACAGTCAAAGATCCACCTATCTTGTGGAATGGCTTAAAGAAGAGATATGACAACCTGAAGTTGATCACTCTGCCACAAGCACGATACGATGAGAATCCAAAAGCAAATAGTTCATAAACTATATATTATCGTTGCGGTGGAAAAGAGCACTAGGCGAAAATTTGCCGTGTACCAAGACATTTGGTTGAGCCTTGTCAAGCATCTCTAAAGAGTAAATGCTCTGAAACAAATTTTGTCTCTGACGATAATTTTGACATCACCCACTTGGATGTGGCAGACTTCTTTGAGCACCCTGAGGGGAAAATAGACCACCTAATCGGTGATGGATCTGTGATGAAAGAAGATGGAATTGTTTGATTTTATTTCACTTATTTGTAATAGTTAGTGAATAAACTAATAGTCATTAGTATCAGCTCGTATTAGTTAGTTTATGATATAATGTTAGTATTAGTTCTTTAGAATGTTTCGATATGCTCAAATTTCAATAATATTTTTATTTTCCAGTAGAGGTAATCGACTAACCTAACAGTTAGTCGATTATCTAATATTTCGCATTAAAACTGCATAACAATTGATTGTATAAAGACACAATCGATTGTGTATGTTTAACAATCGATTATATTAAGACAGTGTGACCTGAAGTTATTCAAAATAGCAAATAATCGATTATGTATGTTTAACAATCGATTGTATTAAGAAACAATCGATTGTGTATGTTTAACAATCGTTTATATTAAGACAGTGTGATCTGAAGTTTTTTAAAATAGCAAATAATCGATTATGTATGTTTAACAATCGATTGTATTAAGACACAATCGATTGTGTATGTTTAACAATCGATTATATTAAGACATAATCGATTATGTATGTTTAACAATCGATTACAGTGAAACAAACGAATTGAATTTGTTTATTCTCATGTTCGTGTATTTTCTTTTGTATGTCAAACCATGGGAATTAAATTGATTGAAGGCTCTTGAAGAGCAACTATAACTCTGCCTAAAAGGAACTTGTTGAGTTTTAATGATATCAGTCAAAATGTTCTCCTCCAAGTCTAAAAGGAACTTGTTGAGTTTTAAAGGTATCAGTCAAAATGGATATCATGTTGAGACAATAGATGAGAAGAATCTTGAATACCTCATTTACTCATGAAAACGAGGCTGCCCACTTCGGTTTGGGGTCACGCCATTTTGCATGCAGCAATGCTAGTTCGCCGGCTGCCCACTTCGGTTTGGGGTCACGCCATTTTGTATGCAGCAATGCTAGTTCGTCGGCTGCCCACTCCTTGATTTGGGGTCACGCCATTTTGCATGCAGCAATGCTAGTTCGTCGGCTGCCCACTTCGGGTTGGGGTCACGCCATTTTGCATGCAGCAATGCTAGTTCGTCTCTGACCGACGAATTATCACAAATGTTCCCCGTTGCAATTGGTTTTGGGTCATGAACCTAATATCCCATTTAAGAATTTGTGGATGTGCAGTATATGTGCCTGTAGCACCGCCATATTGCACCAAAATGGGTCCGCAAAGAAGGTTAGGAATATATGTTGAGTTTGAATCATCCTCCATTATTCGCTACCTCGAAATATTGACAGGGGATTTATACACTGCACGATTTGCAGACTGTCAATTTGATGAGACACTTTTCCGAAAATTAGGGGGAGAAGTTGGTGAAACCAAACGGGAAATTTTGTGGAAAAATGCATCATTATCTCATCTTGATCCACATACCTCCATTTGTGAAAATGAGGTGCAAAAGATTATCCATTTGCAAAGAATAACAAATCAAATACCAGACGCATTTACAGATTTAAAAAGGATAACAAAATCACATATCCCCGCAGTGAATGTGACAACATCTGATTCACGAATACATATTCATTATTGGAAGAATATGAACATGAAATTGGTATAGAATATACCACACTCACCCCTAGAAGGAGGTTTGAGATGATACCGCACTCACCCCTAGAAGGAGGTTTGAGATGATATATGGCATGAATGATCGTTGGTCACGTACCTATTGTACGCCAAAGTATTTTGGAAATATGACTATTAAAGGACAACGATAATGCAAGAAACCTATCTTGCATATAAGTTTGACATGACCATAATGGTATAACTTTCTCTTTAAGAAAGATATTCACCACATGGATGTTGATGAATTTGTGGTAGTACAAAATTAATTGAGAGCTCTAGAAGAGCCAATTATTACTATGTTGGAGAAACACAATTGAGTATTGTGCTGTAGTAAGTCTCAAAGAAACTTATTCAGTTTCCAAAGTACACGCGAAGTGCTGATTATATTGAGACTATAAATAAAGGAAAGATTTGATATCTTCTATTACTACAACTTGTAGCGGGATAATTTGTATATGAAAAGCTACCCACTTTATTCTCCAGTTTGTACTACACAAACAAAAGAATGCCACAATAAAGTGGATATCTATTGGTATAAAAACCCATGTCATAATAAACCTGAAGTTTATTGATAAGTGCACAGGTCATGATGTAAATTTGAAGTTTACCAATATTGATAATTTATTCAGTTGGCATTCGGGTTAGCCATCTCATTTTAAGTATGATGTGCAATAATAGAGAATTCACATGGGTGAATATAAAGAACTAGAAAGTTCTTTACGAATTCTCTTGTATCACTTGTTCTCATTAATGAATTGACCAACTAAAGTGTTCGGGTTGAAGCCCATAAATTCTGAAAATATAAAAGGTGAATATGGGCCCATTCACCTGCCATGTATACCACATATGATGCATCTATGATATGGTTACATGTGCGATTGTTATTGACTCGCAGCCTGGCCGGTGCTTGCGAGGTAAATTGCTCAGTAATATAACTTCGAGCATAATTTCCAGATTTTCTATTCAAGATAGTTCATCTTGATAAGTTGGTTTATATCATAGTTGGTTTAGCAAGATAATTATTGAGTGCCTGCACTTAATAGCTAAATTGTTTCTTATGAGAATAAAGTTATACATATCAGTTTGATATACGAGAGTATATTATATTCTCCCCTCACAAGTGGTTCAGGGTCAGGAACCAAATAATTTCATCTTATTATTAATGTGCTGTGTATATTGACATGATAATGCACAAAGATGATTTCTCAAAGTTGAGGAAACAAGTTAGCTTTTCTAACATGAGGGGGAGACATGATAAACACTTGAGAAAAGGTTACATGAGATGAATTATCATTTGTGTAGATCCTCGAATATGAACCTGAAGTTCATAAAAAGGATAATTCAATTGCAACATATTGCAAAGCATGCTATACGCATTTGCTGACCCAAAGAAAGTAACTATATTCTCACTGCAAATGCTCATATTAAGTCCTAGAAGGACAAAGTCTTTGATACGCTTAAGGCGTATAGACGAATCGGTTTCAAAATAACTTCTTAATAAAGAAGATGAGCAAATGATCAAAGTGATCATAATAAAGTCAATGGTATGTGTATTCAGTTTTCGATATCTTATTTGTTTAGCATGACAGGAAAACTTGATATGCATCTAAAGTCTATTATATGGCTTATATGACTTAACTTATATGTCAATCCATGAAAGATTGAAGTTGCTTGAAGTATATACAATTCTTGGTCCTGAAGTACCACATCCTAAGTGCAACTTGTGTACATATGTATCTTGCTATAACTATAAGCATGATGGCATCGAGAATACCTCAATGGAGATATTGAAGAGTCATTCCACGACATTATATGAAAATGTTCATATCTATCAAGAATGATAATTTCAAGGTGCGGAATATTTATTCAAATCAATATGGCTGATTTTTTTATCAAATCTCTACAAAAGACGTTTTGAAGATGGTGCACAAGATTGGAATGCAAATGCTCAAGGATATGAATTGATACTCTTTTCAGGGGGAGTTAATGCGCGTTGCACTCTTTTTCCCTTACAAGGTTTTGTCCCACTGGGTTTTCCTTGCAAGGTTTTTAACGAGGCAACCAATAGGCGCATATTCAAACATGTGTACTCTTTTTCCTTTTCCATAATTTTTTCCCATTGGGTTTTGTTTTAGTTAAGGTTTTAACGAGGCACATTATTGAATAGACATTCAAGGGGGAGTGTTATAAATAGAACTCTAATTAGAGTGAATGTCTATCTTATAGAAGAGTTTAATTTGAGTTAAGTCTTTTCTCTTCCTATAAATAGAGGGGTCTTACCCCATTGTAAATTATCCCAAGTATCAATAAGAATACTCATCTCTCTCCCTATTCTCTCTATATTGTTCTTATTCTTATATTATTTCATAATAGGCATAAATTTATCCTAATTTTTGCTAATACCCACAAATCACAAATGTAATCCCAAAATATATATAGGAATAAACGGGTCCTAAAGAGAATGAAAGGAAAAGAAGAAGCCGTACGTTTCTATGTATAAATGTAAACTTTTTTTGGTCACCTTTTAGTGGGCAGAGGATTGTAAAAGAATGGAGATTCAGATCTTTCACTGGTGGGGCCACAACATGAATGGTATCTCAACACTTTTTCTTCTTGTTGATGATGAGAATTATCATCTTCTACCGACTCTTTTCCTTTGCTTCTTTCTCCTCCTCCTGCTTCTGAGTCAAAGTCAACCAACCAAAAAACACAATTGTTTCTTAGTACAAGTATATATATATATATATGTTTGTTGTTACATACTTTCTAAGCAAATCAATTAAAAGAGATGAATGGATAAATTATAGTCAATTATAATTAATACTGGATCGAAAAACAAAGTAATTACAATAATATATTGAGCAGACAAAATATCAAAAAATTTTATTGATGATAGAGATTTCCTTTGCCTCTCCTTAGAGAGGGTCCGAAAATTACAATCGTGTTGTCCCCCTCTTAGCTGATGAAAAATGAGATTTCTCTAATTCCCGTAGATCAAGGATTCTGTTATCGGAACTCTTCCGCCTTTTTCAGGCTATTGGAGTATTGGAGAAGAAGCAGAGGGCCGGAGCCCCCTTCCTTTCTTTTTCCCCTTGCCTTTATAGTGGTAAAACTTCTTATACTTGTCATGATTAACGTGATTGGCTCGGAGGAATTTCTTCCCCCTGGAGAGGCCTTTGCCTCGTCGCTCATATAGAATATAACGATGACGAGATGAAGTCAACTTTATTGACTTCTTTCATAAGATGATTGGGACGGAGTCATTGTCGTCGCGATTGTATGATCAGATTTTAACCAATATAATATATATATATATATATATAAAGGCACTTGGATCATCAAATCGTTTTCCTTTTCATTTTCTTTTCTCCACAAACCCATAGAGATCATCTTACCTTGCCAGTTGACATTACTCTTCATGCTTCTATACATCTGTTCCACAAGTACAAATTAATATACAAAAACGATGAATAAGAACATTCACATGCTATAATAACTTAGAAAGCAGAAAAGGAATGTTCATTCTTGGAATAAATACTAGGAGTATTTATACCTGGAGATGACTTTTGACATGAGATATTGTAAGCCCTCTCACATCCATCATCTCGAGTACAAGCTTAGGTGTAGCTTCTACACATTAATAATTAAACAGATCAAAATACATTAACAAGAAAATGCAACCAAAAAAATGGAAAATTGCTAGAAAAACAACATTATTAGCTATGAAGAGGAAGGAGCTTACTGTGGTGGCCTCCAAGTTTTTGAATAGCAAGAAGAAAACATTGATGAAGATGAGGTGTCCATCTCAAACGAGGAACTTTTGATCTTTTATATTGCGTCACTCCACCATTATTCCTTTCACACTTTCCCATTTATATTTTCCTATAAATTCTCTCTTTCACATCCAATTACACTTCTATAAATATGTATAAGACTGCTATATATATATATATATATATATATATATATATATATATATATATATATATATCCCTACAGTTTAATTTTCACCTGAAGTTGTAAAACTTAAAGCAAAGTTTCCTTCTGCAACTTCAACAGGAGAATAATGTAATTTGCTTTGGCCTTTGAAAATAGCTGATTTTTAGTTGGCAGTGTCTAGGTCTAAAGAAATAAGGTTGGTATAATTATGAGAAGAGGCAGAGATATCACGAGAAAAGAAAAAAGGGTAAATTCTTCTGTAAATTCAGTCTCTCCTCTCCACTTCTGCAATCACGACTACGTTTCTGATACTCCTTTCTCTCTCTATCTTGAAATCATTACACCATACAAATAATACCAACTGCTGGGCCAAGCGCTGCTTTGACTTGTTAAGTATAACCAGTTTTTACATCGGTTAATGAAAAATAGCTACTATTTACTAAATAAATAAAAAATAGTCATTATTTTGCTATATAGAAATCGGTCCAGTATAATATATGGGAGTTCTGAGGCATTTATGTACGAAATCCAGCATATTATATTGGACCGGTATACTTTGCTAACTCCTATAAAATTTGCGGGAGATTGGGGTACCAGTGCTCCAAACTCCAGTATATTATACTGGATAATTATACTCTTGCTAACTCCTGTAAAATTTGCGGGAGACTGGAGCACCAGTGCAACAAACTCCAGTATATTATACTGGACAATTATACTCTTTGCTAACTCCTGTGAAATTTACGGGAGACTGAAGCACCAGTGCTCCAAACTCCAGTATATTATACTGGACAAGTATACTTGCTGGAACTCCAGTAAAATTTGCATGAGTTCCAGCATAATTATGCTTGAACTCCCCTCAAATTTACGGGCGTATTTTTTCGGATTTTGAACGGTATTTTCGCTCAGATTTAAAGTGAATAAATTTCGAAGACTTTTGAAACTTGATTATTTTTCAATAACCAGTGATAAATCTGACTATTTTTAAATTTGTCGCCTTTGACTTTCCTTCCCTTTATCACCTCCTTTTACTCTTTCTCTCTCTAAAATCTTTAATATGCCAATTTTCCCACGAACACCTATTTATACGGCAGTATTATGATCACCTAACATGATCAACACCACAAATTTTAAGGGGGCGTTTGGTTGGAGTAGCGTTGATGCAATAAATTATGCTAGGATTAGTTATGTTGGGATTGTTGTTTATTCACTGTTTGGTATGTTATATTAAGAATGACAATTGTATAATTTTTAAGAAGAAGATATAAGTTATGTTGGTGCTAATACCCCCACCCTCTATTAGGTATACGTTATCCTGATATTAAAATTAATACCGAAATAACGTATACCTGATTTGCTAACCAAACAGTGTATTAAGGTGGTATTAAATTTTTATATCACCCTTATACCTTCTTATACTTCATACGAAACGACCCCTAATAGTATTTTAAATATGTATGTATATTTTATGTGTTAAAAATTCTTTTTTATTTAAAATTTGCATCAGTCAAACAGTGTTATTTCATCCAGCTTAATTTTATATGGCGATAATTGATTAAGAATAGTGTTTAAGGGGGAAAATATTTTTAAAATTTATAGGCTAAAACAAGTCTTAAATACTATATGATCTTATTAATGATAAAATTTAAAATTAAATTAATTCTAAAGAAAAAGTGAAGAAGTATGACATTCTACTTTCTTGATAAATTAGAAAGGAAAATGTGTCACATAAATTAGGAAAATGAAGTATATAAAATGCAATGGGGGAAAATAACATCTTTTAAAAGTAAGTTGCCATCTAAAGATTGTACATAGGGTAGTACAAGTTTAGGTGATCAAATTTTTTAATTAAGTTAAATTTTGATACAAGTTTTAATGTTTTCAAAAGTTCTAAAATATTGGTCGGACTATTGTTTCTCAACCCACAATATCATCTGCATCCAACAAACTACTCTCTATTTTAGCATATTTTTATTTTCTAGAAAGAAATAAAAACGTGTTTAATTTTTTACTAAGCAGAAGTAAAAATCTAGTAGTTAACGAATTAAAGTGTATATTATTTCTAAATTATTAATTAAAAAATATATACGTTACAAGTCAAAACAACAAAAACAAAAACTTTTACGAGCATATAGCAAAACATAAGATAATTATAAAAAAAGCATTAAAACAATAAACAATTAATTTAGAAAAGTAGAAAGAAAATTCTTGATTTTTGAAGTGTCGTTGAGGTAGGGGAAGAGAGTGTAAAAATTACTCATATAACGTATGTGTATTTTCTGTTCCAACATGTTAATTACCTGATAGTGTAAATTTTTTATACTATTGGTATATAAAAATAATAAATTCATATAGAATAATAGTAATTTTTTAAGAAAAGAGAAAATTGCAGGAAATCCCTTTATTTATTTTTTCAAATTGAATTTTAATTAAAGAAGTGAACAATTAATTTGAAAAAACATATAGTAGCATAAAACAAATAGTAGATGTAATATAGTACCTTTTATTCTTTTCTTCGATGTGTATGTATTCAGAAAAGGAAAGTTCTTTTTGTTCTTTTCCACTTCCGTCAGAGTATACAAAAACGTTGGTTACAGTGTATCTCTTTGGAAAAGTTAGTCAAAATGTAAGTACAACAGAAAATCAAAATGTCTCTATTTTGGTTTTAATTATGTGAAAGTTGCACCCACTATTGGACAGAGGAAATAAATATATTTATTCAAACCAAAACTAGGAAGAAATTTCACAAGTCACTGGCTATTCAAACGTACCTAATTTGTTTTAGCTTTATTTGGCAAGACATAAAAAAATCAATATGTTCTTCAATTGACATATTTTAGTAAAATATAATGATAAATACTTGGTAATGCTAAGCTCCCGTTAGCCATAAATTTTGGTAACTTTTTTCAATTTATTTTTTTAAGAATATTGTTTGTTCATAATATGATCAGTTTTTTTTAAAGAAAAAAATTGATTTTTATCAACTTCCCAAAATTTGGTTTAGGGCGGCTTTTGGGTGAAAATTTTTCATTCACTCATAAATTTTTAACTTGTTTTCAACAAAATACATGTCGAAACATAATTTTAACTTCTAAATATTTTTTTAACACAACTTCAAAAACTCTCTTTTTCAAATTTCAATTAAATTTATGTTCAAACACTAACTTAATATATGTGATTATTTTGGAGGATCCTATTTTTGTTTCATTGCTACAGTCACCTTAATCTTATCCATTATTATTTATAATACACTAATCTCCTGTTTTTTCATGATCACGAGTTAATTAAGATATATAAGTTCAAATATTGTTACTTTGGGATGTGCCCAAACATAAATGGGGCGGGGAATGAATAGTGTTTTACCTAATTTTCCCTTGTTAAAGAACCTAATTCTTTAACCTAAGTAATTTCAAACCGAAAGTAAAGTGTGAAAATTAAATTACACAGTAATTTTTTGTGAAAAACCTCATTGTTCAAGGGAGTAAACCGTCACTACCTTCGTAGAATTTGCCTAAAATTTTACTAACTTCAAGGAGAGATTTTTTGGGAGTTTATTACTTGGATGATCACTCAATTATCCAAATTTATGGAATAAAGTCACTTTTCTTTCGTTTGTAACAAAAAGACATTCGACTATTTCGATTGCACATAAATGGTCACTCAAACAAAATTATCAAACTTTACCGTGAAAAATATGATGTGGCAGTCCGTATGGACTTTTTATATTTTTCGACCACATAAAATAATTAACACCCAATCAAAACATAAAATATTCACCCATACATTTAACTCAATTATAAACTATATCTGTAGGGAGGAGACAACCCTCCCTACTTAGCTTTATATATATAATATATATTTTTTCTTTAAAGAAAAAACTCAATTATAGTTGCCCCTTTCAAATTAACTGTAACTTAGAAAGTGATTAAACAAACTCTCAAGAATTATTTACCTATAATTTCACTTTTAAATAAACAGAATAGGTTACACGTAAAGAATAATTGACTCAGCCCTAGTCGACCAAAGAACTTCAGCATCTTTGTCTTCGGTTGAACAGATTGAATCCTCGAAAGCATTTTTTTGCTATGAATTGTTATTGCCTTGAGTAGGTTTTTGAAACAGTGTGAATATTATGTGTCTTCAATGGCAGCAATATGATGCTATACAAGCTATGCTAACCGAATTCTTTTTCAATTTTAGCTTCAAGACATAAAATAAATCGGCCACCTCTTATGAAAATAAATCCAAAAAAAAATCTCTTCTTAAAAGACTCCTTTAGCATCTTCCTTTTCATGCAAGTATTTTCATAATTATTTAATTCATACTGAACACAAATTCACTCAACTATTATTTTCCTTGTAGCCCACAAAAAGTGTCTTTTCATTTATTAAGTAGTCATTTTTCCAGCTCAAATCAACTTCTGAGACATCAAATAACCTGGTTCTTCTACAAAATATTTGTTAATCATTAAAATAATTTACGCCCATCCCAACAAAATGGCTCTCCTATTTTAAAGGTAATGTTTTCTCGGGAAAAAGACGGAGCATATCCGTGTTTTTTTATATATTGCAGCTTTTTCCATTTTTTTTTTGTGCTTTAATATAAAGTCTAATTAAACTTGAAATACTTGAAATGAGAACCCAGAACCTAAATGTGATTTATTTGGACTCAAAATATCTTTTAAGTGTAAAAAAAAGGTTACATTTCTATAACCACGTTTTACCTTAAAGGACTTTTGGACCGTTAAGGTAAAATGCGGTTTATAACAACGTTTTATATAAAACGTTCTAACAGACCGCGTTTTATATAAAGTTGATAAGACTGCTATATAAAACGTGGTTCATTACTGCGCTTTATATAAAATGCAGTAATGAACTGCGTTTTATATATTTTGTGGGCCCGCCAATAATTCTCATGCACTTAACTGACATAACAATAATTATAATATGTAAAATACCCTTTTAAACCGCATTTTACTTCCAAAAAGTTGACCCCCCGAATTGGGCATTTCCTTATATAAAGGCGTTAAGGGGTTCTGAGAATTATCATTCAGAAATACTCCAACTTCGCGATAAAATTTTCTTGTTGTTAAATTCTCAAGCTTTTTTCATAATGTCTGAAGAGCAAAAAGTAAGTGTGTCATTATATTGGGGGGTGAGATTGTGGTGGCGAATAACTCAATGAGCTATAGTTTATCTCCATAGAGTCATGTTAAGTTGCCACTTACAATGGAGTACGATAGACTAGTATCGTTGTTATGCAACAAAATGAAGTTGAGCTACATTTGGTGAACCTTATAATAACCAGAAGACATCCGTATTCTGTAACTCGGCAAGGGGTTGATTGTTACCCTGATTATAACATCAAGGATGATGGAACTTTGAGAGATGATGAATACATAGAATTTATTGTGATAAAATTTTTAGAAATGTTCGTCAAGGCTGAAGAGGTTCGCAATAATAAGGTTGCGCAAATTAGGGATAACCCTCAATCATCGTATGGTTATTCTGGAGCAGTTTTAACCTAACAGCTTTCGGTTGAAAGAGTTTGGGCGGATCTAAACTTATTTCTGCGGGCGAACGAGGAGAGAGAAAATAATTTCTCTCCTACTTTACATATCCACGAGACGACTGGTAAACTTTAATTTTCCTTTTTGTTACGATGTTTATTTTTTGTTGAATTGAATTTGTATTAACACTCATATATTCCACATGGTGTACAATCCAAATATAAATTTTATAAGTAATAACCACACGCCCATTTAGAATATGCGTAGTCTTAGCGTGTTGGATCACGGTGGTCCATCCGGGAGTCATCACCAACAGGAAAATGTCCATCATGGAATGTCAACACAGTATGACTTATAAGTGAAGTGATATAACTATATGTAAAGTATTTATCAATTTGAGTAGCTTATCATTTTGTTGTTTGTGCAGTGAAAACGAGCAACTTGATGGTCCTGACCTCACTCAGTTACCCGTAGACGACTTATTTACTTGGAATTTGGAAGATGCGCAAAGTCAGGAAGATAATAGTGATTTTAACAACAATACCGATGAGTCTGGAAATGGCACACCCTTCCCTAATGAGGGTGATAATGAGGAGGAAGTGAATATTGAACCTGAGCTGACGTGGGAGTATGCTCCTCCACCTCACTTAGACCAAGAGTGTACGAGTTCCACGTGTTGTTTTATTCAAGGCATATTCCCTACCTTGATAATTTACCAAGTATGCCGGATGTGGATGTTCTCACAAGGGATGTTGGCAGAATTCGATCAGCAATGTGGTATGAGTCTAGACCAATGGTACTGGCAAATGGCGTGTATTTTTCTAATAAAGCTCATCTATCCGGGGCTTATAAAATGTACAGCATCAGAGAGTGTAGTGAGATGACAATATGTGAGTCAACTCCGGAGGTATACAAGTCCGTATGCCATAGATATTATATGAGTTATAACTGTTTATTGCGTGCGAGCAAGAAGGACTTGTGGAAAGTGGATAAATATATTAGCACCCACGTTTGTGAAATGGACACATTCAATGAGAATCACTTCAACTTGGATGTTGACTCGATTTCTCTTGTCTTGATTTCACACTTGGAAGTGTCCATTAGGTACAAGATCAGAGAGTGTATTACATCTGTCTACCAGAAATATGTGTATACTATTACCAAAAGAAAGGCATATCTCGGGTGCAAACGTACATTTGAAATTATTTATGGTGACTGGGATAGGTCATTTTCATCTCTACCCAGGTACATGGTCACACTGAAATAATTTAACCCCGGGACAGTTGTTGAATAGAAGCACGAGTGGAGTTCGAGAATACCGGAATATATATTCAGATACGTATTCTGGGAATTTAAACTAGCAATTGATGATTTTGTGCATTGTCGTCCTGTAATTTCATAGACAATACTCATGTCTATGGAAAGTATAATATTAAGTTGTTGATTGCCGTTGCAGTAGATGTCAATGGACAAATATTTCCTCTAGCTTTTGCCATTTGTGCCAATAAAAGCAAAGAGACGTGAAACGCTATTTGTGAACCGCTTGAAGCAGCACGTTATCAAGAAACGTTCAGGTATTTATCTAATATTTTATCAGCATGGTGGTATTTTAAGTTTTGTAAAACATTTGTTTGAATGGCAGAAACTCTATGCATATTACCGTTATTGTGTGAGGCACATGAAGGCCAATTTCCAGAAGAAATATCCCAACAAGGAATTTCATGATTTAATGTGGATGATCGAAACTGATCACCAGCAGTGCAAATTCAGGAGGTACATGGAATCGATCCGACAGTTAGATGAAAGAGCCTATAATTGGCTTATGCAACATGAGCTTCACAAGTGGACATTACATGCTGACGTTGGCAGGCGATGGGAGCCCTGACTACGAATGTATCAGAGTCATTCAAGGGGTTATTGAAGTCTGCACATGGATTGTATGTCACTACCATGGTCCGGATGACACTCAAACAGATGGCGGAGAGGTTTGTTTAAAGTCATGTAGGTGCATTGGAACGGATGGACAGTGGTGTTGAATTTAGTCCAATACCAATGAGAATAGTTGAAAAATACAGGAGGAGAGAACATTTGCATTCATATTTTCAGTATGATCACGACCTGGGTATTATTGAAGTTTGTACCGCTATCCGGTAATGTCGGGGAAATAATCTACACACTGTAAATGAAGCCAACAGCTTGTGCTCATGTGGGAAATGGATCATCTACCACACGTCGTGCTCCCATGCCATGAAGTGTTTTCAACAAGTTGGCTTAGGAGTAACCAACTATGTTTATAGGTTATACAGTGTTGTTGCATACGTAAAACATATAGTGGGCAGTTGTAGTCATTTGGTGCTGAGCATTATTGGCCGCTGGAACCATTTAAAATGTTATGTAACAAGGACTATTTGCGCAAGCTGCAAGTGCAAAAGAGAACGCGTGTACGAAACCAAATGGACATTAGTAATACTGTTTATGCATGTAATAGGGCATATGCTCGCAAACAGGACACAACTGTCGTAAATGTCTTTCAGCTGGTTTGGGTGGCAGTAGTAATCAAGCTCTTGGTGCAAGTTTGTCTAATGTACCCAACTATCAAAAAATATAATATGTTGTAATAAGTAGCTATTTGTTGATGTTGCAAGATGTATCAAATAAAATTATATTTGTTAAATATGATTTGAATAGATTGTAACATGACTTTTTGAATTGGGATGATGATATGATAGTTCGAACATTCAATATATTGGTATTAGTAAAGAAGACCGATATGAAGATTGAAATTTCATAACATAATACTTTAAAATAAAAAGCACAACAACCATAATTAAAGCAACATACATATAAATAAAAGACAATAAAAGGATAAATCAACATAAACACTGTTAGAAACTACGCTTTACGCTAGAGGGGGGGTGAATAGCGTATTAATAGAATTTAGCGTTTTCTTGCGGAATTTAAACTTTGCAGGAAGTAAAATAAATGCAGAAAAATAAACTTACACAAAGATGTATACTGGTTGGCCACCAACGTGGTTAGTCCAGTCCCCAAGAGACTCTCTCGAGATTTTTCACTATCTTGTTAAGCTTAAGGGTGCTCAACAAACCGTTACACACTTGAGGACACAAGCCTCAAACAGTTGCTCGGAGATCGCAATCTCAAAGACTTCACCCAAGGAAACGCAAGTTCCTTGAAACAAGAGAATCGCAATTCTCTTACAAGTATATCAAATACTTGGACACTCACTTAACTAAAGTACTCCTTATTGAGTAGATATGAGTAAAAGAATATGTTCAAGATCACAACAACTTTAAGCAATAATATGGCTCTCAAAAGCTTTATGAAATGAGTAGAAAATGAAGAACAATTGAATGAAAGCTTATAGCAATGTAATGATTAGTTTGTGTATGTTGTTGTTGTTAAAACACTGAAATGAAGCTGTATTTATAGTTGAAAAAGTTGGTTCAACTGTTGTCTAATTGCCAATTAAGAGTTGCTGAAATTACTCAGTGATAATCGATTATTAAGACCAAACAATCGATTATCTGCCAGTCAGTTTAAAAATCAATCCCAGATTTAACGCTTCACAATCGATTATACATAATCTATAATCGATTACTGGCAATATTCAAAATCAGATAATCGATTACACTAAGTTCATAATCGATTACTTTAGCAGCGTTCTAAAAATCATTTCCGGATTTTAAGCAAAACATCGATTATATAAAATCTATAATCGATTACTTCAGCAACGTTCTAAAAATCATTTCCAGATTTTAAGCAAAACATCGATTATATAAAATCAATAATCGATTACTTCAGCAACGTTCTAAAAATCATTTCCAGATTTTAAGCAGAACATCGATTATCTAGAATCAATAATCGATTACCTTATGGTATTTGAAAATCATTTGACAACGGCCAGCTTCAACAATCGATTGTCCTTTGCAACAATCGATTACTTGTTATTTTCTGAAAATCATAAAACTTACTGTCTCAGTGATAATCGATTATCTAAAGACATAATCGATTACTTAATTAAATTTAAAATCACTGGAAGACATCAACTCAACACAATCGATCACCATTAGTTCATAATCGATTATTTTGAGTATTGAAAATCTTTACCTCAACAACAATCGATTGTCATTTGTTCACAATCGATTATCATGCAGATTTGGAAAAACCTGATGTTCACTGTCTTACTCACAATCGATTACCATTAATTCATAATCGATTGTCATGCAGTCTTGGCTCAGAAACAATCGATTATCATAAGTACATAATCGATTATTTTAGCCCAGATTTTTGAGGCATGTTTAGAAAACATTTTGTCTAATGTAAATATGCATGATTTAAAATCTTTTTGACACAGAATTAAATATGCATGATTTTGGAAAATAGTTTTATGAGAGAGGCCATACTATGAGTCAAGTTATAGGATCGAGATTACAATTTAGAACAACTCAATAACAATTAAAAGCTATATCTTGAACTTCAATCTTATTCGCAACCATTGTGCGCTTGTACTTGAATTCCGTCATATATCAATTTTTGCTTCGTTTGTCATTCATCAAAACCTACAAAAGAGTACACGTTTAGTATATTACATTGAGAACGTGTTTCTAACAAACACATTCAAGTAGAAAGTTAAAAACGGATTAGTTCAAACAGGATATTCGTCTCCCTTCACGACCACATTGAAGATAGCACCGAGTGGTGAAACATCAACCAACATAAATTTGAAGACGAAACATTGCCTGATAAAATTCTCCAACACAAAAAGTATTTAGCCTACCTTTAACCTTATTTAATAATCAACGCTTATATTTACATAACACTCTTTGCCACGATGGTGAAGAAACACATGTTCGAATGTTGGAGAAAGATGCTTGTAGATTTTTCTTGGAATATACTTTTAAAAAAAGTATTACTATTGAGTTTCGAAAAATATGAAACTGAACAAAGATATACAATACTGATGTATATATATTTTCGGGAGTTAAGGTATAAGAAACAAAAGTATTTTATGTTAAAGAAATAAAGTTTAATGGGCATAACAATTTATCAGAACGTTGTTGTCGATGCGTGAATCGGCCATAACAACTTCAAATATTAAAGGATTCTCTTCTTCATTATCACTGCTAATAGAAGAGTAAGATAGGGCATCACTGCTATTAGAAAAGTAAGATAGGTCTCGTTTGGTAGAGGAAAAGGCATCTATAGTTTAGGGTTTGAGTATGTGAGTGTATTTTATGTCTTTAGGGTTTAAGTATGTGAGTGTAATTTATATTTTGAGTATGTGACTATATATATAGGGACACCATAACATAGTATGGTTAAATACTACATTTTGTGTAAAATATATAGCGTGATTGAATACTACATTTTGTATGTTGTGTTGTCATTCTGAAAAGTTGTACGACTGTGAAAAAGTTGTTTTATATAAGAAAGAATCTTTAATATGCCAAGCATAGCACGGTTAAATACTATATTTTGTGTGAATATATGCACGGTTAAATATTACATTTTGTGTGTTGTCTTATCATTCCGAAAAGTTGCACGACTGCGAAAAAGTTATTTTGTATTAGAAAGAATCTTTAACATGCCAAATATAGCGCGATTTAAAACTATATTTTGCGTGAATATATATAGTGCGGTTAAATACTACATTTTTGTGTTGACTTGCCTATAAATAACGAGCACATTCTACTTATTTTTTGCGCTTTACAATAAATAATAGCAAAATTTTCCATAAAAGAAGGTTTTTTTTTACGCTTTAACAAATGTTTGAATGCCTTTATGTACCTAGGTGCGAGTGCGGCAAGAAATGCACCATGAAAGACTGTTGGGACGATGGTAAAGTTGGACGCTGCTACTGGATGTGTGTGAACAATGTTTATAGATTTCCCGATGAACCTTTGTGCAATTTTGAGGTATGGATTGATAAACCCTATCTCCAGGAATGTTACAAACAATCTTTGCAGTTTCTTCATGATTTGACCAAAAAACAATGGTAATATTGTGACGATCCAAAGGGTCATCACTTGTTTTTATCACTTTTTTGCGCTTTCAAGGTCTTGAAAACCTCACTTTTAGTCGCCTCGATTTGCATGCACAGTTCGGGCACGTAGCCAGAAAGTTTGTGTTAAATTACGTAGAATCTGATAAATTGTGACTTTAAAATGATTAAGGTTGACTTTGTCTAACATTTTGGGTAAACGGATCCGGACCCGCAATGTGACGGTCCGGAGGGTCCGTAGGAAAATATGGGACTTGGGCGTATTCCCGAAATTAAAATCCGAGGTCCCGAGCCCGAGAAATGAATTCTTGAAAGAGATTGTTTTTCTGAAAAATGATATGAAAATTTTGAAATGAAGATGAGTTAGAAAATATATGTATCAGGACCGTATTTTGGTTCCGGTGCCCAGTACAGGTCTTAAAATGTGTTAAGCGCTTTCTGCGTAATTTGGTCGAATTTGGACGTTATTTGACGTATTTCGGGCCTGAATCTCTAAGTTTGAAAATTAAAGAAGTTTGAACGAAAAGTGATGATTTTGAGATTTATCCCTCGTTTATGATGTTATTTTGGCGATGTCATCGCACGAGGAAGTCCGTAGAATGTTTTGAAATTTTATGTATGTTAGATTTGGAGCCCCGAGGGCTCGGGTGAATTTTGAGTAGGTCATGTGAGGTCTTAGACTTAAAAGTATTAGATGTTGCAAGCCCCCGACGCGGCCGCGGTCCGCCCTGGAATCCGCGTGACCGCAATGTCTTTATGCGAGGTACGCGTGGCTAAGTTTAGAGGGCCAGTGATTCCAGGTCGACCAGTGCGACCGCGCACCAAATCAGTGCGGTCCGCGTTGGGTAAGTTCAGAGAGTTATTTTCTTCCCTTCCTAGGCGCGGCCGGGGTTCATTTTTGTGCGGCCCGCGCCAGCCTTAGAAAAGTATATAAAGTCGGGATTTCCAGTCATTTTTCATTTTTTCAAAACCCAAAACATAATAGGTAATTTTCAAATGATTCTCTTTCTTCAAAACGATTGGTAAGCGATTTCTAACTTATTTTCTTCACTTTTTAACATCTTTAAACATAATTTCAACTTCAAAACTAAGATTTTAATGGGCAAATTTGAGGAATTTAGGGTAGGACCTATGGTTTTCAAAATTGGGAGTTTTAGACCTCAATTCGAGGTCCGATTCCAATAACTTATATATCTGAGCTTATGAGGGAATGGGTAATCGGGTTTTGGTTCGAACCTCGGATTTTGACCACGTGGGCCCGGGGGAATTTTGGGAATTTTTGAGTAAAACTTTGGAAAATTCATTTTCATGCATTCAAATTGATTCAAGTTGCATTAACACAATCTAGTAATTGTGACTAGATTCGAGCGGCTTGGTGGTGAATTCAAGGGGCAAAGCTATACTGTAGGCGTGATTTGGGTTTGGAGCGTTCGAGGTAAGTGTTCGATCTAACTTTAGTTTGAGGGAATATGAGTAACGTCTTAATTGCTATTTGCTATTTGTCGAGCACGGTGTATAGGCATGGTGACGAGTATCTATATACTGGTGTCAAGCATGACTGTGGGTCCTTACTTGTACTTATTCTGATATTATTGTGACTCTTTCATGTTCAATTAATGATCTATATATAATGTGAAGAGTGTGAGAAATAATTATGAGTTGTAAACCCTTGGGAGTGTTGGCTCGAATGATAAAAGAACTAATGAGAAAGAAATAAAAGAAATAGAAAGAGATGTGATTATCTCCCCTACTGGGATGTGAAGGTTATTGTTGTTGCCCCCTTGTCGGGAGGTTTTACTGGTGTTGTTGATTTACTCCCTTGCCAGGATTTAGTTGCATTGTTATGTTTCATTGCCGGTATTTCTTCCCTGGTTATTCTTCTCTTGTTTCGTAGTTGTGACTGTTGCTTGGATGAGAGAGTATGGTATTAGAGGGTTGGGTTGCACGTTGCAACAATGTTAAATGATTGGATGGGGTTGCACGATGTAACAGTGTTAAATGATATGGATCGATTTGCACGCTGCAACAGTGTTAAATGATACGGATCGGGTTGCTCGCCGCAACAAGGATAAATAATATCCACATAGATCGGGTTGTTTTACGCAACAAGGATAAATAATATCCACACGAATCGAATTACTCGCAGCAACAATGATATTGAGGGTTTGGTTGCACACCGCAATAATGATACTTGAGAATCGGGTTGCACGCCGCAACAGTTGCTGTCTCAAACGTGTTTTGTTGGGGATATTTGTTGCCTTATTTGCTGTAATTCTTGGCTGCTTTCTTCATTATTGTGGTTTCTCTTAATTGTAAATGTTGTTTCCCCTAACATGTTTTCCCTTCCCGTTATTGGTTGTTACTTCATGTATTTCTTTCTGTTGTATGTATATATATTTGAACTGCATAGGTTTAACTGGGGTCTGGTCCTAGCCTCGTCACTATCTCGTCGGGGTTAGGCTAGGCATTTACCAGCACATGGGGTCAATCATGTTGATGCTAAACTTTTGTGCTCTTTTGCACAGATCTCGGAGTTGGAGCAACTATTGGCATCAGCAGTAGATTTGGAGTAGACCTGTAGCCAGAGACACCGAGGTAGCCTTACAGGCATCCGCAGGCCGGGCGTCTCCTCTATCCTTTATATTTGACTGTTATCTCATTGTATCCTAGACAAAACAGAGATATTTCTTTCAATCCTTGTAATTAGAATTTTTAGATGTTCGTGAGTATGCGACTCCAGTTCTTGGGTAGAGATTCATGTAGAGAATTTCGTATTTTATTCAGTCAATTTATAATTTAAGACTTCCGTTTATGAATTTATTTTCATTGACTTTATTTTAATGTTGTTAATTATTAAAAAGGAATAGATGCCTAATGTGATCTGATTCAGTTTGGCTTGCCTAACTCCTACTAATAGGTGACATTACGACTTCCGAAGGTGAAAAATCTAGGTCGTGACAAATATGAACGAGAATACAAACGAGAAGTTGTGAAGTTAAAGGAGAAACTCAAAGTGGTGGAAGAAGAAAAATATAAGCTGGAAGAAAAATTTAAGTGGTTGAAGCAGAGAATACTAGGAGATGGTGACTAATGTATGACATGTATGTGTTGAGTATATTACTTTATCTTTATGTTTTTCGTGTTATGTATTTTCATTAGTTGTACTGCATTTAAATTATGTTAAATTTCTATGTTGTAGTGTTAAAATAAAGTATAAACGAGGAAATTACAACATAATGCGCATATTATGTAAGCATAAAAAAGTGTTGTTATTATTTACACAGTGTACATAAAAAAGACAAAAAAAAAAAGAAAATCAATGTGTTCCACAACATGTGTGCTTCAATACAATCGCTAGCCTGATGCACATCCCTTCCCGCCCGGATACTCTATGAGGATCATCTTCATCACGTCGCCTCTTTATATGAGGATGCGATGCAACATGATCGTGAATAGTGCTAGCAGGATCGGTAGAAGGGGTCGTCGGTCCATCAGCAACCTACAAAACAATAAGTCAGACCAGTATATGAAAATCGATATTAGAGATGTACGTGTTAAGTCAAAAATAATTTCTTACCATGGTCTCGTCCGGATCCTGAATATAAGCATCCATGGGGTCCTCAGCATCGCACAAAGTGGCCTTCGTGACGGGCTGGGATGAAACCTTAATAACAAATTTGTAAAGTTAATATATGGCAAATCAATGAGATAAAAACAAATTTAAATTTAATAGTAATACAAACATACATGCGCCTGTGAAAGATCCACAACACCCGTCGACGATGAGCCAAAACTCAACCGGTGCCCACCATCCACATCTCGGGTCATCCAATCCTCAGCAATGTCGATGGGCTTGAAAAGGACTACTCCCAATCTCCGGTAATGCTCGTTCCCGTAATCAATAATGGATCTGATGGGGTCACCTGCGATGCTGGCAACACCAGTTGGAGGCTGTATGACGTCATGCTGTTGGGATACCGTCTAGCTAAGGGACGTAACCTGGCATATCAGCTCAAACAACCTCATCAGGTGGATCAATAAGTGCCTCAACGCCCTCTTGTTGGACCACCTCCTTACCGGCCTCCACGACCCTGTGGGGCACCCTTACCTCATGGGACAGCGCTGCCTCGTGCTCGACCCTCGCACGTGCTACATGCCTACCTCGATGGTAGTTCTCTAGGACACATAAGTAGTCTCGTTCTCTAAGAGCTCGTCCTCTCTGGCTCGCTGCAGTGTCCGGGCAGCCAGCTCTGTAAACTGCCGGCCATACTCCTACAAAGCGACCACAGGATCGCCGACATGCTGTTGCATCTGCTGTCCCAAATGGTGAATTAAATGTAGACAAATAACCTGCACAATATGTAAAATATAAATTACAAAACGCTATATCACAGTTATAAGTAAGAATACCAAATAATATACCAGTGCCTCATACCTCTCGACGCATTGAGCATACCGACCGCAAGCTCGGTGAATGGGATTCCCGATGAAAAGTTGGGTAACGCCGCGATACCAGGGCATATAATAATTCTCAATATCCTCCCGAGTCGGTGGAGGGGGCAGAATCAGCTCTAATCATTGGTCACAAGTAAATATCTAGGCCTGTAGCCATGCCCAAAATGTGCCGTCCACCCCTGTACGATCATCCCACTAGTAATGTGTGGCCTCCCAGGTGTGCGTTGTCGATACTAGCTTCGGACTGCCAAACTAAAGTACCCACTCGGTGGCATGATGATCCAGAATTTCAAGGCAGATCAACGGGACGGAAATGCCCCACATATCACAGCCGGCCGAGCAACAATAGGGCAAGCCATCTACCAGCGCGACGTTGCATGGAATCCAGATGAACTATTAAGGAAGAACACAAAACATGAGTATGCGCAACTTATGTTTGAAGCAATGACAAGTAAACTTAGATATACATTTACCTATGCACCATCCAGCAAATCCAATATATCCTTGCAGAAGGAGAGATTATGCCGAGCCTTGTACTCACGTGTTTGTCCCCGCCTGAGCACACACCTCCTAGCTAGAGGGAGAAAGGGAGGTGGTACATCCGGAGCTACTGGTGGTAGAAGTGGATGCAACTGCAGGAACCTCTCCCAGGCCCAAACCTAACATATAAAGACGTAAAAGTTAAGAAATATTTTTACAAGGTATGTTAAAATGAATAAAGTACTCGAATATGTTGTCATATGTAGCAGAGGCAAGAATCCAGAAACCTCATGTTGGGTTCCCATGCTCGCCCAAAACATGCATCGGTACAAGTAGACGAGAACAGTAGAGCCCCAGCTATACTGGGATAAATCATCTAGCCGCTCAAGATGATGAAGAAATATCAAGCTGACTAGGTTTCTCAAAGTATTCGAGAACGAGACCCATCCAAACAACAGGAGTAGCAGTAACCCCGTATACCGATCAACATGATTATCCGGTATAGCTTCATCGATATGAGAATGCAATGCCTCCAACCACAGTCGAATAGTCATCAAAGGAAAACGACTGGCCCCATGCAGTACAGTCTCATCCTCTGGCCGAAAACTAGTAAGTTGTTGCAGCATGTCTTAGTACTGCACACGTGTAATATCTCTCATGCCATTCCGCTGAGCAACGGACAATCTATTAACGAGCAGCTCATATAAAACCTTCTCGCCCTGTAGTGTGAAGGTGGACTCGCCAATGGGCAGATGGAATGTGTGCGTCTCCGATCGCTACCACTTTATCAGGGCCGTGACTAAAGACCAATCGAGCTGCAGCTGCCCGATCTCAATCATCCTGTAGAAACCCGTGTCTCGCAGGTGCACGACTACACAATCATGGAGATCTGTGGCATGCAGAAAGTCCCACATGTCGTCCACACTCCTGATGCAGAGAGTCTGGGTAAATAAGTCACCCTCCCATATGTGGGTGGACCTGTGATTGCCCTGTAACAGGAGTAGCGCATCGCTAGAAGGCCCGGGATGAATAGGGGGCACCTCCATGTCGTCTACTGTAAATTAAGAACCATTAATTAATGTTAGTTTTATAATTTAATATGTTAGTTAGTAAATTAAATAATTATTTTTATAATTATACAATACTTAATTATGATGTATTCACATAAAGGTTCCAGGCTAGATATTTGATGCCCAGTAGCACCAAGATATCCTAAATTCTTCCATGTATTAGTTTTATTATAATTTTATATGTTAGTTTTTAAATTAAATAATTAATTTTTATAATTATATATTCATATATGGGTTCCATGCTCCATATTTGGAGCCCCGTAGCACCAATTTATGCGTTAGTTTTATTATTTTACATATTAGTTTTATAATTTTATATGTTTTTTTGTAAATTAAATACTAATTTTTATAACTATGCAATATTTAATTATTAAAGATTCATATATGGGTTTAGGCTCGATATGTGCGGCCCAGTAGCACAAAGATATCCTAAATTCTTCCATGTGTTAGTTTTATTATAATTTTATATGTTAGTTTGTAAATTAAATAATAATTTTTTATAATTAAATATTCACATATGGTTCCAGGCTCGATATTTGGAATTCAGTAGCACTAATTTATCCTGAATTCTTCTATATGTTAGTTTTATTATAATTTTATATATTATTTTTATAATTTTATATGTTTGTTTTTTAATTAAATAATTAATTTTTATAATTATATAATATTTAATTATTAAATATTCATTTATGGTTTCAGAATCGATATTTGCGACTCAGTAGCACCAAATATATGTTGACTATAATTGGACAGAGTTTTTGCTTGATCTATCAGTTATTTTGACGTATTTTTGAGTATAAGAGATACTTAAACTACAAGGAAACTACGCTAAAAGATATTATATTTTACTACGCTAAAAAGCATTACCTTTTACTACCCTAAAAGGCATTCCGATTTACTAGTCTTCAAGCAAAAATTAATTTAAACTACAAAAAAATAACAAATACATTTTAATCTCTCTCACACACACACACACACACACACACATATATATATACATATATACATATATACATATATATATATATACATATATACACATATATATATACATATATATACATACATATATATACATATATATATACATATATATACATATATACATATATATATATATATATACATATATATACATATATATATATACATATATATACATATATATATATAAGTAATAGTAATTTATTAATATTTTTATTAACAAATAATAATGATTTCACAATTTTTACATATTTTTTATAATATTAATATCTTAGTCCGGATAAACATAATATACCAATCTAATCTCAAAAAAAAATGCAAAACAACATACAACACATTCAAAACAACTAATACGCACTATTTATACGAGTTTGGACATAAACTAAATCGGAATACCTTGATTTATGTTTTCCGGAAAGTTGAAGATTTGAAAATTTGACTCTGAAACAATCAATCCACAACAAGAGAAAGCTTGGCTAGGATGTGGGACCAACAATATCGATTTTTTACGGGACGGGTGGAGTCAACACGAGTTCTTTTTTTTGTTGTTAATGGAAGGGGGGAGGGGGGACTTTTTTTTTTAAAAAAAAAATATAGGGGAGGGAGACTGGGTAGGACGTGGGAGAAAGTGAAGGGATTATGATATTTATATATATATAATGTGGCTCACTACCGCGCTTTATATAAAATATTGTAATGGATCGCATTTTATGAACCCTTTTTTACACTTAAAAATACGATTTGAATCCAAAAAAATAATATTTAGGTTCCGGATTCCCTTGAAAGGATGCCACTACAGGGCTGTTATTGAGAAAGGAAATTCAACCAATGTTTCATGTCAAGTTGACTTTGTCCTGTGAACTGCCAAAAGTAAAAACATTAGTCATTTTTTGCAAAAGAGAACTTAGTAACGAAAATAGGTCAAAAGGCGGAGAGACTCTGGACCATTGAGATCAAGGAAGAGCAAGAGAGGGTATATAAAACTCATCTCAAATTCCTCTCAACAATATCTTATTGACCATATTCAAGGGTAATTACTTATAAATTTTTATGATCATTATTTATTTGTACATACTCTATTAAAAATGATAATTTTAATATCACATGTTAAACTACACAGATGTGTAAAATATATTTTACATTGTAAACATAGGGGCTTACATGTAGTTAAAAATGATAACTTTAAGTTCACATTTTGCTCTATTGACATCAATTATATAGCCACAAAAGTATGATTAAGATAGATGTTTCAAAAAATTCCTTTTTATTTCCAATCAAACACCTGAAATGAAATCGGATTAAATTCTTGATTTCAGATCAAGCAAATAAATAGTTGGAAACATGGAAATGCATAGCAAAAAGGCACAGTAAGGACATGTGCTAAGGGAAGAGTTTCTTTGGGATTAGGAAAGGCAAAAGAGTACTTCCTCCGGTCCAAAATAAATGTCTGTTTTATTTTTCATTACTTTTAGCACGCTCATTAAAAGAGTACTTCCTCCGGTCCAATTTACTTTTAGCACGCTCATTAAAAAAATACTAAATCCTATATAAAAATACCTAATATGATTAAACTACTCATAATTAAACATTTGATGTGAGGAGTAAGAAAACTTTTTAGAGATATGTACATAGGGGTTATTTTGTAAAAACAAATTGAATTCTTTCTTGATTACATAACTAGACACTTATTTTAAACCAAAATGAAAAAGTAAATTGGACACTTATTATGGACCAAAGGGAGTAGTAACAATCAGCCTTTGGTAGAATTATTGCAAGATCGAACCCCCAAAGCTCAAGGATCATGGTAGCTTCACCACATGTTGACTTTCGAGACGTTTCCATGTGATTAGGAATGGTAAAATGGTTAAAAGAAAATAGCTAACTACTTATATTATCCACTAAAAAATGGGTTGGATAATGACTTTTTAAAAACGGATCAAATATGGTTCTTGTCCATTTAGAGAATAGATAACCAATGAGTCTAACTTTTACATTTATAAAAACTCAAATTTGGGACTCAAGTTAGGGAGACTAGCAATTCTTCTAAAAGTGATCATATGCAAAGCCTCAAATTGGGAGTTTCTCGAGTTAGGAGAACTAACAATTCTTTTAAAAGAGATCGTTTGGATAAAGTCATGGCTAATATGATTACCCATATTATCCACCGGTTAACCCGTTTTTTACCTGTATTAAATATGGGTCAGATCATATAATTTATCCATTTTTCATTACACATTTTCGATCCGAACCATGTCCGGCCCGACCCGCCCGCCACTCCTAAATGTGATTAAGAACCAAGTATTATTTTAATTGTACTAACAAGTCATATTTCTGGCTGATTTTATAGTTCTCGATTATTAGGAGGATAGAGACCTTTTTTTTTCCTACTAGCAAGACCCTTATTGATGAGCGAAGTCAGAAGTTTGACTATGTGAGTTCAATATGAACATGTTCAAGTTTAAGGCGTTTAAAGCCATATAATTCTCAGGTAAACCAACTTTCATCTCATTTGAGGTATGTGTATTTGGGTAATTCTTTGACCTTGTTATATATATGCCTCAGCCGACATATAGATAAGCAGATGCTTAGGGAATTCAAACGGGCATAGTTGATAATGAAAGCACAATTAATCAGACAACTTTCATCAGACAACATAGCTGTTTTACCAGTTTGATTTAAATCTCTTTTCACATGTTTTATGGATAACATCGAAACAGCCTAAAATCGGGAAGAACATTATTGGACCAGTAAGATGTGCAAAGAGTTCTTTATAAAAATTTCACTCAACAGATGTGAGTTCTAAATGGAAAATGCCCACCAAGTTGTAGTGACAATGCTCTGGTGTTCTGGAAACCTTGGTATTTTCTGCTTCCTGTCAAAACAGTCACCATATCGGAATTCAGCTGATTGAAACATGAAGTTGAAACCAAAGAGCAAGTGTCTTGAACAACTCATTGCATAACAAACTTACAGGGTAGAAGCAGAAATGAAACGAAAGCAACTCAATAACCATGACAACCACCACAAACAGACATTAGCAAAACAATGTGCAAAATAATTTTAAGTTGCTATCTCCATGCTGCAAGTAACTTAGAAAATATTGAAATCAATTAAGTAGTTAAATGCAAGAGTATGCAAAGAAGATGCCAACGTCAAATGTGCCCTTATTTAGCATCTTTGAGCTGAGCTTAGACCTCTTCCTATCCTAAACCCCTAGAATCATAAGGATCGACTGATGGTTGAGAAAAAAGATAAAAAGCAATCAAGCATGGGAGCCCACATGCGCCCAACTAAACGCTTCCTTGAACCATATAAACACCATTTCAGCATTTCATCTCAGCCAAACGCTTCCTTGAACCATCATTAAACACAATTCCAGCATTTGTTCTCAGACATTTGATGCACCCCGCATATTTTGCTCTTTCCATTACATAATCAATGGGCTGTCTTATGCCTATATTATACTGAAGTCAACAGCATCAACTTCTAGTCTTAAAAAATGACAGGTTGGACATAAAGTTAATGATACCTCATAGTGCCAAAAGAACATTGAAGAAAGAGATGTTGGATGGCCAAAAATTAAGAATGGAATAGAAGAGAGCTCAAGGATCAACATTCAACCCTCAGCACAGAAGCCACGCCTTAGCCAAAACATAGGACAAGTTAAATCCCCTACTAAAGAGTAAACCAAATGAAGATGACACTGTCCAATAGGCCGCATGGAAGATCGACATAAACAGTTGATGTTCTTGGCAGAGCAACCTACGTAGATTTCTTAATTGTTACATACTCGGTTCAAAATCAATTAGGATTTAAAGGGTTATACTTTAGGCTTTTTGGTAAAGGTAGGCACAATTTTGGGTAAGAATGACTCAAAATCTCCCCAAGCACTACACTTTTTCAACAATCAAAATCCACCTCCTTCAAGAATGTTTCCACCCTTGCCTTTTTCTCCTTTTATTTATATATCACCTAGTCTACCATTTATTCATACTTCCTTATTTTGTTTTTCATTTCATCATTTTTTTAACACTTTTCACTTTTTGAGAAACCTCCATGTCACAACTTTTCCAACCTCCACCCCCAAACTCAGGCTTTTAGCATGTACTCATACTTTAAATAACGTAGGGAGGTATGGTTCCACAAGAACATCAATAAAATGATAGCTTGTAATATGATTGTCAAAGAAAAAGTAAAAAAAAAAGCTCAAAAGGGTTGACTTGGGAAAATATTCACGGGCAGAAAATTTAGGCACAATAATGGTACAAGGAAGGCCTAATATCATTTTTCAAACCAAGTTAATCTAGGATTTCGCCTTGAAGCACATTCCAAACAAGCTGTAGACTACAAATGATGCAAATGAACTTTCACAATTAAAGATCACCACACATGGCACATGAAAACTCAAATGGAATACAAGTTCAAAATTCAATTGAAACCAATGAATCTCAAGAAAGTCACATGTAGGCTAAGAAGCTATTTAGTGAATCAAAGCGCCAAAATTAGAATCTAAAAGTCACAACAAGAGATCTTACCTTAATCATTCATTTTCATCATCATCATACATATATATATATACATATATATATATATATACATATATATATACATGTATACATATATATATACATATATATATACATGTATACATATATATATACATATATATATACATGTATACATATATATATACATATATATATACATGTATACATATATATATATATATATATATATATATATATATATATATATATATATATATATATATATATATATATATATTTATAGATTATTTTAAAGATCAAAACCAATGAATCTCAAGAAAGTCACATGTAGGCTAAGAAGCTATTTAGTGAATCAAAGCGCCAAAATTAGAATCTAAAAGTCACAACAAGAGATCTTACCTTAATCATTCATTTTCATCATCATCATATATATATATATACATATATATATATATATACATATATATACATATATACATATATATATACATATATACATATATATATACATATATACATACATATATATACATATATACATATATATATACATATATACATATATATATACATATATACATATATATATACATATATACATATATATATACATATATACATATATATATACATATATACATATATATATACATATATATATATATATATATATATATATATATATATTATTTTAAAGATCAAAAACTTTATATGCCAAGGTTTAAATCATATTGATACCAAACAAGTCACCAATTGGCTTATGGACACAAAATTACACCCAATAACCATTTTATTCACAACTAGCTACTAAACTAAAAAAATATATATATACACTGCTAAAAATTTAAAAAAAAAAAAACTAAACAAGACTAATCCTTTAAGAAAGTTGTCACGCCATCCATCATAGGAAAAAGTCACCAGGTTCAACACAAATAAATTTCTTGGAAAAGAACCATGGTGTAAAGAAAAACCAAGGAGTTTAATTAATACTACTATAAAAAAAAAGAAACCAAAATAAACACAAACAGAAAACAAGAAAAATAAAAGAGCCAATAAGAAAATGCTAATTCTATAAAATATTACAAATAAACTAACAATGTTAACCAATCCACATAAGTTCACAAAAAATGTTCATGCTCCACATAATGCTCTACAAACATACATCAAATATGAGCCACCCCCATTCTAAAATGTTCCACTGCCCTTAATGCAACTAATCAAAATGAAGGAGGTGCTCCCTGAAGCAGCATCACTCGGAGCTAGAGGTGGTGGGAAATTTGAGCTCCAAATCCTCATCATCCTCAGAATCATGTGAGCCACAGAATGAACTAAGCTTGTGCATCATCCTTGACAGAAACTTGCTTTTCTTCTTCTCATGCTCCTTGAACTTCATTTGTCGCCTTTCAACTTTTCCTTGTCTCCAGCAAATGTCTTCTAATCTGCTTTTTATTGTCTTTTGTTCCAGCACTACATCACCCAAGGTCACTGGCTTCTTCTTAGACCCATTCGAAGTGCCCACACCAGATGGACCTGAGGGAAGACCCCCGACAAGTTGTCGAATATGAGCATCTACACCATAGATCTGATGGGAAATGTGGCGCATAGTGGGGGGGGGGGGGGGGGAGGGGGGGGTCCATAAGGAAGTGGAATCATGGGGTCATCTGATCCAGTGTAGTTGTGGAGGCACCACCGGATCCCTCGGCGGACTCATCAAACTGCACAAATGAAGGAGATAGCACATCAATCCTTCTCTTCTTGTTAGTTGGCCCTTTTCGAAGCAATGGATAGATTGTTACGACAGGGTCCTCCTTAACATCAGTCGGGATCGGTAGCACCTCAGCATCATAGCACAACTGAGTGATCAATGAGGGAAAGAATAGGCTTCTAGACCTTTCGTTGCATGCTTCCTCAATTTCACTCACGATGTGCTAGCCCACATTAACTAGCAAGCCATCCATAATGCCAGCAATCATCAATGCCTTCTCGGGTGTCACTTCAGTCTCATTTCTAGATGGCACAATCCTGGCACAGATAATGGATAGCCAAATCTTGGCTTCCATTGTGAAATCATAAGAATCAACCCTTTATGTATTCTTTCTCAAGTCGGTTGTACCCCGTCATGAAGCTTTTCCACCAACCACGGTGTTCCTCTCTCTCTTCCTCTGGCTTTGTATATCTCATTGTCAGCAATAGGAAGCTCGTAGTGTGCATTTATTACCTCAGGGCCAAAGTCGACCCGCTTGCCCTTGACAAAAGTGAATACATCCCCCTGGAAATTAGTCTTCGCGGTGTTGGCATAAAACGCACGAATTATTGTGTAGTTCGCTTTGATTGGTTCAGGAGCAAAGCACATTCATCCACTGTCAGTCAATCTTCGGAAAAAAACCAGCATCTTAGCCTCAACGTTGTCCAAACGGATGCCTCGTTCTTTGACATGAGTTTGTCATAATTTCTTTCACATTCAGCAGCTATGAATCTGGCCTGATCAAAATATTCTTCTTCCACAGCTTGGGGAGCATGAACTTGTGCAATTTCAACGTTTTTCGAGGCCATTTGATGCTCAAAGTGCCTGGAGGAATGCGATCGCGTTAGTAGAATTGCGATCACATAGTGCAAAAAGTCCTGAAAATTTGCGATGGCTTTGGCACTTATGCGATTTCATAGTTTAATTGCTACCTACTGCAATGCGATCGCATTGTTTTTGCAGCGATCGCATAGTGCAACAGTGTGTTGCACTGCAATTTTGCACCAGCTACTGATTTTTGGCTTCCCAGTCACCCCGACCTACTCAAATCAACTTCAAAAAATTTGAACCTAGCAGTTACACTATGCAATCGCATAACTGCCAAAGCCATCGCAAATTTTCAGGACTTTTTGCACTGTGCAATCGCAATTCTACAAACGCGATCGCATTCCTCCAGGTAGGTGAAAAATAATTAAACACGGGAAACGATCCTTTCACTCAAATCTTCTGCCCAAACACAAAAATTCTCACCCTTTGGCCCTCAAAAATCATAAAAAAGTGTTCTCTCTTCAATTCCATCACAATAATCAAGTTTAATCTCAAAGGTATGTGCTTCGTCACTCTATTCTCTCTTAAAGTTCCATTCTTAGTGCTACAAATGTGAATGAATAGCCATTTTTCCTTCTTACTTCTTCTTCTTCTTTTATACTTCATGTTTAGGGCTGAAATTTTAGAGTATTTGCTGTGAATATTGTGTTTAAGTGTGTGCTTACTTACTGGGTAAAGTTGGTTGAGAGAGTGAGTTCTTAATTGTTGAAAAATTTAGGGTTAGATCTGTGCTTAATTTATCTGAATTTGATACGAAAACCTGTTGCTCATCATGTGTTTGGGAATATGCCCAAAACAACTTCAACTGGCGAGATAGGACCTTCGCGATCGTGTTGACTGTTCCGCGATCGCATAGGTCTAATTATGCACTATGAACAAAATGCATCATACGAGTGCGTTGACTGTTATGCGATCGCAGAGCTTTAAGTTCTGAGAACTAAAATTTTCACTTTGCGATCGCATGTGTATCTCCGCGATCGCATAGCTTCAGCTTCAGCCGTCCAAATAATAGCTCTGCAGAATTTTTCCCTGTCTGATCTTTTTCTTTTTGTCCTTCCTCTTCTTCTTTTCTCTCTCAAATTTCAAGTCTTTGAATGACAAATTTATACCAGGATCCCCCATTTTCACTTTGCTTCCCAACAAAATGGAATTGTTCACTGCTTGATTATAATCTCTGCTTTTTTGCAGATCCTAATATTCACTATTTTCTCCATTTTCTAGGTGCTTTTCCAGATCTTAATGTCTGTAATTTTGTTTACGTTTGCTTCATTTACAGGGATCCTCTGATCAGATCTCTCTCTGAACAACGTCAACGAAAAGCTCTTCACTTTCTAGGTTCGCATTTCAACCCGAATCAATTTCAAGTGAATTAATTTGAGCTCAATTTGGAAAATCTCATTTAATTTTTACTCTGCGCAAAAATAGATTTTTTTGGGTGCATTTTTCTTTTTATTTTATTTTATTTTAATAAAATAAATACTAATACTAATCTCGTTGAAAAATTTTCATCTCTTTTCTTGATTCTTTTGTCATCTTATTACTGTTCTACATTTGGAGGAGGGTTAATCTTTTTTGCCAAATCAGAAGCTGGTTTTTGTTTCAATTTGTTCTCACACCCACAAAAGTGGGATTCTGATGCCATACACTATTTTCATAATTGTTCTTGATTTGACTGATAGATTTAATTACAAGTTTTATTACTTCTTCATTTTTTACTCATCGGAGGTCTTATACACATTTCTTGGTTTTCTTTCCAACTTTCTTCAAGATATTCAATCTTTTTGGGAATCGGTTAGATAGACAACTTAACCATAATCGAAATCTATATTGTTTCCGTCAAAAAATACTTTGAAAAGTTAGCCCTCTGTGATCTCTCGATTCAGTTCACTCAAACTAGTTTTAAATTCGATCTCGTCCGTGAGGGAGTAGATCTGAAACTTCTCAACCTCCTGTTCACTGCACCGCATAATATTCTTCAATTAGGTTTTTTTTTTTGAATTCTTGCTTTTCGCCAGCGATTTTTCCAGCGACTCCAGCTCTTTTCTTCCTATTCTCTCTTCTGCTTTTTGTGGGTGTGTGTGGGTGTGTTCTGTTTTCTTGGACAGGTACCTTATTTTTCCGGCGAGGATTTCCGGCAAGCTACAGTACTTCCGGCGACTCTCATTCAGACTTTTGGCAGGACGCTACAGAACTACACGTTCCGATAAGCTTAAGGAGAACTTACCCCAGGTACTAGTCACGGCGGCGAGGCCAGTTCACGGCGTTTGGGAGTGAAGAGCTAAGCAACATCGGCCGGGACGTGCAAGAGTCGGTAGCAGTTGACCTTGGGCACATCAAAGCCTACTTTCAGGTTTTTCCACCGGGAGTTGGTACCTCCCGCTCTCTTGTTTACTTTGTACACCTTTTGACGTATTTTACCAACTCTGGTGCTATCTAGATTGCCTCTTTTGCGTATTTCGCTATAGTGCGTGTGTGCGTCACTATTCTCCATAGTCGGTTGGAGGGATAGTGACCGCGGCGGGGGATGATAGTGTAAGGTCATGTCCTCGGGGGGTGGGGGCGGTGGCGGGGGTGAGTAGGAGGGCAGGGAGTGGTCCTGCGGGTAGGGCGGGAGGTAAGGGTGGGAAGAGGGTAGCGGACGCTCATAGATTAAGGATTGGGTCGTGCATAGGCACTCTGACGGGTAAGTCCATTTAGTTGGCGAAGGTTCTTCGGAAGAGGAGGGTTAACATAGCCTGTGTCCAGGAGACTAGGTGGAAAGGGTCGAAGGCGAGGAATGTAGACGGGTTTAAGCTGTGATATTCTGGGGTCGTGAGAAGTAAGAATGGAGTGGGCATCTTGGTGGATAGAGATCTAAGGGAGTCCGTGGTCGAGGTTAGGCGAGTGAATGATTGGTTAATGTCTATTAAGTTGGTTATTGGGGGTTGCGTCCTCAACATCATCAGCGCATACGCGCCGCAAGCGGGCTTAGATGATGAGGCTGAGAGACGCTTTTGGGAGGGCTTGGATGATCTGGTGAGTAGTATTCCCCAATCTGAGAAGTTAGTTATTGGAGGGGACTTTAATGGTCATATTGGGGCTGATGTTGGTGGCTATGGTGAGGTGCACGGTGGCTTTGGATTTGGGGTTAGGAACGGATGAGGCACGTCACTACTTGATTTCACCAGGGCTTCCGAGCTTCTGATTGCGAACTCGACATTTAATACACACCCTAGCATATATTTTGAAAATCTTTTTGGCATATTTTCAGTTTTAAAGACTAGAGAGAACAAGGTGGAAGCTAGGGTTTTGGCACACACACTTAGGTTTTGAAGATTTCAAGCTTGTGGTTAAGGATTTCTTACCCATTTGAGTTTATTTCTTCATTTCCTTGCTTTATATTGAATATTTAAGTGAGTATTATTTATTTCCAACACTTGACTCTTTTTTATGGAAATATTCATATTTAAAGTGTGGATTAAACACATTGTTGTGCTTATGTATTGAATAATTTTCAATTATTTATGAAGTGAGTTATTATTTCTTTAATTATTCTTGTTCTTTAATGTTTCCAAAGAATTAGGTAACCCTAGGACTCGCCCATTAACTTCGAATTGATTTTGGAAAAGATAATTTGGGGTTGGGAAAGATTAATTAACAAGAACTTGAGGCTTTAACTCTATTCTACATAGGGATATAATTGAACTACTTGTAACCATATCCGGGAGTGCTTAATCTCTTAATTGTTTTAGGGATAATTCAATTAGGAAGTCTTGTTAGTCTTTGGAAGAAGCTAATATAGAATTATTACACATGGCTAATTAACATAAACTTGCTCATATTTGTAAAATCGTGAAATACATCGGATCGCTACTTGAGTGTAATTCCCGATGCATCCATACTTGTAGCCATTGATCATTTTACTTGCTTTCTAGGTAAGTTTACATTTCCGCATTTAGTTATAAATATTCTACAAAAACAAATTCTAAGTGTTTGGCATTGCATAACAAGTGAAAATTCTCTTACATTCCTAATCGCCTATATATTGTTCTCTGTGGGATTCAACCCAGATTCATAGTTGGGTAAATTATATTACATGCGACCGTGTCCATTTACTTTTTAGTAGTGAATTTGAATGTCATAAAAAATGGCATGAGTACTCTTTGTACAAGCAAGCAAAAGAGCTAATGAAGGTCGGAATGGAAAATTTTACGTAATGCAAAATCCAATCTAAAGCTCTTTCGAACAAGCAAGGAACGAGTAACCACAAGCTCCGGTAAAGCACTCAACATGTTTGATAAACGTATTTCATTAAAGATTCTGTTTTTGCTCTATTTAACTTATCAAGAGTAGAGATGAAACAGAGGAAGGGGTAACCTGCTTTCCAAAGTAGTCAGTCACCATAACATCTAAATGTCACGGCCTCAGAGTAGTGACTATGGACGGCGTTGTATTGGCGTCGAAGCGTGCGTGCTGACTGGCAATCAAACTGCCTTGGGGAGGGGAGGCGTCTCTAGCCATAAGGCGCTCTGCCCTAGTTGCGTATTGGCTTGGCCGAGTTAGGCATGCCTACCCGATTAAGTTTGGGGAGCAAGTCGCTTGTCTTGGACATGACTATGAAGGGAGCTGAAGCATACGGGGGCACAACTGGTCGGGAGCTATTGCCGCTTCCGTAATGAGCCCATGGCAGGGCGAAACCAGTCTGTACGCTATTCGGACGGGCGAGTTCGGGGTGGTATGGGACGCCTCGGGTGCCGCGCAGGCGCGGAGCGCCGCGGTACGGTTCCAGGTCCGTCTCACTTGGTATCAGAGCAGGTACTAAGCGTGACAACAATGGCCAGCGACGGAGAAGTTTTTGCAGCCCACACTGCCAAAACCCTTGCAAACGTTACCAGAAGAACCAAGAGCAAAAAGATGACCAAGAAAGCCAGCAAAATGCCAATCAATACTGTCCAAAGTGATGCCGCCAACCTTCTATCTCCAGAAGTGAGTGGTTGGGAACGAGAAGAGTTACCCACAAACATTACTCCAGAGTTAGATTTGGCTACCAGGGTCGAAAGAGCCCACAGAACAGCCGAGTTGCTGGGCAATCGCTTTAACAGGCTCGAAGGCGAATACGAGTCTTTCAAGGAGTCTGTGCTCGTGGAAAATGATAACTTTCACAGGGACATCGATGAGCAGCGGGATGCACGGGAAGAGACTCAAGCTTCCATCGAAAAGCTCACAAATCTGGTCGAAGTATTAAATGCCAGAGTGACGGAACTTGAGGAAGCTGTACGCCGAGAGAGACATGCTGTTCCAGTCGTAGAGCGCGAGGTAAGGATCGACGCTCCCAAGCCACCCATCTTTAAAGGCGTCCGTGATGCCCAAGAAGTGGAGAGTTTTCTGTGGCACCTTGAGAATTATTTCAAGTTCAGCAGAATAGGCAGCGATGAGTTGAAGATCCAAACAGCCGTACTCTACTTGACAAAGAACGCAATGCTATGGTGGAGAAGAATGGATCAAGATATCAGTAAGGGACATTGCACGCTCAGCACAAGGGAGCAGTTCAAAGAAGAGCTGAAAAAGATGTTCTTCCCCAGCAATGTCTTTGATGAAGCCATGAAGAGGTTACGAGAATTAAAGCATACGGGTTCTATCAAGGCCTACATAAGGGAATTCACTACCCTTACGCTTCAAATTCCCGACCTCACCCCAAGAGACTCATTGTTCTACTTCAAAGACGGACTACAGGGCTGGGCCGAAACTGAGTTGGAACGCAGATAGGTTTCCACTCTCAACGAGGCTATTGCACAAGCCGAAAGTCTAATTGACTTCAAGCAGGACCGCGGCACGGTGAAGCAGATAAGAAGTAACCATGCTAGTAGCGGAGCAGAACGCGAGCGGGGCAGAAACAACCGTTCTTCCAAGAAGTCACTTAGACAGGAGCTTGCCGAAAAGAAAAATCAGCCTAACCAGCAGCGCAGGGAGACAAAATGCCACATTTGCGGAGGATCCTACTGGTACGTAACATGCCCACAGATGAAAAGCATAGGTGCCATAATAAAGGATCACCAGCAGAAAGCGGTCAAGGAACAAGGTGAAAGTTCCGAAAGCCCCGCACATGTAGGCATGATCGGACTTTGCGCAACTACTACACAACCTGCCGGGCAACTGAAGGCTTTCCCCACGCAGTACGTGGACATAACCATCAACGGACACTCAGTTCGTGCCTTGGTGGACACCGGAGCAGAAGCCAATGTTATGACCCAGACGGCAGCAGAAAAATTGGGTCTCAAATACTATCCAACCGAGGTTCGGCTCAAAACAGTCAATGCCCCACCGACGCCAATCAAAGGTATTGCCAGTAGCCTGGACATCACATTAGGCAGCTGGAGAGGTAAGACAAATTTTGCCGTAGCTCCCCTGGACATTTTTGAGGTTGTGCTTGGTCAGGAGTTTTTCCGCCAATGCCCATCTGTTGTATCCCCATACTTCCAGCAAATGGTTATACTGGAAAAGGATAGATCGTGTTTGGTTCCATTGGTCGACATGCCAAAAACAGCACACCTTCCCCATCTTTCAGCTATGCAGGTTGAAGACGTCCTGCCCAAGGAGTTACCAAAGCAGCTTCCACAGAGGGAAGAACCAAAGCATCCGGCCACTATCAAGAGTTTGAGTGAAATTGATAGTGCCCCAGAAGGTATTCTGCCTTGCAGCAAAAGCAATGTGGTGGCCACCACCTTAAGTCAGAAGGCAAAACTTGCTGCCACCGCAACAGTCCAATGCGACATTCGGGAGTCTATTAAACAAGGCTTACTGCAGGATCCAGACGCAAAGAGGCTGATGGAACTAGCATCTGAAGGTAAGACCCGAAGCTTTTGGGTCGAAGAAGGCTTCTTGCTTACCACAGGTAGAAGGGTATACGTGCCAAAACATGACAATATCAGACGGCAAATCATGAAGGAGAGCCACGACACCTTGTGGGCAGGTCATCCGGGGCAACACCGTACACGAGCCCTCATTGAAGCAGTCTACTATTGGCCTAAGATGCGGGATGACATCGAGGCCTATGTAAGAACTTGCCTTATCTGCCAACAGGACAAAGTAGAGCAGCGCCAACCTGGAGGACTCTTGGAGCCACTCCCCATAGCAGAGCGTCCGTGGGAAAGCATCACCATGGACTTTATCACCGGCTTGCCGAAGTCCAATGGTTTTGGTACTATCATGGTACTGGTGGACAGGTTTTCTAAATACGCCACCTTCATACCAGCCACTCCGGGGTGTAATGCCAAGGAAGCAGCCCAACTGTTCTTCAAGAACGTGGTCAAATACTGGGGTCTGCCGAAGAATATAATCAGCGATCATGACCCCCATTTCACAGGTAATTTCTGGAGGGAATTATTTCAGTTTCTAGGTACGGAGCTGCAGTTCTCTACCAGTTTTCATCCTCAAACGGACGGCCAAACCGAAAGGGTAAATGCCTTAGTGGAATGCTACCTGAGGCACTATGTAAGTTCAAATCAGCGGGACTGGGCTAAGCTACTTGATATTGCCCAATTTTCTTATAACTTGCAAAGGAGCGAGGCAACCGGGAAAACACCATTCGAGCTTGCAACAGGTCAACAACCACAAACTCCCCTCTCACTGCCAGCAGCACCCGAAGGGAGGAGTTTGGGCGCCTATCATCTTGCCAAAGGGTTCAAGGAGCAGTTAGACACTGCAAAGTCTCACCTTGCCAAAGCAGCTAAGCGGATGAAGAAATTTGCCGACCGGTCGCGACGTCCAACAGATTACAAAGTCGGAGATTTGGTGTTGGTAAAATTCAATTCGAGACAATTCAGGGCACTAAGGAACTTAAGTCACAGTCTAGTGCGCAAATATGAGGGACCATTCCGGATTCTTGCCAAGGTTGGTAAGATCTCTTATCGGTTGGACCTACCACCCGTCCTCAAAATTCATCCAGTCTTCCATGCAAGCGTTCTCAAGCCTTACCATGAAGACAAGGGGGATCCGACTCGGGGACAAACGAGTAGACCGCCCATCACAGTTACTGTTTCACATGATAAAGAGATAGAAAATATCATTGATTATCAGGCAAAGCAAAGACGGGGTCATCCGGCAAAAGCCATGTTCCTCGTCCACTGGAAAGGACAATCTCCAGAAGAAGCTACATGGGAAAGGTACGAAGACCTATGGCAGTTTCGAGAGAAGGTAGCCGAATTCATATGGATGCAGGATGCGCCAAGGTCGTCGCATCATCAGGTGGGGGAGCATGACACGTCCCGCGCCAATTCTGTCCAGAATCCGCGCCCAAACATGTCCAACGCCTCAACATCCGCGCCAGCACGCACATGCTCCAGCATTCAATGCCCGCCAGCCTTGTCGGAGCACACCTGCATGCCTTGTCTGCCAACTACTTCAGAACATGCTTGCACACCTTGTCTGCCAGCAGTCAATGCACCAGCATGCCTTGTCTGCCCAAACAGCCAGCAAACTGTTCAAATGCCCTCTTATGTATAGTAGGACTTGTATAAATAGCTAGCACTTAGACATTCCGTAAATCATCCTTCCATCTCTGTAATCTAAGCATTTGTAAAGCATTTTCAAAGGCAATAAAGCTCATTTTCCCTCTTGAATTTCTGTGTTGCTATCCAACGTTCCCTTAGTACGATTCTAGGCAACAAAGGCTTACTAGACTGCCAATTCCGCAGGCAGGTTCATTCTAGTGCCGCACGAACTTGGCTTCAGTTCTAAGTCCGTGACAAAGTGATATCAGAGCAAACATGCTCTTCTACTTCTCTTGCAAGGTGTCAGCTCGTGAATGCACAAAGCTAGTGGATGCTATAAGTGCAAAGATGGGGATGCTGAGTGACAGAGTGGAGCATGACGATTTTGGGCAAAGAGACTACTTCTCCGCCAAAGTAAAGCGGCTTGAGCAATGAAATTGTTGTGAACTCTAAATGAAACCACGAAGTGGACACACCGACGAAGTGCGAAGCACTCTCTGTGATGAAGTGCGTGAGCCCCAAAGTTGGCAGCACGAGGAGGTATGGTGTTAGCATGAATTAGGGTGCAAGTTCCGTGTGGAAACGAAAGGAGTTGCAGCGAAAGTAATGCGTCGGGTCGCCGCATCATCGGGTGGGGGAGAGTTGTCACGGCCTCAGAGTAGTGACTATGGACGGCGTTGTATTGGCGTCGAAGCGTGCGTGCTGACTGGCAATCAAACTGCCTTGGGGAGGGGAGGCGTCTCTAGCCATAAGGCGCTCTGCCCTAGTTGCGTATTGGCTTGGCCGAGTTAGGCATGCCTACCCGATTAAGTTTGGGGAGCATGTCGCTTGTCTTGGACATGACTATGAAGGGAGCTGAAGCATACGGGGGGCACAGTTGGTCGGGAGCTATTGCCGCTTCCCTGATGAGCCCATGGCAGGGCGAACCAGTCTGTACGCTATTCGGACGGGCGAGTCCGGGGTGGTATGGGACGCCTCGGGCGCCGCGGGCGCGGAGCGCCGCGGTACGGTTCCAGGTCCGTCTCATAAAGCTATCAAGAGCTATGTCGCGTGAATTCTCCAAAATATAGCCGCACCCGTGTCAGATCCTGCAAAAATGCACTACTTTTGGAGGATCCGACACGTATCCGGCTATATTTTCGGAGAGTCCGAGCAACATAGATCAAGAGCACTGTTGCAAAAGTAAAAAGCAGAAAAGAGCATAAGACTTTTGAAACTGCAAGTTGGAAAAAAGATTCGAAGCACATGCTTCTTCGAAATATAGCACATAATTTACCAAAAGCAGAAAAATCACCTACTAACATATAGAAATTTAGTACTTATAATATCAAAATTGCAGTTAGGATTTCCCTTTCAGTATCCAACATTATGACAATATGATTTCCAAACAAATTCAAGTTAAATATCGCTAAGACGTAATTTCAACAAACTGACGAAAAAGATGGCCTCAATTACAAATTTGTTTTCCAATTTTCAATTATTTGCCAAAAAAATCAATTTGCAGTATCTATTCATATTTAGCTGCTTTAGTTAACGTTAATAATAATAAGCTTTGGTTGCAAAAGACCATGTTATTATTGTCCAGTCCTAATATTCATCCTATATATGAACAACAACAACAACCCAGTATAATCCCACTTAGTGGGGTCTGGGGAGGGTAGTGTGTACGCAGACCTTACCCCTACCCTTGGGTAAAGAGGTTGTTTCCAAATAGATCCCCTACATCCTTCCCTCCAAGAACTTCCCACCTTGCTCTTGGGGAGACTCGAACTCTCAACCTCTCGGTTGGAAGTGGGGGTTGCTTACCATAAGAGGCATCAGAGAATAGAAAAAGAAATTGAAAACAAATAAGAGAAGGAGAAAATGAATCATTGACAGCAAGAGAGTAGAAAAGAAATGAAGAAGACAAGCCCAACAAGAAGAATGCTTGAAGACGAAAAACACTACTAATAAAGAAGCAAAGCAAAGAATAGTAGACCAGTTCTTCGTGAACAATAGAAGAAGAAAAAGATAAAAAGGACACCAAGAATATCCGGAGAGGAATCCATGGCAAAAGGCAACTCTATGCTATTTTCCTCTCTTTTCTCGAATCTTTTAAAGTCAAATTCAAAGAGGCAACCGCTTCTGCCTCGCGCCTTTTTGTACCTAACAATTCGAAGTTCACGCTTCTCCGGAGCTGCTTTGCTTCACGCATGGAAACTAGGACCCCTAGCTACAGTATTGCTCTGCCGCTGAAGGGGCATAAGTACCCTCTTGCTAGAATCGTTTATCTTTCGTGACCACAATCGCTTCCACACTTGTCGCGTTCACACTTCTTAGAAGTTGCTTCCTTTTTTACCCATGTGAACCAAGGACCCTTGTTTTTCATCGCTTCATCACCTTAAACAATGAGTGATCCTCAAAATTCACATAACTTTCCCATACAATTAAACAATTAAAAAGGTTCAGTTGTTAAACATAGACCCAAGGTCAAATCACCAATCCAATCCTCGTGGCCACAAGCATTCTTATCCTTCCTTCTGAGCCCACTCATCTTTTATAGACAAGTGAAATAATATTATACGTCAATCCAATCCTCATGGCCACAAGCATTCTTATCCTACCTTCTGACCCCACTCATTTTTATAGACAAGTGAAATAATATTATAGTATTCTACACCAAGGTGTGAGTTAATAAAGAAGTTTAATAGAAGAATGCTTTAGGCTACCAAGAAAATATAGCCAGTTATCCATACAAGGAATTTCTTTCTTACACAAAAAAAAATGGTAAGAAATTTTTTACTTAGGGACCGTTCGGTACGCGGGATAAGGTGGTATAAAGTGTGGTACTACATTTATATTATATTTGGTTGATAGTATAAATTTATTCCTTAATAAATTTATACCGTCAATCAAACATAGCATAAAATTTGTCCCAGAATTAATCCTAAATATCCCATCTTATCCCATGAAATTTGGTACTTATTATTTTATCCCACCTCCCATGTTTTGGTATTATTTTATCCCACCTCTCAAGTGGTATAAAGGAGTCTAGGAATAATAATCCCGAGACTATAATTTTGCAATAATTTATTCCGCGTACCAAACGACCACTTAGGGTCTTTTGATTTAGATACAAAGTTATGCAGGGATTAATAATGCATGGATTAGTAAGAATTTGTAATATGGGGATTATAATGCAGGGATTGGCAATGCATGAATTGTAAGGTATCATTTTTAAAAATTGTTAATACACGAGGCTTATTTTGATCATATTAGTTATTTTAATCCATGTATTCTAATTCCACCTTCTACCTAGCATAGAATAATACACTGATTCCTACATAAATTATGCAGGTATTACTTATGCGGAAACAAAAACAGCCACCACATAATGTACTATATATTTCTAGAAGGTCAAATACATCGATAACCCCTTAAAGTTATTTACACTTTTTACTTAGACATCTCATCTTAAGTCTATTCCATTTGAACATTTCAACCAGCCATCTACTGTGTCATTTAGACACAATATGCTGACATGGCATGTAAGTGTTTCTCACATTTTTCAAGCGCGCGAAATCATCCGAAAAGATAAACTCCGTTGGGGAAATGTATAGCTTCCGCCGAAAATATATAGCTCCTGCCGGAAAATTTTTCTGTCATTTTCTTAGCCCAAATTTTAATTGTTCACACCATTTACAACTGTATCCTCCTTTAGATCTAGACACACCACCACCACCTTTAAATCTAGCCACCGTAGATGCCTACCTCATCTTCTCCGTTTGTCTTCCACCATGGGAGCGACCATGGGATGGCACGAACTAGAACTATGGCAAGAGCCCCTTCATATTCAATCGTCATGCGAAACTTCATTTTTCCGACGAAGTTTCATTGTCTCTCAATAGTTAAACTTTGTGACTTGAACTTTAACTTTAATCAGATCCGGCTAGATCCGAGTGGATCTGACCGGAAATAAAAAGTTTTGGCGACCCTTATGCATTGGCGTCTTCTTCTCCTTGTTTTTTCTTTTTGTTTTTGTCTACATGTTATAGATCTAAAAACATATGGTAAAACTCCATCATTTTCTTAAATCCGGTCAGAATTTTATTTCAGGCGACTTTGTGGTTTGTCCGGAGTTTCGTTTTTTGGAAAATTTCATGCTTCTATTCATTGATTGTTATGATTGAGTCCCATTTTTTGGTTCATTTAGATTAGGTTTGATTTCACTACTCTAATTATTTCCATTTTGTTCTGCTCGTTTGCTGTTCTATTTGTTTGCCAATGATTTTATTGGTATTCTATCCATGTTGTTCTGTTTGTTTGATGCTGAATAAAAGTTGGCTTGGAAAATAATTTTTTCCGGTAAGGGGGGGTCATTGGGGAAGATGACAATAGGTGGGGTTAAGTGAAATCCACGTGGTGTGTGAATTACATCCACCTTTTTGTGTTTGGCCGCCTAAGAATTTTGTGTCTAAATGACACATTTGAGCTGCGTGGTTGGAGTGTTCAAATGGAACGGACTTAAGACAAAGTGTCAAGTGAAAAGTGTGAATAACTTTAAGGGGAAGTCGATGTATTTGGCCTTTCTAGAATATATGCACATATAAAAAGGCAACTAGACATTGTATTACCAATGCGGGGTTTTATACAGCCGGTCACTCTTTGTCATAGTGTAAGTTGCAAAGAAAAAAATGCAGGGTTTTATGCAGGTATTATAAGAGTTTATACATGCAACCAAACGAGCTCTCAGTATCCAAGTCTAAAGTCCTTAGAAATTCTCATATTCCTCTCTCGCTATATTTAGCCAAAAATTATTTAATGGATGGTCTTTCATATCTTCCTTCTAGCATCCGATTTGTTGATTTTCAAGCTTGATAATGTATCTCTCCCACTCTAGGGAGTTCCATCAAAAATGAAAAATTAATTCTCCATTCTTTTGAATATTTTAGCAACGATGGCCTCCCCCATCTAGAATGGGGGCCTGAGGAAATATGTCTTTCCCAATAGTATCACCATAACAAACATCAAGTTAGAATAATACAATTTTTATTCTTCACTAGTAACCCTCTCTCAACTAACCAAGATATTTTGTTTGTTCACTTATTCCATCACACATGAAATCTCTCATTAGTTTCTCCAAAGTAGTTTAGCAACTAGAACAATGGAATTGAATATGGACAAAGACATGAAGTATGTAAGAATGTTGGAGAGGGTTGCTTTTGTCATATTGACTTTCCTCCGGTAGACATAATCGTCCACATTTTCAATCTTCTCTTAAGCTTTTGTCTAGCTAGTGGTCATAGCTCAGTCTCTTTGAACTTACCGCTTCTTGGAAGTCCAAGATATTATATAGGTACTTTAGCTACTTTACATCCTCCATTCAAGAGAGTTGATACATGTTATGGACCTTCTCAACAATTATCTTCTCCGACATTTTCATGTTGATAAAAAAGTACAAAGTCCAAACACTTTCTAGAGCCATAACGACGTTAATGGGTTCACAATTAAAGCTTTTACTAGCTAGCAGTAGGTGTGATTTAGAGATCTTCCCATCTTTTGCTTTATAGATTATAAATCCACCCCAGACAAAATGGCCTATTAAGTGACTTGCAAAGTGTATACATAATAAATTAATAACAAAAGAAGCAACAATGATAAGGGACCCTTCTATTCGAGTTCATCTGACACTCCCAGAATATCTTTATTCTGAAGGGGAGCTGTTGGCAGAAAAACTTGCCAACTTAATCAATGACTCAAGCATTTCCTACACTGCCATATCACACCTATGATGTTCATGTTTTGTAGCTATTTCAGAACTATTTTCGCACTAAACCTTTTGTACCGATAAGTAGGTGCATTTTCTCAACATAATAATTTCCAAATAAAAATTAAAGGTTTTCTCTCTTTTCTCCTGCCAATTTAGCTATTAACATACCCATGATTTCCTTCCTCATCTTTTTTACCTCCTTACATAATTGTTACATTCGAACAATATATCAAAATGAAGCTACAAGAGACTAACATCCAAACTCATAGCCACATATTCAAACTCGCAAGACATCTTTTTAACCATCAGCCAGCTGACTACAATTCCATTACCACAAACGATAACAAAGCAAACTAAGATGGAAAAAATTTATCCTTGATCACTTTTTGGTGCACTCATATAGCCCCTACTTGTACAGAAGATTGAGCGTCTTTCGTAGAGAATCATGTTTTGATGTAAATTCTCTACATTTTGGTACACTTCTTGTATACGGAAGTTTTTTCTCCCTTTTGATTAATACAATTTACCTTATTAAAAAGATGGAAAAAGCTCAACTTGGAAAACATTCAGATAAATTCCATTTGCATGCCTATTTTAAATAATATTGTGATGTTAAGGTTTGTAATTACCGAAAAGAGAAAATTGATGGGTTGAAAGGGAACTAGGCTTGAGGTTTTCTCTTGTACGACTACCTTTAATAAACCAAACTACCCAAAATCACTATTGCATATTAGAACTTAAAGACCCTCATTTTGTTTTCGTTTATTCAATCTTGTGCTCGATTCAATAATTAATTGGAAACCAATTAAATTTATTTGGTAACCCAGGCCGAACTTGACAAAGAGAATCTAGGTTTGACTAGACTTGAGTATCGCATTGTTAAATTACTTAGCTCAACAGTTAAGTTAGTCTGTAATTAAGATGGACAACCACTGCCTTATGCAACAATTGTTAGGGCTGGAAACTAATACACCTTCGTTATCATTATTCTCATAGGCATACAAGTGTGAAGAATGAATTAAGGAAGACAGGCTCATAACAACTCAAAAAGGATACTTATCATTATAACTAGCACCCTAGGTTACCAACTCATTTCATTAGAGTATGGTTAAAAACACGCAATCAGTTGAATGAAGTATTGGGAAGTCATATATTAGGCTTCAAACTCAAGTGAATTCTATAAGCTGTTGTCTTTTTCAGTTAATCCAATCAGGCAGTAGTCAAGGAAACACTTGTATGCAAAAATCATACTTGTGTTAATTCTGGCAATTAACAAGTAATTAATCACAATTCCATAACTGTGAGCGTACAAGTCCAATGATACACAACCATGATTATTATTGATGCCACGTATCGGATTAAGTTGTAACTGATTTTCATTTCATATGCAGATTGGCAACATACCATGTACTCGGAGACAAACGAATTTATACAAATATGTACTTGCGGACAAGGGTGGTGCCTGACAACTTACACAAATAAGGCATAGACATGGAATCAATAACATTTTGTACAGCAATATTAATACCTATATCAATCTTCAACATCTCCTTCATTTTATCTGATGACGAAGGTATCCAGGCAAACTTGTTAGCACCTCGACTATTGTAGGTGCACCTCCTACCTCCCACCAAAACATGTACCGGGTAACTAGGTTGTCTTTAAATCCTTTACAATTATAGTTAAACATTGTACGTAATTTCAAGTAAGTGATATAGGACAGCCAAGTCAGTCTATGTCTTACCACCTAAAGTCAAATAACCAGGATCTACCCAACAATTTGACACTTTTAAGTCATAACAGAAAACAACCAAGAAATCCCATAAATATTTTTTGGCAAAAAAAGATAATAAAACCCCCAATATTTTGGAGACTGAAGTGAACAAGTGATAACATATCTCATTAAAAAAGTAAATGAAAAGGGCAAATAGTAGGTCAAACAAGCAAGCACTGACCAATTAGATAGATGATGGATTGACTAGGCATTGGCAGTCTTAGGGAAAAGGGGAATTGACTGCTGTCCTTTTTGCTGCTGACGGATCTTCTGCATTTGAAGCATCCGTTCCATGACAAGCTCATACTCGCACTTCTCGTACGAGTGACGCTCGTCCTCGCACTTCCAGGGTAAGTAGAACTCCGACTGACGGCACTTGTTAAGAGGGATCAACAGATGGGCGCACTGGTCCCTGTATGATAATGGTACTTTCGCTTCCACCATCTCTGCTTGCGTTGCTATCATCTTCTTCGATGATCCTGGCACCTCCATTTTCTCCCGATTGAATTCCCTCCGATTCACTTCTCTTTCTGTTCGCCTCTTTGTTCCGTTAGCTCTGTCGGGTTTGGGCTGTCGAAACTCGAAATGTCCGGATTTTCAGCGGGCAAATATCATTTTTAGCCCATGGATCTTTTTTATTTTTAGCCCGCATCAAAAACTATATACATTTTATAGCCGAAAAATATATAAAATTTATATATATAATATATATAAAATATTAAAAAGTCGGCTACTATTTTGGGAACGAATATACAGTATCATTTTTTAAATTATTATTTACATTAGGTGGCCTCAAAAGTGTGTGTGTATATATATATATATATAAAACTATTATTTTTACCATGGCTATATAGTATTATTTCCATTTCAGCGAAGGGCCTTCCAACAAGCCCTAAGTAGGAAAGACTACACAGTTGAGCACTTTCTAAATATTATTTTAAGACGATGATAGCACTTCTTTATATTACATAGATAGCACAATTTTTTATAATACTCACCCCGTCTTAAATTATGTATCGTAATTTCTAGAAATAGTCATCTCAAATTATTTGTTAATTTAGAAGTTCAACACAAAATTAATTATTTTTTTCTCGTTTGACCCTTATTAGATGAGGATTTATCGGAAACAATCTCTTTGCATGTCCCAAAAACCAAACAACCCATAAAAGAATAAATGATATGTGTCAAGTGGACCGGGTAGTTTTTAAACCAAGATCGCTGAAGGGAACGGGTTTGGTTTTTAGTTGTTAGGGCGTCGAGTGGACCAAATCAAGCAGATGGGCCTGCAAGTATGGCCCACCAAATTGACTGTTGACAGGCACTCCAGAATCGAACGGGACAAAACTCACTGATGAGCTAAACAGAATTTTAATATACCAAAATGCTATAAATGGTTAAATGCTCCCTCCCCCTCTCCCTCTCCCCCCCCCCCCCGCCCCCTCCAAAAAAAATTTAAAATTTATAAAATTATACTTTGACCATAATTTTTAATTACCCTTAATTCTTCTTCTTTTTCTTCAAATCAATCTTATTATCTACACACACATTTGCTCTTATGCCGGCATTTGGTATAATTATTCCATCTCTTAATCATTTAAATCCTCGTATTTAATTTTATTATGTCGGAGTTATAAAAAAAAATTAATTTGAGAATGCTCATATGTCACTGTGCGGCATTGCCCTTCTTCACTCACAAGATATTGCTGGATTGGGCTTTCGCCCATTGTCCAAGATTCCCCACTTAAGAAAATGGCTCATATATGCTACTCGTTAATGTTTTTCTTGAACATACTCTAGTTGTTACCATTTTGGGCCATATACGCCATGAAATTTCTGTTAAAGACTAAAGTTGAATTGTATAAAAGCTAGGGACTAAACCGTACTTCAGTAAACTTACAACTGAAATCAAGAAGTTAGTTATTAACTACCTTGTGTTAGTTACAGGGAAGAAAGAATCTGTAGAGCATATGTATCATGTATATATACTCATGATCTGCTCATTGTATGTGAATCAAGTCAATAAAATGAATGTAATACACTTTCTTTCTTCCTCTCTCAAGATCATCAAATCCCAATTATTTCTCGACTCCACTTTCTGCTTCTAACTCCTCCTCTTCTTCTTCTTCTTCTTCTTCTTCTTCTTCTTCTTCTTCTTCTTCTTCTTCTTCTATATTTTTCTGAGTTCTTAGTTCACAAAATCACAAATCAATTCATGGTATCAGAGCCGAAAAGTTTCAGAGCTTGAAGATCGATTCAATTACAAACAAAAAGAAAGATTCTTCAAATCAAAGAAACAATAATGAGTAATATTGCAGATCAAGAAACAATTGCTAATGTTGCTGTGTCTGGAGAAGGAAACAGTCAAGCTTCTATAGGAATCACCTATAGTCACCCTATGTTCCTTTATCTATCAGATGTTAGTGGCATATTGTCACGACCATAAACCCGGTCCCGGTCATGATGGAGCCTCTCGTGAAGACAAGGCCAGCCGACACTTTCCATTTCAGATTTTAACAGTTAAACAACAAGAAATAAGTTTAAAGCATAAATAATAACATCTCAAGATAGCAGATAATAGTAAAAGTTGTGGAATACAACCCAACACATGTGAGATACCGGGGTGTCGCTAGTCATGAGCATCTAAACAATCTGGAATACTCCAAATTAAACTACATAGTTTAATACAAAACTAAGAACATGAAGAAATAAGATAAGGAAGAGCTCTGGGCTGCGACCGCCGACAGCTTCCTAGAGACTCCTCGGATCCGCCTGAGCCGGAAAGATCAACACTCGAAAGTGGTACCAGCGACGCCTGAATCTGCTCATGGGTTGTAGGGAGTAAAGTGAGTACTCCAACTTAGTAAGTAATAATCATAAATGAAGACTGAAAGCAAGAAATCATGTAAGGCACAAAGCATTCTATAATGAAGTGGTAAAACCATTAAAACGGTAAATCAGTGAAAGATAGGTAAAAATCCTTTAACTCAAATTAAGTTTTCATGAAAAGGCCTTTTTAGGAATTAAGCAGGTAATTGACAAGCAATTAAGAAAAATAAACACATAAAGGTTCGTCCCTCGGGCACAATATCAATAAATCCGCCCATCGGGCAACATCTCAAAACAACACCAAACCCTCGTGCTCAATATCACATCATAATAGGTACCCGCTCTCACTGGAGGTGTGCAGACTCATGGAAGGGCCCCTTAAGGCCCAAGCGCAATATCAAGCCATCTCGTGGCGTACATCACTAGGCTCACGGCCTCATATCAATCAAGCAACCTCGTGGAGTACATATCTCAGGCCCTTGACCTCAAATCATAATCAGTGTTTCCTCACACATTGACCCTCGGCCTTACTCAGTCAAAAATCCTCACAAACCACTCGGGCAATAGTAAAACAGTGAATCTCAGCCCAACTATCATTTAAAAAATCATTTAAGTATTTAAAACAGAGTAAACATGATTGAGTATTAAAACAGTAGAAAATAATATGACTAAGTTCAAGTATAAGTCAAAGCTATGAGGAAATATCATTAAAATTCCTGAAGGTTTGAATCAGTTGGCACAAGGCCCAAATATGGCATTCAACACAAATTATGATGATAGCAAATAGATTTCAGATCAAATTCGCGGTAAAATAGTCAATCGGGATGGACTAAGTCACAATCCCTAATAGTTCACGACTCCACGCTCGTCATCAAGCATGTACATCACCTCAATATAGCACAACGATGCCCAATCCGGGGTTTCGAACCCTCAGAATATCATTTACAATTATTACTCGCCTCGAACCAATCAAATCTCTAGCCCGCGATGCCTTTGCCCCTCGAATCGGCCTCCACTCACGTCGAATCTATCAAAAATCAAAATCACTGCGTTAAAATATGCTAATGGAATGTAGCCCAAGCAAAATTAATCAAAATACGACACAAATCCCGAAATTACCAAAGACCGACCCCCGAGCCCACGTCTCTGAATTTGATAATTTATACATCAATAGATTCCTTTTTTCCCAACGACTTCATACATATCAAAAGTTCTGAAATACGACATCAAATGATCCTTCAAATCCTAAAGCAACTGTCTTCAATACCAAGCACTAGTTTCCCCAATTTTAACCCTTAATTTCCATAATTTCTAGCTCTAATACCTGAAATAATAGCATTTTAGGTCCAAATCCCTTACCTCATGAATTTCCCTTGAAATCCCTCTTCAAAATCGTACAAAAAGCTCCAAGGCCGAATTAAAAATGGTGAAATAGCCCAAAATTCGCGAAGGACACACAATTTATACCTTCAGCCCATGCCTTTTCGCATTTGCGCCCAATATTCCCCTCCTGCGATACCTCATGTGTGGCCAACTACCTGCTTCTGTGGTTTTTCACTTAACGGTTAAAATCGCATCTGCGATCCACCTTTCGCACCTGCGTATTCGCAGGTGTGATCCCTGCTTTCCAGGCATCTTTCCGCTTCTGCGACCTCCCATCTCGCACATGCGACATCGCACTTGTGGTCCCCTATATGCAGGTGCGAAAATACCAGAAGCAGTTAAAATCTACAGCTCACCAAAATCCAGACTTCTCCATCAACCATCTGAAATCACCTCGAGGCCCCCAGGACCTTAACCAAAAGCACCAGCATATCCCAAAACCTTATTCAAACTTATTCCAATCTTCAAAACACCTCAAACAACATTAAATCAACCAAAATACATCATATTCAAGCCAAACTTTCCAAAATCTTCCTAATTATTCTCTTGATAAAAACCCCAACCAAACTACATCCGAATGACTTGAAATTTTGCACACACATCCCAAATAACCCAATGGAACTACTGCAACTTTTGGAATTCCATTCCTATCCCTATATCAAAATCTTGCCTACCAATAGGAAATTGCCAAAATATCAACTTTACCAATTCAAGCCTAAATCCACTATGAACCTCCAAAACTCACTCTGATTATGCTTCTAAGTCACAAATCACCTTCTGAAGCTATCATATCCATTGGAACTCACATCTGATCCCTCTAACACATATGTCAATGTCCAGTTGACTTTGCCAACGTAACTCACTCCAAAGAGACTAAGTATATCAAACCTTACCAAAATCATTCTAAATTCACTCCGACTAACCTGATACCATAAAACACAGATAAACAAAGCACAAAGAGGCATAAATGAGAAAATGGAGCGGTAACTCATGAGATGACTGGCCGAGTAGTCACACATATAGATTATCACCTTTCAACTTATATGTATCAAAAACTACTCTATTTGGTTTCGATCAATGAGACTTTCTCTGTTACGAAGGAATAAATTAAGACTTGTGGATGGTTCCTATAAAAAGGAGGATTTTTCTGAAGCATTGAGGAATAATTGGGAAAGGGTTAATTCCATAGTTCTTTCTTGGATAATAAGTTTAGTATCAAAAGGACTTTTATGAGTTATTATGTATGCTACTAATGCTCAAGGTGTTTGGGAAGAATTGCATGAACGATTTAACAAAATTGATGGTTCAAGAACCTTTAATGTTCATAACGAGATTGCTAATTTATCTCAAGGAACTACTTTTGTGTCTAGCATTTCTCAAAATTAAAAGACTTATGGGAAGAATTTGAGGCATTAGTTCATGCTCCTAGCTGCAACTGTAAAAAATCCAAAGAGTTTAGACCACATCTGCAGAAATTTAAGTTGTTTCAATTCTTAATGGGGCTTAATGACTCATATGCTCAGGCTAGAAGCCTAATCTTGCTCGTGAGTCCAATGTCATTTGTAAATCAAGTCTACTCTATAGTTATAAGTGATGAAAGCCAAAAATAGTCAAAAATGTAACTAGCATTCTAGGTGCTAATCTTGAAGTAATGCAAAAAGGCTATGAAGCTGCTATGTTCACCAAAATAGTGGTGGAAATCAGAACCGCAAGTTAAAGAAGAACTATAATTTGCAGTGTGAAATACACAAACCTAAGGGGCATACCAAAGAAACCTGCTATATGGAGGTAGGATACCCTCATGAATTCAAGAGAAGGAAATTTGGCAATCTGCAACTTATAATGTACATATGGACAATTGTACCTCTCAAACTGGTCAGAGTGGTGGCTACAATGACTTTCCACAAGCTAGTTTTCCATCGACTAAACCAATAATGGATTACTCTGACATACAACATAAATCAGACACCCTTAATGGACAAAATGCCAACACTATCCCTACATTGCTTACCAAAGAGCAGTACAATCAGCTTCTACAAATGATAAACAAAGAAGAAGCAACATCAAATTACTCAGCTAATACAACAAGTAAGCATAATGAGTGCATTTCTACTAAGACTCTTCAGGATTGGATCATTGACATAGGTGCAACCAACCATATTTTAACGACTTGGCCGGTCGTTTAATGAGTTATAGACTTTTTCTCCCATTTTTGCTTCCTTATGTGTTCGTCAGGTGTATTTCATCATATCATGTTGGTTGATTTGGGTCCGTAGTGGTTTCAACATGGAATAAGGCACTTAGTCTCCTATTTAGAGGTTTAAATTGGAAAAGTCAACTGGATATTAACTTATGTGTAAATGATCTCGGATGTAATTTCTGATGTTTCATTTAGCTCTGTTATGTAATTTTGGATTTGGGAGCGCATCCGGAATGTATTTGGAGGTCCGTGGTAGAATTAGGCTTGAATTGGAGGAATTAAAAATTTGGAATTTTTCGATCGGTAGTGGAAAATTTGATATCGGGTTCGGAATAGAATTACAAAAGTTGGAGTAGGTTCATAGTGTCATTTTTTATGTGTGTGCAAAATTTCAGGTTATTCGGAGGTGATTTAGTGGGTTTTGGCATCATTTGCGAAATTCAGACGTTTAGAAGTTCTTAAGCATGAACCTGAGGATAATTTGGTGTTTTAATGTTGTTTTTAGCATTCCGGAGGTTCGACTAAATGTGTCTTGTTGGTATGTTTGATAGAGGCCCCGATGGCCTCGGGTTGATTTTGGATGGTTGGTGGATCAAGGATGTGATTTGAGAAAATGCTGAAAATTTCCTTCATCTGTCATAAACGCACATGCGGAGTGGGGACAGCAGGTGCGAGCCCGCAGAAGTAAAGAAAGTGATGAAAATTTGTTCAAGGATGAGAAGGCAGGAATCGCAGATGCGGTTAGCGGATCACACCTGCAAGACCGTAGGTGTGAGTAAAGGACTGCAGAAGCAGATGCGATCATAGACCGCAGATGCGGAAATGCCTGGGTAGAAGGTATAAATTGAATCCTTCGCAAAATTTGAGTTATTTTCCATCATTTTCATTTGAACTTGGAGCTTTTTGGAGAGTTTTGAAGAGGCAATCAAGGGGGGTTTTCACGAAGGTAAGCTACTTGAACTCAATACACGTTATTACAGTGATTTTTAGTTGCATAAGCATGTAATAAGACGAAACTAGAGATGAAATTGGATGTTTAGGGCTTGGAAATTAGAGAGTTTGATTTGGGAATTTGAAGGACCATTTGATGTTGGATTTTGATGAATTTGATATGTATAAACTCGTGAGTGAAAGGGGTTTCCAGTTTTGTAATTTTTGTCAGATTCCGAGACGTGGGCCAAGTTTGGGTGAATTTATAAACTTTGGTCTAAATTGATAGCTTTTCATAAGGAATTGGTCCCTTGGCCTATATTGATTATGTTGTGTTGCTTTTGGTTGGATTCAAGACATTTAGAGGCTGATTCCAAAGGCAAAGGTGTCGCAAAGTAGGTATTTGACTGGTGTGAGGTAAGTAATGACTGTAAATCTAGTCCTGAGGGTATGAAACCCCGGAGTTTACATCGTTTTTCTACCTTGAGGTGATGGGTGTGTGGGTGTGCACCGTTGAGGATTGTGACTTGGTCCGTTCCGTAGCAACTATTAATATGCGTATTTAACTAAAACTATATGATACTTATATGTTTTAGAAAGAATATATACAAATTGGGTTGAATGCCATATTTGGATCTCGTGCCAAAGTTGTTTAGACCCTTAAGGGCCTTTTCTTTTATCCTCTCACTATTTTGATTGAATTCTATACTCGGTCATACCATGTTTACTGATTTCATAACCCAGTCTTTATTACACCATTTTGATGCATATAAAATGTTATTTTGGGCTGAGCACCCTGGTTCTTTACTGATAGATTGAGTGGCTTTAGAGGTTTATGACTGAGTGAGGCCGAGGGCCTGTAATTGTGAGGATATTAGGAGTATAGAACATGAGTTGTCCATACAGTACGTGAGTTGTCCATGCAGATTCTTATATTGATACTATATCGTGTGATTTGTTCGTGCATATTATAGTATTTGGGCAGAAGGAGCCCCTCCGGAGTCTGCACACCCTCAGTGACACTACTACAGAAAAGACCTTTAGCGGCAATAAGGAAATTGTTGTTAATAAATTCTTTAAGCTGAAAAATTAACGGCAAATGACCATTAGCCAGTAAAAGATATCGTTTTACTGGCAATAAGAACTAAATTTCCACTAAAAATTACTAATTGAATTAATTTTTTATTGCTTTAATAAATATTCCTTCAGCACAAAAAGAAAATACAAATCCCTCCAAAAATTTTGGACGTGTTATGAAATATTAGATTATGGTGGATGTCCATAACTCCTATAACACCCACTACTTTTATCCATTATCTCCATAACTCCCACTACTCCAATACTTATGGTTGTAACTCCCACACCTCCATGATCTCCCCCATGATCTTCCTCCATGATCTCAAAAGCTTAATGACATATTTATGGAATTCTTTTAGTATACCTCTATGTAGTACTATAAATAGAGGATGAGAAATCATTTTGTAATACACTTGGATACATAGAAGAAATATATTCTCTTCTCTATTTTCTCTCTACTTTGTTGTCTATCTTTTTGTTTATTACTTTTAGCTAAATTTTGTAAAACGTTATCAGCACGAAGCTCTACTATCTCAAGAATCTCTTTGAGAAAATTAAGGTATTTTTTCTCCTCCTAATTTTGTTTTAATTATGTCTGACATTATGAAAAGAAAGTTTGTTGCCCTTGAAATTTTGGGCAAGAACTACATGACATGGGTGTTGGATGATGAAATCCATTTGGATGCAATGGGTCTTGGAGACGCCATTAAAGACAGAAATAATGCATCCACCCAAGACTGTGCTAAGGCCTTGATTTTCTTGCGCCATCACCTTGATGAAGGTTTGAAAATTGAATATCTCACAGTCAAAGATCCACTTATCATGGCCGTGGACGTGGACAAGGAAGAAATTTTCCTGGTGTTAGTCACCCCCCAAAGAGATATAACCACCAAAAGCGGAAATGGAATTTTGAGAATCCAAAGGCAAATAGTTCAGAAACTATATGTTATCGTTGCGGTGGAAAAGGGCACTGGGCAAAAACATTTGCCGTGTACCAAGACATTTGGTTGAGCTTTATCAAGCATCTCTTAAGAGTAAAGGCCCTGAAACCAATTTTGTCTCTGACAATAATTTTGACATCACCCACTTGGATGTGGCAGACTTCTTTGAGCGCCCTGAGGGGAAAATAGATCACTTGATCGGTGATGGATCCATGGTTAAAGAAGATTGAGCAGTTTGATATTTTTATTTTTTTACTTATTCGTAGTAGTTAATGAATAAACAATTATCATAGTTTACATATGTTATCTATTATTGTGATATGGTTCAAATTTTATATTTTCTGCTTTAAGCTTGTAAAGCTAAGTTTTGTATTTTTCAGTAAGTTAATCGATTAACATAACAGATAATCGATTAACCAATATATTCTATTAAACTGGACCTTTTCCGCAAGGCATGTTAGTCGACTATCCGATTTAGTTAATCGACTAACCTCAGCAGATTTTGAAAATATTGTTTAATTAATTAAGCAACGGATACAAGAGTATTAAAAGGAGAATAACTATGATAAAAGATATTTTTTCATAATGACCGCACTGAAACTATTATGTTGAATCATAGACTTAAATTTGTTTATTCTCATATCTATAAAAAAACTAATATTTTTCGTATATTTCTTTTGTATGTCAAACCATGGGAAGCAAATATGGATATCTCACAAAGCAAACTTGGATCAACGTCCAATTGTAAAAATATTTGTTTAATTGATTCATGTACCACACATACGATATTCAAAGAGAAGAAATATTTCTCTCATTTAAGTATGTGTAAGGCAGATGTTACTACAATTTCTGGTAGTAGTAAATTGATTGAAGGCTCCGGAAGAGCAACTATAACTCTGACTAAAGGAACAATATTTATCATAGAGAATGCAATGTTCTCTTCCAAGTCCAAGAGGAACTTGTTGAGTTTTAAAGATATCCGTCAAAATGGATATCATATTGAGACAATAGATGAGAATAATCTTGAATACCTCATCATTACAAAGAATGTCTCTGGCCAAAAGAAGGTTATTGAGAAGTTCCCATCTTTATCTTGTGGCCTATATTGGACAAAAATTAGTGCAATTAAGGCACATTTCACAGTAAACCAAAAGGTTACTGATTCCAATACTTTTGTACTTTGGCATGATCGATTGGGACATCCTGGATCAATTATGATGAGACGGATTATAGAAAACTCATATGGGCATCCATTAAAGAATTTAAAGATTCTTTTAAATAATGAATTTTCTTGCACTTCTTGTTGTCAAGGCAAGTTAATTATTAGACCATCACCAACAAAGGTTGAAACTAAGTCACCTACGTTTTTGGAACTTATACAAGGGGATATTTGTGGACCTATTCACCCACCTAGTGGGTCCTTTAGATATTTTATGGTCTTAATAGACGCATCCTCTAGATGGTCTCATGTGTGCCTATTGTCATCATGCAACCTTGCGTTGCAAAATTAATGGCACAAATAATTCGATTATGAGCACAATTTCCTGATAATCCAATTAAGTCTATTAGACTAGATAATGCTGCTGAGTTTTCTGTAGAAAATCATTCAATCTATGATATGTGCGCTTTGGTTGTATTAGCATGATTTTCAGGTATAGGTTTTGATGAATGACAAACAATGAAGTCAAGTGTCAAACAACGTTATTATATGACAAACAATCAAGATTGAATGCCGAGAAGCATATTGATGATGGAATTGCATAGACAAGCCAAAGATGAGCTCAAATGTTCAAGATCGAAGACCCAAGGCGTAGGTCGTTAGGTAGAACCAATGTAAGAGCAACGCTTAAGTTATCTCGTCTTTTGGCTCAACATAGGTCATCATAAATATGCATAAAATCATTTTATTAAATCATATTTATCATAAAAATATTTTATTAAATCATATTTATCATAAACATATTTTAAATACTTCAAACAAAATGATGTTAAAGTTCTCATTTTAACCAAAATGGTTTTTGAAGTAAGTTTTCAAATCTGGACTAGAATAATCGATTATACAATCTGCAAAATCGATTATGCTGTAGACCGTTGCCAGTGTTTGAACACTGGAACAGAATAATCGATTATGCAGAATCCAGTAATCGATTATTCAGCAGAAAATCAGCTTCTGATTTTTGAACGTTGGAAGAATAATCCATTATGCAAATCCAATAATCGATTATCCTTGCATAAAATCAGCATAATTGATTGTCAATTAAGCAACGGACTTGCACCCCCTAACCCCTATAAAAAGAGGTCTTTTGAGCTGATTTTAAACACACAACACCTCCCAATATTGATATACATATTGACATTATTTGAGCATCATTTTAGAGCTTTTGTTGAGCCATTTGAGAGACAACTTTGAGTTGTTCATAGAGCTAAATTTGTATCTCTTTATCTACTCTTTTGAGAGAGTTCTTGTTGTAAAAGAGAAAGGTGTTTGAGAAGAACATATCTTCTCATTGATTGTCGGGTTCGCTAAGTACCCTAAGTCTTAGTGTGTGAAGTCTTGTGGTGCGGTATCCACGAGCAAGGTGAAGTCTTGGGGTGCGGTATCCTCGAGCAAGTTGAAGTCTTGTAGAGTGTACATTTACGAGCAAGTGTAACGGTTTGTTAGGCACCCGAAAGCTTAACGGAGTTAGTGGAATCTCGAGAGAGTCTCTCGGGGACTGGACTAACCACAAGTTGTGGTGAACCAGGATAAATTCGGTGTGTTCTTTCCTTGCTATTTTTATTACCGAATTTATTTTATTCCTACAATTTTTAATTCCGCAATATTTTTCAATATTCTCGTGCCGCACTATTCACCCCCCTAGTGTCGGGCATAAAACCTAACAATTGGTATCAGAGCCTAACTCTCTGAAAGCCTTAACAGGTTGAGAGAACGATATATATTTTTTGTTGAGAATATTGAACGCAGGAATGATGAGCGAAGGACACTCTCCCTATAGGCCTCCACTACTTGACGGAAAAAATTACACATATTGGAAAGAGCGGATGAGAATCTTCATCCAATCAAACAACTTTTGATTATGGCAAATCATTAAGAACGGTGAACAAATGCCAACAAAGAAAGTTGGGGAAATCATGGTTCCAAAGGAGGAAAATGAATATGATGCCGAGGACATCAAGAAGGTTGAATGAAATGCAAAAGCCATCAACGTGCTATATTGTGCGGTGAACCCGGATGACTATCGGAAGATTTCTTACCACCAAGGAGATATGGGATAAACTCGAGATTACTTATGAAGGTACGCCTCAAGTCCGAGAATCTAAAGTTGATTTTCTAACACATGAATATGAACTTTTTAGAATGAGGGAGAACGAAAGCATCGATAGTATGTTCGAACGGTTCTCAATGATCATCAACGATCTCCATGCTCTCGGAAAAGTATATTCGAACAAAGATCTAGTTCAAAAAATCTTGCGGAGTCTCACTCCTGAATGGCGATCCAAAGTCAATGCCATCCAAGAGTCTATAGGAAACACGGACGTCACAATTGATGGATTACGAGGTAACCTCGGAACTTATGAAAGCACAATTCTTAATCCCTATCCTAGAAATAAAGTTCGAGTCTTGCCTTCAAAGCCTCATCTTCTAAAAGAGTAGAGGTAAGTAATTCGGAAAGCTATGATGATATTATTTCCAATGATATAATTGAAAAGTTTTATAAGTTTATGAAGAAGGAAATAAAGAAGGAAGAACCAAGTCCTTCATGCCAAAATTGTGGAAAACTTGGCCACACCAAATCACATTGTCCAAAACCCAAGGACAAGAAAAAGAAGAAACACCATAGGCGCGTGACATGGGATTCGGACAGCTCGGGCGATGAAACTGCCGCATTATGCCTCATGGTCAACGAAGAAGAAGAGGTAAGTATTTCTAACTCTTACTCGTTTGAAGAAATATAAAATGCCTATGATGATTTATATGGTGAATTTGTTAAAGCTTCCAAAACCATAAAAGAATTGAAGAAAACACTTTCTTTGCAAGAAAAAGATTTTGAGAAAACACTTTCTTTGCAAGAAAAAGATTTTGAAAAACAACTTTCTTTAAAAGAAAAAGATTTTGAAAAATTGACTTGTGACAATGAAAAACTAAAAGAAGAAAATGATCTTTTAGAAAATGACAATACTGTTCTTAAAAATAAAATCAAGGAGATGAATGAAGCCTCTTTAATTGTTCAAAGTTCAAATTGTTCTTCTTGTAGCTCTTTGAAAATAGAGAACATAGAACTTAGAAATACACTAGAAAAATGTAGTGTAAATGATTCTAAAACAAGTGAAGTAATTAAAAAGGATGATAGAAATGAGGTTAAACCACCTAGACACAATTCTAGAAATTTTATTAATGAGTCTAGAATGAATAATTTTAGATCACCTAGAAATGACTCTAGGAATTTCAACGCTTCTAGGAATAACAACTTTAGATCACCTAGAACGCATTTGGCTCAACCAAGACATATGCACAACCCGAACGTTATATGTCATTATTGTAATCGGGTAGGACACATTGCACCCGTATGTTTTGCTAAACATAGAGATTCATATTTTGATTATGATTATTATTTGCCTAACCCCCAAGGACCCAAAAGAAGTTGGGTACCGAAAATCTATTTTTAGGTACGTTTGCAGGTGTGCTTGAAGACTACAAAATCGTAGTAGATGCACCAAGCACGAAACCTTATTGCATCAAGGGGGAATTTCGGTTAGTTATCGTATGTTTGATAAAAACGTAATAGTTGATATGTGCTAACAATTGATATTAATTATTTTTATTGATTCATGTTTTGATAACTTTTATTTTGAACAACAAGTGGTATCAATTATTTTAAATGATTGATTCATGTTTTGATGAATATTTTTAGTTTAAATAACAGTTGGTATATTTGCGAAAAATGACCGTTATTATGGTTGGTATATTTTTACTAACTTTTGGTACTATTCTATGTCGATATGACTTTTTTTTAATCTAACAATTGGTATCATCAATGTATATTCCTCATTATACTTCCTACTTTATTCTTGACACTAATAGTTGGTATTCCCAAAAGGGGGAAGTGTCGAAAGGGGAAAAGCAGCCTTTGTATACTTCTTTTTGCTAATGCCAAAAGAGGGAAGAAATTAGGCGATATGCATCAAATAAGGGGGAATGAATTTACGTTATAGTATGCCTTATTTGAGGGGGAATCATCATTAAGGGGAATTGTTTGCATAAATTGTATGTTGAGGTATAACATGAATTTAGGGGGAATCCAATATGCATATCTCCTGTTGTTTGTCATTATCAAAAAGGGGGAAATTGTAGAAAATCATTCTATCTATGATATGTGCGCTTTGGTTGTATTAGCATGATTTTCAGGTATAGGTTTTGATGAATGACAAACAATGAAGTCAAGTGTCAAACAACGTTATTATATGACAAACAATCAAGATTGAATGCCAAGAAGCATATTGATGACGGAATTGCATAGACAAGCCAAAGACGAGCTCAAATGTTCAAGATCGAAGACCCAAGGCGTATGTCGTTAGGTAGAACCAATGTAAGAGCAACGCTTAAGTTATCTCGTCTTTTGGCTCAACATAGGTCATCATAAATATGCATAAAATCATTTTATTAAATCATATTTATCATAAACATATTTTATTAAATCATATTTATCATAAACATATTTTAAATACTTCAAACAAAATGATGTTAAAGTTCTCATTTTAACCAAAATGGTTTTTGAAGTAAGTTTTCAAATCTGGACTAGAATAATCGATTATACAATCTGCAAAATCGATTATGCTGTAGATCGTTACCAGTGTTTGAACACTGGAACAGAATAATCGATTATGCAGAATCCAGTAATCGATTATTCAGCAGAAAATCAGCTTCTGATTTTGAACGTTGGAAGAATAATCGATTATGCAAATCCAATAATCGATTATCCTTGCATAAAATCAGCATAATTGATTGTCAATTAAGCAACGGACTTGCACCCCCTAACCCCTATAAAAAGAGGTCTTTTGAGCTGATTTTAAACACACAACACCTCCCAATATTGATATACATATTGACATTATTTGAGCATCATTTTAGAGCTTTTGTTGAGCCATTTGAGAGACAACTTTGAGTTGTTCATAGAGCTAAATTTGTATCTCTTTATCTACTCTTTTGAGATAGTTCTTGTTGTAAAAGAGAAAGGTGTTTGAGAAGAACATATCTTCTCATTGGTTGTCGGGTTCGCTAAGTACCCTAAGTCTTAGTGTGTGAAGTCTTGTGGTGCGGTATCTACGAGCAAGGTGAAGTCTTGGGGTGCGGTATCCTCGAGCAAGTTGAATTCTTGTAGAGTGTACATCTACGAGCAAGTGTAACGGTTTGTTAGGCACCCGAAAGCTTAACGGAGTTAGTGGAATCTCGAGAGAGTCTCTCGGGGACTGGACTAACCACAAGTTGTGGTGAACCAGGATAAATTCGGTGTGTTCTTTCCTTGCTATTTTAATTGCAGAATTTATTTTATTCCTGCAATTTTAAATTCCGCAATATTTATCAATATTCTCGTGCCACACTATTCACCCCCCCTCTAGTGTCGAGCATAAAACCTAACATTTTCATCCCAAGCATTTAATGATTATTGCTTATCAATTGGGATAAAAGTGGAACATCCTATAGCTCATGTTCACACTCAAAATGGTCTTGCAGAATCTTTAATTAAACGTCTGCAGTTGATTGCAAGACCATTACTCATGAAAACGAGGCTGCCCACTTCGGTTTGGGGTCACGCCATTTTGCATGCAGTAATGCTAGTTCGTCTCAGACCGACGAATTATCACAAATATTCCCCGTTGCAATTAGTTTTGGGTCATGAACCTAATATATCCCATTTAAGAATTTTTGGATGCGCAGTATATGTGCCTGTAGCACCGCCATACCGCACCAAAATGGGTCCGCAAAGAAGGTTAGGAATATATGTTGGGTTTGAATCGCCCTCCATTATTCGCTACCTTGAAACATTGACAGGGGATTTGTTCACTGCACGATTTGCAGACTGTCGATTCGATGAGACACTTTTCCCAAAATTAGGGGGAGAAGTTGGTGAAACCAAACGGTAAATTTTGTGGAAAAATCCATCATTATCTCATCTTGATCCACATACCTCTATTTGTGAAAAAGAGGTGCAAAATATTATCCATTTGCAAAGAATAACAAATCAAATGCCTGACGCATTCACGGACTTGAAAAGGATAACAAAATCTCACATCCCCGCAGAGAATGTTCCAATCCGTATTGATGTCCCTATTGGACAATCTTCTAGTGTCATATCTAATGAGTCGAAAGCACGCCTAAAACGTGGCAGGCCACTAGGTTCCAAAGATCGAAATCCTAGAAAAAGGAAAGCAAATGATCAAAATGACACTACGAAAGAATCTCATGAGGAAATTCACGATTTAATAAATTCTGAGATTCATGAAGAATCCATTGAGCCCGAGACTCAGGAAAATAAGGAACTATCAATAAATACAATCGATATTGAGACAAATTTTAATCGAGTGGATATAGTGGTGGATTATGTCTTTGCATATAATGTTGCATCTAGCATTATGCAAGAAAGTGAGGATCTTGAACCTCAATCTGTTGGAGAATGTCGATAAAGACTTGATTGGCCAAAATGGCAAGAAGCAATCCAATCAGAATTGAATTCACTTGCAAAACGTGATGTTTTTGGGCCTATAGTTGAACACCTAATGGTGTTAAGCCTGTTGGCTATAGATGGGTCTTTGTACGCAAGAGAAATGAGAAAAACAAGGTACAAAGATATAAGGCACGCCTTGTTGCACAAGGATTTTCTCAAAGGCTTGGTGTCGATTATGAAGAGACATATTCACCCGTAATGGATGCTATAACTTTCCGTTATCTCATTAGTTTTGCTGTCCTTGAAAAGCTTGACATGCATTTAATGGATGTGGTTACTGCCTATCTTTATGGCTCACTTGATAATGAGATATACATGAAAATTCCCGATGGATTCAAAATGCCAAACACTCATAATTCAAAGTCCCGGGAAATGTTTTCAATCAAATTGCAAAGATTTTTGTATGGTCTAAAGCAATCAGGACGAATGTGGTATAATCGTCTTAGTGAGTATTTATTAAAGGAAGGCTATATAAATGATGCCATTTGCCCATGTGTTTTTATAAAGAAAACAACATCGGAATTTGTTGTACTTGCCGTATATGTCGACGACATAAACCTTATTGGAACTCCCATAGAACTCCAAAAGGCAATTGATTATTTAAAGAAGGAATTCGAGATGAAAGATCTCGGAAAGACAAAATTATGTCTTGGTTTGCAAATTGAATATTTGACAAACGGAATTTTTGTTCATCAATCTGCCTATATAGAAAAGGTATTGAAACAGTTTTACATGGATGGAGCATATCCTTTAAGTACTCCGATGGTTTTTCGATTACTTGATGTGAATAAGGATCCATTCCGACCGCAAGAAAAGAATGAAGAGCTACTTGGTCCTGAAGTACCATATCTTAGTGCAATTGGCGCACTAATGTATCTTGCAAATACTACAAGGCCTGACATAACTTTTTCAGTTAATGTCTTAGCAAGATATAGGTCTGCTCCCACAAGGAGACATTGGAATGGAATCAAACATATATTGCGGTATCTAAAAGGGACTACCGATATGGGCTTACTTTATAGCAATAATTGCAGTCCTGATCTTGTTGGTTATGCTGTTTATCTGTGGAGGCACTGCCATATCTTGGCGATCGACTAAGCAATCAATTGTGGCTACTTCATCTAATCATGCTGAGATAATCACTATTCATGAAGCAAGTCGAGAGTGTGTGTGGTTGAGGTCTATAATACATCATATTCGAGACAAATGTGGCTTGAAATGTGACAAACTACCCACGATTTTGTATGAAGACAATGCAGCATGCATAGCCCAACTGAAGGGAGGATTCATAAAAGGATATAGAACAAAGCATATTTCACCAAAGTTATTTTTCACTCATGATCTTCAAAAGAATGGTGATATCAATGTGCAACAGATTCGTTCAAGTGATAATATGGCTGATTTGTTCACAAAATCTCTACCAACGTCAACCTTCAAGAAGCTGGTACACAAGATTGGAATGCGAATGCTCAAGGATGTGAATTGATGCTCTTTTCAGGGGGAGTTAATGCGCGTTGCACTCTTTTTCCCTTACAAGGTTTTGTCCCACTGTGATTTCCTTGCAAGGTTTTTAACGAGGCAACAAAAATGCATTTTGTTAGATATGTGTACTCTTTTTCCTTTTCTAGAATTTTTTTTTCTCATTGGGTTTTATTTTAGTTAAGGTTTTAACGAGGCACATTATCTTTGGACATCCAAGGGGGAGTGTTATGAAATATTAGATTATGGTGGATGTCCATAACTCCTATAACACCCACTACTTTTATCCATTATCTCCATAACTCCCACTACTCCAATACTTATGGTTGTAACTCCCACACCTCCATGATATCCCCATGATCTTCCTCCATGATCTCAAAAGCTTAATGACATATTTATGAAATTCTTTTAGTATACCTCTATGTAGTACTATAAATAGAGGATGAGAAATCATTTTGTAATATACTTGGATACATAGAAGAAATATATTCTCTTCTCTATTTCTCTCTACTTTGTTGTCTATCTTTTTGTTTATTACTTTTAGCTAAGTTTTGTAACAGGACGAGAATATTCATTCCCTCCAAGTTTAAAAAAGTTTAGACGCCTGTGATGTGGACGAAGTTGGGGTTGGAATATTTGGCCTAGCATGCTCTAACGCCTGTTTATAAGCATTATAAACAGTTTGAGCATTCACTTTAATTGATGTTTGCGCATTAGATAGTGTAGCCATTTCTTCTTCATCAAGATCTAAAGCTTGATAAATACTAGAATACCAAAAGTGAGGTCCTCCTAATTTCATAGTAGGATTTAGCATAGCAGACACACCATATATAGGAGGGATTGGAAAAAAATATTTTTTAAACTTCTTTTTCATTTATGTTATTGCATATTCATAAATTTCCCCTCCCTCATTAAAATCAACAAATAAATTAGCAAGTGCGGCAATATATACTAAACAGTTAGAAATAGTTGGATAGTATTGGCCAGATAAAGCATTTGTAGCCACATGAAAATGTTCTAAAAAATCTAACAGAATTTTAACGTTAGTCCAATCTTGATTAGTTAACATGTCATTATCTTCCTCTCCACAATCCCGAGAATTATAAGTAGCGTTAATTGGGTTTCTATATTCGTACGCCACTACTAAATTTTCGTACATGTAGTTCCACCTAGTCGGGTAAGGTTTAGGTACCTTTCTTTCTCTAAGGCCATATTCGTCACATTTTTTAAAATATTCTCTAAGTCTACTTCTACGGTTTGAATAAAAAAGCCAATTAAGAGCGAATTTAACCTTTTCAATTTCTATGTTTAAAATTCTCATACCATCACCAACAATTAAATGATAAATATGACATATACATCTAACATGGAAAATATTTGTAAAAGTAGGATGAATTGTTCTAGTTAAAATACCTATTGCATTAGTGTTGCTACTAGCGTTATCCATGGAAATTGACATTATTTTATCACTAAAACAAAAATATCTACATACATCTGAAACAGTGCTATCAATAAACTTACCCGTGTGCCTTGAATTAATAATTCTATATGCAATAATGCGTTTTTGCATTGTCCAGTCTTCGTCTATCCAATGACTGGTTACGGTTAGATAATCACAATCATTTCCACTTCTACCAATATCAGTTGTAATAGACATACGATTACTTATATGGGTAAATAAATAACGCAAGTATTGTTCATATTCATGCTTGTATTTATAAATGTCGGCCTCCAGTATACCTATGCACAAGTAATTTCCCACAAGATTTACACTTAGCCTTATTTTGTTCTCTTAGTTGAATAAAAAATTGCCAAACTAATGAAGTTTCTGAACGTTTAGGAGGTTGTCTACTAAAAGTGGGAGTTTGTACGGGTGGGTGTTCCGGTCCATTAGTAGCAGGACTAGTAGGTGTATCATCTAAATCTACCGGAGCTTGGGTTTCGTCATCATCATCATCATCCTCATTTCCCTCTAATATTGGTGCATTAGGATAAAGCGTATTCAGAATATCATCATCTATTCTATCACCGACTGCTACATCATGTAGAAAATCAACATCGCTAAATTGAAAACACGGGTGATTACTATCAAGTATTCCGAAGTTTTCATTAGTATTTCTAGGTTGACTACTAGTTTCAACTTGTTTATCTTTTCTAGGTCGGGGAGCCGGGGGAGGGGTAGTATTTTGGCGACTACTTTCACCGGTTTTATTTTTTCCTTTTTCGAACATATTTTTCAATGAAAATGCCATATTAATTATAATTAAGCAAAATAACAACACACAAAAATATTCTAATCACGTAAGAGTTGAAACGAGTTTACCGGATTGACGAACAACTTCTTGAAAATTAAAAATCGTTGAAATCGAACACTTGAAAACTTCAATTCAACAACTTCACAATGTTTCACGAAATTGCAACAATAAATTAAGCACTTGCACTAGAAAAATTGAAAGAGAGCTTGAGAGAGATTGAGATATATTGATGAATTTGTGAATTAAAATGAAAGAATGAGGGGGTATTTATAGTTGATAAATGGGAAATTGTGTAATTATATAAAGTTTGGGGTTAAATTAAAGTTTGGGGATTTAAATGGCTATTTTTGAAAATTCCAAACGGCTAATTTTGAAAAAGAGCCGTTTGAAATTTAAAAAAAAAATTTTTTTTTTAAAAATCCGGACCGTTGGGAACCGGTTGGAACCGGATGGAACCGGTCCGGTTCCATACGCCGGTTCCATCCGGGTCTAAACAGTTCCGCAACGGTCCGAATTTTAAAATTTTTTTTTTTTTAATTTCAAACGAACCGGAACCGTTTGGAACCGGTTGGAACCGCCTGAACCGGTCCGGTTCCGGTTCCGGTTCCGGCGGTTCCGGTTCCGCGGTTCTAGCGGGTGGAACCGCTCCATCACGATTCCGGGGAACCGCCAGACCCGGAACCAGAACCGCCGGAACCGCCAGAACCGCGGTTCCGATTCCGGTTCCGATTCCGAACCGGGCCACTTCCAGCCTTAGCCACAATCCGCATCATTTTTTTGCAGGTAAGTTCTCTTGTTAACTTCTCTCCCCTGTTATTTTCTATTATTCCCCTGTTAAATCTGTTGCATGAAATCCTTTTGAATTGCTTGAAATCTGTTGTTTGAAATCTCTTCTTCCCCTGTTAAATCTATAGCTTGAAATCGTTTTGGATTGCTTGAAATCTGGTGCAGGCGATCTTTCGACAGTTTTTCAAGAATCCGGTGATTCTCTCTAGTAGGTACATTTTTTTCTTCAAAATCGTGAATTTATTAACCCCTTTGAAATCCTAGTAGCTGCTTCGATTTAATTCCCAAATTTTGAACCCTAAATAGCTATAATTAAAATTTATCATTAAGAGCAAGTTGCTTAATGTATTCTTAATTGATTGGACTAATTTAAATTTTATGTCTGCTATGAGTTTAACAAGCATTTCTGATTTTGAAGTCAATGACTTTGTGGTATGAGAAGTATTTTAACTAGGGCTGCTGTGTCGTTCACTGTTATTTTTCTTCTGACAATTTTACTTCTTTTGCATACTTTATCAGTGATTTTCTTTGGTCTCGTAATGATTATTCCAATCCATTTCTTATTATTTTGAACTTTTTATTTGAAGACTGTTGTGATTAGACAAGAGGGGCTGCTCTGATGGTAAGCAACCCCCACTTCCAACTGAGAGGTTGTGAGTTCAAGTCTCCCCAAGAGCAAGGTGGGAAGTTCTTGGAGGGAAGGATGCCGGGGCTCTATGGAAACAGCCTCTCTACCCAAGGGTAGGGGTAAGGTCTGCGTACACACTACCCTCCCCAGACCCCACTACGTGGGATTATACTGGGTGGTTGTTGTTGTTGTTGTTGTGATTATCAAGTTTAGTTGCAGGTATGTGGAATGTCTCTCAAGGTTCATGATATGATTACTTAGTTACTGATTATTTTCATATTTGCTGAAATTGACTTGTTAATTTATCTGTTATACATGTTATGGTGCACAATGTAGCAGCCTGTCAAGGAAAAGTTTTATGTGCTAGATTAAAAAATAACGGGCAGCCTGGTGCACTAAGCTCCCATTATGTGCGGGGTACGGGGAAAGGTTGGACCACAAGGGTCTATTGTACGCAACCTTACCATGCATAGCTGCAAGAAGCCGTTTCCATAGTTCAAACCCGTGACTTTCTGGTCACTTCACAACAACTTTACCAAGCCCCCTTCTTTTATGTGCTAGATTGAGGTAGTTTATTTCTTGGGCAATACGTTAAGGTGATAGTATGCTCTCATATCTCAGAATAGTCAATGCTATAGCTGGCTTCCCTTTCTTATTAAATATATGTATATGTAAAAATTTTGATGAGCCTGATAGCAGTATCTGCAGTAGATGAGCCTGGGGCATCTTCTGCATCCGTGTTCCTCGTAGTAGTATCTGCAGTACATGAGCCTGACGAAAGCATCAGCTGCCCAGTCCATTCCTTACATGTTTGATCAAGTGGTTGAGGAACGGATGTACCAACAGTATCAATTTCTTGTTCTTCATATTTGTGAGCCTTTTGAAGTGTTCTGCATGTTCCCACATCAACCAAGCTGCCTATAATTTAGCAAGTTCTAAAGCATTTAAAATCCCTGGCATCCCCGTTCAGTTTGTCAACCTTGCTCGTCTCCTCAGCAAAAGCCAAAATTTCAGCAGGCATTACACGATTGGTAGCAACAATTCTCTTAATCAAAGTTTCTTCCTGTTGCATATGATCATTCGGCCTATTCGCAGCCTCACCATCGCAATCAACTACTTGTGTATTAGTCACAACATGATCACTTTTTGAACCTGTAGCATCTACAGTTTGCCCAGCTCTTTTAGAATTCAAATAGGCCCTGGCATCTCCTTTTAGCTTCTCTAGATTAGCTGTATAACTATGCTATTCTTCCGAAAAAGAAGCACACAGAGGAATGCATTATGCTGCAACTGAAATCAGGCTAAAGGTCAACAACCCTAATGCAGTTAACTAATCCAGTAAACTTAGCTTGTAAAGCTTTCTTGATAAGTCAGTCGGAAAGCTTGTAGCAAAGTGATATGGGTACTATCTTGTGCTTAATCCAAATAAGTTTTCATCGAAATAGCATTTCGGAACTGTTTCTGCTCATTCACTCATGAGGGTATCAAGATCTAGGATTGGTGTGCTAATGCGATTGCTTACCATGTGCTCCAGATCCATAAGCTTATCAATTCTCCAAATTACGATGAAAACAGAATCCCCTCATAATTCCATTTTATGAGCTGTCCTAACTCATTCTTCTCTTTCTCGTTGCTTCTCATTTATTATCTTTCATTGTGAGAATCTTTTCCTATATATTAGTGCATATCTTTTCTCAAGTTGCTTTGTCTTGTCAAGAAAATGGTTCTGCTTGTTATATAAAAAAATTTCACGTGTTAGTCTCTGATATAATGTATCCATCTGAATAATTTTCTCTGGCATTTAGGTGTTTGAGTCATCTTCCTGCAGCATTTGGAATGAATCCAGCCCATTTTGATGTAGCATTGGCAAGAAAGCAGCCTGCCAGTGGACCAACTTCTGGAGACTGGCTGGTTCTTCAATTGCAAGAATTCGTTTCACTTGCTTATCAAGTGCTAAAATTTGAAATCGACACCTTATTGCACTAAAGCTATTAAAATCAGCTTTAGTGTTCGAAATAAATTAATTGTTTCTCATCACTTCTTACAGATAGGCAGAATTCAGTTTGAAAACATGCGGCCAGTTGGTGTGACCCTACTGAGTACTATTATTGACAAGGTACTGCTTCAATTTTCATTCAACTTTTCGGTTGTACTTAATCACTTATGGTCATTCAAATGGTATACCATTAGGCATTATCTTTTAGACATCAGCCCATACTTTGACGTCTAATTTGATGATTTGTAAGTCCATATTAGATATTAGACTGCATTCAAGGTGCAGTTGGTCTGCCTTTGCATTTGATTTAGCTGCTACAACTTGATTTTTACTATTTCAAGATATTAACTTTCCTCTTATTAGACAAAATACACTTAAGGAAATCCTGCTTTAGAGGAATAATGCATTCATGATAATCACCTGTTATAACAATGTCATCAACCTAAATAACTAAGAGTATGCATTTGCCATTGTGAGAATGTTAAAACCCACAAAGTGAACTGTTCTTCTGTACATGATGTTATGCGAAAGGACTAATGCATATTATTCTTTGCACATTGATTCTTTGCAAATTTTTACATCTTTGGTTATTGCTGCTCATTTTAGTCCCACGTATAATGAGGTAGAGCAACTATTAGTGCTTTTCATGCAGATTTGTTGAGCTGGTATTGAGCTGGTATTCCAGGTAGATATTGAGCTGGTATTCCAGGTAGAAGTTTCATCTGGTCCACTTTTGGTTATTCTTTTGAAATGTTTACTCAAATATTGCACTCCGGTTTCAGTTCCTTGCAGCTATGTAAGCCCCCGCTTTGAGGTCTCTTACCAATAGGAAACTGTGCTAAATAAAACACGGGAGAAAGAGCTTTTGGGAATACATGGCCTTTATGCCTTACGCTTTTCCTTTTTCTTTTCTGTACAAGTCAAAATGCATCTCATTAATTACTTACCAAGATAGGGTGATATGAATGCACACATAGGGTGCGTGCTTAAAACACTCATCCCTCCAGATAGTCCAATTCTCTATACAAAAAGGAATTCTCTCCTTGCACCAGAAGTATAAGCAAAACAAGAACCTCCGTAGTCTTCATATCATTCTCACTATAATAGAATAATCTCCTTTTTCTTCCGATCCAAGATAGCACCAAGAATGCTCAAAAGGCTGATTTGATATGTTTGCTTGTATGATATGCATTTACAGATATACTAAAATACTTTATAGATGAGACTATACATACTTTTGCGACATTAATGAAGCAGATTCTTGCAATTTTACTTGTATCCCTTTCTGTTTATGGACTTTTAGTTTCATAACCTCGCAAACTATTATCGGCTTTGTTGTTTGGCAACATTTACTTCCTATTGACATAGTTATTTTATAATTTCATGTTATACAGTCTGACGTTTGATAATTTAGCGGGTGGAAGATTTCAATATGACGAAGAGTTTCAGAGATTATTTGAAGATTGTTATTTGTTAAGATTAGTTATATAGTGACATTAGCTATTTACTTCAAACAATATAAGTTCTTTTTAAAGGTTTTGTGATATTAATATTTTGGATTATTAGTGCTTCCTTTTGTTCGTTAAGATTTAACGAGATATACTATAGTTTTTTGAATTAATATCAGTATGTTTTTTTATTTGAATTATTTTTTGGTTGAATGTAATAGCTATTTTTAATGGTGGCTAAACTTACTGTTATAGCTTGTAAATTTTAGTGCTAATTTAGCAGGATTAAGACGTTTATACAGGGATATTGTAACCATTATATTGCTATTAAAGATGATTTTTAGCGGCAATTTAATTGACTTTACTATCCATTAAAATGGACGCTAAAGAGCATACTAATATGTTTTTAGAAGAGATATTGTTTTCAATTTAATTGTCAGAAAATAATTACCGCTAAAGGTATGGACTTTTAGCGACAATATTTTGAATTTAGCGGCTATAAAAATGGACGTTAAAGGAGCATTATTAGTCATTTTTAGAATAGATTTAGCACCCATAATAATTGCCACAAACAATTGCCGTTAAAGCAGGTGCGTTTTAGTAGCAATAAATCATACCATTTACCAGCTTTTGGTAGAAATGCCGCTAAAGGTTTTACCGACCCTAGCATCACCGGCTAAAGATCAGTTGCCGGTAAATGCTATAGCAGCAATTGTTATTGCCGTCAATGCTATTTTTTATTGCCACTAAAGGTCCTTTTCGTAGTAGTGTGACCGTAGGTACCCTGAGAGAGTGATATAAAATATGCCCGAGGGGCCGTATACGAGTGGCTGTGAAGTTTGCTCGAGGGGCTGATTCATGATTTTCATCACTTTTACTTTCATTTGCAATGAGTCTTTGTTGAAACTATTGAAAAATATCTTTAAATGATTTTACCGAAAATTGGATTTTAAACGAGATAATTTGACTCATATACTGATTTGAAAGCATGTTGTACTTATGAGATTTCATGATGTGGACTTTATGTGTTTCCTACCTCTAAGTCATTATTTACTTTTATTACTTACTGAGTTCGCATACTCACATTGCTCCCCGCACGTTGTATGCAGATTTAAGGTTGTTAACGTACTAGAGAGCGTTGATTTCATCCGTCGCGGATCTGTTAGAGTCAGCAAGGTAGCTGCATAGTGATCGCAGCCTTGCTCTTCTCCCTCCTATCTTTCTTTAGATATTATTAGTTATTTTCCAGACTGTATTAGTCTTAGTTTTATCAGATAGTCATTTAGTAGATGCTCATAACTTGTGACACCTCGATGCCAGGCTTTTCATTCCAGACTTTGTTATTTAGATTTTTCTTATGAAATTTATTAATTAAATAGCTTGAAGAAATCTTTATTTTAAAATCGGGTTGTTTTGATAAAAGAGTCGGCTTGCCTGGTTCCACGTTAGGCGTCATCACGACATGGGAGATTGGGCCGTGACACGTATGGTGTCAAGCTTGAGCTGCTTGAATAGTGATACTATAATTAGGTCTGGAATACCAAAAAAAGTATTGCTACCTAACGGTGATGTGTCTCTATATACCAAAAAAGTGTTCCTATCTAATGTTGACGTGTCTCTAGTCACACATGTAGGAACAAGTAGTCTGTTTAACAAGGATACTATCACAAATGTTTTTCATCTAAAGTTAATTGATAAATGTGCAAAAATATTCCTTTTACGTTAATTGATAAAGCTTTGTGAACTATTTTGCATCTGATAGCTTTTGATTCCGGGCATAAACACTTCCGGAATCTACCCTTTACTATGAGAGTTTCATAAGAGAGGGCCCTTATATTTACGGTTCTCTTGAAGAGGGTGTCACTTGTTCATTACTGCATAATCATTTGAAGTTTTTGTTAACTCTCAAATGATAAAATAAATTGACTTATCAATCGGACAAGAAATAAGATAAGAATAAAAGAACTTTTATTTATTCCTTCTATCTTTAAAAGTACACTTACATAAACATTCATCCGCTTAAATAAATAAAGATTCCAATACTGTGGCTAACTTGTACAACTTGTTTCTTCGGAGCTGATCATGCAGTCCTCGGTCCCGATAAGATATTGATCTCTAGAACACTTGGTGCCATAATATTTATTATTCTCCCCCTCAGTGTATCAATCCTAAGTATGATGATTCAAATGCTGGAAGTACTTCATTCATCGAAGGCTTTTCCCTTCTTTATACTTTATACTGTTGCCTCATCGGAGGAGATGACTTGTGAATGGTTAAATAATCTGTTTGAGTTTTAGGAGGAGATATTTGTCATTGAATCAAAGATTATTCAACCATCTACAAGTTGTTTGCGATACGAGCTCACAATCGTCGATCCCATTTATAGGGAGGAACTCTTAGTGCCTTGATATGAAGGTATTACCTCCGTAGTATGCTTTACATTGCTGTCTCATTAAAAACCTTGCTAGAAAACCCAATTAGGACAAGAATCGGGCGAAGGAAAAAGTGTGCAACATATACTTTCAGTACCAGCAAGGACTTCAACAATAAATAATAATATATTTTAGGGTGAGTCACGTTCCAGTTGCTCGGCCAATTTGACTTCATCCTGATTTTCCAGTTCATATGAGCCTTTACCGGCTATAGGTGAGACTTGGTAAGGTACTTCCCGTGTTGATCCTAGCTTCTCGACATTGATTAATCGAGGGTTTTAGGTAAATGACTCATTGTTTTCTCGAGAAAACCTCAAGGTCGTCTCCCCCACTTCCCTATATCAAAGCTTCTGAGCCGTATTCAAGTGAAAAGGGAGTTGCATCAGTGCTCGACTTCACCGTGGTTGGATATGCCCATAAAACACCCGGTAGCTAATCCGACCATTTGTCCTTAGCATCTTCTAACTTCTTTTTTAAGGTTTTGAATAATTACCTTGTTGGTTGACTCTGCCTCTCTTTTAGCACTCGGGTGGTACAATGAAGAGGTAATTTGCTTGATTTTTAAATCTTCCAAGAATTTTGTGACTTTTGAACCTACGAACTGCGGCCCGTTGTCACAAGAAATCTCCTTTGGTATTTCAAATTGGCAGATTATCTGGTCCTATATGAAGTCAACCACCTCGTATTCTTTGATCTTTTGGTAAGGACCTGCTTCAACCCATTTAGTAAAATAATTAGTTAAAAAATAAAAGGAACCTTACCTTTCTGGGGCCCGGTGGTAAAGGAACAACTATGTCCATCCCCCATTTCATGAATGACCACGGGGACACCACTGAATACAAAAGTTCTACTGCTGATGCACTAATGTGCATGATATTGACATTTATTGCACTTTTGAATGAATGTTTTTGTGTCTTGTTCCATCCGAGGACAATAATAACCAACCCTAATTAACTTGAGAACTAACAAGTCTGTATCAGAGTGGTTTCCTCAGACTCCTTCGTGGACTTCTCTCATCACATACTCCGCCTCCGAAGCACCTAGACATCGAGCTAGTGGTCCTTGGAACGATCTCATGAATAATTGTTAATCAATAAGATAGTAGCAAGCTACTTTGGTCCATCGTGCCTGGGAGGCTTTTAGGTCTTCGGGTAATCTACCATATATAAGATATTTAATGAACTCGTTCCTCCCATCCCAAATTAAGTTGGTTGAATTTATCTCGCTGTGACCGTCCACATCCAACGCCGAATGAAGCAATTGGACGCCTGTACTGGAATCAGACCCTTTCATCTCTTTTGATGACCCCAAATTAGCCAATACATCTGCTTCCACATTTTCTCCTTCAGAATGTGTACGATTGACCATTCTCTGAATCGTGCAAGTAACATTTAAAACTGTTGCATGCTTTCCCCGCCATGTCGAAAATCCCATACACTTGGTTTACCACCAGCTGGGAGTCGCATTTTATCTGGATGACCTCCTAACCTAGTCCCCGAGCTAAGTCAAGTACTGCAACTAAAGCCTCATACTCGTCTTTATTTTTAGTTAATGGTACAGTTCTAATGGCATGCTTTAGGGTCTTCTCCAATGGCGTGATTAGAACTAACCTGAGACCGGTTGGAGCCTCTATTCATAAACAAGCTCCAAACTCCCATTGTCATTCCCGACATCAGTGCTGCTTCCTTAGCAGCCAAGGCATTAACCCTGGACCGAAGCCAACTGCGAAACATGCCAAAACTTGTGATTTGATTGCAGTCCTAGGTCTGTACTCAATGTAGAACTCGCTTACTTCGATTGCCCCTTCAGATAAATGGACTGACAACTCAGTCTTATGAAGGATATTCCTCAAGGGAAAGGTTGTTACAATGGCTATTGGCTAACACTGAAAAGAAGGTCTAAGTTTTCGGGAGGCAACTACGAGAGCTAAGGTCATCTTTTTAAGGTGTGGATATTGATTTTCCGCTCTTGATAATATTTTACTAACGTAATAAATAGAAAACTATGTACCTTCTTCTTCTCGAACCAAAACGCTACTTATCGCTACTTCCGATACCACCCAATAAATTAGTAAAAGTTCATCTTCCCTCAGTATTTACAATGATAGAGGACTAAATAGGTACCGTTTTAGGTCCTTCAGTGCATGCTGGCATTTCGGAGTCACACAGAGTCATTTTTTTCAAGAGTGAGAAAACAACGTGGAATTTTTTGAGGACCTCGATATGAATCTACTGAGAGATGCCAACCTACCGTTCAGCCTCTGTACTTCTTTCACAATTATTGACTGGTATGGTATGTCCTCGATGACTTTGGTTTTGTCAGGATTTACCTAGATACCTCTTTGCAAGACTAAAAAACCCAAGAATTTACTATAGCCAACCCTGAAGGCACATTTCTCGGGGTTGAGTTTCTTGTTATTCTTCTGCAAGATGTCGAAAGTTTCTTGGAGATGTATCAGATGATCTCTTGCATTTAAAGACTTAAATAACATGCCATCAATGTGTACTTCTATCATTTTACCTATCTGATTCTCAAATATCTTGTTAACGAGCCTCTGATAAGTGGCTCCGACAATTTTAAGCCTAAAAGGCATAATATTATAACAATATGTACCGAAGTTCGTGATGAAAGAAGATTCTTCTTGATCTTCCAGGTTCATCCTTGTCTGATTTTACCCAGAATAAGCATAAAAAACTCACCAACCCATGCCCGCATATAGCATTGATCATTTGATCAATGTTTGGCAATGGGAAAGGGGCACGTCTTATTCAAATCCTTACAGTCTACACACATCCTAAATTTGTTATTCTTTTAGGAACTCCTTTTACGTTAGCTAGCCAATCCAGATATTTTACCTCTCAAATTGAAGTGATATTGACTAATTGAGTTACCTCTTTTTTTAAAAACCTATTTCTGATGCTATTGGACGCTTCTTTTGCCTTACTAGTGGGAAGTTTGGATCCAGACTTAGTTTGTGGACTGCTACCTAAAAATATACATGTCATATCCGAGTGCGACCATACAAAGTAGTCAACATTAGCTTTAAGAAAATTTATAAAGTCTAACCTGAGTTTGGGATTTAACCCCATTCCTAAATGATATTTTCTTTCCAAAAATTCCTCGTACAGGGCCACTTTATCGAGCTCTAAAGTGGTTGACTTGGTTGCATCCGTTTCTTCTAGTACCTAGAAAGACCTCGGAAGCTGATAGGATTCCGATGACTCCTCGCTTTTATCATATTCAATTGAAAAGGGAGAAGGAATTGATTCCTGTTATTGCTATTTGTCGGTTTCTTTTCCTTTATTGCTAGAAATAGTCACCGCGTTCATCTCCCTTGCCGCCGGTTGATATCCTCTTATCAGTTTGATCCCTTCAAGTGTCAGAAACTTCAATAACTGATGATACGTCGGAGGCACCATCTTCATCTCGTGTATCCACGTCCTTCCGAGGATTACATTGTAACCCATGTCTCCATCTACCACTTCGAACATGATGGTCTTTGTAATACCTTCAACGTGGGTAGGTAGCATAATCTCTCCTAGGGTTGTCACGCTTGTAAGATTGAAGCCATTTAAAAGCTTTGTAGTTAGAATGATGTTCCTGGTTACTTTTGCTTGCTCCAGAACTCTCAATTGTATGATGTTAGCCGAAATTCCTTGATCAACCAAAACACGCTTAATTTTTAAAATATAAAACATTTATAGAGATTACCAAATAATCATTGTATGGCAATAGAAGTCTATCAGCATCCTCCTCCGTGAAGGTGATGTCATCTTATGAGACTTCCCGAACCCGTGCCATGAGTAGCTGATATCTTCATTTTCTTTGGTGCCAAAAATATTACCCTATTGATTTCATTCCCTTCGAAGATCATGTTGATTGTTATTCGAGGTGATCTTGCTTCTGGTTTCGATGGCTCTGTATCATCCAGATTCTAACCGAATCATGAATTATCACAGCTTCTCGGATTCATCCTGCAAAATTTTGAATATGTCCGCCTTTCTAGCTTGGACCGTTTTTGCTATGGTGTGAGCTTTGATGAACGAATTTGCAAGCATTTCAAAAAATTGATTGAATGCTCGGTCAAAAGGGAATACCATATCAGGGTCCCCTTCGTGAGGGTTTCACCAAACTTCTTCAACAGAACCTACTTGATCTCATGTTGAGCCTAGTCATTTTCTTTCATTGCCATGGTATAAGTCGTGATGTACTCATGCGGATCTGAAGTCCCATCATACTTTGATATGTTCGACATATTTAATCTCTTTGGGATTAACTCTGGTGTCGCACTTGGTTTAAACAGTTGTGTGTACTTTTTTTAAATTTGGACCCTTAAACACCGGTGACACACTCGAAATTTGATCCATCCGAGCATGAAACTCCTTCGCATTCTGATCCATTCATTCACTCATCTCTCTTGTGAATATCAAGAGCTCAGTTTTAAAAGGATCATTCAAGTTATTGTCGACGCCCCCTTTTTCTAAGAGTCGAAATTGGGTCCACGACATTTGGGAGGACAACTATATTCCCTTGCAAGAATTCAGTTTTGAATTGGAGAGTCTCCACCTAATGATTATAGTAGATTAGGACACTTTAAGAAGGGTTTGAGACGAAGAAACTAGAGTTTGGGTAAGGGCTAGAAATTATCTCAAGGGGAAGATGTTAGGTACCCCTCAAGATCCACTAGTGTGGTCCCGACCATATTACAATTGTGGCTTTACAAATAAACAATCAAGGCTCAAAAAAGGACATTGCAATTAAATTGAAACTTGTGAAAGTAAGTAGAAAGTGAAAAGTAGAAATTTGAAAGGTCTAAACAATTCTAAAGAAAGCAAACAAAGGAAAGGGGGACCTAGGTTTATGATTAATATGGATCATTTTAATGCAATATCCAACAATCATTCCTCAAAGAGGGGTCGCACGTTTAGCCCATCGATCATCATCTCCATATTCTACCATTCCCACATCGTAAAGGTTATTTAAACGTTGGATTGGTCACGAATGCTTATTGCATGCTATATGCGTCCCATCCTATAAGTCCTAGAGGGTATTTAGGACCACTATTCCTACAAGGTAAGGACTAGGCTGAACCCTTAAGTTTAAAGTACAAAATACTAGGCGCCTTTCATAACAAGTAGTACTATACATAAATGGAACATACAAAAAGGCCAATAAGAGGTGAACATGCATATTTATTCAGTTTTAAAAGAGATGATGCAGTTTAGCCCAAACTTCTGTTATTAAATTAAGCAACTGGTAAGGCGTTCAATAATTGCAAATCAGTTGAAATAAAAATTCTAAGTAACATGATATCTAATGCACATAAAGCTCCTAATACATGGTCTCCAAATGCAGTAGTAATTTTCCAAAACAGTTGTTTGTTGATTACTAACTGATTACAAAGTGAATATAATGATCTGAAAGTAAAGAGCCTAAACATGATATCTATATGCAAGATGCATGCCCTACATATGGTTTCTATTGCACAAACAGGTAAGTAAAGCCCTATAGACATGTTTTCTACCCGTTACCAAGCATGCATAATCCCACCCCATTTCACCATAGCCCCAATCAGTTGTTTATTAATTATTACAAACCATGATAGCTGAATTACATAATAAAAAAATAAAAAAAGAAGTTACTCTATATGGAGCCTTCAACCAGGCCCAATTCTTCCAGCCTCATTTTTTTCGAGTTTCACAGCCTTTGCCATGGATTGGGTGCGAAAAAGATCCTTAAGGGCCCATTGGGGTCCTTGCCCAATACCACTACTCAAACACTACCAAAATGTTGAGCAAGTGCAGTGTGGAATTACCAGCCTTATGCATCAAAGTTCAATGGGTACTCAAAGGCAGCCAAGGCAATGCTTACACGAAGGGGGTAGAACCTAAACTCTAGGAGTACTGAGAGTGTGACAGAGTTCTAAAGAAATTGAGTTGAAAAATAGTTTAGGAAAATGATCCATACAGAAACAGTTTTGAAAGAAAACAATGTGACAATTCTGACAATCTCAAAACCAAAATACCACATATAGTTCAGAGAAGTAAACACAAATAGGGAGAAACGGGAATGTGGACAAGTATTTCACATGTAAGAACACAGACAACATTTCAGGACTTAGACAGTCACACCAAATTTCAAACAAAAGGGGATCAGTGTTATATTCTGATAATGTATTAGGGGGCAGGGGAGCAAATCAGTAGGCATGCTAGATCAAGAGAAGGATGAACTAAAACAGGGGCATATTAGTTGCAATAAGAACAACATAACCATAAGTAAAAGCATAGAAGAAACAAAATAAAGTGCAATATGTATAAAAACATGTTGTTTTTGAAGCTGTATATCAAATAGAGGGCATACCAGTTGAGGATGAGATAATATAGAGCAGTACTGTGCAGGGAAGGAGAGCAGTAGTATGCAGAGAAGTGAGCAGTAGTATGCAGACTAAAGCAAGTAGAAATGTATAGAGCAGTAGAACAGTAGAGCAACCCAAAGTCACTCGGTCTTGACTTTTAGCCAACTAAGTAATCAGTAGAAAGTGAGAGAGGTTGTGCGAAAAAAAAGAGAGAACACTAAGTATGTTTTGTGTGTAAGAGAGAGTTCAGAACAATGAATTTTGTTCGTATGTCTATGCTAAAGAAAGGGCAAGGTACTTATAGTTCAGAAAATAAGTGAAAATAAGGTAATATGTATAAACTGATTAAAATTATAGAAAGAGTACCTATTAGAAACAATGAAAGACTCAGACTCCCTTTAATTAGGGAGTGATAGCTCAAACGATACAAATTGCTCAAAATAAGGAAAATAATGGTGTGCAAGACTGATATTCCATAATAGGAGCAGTAAAAGGTATGATGCATGTGATATGGACCATGTATAAAAAAAATTACAAGTAAGGAAAGTAAAAGAATAAAAATAAAAATATATTGCATATAAACAGACGGTTCACAGGCTGATTTTGAAAATAATTGGCTCAAGAAATCACGGGCAAGATGGAAAATCACATGGAGTCAGCATTAAGTAAGGGAAATATCTCACAAACAAATAAGCGATTCAAATGAGTGGAGAACCCCCAAAGAAATCATATACAAAGAAACAGCGATTCAAAGAGTTACACAGAATCGGCAGAACATTAGTAATTAGACCTATTTAAACATAAAAGGCACAAAACCAAGAACCTAAGTAAGAAATCACCGAATCACTGGAACGTCAGAACAAATTTAAAGCATAGAAATTGGGGAATAACCCAGAAGATCACATCAACAAGGAGAAATACAAACACAGACATATAGTACTAGAAAAAATTTGACGATATAGTGATTTCGAAAGAGGTTCAAAAACCCTAGTTTTGAAAAGAAGAACAAAACGCTGAAAACTTGAGCAATTTAAGAAATCAAGTAGAGAGTAGTGTAAACACAAAAGAATAAGTTTAAAATCATTTTTATAAGACAAAGATTAAGAGGTTTAGGTAGAAGTTAGAGTTTTGTAATAAATCAGCGAGAAGTAAGGAAGCTGGCTGTGAAACTCATTAATAATGATATTCGTAGCACCAACGGACCATAAGCCATCAGAGAAAGGTTGGAGACAAACCAAGCAAAGCCTCCTATAACCATCTTATATGGTAGAGGCTTCTAGAGTCTCGAAGCTAGAGGGAATCAACAAGATAAAGTTTCATGGTGGCTAATGGTCGAGAAAAGTGAGGATGGAGGTGGCTGGAGAGGCTGTGGCTTCATCGGAGACGAGAGGGAGAACCAGAAGGTTCTGGAGAGAAGTGAGAGAAAACATTAGTATAGAGAGAGAGACCATCTCTGAAGTGAGGGGTTTGGGGGGGGGATCGTTTAGGTTTTAATTTAGGAAAATAAATCTGGACTATGATCTTATTTGATCAATGGCTTAGATCAGATCAAGGTTGGACAGGGTATTCGAATTGGGTGTGGGTCAGGTGAATTAGGATATGGGTTGGGGGATTTGGGGTTGAAATTGGGGTTTAATTTGAGCTATGATTGTAATAAAATTTGGCTAGCATTTAAATAGCTGATTTCCCTTTTTTATTTTATACAAATAGTGAAAAAGATTTTTAACAGAAATTAAAAGAACTGAACCAACTAATAATACATACATATTAATTATAAAATACTGGGACTAATTTAAAATTATAAAATACTATTAATTCGAAAGATAAGCTATAATTGCAATTATATGTAATTTACTTTTAAAATGCTAAATAAATTTGTAAAAATATGCAAAAATTATATTAAATATATTTTTGTATAAATATGAGAATAAAATGAATTATTCACAAAAAATGATAACTTTTGAGAATAACTATTGAATTTGCAGTATTAAAATAGACAATAAATTGGTTTAAAAATCTTTAAAAATTTGAAAAAAATACCAAAACACTTGGGTATGCTCATATAAAAATATATACGTTATTTTGAAATTATTTTGGATATAAAAACATCTAGGAAAAATTGGGTATCAACAGCTGCCCCTCTTTACCCGGGAAGAATGAAAGAATTATCAGGTAAAGATAGGACGCCCACTTTTGATTGAAAGAGGTGATTTGCAAAGAATTTTGACTGAGCTTTGATTTCTGAGCTGCTTACATATCCCTGGTCTTACAGAAATCAGGTCATATGTAATTCAAGATCCATTGACGGATTATGCCAATGGAGATTTCAAAAGGCGAATGCGATGTTTACGTTGAGAAAAGCGATTGAAATTTGATAGGCTGCGGGAATCAGAGCGGGATTACTCCTGTTCAGATGGCCCCTGCTATCTGGTATACCTGCAAGTGAGCAATGTAGACATATATTATGCATAAATTTAAACGTGATGCAAGTTCCCATCGGACCATGAATGCTGTCTTCAGACGGGTAGGATGACGTCCTCAGACCATGACGTCCGGGGCCACGAAGCGTATAATAAAGGATTCGCAGGCTATGAAATGGTGTCCTCGGGCTATGACAATGATGCCTCCGAACCATGATGCCGTTGAATAATGATATGTAGAAGATAAAACGGGGTCCTCAGGCCATGGCATGGCATTCTCGGGCTATGAAAATGGTACCTCCAAATAATACCTTTGGACAATTTGGTGAACTTTCAGCCTATGAAATGCAGGAGGTGGTGATCTTTCAGCCGATGCAAGATGGAGATAGAGCTTAGTCTCGAAAGGCAGAAAGATAGCCTTATGTAATGCAGAGATATGGAGATAGAGCTTAGTCTCAAAAGGCAGAAAGGTAGCCTTATGCAAAATGCAAAGATATGGAAGATGGAGGTAGAGCTTAACCTTAGAAGGAAAAAAGGTAGTCTTATGCAAAATGCAAAGATATGGAAGATGGAGGTAGAGCTTAACCTCGGAAGGCAGAAAGGTAGCATTATGCAACAAAAAATGCAGATGGAGACAATGCTTAGTCTCAGAAGGCAGAAAGGTAGCCTTATGCAATGCAGGAATTAAAAGGCGAATAGTAATGAAATATCTTAGCTGGTAGATAATAGGTGATAACTGATTGCATCATTGTGGCTGCTGGGGTTGTTGTGTACGGATAGCAATCGTAAATAGGTGATGACTCTAAGAAGTTTCACCCTTGAGATTTCTTCGAAATTTTGAGGGTCCTCCTCAAAATTCTGCCCCAGTTTACTAGACTGGTGCTTCTGACGGCTGCGTGCAATGAATGGCTACGATCAACTTCAAAATTTTGAGGGTCCTCCTCATAATTCTACCCCAGTTTCCAATAGCGAGTGAAAATGTAAATTTTATTGAATTGCGACCAAACCCATAGGGCTGCCTATGTATCCCTTCTTAAATGGGAATCAGGTTGGGCGTAGTTCATATTACATCATTAAGGAATCATGAAACATTACACATAATAACGCTTGACTCAATCTGAATTGATTGGTTTTGGCCAGACTTCTCCATCCATTTCTGCAAGTATGAGGGCTCTTCCAGCTAGGACCCGATGAACCATGTACGGACCTTGCCAGTTGGGAGAGAATTTCCCTTTGGCTTCATCTTGACGCGGAAAAATTTTCTTCAATACCAGCTGCCCCGGTATAAACTTCCTTGGCTTGACTCTTTTGTTAAAAGCTCTGGACGTTCTGTTCTGATACAATTGAGCATGGAAAACTGCATTCATTCTTTTCTCATCTATAAGAGCCAACTACTCGTATCAACTCTTTACCCATTCTGCATCATCTAACTCCACTTCTTGTATGCTTTGCAAGAAGGGAATTTCTATCTCGGCGGGAATGACAACCTCTGTACCGTAAACCAACATACATAGAGTTACCCCGGTTAATATGCGGACTGTGCTACGGTATCCCAATAAGGAAAATGACAACTTCTCATGCCACTGCTTGAGATTTTCTATCATTTTCCTCAGTATCTTATCTTTTTGGCCGCTTCTACAGCTCCATTCATCTGGGGCCTATAGGTTGTAGAATTCTTGTGTTTTATCTTGAACGTTTCACACCTTGCTTTCATCATATCACTGTTGAGATTGGACCCATTGTTGGTAATGATTGACTCGGGGATACCGAACCGACAAACAATATAGCCGCGGATGAAATCTGCCAAACTTTCTTGGTTACTGCTTTATATGATGCTGCTTCGACCCATTTGGTGAAATAATCAATTGCCACTAGAATGAACCTATGTCCGTTTGATGTGGCAGGCTCGATTGGTCCAATAACACCCATTCCCCAAGCAGCAAATGGACAAGGAGAGCTTGTTGAAGTAAGCTCATTTGGAGGCACCTTTACCATATCTGCATGTATCTGACAATGATTGCATTTGAAAACATACTAGATGCAATCCATTTCCATAGTCATCCAAAAATAACCTGCTCGGAGTATCTTCTTTACTAAGACAAAACCATTCATATATGGACTGCATGTCCCTGCATGCACTTCCTATAACAACCCGGATGCTTCATTTGCTTCGACATACGTTAGTACTCCCAAATCGGGAGTCCTCCTATATAGGATTCCCCCAGTGTGAAAGAAGTTGTTAGACAACTGCCGAAGGGTGCGTTTCTGAGTATTGTTGGCAAGTTCTGGGTATTCACCTGTTGTCAAGTACTCCTTGATGACATGGAACCATGGTTTTCCATCTGCTTCTTCCTCGACATGAGCACAGTAAGATGGATGATCATAAATCTTTACTGGGATGGGATCAATAAAATTATTGTTTGGATGTTGGATCATGGATGATAGAGTAGTCAATGCATCAACGAACTCATTCTGCACTCTGGGGACGTGTTGAAATTATGTCCCTGTGAACCTTTTCTTCAACTCATGTACATGATACAGGTAGGGCAGTATCTTAGAGTTCTTGGTTGCCCATTCTTCTCAGACCTATTATATGAGCAAGTCTGAATCCCCGATCATTAGCAACTCCTGAATGTTCATGTCAATGACCATCTTGAGCCCCAAGATGCAAGCTTTGTATTCGGCCATATTGTTAGTGCATGGGAACCTAAATTTGGCGGATACCGGGTAATGCTGGCCGATTTCTGATACTAGGACTGCTCCTTTGCCAACTCCCTTGAAATTTGTGGCTCCATCGAAAAACATTCTCCAACCATCAAAGGATTTTGCAATATCCTCTCCTATGAAAGACACTTCTTCATCGAGAAAATACGTCTTTAAAGGCTGGTATTCTCTGCTCACGGGATTCTCGGTGAGATGATCTGCCAAGGCTTGTCCTTTGATTGCCTTCTGAGTCACTTAAACAATGTCGAATTCACTTAGCAGGATTTGCCACTTGGCGAGCTTGCCAATTGGCATGGGTTTCTGGAAGATATACTTCAATGGATCCATTCTGGATATGAGATAAGTAGTGTAGGCATAGAAATAATGCCTCAATTTCTGAGCTACCCAAGTCAGAGCACAACAGGTGCGCTCTAATAGAGAATACCGGGCCTCGTACGGGGTGAACTTCTTGTTGAGATAGTAGATGGCTTGCTCATTTCTCCCCGTTTTGTCGTGTTGTCCCAGAACACAACCGAATGCTCTATCTAATAATTCAAGGTAGAGAAATAGAGGTCTACCTTGTTTGGGCAGAACCAAGAGAGGCGGTGTCGACAAGTACTCCTTCATTCTATAAAATATTTTCTGACAATCATCGGTCCATTTGGTAGCATCGTCTTTCTTCAACATTTGAAAGACGGGTTCACAAATAACAGTGGACTGAGCTATGAAGCGACTGATATAGTTGAGTCTCCCTAGGAAACTCATCATGTTCTTCTTGTTCTTTGGCGGTGGCAGTTCTTGAATGGCCTTAACATTTTATGGATCCAATTCTATTCCTCGGTGACTCACAATGAACTCCAGTAATTTTTCGGCAGGAACCCCGAATGCGCACTTGGCGGGATTCAATTTCAGATTGTACATTCTCAGTCTATTGAAGAATTTCCTCAGATCTTTCATGTGGTCAATGGCTTTCTTCTATTTGATGATGACATCATCTAGGTGCACTTCAATCTCCTTATGTATCATATCATGGAAAATGGTAGTCACGGCCCTCATATAGGTAACCCCTACATTTTTTAACCCAAATGACATCATCTTGTAACGATACATCCCCCACGGCATGATGAATGATGTTTTCTCTACGTCTTCCTTATCCATCCATATATGATGATACCCAGCAAAACAATCAACAAACGACTGCAGCTCATGCTTGGTGTAGTTGTCAATAATAATATGTATGTTTGGTAAGTGGAATTCATCTTTCGGACTGGCATGGTTAAGATCCCGGTAGTCGACACAGACCCTAACCTTCCCATCTTTCTTTGGCACTAGTACAATGTTGGCTAACCATGTCGGGCACTTTACCACCCTGAGAACCTTAGCTTTGACTTGCTTGGTGACTTCTTCCTTGATTTTCAACTCATGTCAGACTTGAACTTTCTGAGTTTCTGCTTTACAGTCGGACATGTTGGATCTATTGGAAGTTTGTGAGCTACAACGGATGTACTGAGACCAGTCATATCATCATACGACCAGGTGAATATGTCCTCATACTCCTTTAGGAACCCCGTGTACTCTTCCTTTTCTGATGGTGATAGGTGAACACTGATGTGCGTTTCTTTGACATTCTTTGCCTCCCCCAAGTTGACGACTCAGTTTCGTCCAAGTTAGACTTAGGAATATTTTCTAAATCCTAAACTTCTTTAACGACCTCTTCTGGTATATCTTCCTTTTCTGAATATATGTATGTTTGTTGCATTGTCTCATTGCAAGTCACAATCGTTGATTCATCATGAAGATAAGTAATAGAAACAATGTGTTAATAAAGTAAATGATAGAGAAAAAAAGATAATAAGAGCGAGATATATAAGAAACTGAAATGCTTTGATTAAATTTCATAATTGTTTTGAACGTCAGAGCTCTTTTCAAATTTAAAAAAAATACAGAAAGTAAATCAACTAGTAAAAAGTAAAATGTAATGCATGGTGCTTTGTTTAGCCTTGCTACCCCGAAGCTTTCCATGCCCTGGTGGTTCTGATGGACCAATTGCTGAGGCGTTCTCCTTGGTTCACAACTTGTATAGAAGGGGCTTCCTCCATTTTCTCCTCGAAAATAACACATCAGTCCATATCCTCTTCCTCTAGAAATAGATTCTTCATTGTTGTCAATGCTTCATCTTCTTCTTACCCATATATGGTATCTTCTGGTTGGAAAGTCTGCTCCAGATGAGGTATAATATGCTCCAGCGGGTAGTAGGGACCGGGCCATGGTGGCGACCAGTGGTTGAACTCCTTTCAAGTGTATTCAAGCCCCAAATCGAAAGTGGTACCATGTTTCTTCAGCTTGATTGGTTTGGCAATTCCTTGGAGGTTTTTGCCAAGTCCTTTTCTAGGCTCATATCGACACCAATTCAGGACAATCTCAATCTTGTCATCCCACCATTAATATTTGTCCACAACGTTGACCCGCTCGATCTAATGATAGGTTTCTCTGCCTATTCTCCTTCTTTCTCCTATCATCGGGATAGTCTGGTTATTGTATATTGGGTTGCTACCATCGCCATTAATAATCACCCCTTGGTGATTCCATTCGAACTTCACCGTCTGGTGCAGGGCTGATGCTACAGCTCCAGTGGCATAGATCTATGGTCATCCCAATAGCAAGTTATAGGATGCTAGGACATCTATTAATTAAAAGTCAACGTCGAACCAAGTTGGTCCCATTTGCAGGCATAAACTAATTTTCCCAATACTGGATCTTTGGGACCTATCGAAGGCTTTGACATTGATGGCCCCATCTTTGATCTTATGCATGATCTTTTCCAATGTTCTGATGGTTATCAATGGACATATGTTGAGGCTAGATCCTCCGTCGATCAGGACTCTAGTAATGAAATAATCCTTGCATTGCACGGTGATGTAAAATGCCTTGTTGTGACCCAGCCCTTCCGGTGGAAGCTCATCTTCGTGAAAGGTGATTTTGTGGCTCTCCAGTACTTGTCCTACCATGTTTGCCATTTCTTCTCCAGTTATGTTGCCGGGCACATATGCCTCACTCAGTATCTTCATCAAGGCATTCTTGTGTGCGTCAGAGCTTTGCAGAAGAGCTAGGATGGAAATCTGTACCGATGTTTTATTTAGTTATTTAACGACTGAGTACTCTTTTGCAGTATCTTCCTCCAAAGATCATCAAGCCCAGTTTCAGTAGGCCATCCAGATGCTTGCTTAGTGGACTCAGCTAGGTGTTCTGGAGTGTAGACTCTGCCGGTTCTGGTCATACTTTGCGCATCAATTGCTTCTCCAAACTTGGTTTTCCTTTTCCTTCTTGCTTCGGCTATGTAATCCCATGGTATGTCATTTGAGTGGAATGGTATTATGTCTGACATTGCTACCGAAATAGGCACACTTGGGGGTAACACAACAACTTCAAATGGTACATGTGCTTTCGGCATACCAAACTCAACCTCAATTGTTCCGGGCGCCTTTATAGGGGAAGGTGCTTCAAACTCGAGTGGTATAGAAATGTTTACTTCATCGCCCCCGGAGGGCTGGTTCTAGACAACAATCGGGTAGCTTAAGCGGGATAGTTTGGATTATTATTGGGATGAGCTATATTTGTTCAAGATTTACACCGATGGTGTGATTCGTCGATGTATCCCAAAGGAAGAACAGTTGAGTATTTTGGAGGCTTGTCATTCCTCTCCCTTTGGTGGCTATCATGGCGGAGTGAGGACAACCTCTAAGATGCTTAGTTGCAGCTTCTATTGGCCCTCATTGTTTAAAGATGCCGGTGATTTTGCTAGGAGATGTGATGAATGCCAACAAGCCGGTGGGATTTCTAAAAAGGATGAGATGTCTCTCAACACAATTCTAGAGATGGACATTTTTTATGTTTGGGGTATCGAATTTAGGGGTCCTTTCGTGAGCTCTTGTGGGAACATGTATATTTTGGTGGTGGTGAATTATGTTTCAAAGTGGTTTGAAGCTGTGGCTTTTCCCAATAATGAGCGTCGAAGTGTGGTGGCATTTCTGAAAAAGTGTATCTTCACAAGGTTTGGCACCCCCATGCTATTATTAGTGATGGGGGATTTCATTTTTGCAACAAGGCATTTGATTCATTGCTTTCCAAGTATGGAGTAAATCATAAAGTGACCACCCCCTGTCATCCTCGAACTAGTGGTCAGGTGGAAGTTTTCAGCCAAGAGATTAAGAGTATTGTGAGCACGTGATTTTTGCCCTACATGAAAATAACTCCTAAAAATAGTCCAAATAACTTTTGTTAATTTTAGGAGTTTTTCTTTGTTTATTTGCATTTCATGCATTTTTAGCATTTTACAATCATAGAAAAACCATAAAAAGTATCACATTTTAGTTTAATGTCATCTTAGGTTCAATTTGAATTTAGGATTTAATTACATAGAGTTCATTATGTTATTAATCAAAAATCACAAAAAATGGTCATGTTTACATAGTTATTAATTAGCTTAATTATACAATTTGAATTGATTTATGAATTTAATTTAGGTTTTAATTAATTAAAGAAAGAAAATAAAATTGAAAAAAAGCTGGTTTTAATTTGAATTGGGCCAAATCACTTTAAAAGCCCAAATTGTTTTCCTTACCCAACCCAAACCGATCCGACTCGACCCGACCCAAAACCTAATAAAAAAATCTAGACTCTAATATTGGAGGGGGAGCGCTGCTTGAGAAAACAAAAACAAAAGGGTCCCCGATGGTTCTGCTTCTTCTTCTCTAATTAAAAAACCTGACATCATCTTCATCAGGAGATCCAATAGAAGGCCTCTCTTCTTCTCTTGGACATTTGAAGACCTTAAGCTTCTTCTTCAAAAAAACAAAAACAAAAAAAAACCCAGCTACCTAAGACCCTAGACAACAGAAATGGTGTTATTTTGAACTTTGCTGGATCTCTTCATTGTAATTAGTAGTTAAGGTAATACTCCCTCCGTTTCAGTTTATGTGAACCTATTTTCTTTTTGGTCCGTTCCAAAAAGAATGAACCCTTTCTAAATTTGGTAACACTTTAGCTTAAAATTACTCTTTACCCTTAATGAGAAGCTTTTACAACCACACAAATACTCTGGTCTCCATTTAAACTTGTTTAGGAGCACAAATTCCAAAAGTCTTCATTTTTTTCTTAAACTCTGTGCCCAGTCAAACAGGTTCACATAAGAGTTCGTAGTCATGTAATTTCCGTTATTGATTTTATTAGTCCATGTTTCTATACCGGCACACACAGTCACACACACGCACAGAAACAAGAAAGGTTGGAGAACGAGAAGAGGAGAGAGATGGCAAAATTTGAGGTTCCGGTCGAAAATTCAGTTCTTAGACTTTGTCGTTCTTTCACATTGGATTTCAGAATCAATGGTTGTGTATTACTGGTTTCTTTCCACTGTTATATTGAAGAACTCTCTTATCGAAACTTTTGGTTTCAAGTTTGTTTGATTCGAAGTATCGCTGTCTACCAAGTGCCTTCGAAGTCCAGATTTCCATTGTTGCTTGCCATTGAAGCTTTTCGTGCATCAACAGTTGTGTTTCATTTTTTTCGCATATCACTTGACTGGAATTCAGCTTTAGATCTGATTGATTATGTCTCCGTTTGAGTTTTTTTTTTAAATAAATCAAAGTTGTTGGGTTCAGTCCGATCCAGCTTCAATCATCGTTGAAGGGTCGAGTTTGTATCGTTGAGGTTTCCGATCTGAGATTGGTGAGCTTATCGATCGTGGTTATGGCTTCAGGTTCATTAGTCCCGTTACTGTCCCTGTTTATTGTTCAAATCTCGTATTGAGATTTCTTACTTGTGGAATCAATTTCTAATCAATATAGTTAACAGAATGGCTTAGTCTATATGAACGTGTGCATGAGGATTGAAAAAATGAAATAAAATAAGAAATGGGAAGGAACGGGCAACTGATTTGCACAAATCGGATACTGGAATAACATTGAAGAAACACCAAGATTTTTGGTTTCTTTGATTCAATATCATTTCGAAAAAAAACGAAATCAAAACAGAAATGGAGTTGGAGTTTTAATATCGGGAGTTTATTGCTTGAGCTCGTTTAGTTTGAATCTGGGCTTGTTTGAGTTTTGCGGAGCTAATTCGAGTTTCATCCGTGGTTTGTTGCATCTCGAGTTCAAAGTAGTGAAACAATCAATTGTCCGGCTATATCGAGGTGCAACTCTTCAATCATCTACTTATTTTATTCTAGCTGAATGTTAATCGCTTGTTTGGTGGTTTGGTTCTGTGATTTGTTTGGCTATTGTCTCTATTTTTGAGTTTGGTCACGTGGTTACCTACTCGTATGCTTTTCGAATTGGTTATAGCTGAATATGATGTTGTCACAATATAAATATTGGGTTGCCATTCTTCAATTGAACCACCTAATTAGATTAAAGGAACCGGGGGTGCATTTCATGTGACCCGGCTCCAATTTCGAACAAGGTTAATAAAACGTGTCGTGAATCACGGGTGCATTTCATGTGACGTGGCTTGCGATATACATTATATAACCTTGAATTAATTTCTTAAATATATAAAAGCGATTTGAAAGTTTACAGCCCTCAAAATGTATTTCTCTTTTAAATTAGAATTAGAGGTGCGCCGTGCCGAACAAAAATGACAATTGCACTGCCCTCATTTGATTAATCTTGTTTTGTCCTTAGAATTCGAGGTGTGCCATTTAGTATATTCGATTGCCCTCGCAAATTGCAAACGCGTAGTCCTTTTAGGAGTGTATTTTAATAATTTACCTTCTTAAACTCGGGTGTACATTTCATGTAACCCAAATCAAATCCAAAAACGTTGAATAAAATGTGTTCAGGATTGTGGTGCATTTCATGTGACGCGAACCAATGACACGTTTTGAACGATGTCCAAATTTCTGAAAAAAAAATTGAATAAAAGCAGTTAAAGGCTAGAATTGGCACATAGGTTCTTCATGTAATTGTATGCATATAAATTTGGTTAGATTTTAAATTAACAATTATTCCAACCATATTAAATTCAAGACACTAGTCCAAACAAATATTGTGGCTAGTAATTTGGGTTTATTATTTAAATCCAAAATATAAGTGTTGAGCTAGTACATTTAATTTGACTACAAATTAAATGATAAGCCCAAGGTCCAAATAACTATTAGCCCATCTTATAGCCCAGGCACATGCCACGTGTCAAGTGATGTGGCAATTCAAGTCAAAAGAATGAGCCAATAAAATCAAGACACATCCCAAACGACGTGGAAATCCAAGACAAATAAATGAGCCAATGAAATTATGCCATGTGTCAAGTGATATGGCAATCCAAGATAAATAAATGAGCCAATTAAATCATGCCAAGTGTTTGGATGGTATTGGTAAGTTCAAACAGACCAATCAAATCGCAGAGCCACACCACTCCCTACAACTATAAATAGAGGTCTTCATAAAGCTAAAAGACACCAGAATTAAGAACAAGAAGCAAGCAGAGAGCTCGTGGATCAAACACCACAGATTTCTCTACAAGCTACAAGTTCAAGGACTCAAGCACTCAAACTACAAGTTCAAGTTCAACATCAAGAACGAAGCCAAATCAAATACCCAGGCGTTCAAGATCAAATTACTTGTTCATGATCAAACACAAATTCAAGTTCAAGGAGGAGATTCAAGACCAAACTTTACAAGCCCTTGAATCAAATAAAGTCAAGCTCAAGATACTTTACATTCTTGAAGAATCAAAGAATACTATAGAGATTGTAACACTTTCATTTATTGAAATCAAATACTATATTTGTTAAGCAATTTTTCCAGCCCTGATTATTTATTTTTCTCGATTAGAAAATTTGTTGTTTCAAATTTCTGGCACGCCCACTGGGACAAGCTCTACCTCTCATCTCTGCAAATTACCAAATTTCAAGAACACAGAAATGGCTCCTAAGAATATCAACTTCAAATCACTACTGCTAAGGCTACAGATTCCAAGTTTTCATCTGATGGGGAAAACTTGTTGGATGCTACTGTGGAAAGCGTAGGACCTATCACTAGGAACAAAGCAAACTTGCTGGGACAAAAAGCATTTCAAATGCTTTCTGCATCCGTTCCTATATTTGATCTTCAATCCTCAAAGGGGGAAAGATCCTTTCCAACTGAATTGGAAGAAGGGGCGAACAATTGCTGAAATTGTTGAAAAGACATTTGCTCTACTTGGCCCTTCTAAGTCTAAGAACATCATCACACAGGGTGATGACGATGTCCTGATCACTAAATCTGCACCAAGTACTCCACGTGAGTTGTTCCACTCAAAGTATGGTGTAAGAGAAAATTCTTGCTTTTGCTCCACCATCCACGACGGTTATCCACGCAATGGTGACTAATACCTCAACTGCTGAAGAACAACTTGCAAATTTAACAAAGGTAATTGAAGGGTTAACGAAGCATATACAAGATCAAGATAATCAGATTGTCAAGCTGACATATAAAGTTGAAAGCATGATGGAGGGAGATTCAAGTCATGCACCTGGAAAACTCCTAATGATGCAAGATAAGGGAGACTCATCTGCAAGATAGACAACGACTCCTAAAGAATTTTAGATTTCATCTGACAGGGTTATTCCCATTGACCAATTGAAAGACTTTATTATGTGAACCATCAAAGATAAGTACGATGTTGCTGCCAAGTCTTCTCTCGCATATGCTAAGCCATACACTGCGAGAATTGATAGTTTGAAGATGCCTACAGGTTATCAAACCCCAAAGTTTCAACAATTTGATGGTAAAGGAAATCCAAAACAACACATTGCACACTTCGTTGAAACTTGTAATAACACTGGAACCTATTGAGATTATCTTGTCAAGTAGTTTGTCCGTTCCTTAAAAGGAAATGCTTTTGATGTTAGGATTTATGCCCGTCACTAGAGGGAGGGGGGGTGAATAGTGCGGCACGAGAATATTGATAAATATTGCGGAATTAAAATTGCAGGAATAAAATAAATTCGGTAATTAAAATAGTAAGGAAAGAACACATCGAATTTATCCTGGTTCACCACAACTTGTGGTTAGTCCAGTCCCCGGGAGACTCTCTCGAGATTCCACTAACTCCGTTAAGCTTACGGGTGCCTAACAAACCGTTACACTTGCTCGTAGATGTACACTCTACAAGACTTCAACTTGCTCGAGGATACTGCACCTCAAGACTTCACCTTGCTCGTGGATACCACACCACAAGGCTTCACACACTAAGATTGAGGGTACTTAGCAAACCCGACAATCAATGAGAAGATATGGTCTTCTCAAACACCTTTCTCTTTTACAACAGGAACTCTCTCAAAAGAGTAGATAAAGAGATACAATATTAGCTCTATGAACAACTCAAAGTTGTCTCTCAAATGGCTCAACAAAAGCTCTATAATGATGCACAAATGATATCAATATGTATATGAATAATGAGAGGTGTTGTGTGTTACAATTCAGCTCAAAAGACCTCTATTTATAGGTGGTAGAAGTAGTATGTCCGTTGCTTAATTGGCAATAAATTATGCTGATTTTATGCCAAGATAATCGATTATCAGATTTGGATAATCGATTATCAGCTTACCATTACAAAATCGGAAGCTGATTTTATGCAGAATAATCGATTACTGGATTTTGCATAATCAATTATTTTGATACAGTGTTCAAACACTGGCAACGGATACAAGATAATCGATTATGCATTTCTGATAATCGATTATTTTGCTGTTTTGTAAATTCCGATTTACACTGTCTTAACATAATCGATTATCACAATAAACATAATCGATTATTTCTGTCCAGCTTTGAAAGACATGTTTAAAATTCATTTGGCTAAAATGAAAATGTTTGAAATCATTTTGTTTGAAGTATTTGAAATATGATTTGATAAAATGATTTTATGCATATTTATGATGACCTATGTTGAGCCAAAAGACGAGATAACTTTAAACGTTGCTCTTACATTTGTTCTACCTAACGACCTACGCCTTGGGTCTTCGGTCTTGAACTTTTGAGCTCGTCTTTGGCTTGTCTATGCAATTCCGTCATCAATATGTTTCTCGGCATTCAATCTTGATTGTTTGTCATATAATAACTTTGTTCGACACTTGACTTCATTGTTTGTCATTCATCGACTTTGTTGTTTGTCACTTGACTTCATTGTTTGTCATTCATCAAAACCTATACCTGAAAATCATGCTAATAGAACCAAAGCACACATATCATAGATAGAATGATTTTCTACAATTTCCCCCTTTTTGATAATGACAAACAACAGGAGATATGCATATTGGATTCCCCCTAAATTCATGCTATATCTCAACATACAATTCATGCAAACAATTCCCCTTAATGATAATTCCCCCTCAAATAAGGCATACTATAACGTAGATACCTTCCCCCTTATTTGATGCATATCGCCTAAACTCTTCCCCTTTTGGCATTAGCAAAAAGAGAGTATACAAAGGCTATTATCCCCTTTCGACACTTCCCCCTTTTGGGTATATCAATTGTTAGTGTCAAATATAAGATAGGAAATACAATGAGGAATATACATTGACAAAAAATCATACCAACATGAAATAATACCAAATGTTAGTAAAAATATAACAACCATATCAAAGGTTATTTTTAGCAAATATACCAACTGTTATTCAAACTAGAGAGATATTCATCAAAACATCAATCATTATTTTTAACAAAAATAATTGATACCAATTGTTATTCAAGATAAAAGTTATCAAAATGTGAATCAACAAGAATAATTAATGCCAATTGTTAACAAAGATATCTTAATCGTTAACACATATCAACTATTACGTTTTTATCAAAAATGTGATAACTAACCGAAGTTCCCCCTCGATGCAATAAGGTTTCGTGCTTGGTGAATCTACTACGATATTGTAGTCTTCAAGCAAACCTGCAAACGTACCTAAAAATAGGTTTTCGGTACGCAGGCACTTTTGGGTCCTTGGGGGTTAGGCAAATAATAATCATAGTCAAAAGATAAATCTCTATGTTTTGCAAAACATACGGGTGCTATGTGTCCTACCCGGTTGCAATAATGACATATAACATTCGGGTTGTGCATATGTCTTGGTTGAGCCAAAAACGTTCTAGGTGATCTAAAGTCATTATTCCTAGACGTATTGCGATTCCTAGAGTTATTTCTAGGTGGTCTAAAATGATTCATTTTAGACTTATTACCAAAATTCCTAGAGTTGTTTCTAGGTGGTCTAAAATGATTAATTTTAGACTCATTAGGGAAGTTCCTAGAATTATTTCTAGGTGGTCTAACTTCATTTCTATTATCCTTTTTACTTTCTTCAATTGTTTTAGGATTATCAACACTACGTTTTTCTAGTGTGTTCCTAAGTTCTATGTTCTCTATTTTCAAAGACTTACATGAAGAACAATTTGAACTTTGATCAATTGAAGAGGCTTCATTCATCTCCTTAATTTAATTTCTAAGATCAATATTGTCATTTTCCAAAAAATTATTTTTCTCTTCTAAAACTTTAATTTTAGCCTTGTCCTCTTTGGAGATTTTTGAAGACATTTTCAATTCATCATATAATTCTTGAAAAGCTTCTTGTAATTCTTCATAAGAATAAGAGTTAGAATTACTTACCTCTTCTTCCTCGTTGGCCATGAGGCATAGTGCGGCAGTTTCATCGCCCGAGCTGTCCGAATCCCATGTCACACGCCTTTGGTGTTTGTCCTTCTTCTTGTCCTTGGATTTTGGACAATGTGATTTGGTGTGGCCAAGTTTTCCACAATTTTGGCATGAAGGACTTGGTTCTTCCTTCTTTATTTCCTTCTTCATACACTTATAAAACTTTTCAATTATATCATTGGGAATAATATCATCATCGCTTTCCGAATCACTTACCTCTACTCTTTTAGAAGATGAGGCTTTGAAGGCAATATTCGAACTTTTACTTCTAAGATAGGGATTAAGAATTGTGCTTTCATAGGTTTCGAGGTTACCTCTTAGTCCATCAATTGTGACATCCGTGATTCCTATCGACTCTTGGATGGCATTGGCTTTGGAACGCCATTTGGGAGTGAGACTCCGTAGGATTTTTCGAACAAGATCTTTGTTCGTGTACACTTTCCCGAGAGCATGAAGATCGTTGATGATTTTTGAGAATCGTTCGAACATAATATCGATGGGTTTATTCTCCCTCATTCTAAAGAGTTCATATTCATGTGTTAGAAAATCAACTTTAGATTCTCGGACTTGAGACGTACCTTCATAAGTGATCTCGAGTTTATCCCACATCTCCTTGGCGGTTGTGCAACAAGAAATCTTCCGATAGTCATCCGGATTCACCGCAAAATATAATAAGTTGACGGCCTTTGCGTTATTTTCAACTTTCTTGATGTCCTCGGCATCATAGTCATCTTCCTCCTTTGGAACCGTGGTTTCCCCAACTTTCTTTGTCGGCATTTGTTCACCGTTCTTGATGATTTGCCACAAGCGAAAGTTATTTGATTGGATGAAGATTCTCATCCGCTTTTTCCAATATGTGTAATTTGTTCCGTCAAATAGTGGAGGCCTATAGGTGGAGTGTCCTTCGCTCATCATTCCTGCGTCCAATATTCTCAACAAAAAAAATATATATCGGTCTCTCAACTGGTTAAGGCTTTCAGAGAGTTAGGCTCTGATACCAATTGTTAGGATTTATGTCCGTCACTAGAGGGGGGGGGGTGAATAGTGCGGCACGAGAATATTGATAAATATTGCGGAATTAAAATTGCAGGAATAAAATAAATTCAGTAATTAAAATAGTAAGGAAAGAACACACCGAATTTATCCTGGTTCACCACAACTTGTGGTTAGTCCAGTCCCCGAGAGACTCTCTTGAGATTCCACTAACTCCGTTAAGCTTACGGGTGCCTAACAAACCGTTACACTTGCTCGTAGATGTACACTCTACAAGACTTCAACTTGCTCGAGGATACCACACCTCAAGACTTCACCTTGCTCGTGGATACCGCACCACAAGACTTCACACACTAAGATTGACGGTACTTAGCAAACCCGACAATCAATGAGAAGATATGGTCTTCTCAAGCACCCTTCTCTTTTACAACGGGAACTCTCTCAAAAGAGTAGATAAAGAGATACAATATTAGCTCTGTGAACAACTCAATGTTGTCTCTCAAATGGCTCAACAAAAGCTCTATAATGATGCACAAATGATATCAATATGTATATGAATAATGAGAGGTGTTGTGTGTTACAATTCAGCTCAAAAGACCTCTATTTATAGGTGGTAGAAGTAGTATGTCCGTTGCTTAATTGGCAATCAATTATGCTGATTTTATGCCAAGATAATCGATTATCAGATTTGGATAATCGATTATCAGCTTACCGTTACAAAATCGGAAGCTGATTTTATGCAGAATAATCGATTACTGGATTTTGCACAATCGATTATTTTGATACAGTGTTCAAAAACTGGCAACGGATACAAGATAATCGATTATGCATTTCTGATAATCGATTATTTTGCTGTTTTGTAAATTCCGGTTTACACTGTCTTAACATAATCGATTATCACAATAAGCATAATCGATTATTTCTGTCCAGCTTTGAAAGACATGTTTAAAATTCATTTTGGCTAAAATGAAAATGTTTGAAATCATTTTGTTTGAAGTATTTGAAATATGATTTGATAAAATGATTTTATGCATATTTATGATGACCTATGTTGAGCCAAAAGACGAGATAACTTTAAACGTTGCTCTTACATTTGTTCTACCTAACGACCTACGCCTTGGGTCTTCGGTCTTGAAATTTTGAGCTCGTCTTTGGCTTGTCTATGAAATTCCGTCATCAATATGCTTCTCGGCATTCAATCTTGATTGTTTGTCATCTAATAACTTTGTTCGACACTTGACTTCATTGTTTGTCATTCATCGACTTTGTTGTTTGTCACTTGACTTCATTGTTTGTCATTCATCAAAACCTATACCTGAAAATCATGCTAATACAACCAAAGCACACATATCATAGATAGAATGATTTTCTACATTTGATTGGTACACTAATCTTGAGGCTGGTTTCATTTATAGCTGGGAGCAACTTGAACATGAATTTCTTTACCGCTTCTATAGCACAAGGCGAACCGTAAGCATGGTTGAACTCACAAATACGCGTCAATGGAAGGATGAACCAATTGTAGATTTCATCAATCGATGGAGGAATGCGAGCCTCAATTGTAAATATAGTCTTAGTGAAGCTTCCGGAATAAAAATATGTATCCAAGGGATGCATTGGGGACTTTGCTACATCCTGCAGGGTATCAAGCCTAAGTCTTTCTAAGAATTGGCTACACGTGCTCATGATATGGAGCTAAGCATGTCTTCAAGTGGAAATCAAGGGCCACTTATTTATGAGCCTCGCAAAGTGAAGGATAAACAAGAAATAAAGAAAGGAGGCAAGTTTTTGCCGAAGTCTGAAAGCAAGGAATAAATGAATGTTAATGCCTCGCCATTAAAGGTTACAACAAAAGTGAGTAAGAAGCAAAGTTTGAAGACAACATCCTTACAGGATAAAGTTGGCCGAAAGTTAACTCTGGAGGAAATGCAAGCGAAAGAATATCCATCTTGGACTCCGATGTCCCAGAAATTTTTGAAGAACTCCTTGAGTTGAAACTCATTGAGTTACCCGAAATGAAGTATCCAGACGAAGCTGGAAAGACTAATGATCCCAATTATTGCAAGTACCATCGGCTGATTGGCCACCCTATTGAAACGTGCTTTGTCTTCAAGGAGAAAGTCATGGACTTGGCCACTGAAGGAAAAATCTTGCTTGCGGATGAGAAGGACAACTCAAATCAAGTTTCTTTCACTTTTGGTTCACTTGATCCCATTGTCCTTTGCAATTTTGTCGAAGTACATGAATGTGATGACATCCAAACTACATCATCACCAAATATGATTAAATTTGGTGACTTTGATCCTACTGATGTGAGCAAACCATTGCTTCCCCCTAAGGTGTATAAACCAATAGTGGAGGAAAGATCTCTAGAGAAAAGTGAATCACGTGATAATCAAACTGATGATGAAGGTTGGATTCTTGTGACTCGACGGAGACGCTGCAAGACAAATTCACAAAGGGAGTCAAATGAGCAGTTGACTAGGGTAAAAATGGTGAAAAGACCCAAGAAGAAAATGATAAAGAAGAACTGGACGAAAACAAAAATGACGGAGAATCACTATCAAAGGCTACGTTGTCCAGTGACATTGGAGGAATAAGCTTCTTGTGAATATATCAAAGCCTCATGTTGTAATATAGACATAGAAGATACAAAGAAGGAGGATACATCATTGCTACCACCTCCATTGCCTGAAAACCTCACTGGGAATTCTGAAAAAGTGGACGTTTGTTTTGCAAAAATCACATTTACTGATGATGATCTTTTGCTTGGTGAAATATACCATAATCGCCCCTATTTATGGCTGGCTTCGTACAAGAGCAGAGAATAAGTAGAATCTTGATTGATGATGGGTCTGGTGTCGATATTCTCCCAATTCGTACTGTGAAAGAGCTTGGCATACCGATGTATGAACTATGTGAAAGTCGTTTGATGATTCAAGGGTTCAATCAAGAGGGCAAAGAGCGATATGGGCCATCAAATTGGAAATAAATAAGGGAGATTCGCATTCGAGTGCATGGATGCACGTGATTGATGCAAAGACCTCATATAATATCTTGTTAAGAAGGCCATGGATACACGATAACAAAGTGGTTTCATCCACCTACCATCAGCTTTTGAAATACTGTGAAGGTGGGGTCGAAAAGAAGATAGTTGCTGATGATATGCCCTTTACCGAGGCTGAATCATACTTTGTCGATGCAAAATTCTACTTAAAGAATTACATCTCAAAGGAGGTTAAGGTTGATGATGCGATATTGACCATTGCAAAGAAGGTTGATGCAACAACTAACAATGAAAATATTATGGTTGAAAAGGATCAGGTGCTTCATGATAGGAACAAGATGGATGAGGCATCTTAAAGCAAGAAAGTTACTCCTATTCTTCGCTATGCCCCAAAGGCAAGGAAAGTAGAAGATCCGTCTTCCAATCTACAAGGTAAGGCGTTAGGAGACTTGACCCTTCCTATCAAGCGAATTGATGCAATTAAGTCGTCTATGATGTTGCTTAAAGGGTTTGTCAAATCATCAAATCACAATTCGCTTCCAAATCTAGCACTTCCTACAAAACGCACAAATGAGGGCTTTGACCCAAACGCCTACAAATTGTTGGCAAAAGCTGGATATGATCCCAAGAAATCATCAAAGTTGGGAAAGCTCCCACCTAAAACTTCAAACCCTACTCAAAAGACTATGATGGAGAAAGGGTACCCACTGAAGCAATCACGTGAAGGATTGGGATACAAACAACCCCTGTCAGTTCGTATCTCCATTAAAAGGGAACGTTGTAACTACATTACTGCTAAAGAAGTGTCTACGACGCTGAATAATAAGCCTTCTATGTTTGATCGACTTACGAATCCAAGGACCTCAGTCTTTGATAGGTTGGGACCATTGAAGAAGGGAAACAAGCATCATGAAAGTGATAAAAGGGTTGGAGCACCCATCTTCACTAAAAAGGAGATTTTGACCACAGACTACCCAAGTATGATTCCTTCTAGAATGAGGCGAGAGACAAAACTTATAGTTTCGGTTGGAGCAGTCCTCAAAGCAAAGGCTCATACTATAGTCCACACTAAGGAATGGGAGGAAGATGAAAAAAGTGTGGGTTCATCATATCATATCACCATTCGTGATGAACAAAATACTTTACTCTACACAGAAATCGAGGAAAATGCTTGATATCTGGGTATGTCATCACATATATTTCAATGATGGTGATCCTCAAGAGGGTGAAGACGCTAAAGATGCACCACATGAGCTTGAAGAATGGGTGAAGGAAACAGTTGATGCGTTAAAAGAAGTCAATCTTGGAGTAGTTGAAGATCCAAAGCCCACATATATAAGTGCCTCTCTAACTGGTGATGAAGAGAGCAAATATATTGAGCTACTTAAGGAGTTCAAAGATGTGTTTGCCTGGATCTACAAAGAAATGCCAGGTTTAGACCCCAAGGTGGTTGTTCATCATCCTGCTGTCAAACGAGGTGCTCGTCCTGTAAAGCAAGCACAACGTCACTTCAGACCTGAACTGGTTTCCTTGATTGAAACCGAAGTTAACAAGCTTATTGGGGCTGGTTTTGTTCGTGAAGTTAAATATCCTACATGGACTTCAAACATCGTCCCTATAAGAAAGAAGAATGGCCAAATCTGAGTTTGTGTTGACTTTAGGGACCTAAATAACGCTTGTCCTAAGGATGAATTTACTCATTCTATCCCTGAGCTCATGATTGATGCAACAACTGGATATGAGGCGATGTCTTTCATAGTTGGTTCATCTGGATATAGTCAAATTCACATGGCACCGAAGGATGAAGAACTTACTGCCTTTCTCACCCCAAAAGGTATATACTGCTACAAGGTAATGCCTTTCGGTTTAAAGAATGCTGGTGCTACATATCACCGCGCCATGCAAAATATTTTTGATGACATGCTTCATAATAATGTGGAGTGTTATGCTGACGACTTGGTAGTAAAGTCAAGGGGGAAAGGTGATCACTTGCAAGATTTGAGGATGGTATTTGAACGACTTCGGAGATACCAACTCAGAATGAATCCATTGAAGTGCGCTTTTGGAGTTACTTCTGGGAAATTCCTCAATTTTGTTATTCGAAATCGAGGTATCGAGATTGATCAAGCTAAGGTGGATTATCTTGAAAATGCCTGAGCCTAAAGATATTCATGAATTAAAAAGCTTGCAGGGTAAGTTGGCATATCTTAGAAGATTTTTTTCAAATCTAGCTGGAAGATGCCAACCATTTAGTCGCCTCATGAAGAAAGGGGTTCCTTTTGAATGGGACGAAGCTTGCAGAAATGCTCTTGAAAGCATTAAGTCTTATCTGATCAAACCTCCAGTAGTGGCAGCCCCATACTTGGAAAGCCATTAATATTATACATTTTAGCACATGAAAGGTCAGTAGGAGCGCTTCTCGCTCAAGGAAAGAATGAAGGCAAAGAAAATGCACTTTATTACTTGAGTAGGATGATGACGCCAAATGAGCTCAAGTATTCCCCTATTGAGAAGTTATGTTTGGCATTTGTCTTCTCTATTCAAAAGCTGAAGCATTACTTCCAAGCTCATGTTGTGCGACTCATCTCAAGAGCGAACCCTATCAAGATTGTCATGTCTAAACCAGTCCTAAGTGATAGATTAGCAAGGTGGTACCTCCAGTTTCAACAATTTGAAATTGTGTATGTTCCTCAAAAGGTAGTAAAAGGGCAAGCATTAGCAGACTTCCTAGTTGACCATCCGATTCCAGATGATTGGGATTGTATGATGAATTGCCTGATGAAGATGAAATGGTCATAGAAATTCAGCCTCCTTAGAAGATGTATTTTTATGGTGCTGCACATCGTGAAGGAGCTGGCGCTGGGATAGTGTTTATCACTCTCAAGGAGAAGTTTTGCCCTATTCTTTCACTCTAACACAACGATGCTCCAATAATGTTACCGAATATCAAGCGCTCATACTTGGACTTGAAATGGCTATGGATATCAAACAATTGCATTTACAAGTTTTTGGAGATTCTGAGTTAGTGATCAATCAGATTTTGGGTAGCTATGAGGTTAAGAAGCCAGAGTTGGTGCCATATCACAGATATGCTCAAATATTGGCAAGTTAACTATTCAACACATACCGAAAAAGGAAAATAAGATAGATGATGCCTTAATAGCCTTAGCTTATATTATCTTTTCATGATCAGACACAAGTCGCTGTTTGTCAAAGATGGGTAGTTCCTCCACCAAATGGCTATGATGAAGAAGAAAGGGAAGCTGAGCATATTGCTTCCGTTCTTGAGGTTGAAATTGAAGACTGGAAACAACCATTAATAGATTATTTTTGTTACAGTATATTGCCAGAAAATCCCCGGAGTAAAATGGAAATACGAAGGAGATGCCCTCGTTTTCTTTGTTACAAGAATACACTCTATTGAAGATCATTTGATGGAGTGCTCCTACGTTGTCTGGGGACCGATAAATCCCTTCAAGCATTGCAAGAGGCACAATCTGGAGTATGTGGTGCACATTAATTTGGGCCAAAACTTTATTTTCACATTAAAAGAATGGGGTAATATTGGCCAACCATGGTGAAAGATTTTTGGATCATGTTCGGAGGTGTAAAGCTTGCCAATTCCATGCTAACTTCATACATCAACCACCTGAAGTATTACATCCAACTGTTGCTTCTTGGCCATTTGATGCTTGGGGTTTGGATGTTGTTGGTCCATTGCCAAAGTCTTCTGGTGGACATCTATACATTTTGGCCGCAACTGTCTAGTTCTCAAAGTGAGCTAAAGCTGTTTCTCTTATGGAAGTAAAGAAGGAAAATGTGGCTAACTTCATCCGAGTCAATATTATCTATCGCTTTGGCATTCCTCGATATATATTGACACACAATGGTAAGCCATTTGATAACAAGTTGATGAATAAAATATGTGATCTTTTTGGCTTCAAGCAACGCAATTCCTCCATATATTATGCTGCTGCCAACGGACTTGCTGAAGCATTTAACAAGACGCTCTGCAACTTGTTGAAAAAGTTTGTCTCTAAGTCTAAGAGAGATTGGCATGAAAGGATGGAAGAAGCTCTTTGGGCATATAGGACCACATATCGCACACCAACGCAAGTGACTCCTTATTCGCTTGTTTATGGAATTGAAACAGTCCTTCCACTTGAGCGTCAAATCCCATAGTTGAGGCTTTCCATTCAAGAAAAACTCACTAATGAAGAAAAATGCTCGGTGACGCCTTGCAGAATTGGAAGCTCTTGATGAAAAGAGGCTAGAAGCTCAGCAAAGCCTTGAATGTTATCAAGCTCACATGTCTCGATCTTTTAACAAAAGGGTACGCCTCAGATCTTTCCAAGTGGGTGACCAAGTTCTTGTGGTCATAAGGCCTACTATTACCTCTCATCGATCTGGGGGAAAATTCTCTGCTAAGTGGGATGGACCATATATCGTATAAGAGGTATACTCAAGTGGCGCTTATAAGATAGTTGACTCGGAAGGTTTATGGATTGGCCCCATCAACGGGAAATTCATGAAGAGATACTATCCTTGAAGAAAACAAACTACGCTCCTTGATGGACGAGCATATACTGCATGTTACTCCTAGCCTGCAAGAGTATAAACTGTGCACGGTTCAAAAAAGAAAAAAGTCTGCTAGGTTGAAAACCTCGAAAGAGGCAGCCTAGGAAAAAGTTAGTACATAAAAAAAAAGTCCGCTAGGTTGAAAAACTCGAAAGAGGAAGCCTAGGCAAAATTTAGGACGCAAAAAAAAAAAAACTCACCCATTTCGAACTACAAAATGACTTGATCCTCTTCACTGAGGTACATAGGTTGCTTAGAGTTTCATTCTAAGTCTAGTCATATGGGTTCAAAAATACTTATTACCCAAGGCATTTTTCGAATGAGGTATGATGGAATATAATTCACTTGATTGACACTGGAAAATTAGGTGTACATATATTCTTTCGTTGTACCCTCTGTCTTGACTTGATGGCTCAATGGAGGTAAGTCCTCCATGTCAAATTGAGATATTTGATGGAATGATGATAGGTTATTTAATAAGAGGCTAAGTATTCAAGTTAAAGACCTCGATTTCAAGTCAAGTTGATCATTAATTTAAAGTGTTCAAACCAGATAGTTCTTTAAATTAAAGTCTTCAAGCATGTCAAGGCTTCAAATCCATAAAGCACTAAAAGGGGGGGATCAAGAATAAAGGAGAGCATTAATGAGAACAAACAATATAAAGCAGAGCAAAATGAGTTTTATTGCTCATGGGAACATCTACTAAACAATCAAATGCAAGAAGAAAGGGAAAAGGAACAAATAAAGCAGTGGTTATAGCCTAATCTAAGCATAACTTGTAGTTGGCCAAATCATTAAGCATAGCTTCCAAGTATTTCTTCTTCTTCTTCTCCAAATCGTCCAAGTCATCACCAGTCAACAAGGCAGTGCAGCATGCGCCATACTCCTTTCTAACAGTTGAGGCTCCTAACTTGGCTTCTTCAACTTCTTTCTCAGCAGCTTCTAAAAGGGCTTCTAAGTTCTTCTCTTTGTCACCGAGCTTCTCTATCTTCTCTTTCACTGTAACTAGGGACTGGCGGATAGATGACATTTCTCTAACCTTCTCTTCTTCTTCAATCATGGCATTTGTAAGGTGTACCTTAATATCTGATCTTGCATTCTGTTCAAGCTTCTCAGATAAATCCGACCATGTTTTGTTATATGAAGCAGCAAGCTCAAAAAAGGACTCTAATAGGTTTCTCAAAGGGGAAATATCCACATCATCCCCACCCATTGCCTCAAGGATCACTTTAGTATTTTCTTCAAACTCAGAGACATTGTTTGTAGTGCTGTCTTTCAGCTATCGCTGAATCGATGTCCAAAGCTTCAAGTTAAACTCCTTTCGAATATCCAAGACAACCTTCTTTCCATAAAAGACTGAAGCTGCAATTGTTGGTCGTTCAAGCAAATCATAGCCCAACTTTACTGTAATTTCATCATGAGAATAGAAGTTGCCTCTTGATCTGCCTTAGCTGTGGAAGATGATTTCTGTGGGTTCAGTCCTGCTACAGACTCACCACTATTTTGTGGCCTTACTCGTTGCAACACTCCAACGTTGTTAGCCTAAATAAAAAATAAAAATAAATGTAAGAACACTTTAACAAAGTCATTTGGCCATGGATGACAAAAAAATAAAAAGTTTATATTTTCTTTTACCTCCTTGTTCTGAGTTGTTAGTATTCTTGAAGGAATATCAACACTTTGAACCTCTATAGCCCCTTCTGGATTTGGCCTTTTCGTTTTCCAACATTGATCTCCCTTGCTGTTATCACTCTCCTCTTGGGAAAGGCGCTTGTTAGAGGCATCAACGACTATACCAAATGGAATAAGGCTTTGGTCAGCTGGAGTATGGATCTCTTCTCTTTGAACTTCTTTGTGTAGCATGGGTCCGTTTCTTGCACGCATCTCAACTACATTAGACTGTAAATCAAGAAGCCTATTAAACACTAAGACATCCTCGTTGCGGTCTTGAATAGTATTGCTTATTGGCTCAACAATATTTATTTAAAAATTGTAAGTGGTCTTCAAGAAGGCTTCCATGCGCCCTTTCCCACCAAGATCTATAGTTAGACGCTGTGAACTTATTCATGTTAGACCCAAAAGGAGGAAATACTGCCCTCGACTTAGATCTAGTCAACACACAAATCCACACAAGTCTTAACCCTTCTTCTAACGAGGCCTCATGAAAATCTTGCTCTAAGAGACCAGGGGTGTCTTGATAAAAAACAAACTGGTCGATGAGGGCTGTAAGGTTCAATAATAAAGTTGACTCCATCCCTCAAAGGAAGATAATTCGAGCGAGTACTCATAGAGAAATTTAACTCGGACCCATCTGCCTTACCATCATCATAGTAGTCGTGCGGACCAGATCTACGGGGATTTGTCGAAGTCCAAATGATGTTTTCTCCATTATGAATAGGCTTCCTTGTTTCCTCTTTCCCAAAGTATCTAGAAGCACCTTCCTCAGAACATGCGGCCATAAGAGGAATAGATGGACCCTTTGTATATGGAAAATGAGTCTTAAAGTATTGGGCTAACCAACCATACACATAATGAGCAGGAAAACAAGTTTGAGCAGGAACAAGCAATGAGTACTTTGAAATATCGTTCAAACCCTTATATATTATGTCTAAGACTGGGACTGCAAGGCTGACTCTTCATTTACAAGCAAGATGACATGCGGTCTTAAAGGTCCTAGGACGAATAAAGTCACCATCTTTTGAAGGGAGCACAAAAATACATAACCAACAAGATAGAAAAGCAGCCAAGTATATCTCATCTTTCTTGTCATCCATAACTTCTAGCTTACGGAATAAAGCTTCTTCAACAGTCCACCAATTAACTGCGTCCTCTATGACCCCGGTAGGATTGTGGGTTGATCTCAAACGAGCAGACTTCTTTTCTTTCCTTAAAGGAGGCTGAGCATACTTCATTGTCTTCCTGCACCAGAACTCTACCCATTGTTTTGCAGAAACCTTTGGATCGTTGCTATCTCCCTCTTGGAGATGATGGAAGGCATAGAACAAATGCTCACAAGTCTGGGGAAGAAACCTTCTCCCTTTGTCATACGTGCCTGTAAGCTCTTCAACATTTGGCACAACTTCCTTATAAGGAGATCCTGCTATAGGCAAACCACCAATCTTATACAAATTCCAAAGTGATATGGATAGTTCTCCAGTAGAGGTAAGCAATGTCTTGGTAACAGGACACCATGCCTCACAGAAAGCTTGCATAATATTCGTATTACAATCATATGTGAAGAGTGAAGCATATACGACGTCATAAACTCTTGCACCTTCCAATGACAAGTGGCACCTACTTAAGATGTCGTCTGCCCATTCCCAGTAGCCAGGAACGTAATGAAATTCACGCTGAACGGCAAATCATTGCCCCAATAAGTTTCTTTGTTAATAATTTGACGCCCTAGGCATGGTAAGGTACTCGCAACATTCCAAGCATAATGAGTAGTGGTGCAAAGCATCCATGTTTTTGGATGATGACTATTGTATTCAAGTATCCAGTCTGCCAAATAAGGAGGTTCCCTCAAAGGTACCCTTGAGGCTGCAGCACATTGGCCGATTAGTGACCTACCAACTAGTAACCTTGTCCCGTCCTTGCTTCCCTTATGGTCCGAAATAATAAGGCATTGCGAATTGGAGGAAGACATTCTTGAATCTTTGAAGTAAACCATGTTTAGACTGCAAAAAGAGAGAAAAGTATTTATCAACACTTAACTTAGAAAATGTGATATTCATGGCCTTAAATTCATGATGTAATATCTCACATCTCAAGACTAATCCTACCAAGCATGGAAAAGGCAAAGTCTTTTGCTTGGACCGTGTAATGGTCTTTGCCATAGATAAAGAAAGGCAAATTTTCAAATAAAGTGAAGTCTTTGGCTTATATGGTGTAATGGTCTATGCCTCAGAAAAAATGAAGTTAAATTTTTCAAACAAGACGAAGTCATTAGCTTAGATAGTGTAATGGTTTTTGCTTCAAACAAAATTAATCTTTGGCCTAGATGGTGTAATGGTCTATGCCTCAGATAAAAGGAAGTTAAATCTTCAAACAAGATGAAGTCATTAGCTTAGACGGTGTAATGGTCTTCGCTTCTGACAAAATAAATCTTTGGCCTAGACGTTGTAATGGTCTATGCCTCAGATAAAAGGAAGTTAAATTTTCAAACAAGATGAAGTAATTATCTTAGACGGTGTAATGGTCTTCACTTCTGACAAAATAAATCTTTGGCCCAGACGGTGTAAAGGTCTATGCCTTAGATAAAATAAAATTAAATCTTCAAACAAGATGAAGTCATTAGCTTAGACGGTGTAATGGTCTTCGCTTCAGACAAAATAAATCTTTGGCCTAGATGGTGTAATGGTATATGCCTCAGATAAAAGGAAGTTAAATCTTCAAACAAGATGAAGTCATTAGCTTAGACGGTGTAATGGTCTTCTCTTCTGACAAAATAAATCTTTGGCCTAGACGTTGTAATGGTCTATGCCTCAGATAAAAGGAAGTTAAATTTTCAAACAAGATGAAGTAATTATCTTAGACGGTGTAATGGTCTTCGCTTCTGACAAAATAAATCTTTGGCCCAGACGGTGTAAAGGTCTATGCCTTAGATAAAATAAAATTAAATCTTCAAACAAGATGAAGTCATTAGCTTAGACGGTGTAATGGTCTTCGCTTCAGACAAAATAAATCTTTGGCCTAGATGGTGTAATGTTCTATGCCTCAAATAAAATAGTGTAATGTTCTTCTCTTTAGATAAAATAAAATCTTTAGCTTAGACATGTAATGGCCTTCGCCTCGGTCAAAACAAATCCTCCAGCTTAGATGTTGTGATGGTCTTCACAAGTAAAAAATAAAGCTTTTAGCTTAGACGATGCATGATTTTTGTGAGACAAGATTGAAAGACAAGTTCCATTTTGGGTTATAGCAAGAAACATATGGATGAAAAGAGGAGCATACCAAGTTAAAAAAAGGGAGTTTCAGTGAATTTTCACACACAATTTAGAAATCATAGTTCATTAATCATTGACAATAGAGTCTTTTATTTTTGTTTCTCCGGAAGTATGCATATACCAAGAAAAGAGACTACTGGCAATTCTTGATCAACTTAATAAAGCAACCATAGAGCCTTAATTTTTAAAGCATAAAAAACAGCATATATCTCCTAACTTTCCAAAGGCAAGCAAAGCTGTGGATATTCAAGAGTGAGAATCTGTTCATTTGTACACAAAAGAAGTGCATGGATATTCATGAATGATCCATGCAAGTAATCATTGCATAGATTTATAAAAAGAAAAATATTCCATAAATAAAGCCATCATAAAATGGTACAGAAGCAAAAGAAAGTAGGTGTCATACTTCTTCATATTTGAAAGGGAAAAGAAACAGGACCTAAAGTTGGGAGTAATGGAACAAAGTGCAATTATACATTAAGGTGAGATTTCTTTTTGTTCTTTCAAAAAAAATAAAAAAATATATATACAAGAAAGTTGAATGAACATTATGGTATGCATTGATTGATGAACATGATTTCTGCCGAACATTAGTTTCAAACTAATGCAAAATATACAAGGGGGTTGAATCTCAAGAATAGGGACAAAAGTGTTCACTGTATATTTCTACACAGCAAGAGTGAAGATACAAAGTGAGGTTTTCATCTCTAAAAGAACTATTCCTATATAGATTCTTGAAGAGTACTACTCCTAATCAATTTAGATGTGTATAAACTTTGGTCTTCTATAAAAAAGATTTGACCATATCTCTAAAGGATAGGAAGTTCCAGCCGATAGTTATCTATTTCCAATGGAGTCAAAAGTCTTACATCGATGAGATTAGCCGATAGTTATCTATTTCCGATAGTTTTTCGTAATTTCGCCTACTGGAATCAATTTCAAATGCCATATAAATCCTTGTTAAGCGGCGAAATTACGAAGAATCAGGAAACTTCGTAAATCCATTGTAAACTAACAATGAGAAAAAGACGTGATTTTGCACTTGATGGTAAGTGAACTTACTGACTTGCTTGGGATTCATGGCTTAGAAACTATTATTTTAATATTTAAGCTTGAATCAAAAGGAGAAAGTCACTGCAAATGACAAATAAAATCATTAGTCCATTAGATTAAAACCTATATTTTAGAAGGAAAATGCTTGTAGCTAATTTTATGAACTTGGCAGCTTAGAAAAAATTGACAGTTTCATGGTCCACTTTCTTTTAAATGAGTAAACATCATTGGTACTTCAAGAGTGATCTTCGAGAGCCAACTGCGACAAGTTTTGATGTAGAGGGCATTTGTAAACATATAAATTTGGTTAGATTTTAAATTACAAATTATTCCAACCATATTAAATTCAAGACACTAGTCCAAACAAATATTGTGGCTAGTAAATTGGGTTTATTATTTAAATCTAAAATATAAGTGTTGAGCTAGTACATTTAATTGGACTACAAATTAAATGATAAGCCCAAGGTCCAAATTACTATTAGCCCATCTTAAAGCCTATGCTCATGCCACGTGTCAAGTGATATGGCAATTCAAGTCAAAAGAATGAGCCAATAAAATCAAGACACATGCCAATGACGTGGCAATCCAAGACAAATAAACGAGCCAATAAAATTGTGCCATGTGTCAAGTGATTTGGAAATCCAAGACAAATAAATGAGCCAATTAAATCATGCCAATTGTTTCGATGGTATTGGTCAGTTCAAACATACCAATCAAATTGCAGAGCCACACCACTCCCTACAACTATAAATAGAGGTCTTCATAAAGCTAAAAGACACCAAAATTAAGAATAAGAAGCAAGCAGAGAGCTCGTGGATCAAACACCGCAGATTTATCTAGAAGCTACAAGTTCAAGCACTCAAGCACTCAAGCTACAAGTTCAAGTTCAAGATCAAGAACGAAGCAAATCAAATACCCAGGCGTTCAAGATCAAATTACTTGTTCGTGATCAAACACAAATTCAAGTTCAAGGAGGAGATTCAAGACCAAGCTTTACAAGCCCTTGAATCAAATCAAAGTCAACCTCAAGATACTATACATTCTTGAAGAATAAGAGGAATACTATAGAGATTGTAACACTTTCATTTATTGAAATCAAATACTATATTTGTTACGCAATTTTCCCAGTCCTGATTATTTATTTTTCTTTACGCGATTTGTTGTTATGGTAATAAAATCAGATAATAAGCTAAATGCGACAGTTGAGCAACCGTGCTAGAACCATGGATCCCGAGAATGCTAACACCTTCTCTCGAGTTAACATAATTCCTTATCCGGATTCTGGTTCGCCGACTGTTAATAGAATCATAATTTTCCTCGGTTCGTGATTCAACCGGTGACTTGGGACACCATTAATCTCCAAAGTGGCGACTCTGAATAAATAATAGTAGATCCCATTTCGATTGTCCTTTAATTGGAAAAACTCCATTACGCCCTTGCAGGTATAGTAAAAAAGGAGGTGTGACAGCTCTGGCCACTCTGCTGGGGACAAGAACCAAGAACATTTTGTTTAGGGTTCAGAATTCGAGCTTAGAATAGTTTTTTGTTTGGATTGATCTGATTTATTGCATGATCTGTGCTTAATGTGCTAGTTGATTGCTTTTACCACTTTGATATTACGTGAACTGTATATAAATTGTGCTGAAACCCGTCTTCTCTCTGAGTCTTCTAAATCATGAAAAAGGGTGCACTTCGTGTGACTTCTTTTCTATATACTGTCTAATTCCGAATTTAGAACGAGGTTTGGATAAGTTGCAAAGCCGGTGAAGCTTCTGCATTCCCGGACGATGCCTCCCCCTCGGCTCGAGATGTCCGCTCGAGTAAGCCCCATTTAGAACAAACACCCAGGTTCTGAACCTAGAATAACAAAGCCTCATGCCAGATCCCTAGTAGGAACACTTACTTGCATCATGTGCATTTTGACTTTGGGGACTCAACACAGGGGTTGGGTCCGTATAGGACAGGTGCACCCAAAATAACAGACCATCTTGATGCATCCTATGTGCTACATATTGCATTTACTGGACCAATGATTGTTGAGGGCAAAAATTAAAAAAAATGAAAAAAAGAAAAAGGAGAAAAGAGAGAGTGAAGTGTGAAGATAAAGCTAGTTTGACCCAATTATGTTGTTAAAAAAAAGAGCTTGAAAATTCAAAAAAAAAATATTTTGTATTTTTTTTATCATTTTCCGAAAATCAGTAAATAAAAAAAGGAAAAAGAAATCTAATTTTTTTTGCATGTTTCATCATTTTTCAAGAAAAAAGCAAAAAGAAAATGTTTTCTCTAAATTAGTTATTTTTTAATTATATATGTATCAATCGGCCCGAACTACGCGAACCTGATTCTCGTCTCTCCGGGCTGTGATACGTTGGCAACCCACATAGGGTCCGGTCTTCTTAGTAAATCTAAGGTTCTTGGCTTTGCAGGGTCTTAGCCAAATTTTGCACTTCTAGTTACCGATTGGCCACATAAGTCATTTTACAAAAATAGCCTCAATCATGTATTGCATGTGTCTAATAGGGAGTTTTTTGTCTCATTTAGCATTGGTTTGAGTTTTTTTTTCATACAGGTGGATCTACTCACCAGAGTTTGGGCATGACAGACGCCCGGAGACTAGCCATTCAAGATCACAAATTCAGGAGTTGCTTAAGAAGATATTTTTTTTTAAAAAATTTATTTTTTATGTTTTGAGTATGTTCTTCATTTTATGTTGTCTTTTACTTTCTACTTTTGTACAGTAATGTCAAGTCTTTTGTTATCGTTATTTTTGCTTTATATTTGAAAACATGTGTTATAACTCAAAAATCCAAAAAAAAAATGTTGCATTTTCTATTTTCGTTAGAGTTTTCTTTAAAAAACAAAATTTAGGAATTAATAAAAAAGATTTTAATTTTTTTTTCATTTGAGGCAATTTTTCCTAAAGGCAATGAATATCTAGGACTTAAAGTACAATTTGCTTTTATATTTTCTTTTAGTACATTAAGACAAAAAATAAAATTCAAAAAAAGCGAAGATAATTTTCTTTTAGTATCTCTTTAAGAGTTTTCTTTTAAGATATTAATTTAAAATCCAAAAATATTTTCTTTTAAGGTGTTTCTTTGGGAAATTAGCAAAAATAAAAAAGAATTTCTTTTTATTTCTACTACAATGTTAGGATATTGTACATAGAAGAAAAAAAAATGACATATTTTATCTTTGATTTATTTCAGAGTTTCTCCCTTAGGAAATCAAGTTAAAATCCAAAAATATTTTTTATTTAGCTTTTTCGTTGCTTGTTTCAAAATCTTGCATCAGGATATCAAATGAAGTTTTAAAATATTTTTATGTGGGTTATTCTTTAGATTTTCTTCCTTAAAAAAAGGTCAAAATTATTTTTCTTCTAGGATTTTTCCTTATTAGAGTATTTGTTTGAAAAAAAGAAGAAAAATACATGCATTTTAAGCTTGAGTTTAGAATAAGTTATAGAACATTCATTCTGGAAAATTAAAAAAAAAGGGGTTTTACTTCTTCATTTTTCTGTTCTCATAAGAACGTCATCAGAAAGAGAAAAAAGTAAAAAGGGGAATGTCAGTTTGTTTATTTTATGCATGATCTTGCAGAACTATGTAAAGATCTGATTCATGCAGGGTCATGATACGTAGGCAACCTACATAAGGTTTTATCGAATCATTTTTTTATTAAAAGAAAAAGAAAAAAAAGAAAAAGGAGAAAAAGGGACCAAAAAAATAAAGGAAAAGAGAAAAAAAGGTGAAATCATGGGACATGAGAAATGAGAGGAAATAAATGGGTGATAATTAGAAAAAAAGGAAGAAAAATGATCAATAAGTGTTAGAAAAGCAAAGAGAAGAGAGGTTGAAATGAACAAATTGGTATGATGCCAATTGACCTTTGTACCCTCGAAGTCATTTTAGAACCGGTAACTGTGATTAGGTGCCTTGCACACAATGTGATATTTTAGCTGTTAAATGCCCTAACGCTAACGTGATGGCTTCATTTATTATATTCATAGCATAAAGGTGGTTGGTTTGTGGTTTTAAAGTGGTAACTCTTCTCTACAACACAAGGTCAAAGAGCACGGCAGTCATGGCTGGCAAATGGTTGAACACGGGTGTTATTGATCCATCTAAGGGAATTGTTGAATCAGAATCTAAGTTAAAAGAAGAGGTTTTGAGGTTGAAAAGACAGATGGTCGAAATATACCAAGCTTGGATTAATGGGTGTCCTCCTTCCTCACTCCCCGATGCCTAACACTATGCTCCAGAACCAATTTTTAAAGTCTCGGGTCCATACTATCACTATCCTCATTTTGAGCCTTCCGGTGAGTATACAAAGCTTGCTAAGACAGTGGAGCAAGATGAGATATTCAGAAAGCTGAAAGGGTTTAGGATGCCAAAGTTTAATTTGTATGATGGGCGTGGAGATCAGCATCCCACCTGAGGGGTTATTGCAGTAAAATGAGAAATGTTGGCGGGAAAGATGAGCTGCTGATGGCGTATTTCAGTGAGAGCCTGACTGGGGAAGCTTTGGATTGGCATACTCGTCAAGATGTTGTTAAGTGGCGTACATGGGATGACTGTTGGAAACACGTTCTCAAGGCTTTATACTAAAACGTGTGTTCTTATGTGTAGGTTTTGATAAATGACAAACAAGCGCAAATTGATATATGACGAACTTCAAGTACAAGCACACAATTGGTGGATTACGAGATTCAAGCACAATACAAAGTTTTATAGTTTAAATGAGTTGTTCTTAATTGTGATCTTGATCCGACAACTTGACTCATGATATGGCTTCTCTCGTAAAATTATTTTTACAAAATCATGCATATTTAATTTAATGCTAAATGATTTTAAATCATGCATATTTACTTTAGTCAAAATGATTTTTAAACATGCCTCTAAAATCTGGTCTAAGATAATCGATTATGTACTTATGATAATCGACTATGTTAAGCCAAGACTACATGACAATCGATTGTGAACTAAATGACAATCGATTGTGTTAAGGCAGTGAGCATCAGGTTTTTCAAACCGGCATGACAATCGATTGTGAACCTTATGACAATCGATTGTGATGAGGCAGTGTACATCAAAGTTTTTCAAAACTCAGAATAATCGATTGTGAAGCTAATGACAATCGATTGTGAAGAGACAGTGTCCATCAGACTTTTCAAAGTCACAAAATAATCGATTGTGAACATATAACAATCGATTGTGTTGAGGCAGTGTCTTCCAGACTTTTTCAAAGTTATTAAATAATCGATTGTGAGTATATAACAATTGATTGTCACGAGGCAGTGTCTAAAATAATTTTCAAAGTCTGATAAATAATCGATTGATAACATTGCACAATCGATTGTGAAGCTGACCGTTGTCATAAGTTTTCAAATACCGTCAGGTAATCGATTGTTGATTTTGTACAATCGATTGTTGAAATTAAAATCTGGAAAAGATTTTTTGGACGTTGCTGAATAATCGATTGTCGATTTTGTACAATCGATTGTTGAAATTAAAATCTGGAAAGGATTTTTTGAACGTTGCTGAATAATCGTTTTGTATAATCGATTGTTTTGCGTAAAATCTGAAAATGATTTTTTGAACGTTACCAATAATCGATTGTTGATCTTGGACAATCGATTGTTAAGTGTAAAATCTGGGATTGATTTCTGGAACGATTGGCAAACAATCGATTGTGACTTCTTGACAATCGATTGTCATATAGTAAAATCAGCAACTCTTAATTGGCAATTAGGCAACGGTAATGCCAAGTTTTTCAACTATAAATACAGCTTCATTTAAGTGTTTTAAACACAATAACATACAACAACTGATCATTCATTGCTATAAGCTTGCATACTATTGTTTATCATTTTATATTCATTTCATAAAGCTTTTGAGAGCCAAAGTCTTGTCCATAGTTGTTGTGATCTTGAGCTTACTTCTTTTACTCATATCTACTCATTAAGGAGTGCATTGTTTGAGTGTTTAGTGTTTTGTACACTTGTAAGAGAATTGTGATTCTTTTGTTGTAAGGAACTTGTGTTTCCTTGGTTGAAGTCTTGGAGTGTTGTATCTCCGAGCAAAAGTGTTAAGGCGTGTGTCCTTAAGTTGTAAAGGTTTGTTGAGCACCCGTAAGCTTGACAAGTTAGTGGAAAATCTCGAGAGAGTCTCTCGGGGACTGGACTAGCCACGTGTTGTGGTGAACCAGAATACATCGGTGCGTACTTTATTATTTATCGCACTTATTTACTTCCTGCAATTTTTAAATTCCGCAAGTTTACGCTAATTTCTATTATAATGCTATTCACCCCCCCTCTAGCGTTAAGCGTATTATCTAACAATTGGTATCAGAGCCCAACTCTCTGAAGACTTAACAGTTTGAGAGAACCATCCATGGCTTCTACTCGTGACTCTTTTGCAGGAATTGATGAAGGACAATGCTCCACACGACCACCTCTATTCAACGGTACAAACTATACGTACTGGAAGGAGAGGATGAAAATCTTCGTTCAAGCAAACAATTTTCTTCTTTGGAAGGTGATAACGAAGGGAAATCAAATTCCAACCAAAAAGGTTGAAACCTAATGGGTTCCCAAGTCCGAAGAAGAATATGACGCGGATGATATCCGAAAGGTGCAAAATAATGCTAATGCAATTAATTTAGTATATTGTGCTGTAAATGCTGATGATTACAGGAAAATATCGTGTTGCACAACGGCGAAGGAAATGTGGGACAAGCTGAAAATTACGTACGAAGGTACGGACCAGGTAAAGGAAGCCAAAATTGATTTCCTAACCCATGCTTATGAATTATTTCACATGAAGGAAGGTGAAAAGGTGGATGAAATGTTTGAACGATTTTCAGTAATCGTAAATGATCTACATGCTCTCAAGAAGACATTCACGGATAGAGAACTTGTTCGAAAAATTCTTAGAAGTCTCACTCCGGCATGTCGATCAAAGGCCGACGCAATCCAAGAATCCATTGGCGTCTCAAATGTCACCATCGACGCATTAAGAGGTAACCTTAAGACTTATGAGTCTACTATACTTAACCCTCTTGTTGATGATCAAAGGAGGCAAAGAATAGCGCCTAAGGCAAGCACAAGCCAACCTCAAGTTGATGAGGACGGAGACAACGAGTTTGGACTCGTTATCAAAAGATTTCAAAAGTTCATGCGAAAGGAGTATGAACGAAAGGGCAAAAAGCAAGGCGAACAAATAAAGTGCTATGAATGCGGTGAAACCGGGCACATCAAATCAAATTGCCCAAACATCAAAAAGGAGAAGAAACCTTTTAAGAAGCAACGTGCATACATTTCTTGGGGAGGAGACTCCGGAGATGAGTCAAGCGAAGAAGAAGAAGACGAAGCCGCAAACCTTTGTCTTATGGCGCAAGAAGACAAGCAAGATGAGGTATGTCAAATCTCTTCTAAAAACTTCTTTACTCTTGAAGAAATGCGAACTGCTTTTGATGAGCTATATACTGAATTTATTAAGGCTTCAAAAACTGTCAAGAGCATAAAAGAAAATGCTTCTCTAAAAGAAAAAGATTTCCAAAAACAGCTTTCTTTGAAAGAAAAGGATTTAGAAAAACTGGTTTTAGAAAATGAGAAGCTGAAAGAGGAAAACAAGTTTTTCGGAAAAAGAAGCGCCGACAAGCCCGAAAGTTCTATTAAAAATTGTTCTTCTTGCATGCATCTCGAAAATGAGGTAGATAGACTTAAAGGTACCTTAGATAAGTTTAATTCTTCCCACAAAAATTTGAATAAGGTCCTTGTTAATTTGAAATCAACCAAGCATGGCATAGGCTTTAAGAATGAGCCTAAAGAAAAGGTTGAAGCCAAACCCCAACCACCTAAGGCTCAACCAAGGATTAATAAAACAAATGCTTATCCTAGAAATAGCAATCCTAGAACAAATATGCATGCTAGACCAAATGTTGAACATTTTAGAAAACCTAGAAATGACTTACCACCCAGAAATGACTACCCTAGAAATGATGCATATTCTAGGCCAAACACTAGAAGGAGTTGTGAGTCTTTTAGAACATCTAGACATAACCATTACTCTAGAAATGCTGCTCATTTTAGAACTAATAGTAGGAGAAATGGTTCTCATGAAATGCGCAATAGTCATAATGAAAATAGAGTAAATCATTTTCGTCCATCAAGTTACTATGAACCTAGAAGGATGCATAGCCCCAACGTGACTTGTCATTATTGTAGACGCATTGGTCATATTGCTCCTGCATGTTTTACACGACATAGACATATCACTCAATCGCATCATTATAATATGCCTAACCCTCAAGGACCCAAAATGGCATGGGTACCTAAGACGCATTAATTTGTTTTGTAGATATGTTTGAAGGGATCAAGCGTACTATGGTACCTTGATAGTGGATGCTCCAAACATATGACGGGAGACAAATCCAAATTCCTTCAACTAGAACACAAAGAAGGAGGAAGTGTGATTATTGGGGATAACAATAAAGGAAAGATTATTGGCATCGGATCGGTCGGTAAGGATGAAAATTCCTCTATTAAGCATATATTACTTGTGAAAGGTTTAAAGCATAATCTCTTGAGTATAAGTCAATTACGTGACAAGGGAAATCTTGCCCTATTTGATTCGGATGAATGCTTAGTGTTTAGACGTAGTGATTTTAAAATTATCCTTCGTGGTTTTAGAGTGGATAATATTTATATGGTTGATCTTGCTAATTCCTCACCCGAATATGTTGATTGTCTTATGAGTAAAGAGGATGATACTTGGTTATGGCATCGTAGAGTAGCACATATCAACATGCATCTTTTGAACAAATTGATTTCTCAAAACTTAGTTATTGGTCTTCCCAATTTAAAATTTGAAAATGACTCTATTTGTGATTCATGTCAAAAGGGGAAGCAAACAAAAGATCTTTCAAATCCAAAAATATTGTTTCAACTTCTAGACCATTGCAATTGCCTCACATGGATTTATTTGGACCATCTCGCATTGAAAGTCTAGGAAGAAATCATTATGCTTTTGTGATTGTTGATGATTACTCTAGATTTACTTGGACTTTATTTCTTGCCAATAAAAGTGATGCTTTTCAGAATTTTAAATATTTTCTTAAGCGTATTTAAAACGAAAAGGAAACAACCGTCACTTCAATTAGAAGTGATCATGGGGGAGAGTTTGATCACAATATCTTTGCGGACTTTTGTGACGAACTCGGTATCGAGCATAACTTTTCCGCTCCACGTACACCACAACAAAATGGGGTGGTGGAAAGGAAAAATAGGTGTCTCGAAGAGATGGCTAGAACCATGCTCGAAGAGGCCAAGATTCCCAAACATTTTTGGGCGGATGCCGTGAGTACCGCATGCTACGTCTTAAATATAGTAGTCATAAGGCCTATACTCATGAAAACTCCCTATGAACTCTATAAGGGAAGTAAACCAAATATCTCCCATTTTAGAGTATTCGGTTGTAAATGTTTTATTCATAACAATGGCAAAGATCAATTGGGAAAATTTGATGCTAAGTCCGATGAGGGAATTTTCATTGGTTATTCTTCACGTAGCAAAGCATATAGGGTTTTTAATAAAAGAATCGAAACTGTGGAGGAATCCCCTCATGTTGTATTTTCCGAAAATAATGCTCGCTTGGCGAGAAAGGATTCCGGTTTTGATCTTGCAGGTATTTTAGATAGCTTGAAAGACAAAATACAAGAGGAAACGCCTAAGGAAAATCAAGACGAAATTTTGAAACAACCAACGGAGGAAGCGCCACAATTGGAGAATGAAACGAAAACGCCTAACGAGTGGAGGACAATCAAAGATCACCCTCTCGAACAGGTAATTGGCGACATCAGAGAAAAGGTAAGTACCCGAAACTCCCTTATGAACACCTTAGGACATACTGCTTTTGTGTCTCAAATTGAACCAACAACCATCTCCGAAGCAATTGGGGATGAATTTTGGACCTTGGCAATGCAAGAGGAGCTTAACCAATTCAAACGGAATGACGTTTGGGATTTGGTGCCAAGACCCGAAAATCATACCATAATTGGTACGAAATGGGTTTTTCGAAACAAACTAGATGAAAATGGTGTAATCACTAGAAACAAAGCTAGGCTTGTAGCAAAAGGCTATTATCAAGAAGAGGGTATTGACTATGAAGAAACATATGCTCCCGTAGCTAGATTAGAAGCTATTTGTCTATTGCTCGCTTTTGCCTCTTCTATGAATTTCAATTTATATCAAATGGATGTGAAAAGTGCTTTTCTAAATGGTGTTATTCAAGAAGTTTATGTTGAACAACCCCCCGGTTTTGAAGATTTTAAATCTCCCGATCATGTTTTCAAACTCAAAAAGGCTCTCTACGGTTTAAAACAAGCTCCCCGAGCTTGGTATGAAAGATTGAGTAAATTTCTATTGGAAAATGATTTCATTAGGGGGAAAGCTGACACCACCCTTTTTGTTAAGCATAAAAACAATGATATTTTATTAGTTCAAATATATGTGGATGATATCATATTTGGTGCTACTAACAATGTCTTATGCAAGGAATTTTCCGATTTAATGACAAGCGAATTTGAGATGTCTATGATGGGTGAGTTAACATTCTTTTTGGGATTACAAGTAAAGCAAATGAAAGAAGGTATGTTCATTTGCCAAGCCAAATATTGCAAAGAATTGTTGAAACGATTTGAAATGAACAATGCACAAGCAATGGCGACTCCCATGAGCACATCTGATCATCTAGACAAAGATGAGAAAGGTAAGAAAGTCGACACTAAGAAGTATCGAGGTATGATTGGCTCTCTTCTCTATCTTACTGCTAGTCGTCCGGACATCATGTTTAGCGTGTGCTTATGCGCCCGTTATCAATCATGTCCGAAGGAGTCTCACCTTACTGCGGTAAAACGGATTTTGAAGTACCTTGTTGGTACTACAAATGTGGGTCTATGGTACCCCAAAGGTTCTTCATGCCAACTCGTTGGCTATTCCGACTCCGATTTTGCTGGATGCAAATTGGACCGCAAGAGCACTAGTGGCACTTGCCATTTGCTCGGTAGCTCTCTCGTTTCTTGGTTTAGCAAGAAACAAGTAAGTGTTGCGTTGTCCACAACCGAGGATGAATATGTAGCCGCGGGGAGTTGTTGCGCTCAAATCCTCTGGATGAAACAACAACTCTTGGACTATGGCCTAAGTCTTGATCATATCCCTCTTAGATGTGATAATACTAGTGCCATATGCTTGACGAAGAACCCCGTTCTTCATTCGCGAACAAAACACATTGAAATTAGACATCATTTCATAAGAGATCACGTTCTCAAGGGCGATGTCGCAATCGAATTTTGTTGAAACCAAAGATCAATTGGCCGATATCTTTACAAAGCCCTTAAAGAAAGAGTCCTTCTTCCGAATTCGTAGTGAACTCGGGATTCTTGACTCCACGTTGATCTAAGTCATGCATTGTATCTTTTTATTTTACATGATTTCTAACTTGAGCGTCGGAGACGTCTAACGAATTTTTGCAGGTATCGCCCTAAAGGTAGGGGGAATTATAAAGCATGACGCGCAATAATCGAGTCTTCTTCAGAAAAATCGGTTTCTGTCGTCTAATTATCGATTATCTCGTATCAATAATCGATTGTTCTGCTATTACTTGAGTTATTGTACTCTCTTTGAGTTATTCCAATAAATAAACAAGTTTTATTTACATCTTTGGCATCTTCTTATATTATTTTTGCTAATGGCAAAAGGGGGAAGATAACGGGTATGCACATATTGAGGGGGAACTAATCGCATACTTATTGCATATCTTTACTTGTCTTGAATCGTCATTATAAATTGTTTAAGTTGCATATCCCGCTTAAAGTTTGCCATTATCAAAAAGGGGGAAATTGTTGGAAACACGTTCTCAAGGCTTTATACTAAAACGTGTGTTCTTATGTGTAGGTTTTGATGAATGACAAACAAGCGCAAATTGATATATGACGAAGTTCAAGTACAAGCGCACAATTGGTGGATTACGAGATTCAAGCACAATACAAAGTTTTATAGTTTAAATGAGTCGTTCTTAATTGTGATCTTGATCCGACAACTTGACTCATGACATGGCTTCTCTCGTAAAATTATTTTTACAAAATCATGCATATTTAATTTAATGCTAAATGATTTTAAATCATGCATATTTACTTTAGTCAAAATGATTTTTAAACATGCCTCTAAAATCTGGTCTAAGATAATCGATTATGTACTTATGATAATCGATTATGTTAAGCCAAGACTGCATGACAATCGATTGTGAACTAAATGACAATCGATTGTGTTAAGGCAGTGAGCATCAGGTTTTTCAAACTGGCATGACAATCGATTGTGAACCTTATGACAATCGATTGTGATGAGGCAGTGTACAAAGTTTTTCAAAACTCAGAATAATCGATTGTGAAGCTAATGACAATCGATAGTGAAGAGACAGTGTCCATCAGACTTTTCAAAGTCACAAAATAATCGATTGTGAACATATGACAATCGATTGTGTTGAGGTAGTGTCTTCCAGACTTTTTCAAAGTTATTAAATAATCGATTGTGAGAATATAACAATCGATTGTCACGAGGCAGTGTCTAAAATGATTTTCAAAGTCCGATAAATAATCGATTGTTAACATTGCACAATCGATTGTGAAGCTGACCGTTGTCGTAAAGTTTTCAAATACCGTCAGGTAATCGATTGTTGATTTTGTACAATCGATTGTTGAAATTAAAATCTAGAAAAGATTTTTTGAACGTTGCTGAATAATCGATTGTCGATTTTGTACAATCGATTGTTGAAATTAAAATCTGGAAACGATTTTTTGAACGTTGCTGAATAATCGATTACTGATTTTGTATAATCAATTGTTTTGCGTAAAATCTGAAAATGATTTTTTGAACGTTACCAATAATCGGTTGTTGATCTTGGACAATCGATTGTTAAGTGTAAAATCTGGGATTGATTTCTGGAACGATTGGCAAACAATCGATTGTGACTTCTTGACAATCGATTGTCATATAGTAAAATCAGCAACTCTTAATTGGCAATTAGGCAACGGTAATGCCAAGTTTTTCAACTATAAATACAGCTTCATTTAAGTGTTTTAAACACAATAACATACAACAACTTATCATTCTATTGCTATAAGCTTGCATACTATTGTTTATGATTTTATATTCATTTCATAAAGCTTTTGAGAGCCAAAGTCTTGTCCATAGTTGTTGTGATCTTGAGCTTACTTCTTTTACTCATATCTACTCATTTTTGTTTGAGTGTTTAGTGTTTTGTACACTTGTAAGAGAATTGTGATTCTCTTGTTGTAAGGAACTTGTGTTTCCTTGGTTGAAGTCTTGGAGTGTTGTATCTCCGAGCAAAAGTGTTAAGGCGCGTGTCCTTAAGTTGTAAAGGTTTGTTGAGCACCCGTAAGCTTGACAAGTTAGTGGAAAATCTCGAGAGAGTCTCTCGGGGACTGGACTAGCCACGTGTTGTGGTGAACCAGAATACATCGGTGCGTACTTTATTATTTATCGCACTTATTTACTTCCTGCAATTTTTAAATTCCGCAAGTTTACGCTAATTTCTATTATAACGCTATTCACCCCCCCTCTAGCGTTAAGCGTATTGTCTAACAATGACATGGCTCAAGATTTTGTGCGACACTTTTAGTACAATATAGACATTGTGCAGACCAATCCTTGCTATCTCAGACGAAAAAGAAAACCAAGGAAAGTTAAAGGATTTCTGGCTTAGAGGAACGAACAAGTTGCTCTGGATGCTTCTCCCATTGATGAAAAATATGTTGCTGAGCGCCGCCGATGACAGGGTCCAGTTGTCGTTCTTGACAAACGTCTTCAGCCTCAACTCCAACCCCAAACCTCTCCCCGAGCCCCATATAATCCACCTCAGCATTATTTTTCAAACAATGACCAGCCAGATGTTCAAACACTAGGTCACTCCCTCTGCCAACGACATGATCCGATGGTCGTTCTAGCTAAATGCTTTAAGCCTCAATACCGGCCCTGTGAACATCCCTAAACTCCACATAAGCCACCCCCGTATTATCAACCGAACAACATCCGGTCATCTGTCCAACCACCAGGTCTCTCCCTAAGGCGAACACCAGCATCCCAAAATTCACGTGTGCGTTCACAACAGTTTCAAGCATCCAACAATCCTAGGAAACTGAGTCATGAAGGGAAACTAAGGCAAAAAAATAATTTCACGCCCATTGGACAATCCTACACAAGTCTGTTTGGAAAGTTAAAACATTCTGGCTTGATTGAGCCGCTTTTTGGCTATACTCCAGACCCATATGCGAAAGGCTTTAATCCTGATGTTCGATGCATGTACCACTCTAATGTCCAGGGGTATAACATTGAAGATTGTCAATCTTTAAAAAGGGAAATAGAAAGAATGATTCAAGAAGGGGTAGTTGTGGTCAATGGCAGTGATAGGGAGCATGCAAATCCTCTTGGGAACTTGTTGATTAAGGTTGATAATGTTGAAGTTGGTAATAGTCTTGGCAATATTGATGGGAAACTCAATAGCTAAGATGTCGTGCTTGGTAATGGGAAAGATGCTCCATTTCTTGGGCAGTTGGAGTGGAGATTTGGTGGTCTATTTTGTTGTCAATTTTGTTATTTGGGTTATTTCAGGGTTGTAATTCGGATATTATCTTGTGACTCAAACCCTTCTATCCTTTCATTTTGCCTATTTTGTTTTGTCGTAGTAGCTCTTTAGTGTTGTCTAGGTTTGTTCCAAGGTTGTAACTCATTCTAGTTTGCTTGTTTTGTTGTTCGAACCATTTTACCGCCTCGCTAATGCAATTTCTTATTTTCTGTTATTTCTAGAAATTTTTAGGCCGCTTTTCTTTCTACAATTCTTTTTCTGTTCATGACATGCATGCATAATTCTCAGCCTGAGCTCAAAATTTAGTATAGTCATGAAGCATTGAAACAATTTTAAAGATGACAGGGGCATTTGAGGGAAATAATAATAGATTTTGAAACTTTGAGATCATTTGAATCCCGAACCATGTGAAACCGGGGCAGATAGAACATAAAGAAACCCTAAAAGCAAGTTTGCCAAATTGACAGGGGCCATTCGCAGTAAGAAGAGTGAGAGTGTTGCCCAATTGTGTGATGTATTTAATAGATGAAGAAGGAAAATGTGTGGAGATGGTTATCAAGTCTAGTACAATCAAATATGTTACAAATATTTTCCTGGGTTTGTTTAATTGTGTAGTATGCATTTGGCATGTTTTGAAGATTGGAATGCGAAGGCAATTTGTTCTGCTATCTAAACACCTTATCCTTCTATACCCTTTTTTAGCCTTATTTATTTTCTTTCATACCCCTCTTTCGGAATCAGTAGCAAAGATCAGAAACACAAGTGTGAAAGATAAGAGAAAAGAAAAGAATGAAAAGAGAGAAGAAAAAGAAAAAAAAAGAAAAGAAAAGAAAAAGAGAAAAACAACAAAAAGAGAAAAGGAAAAAAAAAGCAGAAGATGAAGGAAAAAAAAAGAAAAAAGGACAAAAGCAAAGTAGCTTCTATGACATGAACGACGTTTGACCTGATTCCTTTTAAGATACGTAGGCAGCCTCACGATTCGGTCTCGTCGAAATAAAAATCCAAAAGTCCCTAAGCAAGAAATTGGGGCAGAAATTGTGGTTGTTGTAAGAAATCTGATTCCAAAAGTTGTAATTTTGAACTCATTTGATTTGTTTTGAGCCTTTGATACCCTTTCTTTCTAACCCCATCCAAAAGCCCATATTACGGTCCAAAGAAAGACCTTCCGATTAGTCTTTGAGAGATTCTAGGTTCAAGCAGGCTAAGGTGATTTATGCCACGGGCAACACTCTGGTTCAAGCAGGAAAATAAAAAATGAGAGAGTCTTATTGGTGAAAACCTTCATAGGCACCTTGAGGCGATGGTAAGTTGAGAGAAAGAACAAAATGAGAGAGGCTTGATGGTGAAAATCCTTTGGGCAGTATAAGTTGAATAAGGAGTTTGAATCAGATTGGATAATCGGAGCACTGAAGCCCAGTTTCACGGCAAAAAGGTACAACAAGAGCTGAACATCAGTTTTGATTGGAAAAATATCTACAGGCGCATGTCATGGTCATTAGAGTTGGTATCCACATCTGATAGGCTTCTACTTCCTACTTTTCTATTTAGGAATCATCTCTTTCCTTTGTCCTTCACTCTGTTCCTTTGTTTTGTTCACTTCCTCTTTTTGAGTCTGCTTGGTCATAACAAGTGAGAAATGACTTCAAAATTTTCCACCAGCTTTCCAATTGCACAAAATAGGGTCTGGCTAGCATATCAAAGTGTCACAAGTCAGGAAAACAACAAGAGCACTGAGCTGGTAACAATCAACATACTTTGGGATCCTTGTAAAACAAAAAGGTTTGGTACATATCAAGTCATGGACAATGCAACACGTGGATGGTATTAGATTAAAGGATCAAAGGTATCTTCTGTGGTAAGATTGACAAAAATGGTTAATCAGTGACAAGTGAGACCTTCCAAGCAGAAATCAAAGTTATCATGGCAAATGAGGGAGTCGTAAGCCTCAAAGACAGGACCAATGGTTTAAAAAGAATAGCATACGCAATGAGGGGGTGACAAGTGTCGTGCTTTGGGGTTCACGTGAGACATAAAGGTTGGTAAAAGTCAGTTCAGGAGCCATGCAACAAATAGAAAGTATAAGGTTTGAACGGAGAAGATTTATATTCTGGGTTCAGGGTGACAAAGGAAGTGGTTAGTCAAGCAACGAGCAAGGTCTTCGAATGGAAATCAGTCATCATGACAAGTGAAGGAGAAACAGACCTCAAGGCTAAGGCCAGTGGATAAGTCAAGAAAGAACAACATATATATTGAGGGGGTGGCTATTTACGTGCTTTGGGGTTCATGTGAAACACAAAGGTTTGGTAGATGCCGGTTCATGATGCAATACAACAGATAGATGGTATTGGGTTTGAATGGAGAAAAGGTATTTTCTGTGATAAGGATGACAGAGAAAGTGGTTAGTCAATAATCAAGCAATGTCTTTCAAAGTGAAATCAAAGTTATCATGGCAAATGAAGGAGCAATAGACCTCAAGGGCAAGGGGCTAGGGGTTTTAATTTAAGAAAGAACAACATACTGTAGGGACAATGAACGTGCTTTGGGAATTCATGTGAGACACAGAGGCTGGGAAGCTGCCAGTTCATGTCATACAACAAATAGACGATATTGAGTCTGAACAGAGAAAAGGTATTTTATGTGATGAGGGCGATAGGAAAGGGGTTAGTCCATAAACATGCAAGGTCTTCGAGTGGAAATCAGTCATCATGAAAGTGAAGGTGAAATCGCTGCAAAGTTCAAGGCCACAAACCAACCAACACATTTTAAACTGACAAGATATTTCTTTGATTGAAACAGGGAAAGAAATTTCATTTGTTTCAGACAAACTCTCTGTAGGGGAAAGAGCAAGCACCAAAACAGGTCTGACCATAAACTCTCAGGACTCTCCTAGAAAATGGGACCTAGTTTAAATTTCAAAACAATCATGAGTATCAAAATTTAGCATAAATGTATCCCAGAAAAATATAAGTTGGTTTCGGTGTTCACAAATTTAAGAATCGGAGTTTTCAGGACCCTCTTGAATAATGGGACATAGTTTTAAGATTTCCTTTAGATAATAAGATATAGTGGAAGTCATACCTTCAGTAGATATAACTTAGGCTAAAACTGTCTTTTAACTAGAAGCTGTAAGTACATTCCTTGATAATAGGATGTAGTTTAAAAACCCTTGTAGATAACATGATGTAGTGAGAGTAATACTTAGAAGATATAACTTAGGTTCGTAATTGTTAGGACCTACCTGGATAATAGGACTTAGCTTTCAAACTCTTAGTAACAGTTGGTATAATGATTCAGTTATCACTCACCCATGTACCTACCTTCTGAACTGGGACAGAAAAGTTTCTTTGTTTTGTCTATTTTATTGAAGTCAGGAGCCCGCCTGGAGAACAGAGGCATACAATTCATGTTATAGGAGTCAGGAGCCCGCCTGGAGAACAGAGGCATACAATTCAAGTTTCAGCAGTCAGGAGCCCGCCTGAATAATAGAGGTGTTACAAATCAAGTTTAGTTATTAATCGGTCTCTTTGTCTATTTTGAAGTAAGGAGCCCTCTTGGAGAATAGAGGTATACATTTCAAGTTTCAGAAGTTAGGAGCCCGCCTGGAGCACAGAGGCATACAGTTCAAGTTTCAGCAGTCAGGAGGCAGCCTAAAGAACAAAGGTGTTATAATTCAAGTTTTAGTTTTTAATTGATTTCTTTATCTATTTTAAATCCAGGAGCCTGCCTAGAGAACAGAGGCATGCATTTCAAGTTTCAGCAGTTAGGAGCCCGCTTGGAGAACAGAGGCATACAATTCAAGTTTCAACAGTCAGGAGCCCGCTTGAAGAACACAGGTGTTACAGTTCAAGTTTTAGTTTTTAATCGGCTTCTTTGTCTATTTTGAAGTCAGGAGCCCGCCTGGAGATTAAAGGTATACATTTCATGTTTCAAAAGTCAGGAGCCCGCTCGGAGAACAAAGGCATACAGTTCAAGTTTCAGCATTCAGGAGCCCGCCTGAAGGACAGAGGTATTACAATTCAAGTTTAAGTTTTCAATTGATTTCTTTATCTATTTTGAAGCCAGGAGCCCGCCTGGAGAACGGAGGCATGCATTTCAAGTTTCAGCAGTTAGGAGCAACAGAGGCATACAATTCAAGTTTCAGCATTCAGGAGCCCTCCCGAAGAACAGAGGTGTTACAATTCAAGTTTTAGTTTTTAATTGGTTTCTTTGACTATTTTGAAGTCAGGAGCCCACCTGGATAGCACATGAGCTCACCTGGATAGCGGAGGAATACATTCAATTTGCTGAAGTCAGGAGCCCTCCTGGAGAATAGAGGGATACAGTTCAAGTTGTAAAGTTAGGAGCCCGCCTGGAGAATAGATGTATTACAATTCAAGTTTTAGTTTTTAAATTCTCATCCAGTAACATGTACCTAGTTTTCAAACTGGGGCAGAAAGTTTCTTTGTTGTGTCTGTTTGCTGAAGTCAGGAGCCTGCATGGAGAACAGAGGAATACATTTCTAGTTTAGAAGTCACGAGCCTGCCTGGATAGCAGAGGAATACATCTTAGTCAGCAGTCAGGAGCCCGCCCGGAAAACAGGGGAGTACAATTCAAGTTTTAGCTTTCAAAGTTTTTAGAGGTATTTGGTAATGTGGTTTGTGTTATCTATTTTGTTGAATTCAGGAGCTCGCCTGAAGAACAGAGGAATACATTTCACTCAACAATCAGGAGCCCGCCTGGAAAACAAGGAAGTACAATTCAAGTTTTAGCTTTCAAAGATTTTAGGGGTATTTGGTAATGTGGTTTGTTTTATTTGTTTTGTTAAAGTCAGGAGCCCGCCTGAAGAATAGAGGAATACATTTCAGTCAGCAGTCAGGAGCCGTCTAGAAAAACTGGGGAAAACAATTCAAGTTTTAGCTATTAATTGATATGGTTATTTCTTCTTCTATTTCTTCTGTTTCTTCTTCAATTATGTCTAGATAAACCCATTCGCTAAGTTTGTGGCTCAGCCCTAGTGTGGATAATTGATGGGTGCTGCTTTTTAATGATAGATTTATATTGGGTGTTTGTTATTTGGGTTAACTTTATGATTTAATTAAGGATTGGTGGTTGCAAATATTGATTCTAGCTTAGTGAGTTTTGACTCTTCTTGAGAAAGAGAGTCTATGACCCCAAAATTGACCCAGTAAGTAATTGGGATGGACCCATGAGAAATGGTAGTCCCAATTAACGGGTTAAGTCTCGAGAGAGTAATCACTCTACTTGAACCCTAGTTGCTTGGTCTAATTGGCCTACACAATTGGTTTAGAGAGAGTCAATTGGGCAAAATCGTTCTCTCTACCGAGAGGTATGAGAGTGGGTACAATGCTGCAACGGTTATAACATTAATCCCAAATATGTCAATATATTATAGTAGTTTCTACCTATTAGTAAACAACCTAGTTGATGCCACGACCCTAGTGCCTTTCTCCCTCTTAGTTACAAACTTGTAATATTTCCTTAGTATAATTTAGTCTTAATCCTTAGATCATAATAGTAGTTGTTAGTACAAAAGCAAACCCAAAAATTATAGGAGTACAGTTAGAAGTACAATGCTAGGAGTTCTAGGCTACACAGACAATCCAACTCCATTCCAAGCTTCCTATGGAAAATTGATCCCGAACCACTATTCGGGTAAAAGCTATTAGCAACCCGCTCTTCCTAAATTCGTGTAGTGTTGAGTGGGCATCAATCAACCGGGCATGCCTACTGCCACTACTATTCCATCCCTTCAGGAGACCTTAGCTCGGTTCATGACTATGTACATCACCTTGGCTTAGGCAAGGTTTTTTCCCCTTGTTGCAACCACATCCTAGGACAAGGGAAGAGCACAGACTCCTGCCGCCCGCACTCTTAAGCAGAGAGTGCATGTGGTGAAAGTCCCAGAGATCATTCCTGTAACGCCTATAGTGCCAGTTCAACCAAAGGATGGTTAGCTGTTTCATAGGATGAGAAGCGGAGACTTGAGAGGTTCAAGAAGTATGATCTTCTAGTATTCAGTGGATTAGCATTAGATGATGCCTTGGAAGTTCTAGAGGAGATCCATCATATTCTTTGCACAATGTGTATTGCCAGATCTAGCGGGGTTTCTTTACTGCCTTCCAGCTTTTGGGAGCCGCCTATGATTGGTGGCGCACTGATGGGATAGATAGTCCAGTCGAGGCTGCTTCACTGACCCAATTCTCAGATATGTTTATGAGAGAATTTTTCCTTCAAAGTCTTAGGGACGTATGGCGTGCAAAATTTGAGCATTTGCGCTAGGGTGCTATGAGGGTTTCGGAGTATGCTATCCGTTATACCAGATTGGCCAGGCATGTACCAACCTTGGTTGCTACTGTCTGCCAGAGGGTTCGCCGGTTCATTGAGGGTCTTATCCTACTCATCAGATCTAGCATGGCTCGAGAGTTGGAGATGACATTCCTTATCAACAGGTAGTGATCATTTCTAGGAGGATCGAGGGTATACTCGCTAGGGAGTGAGAGGAAAGGGTGGCCAAGAGGTCTCGAGAGTTGTGCCACTACTCTGGTGCCCGTACCCAGCAGCAAGGCGTCATGGTAGGGGCTATATAGGTCTCCCCTAATATTCCCAATGTCAATACCATCCAAGGCGGGGGGGGGGGGGTGATTTGTGTGGTACCCAATTTTTCTATCTAGAAGAACCTGGTTCTTCAAGGTGTTCTAACTACTACTGTTGTGGAATTAAAAGTATAAAATATAAAGAACGCAGAAATTTTGACGTGGAAAGCACCTGGCTCAAAAGGAGAAAAAAAAACCACGACCTACTACTCAGTAGGATTTTCCCAAACATCCACTGAAATCACTGAGCAAAAACAACATTTACAAAACTCTTGTAAACCTAAGGATTAAATCTAATCCTAGTGTCGTACACAGCCTCGATTGTTGCGACACTTTCAAGTTAATTCTAACCTGAATACACAAAGTACCTAATACAATTGCTTCTATGAAAGCTAGAAAGGTACAACTTTAAACCACCTACTACAATTGAACTAGAATAAGAATAAACACAATGGAACTGGTTCTTGTATCTCGTTCAGGTAGCTTCAGGAGTGCACACTTAAATCTCACATAAATTGCTTGCAAAATCGCCTTGCTCTTTTGCTCTCAATTTAGTTTAACTTCTGCGTGTGTGCAATACCTGTAAAAGAGAACATTCACTATTATTTAATGAGTTAGTAATCACAATTTGATTGAGACCCAATCATTGATCATTCATCAAATTTGAGTTCTAGAATAATACGAACATCAACCCTATCCTTAATCCGGATTGTTTCCTCTTCCTATAAGGAGACTTCCTATCCTCATCCAATATGCAACATTTTTGATCAGTTTAGAAGATATTACTGCATGTTCCTTGAGATTTATCTTCTTCACGTGCATCTCAAATGTATAGGTTGATAAACACTGTGTCTTACATGATGAACCTGGTCCATGACTGAGTTCATTTGTCATTCTTCAAAACTTAACCTGAACTTGGGCCAACAATTTGCGCCTTTTTGATAATGACATACTCTATGCTTTTACTGATCAAAAGACATGTGGAATTCAGCTTAATCATCAACACTTTAACTTAGAATTTTAACTTATCATCAAGGACCAGGTTTAATCAGGTTATAAATATCACATTATTCAGAATAAATAGTAAAGAACAATATCTTCCCCCTTTTGGAATCATCGAAAAGTTGCATACTCATTGTGAATTCCAAATTTTAATAATTACTTTGGCCTCCACTGGGGTAGCTGCAAGTGAAAACATGATTCAATTAATCAACAACCAACAAACAACATTAACTATTAATATCAGAATCATCATAGAACAAGAGAAGAATAATTTTCATTGATACAGATATGTTTCTACCAACAAACCACAAAAAGAAAGAAAAAACTTCCAAACATGAGTAATAAAAACAGAAAAATTCTCAGATCTAGGTCACTAGGGATTCTAGATAGGTGCAAAAGACAAGAACTGGACATCCAAAGGCTTGGAGGACCTAGAGGGCTGGGTTTGGAGAAGGTTGAGCATATTCGTAAGCATTCCATCACTCTTCTCCTTTCCTTTGCTAGCTCAGATCTAAGGCTACCTCTCTCAATTTCTAGTTCAATAACAACCTTGCAATCTCACCATCCTTAGTTCCATATTCCTGAACCAAAGCCCTAACCTTGTTGTTCATATAAGTCTTTAGAGATGAACCAAGTTCAACTGGAGTGGCATTTACAGGATAATCAGAAGACATAAGAGTCTTGACACCAAGGTGTTCCTTTCTTGATGCCATCTCCCATTTTTTCAATGGCACATTCATACTTTCCAGAACAATAGTCAAAAGAAACCCATATGGAGTGGCATGAGCCTTGGAGCCATTGATGACCCTATCCAGCAGTTTTACAATGAAAGCAGGCTAATTTATGTACATCCCTCTGACAAGACACTCCATAAGAACTAGGTCCATGTAGTTGGTAATGTGCCTTCTCTCCTATCTGGGCAGCATGAATTTTTTAACAAACGCAAACAAGACCTTGTGCTCAGCCCTCATCTCACTTTTTCTGCACAAACCTGGCTTCAGGCATATCTTCAGCATTTGCAGTATCACAAAAATTTATGGTGATTTGGAGAGCAGTAGGGAGAGAATCCAGAAAAGGCCACATCTGCCTAGTATAATCATCATATCCCACCTGGGTATGCCCAGAATCTCACCCAATTTGGTTGCATCAAACTGCACCTTTACTCCTTTCACCATTCTGATAACAACTCCATTTTTCACAGTGGAATTGGCCATAAACACAATAAATTCCTTCCTGGCCAGCTTCCCATCTATTTCAAGGACCATATCCTTCCACCCTTGTGCAACTAGGGCATCGACCAGTCTTCTCATTCTTGGCACATCCAGGTCTTTCGACAATCTTTCTTCTGCCAAAGATGGCAAACCAATCTTGTTCTTTCTCAGATTCCTCCTCCTCTTCTTCTCCACTCCATTATTATTCTTTTTTAGTAATTTTTACCTTTTTCCCTTTCACTGCAGATCTAGTTCTTTTGTCTACAGAGGGTTCAGGAGATATTGGCTCAGAGGAAGACTTCTTGGAATAAGTCTCAGATCTTTTTGGTTTAATGGTGGAAACCTCCACAATTTTTCCTCTTTCTTGATGAACCAGTTCCATCTCCTTATATTCTTCTTCGTCTGCAGCCTCACAACTTTCCATAACCTTTGCTTTTCCCTTTTTCTTCTTCTTCTTCTTCTTCTTGCTTTCTTCCAAACCTTTATGTAGTTCTGCTTCACTTTGTTTCACCTTGCTTCTAGTAGCTCTTTCCTTTGGTACTGAAGGGGCAATAGGCTTCTAAGATGACACTTTACTTTTCTTTGTTGGCTTTGGAGCAGTTGGAGCCTTTTGTGTGGAAGCTCTACGCTTCTTTTGATCATAACCGGCACAAACCTTCTTTAGAATATCAGCCAATATTTCCTCAGGAAATGAACTAGGTCCATGTTGTTGCTGGCTTAAATTTACAAGCCCTTCAACTGCCTCCCCAGAACCTCCGACTTGTTGCCACCTTCTCACACATCTCCATAGATGGTAAGAACTTTTTCTTTATTTTTACTTCTCTTCCTACTTGACTCAGTCCCCTTTACATCTTTCATAGAACCAACCAAAACAAACCTATTATCTATATTTTCAACCACGTCAGAAAATATCAAACAAGTATTTACCTCACCAAGGGTTTCTTGTTGTCAGTGTTAGAAGACCCATGTTCTTCACCTTCACTGGCAGAGATAAAAATTTAAGACTCAGAGCTGGTGTCAGATTCTTTAGCAAGACTCTCCTTCTTCTGTCTAGCCCTCAATTTCTCATTTAGAGCTTTTCTCAGAGAACCAGAAGCTTCAGTTTTTCTAGTCAACACTTTTGCCTGTGAAATCTAGGTTTTGGAGTTTCACTAGGGGGTGTAGATGAGGATGTATTAGAAGGGGATACTGGTAGAGGAGTTCCAGGATTATCTTGGGGGTTAGTCATGGTGAGTTATTTCTGGAGAAGATTTGGGAATTTTGGAGAGAAAAAGATAATCAGAACCGAGGAGGGGTTTTTGACGGTTAGGAGATAATAAAGAAGGGTGTGATGAGTATTTAAATATGATTAGAAGTAATTGTAGTAACGACAGATTTTTGCAAGAGTCAATTAGAAGTTTAATCAATTTAGAATTCTGATCTCTTAGTGATTAGTAGGCGTCGCTAGATATTAGGCAAAAATCCCATTTTCTTTAGAGTTCTAGGAAAATAAAACCGGTTCAATGCTCAATGGATAGGATTTTTGGAAAAAAGATGAATGTAGGACTTCTGCTAATGATTGGAAAATTAATCTTTCTAATTGTGCAGAGTATAGAAAACATACATGAACTTTTTCATGAGCATATATTGATGAACCAGGTTTTTCAAGTAGAACTCTCTTGCACATGCCTCAAATGTCATAATAGAAAAAACATTGTAAGAGACCAGTGAGTCCTATATGCATATGTCACAAGAGTATACTAATTAAAGTATGAGACTGAGAAAGAATTAATCTAGATATTTACATAAAGATAAAATTCCTAACAAAAAAAATTCATTCTTTTTCATTGTGCATTCTGAACTAGACATATTAGGTGATTTTAATCATCCCTAATTCCAACATGTTCCTCTCAAGGTTTTCTCTACTCAGTGCTTTAGTGAAAATATCAGCTATTTTTTTATCAGTAGCATATATTGAAATCAATCCTTAATCATAGTAATCTCTTAAGAAGTGGTGTATGACATCTATGTGCTTTGTCACTTTTATGATGAACAGGGTTCTTAGTCATACTTATAGCACTAATGTTGTCATAGAATATTGGAATACATCTCACTTTAATTCCAAAATATACCAGCTGTTGTTTGATCCATAACAATTGGGCACAACAAGAAGCAACAACAACATATTCAACTTCAACAGTAGAAAGGGCTACTGAAGTTTGCTTTTTGGTAGCCCATGACACAAGACATGAACCAAGAAAGTGTGCCATAACTAAGGTGTTCTTCCTATCCACTAGGAAACATGCATAATCAACATCAGCATTAGCATATCCCACTAGATTGAAATTACTACCTTTGGGATACCAAAGACACAGATCAATGGTGCCTTTAACATATCTTAGTATCCTCTTGATGGTAGTGAAGTGAGACTCTTTTGAATTTGCCTGAAAACGAGCACAAAGCACTATACTAAAAACAATGTTAGGTCTACTGACAGTAAGATACAAGAGTGAACCAATCATACCCCTGTACAACTATTGATCAACTGATGAACCAGGTTCATCAACATTTAATTTAGTGGCAGTTACAATAGGTGTATCTATTTCTTTAGAATCCTCCATTTCAAACTTTTTAATTATTTCTTTTGTATACTTCTGCTGATGGATCATGGTTACATTTGGACTTTGTTTGATCTGCAAACCTAAGAAGAAGTGAAGCTCAAACATCATGCTTATTTCAAACTTACTTCCCATTAGTTTTGCAAAGTCCTTACTCAACCTATCAGTAGTGGCCCCAAATATTATGTCATCAACATATATTTTCACAACAAAGAGGTCTTTACCTTTTTCCCTTAAGAATAAGGTAGTGTCAATTTTACCTCTTTTGTAACCATGCTCCAGTAGGAATTTAGATAGTCGTTCATACCAAGCTCTTGGGGCCTGCTTTAGCCCAGACATGCTTAAGACATTCCTTGCTTTCATATCTTGGGGATTGTTTCACAAACACTTCTTACTTTAGGTATCCATTCAAGAAAGCACTTTTGACATCCATCATATGGAGAGTGAATTCCATGTGTGCCGAAAAGGCTATGAGGATTCGGATTGCCTCTAGTCTTGCAACTGGAGCAAATGTCTCATCATAGTCAATTCCCTCCTCTTGGTTGTAACCTTGAACTACTAGCCTTGCCTTATTTCTTCTAACTGTTCCATCTTCATCAAGTTTGTTTCTGAAAATCGATTTTGTGACAATGAATGATCTGTTCTTGGGTCTTGGAACTAAATGCCAAACTTCACTTCTTTCAAATTGGTTGAGTTCATCCTGCATTGCAGTCACCCAATATGCATCCTACAATGCTTCAATAACTTTTTTAGGTTTAATAAGAGATAAGAAAGCATCAAAAGCACAAAGATTCTTTAGCTGTAATCTAATTTTGACTCCAGATATTGGATCAGTGATAATGTTCTCAATGAGATGAGAACTTTGATACTTATGAGGTTTCACAATTAACTGGTTTCTGCTAGATGTCTATCCCATGTTCTATTGCTGAGGCATAGATTCATGAACAGGTTCCTCTTGGGGTTTGATTCAATTTCTCCTTGATTAGTTCCCCCTGTCAGGTTGCCCTTATTAGAAGGACATGTTCCATCACCTGTTCCTTCTTTTGATGCCACTCTAACTTGTGCTGGGAATTCTGTTAATTCCTTTACCAATCCAATGGCTTCATCTTCATGTTCCTGTCTCTAAGAAAGAATGTTAGTTTCATAAAATACTACATGTACACTTTCTTCAACACACAAAGTTCTTTTAATAAACACGATATGCTTTTCTATGTGAAAAATATCCCAAGAACACTCCCTCATCACTTCTGGGATCAAACTTACCTAGGGAGTCCTTTCCATTATTGTGCACATAGCACTTGCTGTCAAATACCCTAAGATGAGATATGTTTGATTTTCTCCCTTTAAGTAATTTATAGGGAGTTTTCTCTACCAGAGGTCTAGTCATGTATCTTTAATTATGTAACATGCAGTGTTCACAGCCACTGCCTGGAAGTTGCGGTGCAATTTACTAGAAAGCAGCATAGTTCTAGCCATGTCCTCAAGTATTCTATTCTTCCTTTCAACTACTCAATTTTTTTTTGAGGGGTTCTAGGGGCAGAGAAATTATGATCTATTCCATTTTCATCAACGAATTCAGCAAACTTGAAATTTTCAAATTCAGTTCCATGATCAAACCTAATGGATGCAAGTTGATTTCCTAGTTGTTTATGAGTTTTTCTAACAAATGCAATGAACATGGCAAATGTTTCATCTTTGGAGGTTAGAAATAGAATTCAGGTAAATCTAGAATAATCATCAACAAGAACCATTATATATTTCTTCCCACCTCTACTCATGGTTCTTATAGGACCAGATAGATCCATATGGACCAGTTCCAACAACTTAGTTGTACTTACCATTTTCTTGCTTTTGAAGGATGATGTTACATGCTTCCCCCTTGTTCATGCCTCACAAACTCTGTCTTCCTTGAACTTGATATTAGGTAATATCACCAAGTCTTTAGAGACTAATTTGTTGAGCTGATTTAGACTTGCATGACCAAGTGTTTTGTGCCACGTGAGGGGATTATTAACCAACACAATTAAAGAAGGGAGTTCATTTTCTGAGAGAGTAGACAAATCTACAATATAAATATTGTTAACTCTTTTTCCCTGCAAAATAATCTTATCAGTGGTAAGATTAATCACAAAGCATTTGGTGGAGGTAAAAGTTATAAGGTTACCTTTGTCACACAATTGTGACACACTTATTTGACTATATTTCAAGCCATCTATCAGGTAGACATTCTCTATGGAATGAGAATCTGTTTTGCCTACCTTTCCAACCCCAATGATCTCACCTTTCTTTCCGTTACTAAAGGAGAAATTACCTCCTTTTAAGTCGTCAAGTGAAAGGAACTGGTCCTTGTCCCTAGTCATATGTTTTGAGCAGCCACTATCCATATACCATATTTGGCTCCTCCCTTTCACATGGACCTGCAAAAAGAAATCAATGGTTAGTCTTAGGAACCCAAACTAGTTTGGGTCCCTTTCTATATGCAAAAGGATGAATCAAATTCCTTCTTGACCACCTAGGCAGCTTGTTTTCCTCTTGAACAAAGGCTTTGTTCTTTTGACTGGTCTTTTCTTTTGCATTACATTTATTTTTTGTAATGGCCAGTCTTGTCACAGTGTGTACAGATTTTGTTCTCAGAAAGTGTGAGGTACTTGCTTTTAGGATCCTGTTTTGCAGTTTGAGTCATATAGCCAAGTCCTCTTTTGTTGCTACTGTGATATTCTTGCAACCAAGAAAGTGCACTAGAAGCCTTTTTCCATTTGCAAGTTCTGTCTAGTTCATGTTTCACTTTTCGTAGATCTTATTTTAAAACTTTGATCAATTCATCTTTCTTATACATCTCATCTTTCAATTTTTGTAAATTTTCTTCTAGAGTGAGATATGAGTGAGGGTTTATCTTGAATTGAGGGATTAGGACTTGTTTATCTATTTGCTACGTGCTTAGGTATTGGGTACACCGTATATGTGAGGTGATGAGTACTTATGCATTGTTGTTGGTTTAAAGCATGCGGGTGGGATTGTTCCATGTGATTTATTGCTTACTTTGATCATGTTATCCATACTTAGACTAGTTACTTATTATATTGATCGTTCTTACCACATTTATGGGCTTTTTGTGATAATTGAGTATAATTTCTAGAGTGGAGATTGGCATTGTGGAACCATTGTTGACGTAAGGCTTGTTCTTGTTATTCTATCTCCCTGTTGTTTCTTGTTCACTATTATATGGTAAGGGAGAGTGTTAATGCACGAAAGATGATGTCATGCTATGTTATGAGAGTAAAAGCACGAAGGGTGATGCCGTGCAATATCATTATCACATTGTGAGGATGAGAGTAAAAGCACGAAAGGTGATGTCGTGCAATTGTCTTCATTGTGCTTGTTTGTTTTTACTGGTTAAGGGCATGTTAACTGTTCAGGTTATCATTTTCGTTGTATTTCTCGTATCTTGTACCGCTATTAGCTAGTCCCACTCCCAATAGTACATGTTCAGATTTTATTTGTTGTTATCTTGTAAGTATACGATTATCTGCACAAGTTTATTACGTGGGCGTCTTGTCATAGCCTCGTCATTATTCCATCGAGGTTAGGCTCGACACTTATAAAGTACATGGGGTCGGTTATACTCATACGACACTCTACACTTCTTGTGCAGACTTTGGTACTGGCCCCAGCTGTTCGTAAGGTATAGCAGTATGGATTCACTCATTTGAGACTCGAGGTAGATCTGTGACGTCCTATACCTCGAAGTCCTCTCATATTTCCTCTATTTTACTATTTCTTTTCGTCTGAAACAGTTGTATTTATTTTAGACCTTGTTTGTAGAAATTTTAGAAGCTTGCGAGTTGTGACTCCAGGTCCGGATTGTAATAGATATTATGGGTATTTATGTAATTCCTCACTAAGTTTTAGTTCATTTTGGCTTAATTGGATTTATTTATTAAAATTGATTTAAAATTTTCATAAAGATACTCTAACGTTGGCTTGCCTAGCAAGTGAAAAGTTAGGCGTCATCACGGTCCCGAAGGTGAAAGCTCCAGGTCATGACAAGTCTTTACCCCTATGTGAAGATATTGAAATGATGACTCTAACAAGATTATATGAGAATATTACATCTCTATCAAGAATGATGATTTCAATTTAGTATGTCTTATTGTTTATCGAATCTCTACCAACGATCTTTTAAAGATGGTGCACAAGATTAGAATGCAAAAGCTTAAAGATGTTAATCAATTGTCTCATCAAAGGAAATTAATACGCATTGTACTCTTTTTTCACTATAAGGTTTTGTCCCACTGGGTTTTTCTTGCAAGGTTTTTAATGAGGCAACCAAAAGGTGTATGGTTAGACTCTTTTTAATTCACTAGACTTTTTTTCGCTGGATTTTATTTTAGTTAAAGTTTTAACGAGGCACATTATCTGTTGAATTCAAAGGGAGCGTTATAAATAAAATTATTTTTAAGGTGAATGCCTATATTTTAGAAAGATTTTAGAGTTTTTTACTTCGTGGCTAAATCACTTTTTTCCTATAAATAAAAACAATTTATTCCATTATAATTTATTTCAAATTAATAAAAATTCTCTTTCTACTTTTCTGTGCAATACTCTTCTTCTTTTATTACTTCATAATAATTTTAATAACTTAGGTCTCTTATTATATTTTAGCTTTAGGCCCGCATGTGTTTGTGTTGATTTAGTTTCAGTCCAAATGAAACACATTTTTATTTCCCATTTTAGTACTTCCTTGAAGCTTGAAGAAACCCAAATATATAAGTAGTGTTTCTTAAAATATAATGCATTCCACCGTATCAGGAGCCCGCTATAGAGATGGGGTGGGCTGTGTACATGCATGTGATTTCATGTTTTTGTTTAAACTTACGCATGTCTTTATGCATATGATTCAAGAATCTGTATAAATTATTCTTACCTATCGGAATTTCGTCCAACTGTTGTAAAAATAAGATTTTTATAGTATTAGTCTTCTTTCTGCAGTATAAGAATTTATCAGGTTCATTTAGTGAGCAACTTCAATGTTGCAACCTGTTTATTGAATGTTATTCGCTCAGTTTTAGTTTGTTTTTACGTAATTTGACTAGGCACAAAGTTTAATAAAAGGAGAAGATTTTTGAAACTTGTTTCATAAATGTACCATATATTTGTGTTGCTATAAAAGTGTTGATACTAATGTTTTTAAACAAGTCATAGCATATGTGTAGCTATAAAAAAATTTCATTATAAAAATAATAGGAATATGCCAATTTTTATAGGGAAAAAGGTCAAAATTGTCCCTTTACTATTGTTTACTGATTGCTTGTGCCACCCGTTATACTTTTCACCAATTCTAATCCCTACCATTAATAAAGTTTTCAAAATTATCCCTAACCGTAACGTACGTCCCTCCACTGTAACAGCTGAACCCTTTAATATTTTGTCCCTGTCAGCAGCCAAGTCAGCATGTCACACCAATAAAATGCCATGTCGGCACCTCCACCTCCAAAACCTCTCTTCCCCTCAATTAAAAATGCCACATAATTAATCTCACTAATTCTAATACCTCTCTTCCCCGTTGATTTCTTCTTCCATCAGCAGCTTCACCACCCAAAAGACTCAATATTTCAGCACAACAAAACAATAAAGAATCAAATTCTTTACAAAGATATGAAGAGAAGATACTTTTGCAAACCCTCCACCGTATATTCTCAAGCTTACTTTACAAATTCTTCAATGGTGCCACGAGAGCAATCAAGCAAGATATGAAAGAGAAGAAACCTTTTTATGCCAAAAAATAGGTGTTTGCCAACAAGATCTGACATGGTTGCATTGAGTAACGCTACGGTAATAATACTTTGATGGATTTTAATCTTATCGGCAATTTTTGTCTGTGCGAATTGATTTGAATTTCTTATCGGAGAACAGGGTTGCTGTTTGTGGTGGTTAGTTCTGCCCGCTGAAAATTTTCCAGCGAAATGCCATGATTTCCGGTGATTTTGGTATGAGGTGAGGGAGAAGATGAGAGAAAGGGTGGAGAGGTGAGGAGTAGGGAGGGGAGAGGGTCGTTTACGTTAGGGTTTTAATTTGGTGGGGTTGATGAAATGGCAGCTGACTTGGCTGTTGACATAGACAAAATATTAAAGGGTCAACTGCCACAGTGGATGGGCGTATGGGTTAAGGGTAATTTTACAAACTTTGTTAACGATAGGGACAAGAATGACCGAAAAGTATAACAGGTGGCACAAGCAACCAATAAACAATAGTAAAGGAATAATTTTGACCCTTTGCCATTATTATGTATAAAGGATATGGTACTTTTGATTAGTCAGTTTGATCGTTTCATTCAACAATAGGTGCAGATTTTTATTCTCTCTATTTTTCTCTTTGGAATCCTACTTACAATTTTACCTTTTTGGATCGATTTCTTGCATATTGGCATTGTGTAGATTCTAAAAGATTGAAGTCATATACCTTGAATTTTCCATGTATGTTAAGTGAAGACTGAGCTACATATATATTGGTTGAGTAAAACCTACAAGCCAATTTAGTCAAAATTATATTTGAGAATGCTGCATTTGGAACTAGAGCACACCACATAACAGAAGTTCCTCGCTCATTTGGACTGCATGTTGTTTTCAAGGCTGGGGAATTATGTAAGTGAACTGTAAAAACCCTAATGAATCTTAGTGTCCTTCACGATATAGGCCTCAATTTCATATCAAGTATGGAGCCGAGTTTCTGTCGTGTTAGTTCATGGAGTTGAGCTCCAGGAAACATCAACCTCTTTAGTGCAAGTTCTAGAGAGATTTTCCTGATAGTAATTGACTATAATGCACCTAAAATGCACATATTTGTTTGTCTATACATAACTCTATCAGCTAAGACATTACTATGGGTAGAAGATGGGTTATTGGCTGCTATTTCTAAGAGGAGTGATGGTACAGTCTCAAAGGTTGAAGGAGGAAGGTTGACATATTCGGGACACATTCTATATATTGCACCAATATCAGATATATCTGTGGTGAACTATCATAATATTAATCACGATCATATGTTTGATTGTTATGGGGAGGCATCAGAAAGATCATTGCTGGTGATGCACAATGGTATTAGCATAAAGTAATTGTTGACTACTTCTAATTTAAACGGGATAACAGGATTTTGGGCGGTTAATAAGAAGCTAGAAAATTTACATCATTATATTCTTGTACTATAATTTTTGAAAGAAACCAGAGTGTTGGTTGTTGGTCTAAACCTCTCATATATTACTAACAATATGGGCGTCTTATCTAGCAGGAGTGATGTGTTGTAGGTTTAAGATGCCAGAACTTCGTGAGACTCGAACCTGTTGATGATGATATCACATCCAGTTTTGAAATCATGGTCCCCTGATAATTTTACGAGCATAAATGTGGGAGCTGTTGGATATGATGTGATAATAGTTTCAACTTCATGCCCCTGTATCTTATTCATTCTTAGTTTCAGGTCATTGGCTGCCGATCTACATGAAACATATCAGGTGCACCATGTGAGACACTAAGAAGAATTGTCTTGCATTTCCATTACCTAAAAATTGATTGGGGAAAAACTGTGAACCTCTATAACAAGATATGATATGTGAGTGTAATATATTTATCATCGGTACATATAAGCCTGCAATTGAAGTGTTATCATTTACTTCCAATATGGCCTCACAAGTTATTGTCGTATATCCTTTCAGGAGGGAGGAATGACATGCTACCCAGATTGGAGTGGCCTTCTACCCTACAGTTTCTTCTATGGGGTCACATGGTTAACAAACTTTCTCCGAAGATTGTTCAAAATAATTTCAGCAGATTGACTGTTTGTTGAATTTGTAACTTATTTATGATAAATTTTAATTCACTTAGTAATATAATTATTTATATTATCGAAAGTTAATTCAAGTTAACAAGATGTTAGTCATATATTTGCAATACATTATCTTGGATCTTATTGTAAGAAATTTTATTTGCTATTACAAAAATTTTAGTAATTTAATTTAAAGTTCTAAAATATTTTTTACATTAAAAAGTAGACATTCTTTGGATGCTGGATGGTGACGCACTGACTCAGTTTTCACAGCTTAGTGAGACTCAACAAGGAGATGTAGTTGCAGCACTTCTAACTGGACCAACGGCTTGCTTTAATCTAGATGTTGTCAAGCGGCTTTTACGACAATATTTTTGAAGTAACTATTAAGTGGATTTTACAACATTGGTTTAACTATGGGTAACCACTTTTTGGAATTTAAGTGGAGAACAAAATTTAGCAGGAAAAGAATCTTTATGCATCACTAACAAGGAAGAGGCAGGAGCAGCCTTCCATAAAGCAAGTAAAGTAATTATTTTAGGCCCCTACTTTTTGTTATACCCAATAAATTATGTATACATTTTAAAAAAGAGTTCTGGAAAATGAAAAAAGCTTGATTCCTTTCTTTAAAAAATATAGAGAAGAAGGATCTGCAACTGCAATAATTTTTACAAGGAAATTACACTTGAAATGAATATCGAATCCGAATTTCGCAATGTGAGATATATAGAAAGTAACAATTTGATGTGCAATGGTGATCATAATGAAATCTAAAAATCTTTCGAAGAGTACTTTATAGTTTATTGCTTTTATATATATTAGACAAGGCTATTTTTTGACTTCAAAATAAATTTGAACAATTCAAAGCATATAAAAATATTTTTGGTTTTCTATTTAGTAGTAAAAACTAAGATCGTTAGATGTTGAAAATTTGAAATAATATTACCTTAATTTTGGATGTTCCTTAAAGTATAATAATCAATTTGATATTGATGGTTTAAATTTATTTTCTGAATTAAAATTATTAAGAAAAATAGTACAATTAGAAAATAATGTGCAATTTAATTGATGCACTTAATAAAATGATAATAGGCCATATAATGGTTATTTACGCAATAATTACACATGCTTTGTTGTTGTTTTGTAATGTAAGTGCCATTAAAATGCCTTGATTGATGCTATTTGGTCTCGCAGGGAATACAAGATGCAAGGAAGCAAAAAATGAAGTGTTTATAGGCAACTGAACGTAACTTTTGAAGAAATCAGGCTGTTATTGTTTCCATTCTCGGTGACAGGAGCTGCTCAGGTGTGGCTAAACTCACTCCCCATAAACTCTATAGAAACTTGGCATGAGTTAGTCAAGCAATTTCACATCAAGTCCCATCCACCCTGTTGGAAACACGTTCTCAAGGCTTTATACTAAAACGTGTGTTTTTATGTGTAGGTTTTGATGAATGACAAACGAAGCGCAAATTGATATATGACGAAGTTCAAGTACAAGCGCATAATTGGTGGATAACGAGATTCAAGCACAAGACAAAGTTTTATAGTTTAAATGAGTCGTTCTTAATTGTGATCTTGATCCGACAACTTGACTCATGACATGGCTTCTCTCGTAAAATTATTTTTACAAAATCATGCATATTTAATTTAATGCTAAATAATTTTAAATCATGCATATTTACTTCAGTCAAAATGATTTTTAAACATGCCTCTAAAATCTGGACTAAGATAATCGATTATGTACTTATGATAATCGATTATGTTAAGCCAAGACTGCATGACAATCGATTGTGAACTAATGACAATCGATTGTGTTAAGGCAGTGAGGATCAGGTTTTTCAAACCTGCATGACAATCGATTGTGAACCTTATGACAATCGATTGTGATGAGGCAGTGTCCATCAAAGTTTTTCAAAACTCAGAATAATCGATTGTGAAGCTAATGACAATCGATTGTGAAGAGACAGTGTCCATCAGTTTTTTAAAAGTCACAAAATAATCGATTGTGAACTTATGACAATCGATTGTGTTGAGGCAGTGACTTCCAGACTTTTTCAAAATTATTAAATAATCGATTGTGAGTATATAACAATCGATTGTCACGAGGCAGTGTCTAAAATGATTTTCAAAGTCTGATAAATAATCGATTGTTAACATTGCACAATCGATTGTGAAGCTGACCGTTGTCGTAAAATTTTCAAATACCGTCAGGTAATCGATTCTTGATTTTGTACAATCGATTGTTGATATTGAAATCTGAAAAAGATATTTTGAACGTTGCTGAATAATCGATTATTGATTTGGTATAATCGATTGTTTTACGTAAAATCTGGAAATTATTTTTTGAACGTTGCCAATAATCGATTGTTGATCTTGGACAATCGATTGTTAAGCGTAAAATCTGGGATTGATTTTTGGTACGATTGGCATACAATCGATTGTGGCTTCCTGACAGTTGATTGTCACAGAGAAAAATCAGCAACTCTTAATTGGCAATTAGGCAACGGTAATGCCAAGTTTTTCAACTATAAATACAGCTTCATTTCAGTGTTTTAAAAACAACAACACACAACAACTGATCATTCTATTGCTATAAGCTTGCATATTATTGTTTATCATTTTATATTCATTTCATAAAGCTTTTGAGAGCCAAAGTCTTGTCCATAGTTGATGTAATCTTGAGCCTACTTCTTTTACTCATATCTACTCATTAAGGAGTGTTTTGTTTGAGTGTTTAGTGTTTTGTACACTTGTAAGAGAATTGTGATTCTCTTGTTGTAAGGAACTTGTGTTTCCTTGGTTGAAGTCTTGGAGTGTTGTATCTCCGAGCAAAGGTGTTAAGGCTTGTGTCCTTAAGTTGTAAAGGTTTGTTGAGCACCCGTAAGCTTGACAAGTTAGTGGAAAATCTCGAGAGAGTCTCTCGGGGACTGGACTAGCCACGTGTTGTGGTGAACCAGAATACATCGGTGCGTTCTTTCCTTTTGTTTATTTAACGCACTTAATTATTTCCTACAATTTTTTAATTTCCGCAAGTTTACGCTAAATTTTATCATAACGCTATTCACCCCCCCCCTCTAGCGTTAAGCATATTATCTAACAATTGGTATCAGAGCCAACTCTCTGAAGACTTAACAGTTTGAGAGAACCATCCATGGCTTCTACTCGTGACTCTTTTGCAGGAATTGATGAAGGACAATGCTCCACACGACCACCTCTATTCAACGGTACAAACTACACGTACTGGAAGGAGAGGATGAAAATTTTCGTTCAAGCAAACAACTTTCATCTCTGGAAGGTGATAACGAAGGGAAATCAAATTCCAACCAAAAAGGTTGAAAACGAATGTGTTCCCAAGTCCGAAGAAGAATATGACGCGGATGATATCCAAAAGGTTCAAAATAATGCTAAAGCAATTAATTTATTATATTGTGCTGTAAATGCTGACGATTACAGGAAAATATCGTGTTGCACAACAGCAAAGGAAATGTGGGACAAGCTGGAAATTACGTACGAAGGTACGGACCAGGTAAGGGAAGCTAAAATTGATTTCCTAACCCATGCTTATGAATTATTTCACATGAAGGAAGGTGAAAAGGTAGATGAAATGTTCGAACGATTTTCAATAATCGTAAATGGCCTACATGCCCTCAAGAAGACATTCACGGACAGAGAACTGGTTCGAAAAATTCTTAGAAGTCTCACTCCGGCATGGCGATCAAAGGCCGACGCAATTCAAGAATCCATTGGCGTCTCAAATGTTACAATCGACGCATTAAGAGGTAACCTTCAGACTTATGAATCTACAATACTTAACCCTCTTGTTGATGATCAAAGGAGGCAAAGAATAGCGCTTAAGGCAAGCACAAGCCAACCTCAAGTTGATGAGGACGGAGACAACGAGTTTGGACTCGTTATCAAAAGATTTCAAAAGTTCATGCGAAAGGAGTATGAACGAAAGGGCAAAAAGCAAGGCGAGCAAATAAAGTGCTATGAATGCGGTGAAACCGGGCACATCAAATCAAATTGCCCAAACATCAAAAAGGAGAAGAAACCTTTTAAGAAGCAACGTGCATACATTTCTTGGGGAGGAGACTCCGGAGATGAGTCAAGCGAAGAAGAAGAAGACGAAGCCGCAAACCTTTGTCTTATGGCGCAAGAAGACAAGCAAGATGAGGTATGTCAAATCTCTTCTAAAAATTTCTTTACTCTTGAAGAAATGCGAACTGCTTTTGATGAGCTATATACTGAATTTATTAAAGCTTCAAAAACTGTCAAGAGCATAAAAGAAAATGCTTCTCTAAAAGAAAAAGATTTTCAAAAACAGCTTTCTTTAAAAGAAAAGGATTTAGAAAAACTGGTTTTAGAAAATGAAAAGCTGAAAGAGGAAAACAAGTTTTTCGGAAAAAGAAGCGCCGACAAGCCCGAAAGTTCTATTAAAAATTGCTCTTCTTGCATGCATCTTGAAAATGAGGTAGATAGACTTAAAGGTACCTTAGATAAGTTTAATTTTTCTCACAAAAAGTTGAATGAGGTCCTTGTTAATTTGAAGTCAACCAAGCATGGCATAGGTTTTAAGAATGAGCCTAAAGAAAAGGTTGAAGCCAAACCCCAACCACCTAAGGCTCAACCTAGGATTAATAAAACAAATGCTTATCCTAGAAAGAGCAATCCTAGAACAAATATGCATGTTAGACCAAATGTTGAACATTTTAGAAGACCTAGAAATGACTTACCACCTAGAAAAGACTACCCTAGGACTGATGCATATTTTAGGCCAAACACTAGAAGGAGTTTTGAACCTCCTAGAACATCTAGACATGACCATTACTCTAGAAACGCTGCTCATTTTAGAACTAATAGTAGGAGAAATGGTTCTCATGAAATGTGCAATAGTCATAATGAAAATAGAGTAATTCATTTTCGTCCATCAAGTTACTATGAACCTAGAAGGATGCATAACCCCAATGTGACTTGTCATTATTGTAGACGCATTGGTCATATTGCCCCTGCATGCTTTACACGACATAGACATATCACTCAATCGTATCATTATAATATGCCTAACCCTCAAGGACCCAAAATGGCATGGGTACCTAAAACGCATTAACTTGTTTTGTAGGTATGTTTGAAGGGATCAAGTGTACTATGGTACCTTGATAGTGGATGCTCCAAACATATGACGGGAGACGAATCCAAATTCCTTCAACTAGAACACAAAGAAGGAGGAAGTGTGATTTTTGGGGATAACAATAAAGGAAAGATCATTGGCATCGGATCGGTCGGTAAGGATGAAAATTCCTCTATTAAGCATATACTACTTGTGAAAGGTTTAAAGCATAATCTCTTGAGCATAAGTCAATTATGTGACAAGGGAAATATTGCCCTATTTGATTCGGATGAATGCTTAGTGTTTAGACGTACTGATTTCAAAATTATCCTTCGTGGTTTTAGAGTGGATAATATTTACATGGTTGATCTTGCTAATTCCTCACCCGAATATGTGGACTACCTTATGAGCAAAGAGGATGATACTTGGCTATGGCATCGTAGAGTTGCTCATACAAACATGCATCTTTTGAACAAATTGATTTCTCAAAACTTAGTTATTGGCCTTCCCAATTTGAAAATTGAAAATGACTCTATCTGTGATTCTTGTCAAAAAGGGAAGCAAACAAAAGCATCTTTCAAATCCAAAAATATTGTTTCAACTTCTAGACCATTGCAATTGCTTCACATGGATTTATTTGGACCATCTCGCATTGAAAGTCTAGGAAGAAATCGTTATGCTTTTGTGATTGTTGATGATTATTCTAGATTTACTTGAACTTTATTTCTTGCCAATAAAAGTGATGCTTTTCAGAATTTTAAATATTTTCTTAAGCGTGTTCAAAACGAGAAGGAAACAACCGTCCCTTCAATTAGAAGTGATCATGGGGGAGAGTTTGATCACAATCTCTTTGTGGACTTTTGTGACGAACTCGGTATCGAGCATACCTTTTCCGCTCCACGTACACCACAACAAAATGGGTTGGTGGAAAGGAAAAATAGGTGTCTCGAAGAGATGGCTAGAACCATGCTCGAAGAGGCTAAGATTCCCAAACATTTTTGGGCGTATGCCGTGAGTACCGCATGCTACATCTTAAATAGAGTAGTCATAAGGCCAATACTCATGAAGACCCCTTATGAACTCTACAAGGGAAGGAAACCAAATATCACCCATTTTAGAGTATTCGGTTGTAAATGTTTTATTCATAACAATGGCAAAGATCAATTGGGAAAGTTTGATGCTAAGTCCGATGAGGGAATTTTCATTGGTTATTCCTCACGTAGCAAAGCATATAGGGTTTTTAATAAAAGAACCGAAACTGTGGAGGAATCCCCTCATGTTGTATTTGCCGAAAATAATGCTCGCTTGGCGAGAAAGGATTCCGGTTTTGATCTTGCAGGTATTTTAGATAGCTTGAAAGACAAAATTCAAGTGGAAACGCCTAAGGAAAATAAAGATGAAATCTTGGAACAACCAACGGAGGAAGCGCCACAATTGGAGAATGAAACGAAAATGCCTAACAAGTGGAGGACAATTAAAGATCACCCTCTCGAACAGGTAATTGGCGACGTCGGAGAAAAGGTATGTACCCGAAACTCCCTTAAGAACACCTTAGGACATACTGCTTTTGTGTCTCAAATTGAACCAACAACCATCACCGAAGCAATTGGGGATGAATTTTGGACCTTGGCAATGCAAGAGGAGCTTAACCAATTCAAACGGAATGACGTTTTGGATTTGGTGCCAAGACCCGAAAATCATACCATAATTGGTACGAAATGGGTTTTTCGAAACAAACTAGATGAAAATGGTGTAATCACTAGAAACAAAGCTAGGCTTGTAGCAAAAGGCTATAATCAAGAAGAGGGTATTGACTATGAAGAAACATATGCCCCCGTAGCTAGATTTGAAGCTATTCGTCTATTGCTCGCGTTTGCCTCTTCTATCAATTTCAGTTTATATCAAATGGATGTGAAAAGTGCTTTTCTAAATGGTGTTATACAAGAAGAAGTTTATGTTGAACAACCCCCCGGTTTTGAAGATTTTAAATCTCCCGATCATGTTTTCAAACTCAAAAAGGCTCTCTATGGTTTAAAACAAGATCCCCGAGCTTGGTATGAAAGATTGAGTAAATTTCTATTGGAAAATGATTTCATTAGGGGGAAAGTTGACACCACCCTATTTGTTAAGCATAAAAACAATGATATTTTATTAGTTCAAATATATGTGGATGATATCATATTTGGTGCTACTAACAATGTCTTAAGCAAGGAATTTTCCGACTTAATGCCAAGCCAAATATTGCAAAGATTTGCTGAAACGATTTGAAATGAACAATGCAAAAGCAATGGCGACTCCCATGAGCACATCCGATCATCTAGACAAAGATGAGAAAGGTAAGGAAGTCGACACTAAGAAGTATCGAGGTATGATTGGCTCTCTTCTCTATCTTACTGCTAGTCGTCCGGACATCATGTTTAGCGTGTGCTTATGCGCCCGTTATCAATCGTGTCCGAAGGAGTCTCACCTTACTGCGGTAAAACGGATTTTGAAGTACCTTGTTGGTACTACAAATGTGGGTCTATGGTACCCCAAAGGTTCTTCATGCCAACTCGTTGGCTATTCCGACTCCGATTTTGCTGGATGCAAATTGGACCGCAAAAGCACCAGTGGCACTTGCCATTTGCTCGGTAGCTCTCTCGTTTCTTGGTTTAGCAAAAAACAAGTAAGTGTTGCGTTGTCCACAACCGAGGCTGAATATGTAGCCGCGGGGAGTTGTTGCGCTCAAATCCTCTGGATGAAACAACAACTCTTGGACTATGGCCTAAGTCTTGATCATATCCCTCTTAGATGTGATAATACTAGTGCCATATGCTTGACGAAGAACCCCGTTCTTCATTCGCGAACAAAACACATTGAAATTAGACATCATTTTATAAGAGATTACGTTCTCAAGGGCGATGTCAAAATCGAATTTGTTGACCAAAGACCAATTGGCCGACATCTTTACTAAACCCTTAGAGAAAGAGTCGTTCTTCCGAATTCGTAGTGAACTCGGGATTCTTGACTCCACGTTGATCTAAGTCATGCATTGCATCTTTTTATCTTACATGATTTCTAACTTGAGCGTCGGAGACGTCTACTAAATTTTTGCAGGTATCGCCCTAAAGGTAGGGGGAATTATGAAGCATGACGCGCAATAATCAAGTCTTCTTCAGAAAATTCGGTCTTTGTCGTCTAAATAATTGATTATCTCGTATCAATAATCGATTGTTCTGCTATTACTTGAGTTATTGTACTTTTTTTAAGTAATCACGTTTTTTTTAAATAAACAAGTTTTATTTACATTTTTGGCATCTTCTTGTATTATTTTTGCTAATGGCAAAAGGGGGAAGATAACGGGTATGCACTCTCAATATTTATAAGCTTAAATTGAGGGGGAATTCATATATTTAGGGGGAACTAATCGCATACTTATTGCGTATCTTTACGTGTCTTGAATCGTCATTATAAATTGTTTAAGTTGGATATCCCGCTTAAAGTTTGCCATTATCAAAAAGGGGGAAATTGTTGGAAACACGTTCTCAAGGCTTTATACTAAAACGTGTGTTTTTATGTGTAGGTTTTGATGAATGACAAATGAAGCGCAAATTGATATATGACGAAGTTCAAGTACAAGCGCATGATTGGTGGATAACGAGATTCAAGCACAAAGACAAAGTTTTATAGTTTAAATGAGTCGTTCTTAATTGTGATCTTGATCCGACAACTTGACTCATGACATGGCTTCTCTCGTAAAATTATTTTTACAAAATCATGCATATTTAATTTAATGCTAAATGATTTTAAATCATGCATATTTACTTCAGTCAAAATGATTTTTAAACATGCCTCTAAAATCTGGACTAAGATAATCGATTATGTACTTATGATAATCGATTATGTTAAGCCAAGACTGCATGACAATCGATTATGAACTAATGACAATCGATTGTGTTAAGGCAGTGAGGATCAGGTTTTTCAAACCTGCATGACAATCGATTGTGAACCTTATGACAATCGATTGTGATGAGGCAGTGTCCATCAAAGTTTTTGAAAACTCAGAATAATCGATTGTGAAGCTAATGACAATCGATTGTGAAGAGACAGTGTCCATCAGTTTCTTAAAAGTCACAAAATAATCGATTGTGAACTTATGACAATCGATTGTGTTGAGGCAGCGACTTCCAGACTTTTTCAAAATTATTAAATAATCAATTATGAGTATATAACAATCGATTGTCACGAGGCAGTGTCTAATATGATTTTCAAAGTCTGATAAATAATCGATTGTTAACATTGCACAATCGATTGTGAAGCTGACCATTGTCGTAAAATTTTCAAATACCGTCAAGTAATCGATTGTTGATTTTGTACAATCGATTGCTGATATTGAAATCTGAAAAAGATTTTTTGAACGTTGTTGAATAATCGATTATTGATTTGGTATAATCGATTGTTTTACGTAAAATCTGGAAATGATTTTTTGAACGTTGCCAATAATCGATTGTTGATCTTGGACAATCGATTGTTAAGCGTAAAATCTGGGATTGATTTTTGGTACGATTGGCAAACAATCGATTGTGGCTTCCTGACAATCGGTTGTCACAGAGTAAAATCAGCAACTCTTAATTAGCAATTAGGCAACGGTAATGCCAAGTTTTTCAACTATAAATACAGCTTCATTTCAGTGTTTTAAAAACAACAATACACAACAACTGATCATTCTATTGCTATAAGCTTGCATATTATTGTTTATCATTTTATATTCATTTCATAAAGCTTTTGAGAGCCAAAGTCTTGTCCATAGTTGTTGTAATCTTGAGCCTACTTCTTCTACTCATATCTACTTATTAAGGAGTGTTTTGTTTGAGTGTTTAGTGTTTTGTACACTTGTAAGAGAATTGTGATTCTCTTGTTGTAAGGAACTTGTGTTTCCTTGGTTGAAGTCTTGGAGTGTTGTATCTCCGAGCAAAGGTGCTAAGGCTTGTGTCCTTAAGTTGTAAAGGTTTGTTGAGCACCCGTAAGCTTGACAAGTTAGTGGAAAATCTTGAGAGAGTCTCTCGGGGACTGGACTAGCCGCGTGTTGTGGTGAACCAGAATACATCGGTGCGTTCTTTCCTTTTGTTTATTTAACGCACTTAATTATTTCCTGCAATTTTTTAATTTCCGTAAGTTTACGCTAAATTTTATCATAACGCTATTCACCCCCCCCCCCCTCTAGCGTTAAGCGTATTATCTAACACACCCAACAAAATAGCTCAACAAATTGATGAAATCGTGAGCTTTAAACAGAAATCAATGGAGAAACTGCATGAGACATGGAGCCGCTTTAAAGGAATCTTACTTATATGTCCACACCATGGTATTCCAGATCAGATGTTGGGACAACGGTTTTACATGGGACTGTCAGATAGTATGAAGAACATTGTAGATGCCTCAGCCGGTGGGGCATTTTTGAGCAAAACTTGGAGAGAAGGTCAGAGTCTGCTTGACAAAATGGCTCAGAATTCGGAGTGGATGACTAGGAATGCACCTATCACTCTAGTGGTTCACTCAGTGCCTTTTGATCCATCAAATTCCATGGATGAAAATATGGCAACCTTACTGACACAAATGAGCATACTCACCAAAAAGGTGGAGGAATCAGGGCAGAAACAACAAGTGCATATTGTTGACACTACCAACGGGGGCTTGTCCACATCTTGAATTAGCCTTCCAATTGGTAATCCTTGGAATGCAGAAAATGATCATCATCAGAACCCTGAAGACATGAACTATGTGTCAAACTATGGAGGCCAGAGACAAGGCAATTAGAATTGGGGACAACAGACTTAGCAACCATACATACCACCTCAGCCACAATACAACACTAGAAGCACGGGAGGTATGGGACCCCCCAACAATATGGCACCTTATCGAAGGCCACAGGGGTACAACAATCAGGAGCGAGGGTATCCCCCACCTCAACAACAGCATGGTGGAAGAGAAGAAGATGGGTTCACTAGACTTGAAGCAATGATGCAGCATGTTATTGGGTCCAATGCAAAAACAAAATGAAACAGTAGATGCACATGACGCAGCAACAAAAAATATTGAAGTGCAATTGGGCCAAATTTCAATGTCTCTGAACAATCGTCCTCAGGGGACATTACCTGCAGACATCCAGATTAATCCAAAAGATTAGGGCCCAAAGTAGCTGATGGCGGTGAGTATCCGTAATGGAAGGATCTAGATGTAGAACAAGAGAGAGCTCGAGGAAATATACAGGCTGAGACACTCATTCCAGTGCCCGTTGAGCTGGATAAGTCTACGATACTGACAGAGGTGACAGTCCAGCATGCTCAGGAAGAAAAGAACATTCAGCAGGAGACCGAGAAAGCAGCTGAGCCAGTTGATGAGCCACTAGTTGAAATAGTAGCTGATAAAGAGAAGTACCAAGTGATTGGGAAGAAGAGACCTCCTTCACCCTTTCCACAGAGGCTGGCCAATCATCAAAAGGTGGAGCTGTATAAAAAGTTCTTTGAAATGATCAACCGAATCTAGGTAAATATTCCACTTATTGAAGCTTTAAAGGAGATGCCTGGATACACAAAAATGATGAAGGAATTGATGTCTCGTAAATTTGATTTTCAAGACTTGGCTACGGTTACACTTACTCAGACCTGTAGCGCAGTGGTGATTAGGCCTATTGCTGAAAAGCTGTCTAATCCAAGTAGCTTTACAATTCCATGCACTATTGGAAATTTTGCCTTTGCTAAGGCGCTCTGTGATTTATGGGCCATCATTAATCTTTTGACCTGGATATCTATAAGAGGTTGGGAATTGGGAGGGCTAGACCCACCTCTATGTTGTTGTAGCTGGCTGACAGGACTGTGAATCGTTCATTTGGTATCCTTGATGATGTGCTTATTCAGGTGGGAAAATTTATGTTCCCTGCAGATTTTGTGATCTTGGATTGCAAAGTGGATGAAGAGATTCCTATAATCTTAGGAAGACCATTCTTGGCCTCAAGGAGAGCTCTGATTGACTGTGAGACTGGGGAGCTCAAGATGAGACTCAATGATGAGGAAATAACATTCAATGTGGATAAGTCAATGAGGCGACCAAGCGAGTTTGCTAATTTCTCTCTTATTGATGCCGTGGATGTAATCGTAGAGTCTGATGATCAGGTGTTGACTATTGAAGACCCCCTTTCCGCATGTTTGATGAACTTAGATGAAGTGAATGGTGAGGATCTAGCGGAGTAGGTGTTGGCATTAGAAGGTAGAGGGTTCTATGAGAGATATCTAGAGTTTGAGCCATTGCACTTAGAAAAGAGAGAAACCCCTCCAGCTAATCCATCCATTGAAGAACCACCAAAGCTGGAGTTAAAGCCATTGCCAGCCCACCTCAGGTATGAATTTCTGGAACCTGACTCCACATTACCTGTTATTAGCTCATCTAGTTTGTTAGATGTGCAGGTTCAAAAACTTTTACAGGTACTAAAGGAGTGTAAAATTGCCATTGGGTGGACCATGGCAGACATCAAGGGTATCAGCCCCGCCTACTGCATGCACAAGATTCTGCTGGAAGTGGGGCACAAACCTTCCAGGAAACACCAGAGGAGGCTGAACCCCAACATGAAGGAAGGGGTGAAGAAGTAGGTGATAAAATGGTTAGATGCGGGAATTATTTTCCCAATCTCTGACAGCAGCTGGGTGATCCCAGTTCAATGTGTTCCTAAAAAGGGTGGCATGACGATTGTGAAAAATGACAACAATGAATAGATCTTAACAAGAACAGTAACAGGCTGGAGAATTTGTATGGACTATCAAAAGTTATCTAGCCTACCGGAAAGACCACTTCCCACTTCCCTTCATTGATCAGATGTTGGACAGATTGGCAGGGAGGTCAAACTTCTATTTTATGGATGGGTACTCAGGGTACAATCAGATATCTATTGCACCGGAGGACAGAGAGTAGAACTCCTTCACATGCCCGTATGGCACTTAATCAGATGTAGGACAGGTTGGTAGGGAGGTCACACTTCTGTTTTCTGGATGGGTACTCATGGTCTCTATTGCACCAGATAACAGAGAGAAGACCTCCTTCACATGCCAGTATGGCATTTATGCCTTTAGACGGATGCCCTTTGGTCTATGCAATGCACCTGCCACATTCCAACGGTGCATGATTGCCATATTCACTGACATAGTTGAGGATATAATGGTGGTGTTCATGGATGACTTCTCAGTGGTGGGGAATTCATTTGATGAGTGCCTAATAAATCTGACGCATGTGCTGAAATGGTGCATCGAGACTAACTTGGTTCTGAACTGGAGAAGTGCCAGATCATGGTACAAGAAGGCATAGTCTTGGGGAACCGGGTGTCGAGCAAGGGTAAAGAGGTGGATCGCGTGAAAGTTGATGTGATAGCAAATCTACCTCCCCCAACTTCAGTCAAAGCCATCAGGAGCTTCCTTGAACATGCCGGTTTCTACCGGAGCTTCATAAAAGACTTATCCAAAATTTCCAAGCCTATCTGTAAGTTGTTAGAAAAAGATATCACTCGTTTTTGTTTTCTGATGATTGCAGGGTAGCATTTTAGGATTTGAAAAAGAGACTTGTCACAGCAGCCATCATTGTTGCCCCCAACTGGGAGAAACCGTTCGAACTAGTGTATGATGCTAGTGATACATAGTGGGGGCTGAGGTGGGCCAGCGGATAGACAAATTGATGGACCCAATCTACTATGCTTGTAGAACGATAAGTGGAGCCTAGTCGGACTGCACGGTGACTGATAAAGAGATGATGGTTATGGTGTTCGCGTTTGACAAGTTCCGGTCCTACCTAATAGGATCCAATGTAATTGTATACACTGACCATGCAGCTCTCAGGTACTTAATAGAAAAGAAGGAATCTAAGCCACGCGTGATTCATTGGGTGTTGCTACTGCAAGAGTTCGATCTTGAAATTCGTGACGATAAGGGCACTGAGAATCAAGTTGCTGATCATCTACCATGACTTGAGGGAGCTAAAAATGTAGTAGAGGTTGAGGAAATTCTGGAAAATTTTCCAGATGAGTTGCTGCCCGCCACCACTCATCAGGAAGCGCCATGGTATGCAGACTTTGCTAATTACCTAGCCAGTGATATAGTTCTTCACGACCTTTCATCAGTCTAGAGGAAAAGATTTTTTCGTGAAAGCCGATTATATTACTGGGATGAGCCCTATCTGTTTAGAATATGTCTTGACAACATGATCCAAAGATGCGTCCCCGTGATAGAACAATCTTCCATTTTGCAGGCTTGTCACGCATCGGCATATAGCAGTCACTTTGGAGGGGTTAGGACAATGACAAAAGTGCTAGAGGCTGGATTTTCTGGTCAACAGTGTTTAAAGATGCTCACTTATGGGTGAAGGGATGCAATGAATATCAGCACGCTGGGAACATTTCCCGGCACCACGAGATGCCCATGAACACAATTAAAGAGGTGGACGTGTTTGACATCTGAGGGATTAACTTTATGGGTCCCTTCATCCGTTTCTATGGCAATAAGTACATTCTTGTTGCTATAGACTATGTGTCCAAATTAGTGGAAGCTGCAGCATTTCCCACCAATGATGCAAAAGTGGTGGTGGGATTTCTAAAGAAGAACATATTCACCCGCTTTGGGACACCACGAGCAATTATCCGTAATGGAGGCACTCAGTTCTGCAATAGAGCCTTTGAAAAGTTTCTTGCTAAATATGATGTGCACCACAAGGTGGCTACTCCTTACCATCCGCAGACTAGTGGATAGGTTGAAGTGTCCAACAGAGAAATCTAGAGTGAGGTAACCAAAACTATGAACGCCACAAGAAGTGATTGGGAGAGGAAGCTAGATGATGCACTTTGGGCTTACAGAACTGTCTTCAAAACTCCAATTGGTATGTCACCATAGAAGTTGGTGTTTGGGAAGGCCTGCCACCTGCTAGTGGAACTTGAACATAAAGCATGGTAGGCATTGAATTAGCTGAACTTATACATAGAAGCTACGGGCACATCAAGAGTCACTGAATTGTACGAGCTCGATGAGTTCAGATATCTTGCTTTCGATAGGACAAGGTTGTACAAGGAGAGAATGAGGAGGTTACATGACCAGAACATTATTGAGCGGAATTTCAAATCTAGGGATATGGTATTGCTCTTTCACGATGGTCTAGACCATTTTGCGTAGTTGATGTTTTCCTTTCAGGGGCTGTTGAGATTGCCACAGAGAATGAATCTCATACATTTAGAGTCAATGGGCAAAGATTGAAGCCATATGTGGGCATGAGCTAACCAAAATAAGTGTATGAGTTCCACTTGACTGAACCACAATGGTCGAGCGAGCCTTAATTGCGATCATCTGAGTTGTTTCGTGATATTAAATCAGGCGTTGCGTGGGAGGCAACCTATGAATTTTTGTAAGTGTAAGACTCTATATATAAAAAAAACACTGTCCTCCGTGACCGTGATCATGACCGCGGGCCCAACCCCAGAAATAACCGAAGAAGAATATTTTCACCGCGGCCGCGGCGTAGATCGCGGAGCTCTCGGGTTCTAACCGTGGATGCGACCACATTCGGGGTGCATGTTTGAATTTTTTATTATTTTTTATTTTTTCGTTTCTTTAATTAATTCCCCTACCTCCCCTTTTAAAACATAACCAAAAAAAACCTCCCCCCTCCCCAAGTCATAACAAACGACACCCTTCCCCCTAAATTCCCCAATCTCTCTCTAAATCCTAACCCACCATTTTCCATACCCATTCTCTTCTTCTTCTTCCTCAGTCACAAGACATCACCTTCTTCATTCTAAGGTTTGATTTCGTCCCCCCTTCTCTTTTCTTTAAATTTTATTGTGTTTTATACTAAAGTTTGTAGTTTTATGTAGTGTAGTATTAGATTTTTTTGTTTTTGTTGAGTTTTCTCTTCTTAGTTTAGAGGATAATGTATTCTAGTATATGTTTGGTGAAGGGGATGTATTGTTAATGTTTGAGAAGGTCTTGTTGATGGGTGATGACCTTGAACAAGTGTGGGGTGTGTGGGTGTGTGGTTGTGTGGGTGTGTGCACCATTGTAGTGTGGGTGTGTGCACAAGTGTTGTTCTTGATCCCCATGGGCCATGAATATGAAAACAATGTGCTACCCACAATAGGTTTGTGCAATTTCCTTAATGGTGGAGATATATGGGGTCTTGTGACATGGGATGGTGAAGTCTGAGTAACTCCCATAGTCACTATTTTAGACCCATAATAATACATGTTTCTCCGCATTGACAGGTAGTATGAGTTCTTCACGTAAAAGGCTAAACACGGGGTCCTCCCAAGTTAGGGCCCAATCCAGTGCTGAAGATTTTGATAGCACGCGGTTTGTCTCCAAAGCCACTGAGAGGAGATACAATCAAAAGCTTACCAAGAAGTTACAAAATGAAATTCATATCCATAGGCCTACCTTGGTAAAGGAATGCCCCCTTATTTGAGGAGCTTTGGAGGTGTCAACTAGACATCTTCTTTGAGACTCCTGCGGAAGCCAATGTTGAGATCGTAAGAGAGCTTTATGCTAACTTGACCGAACATGAGGGTAAGGTAGTGACTCTATGCAAAACTCATGTTAATGCATCCCCAGAGGCCATCCGCAGGGTTTATCGCATCCCCGCGTTCGCAGGCACCGATCACTGCCTCTTGGCCAGTCGCCCGACGACTGATTGGGACAGACTTGTCCCTATCATTAGTATTTCTGGAAAACAACCCAAGTGGATTGCAAAGCCAACAACTTTGAATTTTATATCTCTTAATTGGGAGGCCAAATGTTGGCTTACCGTCATCAACACTCACTTGTTACCTTCCAGCAATACCACCGATGTCAATGGTCCACGGGCTGCAATGATATACCATTTCATTACACACCAAAGGTTTGATATAGCCCGAGTCATCTCTGAAGAGATGTTTATCCGATTGCTAGAGATTGGTAAAGGCCTCTACTTCCCTTCACTCATCACCCGTCTATGCCGCAGCACTAAGGTTCCTGAGAACCCTCAAGTTAATGGAAAATTGGCTATAAATACCCCCCTTCCGGGCATGTAAAGTAAGGCAAGAGGGGAGAGATTTGGCACATAATGACACGTCTGAGTGTGAGGATGAGTCTGATGATGACGGTGCTACTAAGATCACTGCATTCCCTAGAGTGGACGAGGTTGGTTCATCACAGTTACGCCGAAGTGCTCGATTGGCTACTTTGGAGCAAGATATGACCGAACGTAGGACCTCCGTAGCTGACTTGGGTACCCGCATTGATGCGGTGGCAGACAGGCAAGTGAAGTCAGAGAAAACGTTCATGGGATGGTCGAGAGCTCTGGGTCGCGCCTGCATTGTGAACCCAGGCACTGTTTCAGACTTAGATTGACCCCTCAGGGAGGTTCCTTTACCTCACTGATTTTATTCTGTTAAGCCATGGGGACATGTCTTGTTTTTAAGTCTGGGGTGGGGGGATTTCGTAATCTGTTGTATTTGTGAATATTATTTGTTTGTTTGTTCTTGGTTTAGGAAGTTATATATAAAAGTGACTTGGCCCGACGATGGATCTCTGTCGGCGGGGTTCTTGAGGGACTAAGTCAAAAAGAAAAAAATGGAAAATAAAGACTCTTGCTAATGACGGATTATTTACACGTTCTTGAGGGAAGTTATTCTATAGAAAACACCAGAAAGAGTTTTTTTAGGTAGAGTAGTAAATCCACTTTGGGTATTCTGTAGGCCACGGTTCTTTTTCAAGGGTTTAGCTTGAAACGGGTATAGGTAGATTTTGTTTTAGTTTTAACTTAGGACTAATGGGCGTCGATTTAGAATTGAACAATCCTTAGCGTTCTTACACTTGAAAATGATAGATACTACATTGTAGTGCTTAGCTTCAAGGGTTGAATCCTGCTTATGTGCCTTAAAAATTGTACACTTGTACCTAACTGGAACACTCAAAAGAGAATGTCTTGATAAACTAATCCGGAGTGAGTCATGTGCCAAGTAAGTATGAGTATTATTTATGTTCCATGCTATACATTTGATGCCTAGAACTTGCCCTGTGTATTTGTTAAGCGAAATAGAAGCTTTATTTAGTTTTAGAATAGATATAGGCATTTATTTGTTGAGACAGACATAAAAAGTGAACCCACCTGAATGCATTACATCTTAGTTAACCCTGTTGAGTTTATAAGCATGTTTCTTTGGCAACCGCAATGTGAACTTTAACCACGTGTTTGAATAGCATGCTGTTTGAACCAATTTTCCTTCCTCTCACTAAGCACTAGAATGGTATTGAGATTATGCAAAAAAAAAAAACAAAAGTGTGGGGTGTTGGTTTAATTTTCGAAGTGGAACCATGGAAGTAGAGGAAAAGGTGTAGAATGTGAAGTATAAAGAGAAGCACCACGAAAAAAATAACAAAAGGTCGATTAATAAGTGGTAGCTTGTATAAATTGCACCTAATGTATGAGGACGTTTAAATAAATATGGTGGAGTGTTGGCTTACAAAATGATGAGCTTGAAGTTCAATGTAATTGTATCAAAAGTGCTTAGGGAGACTAGTCACTACACCCAAATGTATCCTACCCACCCCTTAGCCTACATTACAACCAAATAAAGTTCTATTGATCTTAGACTGAGTGAGGTTAGATTAGTCGAGTATTACACTAGGGGGTATACCTATGGTGTATCTTTGTTGCATGTGAATATTTCTTTTAAAGAATGAGTGAGTTCTTTCTAATTGAGTTCCTAATTGTTATCAATATCATTATACATATGGAACTACTCTCTTGTGTGATGTGAGGGCATGTGATTCATGAAGAAAAGGTACGTCTGGACCATTGTGTAGGGTGGTTTGAGTAAGTGCAACTATTTCAGGGCATGAAGAACTTGACTCTCGAGGTAAAAGCTGCTCACTTCTAGGTGTAACTCTTGAAAAAAAAAATTCTTGTATGAGTCGTTGATGAGAAGCATATGGACTGATTTTGTATGGAGTGTGGTGAATTGCTCGAGGACTAGCAGTGATTTAAGTGTGGTATGTTGATAATAGTCCATATAGTGATTATTTATGCCATAATTACCCATGCTTTGTTGTTGTTTTGTAATGTAAGTGCCATTAAAATGCTTTGATTGATGCTATTTGGTCTCACAGGGAAATACAAGATGAAAGGAAGCAAAAAATGAAGTGTTTATAGGCAAAAACGTGAAGGAATTACCCACTCAAGAAGCACCCGAATGCAAAAGAGCAAGTGAGAGAAGTGACGCAGAGACAAAAGCTCATTCCAGGAATTTCCGCAGTCCCCGCCGCGTTTGGCAATAGAGAGCTCTGCAGTTGGAGCCGTGTTCGCGACCACGGTGGTTCAGGAAAAAATGCAGAAGTTATTGGGGCAAAGTGAAAAATTGGGAAAGCTTTTGTAAAACCCCTATAATATGTAGGAAACTCGCCCAAAGCTAGGGGGAATCAATTTTGGAAGAAAAACAATTGTGAGAGATTACCCAAAACATCTTTCTTCTTTTCTTTGGTTTTTCTTACAAGTTTTATGATGAATAGTTTGTTAGTTTGTTTACCCATGGTTATGAGTAGCTAAATCCTTTGTCTAAGGTTCTGATGGAACCTATTGAAGGATGAATATCTTGTTTATGTGAATACAAATTGCTAGTTTCAATCTTTATTTGTTCACTATGTGTTTGTTGTAGTTAATTGATAGGATCCTCAATTGGCTGTGCCTATTTAGTGTGCATAACTCGGGAGAGAGTGCATATTTAGGTTATTGTTGAACAGCACCACTTCCAAAGTATAAGAGGGATCTATAAATGCGGGTTTAAAGGCAGGATTAGGGATAACGAAGCCTTGGGTGTAATCTAAAGTGAATTGTGTTAAATAAAGCAAGATAGTGTATCTCGCAAAAGTGCAACTAGTAAATTACTATGATTACTCAGGAGAGATTTACGGTAAGAAGAGCGTTCATGATTGATAGAGATGTGTTGGTAAATTTGTATGAAGCATAAACGGAAGGAATTCCATCAATAGGGGAAATCATTACCTTAGCGTTTTCTCATTATTGTTTACAGCCTTAACATCCTTAGTTTGTAGCTGTTTATTTACTTGCAATTTTAGTTATTAAAGACACCATCAACTGTGATTTAAACGATTGGGGAAATTGGTTCTCAAGAGTTTAGTGGGTCTAAAGATAGTGACTGATAAATTAACTCTCTGTGGATTCGACTTTGGGCAGAATACTCAGGTTATATTTGCAACGTCCGCATTGTCCTTTTTATAAGGCTTAGTTGGGCATGATCATAAAATAAAAAGATTTAATTCTTTTCCAAATGCCAAAATTGCTTATGGAATAATGTTAATAACTCATGTTAGCATTACTTCAATGGAAAGAAGTTTTCAAAATTAAAATTGATAAAATCTTACCTAAGAACAACAATGTCACAAGAAAGGCTAAATGGATAAGTTATATTGTCAATTGAAAATACTTATTAGGAGTTATTGTTTGTAAGAAATTATTTAACTTTGTATCAAAAACAAGATAAAAAAATAAATTTCAAATAAATAATAATAATAATAATAATAATAATAATAATAATAATAATAATAATAATAATAAAATTAAAAAGTTAAGATCTCTCATAAGATTTGACTTTAGGCCACAAAATTGATCGGACCACCCCGGAGAGAGGACATAAATTCAATGAGGGTTGGATGTTAAGTATGATTCGTAGCGGGAAATTCATTTTTGTCATAGAATGTAATGCGTTGTAAAAGCTACTTGCATGAAATGTAATCATGCAAAACTTTGTTGCCCAATTTCTTCCAACATTGCATGGAAAACTTTGTTGTTCATTTCATTCGTCTGATATACATGGTTCTGCACTCGGATCATACCAAATCTCCCTTCTTCTAAAGTAGACTTTTGTACGCATTTTGTCAAGTAGTCGTTCATATGCTTTGTTGATTGAACCTCTAAACAAAAAGGACAAAAAAGAAAGTTAATTTAAAATTCTAAAACTCACCGAAAAATACTACTCAAGGGCAGTGGCGTGCATGGTCACATTATGCCAAAGGCCAAAGGCCAAAGGCCAAAGGCCAAAGGCGATCAAGTAAACACTATTTGCTAAAAAATTATATCGTGTACAAAAATCAAATATTTTTAATTTTAAATGGTTATATATTACATTTTGAATATTCTTAATAAAGTTGAGTGAGACATCCTAGTAGTCCAGGGTATTCAAAGTGAGGTATTGTTTACGGGTTCAAATTCTTATCTACCTATTTGTTCATTTTATTTGCCAAAACTAAGCAGAAACCAATGTAGGTATAAAAATAAACATCTAATCTTAAAAGTAATTTTTGAATTTAAAGTTATTTCTTAAAAAATTATAATTAAAAGTCTACATCTACAAATTAAAAAAATTCCAACAAAAGCTCTCTATATACTACACCTCGTCTCGACTCTATGTCCTTTGGTTTATGCGTACTTTTATTTTTGTTTTTATTTTTTAGCTAAATATAGCATAGTTGAATTTAAACATTGTGGTGCAGCCATTTATTGGAAAAAAAATTTACTTCTTTAAAGTTTGGACACTTTTGACGAGATTTCTAGCCTCGCCCGTGCTTAAGGGGATTGTCGGTCTCATTCCAAGGTACTTAAAACTATCTCTTTTGAAGATGACCTGTGATCCAAGCCTCACATTCATATCTCTCATTATGTGATCATTCTTTGCTTATAGTAGATATGTAATACATTTAGTTGGCTCTTATATTATCTGATAGTAAAAAAGTTTAACATAAAAGAGATGACGAGTTTAAGATAGGTACTTTATTTACTATTTACAATACTTTATTTACTATGTCTAGATGATTTAATTGTTAAATGGTTATTGCTTGATGTTCACAATAACTATCAATTTTTATTTAAACTTAATAAAGTAAATTTGAAAGGAATTCTTTGCTGAACCTATGATGGCTCGATAGGCCATCTAGAGTTTTAAATATTAATTATGCGTTTTGAAGCCTCCAATAACTTCATTAAGGATTCCTCGATTTTCATGCACAATCTGGGTATTTTTCCTGAAGGTTTTTATTTTAAAAATTGATAAAATATAAAATTTTGCTTTAAAAATTTATTTGAGTTGACTTCGATCAACGTTTTGAGCAAACAGACCTGGATCCATATTTTGATGATCCTCTGGGTCCGTATCGGGATTTGGGACTTGGATGTATGTCCGAAATCGAATTTGGAGGTTCCTAACTCCCGTTGTTACTTTTGTTGACATTTTAAAGTTTAAAGGTTTAAAGAGTTTAAAGATCCATGGAGTGAGTTTGGATTTAGAAACGTAGCTGATGTTTTTCAATTCTGGTGCAAGCCTCAGACCTCGCAATTGCGAGGTGAGGCTTCGTATTTGTGATGAAGCAGGCTAACTTTCAGGTTTGTAATTGCGAGTTATTTCCTCTCCATTGGGAAGAATAGCTGGGCACTACATGTTTGTATTTCCGAACAAATTCTTCACTTTTGCAAAGTGGTTTTAGGAGGCAATGTTCGCATTTAAATTCAAAATGATCACAAATGCGCTGATATTAGATATGGGAGACCTTCTCTATTGTGAACCCCAAATCATAATTGCGATATCTGCGCGTGAAATTAAGATGTGAAAAGGGATTTTAGTGCATCTCTCAATTTTCAAACTTAAAACCTCTAGAGACGATTTTTTCAAGAGCCATTCTTCCCCAATTCATTTGTAAGTGATTCTAATCTGTTTCTTTCAATTTTTCATTGTATTTCATAAAATTTCAACCTAAAGTGTAGGATTTTCATGGTGAAAATTGGGAGTTTGGATAGAATTAGGATTTTTGTAAAATTGAAATTTAGACCTCAAATTGAGGTTGGATATCCAAACAAATTACATAACCGGGCATGGGGATGATAGATAATCGAGTTTTGATCCGAATTTCGGGTTTGGGCCAAGCGGACCCGAGAGGTGACTTTTGTTAACTTTTTAAATAATGACCTAAATTGAATCTTTTGCAATTGAGGGTAGTTCCTACTGCTTATTTCGAATCGTTTGGTAGATAGTTTTCTAGATTTGGTTGGTTCGGAGGCTTGTTTGACTGGAAAAGCTGTGGTTGATCTTTGAGATAATTTTGGAGCGAAGTACGTATCGTGGTTAAACTTGACTTGAGGCATTAGGTCTTATTTGCCTATTTGCTACATTTTTAGATATTGGGTAAAACGTATATGTGAGAGGCGTGTACTTATGCATTGTTGTTGGGTTAAAGCATGTGGGTAGGCCTTGTTTCTTTTAATTTATTACTTTTTTATCATAATATCCATGCTTAGACTAGGTAATTACTAAATTGATCATTCTTTCCGCATTTATGGCCTATCTATAATAATTCAGTATTATTTTTGAATTTGAGGTTGATATTATGGAACCATCGTTGACGTAAGGTCTGTTCTTACTTATTCTATCTCCTTATTGTTATATATTCGTTGTTACATGGTAAGGGAGAGTGTTAATGCACATAGGGTGGTGTCGTGCCGTATTTGAGAGTTAATGCACGAAGGGTGATTCCGTGTCGTATTTGAGAGTTAATGTACGAAGGGTAATGTCGTGTTGTATCTATTATTCATGGTAAAATTGAGAGTTAAAGCACGAAGGGTGATGTTATACTGTATTTATCATTTCATGATGAGGTTGAAAGTGAAAGCACGAAAGGTGATGCCGTACAACTTTTACCTATTATGTATATGTACTTCATTTGCTAAAGGTTTACTAGCTGTTCTTATTATCATTCCTTGTTTTAATTACCATATTTTTGTACCACTTCGCATGTCCCCTCCAATAATACTTGTATATTCTTTATTTGTTATTATGTTGTACGTATATTTCCGTTTGGACAGGTTTATTTATGTGAGTGTCCTATCATAGCCTCGTTACTATCTCGTCGAGGTTAGGCTCGACATTTACGGAGTACATTAGGTCGGTTGTACTCATACTATGCTCTGCACTTTTTGAGTAGATTTTAATATTAGTCTCAGCTGTACGTGAGGCATATAAGCTCGTATTAGTTTTTGAAGACTCGAGGTCGATCTATTGGCGTTTGCAGACCTTGAAGTGTCACGACCCAAAAATCCTCCGAAGGAGTCTTGATGGCACGTAGTCTCTAAACTAGGTAAGCCTAACATTAATTGAAATAACATTGATATTTATTAGCTTTTCTAAGAGTAGTTATACAAAATAAATAGATCATTGTTTCGAACAAAAGAAACATATGGAAATAAGTACAATTAAAGGTGACTTCGAGGACCGTGAAGGTTGCATCATGTTTACCTAGAGTCACCACTACAAGAACAATTACAATTGATCAAATAGCTTGATCCATATACAAAAATGTACGGAAGTGTAGTATCAGCGCAACCGACCCCATGTGCTGGTAAGTGCCTAGCCTAACCTCGGTGAAGTAGTAACAAGGCTAGGACCAGACTACCAAATAAACCTGTTCAACGTAGCATATAAAATATAGGAAACCGATAACAATGATCAACCAGTAATATAAATAGCACGCAACAAGAACACCATAAATGCTTCTCAACAAATAATAAATATAAGTACAACCTATCAATCGAGCCGTTTAAATATAAATCTTTCGCCTATAAATCCTTCAAGTAATAATCTTTAAGACAATATTCTTTTCAATAAATATATTTCCTTCAAATACGTATCTTCCAAGTAAGCATCTTTCGAATAAAATTCTTTCAAGTAAGGGTCATCTTATGACGCTTCATTTCATAATCATAAATAATATAGGTTTCAGCCCAGTACAAAAAGTAGGGTACAACTCTCAACTTAAATAGAAAATTAACAAGAAATGATGAAGTTATTTTAAAACTCATTTTATAATGAAAATACCCTTTTCAATAAAAGTACAATATCGAATGAATTATTACCTTTAATTCGAGAAATCAATACATCAAAACATAGAAGAAGTTCATTTTTAAGTAATGTACAACCTCAAACGGTTTAACAAAAATTTAGCTGAGAAATCAATTAAGTTAAAAATGTAACAATTGTTGAAATTTGAAGTATTGAATATACATAAAACAAATAGGGCTAGGTATTGAAAACACTGTAGATTCCCACACAAAGGGTCACAGCCGTATAGGAATCTAAACCATTAAAATTCTTGATTTGATAACAACAATTACAATGGAGACAAAATAATCATGAACGAAGTACAACGGTCAGGGCTCTACTGAGATAAACTAAGATATAAAGTATGACGAATAAGATAATCAATTCAGTTGCAAGCTAACAATAAGAATGTTAATGCGAAAAAGTAAGGAATGCGATAACCGAACAGAGGCTAAAAAAATCACTAGAATAATAACCGGGGATCTTTCAGTATCCCGAGGATCTCTTGGTATCCTCAATCTGTACTAGGGATCTCTTAGTATCCTTATTACATACTAGGAATCTCTTGGTATCCCGAGGATCTCTTAGTATCCTCATTACATACTAGGGATCTCTTGGTATCTTGAGGATCTCTTGGTATCCTCATTACATAGTAAGGATCCCTTGGTATCCCGATGATCTCTTGGTATTCTCATTACATACTAGGGATCTCTTGGTATCACGAGGATCTTTTAGTATCCTCAATATATGTGCAGGGGGATCTCCTGGGAATCTAACCCGTAGTCCCAAAATAAATACACAATGCAACAACAGAATCAAAAGTTACATCACAACAGAAGGATTGGATGTCACCGCAATACGTATAACAACAAAAAATGACAATAATGCAAGGTAAGACAAGTAACTCAACTCAGGGGCATAAATCACGAAAATATAGTAGAACCATCTCAAAGGATTAACCACATAAAAGAATACTAGCATAAAGGAAACAGTTCAATAATGGGAAAAACTAACACGTAATAACGACCCCACAATATACAAGTTGATAATAAGGAAATCAATACGAGTCAAGTAGATATGAAAATATAAATGACAATAGGAGAGGCAAAACTCTTCAGTTAAGTCGAATAGGAGTCATATTAATCGAAGTATAAGACTCACGGGCATGCTTGACACCAACAGATAGATACTCGTCACCATGCCTATACGTCGTACTCAAAAAATAACACATAACAATATTGACACAAATTCTAATCCCCCAAGCTAAGGTTAAACCAAACACTTACCTCGCTTTGCAAGCAATTCAAAATTCCAACAAGCCTTTGCCCAACGAATTAGTCCGAAGCTTCAAATCTAGTGATAATAATTCAATATACTCAATATAAATTGTACGAATTAATTCCATATGAAAATATTAATTTCTCAACGAAAATCTAAAATTTTAGTCAAAATCGCATGTGGGGCCCATATCTCGAAATCCGACAAAACTTAAAAATCCGAAAACCCATTCAACCACAAGTCTAACCATACCAATTTTACAAAAATCCGACATCAACTTGACCCTCAAATCTTCAAATTAAATCAAGAGGGTTTTCAAGATTTTACCAACTGAAATCACCAATTAAATTTTAAAAACAATGATGGATTCGTGTAATCTAACCAAAATTGAGTTAAGAGCACTTACCCCGATGTTTTCCTTGAAATTCTCTCAAAAAATCGCTTCACCCGAGCTCCCTTGGTCCAAAAAAGGAAGAGGGAGACATGTTTGGACTTTATTCTCCTGCCCAGGGATTTGTTCTTCGCGTTCGCAGTCATCCTCTCGCGTTCGCGAAGAACAAACTACCAAAACATTATTTTCCAAACTCTTCTCGGATAGCCTCTAGTATAATAGTTATAATCTTTTATATACAACTCCAAATGAATATTATAATATGCTTCTGAAAACTAAATTCAAACATCTACAATTTTTGTATTTGAATTATCCCTAAATTCATTATATATTGAGAGATATGAGCCTCCTAAGTAAGACCTGTGCAACTCCTTCTTATTTGCGAACGCGAGTCACTCTTCGTGAACGCGAGAGGACGACAGCGAACATGAAGAACAACATCTGATACCAGGTTCAGCTATTGTTAAACATCCCAAAATGATCCGAAACCACCCCGAAACACACCCGAGGCCCCCGAGACCTCAGCCAAATATGCCAACCAATCCTAAAAATTTATTTAAATTTGTTCCAATCTTTAGAACGCTCAAACCAACATCAAAACACAAGTTTACATCGGATTCAAGCCAAAGAATTTCAAAAACTCTCAAATTATGTTTTCGATTAAAAGTCTATTAAACCTCGTCCGAACGACCTAAAATTTTGCACATACGTCACATTCAACACTACGAAGCTAATACAACTTCCGGAATTCCATTCTAGCCCTTGGATCAAAATCTCACTGTCGAATCTGAAATTTCAAAAAATCAACTTTTGGCATTTCAAGCCTAAATTAGCTATGACCTCCAAAACACAATCTGAACACGCTCCTAAACCCGAAATCACCAACGGAGCTAACGAAATATTTGGAATTCCGTTCCGAGGTCGTCTTCATACTATTTCGACTACGGTAAAATTTCCAGAACTAAAGCTCTTATTTAGGGGCTAAATGTCCCAAAACTCTCCGAAACCCTAGATAATTCCTCCCAACAACTCATAATAGCAAAAACAAACATGGGGATTGTAGTTAGTAGAGGATAGAGGCGTTAATTATTAAAATGATAGGTTGTGGCATTACATTCTACATCTCTTAAACAAACATTCATCCTTGAACATACTAAGAATTATTCTGAGGTTGCCAACTTGATGATTTTACTTTTACACCTATTTTCTCGATTGATCTCACGCTACCGCATTCGACATAACCCGGCAACACCATCTCTGTTGAGATTATTGCATTTAATTATATTTGTAAACTTTAAGACCAAATATCTTACTCTCCAAACATTTTCTAAATGGTCTAGTATTTCACATCACCACACAGTATTATTCTCGTGTCAACACACATCAACTTTTAATAGCGCTTACATCTTCCCCCACTTAGAGTTATTCGTCCTCAAATGCATAACATAACTCATCTATTTTTTCGCATATCTCAGCGTCTCAAATTTTTCTAACTCCCAAATATTTCAGAAAAATTTGGCAGAGGCTCCCCTATAATTGGGGCTATCCACTTGTCAGAGTAACACCCAAACAACTTATAACAACACATCCATAGCTCAACAAAACATCATAATGTAGACATCAAAAATTCTAATCTCCGCATCAGAAGCATTGCTTTATCATAATGACATTTGGACATGAAATAGATCATATATATATGCGTAACAACGTCTCTGGTTTTAATTGTGGTTCATCATCGATTACAAAATCGCCAATTAACTTCATGTTAATAAATTCTTGTTTCAAGCTTTCCTTTTACTAACAATGTGACATGAAGACCTCATAATTAATTACCTAAATTATCGAGTCACATTTAGCGCCACCTGGGCACTTATCTTGTGGGCTAAAACTCAATAGTTACAATACAAATTGGCAAATTATGCACAGAGATATCATACAAGGATTTTTCAAATAAGCCTCATAGGCATGACTTCCTATAAGTACTATAGTAAAAATTCTTTAATTTCACAAGCGAGAATTTAAACACATAAATTTTTCACCACAAGGACTTCTTCCTTACATGACATCCACTGCAACTTGTAGCTAGTTTAAATATCTCACATCATATAAAGAATACGAGGATCTTGTCCTCAACTCCGTACCACAAGTAATATGCACATTGTGCAAACTGCAGATTTTCATTTCCTTGCTTTTTTTTCTAAATAAATTCCGTCAAACAAAATCACAGTATATGATGAACCCCCACACCGATAGGAAATAAAATTTGCAATATAAACCAATTTTTCTGAAGTTACATCAAACCCACATCACAACTATTTTTAATGACTAACACATAATGATAGACATAGCTATCTCCAGATAATCTCCCAACATGAATATTCACATAAGTAAATTTAAGATTTTGAAGCTCACTCATGAGTAGAGCATATTATAAGGACTTGCCTCGATACTCATAATCGAATCAAGTTATAGATACAGTGTACTATTTGGTTTTTTTAGCCTAAGTTCAAACCCAAAAGACATGGTCCAATCCAATTACCATTAGCCCATTTGTCCCAACTCATTAGCCCACTTATCAAATTCCATTGCCCTCGCAAAGTGCAAACGCGTAGTTTCCTTTGGTGCGTGTTTAATAAATTACTTTCTAAATTCGGGTGCATATTTATGCGACCCAAATCCAAATCTCGACGAAGTCGAAATGTGTCGATGACTACGGGTGCCTTGATGGCGACGTGGTCAAAGACACATTTTCACGACGTCGCAAGTCTTTAATAAATAATGGTAAAAGCGGTTTCATAAATAAAAGACACATAAGTTAGCATGTATTAGAATCAGATAATACCAAATACAACACTTAAGCGACCGTGCTAGAATCACGGAACCCGGAAATGCCTAACACCTTCTCCCGGGTTAACAGAATTCCTTATCCGAATTTCTGGTTCGCGGACTGTTAATAGATTCATAATCTTTCTCGGTTCGGGGTTGAAATCGGTAGCTTGGGACACCATTAATCTCCCAAATGGCGACTCTGAATAATTAATAACCAAATCCCGTTCCGATTGTCCTTTAACTAGAAAAACTCCTTTACGCTCCTTTGCGGGGTATAATAAAAAAGAGGTGTGACAGCTCTAGCGACTCTGCTGGGAGAAGAAACCAGAACATTTTGTTCAGGGTTCAGAATTCGAGCTTAGATAAATTGTTGTATTTGGTTATATCTGATTTTCTTACATGATGTGTGTGCTAAATGTTACTTCTTTGATATTATCTAAATTGTATATAAAGTGTGCCGACACCCTTCTCCATCTACCTCCGGGGATGTGCTTACTGGTTGAGACTCCCTATTCTGTTAGTGTCGTACTCTGAAATAACAAAGAGGCTTGGACAAGTTACTAAGCCGGATGGCCTTTTGGTTCCCGGAAAGTTACCCCTCCTCGATTCGAGTTGTTCGGTCGAGTACACAGTCTAGAACACCGACCCAGGTTTTGAACATAGAATAACATGACTTCATGCCGGATCCCCAGTAGGAACGCTTATTTGCATCATGTTGCATTTGACTTAGGGGACTCAACACAGGGGTTGGGTCCGTCTATGACTAGCAACCTTAAATGAAAAGACCATCCGGCTACATCTTATTTCTTTCCGTGCTTTTATTTGTCTCGGACCTGCATGCTGACCGGTTTTTGAATATCAGGAATATTGGAAAAGAGAAAAAGAGAGAAATAATAGTGTAGAGAGTTAATTGCCTATTATGAAAAAAAAATTCTATTAGTTTGTTTTACTAAAAAGCAAAGAAAAAATAGAAAAAACATAGTCTTTTATTTTTGGAAAGTTGTTTGTTGAAAAAGAAAATGAAAAAGAGTCTTTATTTTAGTTTGGAAAAATAGGTTGTTTTATTGTTTGTTGAAAATAAAAAGAAAAAAAGAGTCGTTCATTTGTCTTGTTTTCAAAAAAATAATAGAAAAGAAAAATAATTTGTCTTGCCATGAAAAATAAAAAAAGTCTTTTTTTTTGACAAATTAGTTTGTTTTTATTTATTTTATTTGTTTATGAAATGCCAAAAAATAAAAATGAAAAAGAGTCTTGCTTTTGAAAGTAGTTTTGTTATTTGCATATGAAATACCCAAAAGGAAAATGAAAAGAGTCTTGGTTTTAAAATAGTACGGTTAATTTGCCCGAACTACGCAGGTTTGATTCTCACAGGGCGTGAGATACGTAGGCAACCCTCATCGGGTCCAACCTCCCCATTACAAAAAATAGCCAAAAATGTCAAAAATGTTAATTTGCGTCTTGAATAAGTCGGGTGATGCCGTTTTTGCAAAAATAGCCAAATGTTTCGAAATGGAACGCCAGAAGGCTGACCTTGCATAAATAGACACCTTTGATCAGGTTTGATTTTGACCCTCACATTCTTAAAATCTTCTCCCCCGAGGTGCCGAAAGGCCGTGTTTGCAATACGGGGTCCTTTATTTTAATTGAAAAATATGAAAAAGTAGCCAAATGTTCTCAAACGGAACGCCGGAAGGTTTACTTTGCATAAACAACCACTTTTGATCATGTTTTGGCTTTTTGACCCTCACACCTTAAATTCTTCATCCTCAAGGCGCTGAAAGGATGTGTTTACAATACCGGGTCATTTATTTTAATTTGAAAAACACAAGAAAAGAATTATAAAGAAAAGTTGGGTGATGCCGTTTTTGCAAAAATAGCCAAATATTCCCAAGCGGGAAGCCGGAAGGCTGACTTTGCATAAACAGCCACCCTTGGTCTTTTTTTGTTTTTGACCCTCACAGCTTTAATTTTTCGTCCTCGAGGCGTTAAAAGGTTGTGCTTGCAATACAAGGTATTTTATTTTTGAAAAGCAAAAAACGAGAGTCGTAAATAAGTCGAGTAACGCTGTTTTGTCATAAATAGCCGAATGTTCCCGAAAAGGACGGCGGAAGGCTGACTTTGAAAATGGCCATTTTGGTCAATTTTGATTTTTGACCAGTTAGCTAACACATCCTTAAAATCCTCGCCCCCCTGAGGTGCTGAAAGGTCGTGTTTGCAAAATCAAGTCTTTTATTTTGATTTGAAGAACAAGAGAAGGAGTTAGTGGTCAAGTGAACACCGTTCGAATTTTGGTAAAAATAAGTCGGCCCAGCCTCAAAATTCATGTAAATTAGGAAGGGACCATGTTTGCAAAAACAACCATTTGGTTGAAATTGTCAAGTAGGGGAAGGAATTTGTCAGTTTTGTTTTTATTATTAAAATAAAAAATTTCAAAAAATATTTTAATGTCATCTATATTTTATTTTCATGAACTACGTCTGGTCTGGTTCGTTCGGCGTCACGATATGTAGGCAATCCACATAGGATTCAACCACAACCAAAACCAAAAACTAAGACAAAACAAAATGAATAATGGTAAAGAAAAATTGAATAAAAATGGAAAAAAAGATGTTGTCAATTATGAGGATCGACTCAATCCATTCTAACATGTTTTGTTTTGAATTGTGAAGAAAGTTGAGGTAGTTGGTTGTGGTAAGCTGGAAAAACAAGATCCGAGGAAAATGATATCTGAAATCTAAGTTGTTACGATTGCTCAAGAGACTCAGGGTCAGAGGGTTCAACAAGGGTCTACTGTGGTTGAGGAAAATAGAACATTGATTCAACAAATGACCAAAATGCGTCAAGCCTAGGCTAATGGATAGCCTTGTCATAAGTCATGATTTGCTGCACACCGAGAACAGTACCACTTTCCCGAGTACTAGTCATACTCAGTTGATCTTCTTGCAAACATTGAGAAGCCTAATTGAAAGAGGATACAGGAAGGAATAGCCCAAAGAGTTAAAAGTTATAACAACAGCTGAAAAACACGCAAGCAATGACATGTCAAAAGAGTGTTGCCTTCTGAGATTTATGCATGTTCCCCGACGTCCACTTGCCGTCGGGTTTCAAGGTTACCAAATTTGAAAAGTACAATGGACATGGAGACCCCATAGCCCACCTAAAAAGGTATTGCAACCAATTGAGAGGTGTGGAAGAAATGAACAATTGCTTTTAGCTTATTTTGGGGAAAGCCTCTCGGGAGTAGCATCTAAATGATTTTTAGATCAAGACACATCTTGCTGGTACGTCTGGGACGACATGGCACAGGCCTTTGTCAAACAGTTTCAGTACAACATCGACATCGCTGCAGACCGCATTTCCCTTTCTAACTTGAAAAAGAAACCAACTGAAAGTTTCAGGGAATATGCCATCAAATGGAAAGAGCAGGCAGCTAGAGCGAAGTCACCCATGGATGAGCACGAGTTAATCACTGTCTTTCTACAGGCTCAAGAGCCATATTATTTTCAATACATGACGTCTGTAATGGGTAAATCCTTCCTGGAAGCAATCCAAATTAGAGAAATGGTGGAGAACGGTCTTTAGACAGGCAGAATTATAAGTCAAATAGCTCCCAAAGCTGCAGCTTAGGCTGTCAAAATTGAATCTGGTAACACGAATGAGAGGGATGAAAAATCAGGACGATATCAGCGTCGAGAAGCGATCCCAGGAGAACATCTCGAAGGTATGTACAGCCTCATCAGGTTTTCTATGACCCCCCTCAGCATTACTATCCACCTCCGAACCCCCCATACTCTATTGATCCTTCCCAGTATGTTGCCCAGCAATCAAATCACCAAAGAAAGCAAGCACGAGTGTCACAAAATCTCTACCTGCCTCTGCAAAATTTTCAATTACCTTATAACCCACATCCAAGCCAGGGGTATAGAAGGGAACAAAAGTTGAAAAATAGTTTTACACCAATGGGGGAGTCCTATGCAAGCTTATTTGAGAAGTTAAAACAACATGACATGATTCCACCCATTCCTCCAAATAAGGTGGACCGACGTGCGAGAAGCTTTGACTCATCTAAAAGGTGTGAATATCACTCCAATGCTCTGGGGAACAATATGGATAATTGTCGAGATTTGAAAAGGGAAATAGAAAGAATGATTCAAGAAGGGGTAATTGTGGTTAATGATAGTGACAAGGAGCATGCAAATCCTCTTGGGAACTTTTTGACTGAAGTTGATGATATTGAAGTTGGTAATGGTCCTGGAAATATTGATGCAGAACTCACCGGCTAAGATTCCGAGCTTGGTAATTGGAAAGACGCTTCATCTCTTGTCTAGCTGGAGAGAAGTCTTGGTTGTTTATTTTGTTGTCATTTCTGTTGTCCGGGTTATTTTCAGGGTTGTAATCCGGATATTGTCTTATGATTCAAACCCTTCTATCCTTTTATGTGTCTAGTTCCTTTAGTCGTCATATCTTATGTAATGTTACCTAGGTTTGTTTTAGGATTGTACCCCTGTTTGTGGTGCTTGTTTTGTTGTTAAACACTTTGACCGTCTGCTTAATACAATTTTCTGTTTTCTGCCATTTCTAGTCATTTTTGTTTAGTTCTCTTTTCTTTCTACAATTTTTTTCCTGTTGGCTCTAGTGACATGACATGCACACATAATTTTCGGTCTGATCTTTAAACCATTTTGAAGATGATAAGGGCATTTGAGGAAATAAGAATAGCTTTGGACATTGTGAGATTGGTTGACGCCCGAACCATGTGAAACCGGGGCAAGTAAAACATAAAAAATTCCCCGCAAAAGCAAGTTGGCCAAATTAACAGGGGGTCGGTCGTGGTAATAAGAGTAAGAGTGTGGCCCAATGACACATTACATGTGACAGATATAGAAGGAAAATGTGTTAAAATGGCCGTCAATTCTGATGCGGTCAGGAGATGATGTGTATGGTTTCTTTATTCTGATTGTACTTGTTCGTACTTGGCATATTTTGAGAGTTGAAATGATGAAGACATTTTGTTCTGCTATCCAAACACTTTTTCCATTTTCACCTTTTTTGAACCATTTTTATTTTCTTTCATACACCTCTTTCGAAATCAACGGCACAATCAAAGAAACACAACTGCCGGAGATAAGCAAATGGAAAAAGAATAGAAAAAAGGAAGGAAATGAAAAAGAAGATAAAAAAGAAGAAGAGAAAAGAATAAAGAAAGGAAAGAAAGGAAGAAGAAAAAAAGAAAAGAAAAGAAAAGAAAGAAAGAGAAAAAAGAAAAGAAAGAAAATGAGAAATGAATAAAGAAAGGAAAAAGAAAGAAAATCATAACAACGTAGTTTTTATGGCGTGAAATATGTTTGACTTGATCCTGAAAGGTTACGTAGGCATCCTCTCTGAGGTTAAGTCATGCCAAAATAAAAGTCCAAAAATCCCCAAGCAAGAAACTGGGGCGGAATTTGTGGTTGTTGTGAAAGATCTGATTCCGAAAGTAGTAATTTTAACCCGTTTTGAAATTGTTTTGAACATTTTTATATCCTTTCTAACCCATCCAAAAGCCTACATTACGCTACAAAGAAATACCTTTTGATCAGTCTTTGAGAAATGCCAAGTCAAGCAGGTAAGGTAATTCTTGTCAGGGGCAACACTCGGGTCTAAACAAGGTGATGAAAGCTGAGTGAAATAAAAAAATGAGAGAGCCGTATTGGTGAAAACCTTCACGGGCACCTTGAGGCGACGGTAATTCGAGAGAAAGAACAAATGAGAGAGGTTTGTTGGTGAAAACCCTTCAGGCACTACAAGTCGAATAAGGAATGGAAATCAAATGAGATAAGCGGAGCACCGAAGCCTAGTTTCACGGCGAAAAGATACAACAAGATCTGAATATCGGGTTTGATTGGCAGAATATCCACATGTGCATGTCATGGTCGTTAGAGTTGGTATCCATATTTTATAGGTTTATAGTTCGCAGTGTTTTCTTTAGGAATCATCTCTTTACTTTGTCTTTCAGTTCGTTCTTATGTTTTATTCACTTCCTCTTTCTGAGTCTGTTTGATCATAATAAGTGAGAAATGACTTCAAAATTTTTCACCAGCTTTCCAATTGCACAAAATGGGGTCACGAGCCAAGTAAAACAACAAGATAAAGGGTAATAAATCAACACACATTGGGGGATCATGTGAAACAAAAAGTTTGGTAGATGTCGGTTCAGGACTAATGCAACAGATGGATGGTATTGGGTTTGAACGAAGAATAGATATTTTCTGTGACAAGGGTCAAGCGAATGAGCAATAGACTTCAGGGTCAAGGGGCTAGGGGTTGTGATTTAAGAAGCAACAACATACTGCGGGGGCAATAGATGAAATTTGGGAATTCATGTAAGACTCAAAGGTCAGGAAAATACCAGTTCATGAGCGATGTAAGAAATAGAAGATATAGGGTTTGAATGCCAAAAAGGTATGGGGTCAGATACAAAGATTAGAAGTAATAATTGAGAGGCAGTCGTCAAGAAGGGAGGAAGTTATCCGCCATGTTTCAAACATGGTCGGACAATGCATAGCATGGAAAGGAGAAAAAGGAAAGTCATCTCCAGCAGAAGTACCACAACCAACCACCACACTTTAAACTGACAAAATTTTCGTTGATTTGAAACAGGGGCATGGAAATGTTCTTGATGGAGGAAAGATATGCTGGGGCAGAAAATTTTCTGCCGTTTTTAAAATTGTTTTTGAATTCGGGCACCCATTCGAAGAACATGAAGGTCAAATACAAGTTTGTCAAAAGAAGAAGAGGGAAGTATTGTGTAGGAAAGAAATACCAGTTTTAAGGAAAGTAATTTTCAGAGGATTGGAACGCCAAGTTGATAGGGAAGCAATTTTTGAAGGAGGACAACACCAGTTTTTTGGGAAGCAGTTCTGAAGGAAGGTAATTCAAGTTAGAAGGTAGATAAAAAGAGTTTCAGAGAAAATGGTTGAGATAAAATCTTAGTCTGATGAAATTTTCACCCAAGATAGAGAAATCTTAGTTTGATGAATCTTTCACCTAAGATGAAGGAAGAAAATCTTAGTATGATGAATTTTTTCACCTAAGAGAAAAATCTTAGTCTGATGAATCTTTCACCTAGATAAAGGCAGAAGTTGGGACAAGAAAAGAAGGCATAATTCGGGAAGAAAGACAGAAGTTGGAAAAAAAGAAGAAGGCATAATTTGGGAAGGAAGGCATAAGTTGGGAAAAGAAGGAGAGGCATAACTTGGAAAGGAAGGCAGAAGTTTGAAAAAAAAAAAGAAAGGCATAATTTAGGAGAAAGAAAGGAAGGCACAATGTGAAAAAGAAGAAAAGGAATGTTTGAACAAAAAAGTGGACCTAGTCTAATGAATTATCTCCTAGAGTTAAAATCTCAGTTCGATGGATCTTCCTCCTGAGATCACACAAAAATAGACCTAGTCTGATAAATTATCTCCTAGAGTCAAAATCTCAGTCCGGTGAATCTTTCTCCTGAGATCACACAAAAACGGACCTAGTCTGATGAATTATCTCCTAGAGTCAAAATCTCAGTCCGATTAATCTTTCTCATGAGACCACACAAAAATTGACTTAGTCTGATGAATTATCTCCTAAAGTCAGAATCTTAGTCCGTTGAAACTTTCACCTAAGATTATAACGACCTGACCCGTCGTCCTGTGTATTTATGCCATATTTTTCCCCTTTTATGCTGTTGTATGTTTCAATATATGTATTTGGAGAATTTGGAGTAATTCGGATGGAGTTTGGATAGAAATGAGACAATTAGTGTTTTTAAGAGAAAGCTAGTTTGGAAAAGTCAACCGAACATTGACTTATGAGTTAGAGGGCTCGGAAAGGATTTTCGATGATTTGACTAGTTTGGGATGATGATTTGTGACTTAGGAGCGAAATCAGAATTTAATTTCGAGGTCCGGTGTAGAATTAGGCTTGAATTGGCTTAGTTAGAAATTTGGCGAAGTCCGGTTGATCGGTGATATTTTGATCCGATTGTCTGAATTAAATTTTGACAGTTGCAGTAGCACTATTAGGTGAGTTTTTATCTGCGTGCAAATTTTCAGATCATTCGGAGGTGTTTAGGTCGGGTTTTGGAGCAAATGCAAGTTTCAGAAGTTTTAGTTTAACTTAGGCTTGAATCAATAGAAATTGGGTTATTTTGATGTTTATGATAGCATTTTTATGTTGCAAGCAAGTTTGAATGAAGTAATGGGACATATTTATCTATTTGGTTGGGGTCCCCGAGGACCACGGGGTGAAAACGGGTGATGAAAATGAAGATTTTTGAAGATGCAACAGGTCTGTTGCACAAGCTTCTGGTATTTTCGCGAAATCGGAAGTATTACCGCAAAAGCGGCAATCGCAGAAGCGGTAATCAACCGCAAAAGCGGTCTTGGTCCATTTGGGCGACCGTAGAAGCGGCTAAGTCGACCTCGTAGGCGGAGAACGTGGAGGCAGTTAAGGACCGCAGAAGCGGTCCTAGTCGACTCAAGGGAGACTGCAAAAGCGGTCTATTGACCCCAGAAGCGACCACCGCGGATGCGGTCATTGTATTGCGGAACCGGAAATCGCAGGGGGATTAATAAAACAGTGTTTACAAATTTCATAATTTAAGAAAACACTTTTGGGCTTCGGGAAGAGACAATTGTAGGAGAGTTTGAAGATGGTTTCGAGGGTTTCTTTCAGGTAAAGATTCTTGGCCTCGGATTATGTCTATATGGTGTAAAATGGTAGATTAGACAATGAATATCAAGGATTTTAAGGTAAAAAATGGTTGTTAGGGCTTGAAGCCTAAGAGAGAGAAAGATGGTGATTTGAGAGGGTAAACAAACTCCGTTTTCGATAAACCTTATATGTACGGACTCATGGCAAGACGAGGAATTCAAGGATGTAACTTTCTAAATTTTTCGATAAGTGGGCCCGAGGCTCGGGTTTTACCAACTTTGTGATTTTTAATGTTTTTCGAATAATTTCAATTGGGTTATGTTTATTTAGCCTATAATAACAAATTCATTGTGGTTTTGAATAGATTCGATGCTCGTAGGAGAAGATTTGAAGGGAAAAGGCATTGCAGACCAGGCTACGACCGTTTAGAGGTGAGTAGTTTGTATAGATGATGGCCCGAGGGTTTGAAACCCCGTCTTATCACATCGTGACACTATGTTAGGGTGTGACTCGCACCCCATGGCAGGTGCATGGTTGTAAATGATTGGGGATTGTGACTTGGTCCATCCCGCAAGCTGAATAAATTATTAGCGTCTGATTCGCACATTGTGTTGTTGATAATTGGGCTTAATGCCATGTTTGGGCCTTGTGGCGATCTGTAACACCCGTCTAGAGTGAACATCTGTGTGATAACATGATTGCATAATCATTAATCTCAGTCCTGTGTTTAATCATCGAAATGAAATGCTCAGTCACCTTATTTTTGAAATTGATTAATTAAATTATGTTCACCGTAATAATTGGAAAAACGGGAATTTAAATTGAATCTGTTTATGTGACTCATATGCGTATTGTGGATTGAGCAATAGATCGGGATGCACGATCCGCAGCGGATATATATATTGATATTGTGCTTGGGCTGAAGGAGACCCTCCGGAGTCTGTACACACTCCCAGTAAGCGCAGTTGACGTTAAATGGATCGGGCTTCACGTTCTGCAGCGTATTCATGTGCATTGCATTACATCTTTATCTGATACTTGACTGTTATATTTGATATTGTTATGTTGTTAGCCTGTAGCTAAGTTATATGAGTGTTAGTTGTAGCTTTACGTTGTGATTTTCTTGTGGATTTCTTACTTTCAGTCATTTTCTATACCTATTATTCACTGAGTCCGTAGTACTCACCCCTACTCCCTGCACCTTGTGTGCAGATTCAGGTACACCGGAGGCTTACCTGATTCTCGCAGTCTCCAGAGATATATCAAAGTCGTTGAGGTAGCTGCATGACGTTCGCATGACCTGGCTGCTCTTCATTATTTCTCCATTTGATTATTATTATATACTTTCTATTATAATTACTCAATTTTGTTTAGAGGCTCTAGACTTGTGACCCCAGATCATATGGGTGTGCTTTGAAATACGTATTCTACTTATACCTTATTATTAATATTTTTGGATTATTATTTTGTTAATTTTTCTCGGTTGAGACTTAAATGTTTTCGTTGGAAATGATCGTTGGTCAGGCTTACCTAGCTTTAGGGTTGGGTGCCATCATGACCGGGTTCGGGTCGTGACAAAGATGAAAAATCTTGGTCTGATGAACTTTTCACCTAAGATAAGAGTAAGAATTGTAGTCCGTTGAATCTTTCACCTAAGATGAAAATCTTAGTCTGATGAAATTTTCACCTAAGATAATTTTAAATTTTAAGTTTAAATACATTTAGTATTTAAAAGTTGAAATTTTAAAACATCTCAGCCTTTAAATTTTCAAGTTTTGAGATCAGGAGCCTGCCTGGATAACATAGGAATACATCAGTCTTTAAAATTGAAGTTTTGAAACATTTCCGTCTTTAAATTTTCAAGTTTTGAGGTCAGGAGCCCTCCTGGATAATGAAGGAATACATTTCAGTCTTTAAATGTTAAAGTTACACTTCAGTCTTATCGCAATTCAAGTTTTAGTTTTCAATTCTTATTAGTATGTGGTAACAATCACCCAATTTTCCAAACTGGGGCAGAAAGTTTTGAAATCAGGAGCCCGCCTTGATAACAGAGGAATACATTCAAGTTCAGCAGTTTGAAGAAGGGAAAACATCTCCGTTTACAAATCAAAATGGCAACAATGAATGTCACCTGGAGAGCAAGGGAAGACAACTCAAGTTTCAAGGGAAAGCAGTGTCGACGGGAGACAACTGAAGTTCAAGGGAAAGCAGTTTCGACGGAAGACAGTTCAAGTTTCAAGGGAAAATGGTTTAAGGTGCCGAACAGGTTTGACCTTGAGGCATACGATTCGAGATGGAAAAAAGAATGAATCTCAATCCAAAATAAAGAAAAGAAAAAGAAAAAGAACAAAAGAAGTGAGCTCCACAATTCAGAAGCCGGAAAAGATGTGAAATGCTCAAGACGTGGTTGAAGTCATGAGCACAACACGTCCGATCTCGATCCAAAAGCTAAAGAAGATTGAACCAACACCTACGACTAACAAACATCAAGATTCAGATCAGGGTCTGCATGAAGCACCAACAAAGACTCAAGATCAAGCTTCAGAAGAATTATAGATAGGAATCTTGTAACTCGTAGTTGATAGGCTTAGTTTGTCTTTTTCAATTTTGATTTTGATGTAATAACAGGATCGCGGACCGGAACCTCGATAGAACGGCACCTCGAGTGGCTCTCCACCTCGGCATACTCCATCACCTCACTCACCTGTGAACTACACGTGGCCTGATTCCTTTATAGCCAAAGATATGTAGGCAGCTCAGATACCAGGGCTCGGACACATTCCGCGTTTCTCTTAGTTCTAGTCTCTTCAAATAATGGTCGGGGCAAAAAACATGTCTAGTCGTTCTTTGTCTGAAAACTCTTCGTATTTTCAGTCAAAGAGGGGCAGCTGTAGACATGTGATATTTGACCCTCCTAAAAATTTTATATATTTTAGTTTGTAAATATTTAGTTTAGGTCTAATATAGTTATTTTAACTAATCCTGACTCTTTTCGTTATTTTAACAAAAAAAAAACAAAAAATTATAAAAAATATTTTTCTTATTTAGCTAGTTAATATTTTTATCTAGTTATATTTAATTTGTCTATTAAATTCAAAAATACAAAAAAAATAATTCTAGTAACATTATCTTAATTTTATAATGATTTTTCTATTTTTTTATACTTCAGTATGATATTTTGAAAATACAAAAAAATAGTTTTACTCGTAGTATTTGGTTTCATATTAGTTTATTTTAATTTAGAGTAATTTTTACATTTTTATAGATACATTGTACTATTTGATTTTTTTTTTTTGGCCTAAGTTCAAACCCAAAAGACATGGTACAATCTAATTACCCTTAGCCCATTTTTCTCAACTCATTAGCCCACTTAAGTGCAAGATTTAATCCTAACCATCTATTTCCTTCTAATCTAATGGCCATCATCCCTTCTCAGCTCCATATAAAATATCTAATTATAGAAACTCTACCCAAGTTTTTCAATTCTTAGACTCTACACTCCTAGTCAGCCGCAATACACTGAAGAAGGTCGATTTTCTGTTGAAAAAAATAACGAAACAACCAGCTTCCATGGCTTCATCTTCTTCAGATAAGGAGCAGCCAGCTTTCATGGTTTCTTAACAGAGAACACGCAAACACAGCCTTCCATCGTCCAAGCAACGCCCCTTTATCTTCTTCTCTTCATACCCCATCAGCTTCTTCTTCTTTAACAGCGGCGAACTCACCGGAAATGCCATGACGCACACACACACGCATGAACAGTAAGGAGGAACAGAGTCGATGGAGAGTTCAGTCCAAGACAACACCTGAACGCAAAAATTCCATTAGAGTTCATGTGTTTCCGGTGAGGTCGTCGCTTTGTCGAGGTTGTCGAGTTTCAGTCAAGTTGTTCATTTCCGGTGAAGCTGTAGAACAATTGAAAGTTTAGATTCATGTTTTTAGGTTCATTTCATGTCTCAACCTTGATTAATGTTGATTTAATGTTCAAATGCTATGGATTTTGTGCTTGAATGAAATGCTAGTCTTGGCCGATGATAATTTTCATTTCCATGCTCGCTTACTGTTCTTTTGTTTCTTGCTATCTATGTATTAAGGTATCTTTTCTTGAAACTTAATTCCATATTAGTTGTTAGCTTATATATCTTGGTTAGCCAATCATATTAGACTAGCATCAGATGGTCAAATATGGACCGTTGTGTTGGAAGAGGATTGCTATTAATATTTGGAGGGAGGCTTTTAGGCTAAGGGAATTTTTGGAAGAGTAGAAAGATTTTGGGGAAGAGAAACTTTTATTACTCAAACTTGTTTTTGATTCTTTTGGCTTGATATGTTGTGTGTTGTGTGTTATACAAATGCCAAATGCCATCCCATATTTATAGGGGAGGCTTGCCAAGCTCTAGAGTGTCTAGAGAGTTCTACCATTTCCTAGCTATGTACATGTGCTAGAATTCTATGGAGAATTCTAGAGAGTCTAGAGAGTTCTATTACTTTCTAGCTAGGTACATGTGCTAGAATTCTATGGAGAATTCTAGAGTATTTCCAAGCTCAAATGGACTAGAGTTCTCTAGAACATTCCGGAATCTAGAGTTGCCTAGAATGTTCCGGAATTGGGCTATTTATTTTTCATAATTTCTTAAGCCCAAATAATTATAACAAAATCAAGTTTATTTTTTTTTTCAACACCCCCCCTTAAACTTGATTTGTCATTCCAAGCAGACTTCTTAACTTGATGAAGTCCTCTTGCTTGAGTGGCTTGGTGAAGATATCCGCAACTTGGTCTTTGGACTTCACATACTCTACTTGTACATCCTTTCTTGTGATGCACTCTCTTATGTAGTGATAGCGTGTGTCAATATGCTTGCTTCGATCATGGAACACCGGATTTTTCGCCAACGCCAACGTCGACTTATTATCCACGCATATTATAGTTGGATCTTCTTGTGGCCATCCCAGCTCCTTTAGCAAACTTCTCATCCAGATTGCATGACATACACAGGAGGTAGCGGCATTGTACTCTGATTAACATGTGGATAGAGTGACAATTGGTTGTTTCTTGGACATCCAAGTGAAGGCGGTGTCTCCCATGAAGAACACGAAGCCCGTGGTACTTTTTCTATCATCAATGTCTCCGGCCCAATCGCTATCGCTATAACCAACCAGCTTATAATCATTAGAAGTTGAATAGAACAAGCCAAAGTTGATTGTACCTTTGAGGTAGCGGAGAATTCTTCTTGCAACCTTCAAGTGTGTAGTAGTTGGATTCTCCATGTAGCGACTTATGAGGCCGGTGGCGTAGAGAATGTCGGGTCTCGTCCAAGTCAAATATCGTAAGCTCCCAACTAAGCTCTTGAACATCGTCGTGTCCACTTTCTCAGCTTCATCATGCTTCGACAACTTGATCCCGCACTCCACTGGTGTGTTGACGGGGTTGCAATCATCCATCTTGAACTTCTTTAGGATCTCCTTCGCATAGCCCTCATGTGAGATGAAAATTCCATCCTCAAGTTGTTTGACTTCAATGCCAAGATAGTACGCCATAAGCCCGATGTCGGTCATCTCGAACTCTTTAGCCATCGCTTGTTTGAACTCATCGATCATCCTTTGGTTATTTCCTGCAAAGATTAAATCATCCACGTACAAGCAAACGATCAAGATATCTCCATCTTTCATCTTGGCATAGAGCGCATTCTCATGTGGGCATTTGGCGAAGTCATTTTCTTGCAAGTACTTGTCGATCCTACTGTTCCACGCCCTTGGTGCTTGCTTTAGTCCATATAACGCCTTCTTCAATCTTAAGACTTTGTCTTCCTGCGTCTTCACCTCATAGCCTATAGGTTGTCGGATGTAAACTTCTTCCTCAAGGACTCCATTCAAGAACGCCGACTTTACATCCATTTGGTGTATCTTCCATTTATTTTGAGCTGCCATAGAAATGATTAGTCTTACAGTTTCTAAACGGGCTAGAGGGGCAAATACCTCGTCATAGTCGATGCCGGCTCTTTGACTGTATCCTTTTGCAACAAGCCTCGCCTTGTATCTTTCGATTTCTCCCTTGCAGTTTTCCTTTGCCTTGTACACCCACTTGACGTCGATCGCCTTTTGCCCTTTTGGAAGTGAAGTCAGCTCCCAGGTGTCGTTCTTTTCGATGGACTGGACTCATCCATTGCATCTCGCCATTTCTTACTTTGTACGGCTTCTTCAAAGGTAACTGGTTCACAATCAGCAAATAGACAAAGAAGAGTTAGGTCCTCTAACCTTTTAGTGTCTTCATAAATGTCTTCCAAACTCCTTGCGCGTTCCTCGCTCCTTTCATTCAGAAACGATGGTGGCGAGTCATCTTGAACTGCTGTTGGCGAGGTAGGTGGAGTAGTTAGCTCTCGATGGGCATCCTCTGCTGTAGATCTTTGTTCTTCTTCTTCGGTTGGAATAATCGAACTAAAGTCCTCGAGAGAACCAAAATTCCATTCTCCTTCTTCATCAAACTCCACGTCCCGACTTATCACAAGCTTGTTAGTATCTGGATTATATAATTTGTAGCCTTTGGAGTTGGAATCATACTCGATAAAGATGAACGCCTTACTTTTGTCATCGAGCTTGCTCCGTGTCTCGTCAGGTACATGTGCGTATGCTTTGCTTCCAAAGACTCTTAGATGGGAGATTCCTGGCTTCCTTCCACTCCAAGCTTCTTGTGGTGTCTTTCCCCACACGCTCCTTGTTGGTGATCGGTTGAGTAGGTAGACTGCACATGCTACTGCTTCGGCCCAGAATTCCTTTGGTAGCTTCTTGCTCTTTAGCATACTCCGCGCCATGTCTAGAATTGTCCGGTTCTTCCTTTCCGCCACTCCATTTTGTTGGGGGGACCTTGGTACCGTTAGTGGACGCCTTATTCCATGCTCCTCGCAAAAATTCTGGAACTCTCTAGAAGTGAACTCGCCTCCACGATCGGATCTCATGGCCTTTATGTGTAGTCCACTTTCTTTTTCCACTGCCGCTTTGAATTTCTTGAATACTTCAAATGCCTCCGATTTTTGCTTCAAGAAATACACCCATGTCTTTCTAGAAAAATCATCAATAAATAGAAGGAAATAGTTGCTTTTACCGAGGGAGCTTGGCTTGATCGGACCACATATGTCGGTATGTATGAGCTCCAATGGCTTTTGGGCTCTCGAGCTTGACTCCTTTGGAAAACTCTTCCGAAATTGCTTTCCGAGTAGGCATCCTTCGCATAATTGATCGGGGTGTCTAATGGATGGTAGTCCTTGCACCATGTCCTTTTTGGATAGTAGCTCCAAGCCTCCAAAATTCAAGTGCCCAAATCGAAGATGCCAAAGCCAAGATACATCTTTGTAGCAAGCTTTAAGACACTTTGCAACATCATTTTGAATGTTCAACAAGAACATTCTATTTTTGGACATAGGCACCTTAGTGATTAAATTATTTTTACTATCTCTTATGGAAAGACTATGATCTTTCATGTGAATGTCATAGCCCTTCTCTAAGAGTTGCCCCAAACTCAATATATTATTTTTCATGTAGGGCACATAGTAGACATTTGAGATAAATTGGTGATTTCCATTCTTCAAGCGGATTAGGATGTTACCTTTGCCTTTCACTGGTATTTTGGATTCATCACCAAAAGAAACATTACCACTCACCGATTCGTCGAGCTCCACGAACATGCTCCTCTTTCCACACATATGGTTGCTCGCCCCGGTGTCAAGGTACCAAGTGTTGTCTTGTCTCCCTTCTTCTCCTTTGTATGCTAGTAGTAGGGTCACGTCTTTTTGGCCCTTATCCTCCACAAGGTTGGCGGTCTCTTCGACTTTGGTTTGAGACCCTCTACATTGTGAAGCATAGTGTCCATATTTTTGACAAGAATAACATTTGATTTGAGATTTATCGTACCTTGCACCTTGGTTGCCTCTCCCACGACTTGGGTATTCTCTTATTTCTTCATTGATGTTGAAACCTCCTCGTCCACGTCCATGGCCTCGACCTCGTCCACGACCACGACCTCTTCCATATTGACCTCGTCCATTTCCGATATTTTCTTCCTTATCTTTTATTTGCATCTTGAATAATTGCTCCACTATATCTTGTTTTTTCTTATGCTTTTCTTCATATGCTTCTAAGGATCCCATTAATTGATCAATTGACATCTCCTCCAAATTTTTAGTTTCTTCAATTGTTATGACAATATGCTCGAATTTGGAAGTTAATGACCGGAGTATCTTCTCAATAATTCTAACATCTTCCAATTTTTCACTATTTCTTTTCATTTGATTTGAAACCACCAAAACTCTTGAAAAATAGTCGGAAATGGACTCCCCTTCTTTCATATGTAAAGACTCAAATTCTCCTCTTAAAGTTTGGAGACGTACCTTCTTTACTTGCTCGGCACCTTTGCAAGACGTTTGGAGTTTCTCCCACGCTTCCTTAGCAGTGGTTGCACTTGAGATCTTCTCGAACCCATCATCATCCAATGCTTGGTAGATGAGGTAGAGAGCTTTCTTGTCTCTCTTTCTTGAATCCTTCACACCATCCTTTTGAGTTTGGGATAATGTAGATTCATCTAGGGGCTCATTGTAGCCTTTCTCTACAATATCCCAAACATCATGTGCACCTAGGAGAGCCTTCATCTTGATACTCCAATTATCATAGTTGCTCTTGTTGAGCATAGGAACTTGGAAGGATGCAACACCATTTGCCATGATTTTAGAAATTTTTTGGTTAGAATCTTGTGGCTCTGATACCACTTTGTTGGAAGAGGATTGCTATTAATATTTGGAGGGAGGCTTTTAGGCTAAGGGAATTTTTGGACGAGTAGAAAGATTTTGGAGAAGAGAAACTTTTATTACTCAAACTTGTTTTTGATTCTTTTGGCTTGATATGTTGTGTGCTGTGTGTTATACAAATGCCAAATGCCATCCCATATTTATAGGGGAGGCTTGCCAAGCTCTAGAGTGTCTAGAGAGTTCTACCATTTCCTAGCTATGTACATGTGCTAGAATTCTATGGAGAATTCTAGAGAGTCTAGAGAGTTCTATTACTTTCTAGCTAGGTACATGTGCTAGAATTCTATGGAGAATTCTAGAGTATTTCCAAGCTCAAATGGACTAGAGTTCTCTAGAACATTCCGGAATCTAGAGTTGCCTAGAATGTTCCGGAATTGGGCTATTTATTTTTCATAATTTCTTAAGCCCAAATAATTATAACAAAATCAAGTTTATTTTTTTTTTCAACACCCCCCCTTAAACTTGATTTGTCATTCCAAGCAGACTTCTGAACTTGATGAAGTCCTCTTGCTTGAGTGGCTTGGTGAAGATATCCGCAACTTGGTCTTTGGACTTCACATACTCTACTTGTACATCCTTTCTTGTGATGCACTCTCTTATGTAGTGATAGTGTGTGTCAATATGCTTGCTTCGATCATGGAACACCGGATTTTTCGCCAACGCCAACGTCGACTTATTATCCACGCATATTGTAGTTGGATCTTCTTGTGGCCATCCCAGCTCCTTTAGCAAACTTCTCATCCAGATTGCATGACATACACAGGAGGTAGCGGCAATGTACTCAGCTTCACATGTGGATAGAGTGACAATTGGTTGTTTCTTGGACATCCAAGTGAAGGCGGTGTCTGCCATGAAGAACACGAAGCCCGTGGTACTTTTTCTATCATCAATGTCTCCGGCCCAATCGCTATCGCTATAACCAACCAGCTTATAATCATTAGAAGTTGAATAGAACAAGCCAAAGTTGATTGTACCTTTGAGGTAGCGGAGAATTCTTCTTGCAACCTTCAAGTGTGTAGTAGTTGGATTCTCCATGTAGCAACTTATGAGGCCGGTGGCGTAGAGAATGTCGGGTCTCGTGCAAGTCAAATATCGTAAGCTCCCAACTAAGCTCTTGAACATCGTCGTGTCCACTTTCTCAGCTTCATCATGCTTCGACAACTTGATCCCGCACTCCACCGGTGTGTTGACGGGGTTGCAATCATCCATCTTGAACTTCTTTAGGATCTCCTTCGCATAGCCCTCCTGTGAGATGAAAATTCCATCCTCAAGTTGTTTGACTTCAATGCCAAGATAGTACGCCATAAGCCCGATGTCGGTCATCTCGAACTCTTTAGCCATCGCTTGTTTGAACTCATCGATCATCCTTTGGTTATTTCCTGCAAAGATTAAATCATCCACGTACAAGCAAACGATCAAGATATCTCCATCTTTCATCTTGGCATAGAGCGCATGCTCATGTGGGCATTTGGCGAAGTCATTTTCTTGCAAGTACTTGTCGATCCTACTGTTCCACGCCCTTGGTGCTTGCTTTAGTCCATATAACGCCTTCTTCAATCTTAAAACTTTGTCTTCCTGCGTCTTCACCTCATAGCCTATAGGTTGTCGGATGTAAACTTCTTCCTCAAGGACTCCATTCAAGAACGCCGACTTTACATCCATTTGGTGTATCTTCCATTTATTTTGAGCTGCCATAGAAATGATTAGTCTTACAGTTTCTAAACGGGCTACAGGGGCAAATACCTCGTCATAGTCGATGCCGGCTCTTTGACTGTATCCTTTTGCAACAAGCCTCGCCTTGTATCTTTCGATTTCTCCCTTGCAGTTTTCCTTTGCCTTGTACACCCACTTGACATCGATCGCCTTTTGCCCTTTTGGAAGTGAAGTTAGCTCCCAGGTGTCGTTCTTTTCGATGGACTGGACTCATCCATTGCATCTCGCCATTTCTTACTTTGTACGGGTTCTTCAAAGGTAACTGGTTCACAATCAGCAAATAGACAAAGAAGAGTTAGGTCCTCTAACCTTTTAGTGTCTTCATAAATGTCTTCCAAACTCCTTGCGCGTTCCTCGCTCCTTTCAATCAGAAACGATGGTGGCGAGTCATCTTGAACTGCTGTTGGCGAGGTAGGTGGAGTAGTTAGCTCTCGATGGGCATCCTCTGCTGTAGATCTTTGTTCTTCTTCTTCGGTTGGAATAATCGAACTAAAGTCCTCGAGAGAACCAAAATTCCATTCTCCTTCTTCATCAAACTCCACGTCCCGACTTATCACAAGCTTGTTAGTATCTGGATTATATAATTTGTAGCCTTTGGAGTTGGAATCATACTCGATAAAGATGAACGCCTTACTTTTGTCATCGAGCTTGCTCCGTGTCTCGTCAGGTACATGTGCGTATGCTTTGCTTCCAAAGACTCTTAGATGGGAGATTCCTGGCTTCCTTCCACTCCAAGCTTCTTGTGGTGTCTTTCCCCACACGCTCCTTGTTGGTGATCGGTTGAGTAGGTAGACTGCACATGCTACTGCTTCGGCCCAGAATTCCTTTGGTAGCTTCTTGCTCTTTAGCATACTCCGCGCCATGTCTAGAATTGTCCGGTTCTTCCTTTCCGCCACTCCATTTTGTTGGGGGGACCTTGGTACCGTTAGTGGACGCCTTATTCCATGCTCCTCGCAAAAATTCTGGAACTCTCTAGAAGCGAACTCGCCTCCACGATCGGATCTCATGGCCTTTATGTGTAGTCCACTTTCTTTTTCCACTGCCGCTTTGAATTTCTTGAATACTTCAAATGCCTCCGATTTTTGCTTCAAGAAATACACCCATGTATTTCTAGAAAAATCATCAATAAATAGAAGGAAATAGTTGCTTTTACCGAGGGAGCTTGGCTTGATCGGACCACATATGTCGGTATGTATGAGCTCCAATGGCTTTTGGGCTCTCGAGCTTGACTCCTTTGGAAAACTCTTCCGAAATTGCTTTCCGAGTAGGCATCCTTTGCATAATTGATCGGGGTGTCTAATGGATGGTAGTCCTTGCACCATGTCCTTTTTGGATAGTAGCTCCAAGCCTCCAAAATTCAAGTGCCCAAATCGAAGATGCCAAAGCCAAGATACATCTTTGTAGCAAGCTTTAAGACACTTTGCAACATCATTTTGAATGTTCAACAAGAACATTCTATTTTTGGACATAGGCACCTTAGTGATTAAATTATTTTTACTATCTCTTATGGAAAGACTATGATCTTTCATGTGAATGTCATAGCCCTTCTCTAAGAGTTGCCCCAAACTCAATATATTATTTTTCATGTTGGGCACATAGTAGACATTTGAGATAAATTGGTGATTTCCATTCTTCAAGCGGATTAGGATGTTACCTTTGCCTTTCACTGGTATTTTGGATTCATCACCAAAAGAAACATTACCACTCACCGATTCGTCGAGCTCCACGAACATGCTCCTCTTTCCACACATATGGTTGCTCGCCCCGGTGTCAAGGTACCAAGTGTTGTCTTGTCTCCCTTCTTCTCCTTTGTATGCTAGAAGTAGGGTCACGTCTTTTTGGCCCTTATCCTCCACAAGGTTGGCGGTCTCTTCGACTTTGGTTTGAGACCCTCTACATTGTGAAGCATAGTGTCCATATTTTTGACAAGAATAACATTTGATTTGAGATTTATCGTACCTTGCACCTTGGTTGCCTCTCCCACGACTTGGGTATACTCTTCTTTCTTCATTGATGTTGAAACCTCCTCGTCCACGTCCATGGCCTCGACCTCGTCCACGACCACGACCTCTTCCATATTGACCTCGTCCATTTCCGATATTTTCTTCCTTATCTTTTATTTGCATCTTGAATAATTGCTCCACTATATCTTGTTTTTTCTTATGCTTTTCTTCATATGCTTGTAAGGATCCCATTAATTGATCAATTGACATCTCCTCCAAATTTTTAGTTTCTTCAATTGTTATGACAATATGCTCGAATTTGGAAGTTAATGACCGGAGTATCTTCTCAATAATTCTAACATCTTCCAATTTTTCACTATTTCTTTTCATTTGATTTGAAACCACCAAAACTCTTGAAAAATAGTCGGAAATGGACTCCCCTTCTTTCATATGTAAAGACTCAAATTCTCCTCTTAAAGTTTGGAGACGTACCTTCTTTACTTGCTCGGCACCTTTGCAAGACGTTTGGAGTTTCTCCCACGCTTCCTTAGCAGTGGTTGCACTTGAGATCTTCTCGAACCCATCATCATCCAATGCTTGGTAGATGAGGTAGAGAGCTTTCTTGTCTCTCTTTCTTGAATCCTTCACACCATCCTTTTGAGTTTGGGATAATGTAGATTCATCTAGGGGCTCATTGTAGCCTTTCTCTACAATATCCCAAACATCATGTGCACCTAGGAGAGCCTTCATCTTGATACTCCAATTATCATAGTTGCTCATGTTGAGCATAGGAACTTGGAAGGATGCAACACCATTTGCCATGATTTTAGAAATTTTTTGGTTAGAATCTTGTGGCTCTGATACCACTTTGTTGGAAGAGGATTGCTATTAATATTTGGAGGGAGGCTTTTAGGCTAAGGGAATTTTTGGACGAGTAGAAAGATTTTGGAGAAGAGAAACTTTTATTACTCAAACTTGTTTTTGATTCTTTTGGCTTGATATGTTGTGTGTTGTGTGTTATACAAATGCCAAATGCCATCCCATATTTATAGGGGAGGCTTGCCAAGCTCTAGAGTGTCTAGAGAGTTCTACCATTTCCTAGCTATGTACATGTGCTAGAATTCTATGGAGAATTCTAGAGAGTCTAGAGAGTTCTATTACTTTCTAGCTAGGTACATGTGCTAGAATTCTATGGAGAATTCTAGAGTATTTCCAAGCTCAAATGGACTAGAGTTCTCTAGAACATTCCAGAATCTAGAGTTGCCTAGAATGTTCCGGAATTGGGCCATTTATTTTTCATAATTTCTTAAGCCCAAATAATTATAACAAAATCAAGTTTATTTTATTTTCAACACGTTGTACAACAATGGAACCGTGAAGTTGGAACTGGGTTCTTATATTGGTCATGTGATTTTGATTTTAATTATTAAGGTGTTGATAGGAATTTGTTCAACTATACTTGTTTCAGTAGTTAGGCCTCTTAATAATTGGTTTAATATTTGATAAAGAACTCAAGGTGTTTCTTTGAGTGATTTGGGCCTGGATTGAAGTGTGTCATGCCAAATAAAATCCCTAAACGCATGACCCTCGCTTACTTTTGTTTAATCCTTAGATTTCAAGGCGTGCCATTTATCAAATTCCATGGCCCTCGCAAAGTGCAAACGCGTAGTTACTTTAGACGCGTATTTAATAATTTACTTTCTTAAATTCGGGTGTGCATTGATGCGACCCAAATCCAAATCTCGACGAAGTCGAAAGATGACTATGAGTGCCTTGATGGCGACGTGGTCAGAGACGCGTTTTCACGACGTCGCAAGTCTTTTAAAAAAAAAGGTAAAAAAGGTTTCATATATAAAAGGCACATAAGTTAGCATGTATTAGAATCAGATAAAATCAAATACAGCAGTTAAGCGACCATGCTAGAACCACAGAACCCAGGAATGCCTAACACCTTCTCCCGGGTTAATAGAATTCCTTATCCAAATTTCTGGTTCGTGGACTATTAACATAGTAATAATCTTCCTTGGTTCGGGGTCAACATCGGTGACTTGGGACATAATTAATCTCCCAAGTGGCGACTCTGAATAATTAATAACCAAATCGCGTTTCGATTGTCCTTTAATTGGAAAATCTCTTTTACGCTCCTTTGCAAGGTATAATGAAAAAGGAGGTGTGATACCCATCCTCAATTCGACTGGTCATACTGAGTTTGTATCGGATAATTCAAATAACCATCGCAACATATTCTGTGCCACTAGTACATTAAAAGATGACTTCCCCATGCGAGTGTTATTAAATTAATCACTACGAGTATACTGAATATGTTTTCATGACCCCGTTGATACTGAAATATAAAACTATTAAGGATGTACGAATATCTCAAGTCTCATCATCATCCCATTCAAATCTCAGCTCTTAATCATATACATGTTTTGGAAAACCTTTCAATACCACGTAAATACATCTCAGGCCAAAATTGATATAACATATGAACCCGTAATTTGATCGTTGATAGTGGTCTATCCTCACTTGGCACGAAACCACAGGTCACAACATCCAATAATCTACAATGTTAACCTTCACAGCTCATATAAGTCAACCAGATGCCAAGGACCATTGCACCTTTACATGATTCACGGGGTGATATTTCAATACTTCTGCATCGTCAATCTTGGAAACACGTGGTAAAAATGAACGATCAATCCTGGCTCCCTTATAACCCTTGTACAGTATCACAAACTATTGGCGTAGTGCGCAATTCCATACATGAGTGGACGCAAAAGAACATAAAATATTCAAGTTGAATAAATGTCGCACGATAAGGAATGAATGAAGTGAAATTTTTTTCCTACTAGTTCTATAGCCTCTCGAAGATAAGTACAGACGTCTTCGTACCGATCACCAAGAATCTACTAAATTCTCTTATGACTTGTAGCACCTATGAACCTAGAGCTCCGACATCAACTTGTCACGATCCAAAAATCCCTCCGAAGGAGTTGTGATGGCACCTAGTCTCTAAACTAGGTAAGCCTGATATTAGCTGAAATAATATTGATATTTATGAACTTAAAATGAAATTTATCTAAACAATTTACCATTACCAAAATTAGTGGTACAAAGTCATAAGCTTTTCCAGGAGTAATTTTACAAAATAAATACGTCATTGTTCTTGACAAAAGGAACATATGGAAATAAATACAATTGAAGGTGACTTCGAAGATCGTGAAGGTTGCAGCAGGTTTACCTCGAGTCACCGCTGCAACGAACAACTACTATCAATCAAATATCTGGATATGTACACAAAAATATACAGAAGTATAGTATCAGCACAACAGACCCCATGTGTTGGTGTCACGAACCAAATCTCTGTCGTGATGGCGCCCAACACGGATGCTAGGCAAGCCGACCATTTAGACACTCTGAAACCATATACGAAATCTCAGTACCAATTTGTTAAGTGAATTTAGCAGTTAACAAGAGTCACAATCCTATAGTAAATAGAAAACAACACGGGAAACCCGAATAACAGTCAAACAACTCCCAACAGATCTGATGTGATGACCCGGCCGCTCGTCTTTGGAATTTATGTCCCGTTTTCTCATTAACTGCTTCCTCATTAACTGCTAGGCAAGCTGACCATTTAGACACTCTGCAACCATATACGAAATCTCAGTACCAATTTGTTAAGTGAATTTAGCAGTTAACAAGAGTCACAATCCGATAGTAAATAAAAAACAACACGGGAAACCTGAATAACAGTCAAACAACTCCCAACAGATCTGATGTGACGACCCGGCCGCTCATCTTTGGAATTTATGCCCCGTTTCCTCATTAATTTCTTCCTCTAAGTTCATTTATGCTATTTTGGTTTGCCGGGATGTTCGGTAATTGAATTTGGAGTGTTTTGGGACACTTAGTCCCTAAATGAGAGCTTAAGTGTTGGAAAATGGTCCGTAATTAGAACAGTGTCAAGACGACCTTGGAATGGAAAACTGATGGTTCCATTAGCTCTGTTAGGTGATTTCGGGGTTGGGACCGTATTCGGAATGTATTTTGGATGTCCATAGCTCATTTAGGCTATAAATGCCGAAAGTTAGAATTTTGAAGTTTCCGGTCCGGTAGTGAATTTTTGATCCGAAGGTCGGAACGGGATTCCGGAAGTTTTTATAGCAGCTTCATGTCATTTGGGACGTGTGTGCAAAATTTTAGGTCAATCGGACGTGTTTTGGTTAGGTTTTGAATCGAAAAAGAGTTTGATTAAGTTTTTAAGTTCAAATTGTTGATTAATTCGAGTTCCCGGTGTTGTTTTAGGTGATTTAAGGATTGGTACAAGTTCAAATGATGTTATGGGTTATGTCAGTAGGTTTGGTTGAGGTTCCAGGGGCCTCGGGTGTGTTTCGGATGCTCAACGGAGCAATTTTGGAACTTAGAACATATCAGATTTTCTGTTGTAGATGTTGTTGAACTTCCTTCTCTGCGATCGCATGATCTCCAATGCGATCGTGTAGTGCAAATTGTGGAGCGAAAATTTTCCTTCTAAGTAATTGCAGGTCCTTCAATGTGATCGCATAACTCTACCCTCTCCTTCTATTCGATCGTATTCATCCTTCCACGTTCGCACTGTACAAGTATAACCCAGAGGTCCACTTCCTCTATGCGTCTGCAGGAGTCCTTACGAGATCGCATAGGTCTATTTTCTTCTACTCCGCGATTGCAGGACCTGCCCTGCATTTTCATAGGCCAAACTTTTGGGCCTTCACTTTTACATTACGCGATCACATCTCCCTTTATGCGATCGCATTGAACAAAGTATCAGAACAGTTATAAACTTTTCAAAAATGAGGTTTCTTCCATTTTCATCAAAATCAAGCTAGAGAGCTCGGTTTTGGGAGATAATTCGAGGGCTTTTTAGAGGCAAACATTGGGTACCGATTCCTTACTCCATTATAATTATTACCCGCTAATCTAATCTCAAATTCAAGCTTTAATTTCGTATTTTGAATGAAAATTTAGGTAAAGTTCTTAAACCTAATTTTGATGATTTGAAGGGACTTTTGACCTCCGATTTGGGAGATTTTTTATATGGTTATACTCTTGAGAGTACGAGATTTCTGAAAATGTAAAAATTATTCGATTCCGAGACGTTGGCATGAGGGCATTTTGGTCATTTCACCTATTTTCGCGCCTTAGCTTTAATTTTAACAGTGTAATTAGTTACTTGCGATGTTATTTACAATATGTAATTGGTTTGAATATATTTGGGCCACTCGGAGTCGGATACTCGTGGAAAGGGCATTGTTTCTTAGCGGTTTTGTACCAATTCTAGGTAAGTGGCTTGTCTAACCTTGTGGGGGGGGGGGGGGGACCTCTCCCCTTAGGATATCTTTCCATTGTTTAAATTCCTTGTGCGCAAGGTGACGGGCATGTACTTGTGCTAGTTGTTGAAAATTCACTTTACTTGGCTTATTTAGACTGTGTTTTTTCACATATTTAACTGTTAAAAAAGAAACTTCACTTGTTTTGAGTTAGGAAAAGAATGTTAGTAACTTATTTGATCTATTTGTTTAAATTGCAATATTTGTCCTTCTTGTGAAGCATGCTAGATTCTCGATTTTATTTGTTGTTCGCATTCCGCTTTCTCTCCGTTAAATATTGGTTTGTTGTGGTGTATTTACTATTGGGACTATGGGACGACATCCTGGGAGCTCCCCCTGTTCGTACTTGTTTCTGAGGTTTGGAAGTGCGGGATACCAAGAGATCCCTGGAACTAGATTATATAACTAGCGGATACTAAGAGATCCCCAGTGCAGGATTGATTATCAGGCGGATACTAAGAGATCCCCGGGGCAGGACTGATTAACTTGAGGATACTAAGAGATCCTCGGGATACTTGGAGATCCCTTGCTTATATGGTGAGGATACTGGGAGATCCTAGGGATACTTGAAGATCCCTTGTGTGTTTGATGAGGATACCGGGAGATCCTCGGGATACCAGGAGATCCCTGATGATAAATAGCTTGTGATGATTGTTCTCGTTTTGTAGAATTATAATATAGTCTATTTCCGTTCCTCTTATTGTTTGTTAGATATTCGGGATTTACGTATTTCCTATTGTTATTCATTTCATATTTATTTATGCTTATGTTGATCTCAGTAAGGGCCTCGATCGAGGTTAGGCTTGGCACTTACTGAGTACCGTCGTGGTGTACTCATACTACTCTTCTACACACTTTTGTTGTGCAGATCAAGGTACTTCTTGTCAGGCGCACTATCAGTGATTTTAGGAGCTATACTTGGAGATTTGAGGTATGCATCTGTCGTGTCCGCAGTGCCGATGAGTCTCATTCTATTCTACCTTTAGTAGTAGTTTCGCTCATGCACTCAATTGTTGTAGACACTTCTGGATGTTAGAGCCGTATGTTATATTTTACTCTAGCCTGTGTTGCCCGTGGATTTTCGAGTTTTGGAGGTTTCACGTTATTGGTTCGAAGTGTATGTGCCAAGCGATACCCTATACATTTTTATGTTATTAAGTTTTATTTATCGTTTTCGTAAAGATTGTTGGATTATCGTAATGTGCCAGGCTTACCTAGTCGCGCAGACTGGGTGCCTTCATAACAGGTTCACGATTGGTGAACTAGGGTCGTGACATCTGGGGTCACGAGATTAGAGCCTCTAAATACAACCGAGTAAAAAATCCTCAAAATACATAAGTTTAGGATGCGAAATATAAATGGATAAGGGGGAGAAGTCGGCTCCTCCGGATGCCAGGCAGCTACCTCGACAACTCCGAAGTAACTCTGAAAGACAGCAAACCACACAACTAGGCTCCCGACGCACCTGCATCTGCACACATGGTGCATGGAGTAAACTGAGTACTTCCAACTCAGTGAGTAATAAGCATATATAATGACAAAAGATGAGAATCCACGAAAATACCACAATGTAAAGCTATAACTAACAATTTAGCATAATTAACGATAACATGGCAGCAAAACACAATGAGATAAATCAGATAACATCAAAGCATGAATGCGATGCAATCCACATGATCGCTTCGGCGTGCAGCCCGGTCGATTTAGGTACCCGCACTAACTGTGGTGGTTCAGACTCTGGAGGGGCTTCTACAGCCCAAGCGCAATGTCATCGTATCATCGCTGCGACGTGCAACCCGATCCACACTCGGTCCAGAATATGCATATGAGTCACACAACAAAGTAATATTATAGTTCTTAGTTCCAATTTATTAAGAAAAATATAGTTAAGTTTTTAAAACATCAGGAATGTGACTAAGCATTTCGAAACAGTGTTTAGAACTCAGGACTGAAATCATATATCATGCTAAACCTCATGGAGCCAGTGATAATAATCCCCAAGGGATTCAAATAGTTGGCAAATAGCCCAAATATATCATAAAAATCCAAGTAGGATATATGCAAATCGGTCTATAGTCCAAAGCGCAACTTGGACACCACTCGAGGCGGACTAAGCCAAAATCCCCAATCACAAATGACCCTGCACTCGTCATGGAGTGCGTGTATCTTCTGAATATAGCGTCACAGTGTGATATACCGGGGGTTTCAAACCCTCAGGTCATCATCTACATCTATTACTCACCTCTAGCTGGCCGAAGACTAGCTCGCAATGCCCTTTCCTCTCGAATCGACCTCTTCGCGCGTCGAATCTGGCCAAAACCACATTGAATATGTTACAATGTGCCAAAGAAACATAACCCAGTAAAAATACTCAAATGACACCACAAATCACGAAGTTGGCAAAACTCAAGCCCCAGGCCCACTGCTAAAAAAATTACAAAATTTACATCACCGGACTCCTCGTCTCGCCACGAGTATGTACATATCAAATTTACCAAAATCAGAGTCCAAATGTCCTTCCAAATCCCAAATTTAAACTCTCTTAAGTTTCAAGCCCTAACCTCCATTTTAACCCTTTAATTCCTTGAATTATTCAGTGTTAATCCACGATTCTACACCATAATATCATAATCTAGGTCCAAAAATCCATACCCGATGAAAGCCCTCGAAACTCTCTTCAAAATCGCCCAGAAACCCTCTTAGTCTGAAGTCCAAAATGTTTGTTCTCTCAAATTCGCGAAATCACAGTTCATTAAACACAGTCCAGATTTTGCTTATGTGGTTCCCAAAACCGCTTCTGCGGTTTTAACTTGACTCCTCTACGACCGCTTCCGCAACAAGGGTCCCGCTTCTGCAGATCTCCTAAATCCGCTTCTGCGTCTAAAAGTCCGGTCCTGCAGACCCGCTGATATGAACCAATTTCTGCTTATGTGAAACTCCTCAACCCACTCCAAAATATCTTCTGTGCTCCCTTACCCGCTTCTGCGGAACCGCTTTTGTGGTCCATTTCTGCAGAAGTGGAAATACCAAATGACAGCAGCAACAAACCTAAAACAACTTCCAAAAACTCTCGTTTTAACACTCGATCTTTCCCCGAGGCCCTAGGACCTCAACTAAAAGCACATACATGTTCTATTACTTTATTCAAACTTGCTCGAGCTATCAAAACAGGATCGTTAACATCAAAATCCCCTAATTTCAGTAATTCAAAGCCTAAGTTTCTTAAAAACTCCCGAATTTCACATTCGATAAAAAACTCGGCCTAAACACCTCCGAATGACCTGAAACTTTGCACACAAATCCAAAATTAACTAATAAAGCTACTGAAACTCTTGAAATTACATTCCAAACCCCGGATAAAAATCTCACCTATCCACCGAATTTCACCAAAATACTAACTTCGCCAATTCAAGCCTAATTCTACACCGATCTCCTTCCTAAGGCACAAATCATCCCCCGAAACAAACCGAAGCACCGGAATTTACATCCGAGCCCTCTAACTCAATAGTAAACTTCCGGTTGACTTTTCCATAACAAGCTTTCCTTTAAGAGACTAAGTGTCTCATTTCCAACTAAAACCAATCCAATTCTGATAATGATGCATAGAGAAACATAATATGAGGGAAATGGGGCGGTAAATCATGTGACGATGGGACGGGTCGTCACATCATCCGCAACTAAAACAAATGCTCGTCCTCGAGCGGGTCAAGAAACATACCTGACCTCAAACAGGAAAGGATGTTTGCTCCGCATCTCCTTCTCGGTCTTCCAATTAGCCTCCTCCACGGGCCGACCTCTCCACTGCACCTTCACCGAAGCTATATCCTTAGTTCTCAACTTCTGAACCTGACAAGCCAAAAATAGCCGCTATCCCCACATCATAGGTCAAGTCCTCATCCAACTGAACCGTGTTGAAGTCTATCACATGAGACGGGTCCCCAACATACTTCCGGAGCATGGAAATATGGAATACCGGATGAACCCCCGACAAGCTGGGTGGCAAGGCAAGCATATAGGCCACCTCCCCAATCCTGCTAAGTATCTCAAAAGTCCCAATGAACCATGGACTCAACTTCCCTTTCTTCCCAAACCTCATAATGCCCTTCATAGGTGAAACCTTCAACAAGACCTTCTCACCCGCCACATAAGATACATCTCGAACCTTCCGGTCTGCATAACTCTTCTGACGTGACTGAGTTATACCAAGTCTCTCCTGGATCACTTTCACCTGGAGTAACTCTGTCCTCAATAGTCTAGCCTCACCGGGCTCAAACCAACCAACCGGAAATCTACACCGTCTTCCATACAAGGCTTCATACAGCCCCATCTGAATACTTGATTGGTAGATGTTGTTGTAGGCAAACTCTGCAAGTGGAAAGAACTCAACCCAAGAACCTCCAAAATCAATAACACAGGCACGAAACATGTCCTCTAATATCTGAATAGTACGCTCGGACTGCCCATCCGTCTGAGGATGAAACGTTGTGCTCAACTCTACTTATGTACCCAACTCTCGATGAAAAGTCCTTCAGAACTGGGAAGTAAACTAAGTACCCCTATCTGAGATAATAGAAACTAGGACCCCATGCAACTGTACAATCTACCGGATGAAAATCTCCGCCAACCGCTCTGAAGAATAGGTGGTACACACCGGAATGAAGTGCATGGACTTGATCAGCCTATCCACAATCACCCAAACCGAATCAAACTTACTCGAGGTATGAGGGAGACCACTCACAAAAATCGATAGTAATCCTCTCCCACTTCCACTCCAAAATATCCATCCGTTGAAATACACCACCGGGCCTCTGATGCTCACACTTGACCTGCTGACAATTGAAATATCGAGCAACATAACTCACGATATCCTTTTTATTCTCCTCCACCAATAGTGCTGTCTCAAATCCTTATACATCTTCGCGGCACCCGGATGAATGGAATACCGCGAGCTGTGGGCCTCCTCTAATATCAACTCCCGAAGCATCCACAATGGGCACGCAAATCCGGCCCTGCATTCTCAACATACCATCATCACCAATAGTCACATCTCTGGCGTCATCATACTGGACCCTGTCCTTAAAGACAAGCAAATGCGGGTCATCATACTGGCACTCTCTAATGCGGTCATACAAAGAAGATCAAGAAACCACTCAAGCCAACACCCGTCCATCCGATTGGCCAAAGCCTGGACATCAACTGCAAAGGGCCGCTCCCTAACTAGAATGTACGCCAAACTACCCATACTAACTGCCTTTCAGATCAAAGCATCGGCCACTATATTGGCCTTCCCCGGGTGATTCAAAATGGTAATGTCATAGTCCTTGAGTAACTCCAGCCACCTTTGCTGTCTCGAATTAAGATCCTTCTATTTGAACAAATCTAAAGACTGCAATGATCCGTGAACACGTCACAAGATACACCATATAAATAGTGCCTCCAAATCTTCAAAGCATGGACTATAGCAGCCAACGCTAATTCATGAACATGGTAGTTCTTCTCACGAGGATTCAACTGACGAGAAGCATAAGCAATAACTCTACCCTCCTGCATTAATACACATCCGATCCAAACTCTCGAAGCATCACAATACACCGTGTAAGAACCTGAAGCTGATGGAAAAACTAATACCGGAACTATGGTCAAAACTAACTTGAGCTTCTGAAAGCTTTCCTCGCACTCATTTGACCATACTAATGGAGAATTCTTCTGCGTCAACCTCGTAAGGGCGAAGCGATGGATGAAAATCCCTGAACGAACCTGCTATAATAACTCGCTAAACCGAGGAAACTCCGTATCTCAATGGTTGAGGACGGTCTAGGCCAACTCTATACCGCCTCTATCTTCTTTGGATCCACCTGAATACCATCACTGGACACCACGTGTCCCAAAAAAGCCACAGAACCAAGCCAGAACTAACACTTGGAGAACTTTGCATTGAGCTTCTCCTCTATCAGTCACTGCAATACCACCCTCAAATGTTGCGCGTGCTCCTCTTGGCTACGCGAGTACACCAGGATGTTATCAATAAACACAATCACAAATGAATCCAGATATGGCCGAAATACATTGTTCATCAAGTGCATGAATGTGGCTAGGGCATTAGTCAGCCTGATTGACATAACCAGAAAATCATAATGCCCATATCTCTTCTTGAAAGCCGTCTTCATAATGTCTGAATCCCTAATCTTTAACTGGTGATAGCCTGAATGGAGATCAATCTTAGAGAATACCTTTTCCCCATGAATTGGTCAAATAGATCCTTAATACGGGATATTGGATACTTGTTATTCACTGTCACTTTGTTCAACTGTCTATAGTCAATGCACATTCTTATCGTGCCATCCTTCTTCCACGGTGCACTCCCACGGTGACACACTCGGGCGAGTGAACTCCTTATCTAGGAGTTCCTAAAGTTGCTACTTCAACTCCTTTAACTCAGCTGGCGCCATACGATAAGGAGGAACAGAGATGGGGTGAGTGCCCGGCACCAAATCAATACCGAAATCAGTATCCCTGTCCGGCAGCATACCCGACAAGTCTTCTAGAAACATATAAGGGAAATCCCTCACAACGGGAACCGGATCAAGACTAGGAGTCTCAGCTCCGACATCTCCCACAAAAGCCAAATACGATAAATAACCCTTCCCAACCATCTGGTAGTCCTTTAGGAAAGAAATCACTCTGCTGCGCACATAATCAGTCATACCTTGCTACTCGATCCTCGAAACACCTGGAATAGCCAATATATCTGTCTTGGCATGACAGTCCAGAATAGCATGGTACGAAGATAGCCAATCCATACCCAGAATCACATTAAAATCTACCATGCTAAAAAATAACAAGTCAATCTGGGTCTCCAGACCCCCAATAGTCACCAGCCATGATATATATTCATGATCCAAAATAATAGTATCAACCACGGGGATAGATATGTGCACATGCAAGGCAAGACAACCACGGGTCTACCTAGATGATGGGAAAAATATAAAGACACATAAGAGTATGTAGATCCGGGATCAAATAAGATAGAAGCATCCCTGTGGTAGACTGAGATAATACCTCTGATAATAGCATCTGATGCAATGGCGTCCCTCCTGTCTGGAATAGCATAGAATCGAGCCTGACCACCGCCAGTTCGGCCTCCACCCTTGGGGAGGCCCCTGGCTATTGGCCTCTACCCTAGCTGGCTGAGTGGGTGCTGAAGAAACAGGAGCAAAAGATTAGGGCTGATCCCTCTGTTGAGACTAACCACCACGAAGTCGAGGACACTGTCTCCTCATGTGACCAAACTCACCGCACTCGTAGAAACTACCCAGAGCTAGAAAAGAGGACTGAAGGGAACCCCTCGCTGCAGATGAACCTTGGGGTGAAGAGGCAGGATAGAGCTTTGAGCTTGAAGGGCGCTAAGTGAAGACTGGCCCTGCTAATATCCCTAATGACCACGGCCTCAAGAAGCCCCATTATACTCTGTATGACCTGACTGAGGAGGCTTGAAGAAATGTCCTCTACACTCGAACTGGCCCCTAGACTCAGCACTATTGAAGCTACCTAAACCTCGAGGCCTTTTGGCCTCCCTCTCCTCACGCTCTCGATGGCGATCTGTCTCAATTTGTTGAGCCATATCAACTACCTCATCAAACGAGGCGGCCACAACCCTCTCTCTAGTCATGAAAATGCAGATTGGATAGTTAAGACGATCCACGAACATCCTAATCCTCTTCCGATATGTCGGGATCATCCAAGTAGCATGCCGAGTCAGCTGCATAAACCTTAAATCATACTGGGTCACAGTTATGTCCCTCTGAATCAACTACTCAAACTGACGACGTGACTCCTCTCTGCGAGACTGTGTTACATACTTCTCCAGAAAGAGAGTGGAGAACTGCTGCCAAGCAACGGGCGCTGCTCCAATAGGCCTAGGCCTCTCAAACTCCTCCCACCATGTAAATGCAGGTCCTGAGAATTGGAAGGTAGTAAAAGCCACTCCACTCAACTTAAAAATTTCTATTGTGTGAAATATATGGTGACACTTGTCTAAATATCCCTGGGCATCCTCCCCTCAGTACCACTGAACGTCGCAGGCTGGAGGCTCCCGAACCTCTCTAGTTGACGCTGCTCATCACCTGGCATAGCTTTAACCACAAACCCTAGAGCTGGTGCGACTGGCGAAACTAGGGAAACTGGTGCAACTGACTGAACAGGGGATGCTCCCGGTGTCTGCAATCCCTGAACACCCTGCTCGGGTGTGCGAGCAGCGGGGGTCTGATGACCACCCCCGGTCTGAGAAGTAGGTGCTTCAGTATTGGCTGAGACTTCCTGAGTCAGGCAGTGCAGATGGATAAGATCTGAGTTAAAGCCTCCTGGAGACCAGTAATCACAACGGGCTACAGCTGGAGGCTGGTTTGGAATAGGGGCAGCTGGTGGATCTGCAGGTGCTGCCCTCACTGGTCTGCCTCGACCACGACCATGGCCTCTAACGGGTGGTAAAGGTGGTCATCCATCACATCCGGTAGCACGGGCCCTCGCCATCTACGAGAGAATAGAATACAGAAGTTTAGTTCCTAGATCAAAAAAGTCGCACGACAAGAATTTCAAGAATGTGAGGTGTTTCCTAAAGGTTTTGTAGCCTCTCGGGGATAAATACAGATGTCTCCATGCCGATCCGTGATACTCTACTAAACCGGCTCATGATTCATGAAGCCTAGTGACCTAGGCTCTGATACAACTTGTCACGACCCCAATCCCGGTGGTGATGGCACCCAACACGAATGCTAGGCAAGCCGACCATTTAGACACTCTCAACCTGAATACGAAATCTTAGTACCAATTGGTTTAGTGAATTTAGCAGTTAACAAGAGTCACAATACGATAGTAAATAGAAAATAACACGGGAAACCCGAATAACTATCAAACAACTCCCAACAATCTGGGATCACGAGTTTAGAGCCTCTAAATAAAACCGAGTAACAAATCCTCGAAATACATAAGTCCATGATGTGGAAATATATTTGGATAAGAGGGAGAAGTTGGGTCCTGCAGACACCAGGCAGCTACCTCGACAACTCCGTAGTAACTTTGAAAGACAAAAAACCATCAACTAAGCTCCCGACGCATCTGAATCTACACACATGGTGCATGGAGTAAAGTGATTACTTCCAACTCAGTAAGTAATAAGCATAAATAATGACTGAACATGAGAATCCACGAAAATACCACAATATAAAGCTATAACTAACAATTTAGCATAATTAACGGTGAAATGGCAACAAAACAGAATCAGATAAATCAGATAAACCTCAAAGCATGAATGCAACGCAATGCACATGACCTCTGTGACGTGAAGCCCGATCCATTTGGGTACCCGAGCTCACTGTGGGGGTTCAGACTCCAGAGGGGCTCCTACAGCCCTAGCGCAATATCATCGTATCATCGCTGTGGCGTGCAACCCGATCTACATTCAGTCCAAAATATGCATATGAGTCACACATCAAAGTCATATTATAGTTCTCAGTTCCCATTATTAGGAAAAATATAGTTAAGTCTTCAAAACCTTAGGAATGTGACTAAGCATTTCGAAACAGTGTTTAAAACTCAGTACTGAAATCCTAAGCATGCTAAACCTCATGGAAGTAGTGATAATAATCCCCAAGGGATTCAAATAGTCGGCACACAGCCCAAATATATCATTACAATCCAAGTGGGATGTTTACAAATCGCTCTATAGTCCAAAGCACAGTTTGGACACCACTCGGGGCGGACTAAGCCAAAATCCCCCATCACAAACGACCCCGCACTCGTCATAGAGAGCGTACCTCACCTCAATATAGTATCATAGTGTGATATACCGGGGTTTCAAACCCTCAGGTCACCATCTACATCTATTTCTCACCTATATCGGCCGAAGACTAGCTCGCAGTGCCCTTTCCTCTTGAATCGACCTCCTCACGCGTCGAATCTGGCCAAAACCACAATGAATACATTAAAATGTGCCAAAGAAACATAACCCAACCGAAAATACTCGAACGACACCACAAATCACGAAGTTGGCAAAACCCCAGCCCTGGGCCCACTTCTCAAAAAATTACAAAATTCACATAATCAGACTCCTCGTCTTGCCACGAGTCTATACATATCAAATTTACCAAAATCAGAGTTCAAATGCGTTTTGAAATCCCAAATCTAAACTCTCTTAAGTTTCAAGCCCTAACCTCCATTTTAACCCTTTAATTCCTTAAATGTTTCAGTGTTAATCCACGATGTTACACTATAATATCATAATACAAGTCCAAAAATCCATACCTAATGAAAAACCTCGTAACTCTCTTCAAAATCGCCCAAAAACTCTCTCAGTCTGAAGTCCAAAATGTTTGTTCTCTTTCAAATTTGCGAAATCACTATTCATTAAACACAGTCAAGATTTTGCTTCTGCGGTTCCCAAAACCGCTTCTGCGGTTTTAACTTGAGTCCTCCACGACAGCATTTGCGATAAGAGTCCCGCTTCTGCAGATCCCCCAAATCCGCTTCTGTGGCTAAAAGTCCGCTCCTGCGGATTCGCCGATGCAGACAAAGTTTCGCTTCTACGAAACTCCTCAACCCATTCCAATCGCTTATGTGCTCCCTTACACGTTTCTGCGATCCATTTCCGCATATGCGGAAATACCAGATGACAGCAGCAACAGACCTAAAACAACTTCAAAAAACTCTCGTTTTAACACTCGATCTTATCCCGAGGCCGCTGGGACCTCAACCAAAATCACAAAAATGTTCTATTACCTTATTCAAACTTGCTCGAGCCATCAAAACACTATTGTTAACATCGAAATCCCTAATTTTATTAAATCAAAGCCTAATTTTCTTAAAAACTCCCGAATTGCACATTCGATAAAAAACCAAGCCTAAACACCTCCGAATGACCTGAAATTTTGCACACATATCCAAAATCACCTAACGGAGCCACTGCAACTCACGAAATTCCATTTCGACCCCCGAATCAAAATCTCACCGATCCACCGGATTTTACCAAAATACTAACTTCGCTAATTTAAGCCTAATTCTACACCGGACCTCCAAAATCAATTCCAATCGCACTACTTAGTCACAAATCATCCCCCAAAGCTAACCAAATTGCCGGAATTTACATCCAAGCCCTCTAACTCAATGGTCAACTTCTGATTAACTTTTCCAAAACAAGCTTTCATTTAGGAGACTAAATGTCTTATTTCCAACTAAAACCAATCCAATTCTACTCGATCACCTCAAATACCATAAATGAAGCATAGAGAAACATAATATGAGGGAAACACAGTGGTAACTCACATGACGACGTGCCGGGTCGTCACAGCTGGTAAGTGCCTAGCTTAACCTCGGCGAAGTAGTGACAAGACTAGGACCAGACTACCAAATTAACTTGCAAGATAGCATAAAAAATAATACAACTGCAACTAATCAATCGAGTCGTTCAAATATAAATATTTCCCCTATAAATCAATTCAAGTAATAATCTCTAAGACAATATGCTTTTCAGTAAACATATTTCGAATATTTCCTTCAAATAAGTATCTTCCAAGAAAGCATCTTTTGAATAAAATTCTTTCAAGTAAAGGTCACCTTGTGTCGCCTCATTTCATGATCATAAATAATATTGGTCTCAGTCCAGTTTCATATTTTCACCACTCCTGCCCATATATTTCTATCTCATATTGCACAAAATATCCTCATATTACTCAGTTCATAGGTTCCAAGACCCAAGAGTGTTCAAGGAGCCTCATTCACTTACAAAAAGTAGGGTACAACTCCCAAGCCAAATAGAAAATCAACAAGACAAGATGAAGTTATTTTTAGAAATCATCTAATAAAGAAAATACCCTTTCAATAAAAGTACAAAATCGAATGAATTATTACCTTTAATACAAGAAATCAATAAATCAAAACATAGAAGAAATTTCTTTTTAAGTAAAGTACAACCTCAAACGGTTTAAGAAAAACTTAGCTAAGAAATCAATTGAGTTAAAAATGTGACAATTGTTGAAATTTGAAGTATTGAATGTACATAAAACAAATAGGGCGAGGTATTGCCAACACTATGGATTCCCACACAAAGGGTCACTATCGTAAAGGAATCTAAACCATTAAAACACTTGAATTTATAACAACAATTACAACGAAAACAAAATAATCACGAAAGGAGTACAGCGGTCAGGGCCCCTACTAAGATAAAATAAGATATAAGGTATGACTGATAAGATAAGCAATTTAGTTGCAATCTAACAATAAGAATGTTAATACGAGAAACTAAGGAATGCAATAATTGAACAGAGGCTAAAACAATCACTAGAATAATATCCGGGGATCTCTCAGTATCCCAAGGATCTCTTGGTATCCTCAATCTGTACCAGGGATCTCTTGGTATCTCGGGGATCTCTTGGTATCCTTATTACATACTAGGAATCTCTTGGTATTCCGAGGATCTCTTGGTATCTCATCACATACTAGGGATCTCTTGGTATCCTCATTACATACTAGGGATCTCTTGGTATCCTCATTACATACTAGGGGTCTCTTGGTATCCTGAGGATCTCTTGGTGTCCTCATTATATGTGCAGGGGGATCTCCCAGGAATCTAACCCGTAGTCCCAAAATAAATACATAACGCAACCAACAAAATCAACAGTTACATCACAACAGAAGGATCGGATATCACCGTAATACATATAACAACAACAAATGACAACAATACAAGGTAAGATAAGTAAATCAACTCAGGGGCTATAAATCACGAAAAAATAGTAGAACCATCTCAAAGGAGTAACCACATAAAAGAATATTGGCATAAAGGAAATAGTTCAATAACGGGAAAACTAACACGTAGTAACGATCCCACAATATACAAGTCGATAATAAGGAAATCAACACGAGTCAAGTAGCTATGAAAATATAAATGACAATAGGAGAGGCAAAACTCTTCAGTTAAGTCAAATAGGAGTCATATTAATCAAAGTATAAGACTCAGGGGCATGCTTGACACCAACATATAGATACTTGTCACCATGCATATACGTCGTACTCAAAAAATAACACATAACAATATCGACACAAATCCTAATCCCCCAAGCTAAGGTTAAACCAAACACTTACCTCGCTTTGTAACCAATTCAAAATTCCAACATGCGTTTGCCTCACGAATTAGTCCGAAGCTTCAAATCTAGTGATAATAATTCAATATACTCAATATAAATCGTACGAATTAATTCCATATGAAAATATTAATTTTTCAATGAAAATCTGAAATTTTAGTCTAAATCGCTTGTGGGATCCACATCTCGAAATCCGACAAAACTCAAAAAATATGACAACCCATTCAACCACAAGTCTAACCATACCAATTTTACCAAAATCCGACATCAACTCGACCCTCAAATCTTCAAAGTAAATCAAGAGGGTTTTCAAGATTTTACCAAATAAAATCACCAATTAAATGTTAAAACAACGATGGATTTGGGTAATCTAACCAAAATTGAGTTAAGAACACTTACCTCGATGTTTTTCTTGAAATGCTTTCGAAATATCGCTTCACCCTAGCTCCCTTAGTCCAAAAATGGAAGAGAGAGACGAGTTTGGACTTTATTCTGCTGCCCAGGGATTTGTTCTTCGTGTTCGCAGTCCTCCTCTCGCGTTCGCAAAGAACAAAATTCCAATAAATTATTTTCCAAACTCTGCTCGGACATGCTCTAGTATAATGGTTCTAATATTTTGTACACAACTCTAAATAACTATTATAATATGTTTCTGGAAACTAGATTCAAAAGATCTACAAATTTTGTTTTTGAAGCATCCCCGAATTCATTGTAGATTGAGAGATATGAGCCTCCGAAATAAGACCTGCGCAAAAAAGTTCCTTCTTCTTCGCGAATGCGAGTCATTCTTCGCGAACGCGAAGAAAAAAATCCCAGAAGTCAAATACTTCTTCGTGAACGCGAGAGGACGACCACCAACGCGAAGAACAACATCAGATACCAGCTCAGCTATTGAAAAATAGCCCGAAATGATCCGAAATCACCCCGAAACACACCAATGGCCCCTAGGACCTCAACCAAACATGCCAACCAATCCTAAAACATCATGCAAAATAGTTCCAATCTTCAGAACACTCAAACCAATATCAAAACACAAATTTTACATCAGATTCAAGCCTAAAATTTTTAAAAATTCTCAAATTACATTTTTGATCAGAATGTCTATTAAAACTCGTCCGAATGACCAGAAATTTTGCACACACGACATATTCAACACTACGAAGCTAATCTAACTTCCAAAATTCCATTCTGGCCCTAGGATCAAAATCTCTCTATCGAATCAGAAACTTCAAAAATTTAACTTTCGTCATTACAAGCCTAAATTAGTGATGCACCTCCAAAACACAATATGAACATGCTCTTAAACCCGAAGTCACCCAACAGAGCTAATGGAATCTTCGGAATTCCGTTCCGAGGTTGTATTCATGTTGTTCCAACTATGTTCAAATTTCATGAACTTAAGCTCTCATTTAGGGACTAAATAGCCCATAAATCTCTGAAACTCCAAATAATTTCTCCCGACAACTCACAATTGCAAAAATAAATACAGGGAATGCAGTTAATAGAGGATCGATGCGTAAATTCTTAAAATGACAGTCAGGTCATTACATGAAGTCTCCTTCCACTTTTTCCCTATTTACTGTTCTTTTCATTCGAGACAATTGTATTTATTTCAAAACATGTTTGTAGAAACTCTAGAAGCTCGTGTATTTGTGACTCCAGATCTGAGTTGTATTAGATATGGGTTTATTATGCTATTTCATACTTTATTATGAACTTTATTTCTGTTTAATTGGTTAAATTTTTCAAAGTGGTTAAAATTGTTAAAAAGAATTACTCTAACATTGGCTTGCCAACAGGTGAATGTTAGGTGCCATCACGATTCCGAAAGTAGAAATTCGTGATTGTGATGAGTTTGTTATCGTACGTGATGTTTTCGGTCACATGTTTAAATTATGAAAATAGTATTACAATAGATTTAATGTAATCCATCTTTGTTGATCACTTTAGGACATCCAATTTAAAAAAAAATCTGATCCTCTTAAACCTTTATGTAAAGGTTATGATGGAGTAGTAAGTTTAATCAAAGGTCTTCGATTTGAGCTATGTATGTGGAGTCGTCTTTGTTTGAGAGCATTTTACTTCCCAATGTGGGAGATTCTAGCATGAATCCAAATTAAGCTTCAATGTACCTAACATCGTATGAAAAACCAAAAAAATCTTTATCTTTATAATGTGTGAGATGAAACCATAAAAGAAAAAGAACAATATTTCAGAGAAAGAGAGGGGAAATTCTTATTGAATTTTGGGATCATTTATAATAGGGTAAGACCCCTATACTTATAGGGAAAAAATAACTTAGCCACAAAGTAAAAATCTCTACGAGATAGATATTCACTCTAAATAGAATTCTATTCATAACACTCCCTCTTGAATGTCTCCTTGATAAGTAATGTGCCTTATTAAAACCATAACTAAAATAAAACCCAATGGAAGAAAAATCTAAAAAAGGAAAGCGAGTAGACATATCTAACAATGTGCCTTTTGGTTGTCTCGTTAAAAACCTTGCTAGGAAAATCCAGTGGGACAAAACCTTGTAAGGGAAAAAGAGTACAACGCGCATTATACTCTCCCTGATGAGAGCATCATTTCATATCCTTGAGCCTTCGCATCGTAATCTTGTGTATTGGCTTCTTGAATGTTGATGTTGGTAGAGTTTTTGTAAACAAATAAGCCATATTATCACTTGAACGAATCTGTTGCATATTGATATCACCATTCTTTTGAAGATCATGTGTGAAAAATGACTTTGGTAAAATGTGCTTTGTTCTATCTTCTTTATGAATCCTCCCTTCAATTGGGCAATGCATGCTGCATTGTCTTCATACAAAATCGTGGACGGTTTATCGCACTTCAAACCACATTTATCTCGAATAAGATGTATTATAGACCTCAACCACACACTTTCTTGACTTTCTTTATGGATAACAATTATCTCAGCATGATTAGATGAAGTAGCCACAATTGATTGTTTAGTCGATTTCTAAGATATGACAGTACCTCCATAGGTAAATACATAACCTGTTTGAGATCGAGCCTTGTGTGGATCGGATAAATACCCAACAACGGCATAAGCAACAAGATCAGGACTACAATTATTTCCATAAAATAAGCCCATATCGGTAGTCCCTTTTAGATACTGTAATATGTGTTTGATTCCATAGGGGGCGATTCAAACCCAACATATATTCCTAACCTTCTTTGGGGACCCTTTTTAGTGAGATATGGCGCTGCTACAGGCACATATATTGTGCATAAAAAAACTCTTAAATAGGATATATTAGGTTCATGACCCAAAATTAATTGTAACGACGAATATTTATGGTAATTATCGGTCTGAGACGAACTAGCATTGTTGCATGCATGACCCCAAACAGAAGTGGGCAGCCTCATTTTCACGAGTAACGGTCTTTCTATCAATTGCATATGTTTAATTAAATACTCTGCAAGACCATTTTTAGTGTGAACATGAGCTACATGATGTTCCACTTTTATCCCAATTGATAAGAAATAATCATTAAATGCTTGGGATGAAAACTCAGTAGCACTATCAAGTCTAATAGACTTAATTGGATTATTGGAAAATTACGCCCATAATCAAATTGTTTGTGCCATTAATTTTACAAACACGAGGTTGCAAGATGACAATAGGCACACATGAGATCATTTAGAAGATGTGTCTATTAAGACCATAAAATATCTATACCACTTACTGGTGGGTGAATCGGTCCACAAATATTCTCTTGTATACATTCTAAAAACGTAAGGGGCTCAATCCCAACCTTTGTTGGTGATGGTTTATAATTAACTTGCCTTGATAAGAAGAAGTGCAGGAAAATTCATTATTTAAAAGAATCTTAAAATTCTTTAATGGATGCTCATTTGAGTTTTCTATAATTTGTCTCATCATAATTGATCCAGGAAGTCTCAATCGATTATGCCAAAGTACAAAAGTATTGGAGTTACTAACCTTTTGATTTAGAATAGAATGTGTCTCAATTGCACTAATTCTTATCCAATACATGCCACAAGACAAAGATGAGAACTTCTCAATAGCCCTTTTCTGGCCAGAGGCATTTTTAATAATAATGAGATACTCAAAATTATTCTCATCTATTATTTCAATATGATATCCATTTCGGCGGATATCTTTAAAACTCAACAAGTTCCTCTTGAGTTTGGAGGAAAACATTACATTCTTTATGATAAGTATTGTTCCCTTAGGCAGTGTTATAGTAGCTCTTCTAGAGCCTTCAATTAATTTACTACTATCAAAAGTTGTAGTAACATCTGTCTTACACATACTTAAATGAGAGAAATATTTCTTCTCTTTGAATATTATATGTGTCATACATGAATAAACTAAATAAATATTTTTACAATTGAACTTTGATCCAAGTTTGTTTTGTGAGGCATCCATATTTGCTTCCCATGATCTTAATCTTCCCAAAAGATTCTTGAGGCGGTAGAGTCTTGTGCTGGTAACATGAGATAAATAATACAAGAGAAAGAACAATATTACATATGTTATGAAATAATATAAAGACAAGAACAATAATACAAGAACAAGAGCAATAGAGAGAATAGAGAGAGAGGAGTATTCTCATTGATACTTAGAGATTGTTAGGGGTGATTTACAATGGTAGAAGACCCCTTTATTTATAGGGAGGGGGATGATTTATCTACCAAGAATAGAACTCTAGAATCTCTCTAATTATAGACATTCACCTTAAATAGGAGATTTCATAACACTCCTCCTTGAATGTCTATTCAACAATGTGCCTCGTTAAAACCTTAAAACCAAAACCCAATGGGAAAAATTAAAGAAAGGAAAAAGAGTACACATGTTTGAATATGCGCCTATTAGTTGCCTCGTTAAAAACCTTGCAAGGAAAACCCAGTGGGACAAAACCTTGTAAGGGAAAAAGAGTGCAACGCGCATTAACTCCCCCTAATGAGTACATCAATTTATATCCTTGAGCATTTGCATTCCAATCTTGTGCATCATCTTCAAAACGATCTTTGGTAGACGTTTGACAAATCAACCATATTGACTTGAATAAATATTCCGTACCTTGAAATCATCATTCTTGATAGATATGAACATCTTCATATAATGTCGTGGAATAACTCTTCAATATCTCCATAGATGCATTCTCAATGCCATCATGCTTATAGTTATAGCAAGATACATATGTACACAAATTGTACTAAGGATGTGGTACTTCAGGACCAAGAATTGCATATGCTTCAAGCAACTTAAATCTTTCAAGTCAAGTCATATAAGCCATATAATAGACTTTAGATGCATATCAAGTTTTCCATGTCATGCTAGACAAATAAGATATCGAAAACTGACTATACATACCTTTGACTTTTATACTTTCAAGCATTTGAACTATAGGTTCAAAACTACATGTCTTTCATATGGAATCAATTCTTCTTGAATTGTATCTCTTCCATTTAGTTACTTTCTTTGGGTCAGCAAATACGTATAGCATGCTTTGCAATATGTTGCAATTGAATTATCCCTTTTATGAACTTCAGGTTCATATCATGATATTCGGGGATAATTCATCCCATGTAACCTTTTCTCAAGTGTTTATCATGTCTCCCCCTCATGTTAGTAAAGCTAACTTGTTTCCTCAACTTTGGGAAATCATCTTTGTGCATTATCATGTCAATATACACGGCACATTAATAATAAGATGAAATTATTTGGCTCTTGACCCTGAACCACTTGTGAGGGGAGAATATACTCTCGTATACAACGTATATCAAACTGATATATATAACTTTGTTCTCATAAGAAACAGTTTAGCTATTAAGTGGAAGCACTCAATAATTATCTTGCTAAACCAACTTTGATATAAACCAACTTATCAAGATGAACTATCTTGAGTAGAAAATCTGGAAATTATACTCGAAGTTAGATTACTGAGCAATTTACCTCGCAAGCACCGGCCAGGCTGCGGGTTAATAACAATTGCGCATGTAACCATTTCATAGATGCATCATATGTGGTATACATGGCAGGTGAATGGGCCCATATTCACCTTTGATATTTCCAGGATTTATGGGCTTCAACCCGAACTCTTTAGTTGGTCAGTTCATTAATGAGAACAAGTGATACAAGAGAATTCGTAAAGAACTTTCTAGTTCTTTAATATTCACCTATGTGAATTTGCACATCATACTTAAAATGAGATGGCTAACACGAATGCCAACTGAATAAATTATCCATATTGGTAAACTTCAAATTTACACCATGACATGTGCACTTATCAACAAACTTCAGGTTTATTATGACATGGGTTTTATACCAATAGATATCCACTTTATTGTGGCATTCTTTCGTTTGTGTAGTACAAACTGGAGAACAAAGCGGGTAGCTTTTCATATGCAAATTACCCCGCTACAAGTTGTAGTAATAGGAGATATCAAAGCCTTCTTTTATTTATAGTCTCAATATAATCAATCGCTTTCGCGTGTACTTTGGAAACTGAATAAGTTTCTTTGAGACTTACTACAGCACAATACTCAATTGTGTTTCTCCAACATAGTAATAATTGGCTCTTCTAGAGCTCTCAATTAATTTTGTACTACCACAGATTCATCAACATCCATGTGGTGAATATCTTTCTTAAAGAGAAAGTTATACCATTATGGTCATGTCAAACTTATATGCAAGATATGTTTCTTGCATTGTCGTTATCCTTTAATAGTCATATTTCCAAAATGCTTTGGCGTACAATAGGTACGTGACCAACGATCATTCATGCCATATATCATCTCAAACCTCCTTCTAGGGGTGAGTGTGGTATCATCTCAAACCTCCTTCTAGGGGTGAGTGTGGTATATTCTATACCAATTTCATGTTCATATTCTTCCAATAATGAATATGTATTCGTGAATCAGATGTTGTCACATTCACTTCGGGGATATGTGATTTTGTTATCCTTTTCAAATCTATAAATGCGTCAGGCATTTGATTTGCTATTCTTTGCAAATGGATAATCTTTTGTGCCTCTTTCACAAATAGAGGTATGTGGATCAAGATGAGATAATGATGCATTTTTCCACAAAATTTCCCGTTTGGTTTCACCAACTTCTCCCCCTAATTTTGGGAAAAGTGTCTCATCAAATTGACAGTCTGCAAATCGTGCAGTGAACAAATCTCCTGTCAATGTTTCGAGGTAGCGAATAATGGAGGGCGATTCAACCTCAACACATATTCCTAACCTTCTTTGCAGACCCATTTTGGTGCGGGATGGCGGTGCTACAGGCACATATACTGCGCATTCAAAGATTCTTAAATGGGATATATTGGGTCCATGACCCAAAACCAATTGCAACGGGGAGTATTTGTGTCAATTCGTCAGTCAGAGATGAACTAGCATTGCTGTATGTAAAATGGCGTGTCCCCAAACCGAAGTGGGCAGTCGACAAACTAAAATGCTGCATGCAAAATGGCATGAACCCAAACCAAAGAGGGCAGCCGACGAACTAGCATTGCTGCATGCAAAATGGCGTGAACCCAAACCGAAATGGGCAGCCTATTATTCTCATCTATTGTCTCAATATGATATCCATTTTGAATGATATCTTTAAAACTCAACAAGTTCCTTTTAGACTTGGAGGAGAACATTGCGATTGATATCATTAAAACTCAAGAAGTTCTTCTTAGACTTGGAGGAGAATATTGCATTCTCTAAGATAAACGTCATGCCTTTGGGCAGAGTTACAGTTGCTCTTCCGGAGCCTTCAGTCAATTTAATTCTCATGGTTTGATATACAAAAGAAATACACGAACATAAGAATAAATAAGTTCAATTCGTTTGTGTCACATAATATTTTCAAAATCTGCTGCTAACAGTTGACTAACAAAATCAGATATGTTATCCATAATTGATTACTTTGCAGTTCGAAAATTTCAGTTTAAACATTTTCTTCAAACAATCGATTGTTAAACACAAACAATCGATTGTTAAACATTGACAATCGATTGTTAAACACACACAATCGATTATTTGCTATTTTGAAAAACTTCAGATCACTGTCTTAAGACAATCGATTGTTAAATATAGAATATCGATTGTTGGCTTATTTTGAAAAATTCCAGAGCACACTGTCTTAAGGCAATCGATTGTTATGCATAGACAATCGATTGTTGGCTATTTTGAAAAATTCCAGAGCACACTGTCTTAAGACAATCGATTGTTATGCATAGACAATCGATTGTGGATGATTTTTGAAAAATTCCACATTACACTGTCTAACAACAATCGATTGTTAAACATTGACAATCGATTGTTGACTGTTTTTGAAAAATTCCAGATCACTGTTTTAAAGACAATCGATTGTTGATCATTGACAATCGATTGTTTTGCAGTTTTTATGCGAAATATGAGATAACCGACTAGTTTTTCAGGTTAGTCGATTACCTCTACTGGAAAGTAAAAATATTATTGATATTTGAGCATATTGATACATTCTAAAGAACTAATACTAACATTATATCATGAACTAACTAATACGAGCTAATACTAATGGCTATTAGTTTATTCATTCACTAATACAAACAAGTAAAATAAAATCAAATAGCTCCATCTTCTTTCATCACGGATCCATCACCGATTAGGTGGTCTATCTTCCCCTCGGGTTGCTCAAAGAAGTCTGCCACATCCAAGTGGGTGATGTCAAAGTTGTCGTCAGAGACAAAATTCGTTTCAGGGCGTTTACTCTTTCGAGATGCTTGATAAAGGTCAACCAAAAGTCATGGTATACGGCAAGCCTTTGACCAGTGCCCGTTTTCACCGCAACGATAATATATAGTTTATAAACTATTTGTTTTTGGGTTCTTATCGTATCGTGCTTGTGGCAGAGTGACCAACTTCAGGTTGTCATAACTCTTTTTTAAGCCATTCCACAAGATAGGTGGATCTTTGACTGTGATATATTCAATTTTCAAACCTTCATCAAGGTGATGGCGCAAGTAAATCAAGGCCTTAGCACAGTTTCAAACCTTCATCAAGGTGATGACGCAAGAAAATCAAGGCCTTAGCATAGTTTTGGGTGGATGCATTATTTCTGTCTTTAATGGCGTCTCCAAGACCCATAGCATCTAAGTGGATTTCAGCATCCAACACCCATGTCATATAGTTCTTGCCCGAGATTTCAAGGGCAACGAACTTTCTTTTCATAATGTCAGACATAAAACAAATTTACATCAAGAGCGTGTTCATACTTACTGGCTCTATTACAATTATCACATTCACTTCAGGGAATGGATCAAAATCATGTGCTTTACACAATCTCATGTCAAATATTACTTTCATAAAGTGAAAGATTATTTTGAGAATCCTTATTGTTCTCATTACCACAATAATGACGATTATAACTTCGTCTATTGCCATGTCCACATCCATTGATACCTTTACGGTAATAATTTTGTCTTCTTTCAGACTTATCACATACTGCTACCACATTCTCTAAAGGGAATGGAGCAAATTCAATTGAACGGAATTCTTTGCCACGTCCACATTCATTGATACCTTCATGGTAATAATTTTTGTCTTCTTTCAGACTTATCACATACTGCTACCACATTCTCTAAAGGGAATGGAGCAAATTCAATTGGACGGAATTCTTTGCCACGTCCACATTCATTGATACCTTCATGGTAATAATTTTGTCTTCTTTCAGACTTATCATATTCTGCTTCCACATTCTCTAAAGGGAATGGAGCAAATTCAATGGGACTGATTTGCAATTCTTTGCCCACAATCATACATGAATTTAATCATGGCAGGACATAGAGATTTTACCACTTCATGTGGTTATAATTTCTTACAAACTCCATTAGAGTTATAATCAAACTTTATTGTCTTTGTTTGTATATAAAATCAAATCGTAGAATTTCAAGAATTTGAAAGGGAAAAGTAAATTACTTACCTTTAAGGTATACCAATAAATGTTGTGATATCAAATATACCTCTTGAATTTCCATTACTTTATGATGATTCCATCTCTTCTATTTTTCCGTATAGAAATTCTCATACGGAGCAGTAGCAATCGTTATTACACTCTTTTGCTTGGAAATTCACCAGTACTTGATCAAACCATCCCAACCACAAGTAGCAACTTTACTTTGTTCCAGAGGATGCCACTCTGCACCAATACAGACCCCGTCATGACACTTGAGAGTTCTGAAGACCTTACACGATTTCCAATCCCAAAACCAGCATCTTCCATTAGTCGTTCCTTAGACAGCAAAATACCGATCACAAACAAAAATTAAAAGAATCGAAAATTTCAATTGGTTAGAGACTCGTGCTGATAACGTGTTATGAAATAATATAAAGACAAGAACAATAATACAAGAACAAGAGCAATAGAGAGAATAGAGAGAAAGGAGTATTCTCATTGATACTTAGAGATTGTTAGGGGTGATTTACAATGGTAGAAGACCCCTTTATTTATAGGGAGGGGGATGATTTATCTACCAAGAATAGAACTCTAGAATCTCTCTAATTATAGACATTCACCTTAAATAGGAGATTTCATAACAACATAGACAGATATTCACTCTAAATAGAATTCTATTCATAACCATGTAAAATTTCTGCAATAATATATAAAAATTAAACCAAATAGTTTATTTTTAAAATAAAAAAAAAAAGTCCAGCTCGTTAGCACTCGGTCTCCGTCTGTTTCGGGAAAGAGCGGGGATGAAAGCGGGTAGCCAAATCCATTAATTTAAATTAAACATTACTGCCAGCTTCTCTTCAAATTCACAAAATCTCAGTCTCTCTCTCTCTCTTCAACAATCACAACGCCTACAAATACGTCTCCAACCGCTTCTCCTCCCAATTTCTTCTGTTCATATCCCATTTCCGAAACGCTCCTTAATTTCCCCATTTCACTGCCACCGTTGTCACCGACAAACACCGCATTTATTGACGGAGATGTTAACTGATTTTTTGCCGTCGAAGACAATTACTACTACAGCTGCTGCTGCCAATTCCGGTTTGGTTGTTCGTCGCATCGCTACGGTAGCGCTTGTTCTAGCTGCCGCTTCTTTCTCTTGTTTCGTCCTTAATAGAGCCGGTGAAAATGTTGGGTTCCGAATCCCCGACTCTTTCATCACCTCACATGCAACCCCTAATGTGTCCGCTTCCTCGGTTAGGATCACTCTCCTCTTTTCCCTTTGATTTTCTTTTTTCTTCTTTAACGAAACATTTTTAATTTAAAATAAGGACGATTCAAGTTTCTACAACGTTAATTCTTTTGTCTTCTGTTTAGTGTACAGGTCATATCGCCCACCATGATCCCTGAGTTAAATTAAATTACTTTTACTCGCTATTTATCTGTTGCAATCTTTTTCCTTTGCCAGAATTGTGATCGACTATAGTTGGTGAACCTTACATAGGCATAATTGGAAGAAATGATCGAAATTGAGACATAGAGGATTCATAAAGCTGATTAATTAGAATTGATTGATTGGTTGGCTTTTGAGAAAATTGAGTGTTTGCCTGATTTGTATTTTTGTTTATTTTTAGGTGCTACATTCAATATATGATCCACGTCTTAAAACCAATTTTATTTGTTTGCATAGAGAGAATTCAACAGATTCGAGGGCTTGGACCAATTAGAATTAATATCTCGTGATGCTCTCACATGTACTGAGGAAAAACATTAGTGCTAATCGAAATCTGTAAATAAAGAAGAAACCAATGAAGAAATATGATATTTATTCATGACAATTTGACATTTCATATTTGCTTAAAATCGCATTCTTGTGTAGGATAGTGAGGAGTACACGCTTGAGAAAGTATTGAAGAATGCAGCTATGGAGGATAAAACGGTGATCTTAACGACTTTGAATGAAGCATGGGCTGTTCCAAATTCAGTTGTTGATCTATTTCTTGAAAGTTTTAGGATCGGAGATCACACCCGTAGGCTTTTGAATCATTTAGTCATTATTGCACTTGATGAGAAGGCGTTCACTAGATGCTTATCTTTGCATATTCATTGCTATGCACTAGTGACTGAAGGGGTTGATTTTTCAAAGGAAGCTTATTTCATGTTCCCTGACTACTTGAAGATGATGTGGAGAAGGATAGACTTTTTAAGAGTGGTGCTTGAAATGGGATACAACTTCGTCTTCACGGTACACTTTCTAATGCTCATCTTAATTTCCTTTTTTCTGTTTGTAGTTTTGTATTAAAGCTAGCAAAAATTTCAATTCATTTATCATCGTTAAAATTTTGGTTGTCTAGCATGATCTTGATTGTCTCAAATTGAGGAACTTGTTTCTTTGTAACGAAGCAAGACAGGAAAATTTAGGTTTCGAGAAATACTTGATTTGTCTTATTTGGATTTGTTTGATTGTCTGATTTACCTTTATATTCCCTCCGGTCACTTTTACTTGGCACCTTTTGACTTTTCACGTCCCTTAACAAATAATAAATGAAGTGTATAATTTAGCATGATACCCATATTAATTGATGCATATTTTATTGGATTTGAAAAAATGATTTGAAATGAGTAATAAATACTATGGGTAAAACAAGAAAAAAATTGTTGTCTTTCTCTTGATATGCGTAAAGTGCCAAGTAAAAGTGAACATCTAATTTCAGTATATATGCCAAGTAAAAGTGACCTCCGTATATCCAAAAAGACTAGTTCAAGGAAAAGTTTGTATCTTGCTCTATAATTTTGGACTAACCTGGCAGAAATACACGGTCTGTTATAATAAGTTATGTGAATAAACTTAAGCTGGAATCACTTCCTGACCAAATTTTAGTTAATATTCCAATGGATTTCATTTCCAGACATTATAAGGTTCTTTCTTTTTCTTATTTTAAAACTTCTTAGTTATAGAACTGGAAAGAAAAAGTTCCTTTACCACTTTGAGATGTTTTTCCGATGAAATATTGAGAAAAAGTATACATGGTTATAAATAATATCTTTAATGAGAGTGTGATGGAAGGTGAACATTATTGGGAACTTGATCTGATAAAATTCAAGGTTTTTGTGAGTTCTCCTTATAAATCGTTCTTCCTTATTATACAATTAACTGAGACCAGTATCCTAGGTGTTTTAGATTGTTAGGGACTGTGGATAGTGTTTTTTAAGGTCTCACTGTTCTCCTGAAGCAAGATATAGCACATGATAATTATGCTAAAGTATGAGTCGAAATACTGATGAGTCAAGCATGCCTACGGAATTTATAAGCGAACGTGTATATACTGATGTAGTATTTATGTTAAGTTCATATTATCTGGTTACACTTTCCTTTTAGTTCTTTTGGACTATCTCTTGTTCTGGTTAACCAAATTTGGAAGAGCAGTGTCATGAATTCTGCCGTACATACCACTTGATATACACTGGATATGCAGCTCACCTTTTTGCATTAATATTGGTAATGTTTTGTTGAAGGATCACTTTTTGCGCTTGAATAATTCTGCATATCAGGACTTCAATATATTGAACAATTTATGATGCCACGTAGCTAAGTAAAATGTATTACATTGTCTCTCTAGCTGGCAAAAATGTTCCAAAATTAACACTTTATTTGGTTCCATCTGCTAGGATGCTGATGTCATGTGGTTCAGAGATCCCTTTCCTCACTTTTACAAGGACGCAGACTTTCAGATAGCATGTGATCATTTCTCAGGCAAACCTGAGGATGTGGGGAATAGACCTAATGGTGGTTTCAATCATGTGAGGTCGAATAACAGATCAATTGAATTTTACAAGTTCTGGTATTCGTCACGAGAAATGTATCCAAGTTTGCATGATCAAGATGTTCTTAACAATATCAAGAACGATTCCTTCATTAGGGACATTGGTCTCAAAATGAGATTCTTGGACACTGCATACTTTGGTGGATTTTGTGAACCTAGCAAAAATTTGAGCGAAGTTTGTACAATGCATGCTAATTGCTGTTTTGGACTGGAAAGCAAACTTCATGATCTAAGAATCCTGCTTCAGGACTGGAAAAGCTTCCTGTCATTGCCACCACCACAGAAGATTTCATCGGCAGTATCATGGCGAGTTCCACAAAACTGCAGGTAAAATTTCTGTTTGTCATGATTTCAAGATTTGTGCCCACTGAAATCGTATTTGAAGTAAATGTATTAACACCATTCTGTTTTATATTCAAACACATAGTGTCATGAAATATTCAAACTTGACATGTTCTCCAATTATAACTGATTCTTGGTGTCGTAATGGAGACATAAAATCTCTTTTTTCTTGTTTACATATTTATCAGCGTTTAGTCTGCCCCTTCATTGCCTACAACCGACACTTCTCTGCCCTTACCTCATTCTCATTTTGCTTCCATTTCCCTTCTGTTTGTTCATTTCCCCTTTTTCCTGTTCCATTCCCACCCCCAGTTTCCATCTGTTTCTCCCTGTTTTTTGTTCTCCCTTTCCGTTTTCCAATAATTCATCCTCCCCACAGTTCCTCAATCCCTTCCGCCTCCATGTCCTCATATGTTAAACATGTGTATGTTCGCTTGTTTTGCAATTTTATGGTAGTTGTCAGCGCAGATGCTGTCCTTTTGTTCAACAGGGTAAAATGGTTCCAAGCTTTCTTTTTTGTTATTTTTATATTTTAACATGCTTTTCATATGATTTTGCAGCCTTGATTCTCTCCGTCACTATGCTCCACCACCATTGGATGTAGAAGAGTTGAACAGACGTAGAAGTTTAGTCAGAAATTTGTGATTTTAGTTGCTGTTATTTTAGATAGAATTAAAAGAAAGGTAAAGATTTTTTTTCCCATTTCCTCCCCTCATCTTGAGTCACTATGATTTTTCCGAGTGATACCAGCATTTTTACTGGGGGTAAGTTATGTGTCAGGGTAATACAAAAAGATAGGCGAAATCTAAATTGCTCAAGTTGATTACTGTAAGTTCTATTAACATATCATCTGAATGAGTATAAGACAAAAAATCTAACAGAACCTAACAGTGCATGATTCGTAATAGAATCTTTACTCAAAAGGAATATTTATGACCTTTTTTTATCATGAAAAATTAAGAGCGTTGCGGCCATCCACACTCAAGGAAGCACTAATCAGCAGGGGTGTTCATTATTCGATTCTAATTGATTTTTCCACACAAAAGAAAGGAAAATCAAACTAAGTGCTTAATTAAACAAATTCTTTTACGGTAGTTTTTGTGTGTATTTTTTCTTTCTTTCTATATTTATATATTACAAATAACCATCATACGAGGCTTCTACATTGAGGTATTATTGTAACGGTAAATTATTCATGTCACATACTTTCTCATTGTAAACAAAAGGAAGAAAAAATAACTAGGAAATCATTAGAGCTAGGAAATCATCAGAGCAACAGAAACGTAAAAAATGTATGGGGCGTCCTTTTTGATCGTCCCCATTTAACCTATACTCATTTTTAAATTATTTTTAAACTTTTACCCACTTTTTAAATAACTTTAGCCCCCTTTCTCCTCCTCCTTCTCCTCTTCTTCTTTCTTCTTCTGCTGCTGCTGTTGGTGGTGCTACGAAATTTCAGTTTATGGGATAATTACCATAATATATTTATTAGATTATTTAAAAATAAATTATAAATAATTACGTAAGTTAGTAGACAATAATTTATGAATATTTTCACGTACGTAAGTTAGTAGACAATGATAATTATGTTCTTTTCACGTTTATTATTTCAAAAATTTATGATTTAGAATCTGTTGGCAATCTGATTATTTTTCTAGTATGCTAGAAATTTTTTTTAAAAAAAACTTCAGCTTATATAGTGCCGAAGTTTTTACAAATGAACTAAATGACTTCAGCTCTAGAGCTGAAGTGCTGTGATGACCTGACCCGTCGTCTCATGAATTACCATCCCGTTTTTTCCAATTTCTGCTTCTTTATGCTTCATTATCAGTGTCTTGGGTGAACGAGTTGAATTGGGTTGAATTTAGAAGGAAATGAGACACTTAGTCTCTTTAAGGAAGGCTTGTCTTGGAAAAGTCAACTTGATGTTGGCCATTGTGTTAGAGGGCTCGGATAAGAATTTCGATGATTTGGTTAGCTTCGGGGGATGATTTATGACTTAGGAGTATGATCGAAAGCGATTTTGGAGGTCCGATGTAGAATTAGACTTGAATTGGCGAAGTTAGTATTTTGGCGAATTCCGGTTGATAGTGAAGTTTTTTATTCGAGGGTCGGAATGGAATTTCGTGAGTTGCAGTAGCTTCGTTAGGTAATTTGTGATGTGTGTGCAAAATTTCAGGTTATTCGGAAGTGTTTTGGTTGGGTTTGGTCGAATACGTGTTTCGGAAGTATTAGAAGAACTTAGCCTTGAATCCGATGTAATTTAATGGTTTTGGTGTTTTTTGACGTGTTTTGATGATTGGAACGAGTTTGGGTGATGTATTAGGATGGGTTGACACTTTTGGTTGATGTTCCGGGGGCCTCGGTTAGTTTCAGATAGTCAAACAAACTAATTCTAGCTTTTAGAAGTTGCAGCTTTCCAGCTGAAGTGTTGCAGGTATTTACCCATAGCATTCGTGTGAAAGGAGTCACGAACGCTTAGAAGGAATTTGAGGGACAGGACTTTTCACCTTCACGTTCGCATTTGAGGACTCGCGATCGCGGAGGGTTAGGTGATCACGCATCAGCATTTGCGCTCGCGTATAAGGACTGAGGTCCAAAGGCAAAATGTTCTTCGCATTCGCAGTGTAGTGACGTATTCGCGTAGGTATAAGGACTCAGAGCTTCTCGTTCACATATGGGGAACCACATTCGCGAAGGGTATTTTTGTTTGAAACAAATTTGGTTCATCGGGAACGCGAGAGAGCCCTCGCGTTCGCATAGAGGAAAAGGAGTCTGGATAGAAGGGTTTTATTAAATATTTCATCCACGAGCTAAGCCTTATTTTTACCATTTTTGAGCATCCTTGAGAGCTTTTGGACGGGAGTTGAAGAAGATTTCGACTGGGCATGATTGGAGGTAAGTCCTATAAACTAAAAACACGTTTTTATTGTAAAATCGACCTTGGAATCCAAGGAAACTTAGAAAAAAGGGGAAACACTAGGGCTTGAGTTTTAATATTTCAAATTGGGATCTGAGGGGTCTTTTGGACTCCGATTTTGGTGTTCTTTATATGTATAGACTCGTGGAAAGATAAGAAACCCGTTTGTTTAAGGGTTTCTGAGTTTCGAGAAGTGGGCTCGAGGCTTGGTTTTGCCAAATTTTGAGATTTTGATGTTTTTCGATTATTTTCGAGCATAATATGGCGTATTCGTTGTGGTTTTGGTCAGATCCAATGCACGAGGAGGTCGATTTGAGAGGCAAAGGAATAGCGAGCTAGAATTTTGGCTGGCTTGAGGTTAGTAATAGATGTAACTGCCTTGTTGAGGGTTTGAAACCCCGAGTCTGCACATCCTAGTGTTATGTTGAGGTGACTTGCATGCCGGATAGCGGGGATGGGGTAGAGCACCGTCGGGGTTCGTGACTTGGTCCGTCCCGCTTAATAGAATTACTACCTAATTGATTGAAGCTTAGTTAATATCCTTATAAAAATGGATTATAGGAAAAAAGAAATTATTTAGTACTTACTTTTGATACTATTTCAAATTGCGTTGCTATGTCAGAAGAAGGATAGCTATACTGATTCGGTATACTCTAAAGACGCCCTCGGTACAATATTGGCGATCTCACAAAGATGAAATTTTAGTGAATTGTCATTTACTGATCTCATCTTTTACGGAATCGATCTTCTTTGACTGTACAAGAATATGTGGAGCTCAGCATGTCTGGAAGCATAGGAGAACGTTCGTTTGCTGATATTATTACCAATATTCGATACTGGGTCATCCATAGCATTACTATACCTTCCCTATTCATTGCGGGTTGGTTATTTGTCAGCACCGGTTTAGCTTACAACGTGTTTGGAAGCCCTCGACCAAACGAGTACTTTATAGAGAGCCGACAAGGAATTCCATTAATAACTGGCCGTTTTGATCCTTTGGATATCATTAGCTCGGGTAGTCCCCGTTTCTGGTGTTTTAGTCACCTTTCAATGGCTCCCTTAATTATGTGCGAGGAATTGCCCTATTGAGTAATGGGAAGCGGTCTAGTCCCCGAAAATGCCCCGCCCGTAAGTTCCTTTGTCGTTGGGGAAAAAAATCTCTTTTTATTTTTAGATTCTAAATTCTTTGTTTTTTTCTCCCATTTGACATGATTTTGCCTCGTGCCAACTAATTAAATCCTTCAGGGATTTCTCTTACTGGTTTCTTACCATTCTTACATATAATTGAACTCACTCCTAGCATTACTGTTTTGCAACTCAGCCACTGTTGATACTCAATTTTTTTCCATGTATTTCTATACTCAAAGTATTCCCAAAATAGCATGTAGATGCATATATAAGCATCCACAAAGGTCTTGGTATTTTTCTATATTTTTTCAAGGATTTTAAAATCAATTTACGACTTATTTTGTAATATAATATCCAATATTTAGTCCCAAATCTTGTTATTTTGATAATTAACCTATTGTATTCTCTCATTTATATAAAAATATAATTTATATAAGTTTTACAGAATTTTACAAGGTCATTAGGTATTTCTAAATTAAAATTTTATTAGATTGCAATTTTAGCCCATTTCTCGATTTAATAAGTATTTTAATTACAAAATTGATCCTAATATTTTTAGTTAATACCTATATATATTTTATTAACTTAGTATTTTAATTGAAGTTTTATAATGACATTTAATATTTTTATAAAATTAAATTTGGGGAAATGACTATTTAAATCATAGCCCTAGTTATTTCAATTTTAGCCCAAATTCCACCCCCAAATTAACCCCTCCAATTACATGACCCAATTTAAATTTACCCGACCCAAGCCCGCCTAAACTAACCCGCCCCATCTTTCCTTTTAATTGTGGTCGTTGATCGCACAGATCAACGCTTCACATCAAACCTACCATAATTAAACCCTCAAATACCCCCTAACCCTAATCACTTTGCTAACCCAGCCGCCTTTGTATCCCCAAATGCTCTCTAGCCCTTCTGGACCCTAGTCTGTTCCGGCTCCGTTTTACCAGCGTCTATGGCCGTTCAAGCCCCAAAACATCTATATCCACCACTCTTCACCTCTCATGGCTCTTGGGTTCGAAAATCAGAACCCTATCTCGAAGGTTATCAGACCAGAGGCCCTCCGATTTGAGTTCTGTAGCCGTGTCTGGCCTTTCTCCGGCAAGCCTTGAGGTTATGAGTCCTTTGCTGACTCAGACTAGTCCGTTCCAGGCTTTCTTGCTATCTAGAGATCTTTCTCTGAAACCCTAATTTTCGAGGTTTTTTCCTGTGTTTATCTTTACGATCTTCTCCAAATCCTATTTATTCTCTAAAAATTTTAATGTATTTCTTACTTTTTCTTCGCCTATTTTTTGTTTTCAAATTGTCGTCTTCTTAAAATTTAGGGTTTCTCTGATTTCTTTAATTTCTTTGCTTTATCTACTCTACTCTGTGTTCTCCTCTAGTTCTTACTGTGCTTTTGAGTACTTTCTACTATGGCTCTGAGGCATTTTTTACTTTACTGGGTTATTTTCTAGGGCTTCGAGTTAATATGTTCTTTACTCTTCATTATGTTGTTCTGCTTTTGTTCATCTTCATCTATGTTCTTCATTATGCTATATATGTGATGGAAGCCCTAAGTTCAAAGGGTTTTATTCTTCTCTCTGTGTGATTACTTGCTTCATGTTAAACCCTAGCTGCCTCTAATTTCCTTCTTATGTGTTTCTGCTACATGATTTGTTCTATAATTCCAGTTTGCATGTGCGAATCTATGCATCTCTTTATATAGTCACATTCTCCCCCTTTTCTGAATAACCCTAATTAGGGAAAATTGATTTCGTACAACTTGTTTAATTCTCTAATTGGGGTATGCTTTCTGACTAAATTCAAAATAAGCTAGTATCTCAATTCATTAATTGAAGGGAACCTTTTCCCCTGAATCCATTTAATTTAGTCATGTTCTTTCAAGTATTCTTATGTGATTCCCCCTTCCCTTAACCCCTGTTTGCATATGAGTGTGTTTTGGACTAGGGTGGCACCTCATTGCCACTCCTAGTTTAGAACTAAGGTTGTTATCAGCCTATACTCAAAAAGTAATCCCATTTCCTATCCCCCAGACTATGTGTTTGAGCCTTGACACAGGCTTGTTGGTGTCCTAATTATCATACATGCCCTAGTCTGACTTGTTCGCAAGTATGCTCATGCATGTTGAACCATGTAAGAGGTTAGGGGTGTGCCAGTCTCACTTCATGGCTAGGTATGACCACCTCTTGCATTGGTCTTCCTCTAATTACTCACTTTTACACCTATTCCTAGCTCTTTTTGTCCTACCCCCCTTTGGTAAGCCATGCTTAGGGACCCTGGAGTCTCCTCTGAACTTGGATGCCTTAGGGCTGGTAATTCCACACTTGCACTACTCTAATTGCTTGGGGTGTAAGCATTGCCTGGGTTTTCTTAAAAACTTTGGAACTTTGTAACACTCTAAAGAGAAAGCCTCAGATTTGGGAGCCTGGACTTTGTGAAAGGCATATGTTGGACATTAAAGCTGCTTTGAGCTTCTTCGGGCCTGTTGTAATTGTTGATGTATTCAGCTTATTTCCTTTAACATTTTTCTATCTAGATTTTGTAAATAAATTTGTATAATATAAATCGGGGATATAATGAAAGGGCATATGGGAGGGGTTTACTTTCTTGCATCAATTAATGGTAGAAATCATACCTATAGGTCTACTTTACCACAAGATCATATAGATACTATGTCTATAAGGATTTACATTATTGAACAATAAGGCATTACATTATTGCACAATATCATATAGATTCCATGTCTATAAGGCTTTACATTATTGCAGAATATCATATATATACACCATGTCTATAAGGCTTATTGCACAATAAGGCTTTACATTATTGCACAATATCATACAAATACCATGTCTATAAGGTTTTACATTATTGCACAATATCATATAGATACCATGTCTATAAGGCTTTACATTATCGCACAATATCATATAGATACCATGTCAATAAGGCTTTACGTTATTACATTAATATCATATAGATACCATGTCTATAAGGCTTTACATTATTGCATTATAGGCTTTACATCATTGCACAGTATCATATAGATACCATGTCTATAAGGCTTTTCATTATTGCATCAATCTCATGATAGAAACCAAGACTATAGGGCTGGCATTATCACATCTAATATAGAACCGTGCCTATAAGTTTAATGTCATATCTCATATAGAAACCCTGATTATAAGTTTGCAACATTGCATCTCGCCTAGAAAGATTTGCCTATAGGAACTGTATAAAATGCTAGGCAAACAGCATGTCGACTAAAACTTGTAAAGCAGTAACAAAAAGGGTCAGTGTGCATGTTATAAGGTCCAAACTCGCCCAGTGCTTAAAACGTTTCAGAGCAGTTGCCCCAAAATTGTTTACTTTTAAATCGGGCCCAGGACTGCCCTTTTACACTACTCCACTAAGTCTGTGGTTTTGAACTACTTTGTCTGCCTAAGTTTAATACTTTAAGGTACTTTTGAAAACTTTCTGCTTGCATCCTTTTTACTCAAACAGTCCGGCTAAATTGTAAGCCATTTCTAAACCTTGCTGTAACTTCAGCTCTCTTTTCAACAGACCTATGTCTGAAACTAATGTTCTCTAAGATTAACTGATTTTCAAAAAAAAAAACTTTCAATTCCTAAAAAGGGCCCGGGGAGCTCGAACTTCTATCCAACCTTTATGTGTTAAACTAATCTGTCCGCTCTTCTAACCTCTTTTAAAGACCAAATCAGTATTTGAAGTCATGCTAAACTAGTTGCTGTTATGTTATGGGTTTTTATCTGAGCCTTTGATTGTCTTATTTTCATACCTCTTATGTGCTATTTGTTTTGCTTGTCGTTCTAGTATTTTTACCTTTGAAAAATCCATATATATCCTATCTCTCTCTCCCCCCTCTTAGGATTAGAAGTCCTATACCCCATGACTAGCAGGTTGGGACGAGTATTAGGATGCAATAAGTAAACGATATCAACGCGTTTAAATACCTTAACGGGGCAGGAAGGGTAGAATATACAGATGATGACCTGTGCGCTAATACCATATGCGACCCCTCTTTGAGGAGTGTGTGCAGGGTATTGCACCGATGTGATCCATATTATAGTCAAACCTAGGACCCCCTTTCCTTTGCTTGCTTTATTTAAACGTTTTCCTAAAGTAATGCTTTCTTTTCCATCCCATTCTCTCTTCTACTTTATTTAACTTATGCCTTTCCCTTTTCAAAATTCCTAAGTTGTCCAAATGTTTATATGTGAATCTTATCTGTCTACTTGCTTCATCTCTTCATAAAGTCAACTTTGCACGACCGGGAACCACACTAGTGGATCTTGAGGGGTGCCTAACACCTTCCCCTCGAGATAATCTCAATCCCTTACCCGAACTCTGATTTTCTTTCAAAATACCCCTCTCATCTTTAAAAGTGTCATAATGCACTATATTCATTAGGCGGTGACTCTTCAAATTCCATAACCCAATTCCCAAACGGTAATGAGAGTTGTTTTGCCCATAATGTCATAAAACCCAATTTCACTTTTTTGAAAAAGGGGGCGTTGATAGCATGGCGGCTCTGCTGGGGATTTTTTTTTGGCTTTTACCATTACGTGTTTGACTTTATTGCTTTCTTTACTATCTTTATTTATTTCTTTAATCATTTCTTCATAATTACTAACTTTTTTCTTCATGTCTTCCTATTTTCATATGTTTTACTACTTTACTGCCTTTACTTTATTTCAACCGTCTTAAATTGCGAGCATCTATTGTAATCATTATTGTATGAATGTGCATGTACTTATTTCACTATTGTAATTGCATTCTTCAACATCATTTTCCACTCGTGCCAAACAAATCCCATAGCAACGCTTATAATGAGTGGTTGCTCTCTTCCAATATTATAAACCCCCTAAATTTGGCAAAGGCGTATTTGCGGTAAAAACACCCGATCAACGGTGTAGTCGATTCCGTGCCTTTGCCTCTTGAGATGTCCGCTGAAGGGTACCTTGTCTAGCACCTTAAAAGTAGAAACCTTACTCTGTTTAACTGTTCATGCATCATGATCAAACTAGCTGAGTCAGTTATTCTTCCGCATAATGACTCATTAATATAGCCTAAACCAAAAATCCATCGGGTTTCTTTGAAACCCAAACGGACGCCTTCACGTTATATGCATTTATTTGGAGAACTAAATACCATATTGCTAATTATTGATTTAAATAGTAGAGTCTGGTGGGGTTAGGGCCTTACACTCTATTTTGTAGGAAATGAGGCACGAGGTCCCCTGATTCGGTATGGTATCAAACATTCACCCAAAGTTACTAAGCTGGTGGGAGGATTTGCATGGTAGTGACCGGGTTGTTGTTCGCAAGCACTTGGGGAATATTCCTTCACTCCTAGAAGTTAGGCCAGAAAACAAGATTAGGGAAGCTGCCACTCTATTTTGGGACAGTGAACAGTCGGTTTTCCATTTCGGGGATATTGAAAAGACTCCGCTACTGGAAGAGATTGGGAGTCTAGCCGGGATTCCCTGGGATAGTCCGGGTCTGCTTATGCCAGAAAACCACAAAGGTAGAGGGTTCCTGAAAATGATGGGGCTCAAGAAGAATCAAATCTGACCAGTCTAAAGGACTCCTACATATCCTTCGACTTCATGTACGAAAGGTTCAGACATAGCAAATCCTACAAAACTCATATGGACGAATTCGCCCTCACCTTTTTAAGGAACATACATAGGAGGGCCTTTGTATTCATGTTTTGTTTCCTGGGCATGATAGTGTTTCCAATGAAGAAGGCTAGGATCCATACAAGGCTAGCCATGGTAAACAAAGCTGTAATTGAGGGCATAGACAAGCAGAAATTCTGCATAGCGCCCATGATCCTTGCCTAACTGTACCGGGCTTTAGAGAAGTGTCAAAGAGGGGAACCACACTTCGAAGGGTGCAATTTGCTACTACAACTCTAGCTCATTGAACATCTTCAGAAGAGAGATTATAGACAGGAGATCATACGCCGAGACTGGGATGACCATATAGCTTTCCATCATCCAAAGCGAATGCGCTTCATGCCATATATGTTTGCTTACTCGGAAGACGCCAGCGGATGGGTAGAACTACTGGAATATCTTAAGGAAGAGTAGGTACAATGGATGTACGAGTGGTTTCCAACTAGAGATTTTATCATTCGGTCTGGGGATGAGCCATTCCTTGTGCTCATCGGGTTAAGAGGAACATACCCTTATGTCCTTCTTTGAGTCATGAGTCAAACGGGAAGAAAGCAGATTATACCGAGGGTTGAAAAGATGAGTCACTACAGGGTCGACTTCCAAGACGACGATAGCCCACACAGGTGTCAGGCTCAGCATATGTGGCACTCCAAGCTCATCTTGGAAAATGAGTCTATGGAACCAGAAAAGTATCAGGATGAGTGCACGCCACTTTACCCGGGATGGTTAGAAGACAATCATATTGGATTGGGAAAGCCGAGTTTCGTCCATGGTCACAGACTTATTGATGAGAAGACTGCAGCAAAGGTCAAGTACAATCAGCTACGCAAACGGATGCGAGAGTGTGAAAGTAAGCATTGGGAAATGCAAGAGGCCCAAGAGAAGCTAATCAATGAATGGAAGGACATGGGTGTCCACGCAAACAAACGTCTAGGGTACTTGGAGCGAGGTTTAGTGGAGCTGGAAGGCAAGTTTCTGAAAAGGATCAATGACTGTCAAGAAGCTGAAGGTAATGAAGGTGGGCACTTGGCTCGGGCTTACTTGTTTCTAGGACTACGCGTGTTGATGCAGTTGTAAGAGGGAGGCAAAGATACGAAATCTGGGGAAGGTCCTTCTGGAACCAAGTAAAAATGATTTTACCGCTTTCTTGATAAAATAAGGCCACTGGCCATTAGCAACAATCTCTCTTTATTTCAGTTTGTTTTTGACTCGTTCTATTTTTATCGATAAAATGAGGCACTTGGGGGTATAAGTTCTCCAAATTCTATCTGTTGGGCACAACGAGGCACCTAAATAAGAAACGGCTTATATTCCTGCAACAATGTTTTTAAATACCGCAATGGTTTCTTTCTCAGAATCCGCACTAACTTCTTGCCTCTTGTTTTTCTTTTTTTTTTTTGGTTATTCCCCTCCCCAAAGGTTAGTTCGTGCGCTCTAGCACCATCAGCATACTCAATTAGATCTAAGGGTCCTCCTCCTCCTCCGAGTCCCCCCAGAAATCGGAACAAAGGAAAAATGGGAGATAATGAAGCAAGAAAGGAAATTGAAGGAACTTCCCAGGGTACCCCGATCACCAAAGAGACTGCTGCTCATTTGGAGCAAACTTTGCTAAGGTTTCGAGAGGAACAAAGACCAGGTCTGGAGTTTGGCAAGTTTTTCCATCTCTCCTGCTGCTGTAGATGTCAACAATTAGGTCCCTGCACCTCTGCAGGAGACCCCAACCCAGGTTCACAACAACGCTCCATTGCTCATCCCTGAGCCCTAAAATGCTCTGAACCATCGAGATACCCCTATCTTTGTGGATACTGTGCCCTACTATACTCAGTCCATCTCATATGTGTCAGAATCAGATGCCAAGGATTCACTCATTCAGAACTTGGCTGCTGAACTCAAGAAACACACTAGCAGTGTTCAAGGTGTGGAAGGTAACAAGGGCGTGGAAGGTCTGAATTATGAAGACCTTTGTGTTCAACCTGATGTCGAGCTCCCAGAGGGATACAAACCTCCTAAGTTTGAAATGTTCAATGGTACAGGTTATCCCAGGGTTCACCTCAGGATGTATTATGATAAGTTAGTGGGAGTTGGTATAGATGAAAAGATCCACTTGACGCTGTTCATGAGGAGCTTGAAAGGTTATGCTTTATCTTGGTATATCAGCCAAGATGCGAAGAAATGGACAAACTGGGTGAACATGGCATCCGATTTCATGGATCGTTTCAGATTCAACACGGAGAATGCACCAGACGTATTCTATATCCAAAATTTGAAGAAGAAGCCTACTGAAACCTTTCTTGAGTATGCGACTCATTGGAGGTCGGAAGCTGCCAACGTCAGATCGTCTTTGGAAGATGAACAAATGAACAGGTTTTTCGTCCGTGCTCAGGATCCGCAATACTAAGAGAGATTGATGCTAACATAGAGGTAGAAGTTCTCTGATATCATCAAACTGGGAGAAAGGATCGAAGAGGGCATCAAAAATGGTATGGTTACTAACCTTGAGGCACTGCAGGCCACCAACAAAGCCTTACAATCTGGTGGTACGCCAAAGAAAAAGGACGTAAACTCCGTAATGGTTGCATAGAGAAACCAATCTCCCATGAAATACCAACCATACACTCTAAATCCACTCACATACCAACCCTCTCTAATTTACGAGGCACCTTTACCTACCTATCAAAATCCACCACCCGTCTACCAATCATCTCCATCACCAACATATCAACCCACCTCGCCAGGATATTCCAAACCTGTACCCGTATACCAAGCTTAAAACTCCCAACCTCCTCACTATCCATCAACACCTACCCGCCAAAAGTTCCCATGACCTAGACCAAACTTTGACCTCAAACCGCCCAGATAATATACCGCTATTGCCGAATCCATTGACCAACTGTATGAGAAGCTCAAAGCTACTTGATATGTTACACCCATCCAAGTCATAACCCTAGAAAACCCTTCCCAATGGATCAAACAAAATAAAACATGTGCATACCATTTGGGGGTGAAGAGTCATACCATCGACGAGTGCCGCTCGTTGCAAGACAAAATTCAAACGTTAATTGACAACAAGGTCATCGTAGCTAAGGAGCCTTCTCGTAATGTTCGTAACGACCCTCTATCGAATCATAAGGGTGGAGGCATCCACATGATTGAGTTTGAGGAAAACTGGGACCCCAAAGGGTCAATCGGTTTGATATCTGAAGAAGATGAGCCCAAGAAGCCGACGGTCACTCTTGATCCTATTGTTGTACAAATCCAGCCATCTGAGGGCGATGTGGTGAATGTATCCGTACCATTTGAGTTCGACGCACCTCCTGCAAAGGTGCCAAAACCAATTGAGGTGGAGTTCGGGACTCCAAATGCGCCCGCACCGATTGAAGTTACTATGTTGCCTCCAAGGGTGCCCATTCCGGTCACCATGTCTGACATAGCCCCATTTCATTCAAATGAGATACCTCGGGGACTACTTAGCCGAGGTAAGAAAGAAAGGAAAAGCACGCACGGGTGAAGCACTTACCGCGCAAGGTATGACTAGAACAGGCAGGGTGTACACACCAGAGCACCTAGTTGAGTCCAGCAAGCAGGCCTCTGGACGTCCTGTCAAAACCGGACCTGATGACCTCCGGAGGAAGATACAGGACAAGGAATATTCAGTTGTTGAATAGCTAAACAAGACTCTGGCGCAGATTTCCATCTTGGCGTTGCTGCAGAGTTTCGAGGCGCATAAGAACTCCTTGATGAAGATATTGAGCGAATTTTATGTTCCCAGCAACATTAGATGAGGAGAGATGGCGAACATGGTAGGGAATATATTGGAGAGTCACAAAATCACTTTCCACGAGGATGAATTACCACCTGAAGGGCTCGGACATAACAAAGCACTACCCATCACTGTGCAATGTGAAGATCATTTCATCACCAGGATCTTAATCGACGGAGGTTCTAGCCTCAACATTTGTCCATTGATCACCCTCAATAAGTTGGGCAAAGGATTGCATGAGATAAAAGATGGGTCTATCTACATTAAGGCATTCGATGGTTCTCAGAGATCCACCCTTGGGGATATTAGCTTGTGTTTGCAAATGGGGCCTACTTGGTTTGATGTTGATTTCCAAGTCATCGACGTACCAGCATCTTACAACCTATTGCTGGGATGGCCCTGGATCAATGCCGTTGGGGCTGTGGCATCGACCTTTCATCAAGCCGTGAAATTTGAGTGGAACCATCATGAGGTAATCATCCATGGCGACGGTGGCAATCCTATATACAGTCGCCAGACCATTCCGATGATCGGAGGCAGAAGAATGATAGGCAGAGAAACATACCATCATATTGAGCGAGTCAACACAGTGGATAAAGAAAAATGGTGGAGCAACAAGGCCGAATTCATTCTAAATTGGAGTGGGTATGAACCGCGAAAAGGGCTTGGTAAGAATCTTCAATGCATCACCAAACCTATCACGTTGAAGAAACATGGTACTACCTTCGAACTGGGATACGAGTACACTTGGAAAGAGTTCAAATACTAGTCGCCACCATGGCGCGGCCCGTATTATCCATTGGAATATCACATTCCTCAGTTGAAGCAGACATTTCAGCTAGCTGACCCTCTCTATGGGTCAGAGGAAGACGAGGCTCTTGCGGCAATGAAGAACCTGTTTCTGGAGGAGGATATGGACTATTGTGTAATTTTTGAATAGGAAGGGGAGGAAGGCCCTTCCATTCAGGCTTTGAACCAAGGGGAGCACCTCACCAATTGGTCAATCAGGACCACCACCGCCCGAAAATCTTCGGGGTAGCAAGGCTGAACAAGCATCATGCGCCTTTGTTTTAGTTGTTTTTCTTTACTTTCCGTATTGTCTTTACTTTCCAAAAGAGCTCCGACGTTTTGAACATCAATGAATTTAATCAAAGTCATTTTAGTTCATTAAATATCTTGTTACTCATTACTTTCTCTGTTATTTACTTTATTTTTCACACAGCATTACTATTACGTATCTTGATGATGAACCGACAACTTTAACTTGCAACGAGGCTATGAAACAAACAGACATAGACTCAGAGGAAGATGATATACCATAAGAGGTTGTTAGAGAGGCCGAGAATTTTGAGAATAGGCCTAAGTCCAACTTGGATGAAACCGAGGTCGTCAATTTGGGAGATACAGAGAATGTCAAAGAAACGTGCATCGGTGTTCACTTATCACAGACGGAAAAAGAGGAATATACAGAGTTCTTAAGGGAATATGAGGATATCTTTGCATGGTCTTACGACGATATGACTTGTCTCAGCATATCCATCATCACCCAGAAGTTACCAACTGACCCTGCATGTCCGTCGGCAAAACAGAAGCTTAGAAAATTCAAGCCAGATATGAGTTTAAAAATAAAAAAGGAGGTTATCAAGAAGGTCAAAGCCAGGTTTCTTCATGTGGTAGAGTACCCAACCTGGTTAGCTAACATCGTGCCAGTACTGAAGAAGGATGGGAAAGTCAGAGTCTGTGTCGGCTACCGGGATATTAACCGGGCCAGTCCCAAAGACGATTTCCCCTTGCCAAACATACACATTCTGATCGACAACTGCGCCAAGCATGAGTTGCAGTCATTCATTGGTTGCTTCGCGGGGTACCATCAGATATGGATGGATGAAGAAGATGTAGATAAAACAGCGTTTATCACGCCATGGGGAATGTACTGCTACAGAATGATGCCATTCGGATTGAAGACTGCAGGAGCAACTTATATGAGGACCATGAATACCCTCTTTCATGACATGATACATAAGGAGATTGAGGTATATGTGGATGACATCATCATCAAGTCCAGGAAGGGTGCAGATCACATGGAGGACCTCCGAAAGTTTTTCAACAGACTAAGGAGGTGTAACTTGAAACTGAATCCCGCAAAGTGTGCATTTGGTGTCCCTGCGGGAAAGTTATTGGGTTTCATCGTGAGCCGCCGAGGAATAGAGATGGATCCGTCAAAAGTCAAATCTATTCAAGAGTTTCCACTGTCGAAGAACAAGAAAGAGGTAATGAGTTTCCTGGGGAGACTCAACTATATCAGCCGGTTCATAGCTTAGTCTACCATCATCTGCGAACCTATCTTCAAGATGCTGAAGAAGGATGCCGCCACCAAATGGACTGATGAATGTCAAAAGGCTTTTGACAGGATCAAGGAATACTTGTCTACGCCTCCAATCTTGGTTCCGTTTGAGCCTGTGAGGCCTTTATTGCTCTATCTCGCAGTTTTGGATGGAGCATTTGGTTATTTCTTGGGACAACATGATGAGATGGGGAGAAAGGAGCACGCTATTCACTACCTCAACAAGAAATTTACCCTGTACGAGGCTCGGTATTTCTGTGCTTACACTACCTACCTTATATCAAGAATGGATCCGTAAAAGTATAATTTTCAGAAGACCATGCCCAGTGGAACGCTCGCCAAGTGGAAAATTTTGTTGAGTGAATTCGACATTGTCTATGTCACCCAGAAGGCAGTTAAAGGACAGGCTTTGGATGATCATTTCGCAGAAAATCCTATAGGAGGGGAGTACGAACCATTAAAGACGTATTTTCCCTATGAGGAAGTAGCTTTCATGGGAGAAGATGCTGCAGAATCCTATGACGATTGGAGGATTTTTTTCGACAGAGCCGCAAATTTCAAAGGAGTTGGTATCGGAGCAGTCCTGATATCAGAAACTGGTCAACATTACGCGGTATCCGCCAAACTCAGGTTCCTGTGCACCAATAATATGGCCGAGTACAAAGCCTGCATCTTAGGGCTTAAACTGGCCATTGATATGAACATTCAGGAGCTACTAGTGATTGGAGATTCAGACCTGCTCATACATCGGGTTCGATAAGAATGGGCTACCAAGAATTCTAAGATACTTCCTTATCTTCATCACATACATGCGTTGAGGATGATATTTAGAAGACGGTATTCCAGCATGTTCCAAGAATGCAGAATGAGTTTGCAGATGTGCTTGCCAGTTTATCATCTATGATTCACTATCCAGATACAAACTTCATCGACTCATCCAGATCAAGATTCATGATCAACTAGCATATTGTGCCTACGTCAAGGAGGAAGCCGACGGAAAGCCCTGGTTCCACGACATCAAAGAGTACCTAACAATAGGAGAATATGTGGAGCTTGCTAATACTACTCAGAAGCGCACGCTTCGAAGGTTGTCCAACAATTTCTTTCACAGCGTAGGAATCCTGTATTGGAGAACTCCCTATTTGGGACTATTAAGGTGTGTCGATGCGACAGAAGAAACCAAGATATTGGAGGAAGTTCACTCTGGGACTTGTGGGCTGCACATGAACGGTTTTGTTCTAGTAAAGAAGATACTCCGAGCAGGATATTTCTAGATGACTATGGAGACGGACTGCATTCAGTGTGTCCAAAGGTGTCACCGCTATCAGATACATGTGGATATGATAAAGGTACCTCCGAACAAGATCACTGCAACAAGGTCACCGTGGCTATTCACCGCCTGGGGAATGGATGTTATTCGACCAATCGATCCTGCCGCATCATACGGACACAGGTTCATCTTAGTGGCAATAGATTACTTCACTAAATGGGTTGAAATAGCCTCATACAAAGAAATAACCAAGAAAGTCGTGGCAGATTTTGTCCGAGATTGTATTGTTTGTCGGTTCGGGATTCCAAAATCAATCATCACTGATAATGGTTCCAATATCAACATCGACTTGATGAGAGCAATGTGCGAAACTCTCAGGATCAGGCATAGAAATTCTACAGCTTTAGACCTCAGATGAATGGAGCGGTGGAAGCAACCAATAAGAACATCAAGAAAATATTAAGGAAAATGATCGAAAGGCACAAGCAGTGGCATGAGAAGTTTTCATTCGCTTTATTGGGTTATCGTACTACGGTTCGCACATCAATCAGGGAAACTCCCTACATATTGGATTACAATGCAAAGACAGTCATTCCCGCCGAGGTAGAAGTTCCACCCTTGAGAATCATACAAGAAGAGGAGCTAGATGACGCGGAATTGGTCAAGGGTCGCTACGAGCAGTTAGCCCTTATAGATAGAAAGAGAATGAATGCGGTTTGCCACGATCATCTATACCAGAATAGAAAGTCCAGAGCCTTCAACAACAGAGTTCGACCAAGGAAGTTCACACCGGGACAACTGGTGTTAAAGAAGATATTCTCAAATCAAGATGAAGCCAAAGGGAAATTCTCTCCCAACTGGCAAGGTCCATACATGGTTCACCAGGTTCTTACTTGAGGAGCCCTTATTCTCGCAGAAATGGACAGAGAAGATTGGCCAAAACCGATCAACTCAGATACAGTGAAGAGATACTACATTTGATTGTATGCCTTTCTTTATGATGTAATTTGAACTACGCCTGACTGATTCCCGTTAAGAGGGGATACGTAGGAAACCCTATGGGTTCGGTATCATCTTTAATAAAATTCCATCCCCCCGCATTTGGAACTGGGATAGAATTTTGAGGAGGACCCTCAAAATTCCGAAGTCAGTTTGTTAGTTTCCGCATCCTCATCAACCCAGTAAACTGGGGCAGAATTTTGAGGACGGCCCTCAAAATTCAAAGGTCGATCCATTTTCAGTCATTCAGCACCGCCGCCAACAACGCCAGCCCAGTAAACTGGGGCAAAATTTGAGGAGGACCCTCAAATATCCGGAGCCTGCAAGGTTGCCGTGCCTTGAACCACGTTGCAGTTGTGGTTTATCATAAAACAAAACTATCTTTTCCCTACTTATATATATACATTAGCATCATGATTGCTAAAATTTGCATAAAATCATTTGGATCACTATCGTTCAACAACGCTACCCTAAATGGTACAAGACGCCACAAGCTGAGGGATGCGAACTAACCTCCCCCATTACAGAACTCGCAATTTTTCTTTGGATGCAGGAATTCAGTATACAAATAGGCGATGCATGTGCTTTCCAAAACTGAAATTCCCGAAACCACTACTTACTTCGCAAAGGTTTACTATCTACATTAATCACTTCTCCAGCAGTCATGATATCACAATCATCTACTAGCTAATAAAATCACCACCATCCTCTCCTTTATATTTTTGCACTGCATAAGGCTATTCTCTACCTTCCGAGGTTAAGCTCTACCTCCATCCTGCATAAGGCTATTTTCTGCCTTTCGAGACTAAGCTCTGTCTCCATCTACATTTTTGCATTGCATAAGGCTATTCTTTGCTTTCCGAGGTTAAGCTCTATCTCCATCCTTCATAAGGCTATCTTCTGCCTTTGGAGACTAAGCCCTTTCTCCATCTGCATTTTCCATTTGCCTTCCGAGGTTAAGCTCTACCTTCATCCTGCATAAGGCTATTTTCTACCTTTTGAGATTAAGCTCTGTCTCCATCAGCATTTTTGCATTACATAAGGCTATTCTCTTCCTTCTGAGGTTAAGCTCTACCTCCATCCTGCATAAGGCTATTTTCTGCCTTTCGAGACTAAGCTTTGTCTCCATCTGCATTTTTGCATTGCATAAGGCTATTTTATGCCTTCTGAGGTTAAGCTCTACCTCCATCCTGCATAAAGCTATCTTGTGCCATTAGAGACTATGCTCTGCTTGCATCTGCATTCTTTCATTGCATAAGGCTATTCTCTGCCTTCCGAGGTTATGCTCTACCTCCATCCTGCATAAGGCTATCTTCTGCCTTTCGAGACTAAGCCCTGTCTCCATCTCCATTTTGCATAAGGCTATTCTCTGCCTTCCGAGGTTAAGCTCTACATCCATCCTGCATAAGGCTATCTTCTGCCTTTCGAGACTAAGCCCTGTCTCCATCTCCATTTTGCATAAGGTTATTCTCTGCCTTCCGAGGTTAAGCTCTACCTCCATCCTGCACAAGGCTATCTTCTGACTTTCGAGACTAAGCTTTGTCTCTATTTTTGCATAAGGCTATTCTCTGCCTTCCGAGGTTAAGCTCTACCTCTTTTATTTTACAGTTGACTTAAAGATCACCACCCTGTTTCATTTGGCTGAAATATCTCCCCCTGCATTTTAAATTCTTGCTCGGCTGAAAGATCGTCACCCCTTGCATTCATTCGGTTGAAATATTGCCACCTTTTCAGGGGCTAAAATATCGCCAACTTATTCAAAGGCGTCATAGTTCGGAGGCACCATCTGCATAGCCCAAGAACACCATTTCATGGTCTACGAATCTTATCTTCCATGCTCCTCCTAGCCCAGGACGTCATAGTCAGAGGACGCCATCCTAATCGTCCGAAGATAGCATTCATGGTCCAAAGGGAACTTGCATCACATTTAAATTATGCAATATGTACGCACATCATTCATTTGTAGGTACACCGGCTGGCACAGCCACGTCAGCAGGAGCGGTCCCGGTCCAGTTCTCTGTAACCGGTCTGATCTCCGAACCTTTGACAAATCTCAAACCCCATTGCGTCCGCCTTTTCCAAATTTTCATTGGCATATCCCGCCAATGGTTCCTGAAATACATACGGCATGATTCCTGTTAAACCAGAGATATGTAGGCAGCTCAGAAGCCAGAGCGCGGTCGAAGTTCTCTTACAATCGTTATTTCCGGTCAAAATTGGCCATCTTGTCTTTATCCAACAACTCTTTCATCCTCCTCGGGTAATGACGGTAGTTGTTGATACCCAATTTTTCCCCATGTATTTCTATACTAAAAATATTTCCAAAATATCATCTAGATGCATATATAAGCATCCACAAAGGTCTTGGTATGTTTCTACATTTTCAAGGATTTTAAAATAAATTTACGACTTATTTTGCAATATAAAATCCAATATTTAGTCGCAAATCTTGTTATTTTGGTAAGTAATCTATTTTATTATCTCATTTACATAAAATATAATTTATATAATTTTTACAGAATTTTACAAGGTCACTAGGTATTTCTAAATAAAAATTGCATTAGAGTGCAATTTTAGCCCATTTCTCGACTTAATAAGTATTTTAATTACAAAATCATTCCTAATATTTTAAATTAATATCTATATGTTTTCAACATTGGATCTTGCCTAGAAAGACATGCCTATAGGAACTGTATAAAACACTAGGCAAACTGCAGGTTGACTAAAACTTGTAAAGCAGTAACAAAAAGGGTCAGTGTGCATGTTATAAGGTCCAAACTTGCCCAGTGCTTAAAAAATTTCAGTGCAGTTGCCCCAAAGCTGTTTACCTTTAAATCGGGCCCAGGGCTGCCCTTTTACACTACTCTACTAAGTTTGCGGTTTTGAACTACTTTGTCTTCCTAAGTATAATACTTTAAGGTACTTTTAAAAACTTCCTGCTTGCATCCTTTTTACTCAAACAGTCCGGCTAAATTGTTAGCCATTTCTAAACCTTGCTGCAACTTCAACTTTATTTTCAACAGACTTATGTCTGAAACAAATGTTCTCTAAGATTAACTGATTTTCAAAAAAAAAACTGTCAATTCCTAGAACGGGCCCGGGGAGCTCGAAGTAGATTTTCTATCCAACTTTTTATGTGTTAAACTAATTTGTCCGCTCTTCTAACCTCTTTTAAAGACCAAATTAGTATTTGAAGTCATGATAAACTAGTTGCTGTTATGTTATGGGGTTTTATCTCAGCCTTTGACTGTCTTATTTGCATACCTCTTATGTGCTATTTGTTTTGCTTGTAGTTCTAGTATTTTTACCTTTGAAAACTCCAGATATATCCTATCTCTCTCGCCCCTCTTAGGATTAGAAGACCTAATACCCTAGGACTAACAGGTTGGGACGAATATTAGCATGCAATAACTAAATGATACCAACGCGTTTAAATACCTTAACGGGGCGGGAAGGGTAGAATATGGAGATGATGACCGGTGCGCTAAACCCATATGCGAACCCTCTTTGAGGAGTGTGTGCGGGGTATTACACTGATGTGATCCATATTATAGTCAAACGTAGGACCCCCTTTCCTTTGCTTGGTTTATTTAAACGTTTTCCTAATGTAATGCTTTCTTTTCAAATCCATTCTCTCTTCTGCTTTATTTAACTTATGCCTTTCCCTTTTCAAAATTCCTATGTTGTCCAAATGTTTATATGTGAATCTTATCTATCTACTTGCTTCATCTCTTCATAAAGTCATATTAGCATGGTCGGGAACCACACTAGTGGATCTTGAGGGGTGCCTAACACCTTCCTCTCGAAATAATCTCAATCCCTTACCTGAACTCTGGTTTTCTTTCAAAATACTCCTCTCATCTTTAAAAGTGTCCTAATGCACTACAATCATTAGGTGGCGACTCTTCAAATTCCATAACCCAATTCCCAAACGGGAATGAGAGTTGTTTTGCCCATAATGTCCTAAAACCTGATTTTGGTTTTTTGTAAAAAGGGGTGTCGACAGCCACTTTTTCTCAAACATGGAACTTATATAATATTTCTGATGAAGTTTTAGTTGAATATTAACATATTATTTTGCCCGAGGGACTTATATAATTCTGGACTGAGTATGGGATCGGGCTACGCACCACTTTAGTGTTTTATTGATATTGATATGAGGTTTAGGGCCTAATGGATGCCACGAGATGACTTGATATTGCGCTTGGCCCGTAAGGTGTCCCTCCCGGAGTCTTCACACCCTTGGTGACCACCGTCGACGATAAATAAATGGAGTGCGCTGCACGCCGTCGCGGGTACTAGAGAGTACCGTATTATTTGTTGCATTTCTTAGTTGACTGTCATTCATTTACTTATCTGTTGCAACATCATTGTTTTCACTGGCTTATTAATTTGATATTACCTGGATTAAACTGCTGTAATTATTGCTTACATTATGCCTATTCAGGATTTCTTTATCTCAGCCTTTATTTATGTTTATTACTCTCTAGGTTGGAAGTACCCACATTACTCCCCGCACCTTGTGTGCAGATTCAGGTACATCCATTGAGGCTGAGTGAGGATCTCTCTGCCGAGCATCATATCCGGGAGCATCAAGGTAGCCGCATGACGTCCGCAGTCCTGATCTTCCCTTCTATCTTATTATTTCTTTTCCTATTTCCTTCAGAACGATATGTAGTAGGTTGACACTTATGTATTAGAGGCTCAGACTTATGACACCAGATTCTTAGGGCTATGTAGTAGTATTTCTATTTGGGATTTCCACATGTTTTTAATCTATTTCAGATTTCCATTATTACGACTTAGTAAATTATCTGGGTTAGTTAAATCATGAGCTGTTATTAATTAGTTAAGGTTGTCTAAATGGTCGGGCTTGCCTAAATGGTGAGGACACGAGCCAGTGGATGATACGGACGACCACCACCACCACCCATTGAGGCCACCAGAGGCTGTGGACACAGTCGTGGTCATGGCAGAGGTAGAACAGCAGGGACAGCACCTAGTGACCCATTAATTGCCCCAGCTCATGAGCATGCAATAGCTGTGGTTACTCCAACAGCACCTATTCAGGCACCACCTATTCCTATCGTGATTCCAAATCTTTAGGAGACCTTGGCACAGATCTTATTAGTTTGCTCTGACATGGCTCAAGTAGTTTCAGCCACCACTGCAGCAGCTACTTCACAGGCAGGGGGAGGCAATCAGACCCCCACTGCTCGCACACCTGAGCAGGTAGTGCATGGATTCCAGATGCCGGAAGTACCTTCAGCTCAACTGGTTGCAGCAGTTCAGAACTTCGTGGTTCGAGCTATGCCAGATGATGAGCAGCGTTATTTTGAGAAGTTTGATACGATCCAGTCTCCGACATTCGGTGGTGCCGAGGGCGAGGATACCCAGGGTTTTCTTGAGAAGCGTCAATGTATGCTCCGTACAATAGGGATTTTTGAGTCGAGCGGTGTGACATTCACTACCTTTCAGTTCACGAGAATTGCTTTAAATTGGTGGGAGGAGTTTGAGAGGTGTAAGCCTGTTGGTGCAACACCTCTTTCTTGGCAGCAATTCTTTGCTCTACTTCAGGAGAAGTACGTACCTCAGTCCCGCAGAGAGGAGTTGCATAGGCAGTTTGAGTGGTTGACGTGGGGGATATCACTGTAACTCAGTTCGAGATGATGGTTTCACTGTTGGCTCATCATGATATTTGGATGATTCCGTCTGATCGTGAGAGAACTAGGAGATTTGTGGATGGCCTTAACTACCATCTCTGTATTCTGATAACTAGATAGAGAGAGTGTGTGTTGGGTGCTACATTTGATGAGGTGGTAGATATCACTCATGTGATCGAGTCAGTTTGCCGTATAGAGAGATAGGAGAGGGAGGCCAAGAGGCCTCGAGAATCGAGTAGTTTCAGTGGTGTTCCTTTGATGGGCCAGTTCCAGCGAGGTAGAGGTCGCTCTTTTAGGCCTGCTCATTTAACCTATCTAGAGTATCGTGTGAAATCTTCAAACCATGGTCATCAGGGGTTCCAATAGGGCCATTCTTGACTTAGTGCCCTCCTAGCTCAGAGTTCATCTCATGCCCCATCGGCTCAGGGTTCTTCTGCGCCCAGTGCACCTGCTAGTCACTCCAGTATGAGGTGTTCCCTTCAATTCCAATCTCCAGCACCGGGTAGTTGTTATAAGTGCGGAGATTTTTGGCATATGAGGAGGCACTGTCTACGACTTCATGATGGTCAGTCTCAGTAGAGGAATCAGCCCTCGACTTTTGTACCAGCTACTTCATTACTCGCCTAGTCAGCTAGGGGTAGAGGTCAGGCAGCAAGAGGCTGCCCCAGAGGTGTAGCTCGATCAGACAGTGGCCAGGCTCATTTTTATGTTATGATAGGCAGGTCAGATGCCATTGCTTCAGATGCTGTCATATTTTGCTCGTTATTTGGGTTTACCCCGGGTGTCTTTTTCTTTATCTGTTTATATTTCTACCCCGGTGGGTGATACTGTAGTTGTGGACAGTGTGTACCGGTCGTGTGTTGTGATTATTGGGGGTACCCGAGTTTATCTATTTCTACTGAGCATGGTGGTCTTTGATGTCATTTTTGACATGGATTAGCTATGCCGGGAGTTCTGCGAATCTAGTGGCACGGTATGACTAAATATGTCCCTAGTAGAGTTATTTCTTTCTTAAAAGTCCATCGTATGATTGGGAAGGGTTGTCTTTCTTATTTGGCATTTGTGAGGGATGTTGGAGCTGGGACTTCTAGTATTTTTTCAGTTCTAGTTGTGAGAGATTTTCCCGATATATTTCATGCAGACCTGCCAGGCATGCCACCGGATAGGGATATTGATTTTGGTATTGACCTGGTGTCGGGCACTCAGCCCATTTCCATTCCACCATATCATATGGCACCAACAAAGTTGAAAGAGTTGAAAGAGCAGCTTCAGGAGCTCCTAGATAAGGGGTTCATTCGACCGTGTGTATCACCTTGGGGTGCACCAGTCCTGTTTGTAAAGAAGAAGGATCGAACGATGAGGGTGTGCATCAATTATAGGCAGTTGAACAAAGTAACAGTAAGGAACAAGTATCCCATACCTCACATTAATGATTTATTTGACCAGCTTAAAGGAGCGAGGGTGTTCTCCAAGATTGATATCCGTTCAGGCTGTCACCACTTGAAAATCAGGGAGTCAAATATCCCTTAGACTGCTTTCAAGACCAGATATGATCACCATGAGTTTCTTGTCATGTCTTTTGGGCTGACCAATGCCCCGGCTGCATTCATACATTTGGATTCATTTTTTATCGTATTCATTGATGATATCCTGGTATACTCGCGTAGTTAGGAGAAGTACGCGAAGTATTTGAGAGTGGTATTGCAGAGATTGAGGGAGGAGAAACTTTATGCAAAGTTCTCCAAGTGTGAGTTCTGGCTTGGTTCAGTTTCTTTCTTGGGCCACGTGGTGTCCGACGAGGGTATTCAAGTTGACCCAAAGAAGATAGAGGCGGTGTAGAGTTGGCCTAGACCGTCCCCAGACACAGAGATTCATAGCTTTCTTGTTAGGTGGGGTATTATCACCGGTTTGTTTAGGGTTTTTCTCTATCGCATCACCCTTGACCAAGTTGACTCAAAAATGTGCTCCATTTGTATGGTCGAACGACTGCGAGGAGATATTTTAAAAGCGCAGGATAGCTTTGACCACAACTCCAATAATGGTTTTGCCATTAGCTTCATGTTCCTATACGGTATATTGTGACGCTTTGAGAGTTGGGATTGGCTGTGTATTGATGCAGGAGGGTAGAGTTATCGCTTATGCTTTTCGCCAATTGAAACCCCACGAGAAGAACTACCATGTCCATGATTTGGAGTTGGTTGCTACAGTTCTTACATTGAAAATTTGGAGGCATTATTTGTATGGTGTATCTTATGATGTGTTCACTGATCATCGCAGTCTTCAGCAATTGTTTAAGCAAAAAAACTCAATTTGAAGCAACGGCGCTGGCTAGAATTGCATAAGGATTATGATGTTATCATTCTGTATCATCAAGGAAAGGTCAATGTAGTGGCCTATGCTTTGAGCCGAAAGGCAGTGAGTATGGGGAGCTTGGCGTACATTCCAGTTAAGGAGAGGCCATTCACAGTTGATGTTCGGGCCTTGGTCAATCGGTTTTTGAGATTAGACATTTCAGATCCCAGTCGGGTGTTGGCATGTGTGGTTTCTCGGTCTTCTTTATATGACCATATCAGGGAGCACCACTACGCTGATCCACATTTGCTTGTCCGTAAGGACAGAGTTCAACATGATGATACTAGAGACGTGACCATTGGGGATGATGGTGTGTTGAGTATGCAAGGCCGGATTTGCGTGCCTAATGTGGATGGGCTTCGGGAGATGATATTGGAGGACGCTCACAGCTCGCGATATTCTATCCATCCGGGTGCCACAAATATGTATCAGGATCTTAGACAACACTATTAGTGGCGGAGAGTGAAGAAGGATATTATGGTGTTTGTAGCTCGGTGTCTCAATTGTCAGCAGTTGAAATTTGAGCATCAGAGACGGGGTAGTTTACATCAGCAGATGGTTATTCCTTAGTGGAAGTGGGAGAGGATCACTATGGACATTCTTACCAAACTCCGACGGACTTTGAAGAAATTTGATGCTATTTGGGTGATTGTAGACAGGCTGACCAAGTCCGCACACTTCATTCCTGTTTGTACTACTTATTTCTTCAGAGTGGCTGGCAGAGTTACATATTCGAGAGATTGTTCGGTTGCATGGTGTCCTAATTTCCATCATATCAGATCAGGGCACTCAATTTACTTCCCAGTTTTTGAAGTTGGTTCAGCAAGAGTTAGGCACCCAGGAGCAATTGAGCAGAGCTTTTCACCCTTAGACGGACGAGCAGTCTGAGTGAACCATTCAGATATTGGAGGATATGTTACGAGCCTGTGTTATTGATTTCGGAGATCATGGATCCGTTTCTACCTCTTACAGAGTTTGCCTACAACAACAACTACCAGTCAAGAATTCAGATGGCACCGTATTAGGCTTTGTATAGGAGATGGTATAGATCTCCAGTTGGTTGGTTCGAGCCCGGTGAGGCTAGATTATTAGGGACAGATTTGGTCCAAGATTCTTTGGATAAATTGAAGGTAATTAAGGGGAGAATTCGTAAAGCATAGTCGAGGCAGAAGATCTATGTGGACTGAAAATTTTGGGATGCATCCTACATGGTTGGTGAGAAAGTCCATTTGAAGGTTTCAGCCACGAAGGGTGTCATGAGATTTGGAAAGAAACAAAGTTGAGTCCACGATTTATTGGGCCTTTTTGAGGTACTTCGGAGGATTGTGGAGGTGGCTTATGAGCTTGCCTTTCCACCCAGCTTGTCGAATGTGCATCTAGTTTTCCACGTTTCTATGCTTCGGAAGTATATTGGGACCCGTCCCATGTCCTGGATTTCAGTACAGTTCAGTTGGAAGGTGATTTGACTTATAATATATAACCGACAGCTATTTTGGATCATCAGGTTCGAAAGTTGAGGTCAAAGGATATTGCATTGGTGAAGGTGCACTGGAGAGGTAGGCCCGTGGAGGAGGCTACCTGGGACACTGAGCGGGAGATGCGGAGTAGATATATCCACCTGTTTGAGACTTAAGGTATGTTTCTTGACTCACTCAAGGACGAGCGTTTGTTTTAGTTGAGGAGGATGTGATGACCCGATCCGCCGTCTCATGAATTACCACCCTATTTTCCCCAATTTCTACTTCTTTATACTTCATTATTAGTTTCTTGGATGAACGAGTTAAATTGGGTTGAATTTAGAAGGAAATGAGACACTTAGTCTCTTTAAGGAAGGATTGTCTTGGAAAAGTAAACTGGATGTTGACCATTGTGTTAGAGGGCTCGGATAAGAATTTTGATGATTCTGTTAGCTTCGGGGGATGAATTTTTACTTATGAGTGTAATTGGAAATGATTTTGGAGGTCCGGTGTAGAATTTGACTTGCATTGGCGAAGTTAGCATTTTGTCGAACTCCGGTTGATATGTGAGATTTTAATTCGACGGTCGTAATGGAATTCCGATAGTTTCAGTATCTTCATTAGGTGATTTGGGATGTGTGTGAAAATTTTAGGTTATTCGAAGGTGTTTTGGTTGGGTTTTTGATGAAATGCGTGTTTCAGAAGTTTTAGAAGAACTTAGGCTTGAATCCGATGTAATTTGATGGTTTTGGTGTTGTTTGATGCGTTTTGATGATTGGAACGCGTTTGGGTGATATTTTAGGATGGTTTGACACTTTTGGTTGAGGTCCCGAGGACCTCGAGTGAGTTTTGGATAGTCAAACAGATCAATTCTAGCTTTTAAAAGTTGCAGATTTTCCAGCTGAAGTGTTGCAGGTATTTACCCATCGCATTCGCGTGAAAGGAGTCGCGAACGCGTAGAAAGAATTTGAGGGCCACCTTTTTGACCTTCGTGTTCGTGTTTGAGGACTCGCGATCACGGAGGGTTAGGTAATCATGCTTCACGTTCGCACGAAGGCGTTCGCATTCGCGTTTGCGTGTAAGGACTAAGGTCTAGGGGCGAAATGTTCTTCGCATTCACAGTGTAGTGACGCGTTCATGTAGGTTAAGGACCCAGAGCTTCTCGTTCGTGTGTGGTGAAACACGTTTGTGAAGGGTATTTTTGTCTTTACATTCGCATAGAGGAAAACGAGTCTGGATAGAAGGTTTTTATTAAACATTTCATCCGCGAGCTAAGCCTTATTTCCACAATTTGTGAGCATCCTTGAGAGCTTTTGGACTGGAGTTGAAGAAGATCTTGACTGGGATTGATTGGAAGTAAGTCCTATGAACTAAAAACACGTGCTATTGTGCAATCGACCTTGGAATCCATGAAAACTTGGCAAAAAGGGGAAGCATTAGGGCTTGAGTTTTAATATTTCAAATTGGGATTTGAGGGGTCATTTGCACTTTGATTTTGATGTTCTTTATATGTAAAGACTCATGGCGAGATAAGGAACCCGTTGGTGTAAGAATTTCTAAGTTTTGATAAGTGGACCCGGGGCTCGGGTTTTTCCAAATTTTGGGGTTTTAATGTTTTTCGATTATTTTTGATTGGGTATTGTTCCTATAGAAAATATGACGTGTTCGTTGTAGTATTGGTCAGATTCGACGCACGAGGAGGTCGATTTTAGAAGCAAAGGCTTAGCGAGATATGATTTTGGCCGGCTTGAGGTTAGTAATAGATGTAAATGCTGTGTTGAGGGTTTAAAATCCTGAATCTGCGCATCGTTCTGCTATGTTGAGGTGACTTGCATGCCGGATGATGGGCGTGGGGTAGAGCACCATCGGGGATCGTGACTTGGTTCGTCCCGCTTAATAAAATTACTACCTAGTTTTTTGAAGCTTAATTGATATCCTTATAAAAATGGATTAAATATAATGATTGGCCTCGTGCCAACTGATGTAATCCTTCAGCGATTGCTCTTACTGGTTTCTTATAATTTTTACATATCATTGAACTCAGTCCTAGTATTTAATACCATTTTTCAACTTGGCCACTTTTTCTCAAACATGGAACTTAAATAATATTTCTAATGAAGTTTGGCCTGAAAATTTACATATTATTGTGCCCGAGGGACTTATATGATTCTGGACTGAGTATGGAATCGGGCTGCGCCCTGCAGCAGTGTTGTATTGATATTTATATGAGGCTTAGGGCCTAATGGATGCCACGAGATGGCTTGATATTACGATTGGGCTGTAAGGGTCCCCTCCCGGAGTCTGCACACCCCCTATGAGCAACATCGTCGATAAATAAATAGAGCGGGCTGCACGGTGCAGCGGGTACCAGAGAATACCATACTATTTGTTGCATTTCTTAGTTGACTATCATTTATTTACTTATCTGTTGCAGTATCATTGTTTTCTTTGGTTTATTAATTTGATATTACCTAGATTAAACTGCTGTAATTATAGCTTACATTGTGCCTATTCAGGATTTCTTAATCTTAGCCTTTATTTATGTTTATTAATCTCTGGATTGGAAGTACTCAAATTATTTCCTGCACCTTGTGTGAAGATTTAGGCGCACCCATTGAGGCTAAGTGAAGATATCTCTACCGAGCATCATATTCGGGAGCATCAAGGTAGCTGCATGACGTTCGCAGTCCTGACCCCTTTTATCTTATTATTTATATACGTATTTCCTTCAGAACGATGTGTAGTAGGTTGACTCTCATGTATTAGAGGCTCAGACTTGTGACATCGAGTTCTTCTGGTTGTGTAATAGTATTTATATTTGGAATTTCTGCATGTTTTAAACCTATTTCAGATTTCCATTATTACGACTTAGTAAATTATATGTGTTAGTTAAAACATGAACTGTTATTAATTGGTTAATGTTGTCTAAATGGTCGGGCTTTCCTAGTAGTGTGTTGGGCACCATCATGACCGTGGTTAGAGTCGTGACAAGTTCGACAATTACAAAAGAAAAACTTCAGCTATAGAGCTGAATTAGCAAGTTACAAAATAAAAACTTCAGCTCTAGAGCTGAAGTTTGCCAGTTACAAAATAAAAACTTCAGCTCTAGAGCTGAAGTTTACCAGTTACAAAAATAAAAACTTCAGCTCGAGAGCTGAAGTTCGCCAGTTACAAAATAAAAACTTCACCTATAAAGCTGAAGTTCGCCAGCAGCAATTACAAACAAACACTTGAGCTGTTATGCATAAGTTCAACAATTACAAATAAAAACTTCAGCACACTTGCTACTTCAGGCCCGTCTACTAGAATGCTGAAGTTTTGCGTGACTGCCTTTGCTAGTTTAGCCCGTATGCCAAAGTTTTTCAAAAAAGTGGGTACGCTTGTAATTCTTTTGCAAAATGGGCACAAGTTAAAATGTTATACAAAAAGCGGGTATAGATGCACCCCTAACAGATTCATGGGCGGATCCACCTTGTGGTTGGGATGGTATGGCACCCGTTCGGTTTGTAAAATTATCATATATTTATGAAAAAAATATACTAGGTTAAATATATGATCCTGCCACGAAGGTACCGTGACTGGTAGACCTTTTTGAAAGCTTTTCTCTTGTGTAAAATTCAAGTTCGAATTTATCTTAAACCTTGTCTCACATTCCCTTTTCGTTGTACCTTTTATTTCTTTTGTTCCAGTCATTTTCCTTTTTGGCTATCTCCCAATTTTTTATTTATCATTTATTATTTTTATATTTTTCCTATATTCTTTACTTTATTTGTGATATTTTGCAAGAACACTAAAGAAATGCTTCCAAAATTTAAAATTTTCATAATATAAACATTTCTCCTAATATCAAATCTTTTAGTTTTATTCATTCAAAATAAAAAAAACTTGGGTCTTGATAATTCGATTGAGATCAAAATTAATTTATAATTTCTTTTTTTATTATAACATAAACATTTGTGTTATTCTATGATGGTTAAATATAATTAAACTCTTTTTAGTATAAAATTAAAATGAATATTTCGCAAGGATTAGATTTATGATTTTACGTTGTGACTTCTTGTAGTTTATCTAATTCTGCATTTACTTATTGGGCATAATTTATCTATTGAAGATGTTTTATATTTACTTTTCTTAATCTAATTAGTGGAGTTCCCCCCGTTAAAGATTTTATTTTACTTGTGCAAATTATTTTTAGCATAGAAAAGAAATGTAGTTTCCTTGTGAAAAATAATTTACTTGTATTATTAATAATAAAAGTGTGATTCCTTCTTTAAAACGTTAATTAAATTACCTTTTATAGCCCCTTAAAATTTTAATGGGCCATAGTTTTTCCCATTGAAAGAAGAAGGACCTCCGGCACAAGCATATTACATCAAATAGCCTGAAATATCTATTTTGTATATTATATTGTATAGCATATTATATCCAATAGCCTGAAATATCTATTTTGTATATTATTTTGTATATTTGTTGTATAGTGACAGTCTAAATAGTATAATGACAATCCATTTTGTATATATTTTGTATAATGATAGTCTATTTAGTATATATGTTATATAGTGATAGTCTATTTTGTATATTTTTGTATCGTGACAATCTATTATATATTTTTTTATAGTGACAATCTATTTTGTATAGTGGGAGTCTATTTAGTATATTTTTTGTATAATGACAGTCTATTTTTGTATATATTTTATATAGTGACAACCTATTTTGTATAGTAACAGTCTATTTTGTATATATTTTGTATAGTGAAGACAATGCATGAGATAATAAATTCAAATTTTAAAAAGCAAAATACTTTAAAAATAATTCTAAAATCTATTTTTGTAAGTTGGAAGGACAAAGGCAGCAGTGGCAGCAGAAATGGGCACTGCAATTCATGTTTGAATTTCCGAAATTCCAACTCCCAAACCCCACCAAATAATTACAATCCTCTTTCTCCCTTATTTTCCCCTCTCACTTTGATCACGGACCCATTTTCCTTCCCCCTTTCTCCCAAATCCTAATTTCAAACCCCCTAAATCTCTATACATATATCAATTCAACTATATCCACACATATATAGATATATAGAGCCAGGTTGAAAAACAAAGGATGGAATATATATATATATATATATATATATATATATATATATATATAGAGAGAGAGAGAGAGAGAGAGAGAGGGGGGGGGGGGGAGAAAGAGAAGGGTTGATGGCGACGACTACATAAGGACACAATATGGTTCTTGTTACAGCGCAACATTGTGTTTCCGTGATAGTTGGGTAGGTGTCTAGCCTTTTAATTAGTTTTGGGCTATACAATGCATACTGCAATTTTGTGGCTAGCGGCTGATACTACTTTTCGGCGGCTGGCCATATATGAAGTTTGCCCTATTTTCTTCTTAATGTCTGAGATGTAATTTTTATACAACAATAATAACATATGTACCCAATAAAATTTCATAAGTAGGGCCTGGAAAATTAATATAATTTTTATATCTATAAATAAATGCTTATTCAATTTCCTGAATAAACTAAAAAAATGAATCAGTCAAACATTCCGAACAAATTATATATTAGTAATTATTATAAGTCGTACATTAAAAAAAATTGATATTTGTCGCTTTTAAATCCCAGGTCCATCTCTTAACAGAAAGACACCAGTTATATAGTCTTATATTTACTTTATATTTGTCACTTTCAACTAGTAATATCCATTAAATAGGTTAGAAGAAGCACTTTGAACATGTCTAAACATAATTGCAAAAAAATTTCCAAATCACATGCAAAAATATCAAAGCCTACAAAAAATGGGTAATGAAAATGTATAGTATGACATATTTGAAAAATTAAAAAATAATATATTATTTGTGTTGTTAATTTGAATCAGTTTCTACCAACAATCAACTTTCTCTATAACAATCTCATTTGTTCCTATATTTTTCTGTTTTTATAGTGAATGGATGTTATACACCTATAACAACATTTGACCTTTAAATATTTTTTAGCTATTTAGATAAATGTTATTCAAAATTTAATTATTTTCCTTTTCTAATGTTACATATAAAAGATAAAAAAATTATTCAAATTCTCAAAAGATATCTAGATACAATCCCAAAACTAGTTAAATATTGAAGAAAGTTATTACATGTCACGACCTAGAATTCCCACCATCGGGATCGTGATGACGCCTAACATTTCACTTGCTAGACAAGCCAACGTTAGAATATTTTTAAGCCATTTTCAACAATTTAAGTTAAATAATACCCAAGAAACTAAATAAACTGATATAGAGTGAAAAACCATACCAATAATGATATCTAGATACAATCCTAGACTGGTGTCACAAGTGCACGTGCGACTAGAATACTAAAAGTAATGGTCTGAATAAAAGTAAAACTGTCTTAAATGAAATAAACAACTAGAATAAGATAGAAGGGGAAATTAGGGCTGTGAAACCCGTGCAACGGTACCTCAAGTCTCTGTTAGGCAATAAATCTGAGCAATCTACTGACCGCCGCTAGGACTGACTCCAAAATCTGCACAAGAAGTGCAGAGTGTAGTATGAGTACAACCAATCACATGTACTCTGTAAGTGTCGAGCCTAATCTTGATGAAATAGTGGCGAGGCTAAGGCGAGTCACATACAATAATCTGTACGCAGTATAATAATAATAACAAGAAAGAAAATACAGAGAAATGTAAGGTAGTTAACTAATAAAATAAACTCAATCTTCAAAATTAGTAAAGCCAGAAACATCAGTCCTTATCTCATATGAAAACACTAAAATCTAACACAATGCAACAATGAATGCAAAACATATAATCCATTGCGGCGCGCGGCTCGATCCCACTGTACAAATACAATCCTCCTTTATTTCATCATAGCAATATAAAAAGTAATATGTAAAATCCGTTGTGCGCAACCCGATCCAACCATGTAATTAGAATCTCTATCATAATTGTCTATTATTTCATCATATCAAAATCACGTACAAAATCCATTGCGGCGTGCAACCCGATCCCACCATATCAATATAAATCCTCTTTTATTCTATCGATTGCGGTGTGCAACCTGATCCATAAATAATATAAATAAATGCAATCAATTCAATTACTCAATTCGCAAGAATCTCAACGATGAAGAAATCATGAAAGCAAATCCATGAAGGAACCTCGTACCAAATCATGGAGTGCTACAATTAATACAAAGCAATAAAACAAGCCAAATATATGACAGTTAAAGTATACAAGTAAGATAATTAAGGCATGTAGCAATTAATCATGTAATCATGGAAGAAACAAATATTTCAATACAAGAATAATAAGTGACAAGTAGCAAGTTAATTCACGAAGCAATTTAAAACATGAAACAATTAAGACATGGAATAAGATAATTAATGAAATAAGGGAAAGAAAGGAGAAAATTACATTGACGGCATACATACACTTTTCACATCGCATATACTCTGCTACACATTTAATTCACATAATGTATAGCCCAAGAGTCCATAATTCCCTCAAATCAAGGTTAGACCCAATACTTGCCTCGCTCCGCAAGCAAATCAAAGCTCAAGTGGGTCCTTTCCTCTAAAATTTTCCTCCGAACCAATCGAATATAACCAAAATCGACTTAATATCAAAGAATTATGCAAGAAAAATCAATTACTGTGACAACTCGGCTAGTCATCTCATGAGGTATCACTCTGTTTCACCCATTTATGCTTCATTGTGATTTGTTTATCCGTGTTATGTGGTATCGATTTGGTTGGATCAAATCCGAAATAATTTTGGTGAGGTTTGAGACACTTAGTGTCTTTTGAGGAAGCTTAAGTTGAAAAAGTCAACCAGATGTTGACTTATGTGTTAGAGGGGTTGGATGTGAATTATGGTGGTTTGGTTAGCTTTAGGAGGTGATTTGGGACTTAGGAGTGTGATCAAAATAGGTTTTGGAGGTTCAGAGTAGATTTAGGCTTGAATTGGCGAAGTTGATAATTTGGCGATTTTCGATTGGTAGGCGAGATTTTGATATAGGAGTCCGAAAGGAAATTCAAGAGATTCAGTAGTTCCGTTTGTCTATTTGGAATGTGTATGTAAACTTTCAGGTCATTCGAACGTGGTTTGGTTGGATTTTTTTTATCAAAAGTGGAATTCGGAAGATTTTAGAAACTTAGGCTTGAATCCGATGTGTTTGGTTGATTTGATATTGTTTGACGTATTTTGAAGATTGGTTCAAGTTTGAATAAGGTTTTAGGATATGTTGATGCCTTTGGTTGAAGTCCCGGAGGCTTCAGGTGAGCTTCGGGGGTCAACCGGACCATTTCATGAAGTTTGGAGTTGAAGAATTGCAGGTTTTGTTACTGTAGGTATTTATTATTTGCGTTTACAAGTGGACCCTCCCTTTCACAAAGAGTCAGTGGAATAAAGTGGAATTTTAGCCTTCGCGTTCGCGAGGAAGGCTCCACGTCCGCGAAGGGCTGGATGTTTGTGCATCGCATTCACAAGAAGGTCAGCGCATTTGCATAGAGTAATTTGGTCAGCTGGGTTTGAGGTCGAGTTTGTTCATCACGTTCACGAAAGAGGGTGGACGTTTGTGAAGGGTAAGTGTGAGTAACCATCGCATTTGCGAGGTTATTGTCGCGTTCGTGTAAGAGGATTTTGGTCAAAGTTATTTTGTGCTTCGCGAACGCGAGGTGTTGACCACATTCGCATAAAAGGAATTAAGGTCTGGGATGAAGGTTAAAATGGTGGTCTCGTTCACAAAAGTAGGTTTATTTCTTCCATTCTTGATTGTTTTTGGAGCTTTTCAAAGGGTATAGAAGAGGGATTTAAGGAGAATCACTTGAAAGTAAGATTCTTGGTCTTAAAACTCGATTCTAATGTGAATTCCACCTAGTTATTCATGGAAATTAAGCCTTAAATGAAAGAACTAGGGCTTTGAAATTTAGACCGTTGATTGAGGATTTCATGGACCATTTATGGTTAGATTTCTAAACTTTGATATATATGAACTCATGGGGAGATGAGGAATCTATTGATGCAACATTACTGAATTCCGAGACATGGGCCCAGGGGTCAGGTTTTGGTAATTTCGGGATTCGTACCAATTATTAACTGTTTTTTCTTGGACTTCATTCCCTTATCCTATTTGGAAGTCCTTGTTCTGATTTTGGATAGATTCAACGCGAGTGGAGGCCGATTCGAGGCGCAAAGGCCTCGCGAGTTAGAGATTTGACCGGTTCAAGGTGAGTAACGATTGTAAATGATGGTTTGAGGGGTTGAAACTCCGGATTGCACATTGTAGTGTTATATTAAGGAGAGGCACATGCTTGATAACAGTCATGCTATTATCCACTATTTTAATACTCAGCCATGTTTACTCAGTTTTAATACTTAGATGATATTTTAAATAATGTTTTGGCTGAGAAAAACTATTTTACTATTGTCGGAATGACTTGTGAAGATTTTTGACTGAGTAAGGTCGAGTGTCTATGTTGTGAGAAAATACTGATAATTATTTAAGGCCGAGGGCCAGAGATATGTACTCCACGAGGTGGCTTGATTTATATGAGGTTAAGTGCCTAGTGATGATGCCACGAGATTGCTTGATATAGCGCTTTGGCAGTAAGGGGCCCCTCCAGGAGTTTGCACACCCCCAGTGAGAGCAGGTACCAACTGTGATGTGAGATTGAGCCCGAGGGGCTGGTATTATTCGGAGATGTTGCCCGAGGGGTAGATTTGTTGATACTGTGCCCGAGTGATGAATTTCTATGTGTTTATCTTTTCTTAATTTCTTCTAAATTACCTGCTTACTTGTTGAAAAGGATTTCACTTATCTTTTCACCGATGTACTATTTTTAAATGGTTGTACTGTTTCATTATAGAATGCTTTGTGCATTTTATGTTTTCTTGCTTTCAGTCGTTATTTACATTTGTTACTCACTGAGTTGGAGTACTCACTTTACTCTATGCATCTTGTGTGCACAGATTCAGGAATATCTAGTCCCGCTCCCGAGTGCTAATCATTTCCAACTTCAGGCGGATCCGATGAGTCTTTAGTTAATTGTTGGCGTTCGTAGCCCGGATCTCCTCCCTATCTTATTTCTTCATGTCTTTTGTTTTGTACTAAACTCTGTACTTGCTTTCGATTAATTTGTGTTGTTAGATGCTCGTGACTAGCGACACCACGATATCGGTCTCTGTACGAGCTGTTTTTCGCATATTATACTATTTGTTTGTTGGCTTAATCAATCATGCTTAATCTATTTATTATTGCTTCACTGTTTAAAAGGTGAATTGGGTTCAATTGGATGACCTTAACTTCACGAGAGGCATCATCACGACCGGGTCTTGGTTTAGGGTTGTGACAAGTTGGTATCAGAGCCTAGGTTTACATAGGTCTCACGAGTCATGAGCAGGTTTAGTAGAGTCTCGCGGATTGGTATGGAGACGTCTGTATTTATCCTCGAGCGGCTGCAGAACCTTTAGGAAAACTTCATATTCTTAAAATTCTTCTCGTGCGAATTTTGTTGACCCGAGTACTAAACTTTTGTTATTCTATTCTCTCACAGATGGTGTGGACACGCACTACCGGTCAGGATGGACGACCACCAGTACTACCAGCTTTGGCCACCAGAGACCGAGGACGCGGTCATGGTAGACGCAGAGCAGTAAGGGAAGCACCTGTAGATCCACCAGTTGCCCCAGTTTAGGACCAGGTCCCAGTTATGGACGCTCCAGCAACACCAACTCAGGCACCAGTTGTGTCCATTATGATTTCGGGTCTTTAGGGGGCCTTGTCTCAGATCTTTTAAGTTTGCACTTGCCTGGCTCAGGCGGTTTCAGCTACTATAGCCGCAGCTACTACTCAGGACGGGGGAGACAGTCAGACTCCCACCGCTCGCACACCTGAGCAGGTTGTGCAAGGACTTCAAAAGTCGGGGGCACATCTAACCCACTCAGTTTCAACTACTCAAGACTATGCAGTTCCTGCCATACCAGAGGATGATAAACATAGGTTGGAGAGGTTTGGTAGACTCCAGCTCCGACCTTCAGTGGTGCAGAGGGCAAGGATTCCCTGGGTTTTTTGGACAAGTGTCAGAGGATGCTTCATACAACAGGTATTTTGGAGGCCAGTAGGGTTTATTTCACGATTTATAGTTTTCAGGAGCTACTTTCACTTGTTGGGAGGATTTTGAGAGGCGTAGGCCTGTTGGTGCAACACCTCTTACCTGACAGCAGTTCTCCATTCTCTTTCTAGAGAAGTATGTGTTATAGTATTGTAGAGGGGAGCTGCATAGGCAGTTTGAGTGATTGCGATAGGGGGATATGATTCTGTTGTAGTATGAGTTGAGGTTCTCCGAGTTGGCTCGCCATTCCATCTGATTGGTTCCGACAAATTGAGAGAGGATCAGGAGTTTTGTTGATGGTCTTACTTATCAGCTTTGTATTCTCATGACCAGTGAGAGGGTGACTGGTGCAACTTTTGAGGAGATTGTGGATATTGCTCGTGATATGAGTCTGTTCGTTGCTAGGAGCGAGAGGAGAGGGAGGCCTGAAATATCTGGTAGTTACAGTGGTGCTCCTTTTATGGGTCAGTTTTAGCACGGCAGAGGCCGTCCAATTAATCCTGCTCAGCCAGCATGCCTAGATTATCATGTAGTGTTATCGGGTCATAGTTCTCATAGTTCACATAAGGTCCAAACATCACTTAGTTCCCTTCTATCTCAGAGTTCATCCTGTGCTCTATTCGTTCAGGGCTCTTCTATGCCGAGTGCATCAGCTAGTCACTCCGGTACAAAAGGTTCCCTTCAGTCACCTTTTCCAACACCTGAGAGTTGTTATGAGTGTGGAATATGGTCACATATGGAGGCAGTGCCCTCGTCGTTTTACTAGTTCATGTAAGCAGAAGGGTTAGTCACCGGCTTCAGCGCCAGTTGCTTCACCACCACCTGTCCATCTTGCTAGGAGTGAAGTTCAGTCACTTAGGAGTCTCCCCAGAGGGGGAGGTCGATCAGGGGAAGTCATGCTCGTTTTTATGCTCTTCCATGTAGATCCAATGTTATTGCTTCAAATGTTGTTATTACAGGTGTTGTTTCAGTATGCCACAGAGATGCTTCTGTATTATTTGATCCCGATTCCACCTTTATTATGTGTCATCATACTTTGCTCGTTATTTGGGTATGCCCCGTGAGTTTTTTGCTTTACCTGTTCATGTATCTACCCAGTAGGCGATACTATTGTTGTAGACCGTGTGTACCAATTGTATGTGGTGACTATTGGGAGTTTGGAGACCCGAGTGGATCTTTTATTAATAAGCATGGTGGATTTCAATGTCATTCGGGGCATGGATTGCCCATCTCTGTGTCGCGCTATTCTGAACTGTCATACTAAGACAGTCATATTGGCTATACCATGTGTACCATAGATCGAGTGCCTAGGTGTGACTTATTATTTTCCTAGTAGAGTGATCTCTTTCTTGATGACCCAACGTATGGTTGGGAAGGGTTGTCTTTCGTGTCTAGCCTTTGTCAAGGATGTCGGAGTTGAGACTCCCAGTATTAATTATGTTCTAGTTGTGAGGAATTTCCTGATGTATTTCCTGCAGACGTGTCGAGCATGCCACCAGACAGGGATATTGATTTTGGTATTCACCTGTTGCCGGCCACTCATCCCATCTCTGTTCCGCTGTATCGTATGACACCATTGAGTTGAAGGAGCAGCTTCAGGAACTCTTTGATAAGGGGTGAAGAATATGGATGGCACTATGAGAATGTACATTGATAATATGCTATTGAACAAGGTAATAATTAAGTACGACTATCCTTTACCTCGCGTCGATGATTTATTAGACCAGCTTCAGGGTGCGAGAGTGTTCTCCAAGACTTATTTCCGTTCAGGTTATCACCAGTTGAAATTCAGGGATTCATGTATTCATAAGACGACCTTCTGGACCATATATGGTCATTACGAGTTCTTGGTTATGTCTTTTGGGCTGACCAATGCCCGACAGCGTTCATGCATTTGATGAACATTGTGTTCTAGCCTTATCTTGACTCATTTGTCATAGTCTTCATTGATGATATTCTGGTATATTCACGTAGTTAGGAGGAGAACGCAGAGCATTTGAGGGTGGTTTTGGAAAGATTGAGGGAGGAGAAGCTTTATGCAAAGTTCTCCAAGTGCAAGTTTTGGCTCGATTTTGTGGCATATGGTGTCCATTGAGGGTATTCTGGTTGATCCAAAGAAGATAGAGGAAGTTCAGAGTTGGCCCAAACCATACTCAGCTACAAATATTCGCAACTTTCTTTGTTTGGCAGGCTATTATCGCCAGCTTGTTCCGGGATTCTCATCTATTGTATCGCCCTTGACTAAGTTGACTCAAAAGGGTGCTTTATTTATATGGTCATATGAGTGTGAGGAGAGCTTTTGAAAGCTCAAGACAGACTTGAACACAGCTCCAGTGTTGGCTTTTCCATCAGCTTCAGGTTCATTTACTATGTATTATGATGCTTCGAGAGTAGGGATTGATTGTGTGTTGATGCACGAGGGTAGAGTTATTATTTATGCTTCTCTTCATTTGAACCCCCATGAGAAGAACTACTCCGTTCATGATTTTCCATAGTTCAGGCATTGAATATTTAGAGGCATTACTTGTATGGTGTATCTTGTGAGGTTTTCACTGATCATCATAGTCTTCAGCATTTGTTCAAGCAAAAGGATATTAATTTGAGGCAGCGGAGATGGTAGGAGTTTCTTAAGGATTATGATATCACTATATTGTACAATCTGGGGAAGGCCAATATGGTGGTAGATGCTTTGAGCTAAAAGGCAGTGAGTATGGGGAGTTTACCATATATTCCAGTTGGGGAGAGACCTATTGAAGTTGATGTTTAGGACTTAGCCAATGAGTTTGTGAGGTTAGATATTTTGGATCCCATTAAGGTATTGGCTTATGTTGTTTCTCAGTCTTCTTTATATGATTGCATCAGAGAGCGCCAGTATGATGGTCCACATTTGTTTGTCCTTAGGGATAGATTTCAGCATGATAATGTCAGAGATGTGACCATTGCTGTTGATTGGGTGTTGAAGATGCAGGGCCAGATTTGTGTGTGCAATGTGGATGGGCTTCAAGAGTTGATTCTGTAAGAGGCCCATAACTTGCGGTATTCTATTCATCTAGGTACTGCAAAGATGTATCAGGATTTGAGGTTGTACTATTGGTGGAAAAGAATGAAGAAAAACATTGTGGATTTGTAGCTCGGTGTCTTAATTGTCAGCAGGTGAAATATGAGCATTAGAGATCGGGTGGCTTGCTTCAGTAGATTGATATTCCAGCGGAAGTGGGAGAGGATCACTATGGACTTTGATTTTGGACTTCCACGAACTTTGAGGAAGTTCGATGCTATTTGGGTGATTGTGAACCGGCTAACCAAGTCCGTGCACTTTATTCCTGTGTGTACTACATATTTTTTCAGAGCGGTTGGCAGAGATCTATATCCGGGAGATTATTAATTTGCATGGTGTCCCCATTTACATCATTTCTGATAGGGGCACTCAGTTTACTTTGCAGTTTTGGAGGTCTGTGCAGCGAGAGTTTGGTATTAATATTGAGTTGAGTACAACTTTTCACCCTCAGACAGACGGGCAGTTCGAGCGCACTATTTAGATATTGGAGGACATGTTGTGTTCTTGTATCATTGATTTCAGAGGATCATGGGATCAATTTCTACCACTTGTAGAATTTGCTTATAACAATAGCTACCAGTGGAGTATTAGATGGCTCCATATGAGGCTTTGTATAGGAGACGGTGTAGATCTCTTGCCGGTTGGTTCGAACCCGGTGAGGCTAGGCTATTGGGACACTCTTGGTGCAGGATGCTTTGGAGAAGGTGAAGGTAATTTCAAGAGAGGCTCCATACAGCATAGTCGGGGCAATAGAGTTATGCTGAAAGGAAGGTTCGAGATGTATCCTACATAGTTGGTGCGATGGTTTTATTGAAGGTTTCACACATGAAGGATTTGGGAAGAAAGGGAAGTTGAGTCTGCGGTACATTGGGTCTTTTGAGGTACTTCGGAGGATTGGGGAGGTGGCTTATGAGCTTGCTTTGCCACCCATCTTGTAGAGTGTGCATTCGGTATTCGATGTTTCTATGCTCCGAAAGTATATTGGGATCTGTCTCATGTTCTAGATTTCAGCACGGTTCAGTTGGATGATGATTTGACGTATGATGTGCAGCCAATAGCTATTTTATGTCGTCAGGATTAGAAGTTGAGTCAAATTTACACCTTCAAGTTAACTCTAACTTGAATACTTGAAGTACCTAATACAATTGCTTCTATGAAAGCTGGAAAGGTACAAGTTTAAACCACCTACTACAATTGAACTAGAATAAGAATAAACACAATGGAACTGGTTCTTCTATCTCGTTCAAGTAGCTGCATGAGTGCACACTTTAATCTCACATAAATTGCTTGCAAAATTGCCTTTCTATTTTTCTCTCAATTTAGTTTAACTTATGCGTATGTGCATACCTGTAAAAGAGAACAAACTCAGTTATTTATGAAGTTAGTAATCCGAGTTTGATTCAGACTCAATTGCTGATCCTCCATTGATTTTGAGTCCTAGAACAGTACAAACTGCAATCCTTATCCTTTATCCATATTGTGTCCTCTTCTCCTTATACCATATGAATATTTTTTATCAGTTCAGAAGAAATTGTTGCTTGATCCCTAAGACTTGTCTTCTTCACGTGCATCTCATATGCATGGGTTGATAACCATTATGGCTCATAAGATGGACCTGTTCCTTCACTGAGTTCATTTGTCATTCTTCAAAGCTTCAAATGAACTTGGACCAACAAATTCTCCCTTTTTATGATGACAAACTCTGTGCTTTTATTGATTAGAGAACCTGTGGAACTCAGCCAAATTATCAACACTTCTACTTAGGAATTTTAACTCATCATAAAGGACCAGATTTAATCAGGTTATAAATATAACTTTTTCAGAGTATAAAGTAAAGCACAATATCTCTTCCCCCTTTTGGCATCATCGTAAAGTTGCATATAATGTGAATCCCAAATTATAATAGTTATTCATGGCCACTGTGGCAACTGCAGATGACATCATGGTTTACAGAAACAATAATCAAACTTTACAAAAAAATTAACTATTAAGAACAGGATCTTCACAGAGCAAGAGAAAAGAAAATTTTCATTGATAGGAAATGCTTCTATAGACTAGTCCACAAAAATAAAGAAAAACATCCAACCATGAGCAAAAAAACAATCAAAGAAAAATCCCTAATCTGGGTCACGGATGGGGGGGGGGGTTACTAGACTTGTTCAAGAACAGTGCTAGAGGACCTAAGGCTTGGAGTAACTAGAGGGTTGGGATTGGAGAAGGTTGAGCATTGTTTGATGCATCCCTTCACCCTTTTCCTTTTCTTTTGCTAGCTCATCTTTTAGGCTATTCCTCTCATTTTCTAGTTCAGCAACTCGAGCCTGGAACCTAACAATATCAACATCCTTTGTCCCACACTCTTGAACCAAGGCCCGAACCTTGTTGTTCACAGGAGTCTTCAGAGATGAACCAGGTTCAATTGGGGCTACACTGAGGAGATAGTCACAAGCTTGCAGGGTTTGACACCAAAATGGTCCTTGCTGGAGGCCATCTCCCATTTCTTCAAGGGAATAATCAACATATCCAGCACAGTCCTCAGTATGAACCCATAAGGAGTAAAATGAGCCTTGGAGCCTTTTATGACCCTATCCAACATCTTGACAATGAAAGCAAGCCAATTAATCTGCTTTCCTCTCACAAGGCATTCCAGAAGGACCAAGTCCATGTAGTTAGCAGTATGCCTTCTCTCATGTCTGGACAGCAGACACTTGTTAACAAATTCAAATTGCACCTTGTGCTTAGGCTTCATATCACTCTTCTGTACAAATCTTACCTCTGGCACATCTTCAGCAAACTCTATCACAAAATATTTTGGTGATTAGGAGAGCACTAGGGAGATCATCTTGACAAGGCCACCTCTCCCTAGTGTAGTCATCATAGCCTTTACAGGGTATGTCCGGAATCTTGCTCAATTTAGGTGCATCAAACTACACCTTCACTTCCCTAACCACAGTGGTGACTACCCCATTTTTTACAGTGGCATTAGCCATGAACTCGATCAGCTCCTTTCTTGCCAGCCTTCCATTCAATTGAAAAATCATGTCCTTCCAGCCTTGTGCATCTAGGGCATCCATCAATCTAATCATGCCTGGCTCCTCCAAGTCTTGCAACAACCTCCCCTTCAGAATCTTTCTCCTACAAAAGAAGGAAAATCGATGTTGTTGCTTTTCATACTCCTCCTGTTCTTCTTCTCCACTCCATTCTTCTTCTTTTTCTTCAGTATCTTTTACCTATTTTCCCTTCACTGCAAACCTAGTTCTTTTCGCCAAAAAAGGTTCAGGAGATACAAATTTTGAAGACTTCTTTGTAGGAGCCTCGGTTCCTTTTGGTTTGGAAATGGGAACCTTCCTAGTTGTACCTCTTTCTTGATGGATCAGTTCTATCTCCTCCTCCTCTTCTTCAGCGGCCTCAGAACATTCCACAACTTTTGCCTTTCCTTTTTCCGTCTTCTTTTTCTCACTTTCTCCTAAAGCTTTCTCTAGTTCTGTGTTGTTTTGCTTTACCCGGCTCCTTGTTGCTCTTCCTTTAGGTAATAAAGGAACTACAGACTTGGAAGATGACACCTTGCTTTTCTTAGTTGGTTTGGAAGCAGTTGGGGTCTTTTGGGAAGAAGCCTTGTACTTCTTTGGATCATAGCTGGCCCCAACCTTCTTCAAGATATCAGCCAAGGTTTCCTCCATAGATGAACCATGTTCATCTTGCTGCTCACTCATATGAACAAGGACTTCAGAAGCCTCTCCAGAACCACTTCCCCTGACTGGATGCCACCCTCTTCTACACTACTACAGATAGCAAGAACCTCTCATTTCTTTTTCTTTCCCCTTCTACTAGGCCCAGTCCCTTATGCATTCTTTTACAGATCCCACCAACACAAACATATTTTCCTCCCTTTCTATCATAACAGAAAATGCAAAACAAGTATTTACCTCACCTGGGTGTTCTTGAGTCTTGTCAGTGTCAGAAGACCCATGTTCTTCTCTTTCACTTGCAGAGAGAAATGCCTCAAACTCAGAGCTTGAGTCAGATTCTTTAGCTGGACTTTCTTTCTTTATGCTAGCTTTTACTTTTTTGTGTAAGGCTTTTCTCAAAGGACCATAAGCTACAGTTTTCCTGGAAAATATTTTCTGGCGACGAAACCTAGGTTCTCATCTTGAGTTTGTTCCTGTTGACTACTTGGCTGTTTGTTTTCTGTTACTATTCTGTTGTTCTAGAATTTGCAACATGTATGTTTTTCTATGTTTAATAGCATCCTCTCTATTATGAGTTCTCTTCTCCTCTTCTACCTTTCTTTCTTTGTGTGTTTTCTCATGCTTTCCTCCATTATGTAATTATATTCAAGAATGTTATGCCTCCTTACGCTTTCAATCCTTTCAATCTATTATGTTTTAATCCTTTCCCTCCCTGAATCATGGCAGCATTTTGAATTGCTGTCTGTGATCCAGAACTAGACTCTTCTGAGTCTTTACTCAATTGCTATCCCATTCCCTCTCCCCTCTACGTGCTGACCCTTAATTTGGGTTTGTTGGTGTCCTAATCACCATAAGTTTGACTATACAAGAGTCTGCTCTTGTTTGTTTGAATTTGAGCAAGGGGTCAGGGTGTGCCAGTCTATGCCATGGTTGGGTATGACCACCTCCTGCTAAGGTTCCTCCCTCACTTTGCACTTTCTCCTAGTTCTTAAGTTCTACCCCTCTTAGGTAAGACATTCTTAGGGACCCTAGAGCTCCATCTGAACTTGGATGCCTAAGGGCTGGTAATTCTACACATTGCACTACTATGTTACAACATTCACTCTTTAGAGTGTAACCATTGCTTAGGCTCTTGAAGCTACTTAGAACTTTGAAGCAATCTAAGAGAAGGTCTTGGAATCTGGAATATGTATTTGATAAAACACATGTGTTGGATATTGAGATTGCATTAAGCAGCTTGGATCTAGCTATGGGCTATGATGCATTTTAGTTTTTGCCTTTGGCTCTGTAATAATAACTTTGTAAAATAACTTGGGGATTATAGTAGTAAAGGGTATTGGAGGGGTCTTTAGTTGTTTGCATGTTAAAGGGTAGAAATCATGCCTATAGGATTTTACTATTTTGAATCACCTAGATATCATGCCTACAGGATTTTACTACTTTGAATTACCTAGATATCATGCCTATTGGATTTTTACTACTTGGAATCACCTAGATATCTTGCCTATAGGATTTTACTACTTTGAATCACCTAGATATCATGCCTATATGATTTTACTACTTTCAATCACTTAAATATCATGCCTATTAGGCTATTAAAACATTAAATTACCTAGAGATCATGTCTATTGGCTTTGAACTCTACACTCAAACGTATAGAAATCATGCCTATAGAATTGTATATAAGATAGGCAAACAATAGGGTAATAAAACTCTCACCTTCCTGAATTATTAAAATAGCAGTGAGTCAATAAAACCAAAGTAGATATCCTGCCTATAGGATCTCCAGCTAACTTATGTTATATAAGCAATAATCTGGCAACTATTTCAATGTTTTTCAACATATTCGTCCAAACATGTCTGCAACTTAATAAACACGCGTTCCTAAAATCGTTTTTCCCAATTCTCTATCTGAATATTTTTTATTCTAGAAGTTACTTTCAAAACAACTTTCAAACTCTTGCCTCATTCTATAAACACTTTACTTCTGAAACTCTATTGTACATTTCCTTATACAGTCCTGTCGATTTTCAAAACCTTTATAAACTTTTACAAGCATCTGCTTCAGTTTCCAAACTTTTTTTGTATTTAGCCCTTAATTAATAATTCGTTTGAAATACTCCAAGTCCTAACAAATTGGATCCAAGTTTCCTATTGTAGATCTTTTATCTAATTCTATATGTTAAACTGGTTCGTCTGCCGCTTAATTTTAATTTAAGACAAAACCAGTCTGTGCAAAACATGCCACACTATACGTTATCTGTTTTAAGGGGGTTTCTTTGAGCCTTAGTTTATCTTCTTGTTCTTTCCCCTACTTGGTATTTGTTTTGAATGATGAATTAGACTTTTATCCTTTGAAACTTCATGCAAATCCCACATCCCTTTCTTCCTCTTTTAGGATTAGAAGTCCTAATACCCCGCGACTTATACGTTGGGGCTGGTACTAGCATGCAATAAGTAAAATGAAACTAATCGCGATACCTTAACGGGGTGGGAAGGGTAGGATATGAATATGATTACTGGTGCGTTATTATCTCGTGTGAGAATGATTCCTGGGTATTGCACCAAAGTTATCCATATTATATTTAACCCTAGGACCCCTTTTCATCCTTCTTTATTCATGTTTTGTCTTAGATTAATGTTTTCCTTCACTAAGATCGCTCTTTTCAAAATAACTTATGTCTTTATTCTTTCAAGAAAAAAAAAGATTCAACTCGTTCATGTTTACTATGTGCAAACTTTGCTTGTTTACCCCCATTCTTCTTAAAGCCACAATTAAGCACGCCAGGAACCACACTAGTGGATCTTGAGGGGTGCCTAACACCTTCCCCTCAAGATAATCTCAAGCCCTTACCCGAATCTGGTTTTCTTTCAAAATCTTCTTTTTTTCTTTAAAAGTGTCCTAATGCACTATAATCATTAGGTGGCTACTCTCCAAAATCCTTAATCCAAATTTCCCAAAAGGGGATAAGAGAGTAATTTCATCCATAGTATCGAAACTCGCTTTTTGACTTAGAAAAATAGGGGCGTCGACAGCATGGCGACTCTGATGGGGATTTCTTTAAGGCTTTTACCACTGCATGCTTTGTGTGACATTATTGCTTTCTTAGTTGCTTTTATTTTCTTGCCTTTAATTATTTCATCATGAATACTAAATTGGCTCTTCATGTTTTCTTTTTTTCCTTTCATTTAATTTCTCCCTTTACTGCCTTATTATTATTTTAATACCGTTGTAATTTTCGAGCATTTATTATAATCTTTATGAACGTGAAAATACATGTTATCTGCTTTATTCATGTGACTGCATTCCTCAACATCATATTTCAGTGCAAAAAAAAATACTATAGCAATGCTTATAATGAGTGGTTGCACCCTTCCAATATTACAAACCCCCTAAATATTGCAAAGGAATATTTGTAGTAAAACCAATCAATCAACGATGTAGTCGACAGTTCTGCGCCTTTCCCCCTTGAGTTGTCCGCTCAAGGGTACCTTGTCTAGCACTTCAAAAAGTAGAAACCTTACTCCATTAAACTGTTCATGCATCATGGTCAAACTTAGCCGAGTCAATTATGTTGTCCGCATAATGACTCAATAAGATAGCCTAAATCGAAGTCCATCGGGTTTCCTAAAAATCCAAACGAATGCGTCTACATTATGTGCATTTATTTGGAGAACTAAATATCTTTATGCTAATTGTTGATTTAAATAGTCGAGTCTTGTGGGGTAAGGGTCTAATGCTTCCTTTTTCAAAAATGAGGCACGAGGTCCCCAACTTCGGTATGGTTAGTGTGCCCTCAATCTTGCTGAACTGGTGGAGAAATCTCTTATTAAATGACCAAATCAATGAATGGAAAGATGGTCACCAAGGCTAGTGAGAAGCTGGAATACGTGGAGTATAGCTTGCTGGAATTAGAAGGAAAAGTGAGGAAGAGAGCCACCGACTGTCAAAACACTGAGGAAGGAGAACTTATGGCGAAGGTGTTTTTCATAGAAAGTCTGCATGAGCTGGAGGATCTGATCAATGAGAACATTCAACCTAAAGAAGGTCTTTCTGGGACCAAGTAGCTAGAATTTTTTATTTATTTCCTACTTTCATAATGTAGTGAGGCCACTGGCCATTAATGACATCTTTTATTTTTCAGTTGTTTTAAGACTCATCTTATTTTTATCAATAAAATAAGGCATTTAGCATTATAAGTTATCCAAATTTAATTTCTTGCTGGGCCTATCTCGGGCTAACGAGGCACCCAAATTAGGAAATGATTTATATTCCTGCACAATGTGTAAATATCGTAAAATTATTTCTCATAATCCGCAATTATGTTTTACCTTTTTTAATTTTATTTTTATTCCCCTCCCCAAAGGTTAGTTCGTACATTCTGGAACCATCAGTATAATCAACAAGATCCAAGGGTCCTCCACCTGCTCCTCCTCCAAGTCCTACTAGAAATAGGAACAAAAGCAAAATAGGAGATACAAGCGCTAGAAAGGAACTTGAGGAAACTTCTCAGAATGCTGCAATTACTAAGGAGACTGTTGCTCATCTTGAACAAACTTTGCGGAGATTTTGAGAGGAATTGAACCAAGTTAGGAACCTGGCAAGCCTGTCAATCACTCTTGCTGCCCTTGATGTTAACACACATAACCCTGCACCTCCACAAAATATCCTGCAACCACCAACACAACCCACTCATGCCCAAGCCTGCAACACGTGCAATAACACTTCACTGCTCATTCCCGAACCACAAAACACAACAAAAGACTATAATGCCCCTATATTTTGTGGACACTATGCCCTACTACACAGACCAAATTTCAACCGAAGACCTCCCAAACAATTTACCGCCATAGCTAAGCCAGTCGACCAATTATATGATAAACTCAAAGCAACCGGTTACGTTTCACCTATCCCAGCCATAACTCCAGAAAATCCTTCCCAATGGATCGACCCCAACAAAACTTATGCATACCTTTCGGAATGAAAGGACATACCATCGATGAGTTTCGCTCGCTGAAAGATAAGATTCAAACATTGATTGATAACAAGGTCATTAAAGCAAAGGAGCCCGCTCCCAATGTCCGCAACAACCCTCTGCCTGACCACAAAGGTGGGAGCATCCATATGACGGAGATTGAGGCTAATTGGGACCCAAAGGGGTCAATCGGTTTGATAACTAAAGGAGATGAGCCTAAGAAGCCAGTACTTACCCTCAATCCCATTGTTGTTTAGATCCAACTCTCTGAGGGCGATATGGTAAATGTGTATATACCACTCGAGTTTGAAGCACCTCCCATAAAGGCACCAAACCGATTGAGGTTGAGTTCGGGATTCCGAAGGCACCTGCACCATTTGAAGTCACTGTGTTACCTCCCAGGATGCCTGTTCTGGCTTCCATGAAAGATGTGACCTCGTTTAAGTCGAACGTCATACCCTGGTATTACACAACTGAGGCTAGAAGGAAAGGAAAAACATATACTGGATAAGCAATTGCCGCACAAGGCATGACCAAGACAAGCATGGTATACAGCAGAGAACATGTGGCTGAGTCCAACAAGCAAGCCTCTGGGCGAGCTGTCGAAACTGGACCCGATGACCTTTAGAGGAAGATACAGGCCAAAGAGTACTCAGTCGTGAGCAACTGAACAAAACACCAGCACAAATTTCTATTATGTCTCTTCTGCAAAGCTCTAAGGCATATAAAAATGCCATAATAAAAATATTGAGTGAAGCTTATGTTCCCAGCAACAAGACAGGAGGAGAAATGGCGAATATGGTAGGGCAGGTGCTGGGAAGCCACAAGATCACCTTCCACAAGGATGATTTACCAGCAAAAGTTCTTAGTCACAACAAGCCATTGCACATCACTGCGCAATGCGAGGATTATTTTATCACCAGGATCTTAGACGACGGGGGATCCAGCCATAACATATGTCCGTTAATAACTCTCAGGACCTTGGGAAAAACATGAGATCAAAGACGTAACTATTAGTGTTAAAGCTTTTGATGGATCTCCAAGATCCACCATAAGAGAAATTAGCATGTGCCTATAGATGGGATCCACCTGGTTTAATATTTTTACTTCAAGTCATATACATGCCAGCATCCTACAATTTGTTGCTGGGACGACCCTGGATCCACGCCGTTGGGGCTGTGGTGTCAACCCTACATCAAGCAGTGAAGTTTGAATGGAATCATCAGGAAGTGATCATTCATGGCGACGGTAGCAACCCTATATACAGTCGCCAAACCATCCTGATAATCGGAGGTAGAACGAGGTTAGGTGGAGAAACATACCACCACATTCACCGGGTCAACGCAATAGAAAAGGACAAGTGGTAGGATAACAAAATTGAGAGCATTCTGAATTGGAGCAGATACGAGCCCGGAAAGGGACTTGGAAAAAATCTCCAGGGCATCACCAAGCCTATCAAGTTGAAGAAGCATGGTACCACTTTTGGCCTAGTATAGGAGTACGCCTTGGAGGAGTTAAATCATTGGTCACCACCATGGCGCAGTCCCTACTATCCATTGGAGCATCCCATACCCCAGCTGGAACAGACTTTTCAGCAGGCCGACGTTATGTATGGATCAGAATAAGACGAGGCGCTGTCAGTAATAAAGAACCTGTTTCTGGAGGATGATATGGATTTTTGTGTTATCTTCGAGGAGGATGGAGAGGAAGGCCCTTCCATTCAAGATGTGAACCTAGGAGAACACGTCACTAATTGGTTAGTCAGGACCACCAGTGCCCGGAGAGCTTCAGGGTAGCAAGGCTAAACGACGCACTATGCATCGTATTTTTACTTTTTAGTGGATTTTACTTTTCCGCATTGTCTTTACTTTTTAAAAGAGCTCATATGTTTCAAATAGTTATAAATTTAATCAAAAGCATTTTCCAAGTTTTTATTTATATCTCGATCTTATTACTTTTCTCTACCATTTACTTTATTTTACACAGTATTACTATTACATATCTTGATGATGTACCAACGACTGTGACTTTCAACGAGGAAATGCATCAAACGGACATAGATTCATAGGAGGATGAAATACCAGAAGAGGTTGTCAAAGAGGTCGATAATTTTGAGAACAGGCCTAGGTCCAATTTGGATGAGACTGAGGTTGTTAATATGGGGACACAGAGAATGTCAAAGAAACACGTATGAGTGTACACTTGTCACCACCATTAAAGAAAGAGTACACAGAATTATTAAAAGAGTATGAGCATATCTTTGCTTGGTCGTATGATGATATAACCGGTCTCAGCACATCCATTGTAGCTCAAAAGTTGACGACAGATCCGGCGTGCCTGCCAATAAAATAGAAGCTCAAAAAATTCAAGCCAGATATGAGTCAGAAAATCAAAAAACAGGTTACCAAGCAAGTCAAAGCCAGGGTTCTCATAGTGGTAGAGTATCTGACATGGTTAGCCAACGTTATTCCAGTACCGAAAATGATGGGAAAGTTAGAGTCTTGTCGACCATCGGGATCTCAATCGGGCTAGTCCTCAAGACGACTTCTCTTTGCCAAATATACACATATTGATTAACAATTGTGCTAAATATGAGATGCAGTCATTCGTCGATTGTTTTGCTGCGTACCACCAAATACTGATTGATGAAGAAGATGCAGAGAAAACGACGTTCATCACGCCGTGGGGAATGTACTGTTACAGAATGATGCCGTTCGGTTTAAAGAATGCCGATGCTACCTACTTGAGGGCCATGACCACTATCTTTCATGAAATGATACATAAAGAAATCGAGGTGTATGTGGATGATGTCATCATCAAGTCCAGGAAAGCCACATATTACATGGAAGATTTGAGAAAATTCTTCAACGGATTGAGGAGATACAACTTGAAATTGAATCCAGCCAACTGTGCACTCGGGATTCCTTCTAGAAAGTTATTGGGTTTCATAGTGAGTCATCGGGGAATAGAATTGGATCCGTCAAAGGTCAAAGCCATTCAAGAGTTGCCACCGCCAAAGAACAAGAAGGATTTAATTAGTTTTATGGGAAGACTCAACTATATTAGCCGATTCATAACTCAGTCCACTGTCATTTGTGAACCCATTTTCAAGATGCTAAAGAAGGATGCTGCCAAGAACTGGACTGATGATTGTCAAAAGGCTTTCGATAGAATCAAGGAATACTTGTCAATGCCGCCAGTCTTGGTTCCACTCGAGCCAGGGATACCTCTATTGCTTTATCTCGCAGTATTAGATGGAGCAATTGGCTGTGTTTTTGAGACAACACGATAAAACTGTAAGGTGGGAGCAAGCCATCTATTACCTCAGCAAGAAGTTTGACCTATACGAGGCTTGGTATTCCTTATTAGAACGCAGCTCTGACCCGGGTAGCTCAAAAATTGAGGCACTATTTCTGTGCTTACACCGCTTATCTCATATCCAGAATGGACCCATTGAAATATATCTTTTAGAAGCTCATGCCTACCGGCAAGCTCGCCAAATGGAAAATCCTGTTAAGTGAGTTTGACAATATTTATGTTACCCAGAAAACAATCAAAGGACAAGCTTTGGCAGATCACCTCGCCGAGAATCTTGTAGGACGAGAATACAAACCTCTAAAGACGTATTTTCCTGATAAAGAAGTAGCTTTCATAGGAGAAGACATTGCAGAATGATAGTTGGAGGATATTTTTTCGATGGAACCGCAAATTTCAAAGGAGTCAGTATAGGAGCAGTCCTGGTATTAAAAATCGATCAGCATTACCCAGTATGCGTCAATCTTAGATTCCCATGCACCAACAATATGGCCGAGTACGAAGCCTACATTTAGGGCTAAAATTAGCGATTAACCTGAACATTCAGGAACTATTAGTGATCGGATACTCGGACCTACGCATACATCAGGTTCGAGAATAATGGGAAACCAAGAATACCAAGATACTCCCTTACCAACATCATATACAGGAGTTGAGTAAGAGATTCAGGAAGACGGAATTCCAACACGTTCCTAGAATACGGAATGAGTTCGTTAATGCCTTAGCCACTTTATCGTCTATGATCCATCATCCAGATACAAACTTTATTGATCCCATCAAGGTCAAGATTCACGACCAACCAGCTTATTGTGCTCATGTCGTGGAAGAAGCAAACTGGAAACCTTGGTCCCATGATATCAGAGAATACTTTACAACATGAGGGTACCCAAAGCTTGCCAATGCTTTTCAGAAGCGCACACTCCGGAGGCTATGCAACAACTTCATTCGCACCGGAGGAATCCTGTATAGGAGTACTCTTGATCTGGGATTATCAAGATGTGTCGAGGCAAGAGAAGCAACCAAAATACTGGAGGAAGTGCACGCAGGGACCTGCGGACCACACATGAATGGTTTCATTTTGGCAAAGAAGATACTTCGAGCAGGGTGTTTTTGGAAGACTATGGAAACAGACTGCATCCAGTATGTATAGAGGTTCCACCATTGTCAGATACATGCATATATGATAAAAGTACCTCCAAATGAGCTTATTGTAACAAGCTCACCATGGTCGTTTTCCGCTTGGGGAATGGATGTTATTGGACCAAACGAACCAGCAGCGTCAAATGGGCATAGATTCATCTTAGTGGCAATTGATTACTTTACCAAATGGGTTGAAGATGCATCCTACAAAGCGGTAACCAAGAAAGTTGTAGAAGATTTCGTGCGCGACCGTATGGTCTGTCCGTTTGGGATTCCAGCATCAATCATCACTAATAATGGTTCTAATCTCAATATTTACCTGATCAAAGAAATGTGTGAAACATTCAAGATTAAAAACAAGAACTCTACTTCTTACAGACCGCAGATGAATGGAGCTATGAAAGTATCCAATTGAAACATCAAGAAGATACCAAGAACGATGATTGAAAGGCACAAGCAGTGGCATGAGAAATTGTCGTTCACCTTGTTGAGTTATCGTACCACGGTCCGCACATCAACTGGGGCCATCCACTACATGATGGTTTATGGTACAGAGGTGGTCATTCCCGCCGAAGTAGAAGTTCCCTCCTTGAGGATTGTACGAGAAGAAGAGTTAGAGGATGCAGAGTGGGTAAAAAGTCACTATGAGCAGTTAGCCCTTATAGATGGAAAGAGAATGAATGCAGTTTGCCACGGTCACTTATTTTAGCATAATATCTAGAGCCTTCAACAAGAGAGTTAAGAAAGGAAGTTCACACCTGGGCAGCTGGTATTGAAGAAGATATTTCCGCATAAAGATGAAGCCAAGGGGAAATTCTCTCCCAATTGGCAGGGTCCGTATATGGCTCACCGGGTTCTAACTAGAGGAGCCCTTATTCTTGCAAAAACGGACAGAGAAGTCTGGCCGAAGTCAATCAACTCAGACGCAGTAAAGAGATATTATATTTGATCACATGTTTTTTTTCATGATGTAATTTGAACTATGTCTGACTTGATTCCCGTTTAAGAGGGGATACGTAGGCAGCCCTATGGGTTCGGTGACAATTTAATAAAACTTCCATTTTTCCCCTGCTATTGGAACTGGGGCAGAATTTTAAGGAGGACCCTCAAAATTCCGAAGTTCAGCTTGTCAGTTTTTGCATCAGCATCAACATAGTAAAATGGGGAAGAATTTTGAGGAGGACCCTCAAAATTCTGGAGTCGATCCGCCTTCAGTTATTCAGCACAGCCATCAGTAGCGCCAGCCCAGTAAACTGCAACAAAATTTAGATGAGGACCCTTAAACAAGCTTGGTTTCCGTGTCTTTGCACCACGTTGCAGTTGTTGGTTCATCCATAAAAAAATTGTTTTTCAAAATATACTCACATTATATCTATTGAATCATGCATAGATATCATCTGCATCGCTTTCATTTAGCAACGCTATCCCAATGATGCATGACGTCAAGAACCAGGGATACGAACTAACCTTCCCCTCTACAGAACTCACGATTTTTCTTTGGATGCAGGCACCTAGGTCACAGGTCATTGAATACATTCCCCTGTACTCTTCAAGGTCGAAAACTCTCATAACAATAGTTCATTTGAATATCTACTATCTACACCCAACATTCCCCAGCAGTCATGATATCACGACCACCTATCAGCTAAGAAAACTTACTACCATTCGCTCCTTTACATTCCTGCATTTTGCATAAGGCTATTTTCTACCTTGTGAGGTTAAGCACTACCTCCATTCTTCATATGGCTACTTATCTGTCTTTCGAGACTAAGCTATGTCTCCATCTGCATTGCATAAGGCCACTCTTCTACCTTCCGAGGTTAAGCACTACCTCCATCCCGCATAAGGCTACTTATCTGCCTTTCGAGACCAAGATTTGTCTCCATCTAAATTGCAATAAGGCTACTCTTCTTCCTTCCGAGGTTAAGCACAACCTCCATCCTGCATAAGGCTAGTTATCTTCCTTTCGAGACTAAGCTCTATCTCCATCTGCATTGCATAAGGCTACTCTTCTGCCTTTCGAGGTTAAGCACTACCTCCATCCCGCAAAAGTCTACTTATCTGCCTTTCAAGACTAAGCTTTGTCTTCATCTGCATTGCATAAGGCTACTCTTCTGCCATCCGAGGTTAAGCTCTACCTATGTCATGCATAAGGCTACCTATCTGCCTTCGAGACTAAGCTCTGTCTCCATCTGCATTGCGTAAGGCTGCCTATATGCCTTCTGAGACTAAGCATTGTCTCCATCCTACATGACTGAAATATCACCACCTGCATTTCAAATTCTCACTTTGGCTGAAAGATAGCCACTCTTTGCATTCATTTGGCTAAAAGATTGCCACCTTCCTATCTGCCTTCTGAGACTAAGCATTGTTTCCATCCTGCATGACTGAAATATTGCCACATTTATTTTTCGAACGGCTGAAATATCGCCACCTGCATTTTAAAATATCTCTTTGGCTTAAAGATTCACATCTTTTGCATTCATTCGGCTGAAAGATCGCCACAATCTCATGGGCTGAAAGATCGCCAACTTATTCAAAGGCATCATAGTTTGGAGGCACCATCTGCATAGCCCGAGAACACCATTTCATGGACTGCGAATCTATATTTTTGTGCTCTTCATGACCCATGACATCATAGTCTGAGGACGTCATCCTAAGCGTTCAAAGGGAGCATTCATGGTCCAAACGGGAACTTGCATCATGTTTAAATAATGCACAATATACACTACGTTTCTCACTTACAGGTACACTGGCTAACAAACAGCCGTCTCAGCAGGAGTGCTCCAGCTCCGATTCTCCGCAACTTGTTCGACTTCACAACCTTTCTCAAACTAAACCATCACGTCCATTCTTTTTCTAATCCCCATCATTGGTTCCTGAACTCCATATGGCGTGATTCCTATAAAATTAGGGATATGCAGGCAGCTCAAAAACTAGAGCTTGGTCAAATTCCTTTGCAATCGCTGATTTAGATCAAAATTGGCCATCTTATCTTTACCCGCCAACTCTTTCACCCTCCTCGGGTAAAGAGGGGGCAACTGTTGATACGCAATATTTACCTATGTATTTTATACCCCAAAAATACTTTTAAATAGCATTAATATGCATATATAAGCATCCCCAAAGGTTTTAATAGTTTTTTCTCAATTTTTAAATATTTTTAGAATTAATTTATTATCTATTTTAATAATATGAAACCTCAATAATTATTTCCAAGTTGTCCTTTTTGTGAGTCATTTATTTTTAATCATTATATTTATACCAAGTATGATGAAGGTGATTCTTTGCATATTTTTATAAATTTATTCGATATTCTTAAGCTAAATTGTTCAAAATTGCAATTATATCCTACGTCTTAATTAATCGTGTTTTAGAATTATATAATTGCTTAAGATATTTTTAAATGAATGTTTATATGTTATTAATTAGTAGTGTGTGTTCAATTTGTTTTAAAATTATTTTTATCTATTTTGAATTAATTAAAAAGGGGAATAAGTGGCTATTTAAAGGTTAAATTATTTCCATTTTCAAAATAACCACATTTGACCCCAAATTAACCCCAATAAAATGACCCAATTACCCGACCCATTTCCAAACCCGCCCGACCATTGTTTTAATCCAGGCGTTGATCATTTTGATCAACGGTCACGATTTCCCATTCCTTTTTAATTTCACAACACCCCCAAACCCTACCTCATTTACTCAAACTAGCCGCCCCTAGAATCCATTCATCTCAAACTCTCTCTAACCTTTCACTGAAACCCTAGCCCCACTCCTTTGGTTTCCACCTTGTTCCACCAGAGTCAATGGCGTCCCAAGCCCTGGGTAGCCTATACTCACCCCCATGTACCCACATACCCATGTTACTTGAAGATTCAAGGTTCGAGCTTGATGTTCTTCGCTCAGATCTTCGCCGATATGAGTGGTACGGCCATCTCTGGCTCAACTCCGGCATATCCTAGACCTATGAGTCCATATGTAACTCATTCGACTCCGAGCAGACCCTTTTTCCAGGCCTCTCTTACGCACTTCTAGGGTTCTTATGAAACCCTTTTTCTAGATCTGCTCTAGACCCATGTTTATTTTAAGGTTTTCAAATGATTTCTTAAATCTCTTTCAAAATTTTGCTTTTAATACTGTTCATCTTCTTCGACTTAGGGTTTCTTCAATTTTACCCGTTCTACTATGTTTTGTGTGTGTTTCTTTTACTATATTTGCTCTAACATGGTTCCTATGTGCTCCTACTGTGATTCCTACATGTTTTCTTCTACTATGCTTTCTTCTACCGACCCTTATGATTCCTTTTACTGTATATTCTTTCACCATGTTCCTGTGAGTTTTTTTGAATGTATTCTTTCCTGATTTATTTGCTTTCATCTCTACAGTCGATTAATTATGAAAACCCTAGAATTTGGGGGTTTTTAGTCGAGTTTTTCAGACCACTTGTATGTGATTTTGTTTGCTTCTCTTCTATGAGTTAATCTGATTTAAAAATCCTAATTTCTGAACTCCCTTTGTTTCTCTATGTGATTCTGATTCCTGCTAAGCTTTGCAAGACCTTTTATCTGACTTTTCGCATGCCATTCGATGTTTCTCCTTACTTAATAATTACCTATTCACTAATTTGTTAGTTGCATGACACTTTTCTCAATTTTTAATCTAGCCTCGCATGTTCTAAAACTCATGCACTCTTTATAGTGGATTTTTTCTCTCCAAACAATCTTTGATTTTGGGTATTGATCTCAGACGAACATTGTGTGAACTTGATTGATTCTTTCCTTGTCTAAATTGAACCTTCCTATTCCATTATTTTCTGATATTGATTTCAAATATTTGATTCCCTGATTTACTATGTACTAGTTGATTTACTTCTTGCCTTATTTACTTAAACCGTATGTTTTAATCTTTCCCTTAAGAATTTACCTCTTATTTGCGTACTGTGCATGATATTCTACTTGATTCCCTTTCTGCAAATAACCTCAGTCTTGTACTGTTCAAATTTATACTCCCTAACTAAAGGAATTCCCTTCTACTGATTGTTTCCTGATTGATACTCGATTATTTTCTTTCCTAGCTTGCCTGTCTGACTTCAATTATAAATACATGCTCCTCTCTTCACTCCATCATCGAATTCTGACTGCAAATCAAATCATAATTCACATCTCTTCCTTGAAATATTCTTTACTACTACCATTACTACGCTCTATTTTTTTCTACACTACTACTGAGCATTCTCGATCTTTACTTCATGTTGTTTGAACTCCTACGTACTTGTGGGAGCTTCTTGAGTTTGTCCCTGTCATACTACCTAGATGTTTGTTGGATGTTACTATCTGTTGTTCTAGAATTTTCAACTGGTATGTTCTTCTATGTTAAATAGCATCCTCTTTATTATGAGTTCTCTTCTCCTCTTCTACCTTTCTTTCTTTGTGTGTTTTCTCATGCTTTCCTGCATTATGTGATTATATTCAAGCATTATATGCCTCCTTGTGCATTCAATATGTTATGTTTTAATCCCTTCCCTCCATTCCCTTTGTATGTTAGTATTGTCTAGAATCATGGAAGAACTTTGAATTGTTGTATGTGATCCAGAACTAGACTCTTTTGAGTCTTTACTCAATTGCTATCCCATTCCCTCTCCCCTCTTTGTTGTTGAGCCTTAATTTGGGTCTGTTGGTGTCCTAATCACTATTCAGACCTAAGTTTGACTCTATAAGAGTCTGCTCTTATTTGTTTGAATTTGAGCAAGAGGTCATGGGTGTGCCAGTCTATTCCATGGCTAGGTATGACCACCTCCTGCTAAGGTTCCTCCCTCATTTTGCACTTACTCCTAGTTCTTAAGTTCTACCCCCCTTAGGTAAGCCATTCTTACGGACCCTAGAGCTCCTTCTGAACTTGGATGCCTAAGCGCTGGTAATTCCACACATTGTACTACCGTGTTACAACATTCGCTCTTTAGAATGTAAGTATTGCCTGGGCTCTTGAATCTCTTTGGAACTTTGAAACACTCTAAGAGAAGGCCTTGGAATCTGGAATCCAGATTTGGTAAAACACATGTATTGGATTTTGAGATTGCATTAGGCAGTTTGGATCTAGTTGTGGGCTATGATGTATTTTATTTTTTTTGCCTCTGGCTCTATGATAATAACTTTATTAAATAACTTAGGGATTATAGTAGTAAAGGGTATGGGAGGGGTCTTAGTTGTTTGCATGTTAAAGGGTAGAAATCATGCCTATAGGATTTTACTACGTTGAATCACCTAGATATCACATTTTACTAGTTTGAATCACCTAGATATCATGCATGTAGGATTTTACTACTTTGAATCACCTAGATATCATGCCTATACGATTTTTACTAGTTGGAATCACCTAGATATCATGCCTATATGATTTTACAACTTGAATCACCTAGATATCATGTCTATAGTATTTTACTACTTTGAATCACCTAGATATCATGCACATAAGGTTTTTAAAACGTTAAATTACCTAGAGATCATGTTTATAGGCATTGCATTCTACACTCAAGCGTATAGAAATCATGACTATAGTATTGCATAAATGATAGGCAAACAATAGGGTAATACAACTCTCGCCTGCCTGAAACATTCAAATAGCAGTGAGTCAATAAAACCAAAGCATATATCTTGCCTATAGGATCTCCTGCTAACTTAAGTTATATAAGCAATAAGCTGGCAACTATTTCAATGTTATTCAACAGATTCGTCCAAACCTGTCTGCAACTTAATAAACACGAGTTCCTAAAATCGTTTTTCCCAACTCTCTGTCTAAAATTTTTTTATTCTAGAAGTTACTTTCAAAACAACTTTAAAAATCTTGCCTCTTTTTATAAACACTTTACCTCTGAAACTCTGTTGTACATCTTCTTAAACAGTCCTATCGGTTTTTAAAACCATTCTGAATTTTTACAAGCATTTGCTTATGTTTCCAAACTTTTTCTGTATTAAGACCTTAATTAATAATTCGCTTAAAATACTCCAAATCCTAAAAATTGGATCCAATTTGCCTAATATGGATCTTTTATCTAATTCTATGTGTTAAACTGGTTCGTCCGCCGCTTAATTTTAATTTAGGACCAAACCAGTCTATGCAAGGCATCCTAAACTATATGTTATTGGTTTTAAAGGGGGTTTCTTTGAGCCTTAGTTTATCTTCTTGTTCTTTCCCCTGCTTTGTATTTGTTTTGAATGACGAATTAGGCTTTTATCCTTTGAAACTCCATGCAAAGCCCCCATCCATTTCTTCGCCTTTTAGGATTAGAAGTACTAATACCTCGGCACTGATAGGTTGGGACGGGTATTAGCATGCAATAGTAAGATGAGACTAATCGTGTTTAAATACCTTAACAGGGTGGGATGGGTGGGATATGGATATGATGACTGGTGCCTTAATATCTCGTGTGAGAATGATTATTGGGTATTGCACCAAAGTGATCCATACTATTGAACCCTAGGACCCCTTTTTTATCCTTCTTTATTTATGTTTTGTCTTAGATTAATATTTTCCTTCACTAAGCTTTCTCTTTTCAAAATAACTTATGTCTTTCTTCTTTCAAAAAGATAAATTCAATTCGTTCATGTTTCTTATGTGCAAACTTTGTTTGTTTACACCCATTCTTCTTAAAGTCACAATTAAGCACAGCCGAGAACCACACTAGTGGATCTTGAGGGGTGCCTCCTTTCCCTCAAGATAATCTCAAGCCCTTACCCGAACTCTGGTTTTCTTTCAAAATCTTCTTCTTTTCATTAGAGTTTCCTAATGCACTATTATCATTAAGTGGCGACTCTTCAAAATCCATAACCCAAATTTCCCAAAAGAGGATAAAAGAGTCATTTCATCCATAATGTCGAAACCCATTTTTCGCCTTACGAAATGGGGGCGTCGACAGATGCTGCTCATGGTCTGGCATAGCTGGAACCACAAAGTCCTAAACTGGTGAAACCGGCTGAGCTGGAGCTACTCCCGGTGTCTTCAATCACTACACTACCTGCTCAGGTGTGCGAGCAGCGGGGATCTGATTGCCTCTCCCGGCATGTGAAGTAGCTGATGCGGTAGTGGATGAAACAGCCTGAGGCAGGCATGTGCAAACTGATTATATTTGAGCCAAGTCCTCCTGGAGACCAGGAATCACGATGGGCACTACCAGTGCCTGAACAGGTGCTGCTGAAGCACCCACAGCTGGAGTCTGGTCCTGAGCTGGGGCAACTGGTGGATCAATATGTGCATCCCTCACTGTTCTGCCTCGGCCACGTCCATGACCACACCCACGGCCTCTGGTGGCCTCAGTGGACGGTATTGGTGGTCGTCCACCACGTCCGGTAGCGCGAGTCCTCGCTATCTACGAGAGAATAGAATACAAAAATTTAGTTCTCGGATCAACAAAGTCGCACGACAAGAATTTCAAGAATTTGAAGTTTTTCCTAAAAGTTCTGTAGCCTCTTGAGGATAAATACAGATGTCTCTATGCCGATCCGCGAGGCTCTACTAAACCGGCTCATGACTCGCAAAACCAAGTAACCTAGGCTCTGATACCAACTTGTCACGACCCCAACCCCCGTCTTGATGGCGCCCAACACACTGCTAGGCAAGCTAACCATTCAACAACATTACCCCAAATTCTTACACAGATTATAGGTAAATAACACAGGAAATTTACTAAGTCATTATATTAGAAGTTTAGAAATTATGATAAAATCTGCGGAAGTTCAATTAAAATACTGCAATATAACCCAATTGAATCTGGTGTCACGAGTTTGAGCCTCTAGTACAGAATATTCACCTATTACAAGTCTGTCTAGGAAATGCAAAATAAAGGAAAGGGATAAAGGGGAGAGATCAAGGCTGCGAACGCCATGGAGCTACCTCGATGCTCCCGAATACTGCGATGCTCAGCTAACAATCCTCACTCAGCCTGTGATGCACCTGGATCTGCACGCAAGGTGCAAGGATTAATGCAAGTACTCCGACCCAGTAAGTAATAAATATAAATAAAGGCTGAGAATAAGAAATCATGGAAAAATGCAAAGTAAGCAATAATTACCAATTTAGAACATTTAATAACAAAGCAACAAGTTAATAAAATAAGAGTATAAAAACTAAGATGGGTAAACGGATAAAGAACAAATGAATGAGTGAAATGCAACACATAGAACGGAACACTCTAGCACCTGTTGCGGCATGTAGTCCAATCCATTTATTTATCATCGACGGGGCTCACTGGGGGTGTGTACAGACTCCGGGAGGGGCTCCTACAACCCAAGCACAATATCAAGCCATCTTGTGGCATCAACCAGGCTCTCAGCCTCAATATCAATATAATACTACTGTGGCGCGAAACCCGACCCATGCTCAATCCAGGAAATTCACATAAGCCTCTCGAGAAATATTAAAATAATAGATCTCGGCTCAACACATCATTAGAAATATTTTTTAAGGTCCAAATCATAGAAAATGGTTCAGTTTGCAAATAGTGTTTAAAACTTTTGATTGAGATCACATAATAGGTTCAAATAATGTATTATCAGTGATAACATACCTTGAAGGATTCAAATAATTGGAACGAAGCCCAAATATATCAATTAAATCCAAATAAGGATGACCTCAAATTAGTTCTAATCGAATACATGGTAAAAACATCATCGGGACGGACCAATTCACAATCCCCAATAGCAAACAAACCCGTACTCATCATAGAGCGCGTGCCTCGCCTCAAAATAGTGTGAATTTTCGGGTTTTCAAAACTCACGACATCATTTAAAACTATTACTCACCTCAAACCGACCAAAAGTCGAGATCTCTATGCCTTTGCCTCTCGAATCCACCTCCTCACGAATCGAATCTGACCAAAACCACAACGAATCTGTCACAATAAGCCAAAGGAACAAAACCCAATAATAAATAATCGAAAAGCAACAAGAAATCCCAAAATTGACAAAGCCTGAGCCCACTTCTCGACACTCAAAAAAGTTCACACCAATGGACTCCTTATCTTGCCACGAGTCTGTACATATTAAAATCACAAGAATCAGAGTCCATTTGACCCCTAAAATCCCTAGTTTAAGTTCTCTTAGGTTCAAGCCCTAAACCACTATTTTTGTTCCTTAATCCCTTGATTTTTTTGATATAATCCATGTATTTACACCATAAAATCATGTTTTTAAGTCCAAGAATTCATACCTGATCAAAGCCCTTGAAACCCTCTTCAAAATCGCCTAAAAACTCTCCAAGTCCGCAGTGAAATATGCTACTCTTTCAAAAATTTGCGAAGAAGACAAATTAAATATTCTTTCAGTATTCTCACTTCTGCGGTCCCGTTTCCACGTATGCAGGATCGCTTCAATGGTTATTACACATCTTCTGTGGTTTCCCACTTAAAGGCTCCGTCCGCTTCTGCGGCTCAGATTTCGCACCAGCCGGATCGCTCCTACGGTCCAACCTTCCGCTTCTGCAAAAACTTGACTCAAGCCCAAAATCACTTCTGTGGTTCCCTAATCGCATAAGCAATACTGCTTTTGCGGGCCAAATTCCACAGAAGCGAAATAACACCAGAAGTAGCAGTGAATATACAACAAAAGCCCAAATCTTCCCGTTTAGCCACCAGAACTCACCCTGAAGCCCCCGGAACCTCAACCAAAAATACCAATACGTCTTAAAATAATACATCCAACAACATCTAAAATCATCAATTCTCATCGAATTAAGCCAGAGTTCTTCTAAAACTTCCAAAACACGCATTCGATCAAAAATCCAACCAAATCACCTCCGAATCACCTAAAATTTTGTACACTCATCCCAAATAACCTAACAAAGCTACTGCAACTCAGAATTCCATTCCGACCCTTGTATCAAAATCTCACCTATCAATCGAAAACCACAAAAATACTAACTTCGCCAATTCTAGCCTTATTCAACACTGGACCTCAAAAATCACTTTTGATCATACTCCTAAGTCACAAATCACTCCCCAAAGATAACTGAATCACCAAAAATCAAATCCGAGCCTTTTAACTCATAAGTCAACATCCAATTGACTTTTCCAAACCAAACCTTCCTTAAAGAGACAAAATATCTCATTTCCTACCAAAACCAATCCAAATCAACTCTAACACACCAAATACCGATAACGAAACATGAAGAAGCATAAAATGGGAAAAACATAGCAGTAACTCATGAGATAACTATAAAACTCGAATGATTCGGTATTCTAAATTAGTGATGAATTTAGCCTAAATGAGGCAATTAACACAAGATCGATGTTGATGTGGTTATAGAGTGATTAAAGAAGTTGTACGGATCGCTCGAGATAATGAGTTAGGTATACACACAAGTACGGTGAGTAATAATATCATCGCAATTTGTATTTTCATAACCTGCATGATTTATGCATGATTTTTAATATGAATATGTTACCGAATAATTTGATTTGCATGTAGGACAAGTTTTTTACTCGATATGATACCGAAATAGTTATTTTAGATGAGTACCTTCCATCACTAAGTATTTTTATCGTTACTTGAATTTACTGTTATCAAAATGAAATTACATGATTAGATAAGAACTGAATTTCCCTATATTGTTTTAATATTTCTTATGAGTATATATGGATACAGAGACAAGTGTAAATGCGAGTAGACTTTGAAGGATCCCTTAGCTAACTGCGAGTTCGTTAGACCTGGTGCACCTTGTATCTACTGATTACAGAGTATAATTATAGCCCTCGCTAGTGGAAAGATAGAACTAGCATACCGTTACCGAATTCCCTCGAGTATGGAATACCATTATACTTGAGTTTTGGTAAGAAGTCCACAGTTATATCAATTACATGATCAATTAATTGAAACCTACAAAATGTGAATATTGATATTATATGTTACCGAACTTATAAGTTAATTATTAATTGTATTACATTATAAGAAGAACATGATGAGATTGAAAATTATTTATTGTTCATGAAAGGACATTTTTATGTTATTTTCTGTTTGAGATACTAGTATTTTTCTGATTTTTCCCCAATAAAAATGGTTGTGGTTAAGTATTATTACTCATTGATCTAGCGACCATTCCCCACTAATTTTTTTACAGAGGAAGCAGTTGACGCATGCGAGGATTTCATTAATTAGAGCGCACATATTGATAGTTCTTGGTGAGCCTCGCACTTGTTAGCATGGGCAGGAGATTTTATTTATTGTTATGGTCTTTTCTTTGAATTCTTAGAGTCAATCCATAGTCATTTTTTTTGTGTCATGAGTATTATTTTATTATTATAGTCATTCTTTTTTATGGCATGAGTATTATTTTATTATTATCGTCCTACATTGAGTATCATTCTTTATTATCAAAATTAGAGATAAATTAATATTTCTGGTTGTTGATTACTGATGGTGGAGACTCGTTTTGGTTAATTCATAAGTTGTCAATTGTTTGTTATGATATTAGTATGTTAGGTTGTTGATTTGAGGCAGCAAAAGTTTTGGGATACTCCAAAAAAAAGGGAAACTCTATCCAGTTTTCCTTAAATACCAAAGATGCTTACTTGAGAGCACCTGCCCCTAAGTGCCAATCACGATCCTAAATTGGATCATGACAAAGTTGGTATCAGAACTTAGACTTTAAGTCCCGAGTCATGGAGAAATGTTTAATAGAGTCTTGTTCATGGGTATGTAGGCTCTCATAGTTATGATCTTGAGGCTACTAAACGCATAGCAATGTTTTCCCTTCTTTAACTCTTTGATTGTGCACTGAGACAACTTGATATTGACTTCGGAATATTTCTTTCGTGGATGGATAGGAAACGCACACCTTATTTGTTGGACGTGGTGAAATCACCAAAATTCACCGGTTCCAATAATTCAGTAGATCCTCAAGGTTTCTTGGATATGACAATCAAGGCATTATATGTTGTAGGATGTTCTAGTGAGAGAGCGGCAGATCTTGCATTATACAAACTAGAGGATATGACCAACACATGGTATGAAACCGTATTTCTTGGAAGGCCAGCAGGAGAAACACCATTGACATGGGACTAGTTCACTAAGTTGTTCAAGAATCGTTTTCTTAGAGACAGCCTGATGAAAAAAAATATGCTAGAGACTTTGAGAGATTAGTTCAGACTCCAGATATAGATGTGTCAACATATAATACTAAGTTTTGTAAGTTGGATATATATGATCCTTACTTAGTGGATACTGAATAATCTCGAGTTCAGAGGAATGTTGGTGGATTGGTTGGTCGTCTATACACTACAGTAGCCCCACAGATGAAGACTTTATAATTAACATTGCTAGAAAGATTGAAAACAAGGGACATGATTAGTGTGTAGATAGTTATTTATGTACAAAGTCCAAGACAGGATGATCTTTCACTGGTAGTTATAGTGAAAATCGAAGAGCAGAAAATCAGGGACAACAACAACAAGGTTCTTATAAAGGGGCATGTTTGTCTTCGTAGTTCACATATAAGCCACATTATAGATAGGGTACTAGGGGACCATCAGCATCTGTACATCAAAATTCTGGGTGGATATATGCCACTACTCCAGTCTGCCAGATCTGTAGTAGATCATATTTGGGCAAATGTCATGATCTAACTGGAGAGTTCTTTCGGTGTGGCCAGTTTCACTTGAGGGATTGTCCTCATACCTCGAGAAATTTCAACTAAGATTCTATTCAATCAGCTATACCGAGTCAGACTACTCGTAATACTTCAGGTGTATTCTATAGGTACAGGAAATAGAGGTCGAGGTGCTGGAGATCGTGCTACTATGAATCAAGGACAAGGGGATGTTGGTTGAGGTTAGGTGAGAGTTTTACATTTACTAGACAAGATGCTCATGCCTCAAGTGATGTGGTTGCAGGTATTCTTTCTGTCTGTTGATAGGATGGACTTGTCCTGATTGATCCAAGATCTACTCACTCTTATGTGTCCACGTACTTTTCTTTGAGGTTTAATAGACAACCTAAGATATTGAATAATATGTTTCTAGTTGATAGTCTCTATTAGCTGAATATGTATATCGTGCTTGTCGGATTTGGGTTGAGGGTAGAGATACTCTACTTGACGTCATTGTACTTCTGAAGAAAGGTTGCTTGGGTCTCTGAGCTATTGTAATTGACAAAAGAAAGGAAACAGTTAGAATAGTAAATGTACTAGTAGTGAGAGAATTTTCTGATGTATTTCCTGGGGACTTACCAGGATTGCCTCTAGTAAAAGAAATATACTTCGGTATTGATTCGCTACCTGACACAAACCCATATCGATACCCCCATAAAGAATGGCAACAGTAGAGTTGAGGGAGCTAAAGCAATAGTTACATGATTGTTAGATAAGGGTTTTATTAGACCTAGTGTATCATCATGGGGTACACTAGTACTATTTGTAGAGAATAAAGATGGATCCTTGAGAATGTGCATTGACTACAGGCAGTTGAAAAAGATAACAATACGCAATAAATATCCTTTGTCTCGTATAGATGACATGTTTGATCAGCTACAATAGGTTGCCCAATTTTCAAATATTGACCTCCGTTCTGGTTATTATCAACTTAGAATCAAAGATGAATATATTTCTAAGACTACTTTTAGAACTCGATACGAGCACTATGAGTTCCTTGTGATGCCTTTCGGACTGACAAATGCTCTAGATGCATTCATGGATTTAATGAATAGGGTGTTCAAGTCATTTCTAGATAGATTTGTAATATTATTTATTGATGATATCCTGATATATTCTCGTAGCCAAGGAGAACATGAGAATCATCTCAAGACTGCGTTGCAGACATTGTGTTAACATCGACTTTATGCTTCTGAAAGTGTGAATTTTGTCTAGACTGGGTAGAATTTCTGGGGCATGTTGTATCCAAGGATGGAGTAGATCCTAAGAAGACCGAAGCCGTGCAGAAATGGACCAGACTTACTTCTCCTACAGAGATTTGCAACTTTTTAGGCTTAGCAGGCTATTAGAGTCATTTTGTGCAGGATTTCTCAAGAATAATAGCACCGCTTACCAAGCTAACACGGAAAAATTCAAAGTTCCAGTGGACGAAGGAATGTGAGTAGAGCTTTCAAAAACACAATACATATTTGACAACTACACAATTATTATCCTTACCCTCTGGTTCTAGGGGATTTACAATATTCTGTGACACATTGAGGGTGGGATTAGGATGTGTTCTCATCCAAAATGGTCATGTTATAGCTTATGGTTCGAGACAATTAAAAAAGCATGAGCAAAACTATACTACACATGATTTGGAGATAGTTGCAGTGGTATTTGCTCTAAAAATGTGGAGGCATTACCTATATGGAAAAACTTGTGAGATTTATACTAACCATAAGAATCTGATGTATATCCTACAGCAGAGAGATTTGAATCTTCGGCAGTGTCGTGGGATGGAACTACTTAAAGACTAAGATTATTTTATTTTATCATCCTAGAAAAGCCAATGTGGTGGCAGGTGCATTGAGTAGAAAAATCTATGAGGAGGCTTGCACATATAGCTCCTATAATGGAACTTTTGGCCAAAGATGTTTAGAGACTAGAAGATATACGTATCATATTTAGTGTCAGAAATTCTGAGGCATTGTTGGTTTGTGCTCAGACCAAGTCTTTATTAGTTGAGCGCATTAAGGCCACCCTATATGAGGATGAACGATTATGCAGATACAAATATTAGGCCTTAGCTGGTAAAAGCAAGGATATTATTGTTGAAAGTGATGGTGTTCTTAGAATAGATGATAGGCTATGTGTAGCAGACGTAGATGGGTTGAGAAATGTTATTCTTCAAGAAGCCCACAACTCTAAATACACTATACATCCCGGATCCACAAAAATATACCATGGCCGGAAGCAATTTTATTGGTGGGAAGGCATGAAGAAAGTTGTTGCTAACTTTGTTTCTAGTTGTTTGACTTGTCAGCATATCAAGGCTGAGCATCAGCAACCCACATGACTACTACAACAAATTGATATCCCACAGTAGATATGGTAAAGAATTACTATAGATTTTGTCACCGAGATACTATGAACCCTTAGGGGTTATGACTCTGTATGAGTGATTGTAGATCGACTGATGAAATCAGCACACCTTTTGCCGGTGAAGAATGCATATGGTGGAGTGAGGTATGCAAAGATATTTATGAACGAAATTGTATGACTCCACGGAGCTCCAGTATCCATCATCTCTGATAGAGGATCATAGTTCAGTTAACACTTTTGGAAATTTTTTCGCGAAGCATTGGGTGCACAGGTAAATCTTAGTACTGCATTTCATCTACAGACAGACCGACAGTCTGAATGAACTATACAGATCTTGGAGGACATGTTGAGAGCTTGCATTCTTGAGTTTGAAGGTAGTTGGGACACTTATCTACCTTTAGTTGAATTTGCTTACAATAATAGCTTCTAGTCCAGCATTCAAATGGAACTGTACGAAGCATTGTATGGTAGAAGATATCGTTCTCCTATTGGATGGTTTGAAGCTGGTGATACTAACGTATTGGGACCCGACCTAGTATATGAAGCTACGAACAAGGTCCAGTTGATCAGACAGAGCTTGCTTGCAGCTCAAAGTAGACAACAGTCTTATGATGATAATATAAGAAGATATTTAGTGTTCACAAATGGGGACAAAGTGTTCCTACGAGTCGCCCCTATGAAAGGTGTGATGCGGTTTGGGAAAAGAGGCAAGTTGAGCCCAGGTTTATAGGATCGAATGAAATCTAGACCGAGTGGGAGTTGTGGATTATCGTTTGGGACTTCCTCATGAGTTGTCCTTTATCCATCAAGTGTTTCATATCTCAATGATAAGGAAATGTATGTCAGACTCATCTAGGTGCTTGAATCACCTGCTATACTGCTTGATGAGAAGTTTCCTTGCGAGGAGGAATCGATGGTTATTGTTGATAGGCAACTAAGAACGCTACAGTCAAAAGAAATTGAGTTCATAAAAGTCTTATGGAGAAATTATACAGTTGAATAAGACACGTGGGAAGCAGAATAAGATATGCAAGCTAAGTACCCCTTTTGTTTCAGTCTACAGATACGTGCATGATTTGAATTTGAGGATCGAATTTCATACGGTAGGGATGATGCAATAACCTATATTTTTGATAAGGGTGTTTTGGTCATTAGCAAAATAATAATAATAATAATAATAATAACAATAATAACTAACAGAAAAAAGAGTGGAGCAAATCAATAAAACAAAATAACTCCAAAGAAAAGTAAGGCAAAAAGGGTTGAAGACCATTTGCCAAAATAAAAGAAAGGGCAAAAGAGGGTTGCCGATTACATTGAAGCAAAAGATTTAGAACACCGAGAAAACAAAATTCCAAAAGGGAGAAGAAGAAGAAGAAGAAGAAGAAGAAGGAGGAGGAGGAGGAGGAGGAGGAGGAGGAGGCTGGAACCTAACCTTGAGAAATTTTAAATACGCACTAGTTCTTATGGGTAATACTCAAATTTCTCATCTAGGTTCTTTTCTCCTTGTAATTATTTTTATCCCAGTTCATATATTTGAAAGGTTTTACACGGTATCAAAAATTCAATACCAATTAGAGTTATTTTGGGAAAATTATGCAATTGGAAGTTGGTCAATGTTATTATAGGATAAATTCACTTATAAAAAGAAGGATATTGATGCATTTATACTTAGACTAGTCTTATTATATATGATCTTTGTTAGGTGTAAATTAAGTTAGGGTGTAAGGATTGAGTTTTGATGGTTAACTGTATTGCAATGACAATATTGAATTTGGGTTTGAATTATGAGTCTAGTACTAAGTACAAAAGATATGTACTAATTAAAAAGGAATATTATAGATAGTAAAGTTATTTCAATTTTAATTTGTGCACACGATTAAGGAAATTGAACAACAAAGGAAATAAACCATTTTAAAATATTTTTATTTAAAAGATTTTGGACTAATTTAAATTACTCAGAGCATGGGTAAATATAATTCGGCGAATTTATGATAAAATATAAAACTCAAAGGATTCGGTATTCTAAATTAGATGAATTTAGCATAAATGAGGCAATTAAGTGGAGATCGATGTTGATGTGGTCATAGATTATTGAATAAGTTGTACGGATCGCTCGAGGTAACGAGTTAGGTATTCACACAAGTACAGTGAGTAGTAATGTCATCGCAATTTGTATTTTCATAACGTGCATGATTTATGCACGATTTTTAATATGAATATGATACCGATTAATTTGATTTGCATGTGGGACAAGTTTTTTACTCGATATGATACTGAAATAGTTATTTTAGATGAGTACCTTCCATCACTAGATATGTTTTATCGTTACTTGAATTTACTGTTACCAAAATGAAATTACATGATTCGATAAGAACTGAATTTCCCTATATTGTTTTGAGATGATTGTCGTTGTTTTAAATATTCTTGCCGGTACTAGATATGTTTTACCATTACTTGAATTTACTGTTATCGAAATGAAATTGCACGATTTGATAAGAAACGAAATGTTCTATATTATTTTAAAATATTTTCCTATGAGTATATACGGATACAAAGACTAGTATAAATGGGAGTAGAGTTTAAAGGATCCGTAGATAAAGGCGATTTCGTTAGACCAGATGCACCTTGTATTTACCGATTACAGAGTACAGTTATAACCCACGCTAGTAGGAAGGTAGAACTAGCATACCGTTACCGATTTACCTTGAGTAGAGACTATGATTATATTTGACTTCTTGCGAAGAAGACCCGAGTTATACCGATTACGTGATACGTTTATTGAAACCTACCAAATGTGAATATTGATATTATATAGTGGTTGCCAAGCTTATTACTAAATTATTAATTGCATTATACTACCAGAAAAATATGATGAGACTAAAAATTATTTATTGTTTCTGAAAGAGCATTTTTATTTTATTTTCTGTTTGAGATACTAGCATATTTTCTGACTTGTCCCCAATAAAAATGGTTGTGGTTAAGTGTTATTACTTACTGAGCTAGAGAGTCATTCCCCGCTAACGTTCTACAGAGGCAGCAGTTGACACAGACGAGGATTCCGTTAATTAGAGCGCATAAGTTGATAGTTCTTAGTGAGCCTCGCACTTGTTCGCATGGACCGAGATTTTATTTATTATTATTATCTTTTTATTTTGAATTATTAGAGTCTCTCCATAGTCACTCTTTTAGTGACATGAGTATTATTTTGTATTATAGTCTTATATTGAGTATCGTTCTTTATTATCAAAGATAGAGAAAAATTAGTATTTTTGATTGTTAACGGTTTGATTAGTAATGGTGGAGACTCTCTTTGGTTGATTGATAAGTTATCAATTATTTGGTATGATATTAGTGTAGCGATCCGGCTGGTCGTTTCATGAGTTACTACTTCTTGCTTCTTACTATCTTTTTAGTTGTATTATGTGCTAACAGGTTGGTCGGCTCGGGTTCGGTGAGGTTTTTGAAAGGAATGAGACACTTAGCCTCATTTGAATATGCTTAGGTTGGAAAAGTCAATCGGATGTTGACATATGTGAAAAGGGGATCGGATGTGAATTCCGGTGATTTAGATAGCTTCAAGAGGTGATTTGGGATTTAGGAGCATGATCGAAATGTATTTTGGAGGTCCGGAGTAGATTTAGGCTTGAATTGGCGAAATTAGAATTTCGGCAATTTCTCGTTGATAGGTCAAATTTTGATATGGGGGCCGGAATGGAATTTGGGAAGTTACAATAGGTTCGTTGGGTCATATTTGATGTGTGTGCAAAATTTTAGGTCATTCAGAGAAGGTTTCATGGACTTTTTGATCAAAAGTGAAATTCGGATGTTTTTGGTACCTTAGGCTTGAATCTAATGTTATTCGGTTGACTCGATGTTGTTTTAGGTATTTCGAAGATTGGTATAAGTTTGTATAGTGGAATGTGACTTATTGGTGCTTTTGGTTGAGGTCCTGGTGGCCTCAGGGTGATTTCAGATGGTTGACGGGAAGTTGGAGTTGGGAAGTTGCAGCTGAAATTACTGAAGTCTGTCATAACAGCATCTGGGGCTTGGGGACCGCAAGTGTGGGCTTGCAGAAGCGCCCAAAGGGTCGTAGATGCGAAATTGGCCATGGGGAGCTGGAACCGCAGAAGCGGCTATTCGAGCGCACCTCCGATAGTGCAAGTGCGGGTGTTTGATCGTAGGTGCAGTAATAGGCATCTAAGTGATTTTTGCATAAGCGCAACTGGGATTGCAGGTGTGAGATTTGTACCCTACAAGCGGTTTAGATGGGGCAGATTATATATATTTCATCTTCGCGATTTTCTGCCTTTCTTCACCATTTTAAATCAATTTTGGAGCTTTTTGGGGCATTTTGAAGAAGGAATCCAAGGGAACTTCATTGAGGTAAGGTTTTTGAACATAAAAATCGTTCATATGTTGTTATTCATTGATTAGACTTGAAATGAATGGAAATTTGTGGGTAAATATTGAAGAAACTAGGGCTTGAGATTGCAGACCTTTGATTAAGGATTTGAGGGTCATTTGTTGTCGGATTTTGGTATTCTTGGTATGTATGGACTTGTGGGAGGATAAGGAGTTTATTGATGTATTTTTTATGGGAATACGAGACGTGGGCCCGGGGTCAGGTTTGGTTAATTTCGGGATTTGTGTTGTAATTTGATTATTTCACATGGGCTTCATTCCCTCAGCATATTGTTACGTCATGATTCTGATTTTGGATAAATTCGATACGATTTCAGGCCGAGGCGAGAGGAAAACGCATCACGGGCTAGGGTTTAGACCGGATAGAGGCAAGTAATGATTGTAAATATTTTCTTGAGGGTATGAAACCCCAAGTTTCACATCGTTGTGCTATTTTGAAGTGACGCACACGGTAGGTGACGAGCATGGGATCGTGCACCAAGACATAAAATAAATCGGCCACCTCTTATGAAAATAAATCAAAAACAATCTATTTTTCTTCTTCTTAAAAGACTCCATTAGCATCTTCCTTCTCATACAAGTATTTTCATAATTATTTAATTCATATTGAACACAAATTGAGTCAACTATTAATTTCCTTGTAGCCCACAAAAAGTGTCTTTTCATTTATTAAGTAGAGTCTTTTTTCTAGCTCAGATCATCTTCTGAGACATCAAATAAACTGGGGATTGTGACTTAGCCCGCCCTGAGTATTTAACTGCGTATTTGATTGAAAATTATTTGCTATCATTGTGTTTTGGAAAGTATTATCATGTTTTGGGTTGAATGTCATATTTGGGCCTCGTGCCAACTATTTTGGACCCTTAGGGTATTTTTACTACTATTCCTCACAGTTTTGACATCGTATTTGTACTTACTCATGCTATATTCGATTATTTTTACAACTCAACCATCTTTACTCATTTTAATATTTTAAATGATATTTTGGGATGAGCATCAGATTTTACAGTTGCCCGAACGGCTTGTGAGATTTCTGACAATGTTATACTAATTCATGATTTTGAGGCCAATAGCCTGATTTGTTATGCCACGAGGTGGCTTGAATTAAGGCCGAGAGCTTGTTCGATTATGCCATGAGATGACTTGTTATTGCATTTGGGCTATAAGGAGCCCCTCTAGAGTCTGTACACCTCCATTGAGCGTGGGTGCCCAGTGCACGATGTGATATTTCCCGAGGGGCGGTTGTTGTTCTTGTTATTGCCCGAGGGACTAATACGAGTGATTGTGAAGTACCCCGAGGGGCTAGTTCTATTGTTATTTTGCCCCAGGGGCTGATTTATGTTTCTATCCTTTTCTCACTATTTTCATCACTCGTTTGAACTACTGAAAGATGTTTTAAATAGGTTTTCACTGACTAAGGTGTTTTTATGAAATTTTATTTTTTAATTGCTTTGTTCTAGTTTATACTGCTTTGTTTTAGCATTACTTGTGTTTATTTCTGTACTGTTCTATTCTACTCTTTATTTTGGGATTTATTGCATATAAATGACTTTAAAAAATTATTATAACAGCTTAGTTGGTTTGAGGGTTTGTGCTGGCTGACCTTGTTTCACGATAGGCATCGTCACGTTCGGGTCCGGTTTAGGGTCGTGACAATTAAGATATTTGGTTGCTAATTTGAGACAGGGAAATTTTTAGGATAGTCCAAAAATAGGATAAACCCTGTTCGATTTTCTGTAAAATACCGATGAGACTTAATTCGGAGCACTTGCTCCTAAGCTCCGGTCATGATCCTAAATTAGGTAGTGACACTACAAGTCATAATATATGAAGTGAAATTACTCAAGGCCTTCGCCGAATGACGCGCTACTGTTCAAAACGACCGGTCGGGTTGTTTCAAGTTATGATGAGATTAGTTATCCTGGTATTATTTCGCATTGCTTGTTCGATATATCGTATTAATCCTGAGATTGTCAATTACTATTTTATTCTGGGTTTACTATTCCACCCTATGGCATGTATAAATTATCCTAGTATTATTTTTAATCCTGAAATAACATATCCAGTTATTAGTAACCAAATAATGGTTAAGATGATACTAAGTTTTATCCCAAGATTATTTTTGTTTATCCGGCGTACCAATTGACCCATTGTTAACCAAACTCTCCATTACTTGTTGTATGACCTTCTATACAAAAATTTTGTGAGTTTGCTTGAGGAAGATCATGACAAAGAATAAGGAGAAAATCGATAAGAAAAGATCGTTTTGAGGACAAGAGGTGAGAGATGGAGTTGGTAAATTTCTTGGATATGATCTACATGTTTCAAAAGATGGTTTCATTTCAATGTTAATCTCCTTTTTTATTCCAATGTTAAACTCATTTGATTCCTGAGTCCCCAGAAAAAGAAGTTAGCATGATTATGCTTCTTAGAAGTTAATTAAAGTCATCCTCCAACTCTCATTTCCTCCATTTTTATATGTTTACTTGACGAAGATGAATATTAATAAATACGTTTGACCATTGACTATGTTTATATTATAGTGGCCAAAAGTATGTGTCAAGCAGCTTAGACTAAAAAATATTAAAATTAGAAAAGAAGAAATGTAGTCAATCACAACGAAAAAAAACAACTGTAATATAACTATGTGTTCCCATCCATTTTTTCCTCTTCTTCTCATGGAGTTTGGTCAGAAACCCTGGCGAGGTCTCTTCTTTGGCAGCCTCCACTCTCCCTCGTCTTTTTCCTTCCCCGACTCCTTCTTAAAATCCCTTTTAAGCCGCCATATGTAAGCTACTTCCAATCCAAAACTGAAATCAAGCTCATAGTACATGGTTGACAAGTTAAGAACATTTAAGTACAAAACATACAAGGCTCTGCAAGTAAAGCGACAAGAGGCAATGTCCTTCAAAAGAAAAGAACAACAACAACAACAACAACAACAACAACCCAATATATTACCACAAAGTGGGGTCTGAGGAGGGTAGTATGTAGACATGCCTTACCCCTACCCGAGAGGGTAGAAAGACTGTTTCCAATCGACCCTCGGTGCGGGGAAGGGAAGGAAAACAAAAATAAAAAAAAAACAAAAACAACACTAATAACTCCAGCAAAAATCGCATAAATAATTATCGAAACATAAGAGCCATAAGTGCCATAATAAAATGGCATGCAATAATATCAATCAGTAACTACCATGAATTACTACCATAAGAGGACACAAACCAATACACAAAGCATCTATGGAGAGCCCTACCAAGCCCCACCCAACCCCGGGAAAGGAGTACGAAAAATCCAGAAGCCCCTATCCTACAACCCTGATACTAGACCTCCAGACTTTCCTATCAAGGGCCATGTCCTTGGAAATCTGCATACTAGCCATGTCCTGCCTAATTACCTCTCCCAGTACCTCTTTGGCCTCCCTCTGCCTTGCCTCACACCGACCACCGCTAGCCGCTCACAACACCTCACCAGGGCATCAGGGCTTCTCCTCCGCACATGGCCGAACCACCTGAGTCTCGCTTTTCCCATCTTCTCATCCACTGGGGCCACCCTCACCTTCTCCCAAATAACTTCATTCCTAATCTATCTAACCTTGTGAGCCCGCACATCCACCTAAACATCCTCATCTCTGCCACCTTCATCCTCTGAACATGAGAGTTCTTCACCAACCAGCACTCCATCACAACAACATGGCAGGTCTAACCACAGCTCAATAAAACTTCCCCTTGAGTTTATGTGGCGCTTTCTTGTAACACAAGACTCCTGATGCAAGCCTCCACTTTGACCACCCTGCCCTTATACGGAGAGTGACATCCCCGTCTATCTCTCCGTCCCCCTGAATCACCGATCCAAGATATCTGAATCTGTCCCACTTTTCTATGGCCTGAGATCTAATCTTCACGTCCCCGCCTACTTCGCTCGGCTCACTAAACTTGCATTCCAGGTATTTTGTCTTAGACCTGCTTGGTTTGAAACCCTTAGACTCGAGAGTCTGTCTCCATACCTCTAGCCTCTAATTAGCACCGACCCTCGTCTCGTCTATCAAGACTATGTCATCAGCATTATCATACACCAAGGCACATCCCCTTGAATATGATGGGTTAGAGCATCCATCACCAAGGAAAATAAGAGAGGGCTCAGCGCAGATCCTTGATGGAGCCCCATAACCACCGGAAAATGGTCTGAGTCGCCACCAACTGTCCTGACCCTTGTCTTAGCTCCATCGTACATGTCCTTGATTACCCTGATGTAGGCTTCCGGCACACTCTTAGCCTCCATGTACCTCCATAGCACCTCTCTTGGGACCTTGTCATATGCCTTCTCCAAGTCGATAAACACCATGTGCATGTCCTTCATCTTATCCATGAACTGTTCCACCAATCTCCTAACAAGGTGGATAGCTTCTGTAGTGGAGCGACCCAGTATGAGGCCGAACTGGTTCACGGATATAGATGTCGTATCCCTCACCCTAGCCTCGATCACCCGCTTCTACAACTTCATGGTGTGACTTATTAATTTGATACCCCTATAGTTGTTGCAACACTGGATATCCCCTTTGTTCTTGTACAAGGGCACCACTATACTCCACCTCCGCTCCTCCCGCATCCTTTTGGTTCTGAAGATCGCATTGAACAACCTGGTGAGCCACTCCACTCAAAAGAAAAGAAAAAAAACTTAAATTATTATATTTAAAGAATATACAACATTGGAGATTAAATTTTGACTCCATCAGTGCAGATAAATAACAAACAAATGCTTAAAGGGTGTTCATACAATAGTAGTGATATTAAACTTGAGTGCTGCTACTACTAAAGCATATGCTCTATAAGCAGTGGAGCTGGTTGAAGAAAAATCTTCTTATAGACATCAGCCCTTGGTCGATATTCTTCTGCATTTGTTTCTCGCGGATGCACCAGAACGGCTGAAGGATAGCATTTTTTCTATGCCAGACACACTCTATCCTGTTCCGGTGCCAGAATACAAATTCTTCCGGCTTTGTAGAAAGCTTTCATCCCATACCATAGTACTCCTGCAGAGCATGAAGATTACCTTAATAACATAAAAAGTGTACACGTGTTAGCATCATAGATCAACCCTGAAATAAGTAAGATTAAAAAACGACGACAACAGCAACAACCAGTAAGATTAAGAAAGTTTAGTCGACTATGAGTTCAAAAATTTCAAGTCAGAAGGAGTGGAAGGCAAATAGAAAAATGCATCGAAAAATTTAGGGTGAAAGTGCAAAAGAACCTGAGTATAACATTTATCATATCCAAGATCAAGTATTCTTTTTCATAACATCCTGGAAAGTGTAATGTTATCTACATGCCAAATTTAGTTCCTTTAAGCACCATCACACTTTTGCTTTGATGGGTTGCTCTGATGGTTAGTAACCTCCACTTCCAATCAAAAGGTTGTGAGTTCGAGTCTCCCCAAGAGCAAGGTGAAAAATTCTTGGAGGGAAGGATGTTGGGGGTCTATTTGAAAATAGCCTCTCTGCCCCAAGGTAGGGATAAGGTTTTTGTACCCTCTCAGACCTCACTAAGTGGGATTATACTGGATTGTTGTTGTAAGCACTATCACACTTTTTTTTCAAGGAAAATAACAACTCTAGACAAGTATAATTTAAATGATAACATGCATCAATCTTCATTTATTTGTACAGTAAGTAGTTTTATTAATAATGGTAAATCTACACGCCAAAACTTAGAGAATCGACAACATGATATGATTCTCCACGAAAGGTACCCAATCTTCTATGCAAATTGGAACTTCATGGGTGCACCAAAAAAAAATTAAAAATAAGAGGCAGGAGTCTATTCCTCATGACGCTACTTCACATATGAACTGAATGGGTATAAGCAACAGTATCTCAGCGTTAATGCAACTTTACATTCCAGTTCAGCCTTTGGTAATTTAAGGTGTAACAATAATACCCAAAGTAGAAAAGTTTGTAAAACTGAACACACATACCTCGTCCCGTCAATGTTGATACAAAGAAAACGGCCATGGCACCATCCATCTTTAAAGTGGCCAAAGAAAACATCACCAAGCTTTGAATAGAAACGTCCTTCTCCATTAGCCTTTCCCTTCCAAAAGTTCACAAACCATCGATCCCCAGTATGAAAGTAAAACCACCCCTATATATAGTTACAGAAACTGTTATTATTTAGAAAAGGACAGCTAAAATGATTCAAATTTTCTTCTGAGATAGAAAACTGTGCAAAACCTGCTTCTCAAAGTAATATCCACTTATCCATACATCAGTGGAATCTAAACACTTTAATTCGAAAATCACTAAATAAAGCGCCGTGGTCTGGAATGTATCTTTTCTTTTAAATTGAGCGATCTCTCCGAGGGAGAAAAGGGATACTCCCTCCTGTCCAAAATTGTTGTCCCTTCACTTTTTGAGAATCAACTTGACCAATTCTCATGATGAAACTGATCATGAATAATTTTGTCATTTGAAACTCATATAAACAGATACAGAAGTTACATGAAAGGTGCACAAATTCAAAGTATTTATTCAAAATATTAAACAACTCTTGAGAAAAGATCATTATCAGTTTAAGTGAGTTGACTATTGAAAAACAAAAGGTGAGAATACTCTGGATAGCTGCTGGTTTGTTTTTTGACGACGTAATAAATTCTTGATGTAAATGGGAGTAATCCTATGTACAACCAGTATACAAAAGGTGGAGAAATGATCCCCAAAAGATAGCACACAGTAGTCTAAACTCTAAACCAATTAAAATCTCATATGTACTTTAAAAGTTCACAAAAAACCAACATGCTTTTCTAAAATCTATAATCATCTATTGAGTTCGGACATCGGTTTCCTGAGTTTTTGAAAATAAAATTCATATTGAGAAAGTACATAAAAGTACTATATATCATAATATTTCAAAAATAAAATATCTAAAATGATATTTAGTAAAACTATGGTCAAGGAATTCCTTTTGACACTCCAATAGTTAACATTTCTTTTTTTTTCTAGGCTGAATAAAAAATTTGAAGAAGTAGCACAGGAAACAGGTCTTCTGAATCTCAAGAGCTAAATCAAAGTACCTTTCCTTCGGGAAGTCCTCCTTCAATCCGACTTCTGTATATACCTCCCATGTATTTAATTTTAACTATAGGTATCTGCATTCAACTTGCGCAGGAAAGAATTAACTAAATTTTGTTTCTCCTTATCACTAATAACCCGAACATTCCAGCATAAAATTTTCATCTTCATTGAGCAAATTGAAGTGCCCTCCTACCCCTTCGTATGCTCATTCTCCTTCAAATTTGACATCAAACTGCAACATCTTCAACTCCTTTTCACATTTCTTGCTTGGTGAGAGACTACGATGTTTTGGAGAAGAATAAGAAAAATTCTCTGGCCTTCCTTCTTCAATTCTCAAAAGTAATTTCAGCAAATTGTCCTCATCATCAGCTGATCTTATCCCCAACTGCTTACTGACTCTAACCATATTATTTTGACCCATCTTGAGGCTTCAATTCGATTCATTTTTTTTTGTGCATTCAAGTCTCCATTCTCATACCATGGTAACATTAATATGTCTTGAGCTACATCAATTTCACTTTGCTTTTCACAGCTAATAGGTGGAGGCAGATATGATTGATTTTCCTCATAATCACTTACAGATAAATTTCCTGATGTATATGTTGAGTTGTCCCACATAAGAGTGATTTGAGGTCCTTGATCTCCTTATATGGCTTATATGGCTTGGGCAATCCTCACCTCATAAGCTAGTTTTTGGGGTTAAGTTAGGCCCAAAGTCCATTCTTATTATGGTATCAGAGCCAGACCCATCCCAATTATTATTACCGATGTTGGGCCCCCATTTATGTTGTCCACGCTCCAGAGATCTGGGCGTGATGGGGGGTGTTGAGTTGTCCCACATCGGAAGGATTTGAGGTCCTTGGTCTACTTATATGACTTGGCAATCCTCACCTCCTAGCTTTTGGGGTTGAGTTAAGTGCAAGGTCCATTCTTATCAGTATCTCCCAAATCTATCTCATTCAAACTGAAAGGTTCCCCATCTGTAAATAAACCCTCCGTGTCAACCCCAAAATCATCTTCCAGGTTACATGCAGACCCAATCTCCCTTAACGCGAAACTATTCTTCCCATGAGACCGCTCTTCGTTAATCATTACCGAAAGTGGTTTTTCTGTCTTCGTTTGAATAGCTTCTATTTCGATATTTAATGGGTCAAAAGAGTTGGATACCGACAGATCTCTTGGATAATGCGATGTAGGGAATGTAGCACATGGATCAATCACCTTGGGCTTTGTCCTTTACTATTTCCTCCCTTTCGGTTGGCCGAATAAGTGTTTAGGCCTTTACCCCTATCTCCAAAATAAAAAGTTTAGGCCCAGTTGTATTGTGTTTTTTTCTTCATTACCATGTGGCCCACTAGTCTTCGGCCCCATAACAGCAGAACTTTGTACGTGTTTCCCATTCTCTATGACTTGTCCCTTATAATGACAAACCAAACAGGTAGTGGAGGGCCCAGATTCATTAATGGATGCCTGGTCTTTTTCTTTTTCTGATACGTGCCCATACCCCAAACTTGTATTTAGGGTTTTAAATATTCAAGGCACACGTATATCATGCGTATCCATTTCTTGCGCTTCTTTCGTCTTGGAAATCACAGGAGCTGCCTTACTCTCATAAATATGACTCTTCGAAATTTGGGGCAACTTCTGATGGTCATCCTCCCTTCTCCGGTCACCCTCCCTTCTCCGATCCCTTCTCCGGTCACCCTCCCTTCTCCGGCACCCTCCCTTCTCCGGCACCCTCCCTTCTCCGGTCACCCTCCCTTTTCCCATTAATGTGACTCTTTAGAAAACCATGGCCATATCATCTTATGAAGTGAAAGCATGTGGCAGCTAACAAAGAAGCCATGTGAAAGAAAGAAAATATCCAGGAAAACAAAAGAAAATAAAAAGAAAGAGGATACATTTCTCTGATCATGAACGAAAGCAGACACCGAATCTTCGCTGGCTAGTCACAAAATTGTACAACATGTAGAAAGGAATCCTCAGAGTATATAGGAGAAGAAGTAACACCTAACTGGAAATATCCAAATACATATTTTCCTTTAATCAGTTGATCTCATTCTATAATGAGCAGCGCAACCAAGCTTACTTATCGGGCCCGAGTTACTAGTATATCATGCTCTAAGAATTACAGTATTTGCATGCATTGGTAGGTGATAAAAAACAGTACATTACACTTATCTAAATGCATAGAGTACCGAATCAAAAAGACATATTATCACTATTTCATATCATTCTTTTAGTTGAGATAGTCTTATCTTTCATTTAGAGCTAGAATCCTAGTTGTTCAAAAGTTCTAAGTAGCTCCCAGTTTTATAAATACGGCTCTATGCAAAAATAATACCTTATATGACAAAGAAAAAGCCACATTCTTATTCACAGGAGGTCAAGAAAGAAGGCAGGGGGAGGGACTGTTTTCAATAGAGCTCTACTAGGCAAATGGAGGCTTGTGCAGAAAGGTTATCACTAACAAATATTAAGTCTAACAGGGTGAATTGAGTACCAACAAGATTAAGATACTTTATAGAGTTGCATTATTAAGATACATTACGAAATGGTAGGAAGAGTTCCATATAACTGTCAGACTTCAAGCAGGAAATAGAACATCAGTCAGTTTCAGGAAACAAAGATGGTACATGACGTTCCTTGTACAATGCCTTTCTGGTAGTCTTCAGCATATCATGCCAACAAGCAGCTATGGTAGGTCTGATATATAGAGAATAGGAAAACTGTTGGGGTGAAGTGTATGAAAGAAGATATTAGATTGTTAGAGTAGGAAAATGTTATGGGAATAACTTTGAATACTTCTTATTGATGCCTTACAAATGATGAATTACATGGCTATTTATAGACTTGTTGGATAGTTCTAGATTTTTCCACATACATGAGATATTTCTCAAGCTCTACATTATTCTAGACTCTAGATATTTTACTTATATAGATATTTTTCCAAACATGTTCTCTAGTATTCTAGAGAACTCCATGGATATCATACTCATATATCTAGAGACTTCTAGCTAATACAAATTACAAATTACATATTATACTTTAACGTCCCCTCTTAATTTGTAAGTTATAACTTATCTCTGAAGTGAGTAAATTTGTCCACTGGAAGTGCTTTTGTGAAGATGTCCGCCAGCTCCTCATTTGTGTTGATAAACTTCAGCTCAATCTCTCTGTTTTCAACCAATTCTCTGATGAAGTGGTGACAAATTTCTATATGCTTGCTTCTTTTGTGAAACACATGATTCTTTGTCATAGCAATTGCCGACATGTTGTCACAATAAATTGTTGTATGACCATCTTGTCCTTGCTCCAAGTTAAGGAGTATTCTTCTAAGCCACACTGCTTCACATGTCGCATTAGCAGCTGAGATGTACTCTGCTTCCACTGAAGATAATGCCACGGTTTGTCGTTTCTTTGATGACTAAGAGATTATTTTTGATCCCAAAGCAAAGACAATACCCGAAGTGCTTCTACGATCATCAACGTATCCTGCCCAATCACTGTCAGTGTAGCCAACAAGAGAATTGTTTTCCTCTGCAGCATATTTTATTCCAAACGTCTTTGTGCCTTTTAAATATCTAAGAACTCTTTTTGCTGATGCGTAGTATAGCTTGCTTGGATTGGTTATAAATCTAGATAGCACGCTTACCGCATATATTATATCGGATCTAGTGTTTGTGAGATAAATCAATGATCCAATCAGTCTTCTGTACATTGATGGATCCACCTTTTGTGCCTCATCGTTGAGAGATAACTTCTCATTCAAAGCAGCTGGTGTAGCAACTGGTTTACTGTTTGTCATATGAAATTTCTTTAATAAATAGTCACAATATTTTTCTTGGCTCATAAATATTTCTCCTTCACGTTGTTTTACTTGGATGCCAAGAAAATATCTCATACGGCCTAAATCTGTCATCTCAAATTCTTGCATCATTGCCTTCTTGAATTCTTCTACAAATTTTATATTCTTGCCACAATATATAAGATCATCAACATAAAGGCAAATAATAAGAAAATCTGCACCTTGCTTCTTGAGATATAAAGATGGCTCACTTGGACTTCGTTCAAAACGGTGTTTGCGAAAGTGACTATCAATCTTGCTATACCATGCTCGAGGAACCTGCTTGAGTCCATATAGAGCCTTACGAAGACTATACACTTTTCTTTCTTGCCCTTTGACAATATAGCCTTGCGGTTGCTCGACGTACACTTCTTTTTTGAGATATCCGTTGAAAAATGCAGATTTAACATCTAGTTGATACACCTTCAATTTTAATTGAGCAGCATGTGCTAACACAGTTGTAACCGTCTCCATTTGAGCAACAGGGGAAAATGTTTCATTAAAATCAATGCTCGGTTGCTGTGAGTATCCTTTTGCAACTAGCCGAGCTTCTAGCTTATGAATCGTGCCATCTTCGTTATACTTGGTCTTATAAACCCATTTAAGACCAATGACCTCCTTATTGTGTGGAAGATCCACCAACTCCCATGTTTTATTCTTCTTAATCATAGAGATTTCTTCGTCCATGGCTTTTTGCCAACCTTCGTCTTTTATAGCCTCTTCGAATTTTTCTGGTTCACAAGAGAAAAATGCCACATCACATGAATCATAAATATCTCGTAAAGAACGTACCTTTCTTGGTGGTGAGTCTGTATCCGAAGATTCTTCCATGCTTGGTCCTTCATTTGTAGGAGATTCTTTATCTTCTTCTTCAAGGATTTGTGGAGTCACATCTTGACTTTCCTCCAATTTCCATGATGCAACTTCATCGAAAATGACATCTCTTGAAAACACCAGCCTGTTAGCATTATGATCAAAGAGTCTGTAGGCTTTGGATTCATTACTATAGCCAATAAAAATGTATTTTTCACCTTTCTCATCAAATTTTTTATTTTTGGTCTGCACTGGAACATGAGCATAGGCAATACATCTAAATACGTTGAAGAAATCTACATTTGCTTTTCTTTGATGCCATACCTCATAGGGGGTCTTGTTAGGAACAGCTTTGTGGGTGAACGATTTAAGATGTAGACCATTGTAGAGACCGCTTCAGCCCAAAATTTGTTAGGAATATGCTTACCTATTAACATACTCCGTGCCATCTCTACTATGGAGCGATTTCTCCATTCTGCAACCCTGTTTTGTTGAGGAGTATATCTCACAGTCAATTCTTTCTTTATTCCTTCGGCCTTGCAATATTCATTGAATTCTTTCGAAACAAATTCTCCTCCTCTATCAGTCCGCAGTAACTTTACCTGTGATCACTTTGCTTTTCCACAAAAGCTTTAAACTCAACAAATTTTGAGAAAACTTCAGACTTTTCTTTTAGAAAATAAACCCATATCATTCTAGAATAGTCATGCACAAAAAGTAAGAAATATCTTTTATCATTTAATGATGGAGTCTTAGTTGGGCCAGACACGTCAGCATGCACCAATTCTAAAGGGCGTCTAGCTCTCCATGATGTTTTTGTGAAGGGTAATCTATGCATTTTCCCATATATACAACCTTCACAAATTTTTCCTTTCTTATTTATGTGTGGGAGCCCATTCACCATATTTTTCTTTTTGAGTAAATCAAGACTTCTATAATTCAAGTGACCAAATCTTAGATGCCATAGTAGAGATTGATCATTTTCAGCATATGATTTTAGTGCAAGAGTCTCCATGGGCAGGTTAAGTGGAAAAATTTTATTTGCAGATATTTTAATTTTGGTCACTACTTGATTGCTCTTTTCTTCAATAATTATACTTTCATCTTTGATAAAATTTACTCTATATCCTTTTTGCAACAATTATCCCACACTAAATAAATTTTGTGTAAAGCCTGGAACATAAAGAACATCAGAAATAAACTTTATCTTACCTCCCGTGGTTTTTACAGCAATCACTCCTTACCTGCAATCTAATGAATTTTTCCATCTCCAAGCTTTACTTGAGAATCTATGTCTTCGTTTAATTTGACGAAGCTATTCTTGTTCCCTGTCATATGGTTACTACAACCACTATCCAAATACCAAATATCTTTTGCATCCAAATCAACATTAAAACATGAATAAAATAGATTATCTGCTTCCGTAAAGTTAGCTTCGTCGGGTTTATTATACCAACAATCTCTTTGGGAGTGATTAGCATTTTTACACCTTTTGCATTTAAATCTACAATCTTGCGTATTGTGATTTGATTTCCCACAAATACGACATTGGGAGGAAGACGTACCTTTTCATAAATTATTTTTAACAAACCTTCCTTTTGGGCCTTGATTTTTATTTCCAAACTTCCTTTGTTGAAAATTGCGATTTTCCTGGAATTTATTCTTTTGATCTTCCTTCTCTGATTCTCCAGCCTTTTCATTTGAAAGAGTAACCTTTGATTGAAATGCCTGCTCCACCTTTTGAATTGAAAATCTGTTCATTCTAAGCTCGTGTGTCTCCAAAGAAGCCATTAGTTCATGAAAACTTAAAGATGATAAATCTTTAGACTCTTCAATCGCAGCAACAACATGATCCCATTTTGGAGGAAGACTACGTAATATTTTTTCAATAATTTTCTTCTCTTTAATTTCATCTCCATAACTTTTAATTTGAATAACTAATGCGGTAACTCTATCAAAAAATACCTTAATTGATTCATCATTCTTCATTGATATATTATCAAATTCTCTCCATAAAGATTGAAGTTTGATAGAGATTACCTTAGAGGAGCCTTGAAATTCCTTTTGAAGAATATCCCAAGCCTGTTTTGAACTTGTGGCTGTCATAATACGAGGGAAGATAGTTTTACTTACCCCTTGTTGATTAAAGAGAAGTGCCTTTGCATCCTTCTTCTTGTTTTTCTTGAACTCCTTTTGCTTGGACGCCGTCCATGTTGCAAGCGTAGCCAAGTCATCATATCCATCATAGCCATCTTGTACAAGCTCCCAAAGAGCTTGAGAAATAAAAGGAGTCTTCATTTGAAGGCTCCGATAATCATAGTTATCTCCATCAATAATGGGGACAAGATTCTGTGAATAGTTGAACACGGATGGCGACGATGTTGCCATGTTGAAGAACTAGTGTTGAGACACAAGGATAACCAAGCTCTGATACCAAATTTCTTGGGGTAAAGTGTATGGAAGAAGATATTAGATTGTTAGAGTAGGAAAATATTATGGGAATAACTTTGAATGCTTCTTATTGATGTCTTACAAATAATGGATTACATGGCTATTTATAGACTTGTTGGATAGTTCTAGATTTTTCCACATACATGAGATATTTCTCAAACTCTACATTATTCTAGACTCTAGATATTTTAATTATATAGATATTTTTCCAAACATGTTCTCTAGTATTCTAGAGAACTCCATGATTTGATATTACACTCATATATCTAGAGACTTCTAGCTAATACAAATTACAAATTACATATTATACTTTAACAAAAACACTCTCCTCTATAAGAAACACAAAATTTTCTTGGATTGCCTATTAGAAAAAATAATGAATAATGGTTTTGACTGCAGCATGTTAGGCTATGACCCATGTTTATCATAGCCTAGAGTTATAATAACGAGATCAATTCATTAAGTGATCATTCATCAAGAGCTGAAAGCAAAGTACAAAAGGATCTATTCAGAGAGTACTAGTCTTCCTTGAGTGTGGTGGTTGAGTAAATGTTTATGCTTTAAAGTCTTCCACTAGGTCAAGGGTTCAAGACTGGTATGAACAAACCATCCAAAAGGGTCCTAGACAAGTTAAAACTCATAAAACAACTAAACCTACTCAAACAAACAGATAAGAATAAAATTTGGCTCCATTTGTTAACACAACTTACCCACACGTAACTAATGTAGTTACTATTAAATTTGGCTCCATATTGGATTCCTGGACGATGGAAATCACAATGTCTCCATTACATCCGGTAGTTTGACGGTACGTGTGCAAGATGCTAGTCACATTGCTGGAGTTTACAGCACCTGAACTTGCAATAATGCATATAATCACACCATTTGAGCCCTGAGAAAGAACGAGTAATCGAAAAGGATGAAGGCCTCAAATAGAGGTCAAAAGGCCCCCGAGAGAGGAAGTAAAGAACGTCAAATCACAATAGCTTACAGAAAGTACCTTTAATACAACTTCTAAAATTGATTGATACATATATATATATAAGGAGAAGGGGACAATACTGGTGGGGTTTAAATCCTCCACCTCAACAACTTATTCAAGACAAAATAATAAGCTTGACTGTAGTCAGAAATTGGAAGCAGGAACTATTAACTGCCACGTATGTAGATGAGAAAGGAAAGCATATACTGTACTCTATCAGTGTAGTTGAATTTCTCCTTACCTTATACTCCCAGACCAAGGAAGGGGCAGTCATACACAGCTCGCAGAATTGATGTTTCGATATTGTAGCCAGATCCAAATCCAGTCTTGGCCTCTTTGTAACTTTCAAGAATCTGAAAACAGTCACTCTAGCCTTCAGTTTTGAGCAGACTAAAACCCACAGTAAATGTATAAAATTCCGTAACAGACTCTTCTGGCTTAATGCCCGAGAGCTAGCAATTCAATTCACAGAACTTTTGGTTTGAAATGCTCCGCGTTTTATAGAGTAAATTGCTCCAAAAGCCACTAATTTCTTCTTCTGCCCACCAATAAGATTTCACTCAATCTGCCTGGATATGAACTGAATGAACTTACTTTCTGTTCCTCCTCCGCGTCATCTCTTCTTCTTCTTTTTTTATTTTTCTTCCTTTACTTTCCATTCTTCAAAAAGGATTTTCATCTAAAGTCTAAACTCCTAGATAAGAAATGACTTTGGGCTTAATTCAACCCTAAAGCTAAATCATGAAGTGAAGTTTGTGTAAGACCGTATGAGGAGGCAACAACCCATTTCTTCAACCAATGTGGGAAACTTAACCCCTCCCCCCCCCCCCCCCCGCCTCCCACACACACACATCAATGACTGGACACCTGGAGCGCGGACAATATAACATAAAAGGCAGAACGATGCACTAAGCTCCCGCTACGGCGGGGTTCGAGGAAGAACTGCACCACAAGGTCGATTGTATATAGTCTTATCTTGTATTTCTGCAAGAGACTGTTTCCACGACTCGAACCCGTGAACAATATAATATATTATTACAATATTAGGTAAACCAAAAATAGGAATTGTGTGCCTCTCATACCATGTGAAAGAATTTGAACATCCAATCCAAAATCTTAATGCAATGGATGGAATAGCCTAGGATTATATAAACCTCTTTAAATACCCTTACCCAACCAATGAAGGGCAAGTGTATTCCCTAAAACCTTCCCACACATGCAATAATGTTACTGGGTTTGCACGTGAACTAAAAAGAAATTGTCCTTTTTCTTTTTAGATTGAAGATCTTTTTTCCTTTTTTTTTTTTTTGCCTTTTTAGGGTAGATAAGGAGGAGGCTTAATCAAAGTGGGCCTGAAGTAGATGAAGAAAGATTAGGTTCAACAAGCTAAGTAGTGGGCCTAGAGCTATTTCAGTGGAGTGTCCCGACGGGCTAATTTGAGAGTCAGAAACCCAGAGCAGGTCTGAGGTGAGAAAGAGAAGCCTGTAGCAATAGGACATGACGAGTGAAAGTGGTTGTGCATAGGGCTCACAAGAGTTTGACTCCGATATCATGGTAAGAAATAGACCTTGGATCTAAGTCAACCCCAAAACCTAGTTCATGAGGTAAAGATTGTCAGGACCATAAAACAATAGCCCATTTCCTCCCCCATGTGGACACTTAACAATTCTATTCTGAGGTTTTGCCCCTAGATTTAACTGACTCCTTTTCTAAGAACTACCAAACAGGAGCAACTTCAACCTTTCGAAAGTTTAAAGGGCATGAAAAATATTCTGATTGATAGTTACCAAAACTGTGTAAAATTTGGCGGCCTCTGGAGGGGAGAAATTTACCAGTTCTATATAATAACGGATTTCCAAGGATGGTAACTTATTATACTTATCATGCACTACTGACAGGTAATACAATCCAAGTAGAATCTATTTTATCAGCAATAGAAATTAATGTAAAAACAAAAAAAATATGATTCCTCGGAAATAAATTTTGGGATTTGAAACCGAAAAGTGAAATACCGAGAAAGAAAAATATATTTGCTAACTCAAACTCAAAGCTTACAATACTACACTTGTAATTTCTAATACAAGTTTTTGGGATGATTTTACAAATGAGTTCTACAACCTATTTATACTAAAACCTTACACCAAAAATTCAACATTGGAATACAAAAATAATCAAACATGGCATGTAAGAAAATTTAAACTTATACACATCAATTTTGTCATGCAAGACAACCAATGTTCTTGAATACCATTTTTGACTTTTAATTTTAAAACTAGTCTATTTTAATTATTTTTGATCAATTTATATAATTTCAACAGCCTCCCTTATATTTATCAAAATAATTTACATATACCAAGCATCGATTTCAATCTCTCGAACATTTCTGCCTTCAGCGGTTTAGTCAGAATATCTGCTATCTGATCTTGTGATTCACAGAACTTAAGTTCGATTTATCCATTCTTGACAAGATATCTTATGTAGTGATATTTAATCCCGATATGCTTGCTCCTGCCATGAAATACTAGATTCTTGGCTAATGCAATCGCTGACGTATTATCACACATAATCTATGTCGGACCATCTTGCTCGTGGTTCAGCTCACCGAGCATTCTTCGAAGCCAAACTGCTTGACATGCTGTAGAGGTTGCTGCCATATACTCTGCTTCAGCTGTAGATAAAGCAACTACTTGTTGCTTCTTTGAAGACCACTAAAACACGCCTCCCTCGAGAAAGAATACATAACCGGAAGTGCTTTTGCGATTTTCAGTATCATCCCCCAATCACTATCTATGTATCCTACAAGTCTACACTTGTCAGAATATTTATAGAAAATTCCATGATCCTGGGTACCTTTAATGTACTTCAGAATCTGCTTTGGTGCCTGCAAATGGGACTGGCTCGGTGTCTCCATGAACCGACTGATTATCCCTACTCCATAAATAATATCTGGCCTTGTTGATGCTAAATAACGTAGACTACCAACAATGCTTTTAAAATAAGTAGGATTGACCGCATCACCCATTCCTTCTTTCTTTAACTCGAGACGTTCTGAAACAGGAGTCTTCAGCAGATTTGCTGATTCCATCTTGAATTTCTTCAAGATATCTCTGGCATATTTATTTTGAGAATAAAAAAACCATCTTCAATCTGTTGCACTTCTATGCCCAAAAAGTAAGACATCAGCCCCATGTCTGTCATTTGAAACTGACTTGTCACAGCCTTCCTGAATTCAGCAAACATAAATTCACAGTTTCCTGTATATATTAAGTCATCAACGTAAAGACAGAAAAACATAATGTCGCCATTAGTCTTTGACTTAATATACAATGTATGCTCATAAGGACACTTCTGAAAACCTGCCTCCAACATGTAAGTATCAATACGCGTATACCAAGCTCGTGGAGCCTGTTTCAAACCGTATAATGCCTTCTTCAACCTGTACACCTGGTTCTCCTGTCCTTTCTTGGCATATCCAGGTGGTTTCTCGACATAGACTTCTTCCTCCAAAAAACCATTCAAGAATGCCGACTTTACATCCATCCGATGTATCTTCCACCTGTGTTGGGCTGCAATGGCTACTATCATCCGTATAGTATCCATTCTGGCAACTGGTACGAAAACCTCGTAGCAGTCAGTTCCCGGCTTCTGCTTGTAGCCTTTGACCACCAATCTTGCCTTGAACTTGTCCACCTCTCCGTTGGGTCGGTACTTTGTCTTGTACACCCAGTTGACACCGATTGGCTTCTTTCCTTATGGCAATGAAGTTAACTCCCACGTGTCATTCTTCTCGATAGAATGAATTTCCTCATTCATCGCCTTGATCAACTTCTCATCACCTGTTGCATCTTCATAATGCACTGGATCACAATCTGCAAAAAGACAAAAATTTACCATAGTTTCATCGGTGATGTCATCATCTCCTTCATTGTCTGTAGTGACAACATAATCATTGAGGCGAGCTGGTGGCACGCTCGTTTGACCCGAACGCCGTAATTGTTCTACCGGTTCTGCTGGCTGAGGAGATGGAGGATCACTAGCTGGTGGTTCAGGTGTTGAGATATCTTCCTCGTCTGGCTCTTCTGGATCGATCAGTATACCTCTCCCAGCATCATCTTTCTTTCTCTAGCTCCACGCTTCATCTTTAGTGAACCGAACATCTATGCTGAAGATCAATTGTTTCGTGACTGGATTATATAACTTATAAACCTTCGTGACTTCACTGTACCGAATAAAGATACACTCCTGGCTTTTATCATCCAGCTTCTTTCTCCGCTCATCTGGTACATGGGGATAAGCTATACACCCAAATACCCTTAATGAAGAAAAAATCAGCTTACTTCCACTCCAAGCTTCTTCTGGAGTTCTCCCTTTCACGATCTTTGTCGGGCGCCTGTTCAACACGTACATAGCACAGGCAACAGCTTCTGCCCAAAATTCCTTTGGCAAACCTTTCCCCTTTAGCATGCTTCTTTCCATTTCAAAGATTGTCCTGTTCTTCCTTTCAGCCACCCCATTTTGTTGAGGTGTATAACTGGCTGTCAACTGATGAAGAATTCCTTCTTTTTTGCAAAACTCTTGAAATTCCTTAGAAGTGAATTCACCACCTCTATCGGATCTCAAGGTTTTCAAATTAAAGCCACTTTGTTTTCAACAAAAACGTTAAATTCTTTGAATTTTGAAAAGGCTTCTGATTTTTCTCGGAGAAAATAAACCCAAGTTTTTCTGGTACAATCATCTACAAAAGAAAGCATGTATCTATTAACTCCTAGATATTACACCTCGACTGGGCCACACAAATCTGTATGCACTAACTCCAAAGATTTTTTTGATGTCTTCAATTTTCCAGTTGGAAAAGAATCTCTGTGCTGCTTCCCAAGAAGACATCCTTCACACTGCTGATCAGGAGCATCGATCACCTGTAATCCTGTCACCATTTTCTTTTGGGACAATAATTTCAGCCCTCTGAAATTTAAATGGCCATATCGCAGATGCCATTGCCAGTTGCTATCCGTCGCCACTGCTTGAAAGTTCATCACTTCTTTATTGAGAGTGAGAGAGTACATCAGATTTTTCGCCATGTTTACCTGAGTAATCATCTTGTTATTTTTGCTCCGGATGGTGCAAACTCCGTCTTGAAAGAGAATCTGGTGCCCCTTTTCTGAAAGTTGGCCAACGCTCAATAGATTCTAGAAAAGACCAGGTACAAAAAAAAACCATCTGCAATAGTAACATCGCTGCCATCGTTGACTTTAATTTTTATGTCACATTTGCCTTTCACACTAATCTTCGTTTTATTCTCAAAGTTCACTTCTCCGCCGTCGTACTCATGCAACTTTGAAAATAGATCTTTCCGCCTGCACATATGATTCGAGCACCTGCTATCAAGGTACCAAACATCTGGACCTCTAGCCACTTGTTCACCAGCGTCGCATGCTAGAACCATATCTTCACCGGCTTCTGCCACGTGTGCCTATTGCGACCGTCATTTCTGATAATTTGGTCATTCATTTATAAAATGTCCAAATTTTTGACAGTTGTAACATCTGTCCTTTGATTTATTGAAGATCCTTCTAGAAGAATTATTTGCCTTTCTTCTGTTGCCGCCTCGTTCGCCATTGCGCCTGTGACCTCCATTGCCACCGCGGCTTCCTGGTATGAAATTACTCTGCAATGGCAGCTCTGGTTGAGAGGTTCCATCCTTCTGGTTCATTCTCTGCTCGTAAGAACTAAATGAACCCAACAACCTGTCAACTGACATGGTTGATGTATCTTGGCCTTCCTCGATCGCTGCTACAACATAGTCAAATCTTGTGGTTAGAGATTGTAGTAATTTTTTCTACTACTCTCTGCTCATCCAACACTTCCCCGTTAGACCGCAACTGATTCACCATGGACTGCACTCGGTCGAAATAACCGGCAACACTTTCCGAGTATGTCATTCTCAATGACTCGAAATCGCTCCGGAGCGTCTGCAATCGGACCTGCTTCACTCGTTCATCACCTTTATTGGCTTTATGCAAGATAAGCCACGCTTGGTGAGCTGTCTCAGCCGCTGATATTCTTTCAAATATCAGCTCGTCAACAGCTTGAAAGATGGCATATAATGCCTTCTGATCTCGCTTATGAGTTTCAACTAATACCTCTTTCTCCTTATTTTTCATAGCCTCGAACGCAACTGCATTAGCTACCTCTGTGTAGCCGCTCTCCACCAAATCCCATAAATTTTGGGATCGGAAAAATACATTCAATTGGATTGACCAATTGTTGTAATTTTTCCCGGTGAATGTTGGAAGCAGAAATTGAATCGTGTTACTAGACGACATGATTCAATATTTTTGTACCTCACAACACTCAACATTGATCTGATACCAGATGTAGAAACCAAAAAAATAATGATTCCTCGGAAATAAACTTTGGGATTTGAAACTGAAAAATGATATCCCAAGAAAGAAAAATATATTTGCTAACTCAAACTCAAAGCTTACAATACTACACTTGTAATTTCTAATACAAGTTTTTGGGATGATTTACAAATGAGTTCTACAACCTATTTATACTAAAACCTTACACCAAAAATTCAACATTGGCATACCTAAATAATCAAACATGGCATGTAAGAAAATTCAAACTTATACAAATCAATTTTGTCATGCAAGACAACCAATGTTCTTGAATACCATTTTTTACTTTTATTTTTAAAACTAGTCTATTTTAATTATTTTTGATCAATTTATATAATTTCAACAATTAATTATGTAAAATAAGATTTAATAACTCTTACTTTTATTAGCTCTTGTCCACTCAGTTCCTTAGTACAGCCATCGATCACATTTAGAAGCTTTATGCGGTTGTCCTGATATTGTTGCAAGTGTAAAAACATACAGCTATCAGATAAACCATCCATCAAAAGTTGTATAAGGACTAAGAAAGCAAGAGCCAGAAAGGCAGTAAAAAGAAGAAAATAAAAGAGAGAAAACACAACTTGTGAGACTAATCAAAAAGGAATAAAACTTACGTACATAAGAATTGGAATGACATTAACAGCCATCAGCACAGCATTATATGAAGTCTTCAAAGCCTCATCCAGAGTTAATAGATCTTTCTTGAGGAGACCATCAGTGTCAATAACTGCAAGGCTAAATAAACAAACATCACAATTCTAGAACTTAGGCAGACTCGTTGACAATGGAGTATAAGTGTTACAAGTTATCGAGTGTATTTTAATCTATGGCTCCGAGCCAAGTGGGAGAGTCTGTTGATTAGTTGAGATTGCACGGTTCAGTGCTATGTTGGTCCAGTTTGAGGCATGCAAATGAATTAGCTATTGCTAGAGTAAAGGAAATGTTTGACAAATGCTATATTATGCTTCACAGAGTATGAGAATCACAGATGTCTTAAGTGGTTGTTGGTAAAGAATGCTCGGTACATAAAGCGGGAAACTGCTTGGTTGTATTAGGACGAGGATTTCATTCTGCGGTGTCGGTATACCAATGAGGCACGGGTGATTCTGTTCGTTGGGTCAGGTAAATTGTAATTTGAATTAGAGTGAATGACTCTCGAGAAAGGTTATAATGCGTTCAATATTCTGCAGGGAACAATCGAGGATCTTAAGGTTGTGTCTATGGTTAGAGACTGTGTTTTCATTGGAAGAGGTCAAGACTTGTGATATTTCCATGTTGATTATAGGTTTCTATGTATCAGTATCAGGAAAGTAAAGTTAGCATATTTAGATTCGCAGGAAGTTCTTCAAAGTAAAGTATTCTGTAATGTAGTCTTCTAGGAATATTTGGGAGAGTATTCAGCGGTTTATGGGTCTTAGACAGTGTGGTCTTATGCTCGGGTCTCGTGTGGTGAGCCTGGGTCGAGGAATTATGGTGCTACAATGAGAGGGAATGTCAAGTTGAGAATGAATGAAAAGAAGATTAGATAGAGGGAATAGCTTGATAGTTGACCGAATCGATATAGTAAGAATAAGATTAAATCTTTGTGTGTGTTCAAGGTAATGAATTCGTACACGTATTTCGCAGCAATGCTCTCGAGTTTGATGGATTGTTTAGCTTGGTCTAGTATAAGGATTCAGTCCTGGCGGTTTAGTTTGTGCAAATGGAACGGGGAGAGTTCTTGTTGATTTCTACCGTGGTTGGAGACGTGTATTTTCTACAAGTGTGAGAAGCATGGGATGCGCAACGATTTTCTTCTAGATGGGACCAATGAAAGTTCTTGACTAGCTGAGTGTGTAGATGTCGGTGGCTCAAAAGGGAGATATAGTTTTCATGTTATCCTTAGATGATATGGTATATGCGATATGTTGTGGAGGACTGTGACTTACATATGTTAGGTTACAGTTCAGTTCTGAAAGGGAGTGCATAAAACTCTTAAGCAGCAAGTAGCCTCAGATAGTTAAGGGAATGATATTTCTAGTTGGAAGTAATTTGACTATAGTATATGTTCAGAAAAGGGTAATGTGATTAAGTTGATGGCACTTCCGTAGTATTGCGACACTTTCTTGTTTGATCGAATGGTGATATTCGGACTTGCTCGGTGGCACAGGGAAATTTTGGAGTATCTATCGTAGGATGATGGGGTGTTTAAGGTGTGGTATGCATTCGGACACTGAAAGTGGGATCAGGCACGATGATTTGTGTGCTATATGGAGTTGGAGATTGGGAGTTCTCATGTTCAAGCTATGTTACGGTTGTGGCCAGTATGTATCAGCACTATTTAGCGGCTACCGAGATTTGGAGGCTCTAGTGGATCTTTCTTTGCTCGTATGCTAGCTTTTAGATGTGATATTGGGGTTCAGACTGGTTGTCTTCGTATTGGGTTATTCAAGACCATTGTGCTATGGGCTATGCTGGGTATGCCACGGGCTGAGTGGCGAGGTGCATCGGATTATGTTCTTGTAGGGTGACTTGTATTTCGAAGAACCAGCCGACGGCTGGGAAGGATTGCTTTTCTTAAATTGGCCTTTGTGATGGATGTCAGTACAGAGGTTGCTAGCATTGATTCAGTTTCGGTGTTGAGGGACTTTTGGGATGTACTTCTTATGGCCGAGCATGTCGTCGAGCGAGGTTGTGGATTTCAGTATTAATTTGGTGCTGGGCACCGTATCATATGGCTCTGGTATGAGATATGGTAGTGGAAGGAACAACTTCAGGATTCCTTGGTAAGGAGTTCGTTGGCAGGCTAACGTGGATGCGTGTTCTAGCTTGAGTCGGCTTGGTTGGACCCAAAATATATTTTTGAGGGATAGGTTGATTCGGCCGTTATTGAGCTTATCAGTGATATGGAGAGATCTGTGAGTTTCTTTCTGCATTGTGAGACGTTATGATTTGTTTGTTATGGGCACACCTTGTGCGATTCTATTGGGGTTCTACATGGAAGTCGAGCAGGAAGAGTGATTAGTTATTGCTCGGTGGGTGTCGTATCGTTTATATCCGATCGGGTTTGCGTGGTATATGATATTTGTTTCACCGCAGGTGTGATGATGACATTAGCGTGGTTGTCAATTTCGATCATAGTGACTTAAGGTGTTTAATGTGGAGTAGTGTTTGGATAGGATCGTACGTTATCGCGAAGCTATATGGAGATATGATCTTGCGGTTTAGATTTGTGTGTTCCATCCTATGAGGTGAGACGGGTTCTCGGCTTTGTGTTGTGATGGTACCGGTGAGCTTGGGTGCAACTCTTTCAATTGATTCATTTTCATAATTTGAGTATGTTCGGACTGTTGTTTATTGGTGCGCGTAGTTATGTAAGTTATGGATTAGGCTCATATTGATATGGCATGTCACCGAGGTGGTGTGTTTGGTCCGAAGAGATCGTTGGGATCATTAATGGATACAAGCGGATTCAATTTCAGTATGTTTGATAGGTAAATATCGAGGTTTGAATCAAAAATTTGATATGGTCATTTCCTGAGGAGAAATGGCCTCATGAATGGTTGATCTGAGAAATGGTCTCATGAATTGTTGATCTGAGAAATGGTTATGGTTTATTACGTGTTTCATTTATTGTTGGCAGTGTATGAAAATGTTGGAAGGAGACCTTAGCTGATAAGAGGTTTTCTATCGATATTTGGCTTTTGTGGGCAGTTGATGTGAATGAAAGTCATCTCTACATGTGTTTGAGCTATGTGGTATATCATATAATTGCACCTAATGTTGTAGGCAAAGGTTATTATAGCTAGTTCGGGTCTATTCAGGGTATCAGTGTGAGGTTTGCTCGTATTGATAGCTTGAGAAGTAAAAATGTGGCTCTATCGCTTATAGGCCAGATTGGATTGTGTAATTTCAGTTTCTATGTGTTATCAGACCTATATGAGATAGGGTGATGTGGGATCATCCTGGGTATGTGCTTGGTAAGGCTATTTAGCTTTTGGTTGGCTTCTAGAACAACTTTGGGAATGTTCGAAGACGAACATGTGTTTAAGTGGGGGAGGATGTAACGACCCAACCGGCCATTTTAAGCTTTTGCACTTTGATTGATAGTTCTCAGGCATGACTTGCCCCGTGTAAGGTATTATCATTGATGTAGATCATTGGTTTTGGTTTTCAAGAAATCGGGATGAATTTGAAACAACAGTCTCAGTTGAAAGCTTTGAATTTAAAAGGCTTGACCAAGAGTTCACTTATTTGTATATGAGCTCGGATCGGAAATTTTATGATTTGGTTAGCTTCGTTGGGTGATTTATGACTTAAGGGTGCGAGTGGAATGCATTTTGGAAGTCCGTGGAAGGATTTGACTTGAATTGGCAAAGTTAGTATTTTGGCGAATTCCGGTTGATAGGTGAGATTTTAATCCGAGGGACGGAATGGAATTCCGAGAGTTGATGTGGCTTTGTTATGTCAATTGTGATGTGTGTGCAAATTTTGGGTCATTTGGGCGTCAATTGGTCGGGTTTTTATTGAAAGAGTATTTCAGAAGTTTTTGAAAACGTTAGGCTTGGATTCGATGATTTTTGAGTAATTTGATATTGTTTGAGGTGTTTTGATGATTGGAACAAGGTTGAATAATGTTTTAGGATATGTTTGTGCTTTTGGTTGAGGTCCGGGGGGGGCTCGGGATGATTTCGGATGGCTAATAGGATGTTTTGGACTTGAAAAAATGCAGAAAATACAGCAGTTATTACAGAGTAATTTTGACCTTTACAATCGCGGGAGGTCCCCCACGTTCGCATAGAAGGAATTTGGGAGACCTGAGACTTTTTCATCGCGTTCGCATTTGGGCGTTCGCGTTCGCGATTGCAGAGAGTCAGAGGGTGAAGCTCCGCGTTCACGTTTAGTAGTTTGCTTTCGCGTATAAGGCCTTGGAGCCCAGGTAAGTTTCTTCTTTGTGTTCGCATAAAGTTAACGCGTTTGCATAGTTGTGAAGGTTGGACCTTCTCATTCACAATCGATTGGTCGCGTCCGCATAGACAATTTTTGAGGCCTGGAAAGTTTTCTCTTCGCGATCGTGAGCCTGGAGCCGCGATGGCATAGGAGAAAGCCCTGTAGCTGGGCAGAAGGTTCAAAAATATTTCATCTGTGATCTCAAGCCATTTTTCCACCATTGTTGAATATTTTGAGAGCTCTTTGGGAGAAATTGAAGAGGGATTCGAAGAGGATTGATTGGAGGTAAGTTTTATGAACTAAAAACGTAATTATATTGTGAAATTAACCTAGAAATTCATGAAAATTTAGTTAAAATGGAAGAACTAGGCTTCGAATTTTGATATTTTTTAAATTGGGATTTGTAAGGCCATTTGAGGTCGGATTTGCAAGTTTTTGATATATATGAACTCGTGACGAGATAAGAAACCCGTTAATGTAAAAAATTTTGAGTTTCGAGAAGTGGGCTCGGGGCTCAGATTTTTCTAATTTTGGAATTTTTTATATTTTTCGATTATTTCGCTTGGGCTTTGTTCCCTTAGCATATTGTGATATATTCATTCTGATTTTGGATAGATTCATCGTGCGTGGAGGCCGATTGGAGGATCAAAGGTGTTGCGAGCTAGAGATTTAACCGGTTCAAGGTGAGTAATGATTGTAAAAGATATCCTGAGGGTTTGAAACCACGGATTGCACATCGTAGTGCTATATTGAGGTGAGACACGCGCTGGATGATGAGTGTGAGATCTGCACTACTAGGAATTGTGACTTGGCCCGTCCCGATTGATGCTTTTACCGCATATTTGACTGAAACTTATTTGTTATCATCATGATTTGGGTTGATTGCCATATTTGGGCTTCGTGCCAATTATGTGGACCCCTTCAAGGATGTTTGTTGATATTTTCTCACTGTTTTGATTTTTTACTTGAGCTCAGCCATGTATTTTCTCACTGTTTTCAAAGCTCACTCAAGGTTGTTTTTCCTTCAACACTAGAAATGATATTTTCAATATTATTTGGGCTGAGTAGCATGTTTTCCTGTTACCCGAGGGGCTTATGTGATTTTTGAGTGAGTAAGGCCGTGAACCTATGTTATGAAGATACTTTTGGATCATGTTGCACGTCGCAGCAGTGTTATGCTGATACTGATATGAGACCAAGGGCCTAGACTTGATGCCATGAGATAGCTTGATATTGCGCTTGGACCGTAAGGGGCCCCTTCCGAAGTCTGCACACCCCAGTAAGCGTCGTCGATGTTAAATGGATCGGGCTGCACACCGCAGCGATATATGAATCGGGTTGCACGCCGCAGCGGTACTGGTACTGTTTAATGTGTTTGCTTTATTTTATTTGTTTGCCATTATCTGTTTGTCTGCGTTACTTCATGCAATTTCTACCTGACTTCCTGGCATTATCTGATAACTGAGTGTTGTGCCCGAGGAACGAATTACTGTGTTTTTCTGCACTATTTGTTTTGCATCATTTTGCGAAATCGCTGTAAAAGCCATTTTTAAAAGAGGTTTAAAGTGAGCTTAGATATTTTCAAAGATTTCACAGCTTCACTGTTTTTCTCAAAAGGGTTTTTTCCAGTGCTTCTATACAGCATGATGATATGTTATACGTGATGTTTTAGTGCCCAGTTATTATTTACCTTTATTACTCACTGAATTGGAGTACTCCCTGCACTTCGTGTGCAGAGATACAAGTATTTATTCATCCGGTAGCGGATTTTGGCTGATTGGAGGCAGAGCTATAGGAGTTTAATGATGCGACTGCCAGTGTTCGCAGCACCGCTTCTCTTTTTGTTGTTCAGCAGTTATGTTCAGTGTATTTTTAAGTCTTGTAGTTGTATTTACACTCTTATAGACGCTCGTGACTTGTGACACCCGGATTAGGGCTGTGTTGGGTTGTACTTCCTCTAATTAATATTATTAAATCATATTTAAGTTCTTATTCATGTTTAACTATTATTGAAAAGGCGATATGGGTTAATTGGCTGGCATTGTCTTTACGAGAGGCGCTATCACGACCAGAGCGGTATTTGGGTCGTGACATTAGTACTCCATCTGGTTTACTTTAAGTGATTTTTTAATTTTTTTGTGGTCTATAATATTTGATTTTTTTAAATATCAAGGAAAAATTAATATTCTTTTTTCCAAAGTTATCCTTGAAGTAAAGAGCCTATGTTAATTGTATTTCCTATGAATAAATTAAAGTTAATATGATCTTTATATTATTAATTAATATTAAAAAGATAGATTCCGTAATATGTATAAAAACAAAACAAAAATCACTTAAAGTGAATAGGATGGAGTAATTAACTGATTTATTTGTTTTATTTTTTTAAAATTCAATTATCATTTAATACGTGATCATAATAATCAACTTAATTACTGTAATTTTTTTTCAAGTCCCTCCCTCAAAATCAAAAGTTCCAAACCATATCTCCTTTCTCTGCAGATAGAAATTATAGACTCTTCTACCCCACTTCGACAAAGTAACAACATTTGATGATTTCAGCATCAGCGACTGAGAATTTATAATTTGGTAATAAATTATCATAATCGCTAAGTTTTTAAAGAGTTGTATGCTTGTATTTATCGCTAGTAATTGGCATATCTAAAGACAATGTAACCTGATTGCACTCAAATCATGAGTCTGCTTTTATCTGACCCTAATACGATCCTCTATGGCAACAAAGTTTGGACCTACGAAGAAAGGAATAAAACTCTTAACTAGAATTTTGACTATCAACTAAAAAACGGATAAATAACAAGTAAAATTGGATTGTGAATAACAAAGATTGTTGTTGAGAGGATAAACTCGATAAAGTAAAAGAATAATTACTTTGCATCACTTGTAAACAATCTATCTATATCTATATCTATATCTATCTGTATCTATCAATTTATATCTATATCTATACTGTATTAAAATCACGAAGGCCTTATCGAAATATCGGTCGCTTTGTAAGTGTATTATATGTTGGATATACTTGTAAATGTAATAACTACTTTCTTCAAAATAAATAAAAATTAAAACTAATTATCTGCTAATTCAAATTCCATTATCTATTTGGTCTTAGTTTAGGACATGTCCCTTTTGATCAGTTTGGAATTCAAATCCATCTTAGTTTAGGACTCAAAGTCTTTAATGTTTACTGATCGAATTAGGCTTCTCCTTTCGTTTCTTTCAAAATAAAAAAAAAAGTTATTGGCTAATTCAAATTCCATTATCTATTTGGTCTTAGTTTAGGACACGTCCCTTTTGATCAATTTGGGATTCAAATTCCATTGTTTATTTGATCTTAGTTTAGGACTCAAATTCTTCAAAGCTTACTGGCGGAATTAGGCTTCTCCTTTCGTTCTTCAGATTGGAATCAATATCGTATTACGATTATCCTTTCCTTTTTACTCCTTGTTTTGGAATCAATTTAGGTTTCTAGAATTTTACAACTATAAAAGAAAATATTATTCTACATTCTTTTTCATAAATTGACGTCCCCGTAGTGTATTTGCTTGTCACTTCGGTAAGTTTCTATCTTGTACTATATTCTTGAAGTAATGTAATAATTCAACTATATGTCTCATATATGATCATTGGTTTATCCACCACGTGCCGCTCCTATGGTCCTCAATTCGTAGGTGCAAAAATACTAGAAGCAACAAATTAAGCAACAGCAACAAAATCAAAACTTTTCTGTTAACCATACAAAATCAGTTCGAGGGCCCCGAGACCTCAATCAAAAGCACAAACATATCCCAATACCTTATTCAAACTTGTATCATTCTTCAAAACACCTCAAACAACATCAAATCAATCAAGACACATCGGATTCAAGCCAAACTTACATAAATCTTTCGAATTTAGCTTTTGATAAAAAACCCAACCAAACCACATCCGAATGACCTGAAATTTTGCACACACCTCCCAAATGACCCAATGGAACTACTGCAACTCTCGGAATTCCATTCCGACCCCTATATCAAAATCTCGCCTACCAACCGGAAATCGCCAAAATATCAGTTAACTAATTCAAGCCTAAATCTACTCCGAACCTCCAAACCCATTCCGATCACACTCCTAAGTCTCAAATCACCTCCCGAAGCTAATCGAACCATCAGAACTCACATCCGAGCTCTCTAATACACAAGTAAACATCCATTTGATTTTTCCAACCTAAACACACTCCAAAGAGACTAAGTTTCTCAAATCTTACCAAAATCATTTCGGATTCGATCTGACCAACCTGATACCACAAAATACGAATAAAAAGGCATAAAGAGGCAGAAATGGGGGAAACAGAGCGGTAACTCATGAGACGACTGATCGAATCGTCACATCCTCCCCAACTTAAACAAACGTTCATCCTCGAACGAGTCAAGAAACATACCTGAAGCCTCAAACAGGTGAGGATATCTGCTCCGCATCTCTCGCTCGGTCTCCCATGTAGCCTCTTCCACGGGCTGACCTCTCCACTGCACCTTCATTGAAGCTATATCCTTTTACCTCAACTTTTGAACCTGATGACCCCATATAGCTATGGGCTCCGCATCATATGTCAAATCATCATCCAACTGAAACGGGCTGAAATCCAAGACATGAAACGGATCCCTAATATACTTCCGGAGCATATAAACATGATATACTGGATGCACACTCGACAAGCTGGGTGGCAAAGCAAGCTCATAAGCCACCTCCCCAATCTTCCGAAGCACCTCAAAAGGTTGAATGAACCCCAATCTCAATTTCCCCTTTTTCCCAAATCTCATAACACCCTACATGGGTAAAACCTTCAACATGATCTTCTCACCAACCATGTAGGACACATCTCGAACCTTCTTATCAGCATAACTCTTCTGCGTCGACTGCACTGTATGAAGCCTCTCCTGAATCACCTTTACCTTCTCCAAAGCATCCTATACCAAATCTGTTCCCAATAGCCTAGCCTCATCGGGTCGAGCCAACAAACTGGAGATCTACATCCCATACAAAGCCTCATATGGAGCCATATGAATACTTAACTGGTAGTTGTTTTTGTAAGCAAAATCTGCAAGCGATAGAAAATGATCCCACGACCCTCCGAAATCAATGACACAAGCAAGCAACATGTCCTCCAATATCTAAATAGTGTGCTCGGACTGCCCGTATGTTGTGCTCAACTCAACCTGAGTACCCAACTCTCGCTGCACATACCTCCAAAACTGCGAAGTAAACTGTGTGCCCCTATCTGAAATAATGGAAACAGGGAAACCATGAAATCAAACAATCTCCCTAATATAGATTTTTGCCAACCGCTCTGAAGAATAGGTAGTGCACATAGGAATTGAGTGCGCGGACTTGGTCAGCCGATCCACAATCACCCAAATAGCATCGAACTTTCTCAAAGTCCGTGGAAGTCCAACAACAAAGTCCATAGTGATCCTCTCCTACTTCCACTCTGGGATATTCATCCGCTGGAGCAAGCCACCCATTCTCTGATGCTCATATTTCACCTACTTACAATTGAGATACTGAGCTACAAATCCTACAATGTTTCATTCTTCTCCACCAGTAGTGCTGCCTCAAATCCTGATACATCTTCGTGGCACCTAGATGAATGGAATACTGTGAGCTATGGGCCTCCTCCGGAATCAACTCCCGAAGCCTATCCACATTGGGCACACAAATCTACCCTTGCATCCTCAACAATGGTCAAATCTTTGGCATCATCATGTTGAAATATGTCCTTAACGATAAGAAAATGTGGATCATCAGACTGGCGCTCTCTAATGCGATCATATAAGGAAAATTTAGAAACCACACAAGCCAATACCCGACTGGGCTCCGAAATATCCAACCTCACGAACTGATTGGCCAAGGCATGAACATCAACTGCAAGAGGTCTCTCCCCAGCTGGAATATACGCCAAATCCCCACATTCACTGCCTTTCGGCTCAAAGCATCGGCCACCGCATTGGCCTTTTCTGGATGGTGCAATATAGTGATATCATAATCCTTAAGCAACTCCAACCATCTCCACTGCCTCAAATTGAGATCCTTTTGCTTTAACAAGTGTTGGAGGCTACGATGATCAATAAACACCTCATAAGATACACCATACAAGTAATGCCTCCAAATCTTCAATGCGTAAACTATGACAGCCAACTCCAAATCATGAACGGGGTAGTTCTTCTCTTGCGGCTTCAACTGACGAAAAGTATAAGAAATAACTCTACTCTTCTACATCAACACACAACCAATCCCAATTCTCAGAGCATCACATATGAACCTACAGCTGATGGAAAACCCAACACTGTAGTTTTGGTCAAGGTTGTCTTGATCTTGTGAAAGCTCTCTTCACACTCGTCCGACCATACAAATGAAGCACCCTTCTGAGTCAACTTGGTCAAGGGCAACGCGATAGATGAAAATCCCTAAACAAACCGACAATAATAGCTTGTTAAACCAACAAAGCTGCGAATCTCTGTGCTGAGAACGGTTTGGGCCAACTTTGAACTGCCTCTATCTTCTTCAGATCAACATGAATACCCTCGATGGACATTGCATGCCCAAGAATGCCACTGAAATGAGCCAAAACTCACACTTGGAGAATTTCGCGTAAAGCTTCACCTCCCTTAATCTATGCAACACAACTCTCAAATGCTCAGCGTGCTCCTCCTAGCTACGCGAATACACCAGAATATCATCAATGAAGCCTATGAGTTGAGATAAGGTCGGAACACGTTGTTCATCATATGCATGAACGCTGTTGGGGCATTGGTCAGCCCAAAAGACATCACCAAGCACTAGTAATGACCATATCGGGCCGTCTTAAGAATATTTGAGTCCCTGATCTTCAACTAGTGATAACCCAAATAAAGATCAATCCTTGGAGAACACTCTCGCTTCCTGAAGTTGGTTGAATAAATCATCAATGCGAGGCAAAACATACTTGTTCTTAATTTTTACCTTGTTCAATTGTCTATAATCAATACACATCCTCATTGTGCCATCCTTATTCTTCACAAACAGAACTGGTGCACCCCAAGGTGACATACTAGGCCGAATGAACCCTTAGTCAAGGAGCTCTTGAAACTGCTCCTTTAACTCTTTCAACTCTTCTGGTGCCATACGATACGGGTGGAATAGAAATGGGCTGCAGGAAACACATCGGGAAAATCCCTCACAAATGGAACTGAATCAATACTGGGAATCTCAGCACCGACATCCCGTACAAAGGCTAGATACGAAAAACAGCCCTTCCCAACAATACGCTAGGCCTTAAAGAATGAGATCACTCTACTAGAAGCATAAGCAATCACACCTCGCCACTCGATCCGTGGCACACCCGGTATAACTAATGTGACCGTCTTAGCATAACAGTTTATAATAGCGCGAAATGGAGATAACCAATCCATGCCCAGAATAACATCGAAGTCCACCATGCTCAATAATAATAGATCCACTCGGATCTTTAGACCCCCCAATAATCACGACATAAGATCGGTACACACGGTCTACAACATCAACATCACTCACCAGGGTAGATACATGAATAGGTAAAGCAAGAAACTCACAAGACGTACCCAGATAACGAGCAAAGTATGAGTACACATAAGAAAAGGTGGAACCGGGATCAATTAATACAGAGGCATCTCTGTGGCAGACTGAAACAATACCTGCAATGATAATATCTGAAGCAATAAAATTAGATCTGCCTGGAATTGCAAACAGGCCTGACCGCCCCCTGATCGACCTTCACCTCTAGGGTGACCCCTAGTTAACCGATCTACACCCCTAGTTTGCTAGGCAGTTGGTGGTGAAGTAACTGGCGCTAAAGCCGATGACTGAGCCCTCTGCTAAGATGAACTAGGAAAAACGACGAGGATACTGCCTCCACATGTGACCCATATCTTCACACCCATATCAACTCCCAGGTGCTAGAGAAGGGGACTGAAGGGAGCCCCTCGCACCGAAGTGACTAGCAGATGCAGCTGGCATAGAAGAGCCCTGAACTGATGGAGCACGGATGAACTCTGAGCAAGTTCCAATTGGATGTACACTTCTTTTCTAATATTTAAATATATAAATTATTGTATATATGTAAAATTATATAATTATTTTCTCAAAAAAATACTTCTATTGTTAAATTTTAAAGTGTAGTCCATATTTTGATTACCTATAACTCTAACGGTAAAAAATTATATCGTACTATGAATAATTATAAAAGATAATATTATAAACAATATGGGAGAAAAAGATGAAAAAATAATAAAAAACTATATACACAACCTACTATAGTCTATCATCAAAGAATTAAACATATAATCCATAGTTTGACTACCTATAACTCTTAATTGACCATAAAAATTTATAATACTATGAATAATTATAAAACTTTAGTTTTGTGAAAAATAATAGAGAAAATAAATGGAACAAATAAGAAACATAAATGTCACGATCCATTTTCGTAATAGGTTATGAGGCCGCCCAACACCGTTGCCAGGCCAGCTGCTGCGGAACATTTCTAACATCTTATATTTATTTTATCAAGATTTAAGTGAAATAACTATGTCAAAGTTGGATTTAAAACCAAAAGAGATAGATACTGAAAGTAATATAATATTACAAGTCCAAAAAAATCTACCAATGTGTGTACCAGAACCTGGTGTCACAAGCTACGGACGACTACTAGAATATACACAAAAGAATAATACACTATCCTACTGTCTGAATCATGATAGACAGAAAAAAAAGTACAAAGAAAGACTTCTTCAGTTGCAGATCGGCACGAAAGAGAGGCATGCTCACCGTAGGAGTCCCAAACGTGCTCACTGACGCGCACCAGACTGATATCCAGATCCACCTGCCTTAGATCATGTACATTTAAGTACGAATAGCATGAGTACATAAATAACATGTACCCAGTAAGTATTCCGTCTTATCTCTAAGAAGTAGAGTCGAAAGGTCGACTTGATACTTACTAAGGTCAAAATAATATAATAATAATGAGTTATGTAAAGCATGAAGGATTTCCAATAACCACAAGTTAAAATGAAAGGTCATAATAATGTTCTTGGCCATAATGCAATTACCATTTTCCTTTTTACAAACTTAACAGTAATCATGTCATATCAAAGCTTAAGCATATAAATCATGCGTAATCACGCCGAGGTCGACGATCCGCTCTAACAGAAAATAAAATGTGCACTGTCGAGGGTCGAATGGCCAGTACCACAGATGTATCTATTCTCACCGAGGTGATTGGCCCGGTCCATAATTATCAAGAAAACATCAAGAATACACATAAAGGCTCATTTATATACAAGGAAACTCCTAAATAGGCTCAACAAGTTCATATGTCCACTTTTTGTTTTCTCAGGTTTCTAGAGTTTGTTTTAGTCTTTTTAAGTAATTTTCAACATTACTATCCCTATTGAGTTTGGCAACTAAATATTTGTAAGGAGGACCAAGTTATCGCTTATTTTATACTCTTCATCGTTTTTAAAACACTAGTCTCAAGATATGCGCGTTGCGCATGTAGCCTGTCTCAATGAGTAAATCTTCTTAAGAAAACATATAAATTTTATATTAAAATTATGTTTTGATTTCCCACGTAACCTCTTTATATAGTGAATATAATAATGAAGCATAGAAATTAAGAGTGAGGAAATATTAATAAAAATCATCGAAGGGTTCAAATAGTTGGCACGAAGCCCAATTATGACATTCAGCCCAAATAATGATGGTAGCAAATAGATTTCAAACAAATAAGTGGTAAAATCATCAATCAGAACAGACGAAGTCACAATTCCCAATAGTGCATGACCCCACGCTCGTCATCAAATGTGTGCATCACCTCAATATAGCACTACGATGTGCACATCCGGGGTTTCAAACCCTCAAAATATCATTTACAATCATTACTCACCTTGAGCCGATCAAATCTCTAGCTAGCAATGCCTTTTCCCCTCAAACCTGCCTCCACGCGCAACGAATCTATCCAAAATAAGAACGAGGACATCAAAATATGCTAAAGGAATAAAGTCCAAGCAAAAATAATCAAAATACTAAACAAATCCCGAAATTACCAAAATGCGACCCCCGGGCCCACGTCTCAAAATTCGATAATTTTTGCATCAATAGATTCCTTATCTCCCCACGAGTTCATACATATCAAAAGTTCTAAAATCCGATCTCAAATAGTCCATCAAATCCTCAATCAAAGGTCTCCAATACTAAGCCCTAGTTTCTCCAAATTTCACCCTTAATTTCAATAATTTCAAGCTCTAATATGTGAAATAATAGCATATGAATGAGTTTTAAGTCCAAATTCCTTACCTCAATGATGTTCCCTTGAAATACGTCTTTCAAATCGTCCAAAAAGCTCCAAAGCCAAGATAAAAATGGTGCAATAGTTCAAAATTCGTGAAGGCCACAATTTATACTTTCTGCCCAGACATTTTCGCTTCTGCGGTCATTTAACCGCTTATACGGTATTGCATTAGCGGTCATTCATCTGCTTTTGCGGAAATCACTTATTGGCCAAAAACTCGCATTACGATCACATCCCCGCATCTGCGACATCGCAGATGCAGCCACCCTAACCGCTTCTGTGGTCGCTGCTCGTCATGTCTCTTTTTTCTTCTGCGACCAAATCCTCCGCTTATTCAGTGTCGCACCTACGGTCCCCGTTACGTAGGTGCGAAAATACCACTAGCAGCAAATTCAGCAGCTGCAACAAAATCCAAACTTCTCTGTTAACTATCCGAAATCACCCCAAGGCCCCCGGGACCTTAACCAAAAGCACAAACATATCCCAATACCTTATTGAAACTTGTACCAATCTTCAAAACATCTCAAATAACATGAAAATCAACTAAAGCACATTGGATTCAAGCTAATCTTTCAAAAATCTTCCGAATTCCACTTTTGATAAAAAACTCAACCAAACCATGTACGAATGACCCGAAATTTTGCACACACCTCCCAAATGACTCAGCAAAACTACTACAACTCTCGGAATTCCATTCCAACCCCTATATCAAAATCTCGCCTACCAACCAAAAATTGCCAAAATATCAACGTTGCCAATTCAAGCCTAAGTCTACTCTGAACCCCCAAAACTCATTACGATCCCACTCCTAAGTCCCAAATCAACTCCCAAAGCTAACCAAACCATCAGAACGCAATTCGAGCCCTCTAACGCACGACATCCAGTTGGATTTTCCAACCATTTTCACTCCAAAGATACGAAGTGTCTCAAGCCATACCAAAATCATTCCGGATTTGATCCAACCAACCTGATACAAAAAAACATGGATAACGAGGCATAAAGAAGAAGAAATAGGGGAAACAGAGAGGTAACTCGAGAGATGATTTCCCGTCACACCTATTTACTAGTTTTACCTTTACATGTTTTAATTGGAATTAATTGCTTTATGATTCGTTGTTATTGCCTATTTGACATACCTGAAGATTCTTACCTCTTTTATTATCTTGCTATATTTTCATAACTGCTTATCTTTATTTGAAATTATTATTATCTCATTTTGTAATTGTTTAGTCTTAATTGAGGTTGTGAAAGTCGTGTCAATTTGAGGAAAAATTGATAATTGTCAAGATATCTTTCTTGTTAAGAATTTACATTCATTGTTATTGTTGATATTCTTGTACATGATGTGGTGGAGCCATGGGCTATTATTGTGAAAATATCTATATTGTTGATTGTTGGAAAGTTGTAATATATGAGCACTTGTGGTGCGAGTTGATATTGTGATGTGATGTTGGCGTGCATGTGGCGGTATTAGGCTTGGGGTTAATATGCATGCGATGATATAAGGTGGAACATATGTGCGTGTTACTTGTAGAGGAACTACGTGAAGCCACGCAACATCATATGGTGGGATAAAGTGCGTGTAACTATTTTAAAAAAAATTCAAAACCTATTTAAATGTATGGATCATGTGGTGGTATAAGGAATGATTGTGATTGTGATTGTGAGTGGTGAATACGAGGAAGTACCTCGATTGTGATACTTGAATTATACGAGACGGTACGTCGGTTATGATTCTTATTATACACGAGGTGGTACCTCATTGTGATTCTTATTGTTTATCTCATGTTGCAAAGAGATTTGGTGGAAACACTTTCTGTTGCTTAGTTTTTTCTTGTTCTATCAGTCATTGTCCGTATATGATCGATGTGATTCTCTTTAGTCTATTTCTTTATGTTATTCCTATGTTCACAATTCCATGTTAGTTCATGCCATTAACTTGTTTCGTATAAGTTATTTCTCTACTTTCTATTATTATTCATTTTTTTATGTTTTTATATTGTTTATTTATATCATAGTAGGTGTCTTGACATGTCCTCATCTCTACTCTATCAAGGTTAGGCTTGATACAAACTGGGTACCATTGTGGTATACTCATACTACGCTTTTGCACATCGTTTTGTGCAGATCCAGGTATGTCTGCCTGTGCCGAACGCTAGAGACGATTTGAGTTGATGCTTTTGGAGACTTCAAGGTATACCTGCTCCATGTTCGCAGAGCTCGGAGTCCCCTTCTATTTAGATATTCCGCCATTTCTTTCTTGTTTCAAATAATATAATAGTTTGATATTTTAGTACCATTTTGTAGAGATTATGATTCCGTTCCATCAGGTTTTGGGGAGAGTATTAGGTATTTTATTGTTGAGTTTATTACTATATTTTGAAGGATTTATTTTAAGTTTAGTAGTATTTATGCTATTAATATATGCATGTTATGCTTATGTAGTTGTAGAGACTAGGGGCCATCACTATATTGGGAAAAACTGAATTTATATTGAAGATGACTTGTTGTGACACGTGGACTGGTCAAAATGGTCAAAGCGTGGTAATTAGTCAGGAAGCACGGGCAAAAACAGATGCGGGAGAGAAGATACTTAAATGCACGAGCTATTACTCAAATAAAATGAGACTCGTACCTGTTCGAGTCATTTAAAGCTCGAAGATCAGAAGGAATTGAAGAAATAAATTTGATGGCATAAAAGAGTCCAAATTCTGCATTAAATGCCAAAGACGTTAGAGAATTTGTACTTAATAGGAATGATTGAGTAATGTTTCTTTTAATGTCATTTATTGCTCATAATTGCCTTGTTAAGACAAATGCATTACATTTTCCCATAAAATCAACCATAAAAGGAGAAGATCTCAACATCTATAAGACATGACATATCATTGAGATTATATTAAAATACATATTTATTCATTGCTTTATTGTTATTCTCAAAGTCTCTCATTTCTTGATTATCAGTAACCCGATTTTCCTTTTAATTTCTAGCTTTAACCAAATATTCCCTTAATAACTGACCAAGGAATAAACCACCAATCCACAAAGCAAATAAAAATAAAGTTTGGAAACATAAACTTGTCACTGAGGGGCTGGAACATCAGAAGTTGTGATATCAGCTTCACTTTCAGGAACAACCATAGGTGTGGTGGAAACTTCTAAAGAAATAGCAACTAGGAGTGGTTTCAACTGGGATTGAAGTGTTAGGTTCATCGAGGGGAGCAAGAGTCATGGAAGCTTCAGCTTCCACTGACTGAGTCATAGAATTTTCACCCTCGGGAGTTGAAATTGCAACATTTTCAAGTTCAACTACCACAACAACGGCTTCTTCATTTAAAGGTTCTTCTGCCATGGAAGCTCATTTCCCGGAGAAGGAAAGTCAAGTGGTTGCTGAGTCATCTCAATAGTTTTAAAAACTTTGGCCAATTTCTACTTTAAATTAAAGTTTTTCTTGACCGGTAAAGATGAGTTTGATGGGAAAAGGTAAACTCAACACCATCCTTGACCAATACATACCTTAAACAAGCTACTGCTCTCTATACGAGGGGGTCAATTTGAGCTAAATTTTTTTTGAAAAAATGACATAAATCGAGTATGACTGAGTCGATAGCATGAATAAATCCCAATGTAAATGGGATAAGTATAAACAAAAGAAAATCAAATCCTATAAGAAGATATTCTCTAGTTTGGTTTAGGAATAACTATACGAAGGTCATCTCTCTAAAGACAATCTTTTCGAACAGTGAAAATCTAGGGTTCAGTAATTAAAGAAGGATAGGTATCAGTTCTCTCTAAATTAACTACTTGTTCACGAATGGATTCTTTATCATGCTCGAAAGATAAGTCAGTTGGAACTATTTATTCGACCAAAGGTGCTTGAATAGGCTCAAAAGATTCTTTGCCTTTAGAAGAGGATCTCTTAGTGAAAGATCCTCTAGAAATAATGCCAGAGCCAGAAGAAGGAGTGGTGGAACCAGAGGTACCACCACGAATGGACCCTAGGCCACGAAGCCTGCCTCATCTACCCCTTCTGTGTCTTACAGGGGCATTGGAGAAGCTGTCAAGAATTGGAACACTCTTAGGGTTAGGATTCGAAGATGACATGGTAGAAAGATGTGAAGTGTGGAAGAAGTGAATAGGAGTAAATAGTGAGATACTTGGTAAAACTTTGTGGAGAAGAAGGCAAGGGAAAAGGGTTAAGTTTATATATAAAAGCAACCCTCAAAGACTAAGAAGTATAATGATGAAAAGCCTATAATAAAAGCAACTATCATTTCGTGAATAGTGGAGTCGAAGAAGCCTTGAAAATAGACTGCAGAATTGCAGCACCAATGAGAAGGTGATACGTGTGCAGCGCATTAAATAGATAAGACAACTGAAGCGTCAGTACTGTCATAGCATTCATTATGGCAAAAATTCTCCTTTTATTGAAGATCCACTTCCCAAATATTTAATTGATAAATAAATAAAAAGTGGGAGGCTATCTATATTGGAAAAAAATTAAATTTATATTGAAGATGACGTGTCGTGATACGTGGACTGGTCAAAATGGTCAAAGCGTGATAATTAATCAGGAGGCACGGACAACAACATATGCGAGAGAGAAGATGCTTAAAGGTACGAGCTATTACTCAAATAAAATGAGACTTGTACCTTTTCGAGTCATTTAAAGCTCGAATATCAGAAGGAATTGAAGAAATAAATCTAATAGCGTAAAAGAGTCCAAATTCTGCATTAAATGCCAAATACGTTAGAGAATTTGTGTTTAATAGAAATGATTGAATAACGTTTCTTTTAATGTCATTTATTGTTCATAATTGCCTCATTAAGACAAAGACATTACACTTTTCCCTAGAATCAACTATAATTGGTGAAGGTCTCAACATTTGTAAGACATGAAATATCATTGAGATTATACTGAAATACATACGTATTCATTGCTTTATTGTTATTGTCGAAGTCTCTCATTTTTTGATTATCAGTAACCCGAATTTTCTTTTAATTTCTACTTTAACCAAATATTTAATTTTTTGGTTAAATAATCACGACATTTTACAGAGAAAAATCGGAGTCGTAATCATTATGGATTACTAGATTTATTGGAAGACGCTCACAATGTTGCAACATGATGTCTGTCTACTTGGTTGGGGGAAAAGTACTTCCTTAGAAGTTATTCATTCGATTAGTGGTGTTACAATAATAGTGTCTGATGGTAATAATTTAACGACATTATTTAATATGTATAAGATATTCGGTAAGAGAGAGAGGTAAATGTAAATTTAAACATAATAGATGAAAAACTTGATGAAATTAAGGGTGGAAATTTCTAGTGGAGTGATGACAACGACAAGGAAAATGTTGTTGAGAATACACAAGTTCACTCATATCATGAACAAAATACCGATGATGGTTAATCTGATTTTGAATCGGATGATAATCAGATATTTGATGGTGTTAATGATGATAATACACTATACCATTTTAGGCCTTTCGCCACTCCCAAAAAATGTAGCCTGAACTATCAAAAGTGTGGCATTTGATCAAAGGCCACACTTTTCAATATTAGGCAACACTTTTCTTAGGGTGATCTAAATGAGCGTAACCTTTTCTCTAAGGTCACATTTTTCAAGTGTTGTTTTAGATACTACGCTTTAAAAATGTGACCTATCAGGTACAAAGGCCACGTTTTGTATTACCTCATATGGCAACATTTTCATGTAAAACTACACTTTTAAAGTGTGGCCTCTGTTACCTTATAAGCTACACTTTTGAAGTGTGGACACATGTAAAACTTATTTGCCATTTTACAATCAATAGGCCACAGACTTGGCAGTCCATATGGAACACTTTTGAAGCGTGCTCTAAGTTATAAGCATTTTTTAAAATAATTTGCACAAGCCATTATTTTATGGTTGATACTGTAATCAAATTTATTTCAACATGTAAAGCACTAAAGTAGTCACAAATAACATATTAGCTAAACTTACAACAGACTTCAAAAAAGACATATCTTATATAATATGCGTACTAATAACACAATGCTTCAAGATGTGCATTAGTAATGAACTCTAAAAAAACAAAAAAAAAAAAGAATGTGTTCATATAGGATCATGAAGGCATGAATAATAAACAATCACAATTATTCAAAAGTCTTCATCATTCACTTCATAATTGTAGTCACCATTTCAGTTTGCATCACCCGCATTTTTCTAAACAGCCAAAACAAATAACAATTAAAAAGAATATATGTACGCAATATCATATTGCAATCCGTAATATGGTTAATATTTAGTGTACTATGCTGAATCAATGGCTCCAATATGGAAATTCAGATGATTAATCCGATTAGAAAAGAGATTTAATGCAATATTATACAAAATTGCTTGTTAATTCAAAGTTACAACTTACATACAAGTTTGTAAGACAATATTGTATTGAATATGAAGAACTCATTTAAACAAATTTCTGAAAATAGGTATGAATACAGTAACTAAGTCAAGTAACAACTCAAGTACATAAAGAAGTATAAAATTAAAAATAGTAAGAAAAGTTCACAACTGATATACAAGTTCTTAAAATAATGTTAAATATGATAACACATTTCCGAAAAAATGGGTCAGATAACGGTAACTGACTCAATTGGAGCAGTTAGTAGCTTTGATATAAAAATACTAACACAAGCAGAACTTTGAAAAAAAAGGCCAGACAGCAATAACTCAAGAACCACTATGCAAATCTCATGATATATGTCAACAATGACTTAACACATGCAAGGGAAATGTACCTGGAATTATAGTGCCCACAGGTTTGAAATAACTAGAATTAATCTGCATTCACATCACATACATTTTACATTATAGAACAAAGTAAAAGTGAAACACTAATAAACAAGTGGAGGGTTCAACTCTTTTTCTAATCCCAAAGAAAAAGTACGCAAAATATCTTTCCATAGTCTATTTGAGTTGGATAAAGTCTTTCACAATTGTCGAGTACAAAAATATTTGCATAGAGTTTGTGAGTTGGATAATAAGTTTCAGAATGAAACACTAACCTCTCTTTTTTTATATAATCATGGTGTCTGGGCAGCTTACACACACCTCGATTAATTTTACCGGATACCTACCACATCTCACTAGCAACAAGTATAAAACAACTCTATTCACTAAGGCTTGGATTGATGGAAAGAAATCACCTAGTATTTTTGTCTCCACCGAAATTTAAACTTGAAATCTCACCCACGTCATTAACCACTATATAACACCCATGTGCTTGAAACACTAACCCATCTTCCTTGTTCAGATAATGTTAAAATTCTCCGGCACCTAATCACAAGAAAAAGACTTCTTCAAGAAAAGAAAAAAGTTAAAACAAAAACGGAAGGTAGCACATTGGATGATCAAGCATCCGATCAAATGAAACGAGGGCTGGCAAGAAAAGAATAGGAACGATCATATTTCTAAATGTTCTATTAGTCACATTCTTTGAGATCTTACTGCGGATTTTTTGCTTGTGTATAATCTTTTCCAATTACGAATCATATAGAAATTTCTGAAAATTTTGCATACTGAGCTTTTTGTATAGGTGCCCCCTGGATAATAATGTATGAACAATGGAGGGGAAAAGGCAAAACAACTTAAGATTCCATTTTCCCGATTTTTCAGATTTTCACGAAGTTGAGGTGGCCCTCTATTCAGGTACTCTTTCTTCCTCCAGCCTCATTAAAGCCTAAACATACCGGTCAAATGAAGAATATATACTTGTAAAGTTAACACTAATCAACCATTGTATTAAAAGTGTAGCAAATATGAATTTTCAGAAAAAAGTTTATGATCACTTGGGTAATAATAACATTAATTAAGCATAGAGTTAATGAAAAAAAAATTTATTATCATTTGAGCAGTAAAAGCAAAGAGATAATGAATGAAAATAATCCTAACGAAGAAATCAAATAATAAACTGAACAAGTCTAAAGAAAGGAAAAACTGAAAACATGAAGATTAAGCTGAAGAACACGAAGAATATAGTGAGAGAAGAAGAGAGAGAAAGAGTGTAGTTAAGAGAACTCTCAAGAAGTTCGAGAGAGTGTATTAGAAAAAAGAACTGACTGAGTCCCAAAATATCTCTGTACACGTAGATATATACATCACACCAGTGGGTCGGATCACACCAGCGGGTCGGGTCAGACTGCCCAATAATAAAATAAACTTGGGCTCAGATATCAGTCCACTATCAATAATCACCACAGCTCACTACAATGTATACCATGAACATACAATAAATATACAATGAATATACAGGCCTATGTAACTTATGCTTTGGCTTGGAAGCCATGTAATCTCTTATCTCAACACCCCCCTCAAGTTGGAGGGAAACCACCTGCAACTAGAGCGGCAAAGGATGAAGCACAGTGCCAGGCAAAGGCTTGGTCAAAAGATCAGCAGTTGATGAGTGGTAGGAACATGAAATAGTTGAATGAGGCCACGCTGTAGCTGATCCCGAACAAAATGACAGTCGACCTCGATGTGTTTGGTATGCTCATGGAAAACTGGATTGTTAGCAATATGAACAGCAGCCTGACTGTCACAAAATACAGAAAATGGAAGAGAAACAGAGACACCAAGATCAACAAATAAATGAGAGACCCAAGATAATTCGGCAACAACTTTGCTAAGGGCTTGATATTCTGCCTCAGCAGAAGACAAGGAAACCACAGGTTACTTCTTTGATTTCCAACTAATCAGGCAACCACCCAATAACACACAAAACCCAGTAACAGATCTCCTTATATCAGGGCAGGCAGCCCAGTCACTATCAGAATAACCAAAAATAGAGAAATCATCACTGGCAGAATAAAAGAGACCCATAGAAGAAGTGCCTTTGAGGTATTGCAAAACATGTAGAGCAGCAGTCATATGGGGAAGTCTGGGGCATTCTAGAAATTGACTTAGATGTTGAACATCAAAATATATGTCAGGCCTGGTATGTGTCAGAAATAATAGCTTACCAACAAGACTCCTATACTGATCATGAGAGGTTAAAAGGTCACCAGAATCAGCATGAAGTTTGACAATAATATCCAAAGGACAAACAACAGAGGATACATTGGTACAGTCAAACTGATGCAGCAAATCAGAAACATATTTATGCTGATTAAGGATCATTCCACCAGGAACAAATGATATTTCTATGCCCAAAAAATAATGCAAAGACCCCTAGGTCTTTGATTTTAAACTGATCATCCAGAAACATTTTTAGGGCAGTAATTTCATCACTGTCATCCCTAGTAAGAATAATATCATCCACATAGACTGCCACAATCACAAGGGACCCAGGTTTACCTTTGATGAACAAAGAATAGTCATTCAAATAATGTGTGTACCCACTGAAATAAAGAGCAGAAGACAATTTGACATACCATTGTCTGGATGCTTGTCTCAGCCCATATAGGGATTTCTTGAGCTTACAAACCAGAGGAGAGGAGTAGAAGATTTAGAAGAAACAGAACCAGAAAGAGGAGCAGAGACTGTCAAACCTGGGGGAGGTTTCATATAAACTTCCTCATCCAAATCACCATGGATAAAAACATTATTAACATTAAGTTGAAACATAGGCCAGTGATTCTTGACAGCCACAGCAATAAGACATTTCACAGTGGTCATCTTAATCACAGGAGAAAAGGTGTCAGTAAAATCAATCCCTTCAACTTGAGTATCACCCCTAATAACCATCCTAGCTTTATACCTATCAACAGTACCATCAGCCTTGTATTTGATTTTATAGACCCATTTACAGCCAATGTGTTTCTTACCAGGAGGAAGAGGAACAACATCCCAGGTATGGTTTGCTTCCAACGCATCAAACTCCTGTCTCTTGGCATCCTGCCATGCTGGAACAGATGCAGCTTGAGAGTAATATAAAGGTTCAGATTCCAAATTAGAAGAAGAGGAGCCAGAAAAGGCAGGGAGTTGGCAAACATAATCCTTAAGATAGTGAGGAGGATTATGCTGTCTAGTGGATTTTCTAGGAGCAGGAAGAGGTTGTGAAGAAGGTAAAACAGGAGGAGAGATGTCATGATTGAAAGAAGGAAGGGGAGATGGATCAGCAACAGTAAAATCAGGAACTGGAGAATCATATGTTGGATCAGATATAGGGGAAGGAGGAGAGGAAGCATGTATAGTAAAATTTGTGTCAGTGGAATGCTCAGCAGCAGGAATAAAAGGAAAAGATGAAGGAGAAGGGTGAGCAGAAGAAGGTGTATTCTTAAAAGGAAAACAAGTTTCATGGAATATAACATCCCTGGAGACAAAAAATTTCTTGGAAACCAGATCATACAGTTTATAACCCTTTTTGGCAAATGGGTAACCCAGAAAAACACAAGAGAGGGCTCTAGGCTTTAACTTGTCCCTTTAAGGAATAGGGACAGCAGCATAAGCAAGGCACCCAAATGCCCTCAAATGAGAATAGGATGGAGCTTTCCCATACAAAATTTCATGAGGAGACTTATTGTGAAGTATTCTGGATGGTATTCTGATAAGGAGATAAGTAGCAGTCAACAGACAATCCCCCCAGAAAGACACAAGTAGGCCAGATTGAAAAAGTAAGGCTCTACAGGTTTCAAGAATGGTTCTGTGCTTTCTTTCAACAACACCATTCTGTTGAGGTGAATGAGGGCAGGAGGTTTGATGAATAATCCCCTGGTTACTAAAGAAAGATATACCCTCAATGCTGGATCCCAATTCTAAAGCATTGTCACTTCTAACAGTTTGAACCACAGTGTTAAACTGAGTTTTAACAAAACAGATGAAAGATTTAAGCAGGGAAAAAGCATTGCTTTTAGAGCCCAATAAGTGTGTCCAGGTTGCCCTAGAGAAATCATCAACTATTGTAAGGAAATACCTATAACCAGTATTGATACTGCTATCAGGAAAAGGGAGTCTGGTTTGTTTGGCCATAGGACAGACAGAACAAGGAAAAGGTTGTTTAGAAGCAAATGGAAAAGACAAACCAGAAATATGTCTCACATTTGTGAATGAAGTATGTGCTAGTCTTAAATGCCAAATGTAATTCATATCAGTGGTAACAACATTATTACAAATGGAACTATTTGCAATTGGAGGCAAGGCAACATTTTTGTTGTCAGACACATTGTCATCATTACAAAAATCAGACAAAGCACATACAGAAGCAGATGAAGAACTAGTAGAGGAAGAAGGGGAAGGTGCCACCCAAGACAGTTTGTATAGGCCAGCTTCCTCTTTACCAAGATACAGAAGCCTCTTCAGAGAAGGGACCTGTATCATGTGAAGTAAACAGGAAGTTGGAGTAAACAAAACTATACAGTGCAATTGTTTTACCAACTTGTGGACAGAAATCAAGTTGTGTTTAAAGGAAGGAACCAGCAGCACATTGTGAAGAATAAGGGATGAAGTTAATGCAAAAGAACCTGTACAAGTTACTTTCACTTTGTAACCGTTAGGCAAAGTTACAAGATAAGGAACAGTCAAAGGTATGATGTCAAAAAGCAAGTTTGTATCATGTGTCATATGATTTGATGCCCCTGAATCTATGATCCAGGTGACAGAATTAATGTGTGTAAGCATGCATAACTTGGAATCAAAAACAAGACTCTCAGTTAACATAGTACCAGGAAAATTAGCAGCACACATGGGAGGAGGAGTCTGAGCACTGGAATTCCCTAACTAGGTCTGTTGCAGCAAGCTCATCAATTGATCATAATGCTGTCTGCTCAACCCTGGTATCACAGAACTCTGGCCATCTGTGTTTGTAACAGGTTGATGGCTACCAGGAGCCCCAAAAGGAACAGACATATTAGGATTCCCATGATTAACAGACACACTTTCCTCACCAGTGGAGACATGAGCAGCAGCAGATTTTCTTCCCTTGTTGTATTTGATATTTTGAGGAAACCCATGAATCTTATAGCACTTATCAATTAAGTGCCCAGATTTCTTGCAGTATCTGCAAAATAAGGGCCCTCTACTTTGCTCAAAACTAACTCTGTGTCTGAAAACAGGGGGACTGGGCATTGTGGCCTGATTAAACCTAACTGAGTGCTTATTTGTATTAGCATTAAAAGACATAGAGTCTGGATTGATTTGAGAAATAGATTGAACTTATCTCTGTTTCTCATCATTAAGCACTATATTGTAAACACTGTCAAGGAAAGAAATGGCTGCATCATCCACAAGTTACTCCTAACCCCCATGTATGCTTCATTTAACCCCATAAGAAATTGGAATACCTTGTTTTCATCATCTTCTGAATTATTCTATTTTTAGCAGCACACACACATCTCTGCCCATGAATTGTGCACATTGTGCCCAACTCATCCCATAGGCCTTTGAGTTTATTAAAATATGAGGCTACATCTAAACAACCTTGAGATGTGTGAGAGAGTTCCCTTTTTAATTCAAAAATTTTAGTCTTGTTAGGAGTACCATATCTTTTCTCAATGGACATTGGGCCTAACTCAACCCCAAAAGCTAGCTTATGAGGTGAGGATTGCCCAAGCCATATAAGGAGACCAAGGACCTCAAATTCCTCCGATGTGGGACAACTCAACACCCCCCTCACGCCTAGATCTCTGGAGCATGGACAACATAAATGGGGGCCCAACATCGGTAACAATAATTGGGATGTGCCTGGCTCTGATACCATGAAAACATAAAGATTAAGCTGAAGAACACGAAGAATATAGTGAGAGAAGAAGAGAGAGAAAGAGGGTAGTTGAGAGAACTCTCCAGAAGTTCGAGAGAGTGTATTGGAAAAATGAACCGAGTGAGTCCCAAAATATCTCTTTACACGTAGACATATATATATCACACCAGTGGGTCGGATCACACCAGCGGGTCGGGTCAGACGGCCCAATAATAAAATAAACTTGGGCTCAGATATCAGTCCACTATCAATAATCATCACAGCCCACTACAATGTATACTATGAACATACAATAAATATACAGGCCTATATCACTTATGCTTTGGCTTGGAAGCCATGTGATCTCTCGTCTCAACAAAAACAGTAGCTGCTAGAAACTTAATATGACAGACATCAAATTCATATGCAATCTCAAGATATAACATATACAAGGTAAATTATGAAGCAACACTTAAAAGAACAATCAGTACCTATATGTTTATGGAAAGAGGCGCCTCCACATATGTGAATACTAAGAACAATCAATATATGTATGTTTGCCCTGTGAAAAAAGGGGCATCCACATATTTGAATAATAACAACAATCAACATTCATGATATCTATCATTACTCACTACAATTGATATTTCATATAAGAACGAAAAAGATAATCCTTAGCTAATATATATAGTTCATACATTGGAAGGGAACACGACAAGTATATTCGTAAATATTGTCAATTATATTTTTACTAAATGAATAATATTTCATTTGAATGAAAGATAATCCTTCAGCAGTAATCCTTTTGTTCATCTATTCGCCATTCAGAGAAAATCTTATTTAGCAACAACATTGCAAAATTCTACCAAAAAAGAGAATAAATTAAACTTCTAACTGTTTTGACTCCACTAAAATTAAAGGTGTTTGAAATACGTTCTCAAGTCGCTAAAACTAAACGTGTGTTTATCTTTGTAGGTTTTGATAAATGACAAACCGGCGCGCATGGAACATTGACATATGCCGAAGTCCAAGCATAAGAGAAACAAAGAACAAGATCAAGTAAAGCAACAAAGTTATACAATGAGTCGTTTTATATTGTGATCTTGATCCGACAATAGATTCAAGACTTGGCTTCTCTCGTAAAATCATTTTCATCAAACCATGCATCTTTGATTTAAAACCAAATGATTTTCAAACATCTTCATTTTAGCCAAAATAATTTTTAAACATGTCTTTCAAATCTAGGCAAAAATAATCGATTATGTTTTTCTAATAATCGATTATGTTAAGACAGTGTAAATCGAAATTTGCAAAACAGCAAAATAATCGATTATGTCTTTTCTGATAGACAGTGTATAACCGGAATTTGCAAAACAGCAAAATAATCGAATATGTCTTTTATGATAATCGATTATGTTAAGACAGTGTATAACCGGAATTTTCAAAACAGCAAAATAATCGATTATGTCTTTTAGGTAATCGATTATGTTAAGACCGTTGCCAAAGTATTTTTAAACGCTGAAAGATAATCGATTATGCACAAGGCAATAATCGATTATGCTAGCATAAAATCAACGTCCGATTTTTAAACGTTATTAGGTAATCGATTATGCGATTTGAATAATCGATTATTCTGCTTAGAATCTGCATATGATTTTTGAACGATTTGCTGATAGTCGATTATGCAAATCAGATGATCGATTATCCTAGCACAAAATCAGCAATTAGTGATTGACAATTAAGCAACGGTCTTGGTGACTTTGAGGACTATAAATACACCTCAAAATCACTCTTTTAAGCACAACAACTGATTTCATTCTTGCTTAAGCTTACATACTCTCATATCAATCATTTTATATTCATTTCATAGTTTTTGAGAGCCAAACTCTTGACGAAGTTGTTGTGTTCTTGAGCGTATTATTTTTACTCATATCTACTCTGTAAGAGAGTCTTGTCTTGAGTGCTAAGTGTTTGCATACACTTGAAGGGAAGTTCTAATCCCCTGTTGTAAGAAGGAAATTTTAGTTCCTTGACTTGAAATCTTGAGGTGAGGTATCCTCGAGCAGGTTGAAGTCTTGTAGAGTGTATATCTACGAGCAAGTGTAACGGTTTGTTACGCATCCATAAGCTTAACGGAGTTAGTGTAAAACTCGAGAGAGTCTCTCGGGGACTGGACTAACCACACGTTGTGGTAAACCAGTATAAATTTGGTGTGTTCTCTCCTTATTACTTTAATTATTGCACTTACCTTATTCCTGCAATTTTAATTCCGCAAATTTATCTTGATTTTTATTAAAACGCTATTCACCCCCCTCTAGCGTTAAGCGTATATTCTAACAATTGGTATCAGAGCCTAACTCTCTGAAAGACTTAACAGTTTGAGAAAAAACAATCCATGGCTTCTACTCGTAACGTTTATGCAGAACTAGGTGAAGGACAATGCTTCACAAGGCCACCACTATTCGATGGCATAAACTATACTTATTGGAAGGAAAGGATGAGAATATTTATCCAATCAAATAATTTTCTACTGTGGAAAATTATCAAGAATGGAGAGCAAATTCCAACCAAATAGGTAGAAAATGAAATGGTGCCAAAATCGGAAGATGAGTATGACACAGACGATATTAGAAAGGTGGAGAACAATGCAAAAGCCATCAACATGATGTACTATGCTGTAAATCCTGATGATTATCGGAAAATCTCTTGTTGCACCACGGCTAAGAAAATGTGGGATAAATTGAAAATTACCTACGAAGGTACGGACCAGGTAAGAGAAGCTAAAATAGATTTTCTAACCCATGAATATGAACTATTTCATATGAAGGAAAACGAGAAGATAGATGATATGTTCGAACGATTTTCAAAAATCGTTAATGATCTTCATGCTCTTAAGAAGACTTTCACAGATAGGGAACTTGTCCGTAAAATTCTTCAAAGTCTCACTCCGGAATGGCGCTCCAAACCGACGCTATTCAAGAGTCAATCGGCATTACAAATGTCACAATCGACGGGGTTAGAGGTAATCTCAAAACCTATGAATCTACTATTCTTAACCCTCCTTTGGATGATCAAAGGAAACGAAGAATCGCCCTTAAAGCAAGCACGGCTCAACCTCAAAATGATGAGGATTCAAGCGACGAAGATAACGAGTTCGGACTCGTTATTAAGAAATTTCACAAGTTCATGCAAAAGAAGTATGAACGAAAAGGTAAGCAACAAGGAGACCAATTAAAGTGCTATGGATGCGGAGAAATCGGGCATATCAAATCAAATTGTCCAAATACCAAAAAGGAGAAGAAACCCGTCAAGAAACAAAGAGCATACATCTCTTGGGGAGGCGACTCCGGAGACGAATCAAGTGATGGAGAAGGAAACGAGACCGCAAACTTGTGTCTAATGGCACACGAAGAAACTCAAAATGAGGTATGTACTACTTCTAAGAATTATTTCACTTTAGAAGAAATGCAAGATGCATTTGATGAGTTGTATAAAGAGTTTATTAACGCTTCGAAATCTATAAAGGATTTAAGAAAACAAATTTCTCTAAAAGAAAAGGACTTTGAAAAACTAACTCTTGAAAATGAGAAATTAAAAGAGGAAAACAAGTTTTATGGCAAAAGAAGCGCCGATAAACCCGAAAGCTCAAATAAGGATTGTACTTCTTGCAAATCTCTAAAGGAAGAAGTAGAAGTCTTAGAAGCACTTTGCACAAATTCAATTCTTCACACAAAAATCTCAATGAAGTGCTTGTAAATTTGAAATCCACTAAGCACGGTATAGGCTTTAGACACGAGCCAAAAGAATAAGTTGAGTCCATTCCTAAACCACCTAAGACTCAACTTACGCAAAACAAAATAATTGTCAACATTCAACCTAGAAATTTTAATCCTAGAATTGCAACTCATTCTAGAACAAATGCTAGAAGAAATATTGGCATGTATAGGCCACCTAGACAAGATTTTCGAAAACTACATCAAAACTATATTCCTAAAAATAGAGTGAATAAATTTAGACCCCCAAATTATTATCATCCTAGAAGAATGCACAACCCGAATGTCATTTGTCATTATTGCAATAAAATTGGACATATTGCTCCCGCATGCTTCACTAGACATAGACATTTCACTGCAGGTCAATCACACCACTATTTTGCACCTAATACACAAGGACCCACAATGGCTTGGGTACCAAAATCTCATTAATTTGTGTTGTAGGTGTGTTTGAAGGGATCAAGTGTACTTTGGTACCTTGATAGTGGATGCTCCAAACATATGACCGGAGATGCATCAAAATTCCTTCAACTAAAACCCACGGAAGGAGGAAATGTTATTTTTGGAGACAATAACAAAGGAAAAATTATCGGCATTGGCTCGGTCGGTAAGGACGAATCTTCCTCCATTAAGCATATTTTGCTAGTTAAAGGTCTTAAACATAATCTCTTGAGCATAAGTCAATTATGTGACAAGGGAAATCTTGTATTGTTTGACTCCGAAGAATGCTTAGTTATCCGTCTTAGTGATTTTAAAGTTATTCTTCGTGGTATTAGAATGGATAACATCCATATGGTTGATCTTGAAAATTCTTCATCAAGTTTTGTAAATTGCCTTATGAGTAAAGAAGACGACATGTGGTTATGGCATCGTAGAGTAGCTCATGTAAATATGAATCTTTTAAACAAACTAGTTTCACAAGATTTAGTAATTGGTCTTCCAAACATGAAATTTGAAAAAGATTCTATTTGTGATTCATGTCAAAAAGGGAAACAAACAAAAGCCTCTTTTAAATCAAAAAATGTTGTTTCAACTACTAGACCCTTACAACTTCTACACATGGATCTTTTCGGACCATCTAGAATTAAAAGTCATGGTGGAAATCTTTATGCTTTTGTTATTGTTGATGACTACTCTAGATTTACATGGTCGTTATTTCTTGCTCATAAAAGTGATGCTTTTCAAGCCTTTAAAAGTTTTCTTAAACGTGTTCAAAATGAAAAGAACACAACCGTCACATCCATAAGAAGTGATCATGGGGGAGAGTTCAATCATAATATCTTTGCGGATTTTTGTGACGAACTCGGTATTGAACATACCTTTTCGGATCCACGTACACCACAACAAAATGGAGTGGTGGAACGCAAAAATCGATGTCTCGAAGAGATGGCTAGAACCATGCTCGATGAGGCTAAGATTCCCAAACAATTTTGGGCGGATGCGGTGAGTACCGCATGCTATGTTTTAAACAGAGTTGTCATAAGGCCGATATTCATAAAAACTCCCTATGAACTCTACAAGGGAAGGAAACCAAATCTTTCCCATCTTAGAGTCTTCGGTTGTAAATGTTTTATTCACAACAACGGAAAAGATAACTTGGGAAAATTTGACGCGAAATCTGATGAAGGAATTTTTCTTGGTTACTCATCGCGTAGCAAAGCATATAGAGTTTTCAATAATCGAACCAAAACTGTTGAGGAATCTCCTCATATAGTATTTTGTGAAAATGATGCTCGCTTGGCGAGAAAGGATTCTTGTGTTGATCTTGCAGATGCTTTAAACAAAATCAATCTTCAAGACGAGGTGCAAAAGAAGAATCCAAAGGAAGTTCAAGATGAAGTCATGGAACAACTTTCGGAAGAAGTACCACCACAAGAAGAAGAATCGATGATGCCTAAGGCTTGGAGGACGTCTAAAGACCATCCTCTCGACAAGGTAATTGGCAACATCGAGAAAGGGGTAAGTACTCGAAACCTTCTTAAAGACACTGTAGGGCATACGGCTTTTGTTTCTCAAATAGAACCTAAAACCATTTCCGAAGCAATTGGGGATGAGCATTGGACCTTGGCAATGCAAGAGGAGCTTAACCAATTCAAACGTAATGATGTTTGGGAATTGATGCCAAGACCCGATAATCACACCATAATTGGTACGAAATGGGTTTTTCAAAATAAATTAGATGAAATGGTATAATTACTAGAAACAAAGCTAGGCTTCTTGCTAAGGGTTATAATCAAGAAGAAGGAATTGATTATGAAGAAACCTATTCACCCTTAGCACGGCTAGAAGCCATTCGTTTATTACTTGCTTTTTCATCATCTATGAATTTCAAATTATTTCAAATGATTGTCAAGAGTGCCTTCCTCAATGGGTTTATTCAAGAGGAAGTGTATGTTGAACAACCCCTGGGCTTTGAAGACTTTAAATCTCCCGATCATGTCTTCAAGCTTAAGAAAGCGCTATATGGACTTAAACAAGCTCCTCGGGCTTGGTACGAGCGCTTAAGCGAATTTGTTTTGGACAATGAATTCGAGAGGGGGAAAGTTGACACTACACTGTTTATCAAAAATAAAAACAATGACATTCTATTAGTTCAAATTTATGTCGATGATATTATTTTTGGTGCTACTAATGATTTTTTATGCGAGGAATTATCTAAGTTAATGACTAGCGAATTCGAAATGTCAATGATGGGTGAGCTAAACTTCTTCTTGGGGTTGCAAGTGAAACAAATGAAAGAAGGAACTTTCATTTGTCAATCTACGTATTGCAAGGAGTTGCTAAATCGTTTTGAAATGAGCAACGCCAAAGCAATGGCCACTCCAATGAGCACATCCGACCATCTTGACAAGGATGAGAAAGGTAAAGAAGTAGACACCAAGAAATACGAGGTACGATCGGATCCCTTATTTATCTTACTGCAAGTAGACCGGACATCATGTTTAGTGTGTGTTTATGCGCTCGATATCAATCATGTCCGAAGGAGTCGCACCTAACTGCGGTAAAACGGATAATGAAGTATCTTGTTTGAACTATAAATGTGGGACTATGGTATCCCAAAGTTCTTCAAGCCAACTTGTTGGCTATTCCGATTCCGATTTTGCGGGTTGCAAATTGGACCGCAAGAGCACTAGTGGCACTTTCCATTTGCTCGGTAGCTATCTAGTTTCTTGGTTTAGAAAGAAACAAGTAAGTGTTGTGTTATCCACAACCGAGGCTGAATATGTAGCCGCGGGGATTTGTTGTGCTCAAATCCTTTGGATGAAACAACAACTCTCGGATTATGGTCTTAGTATCAATCATATCCCTCTTCGATGTGATAATACTAGCGCCATAAGCTTGACGAAGAACCCTGTTCTTCACTCAAAACGAAACACATAGAAATTAGGCACCACTTCATAAGAGATCACGTTCTCAAAGGTGATGTCGAAATTGAGTTTGTCGAAACCAAATATCAATTGGTCGACATCTTCACAAAGCCTTTAGAGAAAGAGTCCTTTTTCCGAATTCGTAGTGAACTTGGAATTCTTGACTCCACGATGATCTAATACATGCATTGCATTTTTCTTTTAACAATTACTAACTTGAGCGTCGGAGGCGCCTAACTCTTTTGCAGGTATCGCCCCAAAGACTGGGGGAATTCTCGGGCACTGGTGATAAATAATCGATTTTTCTTAGTGAATAATCGATTATTACTCCTATTATTCTTCTGGAAAATCGATTATACTAATACTAGAATCGATTATCTAACTTTTTGATTTTGCAGGAATCTGGCAATCATGTTTAATAATCGATTATCCACATTACTAATCGATTATTGAAAGTTCAGTTCTACAAGTGTTAATGAAAATGAATAATATTTTTATGTATCGGTTGAATAATATTTTGTCTCTTTTTCTTGCCTCATTACGTATTTTCAATATTGTTTCCTCAATAAAAGTTTATTAATTTTTGCTAATGTCAAAAGGGGGAAGAATAAGGGCTATGCACACTTATACATATTGGCATAAATTAAGGGGGAATTCATAAATTGAGGGGGAACTCATTCATAAACTTATATTCTTGTCTTGGATTGTCATTATCAATTATTTAATATGCATATCCCGATATTGGTTTGCCATTATCAAAAAGGGGAAAATTGTTGAAACACGTTCTCAAGTCGCTAAAACTAAACGTGTGTTCATCTTTGTAGGTTTTGATAAATGACAAACCGGCGTGCATGGAACATTGACATATGCCGAACTCCAAGCATAAGAGAAACAAAGAACAAGATCAAGTAAAGCAACAAAGTTATACAATGAGTCGTTTTATATTGTGATCTTGATCCGACAATAGATTCAAGACTTGGCTTCTCTCGTAAAATCATTTTCATCAAACCATGCACCTTTGATTTAAAATATAATGATTTTCAAACATCTTCATATTAGCCAAAATGATTTTTAAACATGTCTTTCAAATCTGGGCAAAAATAATCGATTATGTTTTTCTAATAATCGATTATGTTAAGACAGTGTAAACCGGAATTTGCAAAACAGCAAAATAATCGATTATGTCTTTTCTGATAATCGATTATGTTAAGACAGTGTATAACCGGAATTTGCAAAATAGCAAAATAATCGATTATGTCTTTTCTGATAATCGATTATGTTAAGACAGTGTATAACCGGAATTTTCAAAACAGCAAAATAGTCGATTATGTCTTTTAGGTAATCGATTATGTTAAGACCGTTGCCAAAGTATTTTTAAACGCTGAAAGATAATCGATTATACATAAGGCAATAATCGATTATGCTAGCATAAAATCAGCGTCTGATTTTTAAACATTATCAGGTAATCGATTATGCGATTTGAATAGTCGATTATTCTGCTTAAAATCTGCATATGATTTTTGAACGATTTGCAGATAATCGATTATGCGAATCAGATAATCGATTATCCTAGCACAAAATCAGCAATTAGTGATTGACAATTAAGCAACGGTCTTGGTGACTTTGAGGACTATAAATACACCTCAAAATCACTCTTTTAAGCACAACAACTGATTTCATTCTTGCTTAAGCTTACATACTCTCATATCAATCATTTTATATTCATTTCATAGTTTTTGAGAGCCAAACTCTTGACGAAGTTGTTGTGTTCTTGAGCGTATTATTTTTACTCATATCTACTCTGTAAGAGAGTCTTGTCTTGAGTGCTAAGTGTTTGCATACACTTGAAGGGAAGTTCTAATCCCTTGTTGTAAGAAGGAAAGTTTAGTTCCTTGACTTGAAGTCTTGAGGTGAGGTATCCTCGAGCAGGTTGAAGTCTTGTAGAGTGTATATCTACGAGCAAGTGTAACGGTTTGTTAGGCACCCGTAAGCTTAACGGAGTTAGTGTAAAACTCGAGAGAGTCTCTCGGGGACTGGACTAACCACACGTTGTGGTGAACCAATATAAATTTGGTGTGTTCTATCCTTATTACTTTAATTACTGCACTTACTTTATTCCTGCAATTTTAATTCCGCAAATTTATTTTGATTTTTGTTAAAACGCTATTCACCCCCTCTAACGTTAAGCGTATATTCTAACAAAAGGTGCAAGAGTTACATTTGGATTCAAACTTAGGCTATAAAAAGATTTTCTGATAACATAATCGTACAAGGAGATATTTCAACTAAAATATTTTACTTAAGGAATGTTGAAATTAGTCAAATCCACGGCTAGCAAGAATTGGATTCACTTGTTGTGCGACTGAGCTTCATATTAATCTCTCTACATAGTTAGAGTAATGCGATAGCTTTGGAAATATACATAAAACTATTTTTTTGGTTAAATATTATATTTAAAGTGTATCCGAGAATCGGTATCAAAACAACAAAACACGAAAATAGACCTTTATACGAATCACTTAGTTTAATCACGAAGGCTGTGAAAATAGCTAGCTGAGTCGCGCTCAAGTCATCCCTGTAAATGTAATCACCTGTTGGAAATTTCATCACTTTGACTTGCTCCTTTCATCTTCACCATAATAACAGAAGTAAAAATGAATTAAGTAGAATAATTGTCAGAGTTAGGGTTATTCGACAGTGATGGTCTTCAATTGTGCCCTTAGAGATAGGATAATCAGATGTACTACTCAAATACTTATTAAATACTGAAAGAAAAACACCAAAAAGGGATGAAATTTAGTAGAGTGGTAAAGAGATACAAAGATCCATTTCAGTATATTAGAGGGACTTGCTTTGACAGATTTCTCCGCGACACCTATTCTTTCCATCAGCTCCTTCGCCCGCTCAATCTTTCCATGCCGTAGAAATCTACTGCTGTGTGTAAGAGTTTTGGGATCTATAAATTTCCACGAAACTAAAGCAATGAATTGAAGAAATTCAAAACACTAATGAAAAATGAAAGGGAGATAACAGTATCAAGAACTTTTCAATAGGGCTAGCCTATTGCCTAATTGATGGAGATTCCTTTTTTTTTTTTGTAACGTAATTGATGGACATTTAGCGGAGGATGAATGGAGAAAGACAACTTGAAATTAATTTCCCGGGTACACTTTTCATAATAGGGGGAAAGTTTTGGTGAAAATTTTAAAATTTTATTGGAAATTTTAAGAGCACACTTGCTAAGTGTAGTCTCAGCATTAACAAAATAGAAACGCTTCAAAAGTGTTGTAGTATGAATGAATAAGTGTTGCCAAAAGTTTTATGATTTGGCAACGCTTAAATTGTGTAGTTTTTATATTGAAGAGGCACGCTTTTTAAGTGTTTCTTAGATTTCGTGCCCAAAAGCTTTCCACAAAGACCACCCTATAAAAAGCGTGGCCGCACATGGCTCTGGCAATATTTTTAAAGCGTTGTCTATATTAATGTGGCCTTAGGCCAAAAATGTTGTAGTGATAGAGCAGTTGATCACCCAATTACAAAAGTATGTGATAAAATACAATGTGAGATTTTTAAATATACATATGATGAGAAATTTAAGAAAGAAATTAGCGTGCTTAAAGAGGATCAAATATTTAATGATGTGAATCATTTTAGAAAAGTTATAGAAGAATTTGTTCATTAAGAAGGTTTTTCTACTGAAAAGAAAAAGAGTAAGAAGAGAGAGTTTATTGCTTTTTGTAAAGGTAATGAATGTGGATGGAATATTTTTTCTTCGCCTTACGGTGATGAAATAACTTACAAGATTAAAAGATTAAGTGATCCACACAAATGCTTTCAATATGAAAAGTTATAGAGCAACTACAAGATGGATCACTAAACAATTTGAGGCAAATTTCAAAATAGAATACAACTTATTTCCGGATAACCTTTATGCTTTATTGAAGGAAAAATATGACATTAATGTTAGTCGTCGATAGGTAATAAGGGCCATAAAGATTGAAAAAGAAATAATTGTTGGAGATCATGAAAAGAATTGTGCCAAAAAATAACAATATATAGCCGTTCTAAAAGAGACCAATCAAGGTGTTATAAAGTTAAAGTGTATTGGTTCAAATCTATTGAATCCCAGATGTTTTTCTTTAGCAGTCATGATCGCTAATAAGGAGGATGAGACGACATGCGAGTATTTTTGGGTTGCTTGTATGACTCGACTGGAGATATTGGAGGCATTACATTTATGAATGATAAACAATAAGGGCGTAAAAATACTGTAAAAAAGATTTTTCCTATGGCCAATCACAGATTTTGCGCAAGACACTTTTATAACAACTTTAAGGTGAAACATCCTTGTCCAAAGATAAAGAAAACTTTCCTGGGCAACACTTGTTTGAAGTACATGACTTGAAAATATGGTGGATTCAAAGAAAATATGTTGTCAGTGTAGACAATGACAAATCGATGAAGTTCCATGCAAACATGCACTTTGTTACATGACTCATATTAGAGATGATCCCACTAGATATGTTCTTCATCTACTCACTATATGTTTTTATGCGAAGACTTATTCTAAAAAGTTCAATTCAGTCCCAGATGAGAGCAAAATGATAGCGGTAGATCACCCTATTGTGCCTACCTGAAGTAGAAGAGAAGAAGAGAATTAGCTGAACAACCAGCAAAAAAGAGATCAGTTCATTGCACCTGCAAAATATGTCATCAAATTCAGCATAATAGTAGATCGCATGGAAAAAATATCAAGTAAGAATGAGGAAGAACTTCATTACTAAGTTTACTACTTTTTCAATTTTAAAATTCAGAATTCCTAAGGTATAGTTTTTTATGTTTTTTAATTTGGTTTGCAAAGTTCTTTCCGTTTTGTATTTAGCATGGCAAGGAAATGACCGAATCTTTTCATTCAAATAAGTGCTAAATATTTTTATGTTTCTAAATTTACAGATTTCATTCTGTTCTTGGGTACAAATGAAGTGAAACTTCTATTTTCTAGGATAATGCATGATTAGCTTCTTGTTTATACAGAAGACTTCATCACCTTTTAGGGATTTTTTCCCAGTTATTTGAACTTAATTTTTAACTATCTTGTTCCCTTAAATGAGTATGAAAAAACTATTTTTGACTTAAATCTTGTTGTTTGATTAGTTTATTGTATAAACAAGGTGTCTTCTCTAGTTTGCAAGCTCAATATTAGGTATCTTATTAAAATATAGGTGCACATTAATATTCAGCTTAAAATTTGTGTTGTCATTGTTAAATTTTGGCCATGTTGCATGACACGCTTTGGTATATAAGTTATTTTATAACTTATTTCTTTGGATGTTGTATAAGAAGAGGTGTATCCAGGATTTATATCACGATCAAAATTTTATATCCGGTCGTGATGGCGCTTCTCGTGAAGACAAGGCCAGCCAACAACCCAAAAACCCTCTTTAAGCAGTTAAACAGTTATATAGCATATCGAATCTTGATTTATGACATTAATTAATATAAAAACCAATACAGCCCGACCGGGGTGTCACAAGTCACGAGCATCTAATGAATAGGGACACTACTACTGGTCCAATAATGTATATATATACAAGATAAAAATCGGAACACAAAGATGGAGTGCGGTGCCGCGAACGCTGACGGTCACCTTGCTCACTTTCCAGAATATAGCCTTCGGTCCTGCGTATAACCCGCTATCAGGTGAACAATACCTACAACTGCATGCAAGGTACAAGGAGTAAAGTGAGTATTTCCAACTCAGTGGTAATAAGAGAGAATAAATATCTGAGCGATAAGAAAACACATAGGAGCACACCAAACTGCTATAAAAGACAGAACAACACTTTTTGAGAAAAATCGAAATACCGTGGAAATCCCTTTAGAAAATCTCAAGATCAGTTCAAAAATCTCTTTTGAAAATATGCTTTTTCAAAAATTGCAAAGGTAATTTCAACAAGTAGGAAATAATCAGAAACCTGCCCCTCGGGCCCAGCATCAACCTCTTAGTACAGTATCAGCCCCACGGGCTCACTCCCAACTCACAACATATAACATCAGCCTCTCGGGCTCAGCACTCCTTAACATATAACACCAGGGTATCTGGTCAACAAGGCAAGTAACAATATGTACGCCAATGATATATGAGTGCTAAATGTCATGCCACGTAGTGCAAACAGGAGTAAATGCGTGGATGCAATGCAATGCACATGACCGCTACGGCGCGTAGCCCGATCCATGGGTACCCTGCACTCACTGGGGGAGTGTACATACTCCGGAGGGGCTCCTTCAGCCCAAGCGCAAAAATGCTGCGGCGTGCAGCCCGATCCAATATGTATAATGCTGCAACGTGCAGCCCGATCAAGTATAATATATATAATGCTACGGCGTGTAGCCCGATCCATGCAATATGCTACTGCAGCGTGCAGTCCGATCCATGCAATATGCTACTGCGGCGTGCAGTCCGATCCATGCAATATGCTACTCCGGCGTGCAGTCCGATCCATGCATGTATATGCACATGCTCACATAACACTCGAGGCCTGAAAGCCTCCTTACAGCATCTTCATACCCTCACATATGGCCCTCAGCCTCAATCAGTCCAAAATAGTCAAAAGCCCATCGGGCATCCGTAAACAATTATACTCAGCTCAAATGATAGTTCAAATATCGTTTAAAAACTCCAAATTGAGTAAAAATATAGCTGAGTTCAATAAATAGTATAAGTCACATAGACTGAGTTCAATGATATTTCAAATAGTGAGGAAAAACAGTGATGATAGTTCAACAAGGGATTCAAATAATCTGCAATAAGCCCCAAGTATGACAATGATCACATTTATGATGATAACAACAAATTGTTTGCAAATACGCGGTAAAAACCAACAACCGGGATGGACCAAGTCACGACCCCCAGCGGTGCTCTACCCCACGCTCAGGTCCAACGTGCAAGTCACCTCAATACAGTACTAAGATGTGCAAATCCGGGGTTTCAAACCCTCAGGATATCATTCCCAAATATTAATCACCTCGACTGGCAAAATCTCAAGCTCGCGACGCCTTTGCTTCGAGAATCAACCTCCACGCGCGTCGAATCTAGCCAAAAACAGAGCAAATACATCACAATATGCAAATGGGGCAATACCCAATCGAAGACAATCGAGAAATAGCAAGAATCTCAAAACTAGCAAAACCCGAGCCCTGGGCCGGCTTTTTGAAAAATTACGAAACTTACATTTTCGGAATCCTCGTCTCGCCACGAGTCCGTACATATAAAATTCATCAAAGTCGGAGTCCAATTGCTTCTCCAAATCCCCAATATTCATTTGAAATTTCAAGCCCTAGTTCATCAACATTTACACTCAATTTCAGAGAATTAATGGTGATTCTTCAACAAAATGACGTATCAAGATCACGAGACTTACCTACAATCACTTCCCAATGAAACCCCCTTCAAAATCCATCAATGAGCTCTTAAGGTATTATAAAAATGGAGGAAATATGGAATAGCTCGCGAATGAAATGTTTATAAAAACCTTACTTCCTAGAAAACTCCTTCATCGCGTTCGCGACCCTGGCCATACGAACGTGATGCTTTACCTGACCAAGCTCCCAGGCCCTCTTACACGAACGCGACCATATCAACGCGAACGTGATGACCCACTCCCCCTGGCTTACGTGAACGCGTCACCTTATCACGCGAACGCGATCAAGAAAACTCCTCTACTACGCGATCGTGGCCTCCCTTTCGCGAACGCGAAGACAAAAATTCTAGTCTCCCAGATTCCTTCTACGCGTTCGCGTCCACCACTCCCCGAACGCGATGCTTTGAGGTCTGCAACACCAACAGCAGAAAACTTTCTATTTTTCCAAACCAAAAATCCTTCCGTTGACCATCCGAAATCTCCCCGAGGCCCTCACGACCTCAACCAAAGGCACCAACATGACCAATTACCTCATTCTAACTTGATCGGGCCATAAAAACACTAACATTAACATAAAAAAATCTCCAAATTCCTCGAATTCCATCCTAATGCAAACTAGAACTTTTCAAATTCGCATTCGATCTAAAACCCAACCAAACGACGTCTGAATGATCTGGAAATTTGCAGACCTATCCAAAATCACCTAACGAAGCTACTGCAACTCTCGGAATTCCATTCCGACCCCCGGATCAAAATCTCACATATCAACCGTAATTTGCCAAAATTCGAACTTAGCCAATTCAAGCCTAATTACACCAGACCTCCAAATTAAATTCCGTTTTCGCTCCCAAGTCATAAATCACCATTCGAAACTAGTCGAATCATCGAAAATCCATTCCGAGCCCTCTAACTCACAAGTCAATGTCCGGTTGACTTTTCTAACTTAAGTCTTCCTTAAAGAGACTATTGGTCTCATTTTTCAACCAAAACCAATTTATTTACACCCGATCAACTCTAATACTGATATTGAAACATAAAGCAACACCATAAGGGGGAAATGAAGCAGTAACAAATAAGACGACGATTTGGGTCGCCACATCCTCCCCAACTTAAACAAACGCTCGTCCTCGAGCGTACCAAGAGTTGTACTAGAAGCAACCCAATAACTGAGTGACCTTACCAAGCATATACCCGGGGTGATCCCACATCACCCTATCTCACATAGGTACCAATAACACAACACAACTGAAATTTCACAATTCATCTAGCCCATAACCGTAGAACCACACTACACTTTCCGAAATCATACACAAGATCAGAACCTCACATCTATACTCAGAATTAACCCGAATCAGCTGTAATAACCCACACCTGCAACCTCAGGTGAATTCATACAATATACCACACATCCCAACATTTGGAACGATAGTCTCCATCCACAACAGCTGCCCACAATAACCAAATACTGATAGAAAAACCTTTATATTAGCTAAAGTCTTATCCCATAACCTTCATATACTGCCAATGGCAACTGAAACACGCGATAAACCGAACCCATCTCTCAGATCATCCATTCATGAGTCCATTTCCTTTCTGACTGATACTACAACAGATTTCAGAGCCAAACATCAATATTACCTTTCTAACAAGCTGAAATCAAATATGCTCGTACTCAGTAATGACTCCAATGATCATCTCAACTACAACACGCCACTCTGGTGATATGACACCTCAACACCGGCCTAAGCCACATCGTGCTCAACATAGGCACCAATAAGAAACGGTCTGAACACACTCAAATCATGAAAACTGACTCAAACCAAAGAGCTGACCTTTTAATTCCTTCATACGATCACAACACAGAACAGAGATCCCATCTCGCATCATAGAAATAGAGTAGCTGAACCCTCCTCGAAAGGTCATAACATCACGTGTCCTTGCCATAACGCGCGATTCTATCCAAGAACTATTACCCACGAAGCACCTTAAGTCATCATGCTCAACGCAGACAACCACACACAGATTGAGGTCTGAAATCAAGCAATCCATCATACCCACGGTGAAGCAAGTATTATACACTATTCAATCTTGAAAGGACACAACTGATTCGCTATTCGCCGAGCAACACCCAATACGAATTTTCCTCATAATCCTAGGAAACAAGGTATACAAAGTAACATATAGGAAAGTATTCTCCACATCACACTGCTGCGGCGCGCAACCCGGTCGAGATAACATACCTGTGGCGGTGTGCCACTCGATCCAGATACCATACCCGTAGCGGCGTGTCACCCGATCCAAATAACATACCTGTGTCGGCGTGCCAGCCGGTCCGCACATATATATCACAAAAGGAGATGTTCATCGAGTCAACTTTGCTCATTACAATAAACACACAAAGCCTCATGCCCGGTCGAAAGAAACGCATCCGAAAAGTCCCTCAATACCGGAACTGAATCAATGGTAGTAACCTCTGCACTGACATCCGACACGAAGGCCCAATAAATAAGGAATGTTTGCCAGCCGTCCGCTGGTCTCTAGAATACAAGCTACCCTGCTAGAACATAATCCGATGTACAATTTCAGAGAAATAATGGTTGATTCTTCAACAAAATGACGTATCAAGACCACGAGACTTACCTCCAATAACTTTCCGTTGAAACCCCCTTCAAAATATGTCAATGAGCTCTCAAGGTATTGTAAAAATCGAGGAAATATGGAATAGCTCACGGATGAAATATTTATAAAAACCATACTGCCTAGAAAACTCCTTCACCGCGTTCGCGACCCTGGCCATGCGAACACGATTCTTTACCTGACCACGCTCCTAGGCCCTCCTACGCGAACGCGACCATCTCAACGCAACCGCGATGGCCCACTCCCCCTAGCTTACGCGAACGCGTCACCTTATCACGCTAACGTGATCAAGAAAATTCCTCTACGACGCGATCGCGGACTCCCGTTCGCGAAGGCGAAGGCAAAAATTCCAGGCTCCCAGATTCATTTTACGCGTTCGCGTCCACCACCCTGCGAACACGATGCTTTGAGGTCTGCAACACCAACAATAGAAAATCTGCTATCTTTCCAAACCAAAAATCCTTCCGTTGAACATCCGAAATTACCCCGAGGCCCCCCGGACATCAACCAAAGGCACCAACATGACCAATTCCCTCATTCAAACTTGATCGGTCCATAAAAACACTAACATTAACATAAATAATCTCCAAATTCCTCGAATTCAAGTCTAATTCAAACTAGAACTTTTCTAAATTAGCATTCGATACAAAACCCAATCGAACGACGTTCGAATGACCTGAAAATTTGCAAACATATCCAAAATCACCCGACGAAGACATTGCAACTCTCGGAATTCCATTTCGACCCCCGGATCAAAATCTCACCTATCAACCGAAATTTGCCAAAAATTCGAACTTCGCCAATTCAAACCTAATTCTACACCGAACCTCCAAATTAAATTACGATTTTGCTCCCAAGTCATAAATCACCATCCGAAACTAGTCGAATAATCGAAAATTCATTCCGAGCCCTCTAACTCACAAGTCAACGTCCGGTTGACTTTTCCAATTAAGATTTCCTTAACGAGACTATTTGTCTCATTTTTCAACCAAACTAATTCAATTACACCCAATCGACTCTAATACTGATAATGAAACATGAAGTAACACCATAAGGGGAAAACGGAGCAGTAACACATAAGACAACGGGTCATGTCGTCACAATTTAGTTTATATGGGTTCAACTTTTATTGTTTTTAAGCATTTAATCTATTGTATTATTAAAGTTATGGTTCAGATCTATTATTTATTATAATTTTAATAAATTTGTATATATATTTTATATTTTGCATCAAAATACTGCATTGAAATAAACTCGGTAACCAAACTCTACAACTGTCCCTATGTATAAGACTGGAACAAGCAATAATATAATGAAGATTATTGTGACAAAGTTTCAACTATTACGTTAGCTTTATAAAAGAGATATGGAGTACAAAAAAAAAAAAGATCAATAAATATGAAGTATCTCAAAACGGTCTAAAGATTAGAAAGAACATTAATGATAATAGGGTATATAATCAATTAGAGCACCTATTAAATTAAATAAAAGTGAAATTACAATTTGCCCCTACAGTCACTGGTCAAATATTTTAATAGCAAGTTTGGCTAAACTGTAAAAATTAGCTTATTTGAGAAGTGCTTTTTCTCATAAGTACCTTTTTTCGAGAGTACTTTTGGTGAGAAGTAGTTTGTGCTTGACTAATTTATTTGAAAAGCATTTCTGATCAACAATTGGTATTTGACCAAGCTTTTAAAAACTACTTCTATGTGTATTTTTCTCAAAAGTGCTTTTTAGGAAATGTGCCTCTGGAGAGACGCTACTTTTTTCTGCTTCTCCAAAACTGTTTCTGCTTCTTTTGAAAAGCTTTTTTTCTTTCAAAAGCTTGGCCAAATACTTCAATTTTGAAAAAAAAATACCTTTTTGAAAAAAAATGTTTGTAAAATTGAAAAAGCTTGGCCAAACATGATATAAAGCGGCCGATTAATGGTCGGATATTGATGTCATGGAGGCAAGATGCCTAATGTTGAAAGTTAGGGGTGAAGTTGATTTTTAAGGAAAACTTCGGGAGGAAAGATAATTTTCACTGACCTTCTCTTTACCAAAAAATACAATTAAAGAAAATATTCTTCTTATTCATCCTTGTTATTTTTTATAATTGATAAAAATACGGTATTAGATGGTCAATACTATGGTTGAGCCCCTCTACAATCGACAGACTTGCTCTCTAGCTATAGAGGCTAAAGCTGGTGCATGTCGGTACAACTCGCTGAACTTGATAACATACCCTATACCATCATAGCACTATGGTACAACTGCTCCAACTCTGTGCACCATGCATTATGAAGTCTCTGGGAAAAAACTCCCTCATGAACATCACTAAGAACTGGGCCCAGGTGAGTGAAGCTGCCTCGGCCGGGCTACCCAACTCATGCACTCTTCACCACTGATAAGCTGCTCCCTTAAGCTGGAACGTAGTGAAACAAACCCTACTTGACTCCATGATACCCATAGTACGGAGAATACGGTGGCACTCCTCAAGAAAACCCTAGAGCATCCTCTGAAGCCAAACTACTGAAAGTGAGAGGGTGGTACTTCTTGTACCTCTCGAGCCTGAGCTGCTCCCCCTTAGAAGCTGCAGCCCTAACCTCGGGCTGAACTAGGACGACCGGTTCTACTAGTATAACCTCTAGGACCTATTCAACGTGGAACCACTGCTCTGGGGTATGGGCGGCGGGAGTCTTGCTCCTCCCCTATCCTATGATGTGGCAGGAGCAAACGGGATCACTACTGCTTGAGCTAGAGTGCCAAACATGCTAAAAAATTGGGCAAAAATCTCTTGAAGAGCAGGAGCAGTAACAAGCGCATAATATGTTTGCATTCCAAGTAGAGCTATTGGTGGCTCCTCTGTAGCAGCTCGGATCGGTGATCTAGCTTTCCCATCCTCAGCCTTTGCCCCATTCTCTCACGGTTCTAGTGGGGGAGGGGGGGGGGGGGCGAGTGTCCGATCATTCGATCCAGCTGTGCGTATCCTCACCACCTGTAAGAGAATGGAAAGTCAAAGATTTATAATTTCTAAGTCAACAAATTTGCACGATAAGGAATCAAATAAGTGAATGTTTTCCTAACAATTCGATAGCCTCCCGAAGATAAGTACATATGTCTCTATACCGATCCGCGAAACTCTACAAAACCTTCTTGTGACTTGTAACACCTACGAACCTAGAGCTCTCATACCAACTTGTCACAATCCCAATTTTCTTCTATAGGATGTCGTGATAGAACCTAGTCTAAGACTAGGTAAGCCTAACATTCATGCAGAAATAAATGAAATAATAGTTAAAGTCACAAAACTCAGCAACTATAGAAAATAAACTCTGCCTCTCAGCATACGCAACTCCCAAACCCCGGGGAATACAAGTCACAAGCTTTATGTAATAGTATTGAATAATCCTATATATCAATGTCTATAAAAAGATAATGAAATAAAGAAATCTAGGTAGAGGGCGACTCTGAGGCCTGCAAACACCGACAAGTATACCTTGAAGTCTTCGCAACTGTACTCCCGCTAATACATGGGCTGGTAGGAGGTACAACGATTTGCACAAAAAGATGTATCGAAGCATAGCATGAGTACCCCAGAACGGTACCTAGTAAGTGCCAAACCTAACCTAGGTAGAGTAGTGACGAGGTTAGGTCAAGGCCCTACTGGATTAAATAAGAAAAACTGTACAAGTGTATGGTAGTGTAGTAACAACAACAATGAATTAAAACAACAAAGAATATATCGACTTTAGCTACACGGAACTATAGCAAATAGTGAAACACGATGAAAACAAGGAATGATAGGCTAAGGAATCAAAACAACCAAAGAAAAGTGCAGTAATAGAGAAATACCAATAAGAGTCACTACCGAGGTACCGACTTGTAGTCTCAAATCACAAGAATAATTCACAATCTTTCCTTATATCACCACGGGAACCTTGCATTTAGTTTTGAAAATCATTTTTCCTGAAATAACATCCCGTGCTTTAGCCCACCTTATCACACTGCATGACTTCTAGTAATTCACCTACTAGCCATGCATATCAAGTCCACCTTATCTCACCATATGCATTTATCCCCAAAACCTAATACCATCACATGTCTATCAATATCACAACATATCACAAATGACATCTCAAGTGCCCAATAACACTATTTTCATAATAAGTTACCCATGGCTCAACCACAATATTCCCAAGAGTATTGTGATGATCAGGCCTGTCTTCATGTGAGTTATCGCCCTGTTTACCTCATCTTATGTTTCTCTATGCTTCATTATCGGTATTTGAGGTGATCGAATAGAACTCGATTGGTTTTAGATCGAAATGAGATACTTAGTATCTTAAAGGAAAGCTTATTTTGGAAAAGTCAACTTGAAGTTGACTATTGAGTTAGACGGCTCGGATGTGAATTCTGGTGATTCGATTAGCTTTGAGGGATGATTTGTGACCTATGAGTGCAATCAGAATAGATTTTAGAGGTCCGGTGTAGAATTAGGCTTGAATTGGCGAAGTTATTATTTTCGTGAAATTTCGATAGATAGGTGAGATTTTGATCTGAGGGTCAGAATGGAGTTCTAAAAGTTGCAGTAGCTCCGTTAGGTGATTTTGGATATGTATGCAAAGGTTGAGGTCATTCGGAGGTGTTTAGGTCGGGTTTTTGATCGAATGTGCGATTCAGAAGTTTCCAAGAAACTTAGGCTTTGATTTGATGAAATTTAAGGATTTTGATGCAAAAGATAGTGCGTTGATGGTTTGAGCAAGTTTGAATAAGGTAATAGAACATGTTTGTGATTTTGGTAGAGGTTTCGGGGGCCTTGGGGTAAGATCGAGTGATAAAACGAGAGTTTTTGGAAGTTGCTTCAGGTCAGAGTTTATGTCATCTGGTATTTTTGCTTCAGTGGAAATGGATCACAGAAGATGGTAAGGGAGTGCAGGAGCGGTTTTGGTATGGGTTATGAAGTTCCATAGAAGTGGAACTTGGTCCGCACTAGCGGGTCCGCAGGAGCGAAGTCTTGGTCGGAGAAGCGGATTTGGGGATCCAGGTCCTTTGTCGCAAAAGCGGTCGTGGAGGACTTAAGTTAAAACTGCAGAAATGGTTATTAGGACGCGGAAACGATAATGCAAGAGCAATTTTGGGAACCGCAGAAGTGAAAACTGGACTGTGTTTAACGAATAGTGGTTTCACGAATTTGAAAGAGAACAAACATTTTGGACTTTGGACTAATAGGGTTTTTGGGCGATTTTGAAGAGAGTTTTGAGGGATTTCATCACGTATAAATTCTTGGACTTAGATTATGATATTATGGTGTAAAATCGTGGATTAACACTGAAAATTCAAGGAATTAAAGGGTAAAAATGGAGGTTAGGGCTTGAAACTTAAGAGAGTTTAAATTCGAGGTTTGAAAGGAAATTTGAACTTCAATTTTGGTAAATTTGATATGTATAGACTCAAGGCAAAACAAGGGGTCTAGTGATGTGAATTTTGTAATTTTTCGAGAGCTCGAGTTTTGCCAACTTCATGATTTTTGGTGTTTTTCGAGTATTTTCGATTGGGTTATATTTCTTTGGCACATTGTAACATATTCGTTGTGGTTTTATACATTTCCCTTGCCGGGACCATTTGTTGAGTTGTATTCCCTTGCCGGGACATATAGTTGAGTTGTATTTCCCTTGCCGGGATATTTTGTCTTGATATATATATATATATATATATATATACACACATATATTTCCTTGCTCCCGTTTAGCTGTGACAATTGTTTGGGAGAGGAAGAGAGAGAGTAAAAGCACGAAGGGTGATGCCGTGTATTGTATTTAACTACTTTGGTGAAGAATGTGAGTAAAAGCACGAAGGATGATGCAGTGCAGTTGCTGATTCATTAGCTTTCTTGTTTAATTATTATTTATTCAGTTTTCATCTCCTGATTGTAGAAGTTATAATTGAACTGTTACTCCCCCAGCATGTTCCCTTCCGCTTTATTTGCTCGAATTCTTGCTCTCTTCTTGTTATTACATATATCTGTACAGGTTGGTTGCGATAGGTCCGCTTTAGCCTTGTCACTACCTCGCGAGGTTAGGCCGGGCACTTACCAGCACATGGATCGGTTGTGCTGTTAATATGCTTCTGTGCCTTTTTTTCTGCACATGTCAGGACCCAGGCTACGGACCACAGGTTTAGATCGAGAGTAACCCTTCAGTCCATAGGCTCTGAGGTAGTTCGCTGGCTTTCGCAGGCCCCGAGTCTCCTTTATCTATTTTCTTCAGTTTGTTTAATTGTACCAAACATACATGTTATGTATTTTTGTTCAGACTATTGTTTTTAGTACTCTTTTACTAGTCCGTGAGCAGTGACACCAGATACTGGGTAGAGATTGGTTGTTCGTTTTCCGCATATTGATTTTTGTTACTATTATTTGACGTCTTCTGCATGTTTAATTAATTATTTTAGCATTTAACCTATTTTAGACTTAAATTTTCTGGAAGATTATTAGGGTTGGCTTTCCTAGCTTCGACAGTAGGCGCCATCACGACTCCTGATGGTGGATAAATTCGGGTCGTGATATGGGGTGTCCAAGATGCAAAGAGTACATTTGAATTCTGTTACTCGTTGATACAATAACATAATTTCCTTGTTTGGGGGGGGGGGGGGATTTTGGTAAATGAAAATTTTGAGTTGAAAGAGTTGTAGAAATTTGGAAGAGGAGAGAGTAATAGGGAAGTTGGGGGTTGGTCAATGATTTCTATATTGGGATCCAGAATCCACTTGGCAAAGTTTTGAAGGAGTCTTGTACAATTATGTCTCCAAGTATAATTGGGTCTCGTACAAAATAAATGTAACGACCCACCGGTCATTTTTAGAATTTACACCTCGTTCTCCTATTAACTGCTTCCCCTAAGTTCATTTCTGCTATTTTGATTTTCCGGGATGTTCGGCGTTAAGACTTGGAGTGCTTTGCGACACTTAGTCCCTAAATGAGAGCTTAAGTATTGAAAAGTGGTCCGTAATCGGAACAGTGTGAAGACAGCCTTGGAATAGAAATCCGATGGTTCTGTTAGCTCCGTTAGGTGATTTCGGGGTTGGTATCGTGTCCGAAATGTATTTTGGAAGTCCGTAACTCATTTAGGCTAGAAATGCCGAAAGCTAAAATTTTAAAGTTTCCAGTACGATAGTGAATTTTTGATCTGAGGGTTCACCATCATGTCATTTCGGCCGTACGTGAAAAATTTCTGCTCAATCGGACGTGGTTTGGTTAGGTTTTTGATCGAAAACGAGTTTGGTTGAGTTTTGAAGCTCTTAAGTTCAAATCATTGGTTCATTTGAGTTTCCGGCATTGTTTTAGGTGGTTTAGGGATTGGCATAAGTTCGAATGAGTTATGGGATATGTCCAATTGGAGTTTGGAATTTGCTGCAGAAAATTTGCAGGTCAAGTTTCCTTCTACGCGTTCATGAAGAAGCCATTGCGTTCGCGTAGCATTGGCCTTTTCCTCCTTCATGATCGCATCCCCTACCATGCGTTCGCGAAGCCCTGCTTTCCCCTTTTTCGCGTTCGCGTCCCAGTCTACGCGTTCGCGAAGGTCAATTTCTGGACACCTTTTGTTCCTTCTACGCGTTCGTGTGAACCTAGTCGCATTTGCGTACCTTTCAGCCCCAGGCCATTGCTTTCGCATCCATTCCTTCGTGATCGCGAAGGGTAAACTTCAATCACTTGAAATTTCCTCGCCGCAAATGGGAGCACATCTCTATGTTTGCAATGAACAAAACCCTTAATAGTATTTAACATTTCAAAACGAGGGTTCTTCCATTTTTAACAAAACTCAAGCTAGAGAGCTCGGATTTGAGGGTTTTTTCAAGGGGTTTCCAGAGGTAATGATTGGGTAACGATTCTCTACTCTTCTATGACTAAAACCAACTAATCTAATCTTAAATTCAACCTTTAATTTTAGATTTTGGAATGAAATTGGGGAAAAGTTCTTAGACCTAACTATGAGGTTTTGAAGGGTCATTTGACCTCCAATTTGGGAGATTTTTGTATGATTCGAATTGTGAGAGTATGAGGTTTCTGAATACGTAAAAATTATTCGATTCCGAGATGTTGGCCTAAGGGGGTCTTGGTCATTTTACCTATTTTCACGCCTTAGCTATAATTTTAATAGTGGAATTAGTTACTTGCGATGTTATTTAAGTTATATAATTGGATTGAATAGATTTGGGCCATTCAAAGTCGGGTACATGTGGCAAAGGCGTTGTTTTTAGTTTATTTTGGTGCCGGTTCGAGGTAAGTGGCTTGTCTAACTTTGTGTGGGGGACCTCTCCCCTTAGGATATATTATTTGTTATTTCAAATGCCTTGTACGCGAGGTGACGACCATGTACTTGAGCTAATTATTGAGAATCCATTTTGCTTAGAATATTTAAACTGTGTTTTCTTGCGTATTTGCCTATTCTAGATGCAATTTAACCTGTATTAGCTTAAGAAAATCATGTTTAGCTGACTTATTTGCTTATTTATCTAAACTGTATTATCTGTCCTCCGTGAAGTATGCTTGACTAGAAATTCTATTAATTGTTCTTACTTGGAATTATATAATATTTGATTGTTGTGGTGTGTTTACAATTTAGGACTACGGGACGGTATCTCGGGAGCTTCCCCTGCATGTGTTACATTCTAAGACTGAGAGTGCGGGATACCAAGAGATCCCTGGCACAGAAAGGACTATATAAAATGGAGGATACCAGGAGATCCTAGGGATAATAAGAGATCCCTCGTGTATAAATGGAGAATAACAGGAGATCCTCGGGATACTAGGAGATCCCTCGTGTATATGATGAGGATACCAGGAGATCCTCGGGATACCAGGATATCCCTGATGATAAATATTTGCTTGTGGTTTGTACTTCTATTTATTTACTGTGTTGGTTCTCGGTTACTACTTTTATTTATTATCTTGCTAGATTCTCGCTGTAGATTATATTCATGTTGTCTTTCCCTTATCATATTGATTATTATATTTATTCTCGATGGGGCCTCGATCTTCCTCGTCACTACCCGACCGAGGTTAGGCTTGACACTTATTGAGTACCGATGTGGTGTACTCACTCCTGTTCTGCGCATGTTTTTTCATGTGCAGACCCAGGTACTTCTTCCCAGACATATCATCCTCGCAGCGGAGAGCATTAGTGGAGACTATGGAGACTCGAGGTATATTTGCTATGTTCGCAGATCCAAAGTCTCTATTCCATTCCAGTTGTAGCCGATAGCCCCCTTTTCCCTTCTTTTCATGTTGTTCTAGATACTCTAGTGTAGAGCATATTATGAAAATCTTTTAGCCTGTGTTGCCCGTGAGATTTCGGGTTTTCGGAATTTGTCTCAGAATTTTAGTGTTACAGTGTATGTGCTAGGCGGAAACTTTATACATTTCCTGATGTTATTTAACTTTAGTTATTATTTTTCGTAAAAGTTTTTAATTCTGCAATGTGATAGGCTTATCTAGTCATGGAGACTAGGTGCCGTCGTGACAGGTTCACGATCGGTGAACTAGGGTCGTGACAATAGCATTTTTCAAATAAAGACAAAAAACACCGTGAAATAGCTAAATTTGTAGTTTAAAATAAGAGTGACAAACAGGTGGATCGGGTCGGGCGTGGTTCGGGTCGTAAACGAGTAATGAAAAACGAGTTAATTATTCGACCTGACCCATATTTGATACGGATAAAAAACGGATTAACCAGTGGATGATATGGTTAACCATATTATCCACAACTTCTTGCATATAATCACTTTTGGGATAATTCTTAGTCTACCTAACTTGAGGAATCCCAATTTGACGTTTACAAATATAAAAATTAAACCCACTGATTATCCATTTTTTAAATAAATAATATGATTCTTATTCATATTTGACCTCTTTTAAAAAAATTCATTATTTAAACTATTTTTTAATAGATAATATAGGTGGTTAACTATTTTCTTTTAATCATTCTTTCCCCACCTTCTAAAGTTGTGTAAATGTTGAAGCTAATAAAGCAACGGTGGAAGCCAAAAGATAAGGACATCTTTAATTAACTGACGCTTGATATATTTTGTTGTTTAAAGAAATTTAGAGTATTAGGTTTGACCCATGAAACATCATAACGTGAAACATATGTTCATGTTCGGCAAAAAATATATATATTTATCCATTGTTATTTTATATTTTAATATTTTTAATTGTTATTTGAATATTAATTATATTATTTTGTATAACTTAATGTTATATTTTAACTGTATAGGAATAAAGTGATGTAAAAATTAAAAGATTTGGAGTAAAATTGAATGAAACGGGAAAGAAAAAAAAAAGACAAATTAAATGAATATAAAAAGGGGGACATATGTTGCCGCCTATGTTAAGACCAAACATTCCAAGAGAACAACTAGTTAGTGGGATACTCTTATCAATTCATTTGAGAACCCCAAAAATCTACTATGAACCCTACAAATAGAAGGTCCACTTGATATAAATTATACCAATTGATTCGCTGTATTTTTCAATATATAACTATATATAAAGCTTCAAGTGTAAGGTCCACTTGATATGTGTATATGGCTTTTCGGATTAGCCATGCAGCTCCATATAGTTGGTCACTTGGTTGGATACAAACAACCAAATATATATCGTGGGTATACCAACAAGTTGTTAATGATAAAGCAGATTAAATCTCAGAAAAATTTCTTGGATCCCTTCCTATACTGTGAAAAGAAATGAGAGAATTATTAAATGAGTGCTTCAATTTTTAACCTTATGGACTTCAATTTCAAACAAGAATTAGTCAATTGTTAGTAAGCTTTCTCTTGCTGTAAACCAAATCCTTCGACCTTATTCACTAGGAATAACAAAACATAGTTTTTAATTATGTCTATTTTCACTAAATACTAATTAGATGCATTTCAATAAACAGAGAATGAGTCTCTTTTATCATCCATCATGTAATTTTTCTAGTTTACCCTACAATATGGGATAATACTAGGTATGTTATAATTATTTTGTTATCCTCATATAATTTGTCTAGTTTATTCGATTCTATGTTTTACACGGTTATATTTATGAATTAAAATTGTTAAAATTTCAACAAATCTTAAATATACCATTATTTTTAATTGTGCAATGTTAAAAATCTTACAATTAAAATTTATCAAGTTTAAATCTTAAATCTGCCTATGTTCTAAAGATTTTTTTTTCTTTTCACTATTAGATTGGTTTGTAGGGTATTTGATATAGTCCCTTCCGAGCTCCTAATACTTACAATCCAATATAGCTCGGAGTTTTTCTATTTTTATTTTTTGAGAAATTTTTTGGCAACACTATAAACATTACCATTGATAACCAACGAACAATATAGCTCGACAGTTGTACGGTAAATTTATGACTCTTTTTCTCGAGCAATAGGTTTGAGTGGTTCCAATGGTAAAACGTAACCTAAAAAGAACTATTTATATAAATCTGTCATCTGATGGCCAAAGCTAATTGCACAATGATATCAATTCAAGGAAAGGCAGTTCTAAAATTTTGTGCAGTTAATACCTGTATCTTGGCCTATAATCTGGACAATTACACAACATAAAGCTAATAACAAAAAGAAACAACTAAAAAATATAAAGACTACAGAATCCAACCAACCAAAAGACAAAGAAAAATAAATAAAACCCAGAAAGTTTGTTTTCTAAAGTTTTCTGTTCTAGTTTCCTGCTAAAATCTTGAAGAGTTCTTCTTCGTTCTACAGCTATCTGCTCCATTGTAAAACACTTTCTTGGATCCAATTACATCACTGCAAGAAAACCATAAAATTTATTAATGAAAAAGATTCACAATGTATTAAATCGAAGTCTGACGAAGAATAATGCGCAAATATATAGATAAAAAAAATACATTATTGAATAGCATTACATAACAATCGAAAATTTTATCAAGCTAGTAATTAAATACTGAAAACATAACACTAAGCACTCCGCCAATTTCTGATGGCCAGGGGCGGATATAGGGGCAGAAGGGGTTCACCGGAACCTCCTTAGTCGAAAATTACACTATATATATAAGATAAATTCTGATTTTACCTTTATATATTAAGTTTTGAACCCCCTTAACACAATCCAAAAGTGTAGTTTAGTGGTTAGGGATTCAAAATCTTCATAAGATCATATGTTCAATTCAACTAATTATAATTTTTTTTGAACTCTTTCGTAGAAATCCTACCCCCGCCACTGCTGATGTCATACCTCTTGTTTAGACTACATTATATTGATGATATAAAAAACAAATACTTGTATGAAAAACTAAATATTCAAAATTATTTATATTCTTATAGAGCTAGCTAGTTCAAAAGGACGAATAATCCAAATGATTTGAATTTCTATTGAGTATCCAAAGACCGAATAGGGGCACCACCCGTGACTTAGTACATGCATTCACATGAAGACAGAGAGCACGAGGGGCAATTGCTAAACAGTTGGAGAGGGACAAGACATGTGAACAACAAAGGAATATAATTATGCGATAGAGATTCTGAAATATTATAAACATTGGATGAGTAGTATATACAAAGATGGCATAACATTATTACTCTCCACTTCCATATAGTCATATTTGACTGAATTCTAGAAGAAGTATAGTATATATATATAGAGATAATAAAAAATGATACCAATAACACTAAAACTGCATGTACAAGTTTATGTATTTCGGAATGGATTAAAGATAAATTACTTTGACCTATAAAAAAAGTCAAACTAGGAATTCTTTCTGAACGTAGAGAGCTTTTAACTCCTTAATTGAGTAGAATTTCAATTAATCTTACTAGCTAGTAATTAATATGCTTATGAATGTAAATAGTGATGAATGTAAATAGATCAACAAAATTTTCGCACTAAAAACATGCATTTACAATCAATATCTCATGTTTGATTTTTATTTGTTTTACAAATTAACAATACCCCACGTTTGAAAAAAGTTCAGGAAGCGCATTTTTGTGATTATGTCACAAACTGTTTATTTTCATATGTTTGCTGTCACTTATATATGGACTTAAGTTACATGTAAAGATGCTTTTATACTATCGGTAAATTTTAACATGTTATAGTAAATCAATTCCCTCTATCCCAGTATAATTTATATGACAGAGCTAAATAAAATTTATATAGGAGTACGATTTTAGAACTACATACAAATTAAAAAAAAAAATCAAAATAGCTAAAAAGGCATATGAAAAATTGCAGTCAAAGAAAACTTGTTTAACTCTCGAAATCCGAACTCCGCCACTCGTTTATCAAATTACCAATTATACTTATCAAGAAATTCACTTATATATATTATTTGTTTACACCATTAATATACAAACTTAACCTCATTCAACATAATAATTATCCGTGGTAAAGTAATTTTAAATAAGGTATCCCATGATATCTGCAGAATCCGAAGGCAAAGGGCAATTATTCAAGAAAAAAACAATAGATTGCAGCCAAAGGAGAAAACAACAGACATACACATTGACATTCAGACAGGCACAGTACAATGAATGGAAAGAAACTTTTCTTTTAAAAAAAAAATCTTTACCTGTACTTTCTGTGCATGTCTTCCTTCTTCCCCAACTTTTTCATTTTTGAAGTCACTGAAAATTTCCAGCACCTCCAAAAGACTGATGATGGCTTTGTGGTGGCGGCGCAGCTTTTGAATCCAATGTGCTCATCTGCTGCTGATCTCTGTGGCTGCTTCCAAATCCTCCACTCATGCTCCTTACTATTTCCCCAACTCCAAGAAAATCCCTTGTCAACCTATTAACTTGCTCAGTTCCCATATTTTCCATTGAAAAGTTATTAATCATTTGCTTCTTCTGTGGTGGCTGCTGCTCAAAGTTATTCCCGTAATCGTTCTGTTGATTTTGATCATTATTACCATAAGCATTTACAACTAGGTCATGAAGATGATTCTCGCTTAAAGGGTCGCCATAAACAACGCTGCCAAAGTTGACAGGTGGCGGCTGATGAATATCGGATTTGGTGGCGCTAGAGGATGAACCAAAGGCTTTGAGCAACGAGGCACTGCTGTTGTTCATGTTGTTGTAGCTTGTTGTGGAACCCATTTGAGCTGCTTTCTGGAGGAGCGCGGTGGCAGACATTGGTGGCGCAGGTGAAGCACTACTGCTATTGTTATTGAGGTGGTTACCGTAGAGAGAAGGGATTGAAGAACTTATGTGATGATCAGTACCAAGAAGGCTACCAGCTGAGAACATGTTGGATGAATTATTCGACCCGTCACCACTGCTGTTACTGAACTGATGACTCGGAAGCAACAAACCACCACCTCCTGCTGAAATATTGCTGTTTCCATGGCTTCCTACATTTTCACTATTGTTGTTGCTATTCTGGAAGAAATTGAGGTTAAACATACTAGCCACAGAAGGGGAGCTGTTATTATTTCCATTATTGTGAAGATCAGGAAGTTGCATTAGGCCATGGATTGACGGCTTATTCACCGCGTAATCTTGATGATTTGTTTGATCAGTTGGAAGAAAGAAGGACGTCGAAGGGCGGAAAGCTGAAGCGCCAATGGATGTCGTCCCCATAAGGTTGTTGTGATCGAATTGGCCACCAGTCTTGATGTCGCTACTGCTGCCAAAGTGTAGTATATCGGTGGAGTTAGAATGATCTGAAATTTGGGAACCCATTTTTGAGAGGCCTAAACTCATGTTGTTGCTACTTCCATATAAATGACTCCCAATGCTGCTCAAACTTGGTGGATTTCTCGCACTTTCTTGTGCCAATGCATCACAAAAGGCTCTGTGGGTGATGAAACTATCACGCCTGCATTAAACAAGATAATATTTATGCGAAAAATTACCTAACATAATAAAGGTAGAAAGAAAAAACGAATTGTATTTTCGAAATTAAATTTATTGTGTAGGAGTGAGATCTTCTTGAGGCGAGGGTCTTTCAAAAATAGCATCTTTGTCCCTTCAAGGTAAGGGTAAGGTCTGCGTACACAATACCTTCCCCAGACCTTACTAGTTGAATTTTACTGGATCGTTGTTGTTGTTATTGTTGTGTAGGAGTGAGATGACCAAAAAATGTAATTGTAGAAGAAGAAAAAGATTGAAGACCGTACGTTAAGTTAAAATTCTCAAAAACAAGAATATTCATGTAGTATTTACCAAGATTGTCACATAAAATTACAACGAACTGTCACTCTCATAGTCAAAAAACGAGATTAAAATTAGTAGACTCTTGTGAAAAGAATGTACTATTAGTTAGGTTGTAGAAACTTTGGGATAAATGATTACCATTGAATTTACCAAACGTCAACAATAACCATGGATTAGAAAATGAGTTGGATTTTGTACAGTGGTCCCATCCCCGAGATGATGACAATTAAGAATCAAAGTAAATTGTCTAATTCAAATACGAGAAAATTCCAATAATGGAAATGACAATGACGAAATTTTATTTATAAAGAATTTGGGTTATACTTATATTCACTATGACCTCCCATTTCATGGAGTACATAAAGTAAAAACCATGAAATTCTCCACACATTAATATTGACTCCTTGAAAATAAATGAATAAACGCAACAAAAGGAAAACTTGGGTATAAAACATTTTAATGAGAAATAACGAATCAAGCGCTGATCATATGCATAGATTTTTATCTTTATTAAGCCAAATGGTTAAAGAATAAAACCCAGCGCCATTAAATGAAAGTAAAAAGAAGGGAGTAGTACTATAGAACCAGTCTTTTTGAATCATTATTTAGCTATATAAGGATGTTAGTACATCAGATATAATTTGACATAGCATTTCCATCAAAAGTAGTAGTGATTGTGAATGAGAAAAAATTTCCAGATAACTGAAAGGAGTATAGGGGGTCCAAAAACATTATCATGAAAAGGGGTGGCTGAAAGAATTCAGAACTGAACGCATCTATCCAACACACAAGAAAACAAAACAAAATAAATAAAGAAAATTAAGGGGGACACTACCATTTTTACATGGCAATAGCAACACGTGAATATGAAGAAACGATAGCAGTAACGGCAAAAGGACGATGGTTCCTAGGAAAGAGACTCTCACAAGACAAAGATAGAGAAGAAAATTTTACTTTGATGGTACATTTTTTTTTGAAGCTTTTGAAACTTGTATTACCATAGTAGGAGTAGATGATTTCACGTGTTGACACACACACATAAATTTTCTGCTAGCTAATTAGTTGTTTCGTCATTCACTGAGTAGTAAAAGATCCAAAGACAAAAACAAAACCTACCAGAAAACAGACAAAAAGAAAAAGAAAAGAGAGTCTAAAAGGAATCTGTAACTGTTGGAAAAGCTGGAGAAAACTTTTTCCATCATTTCTAGCTCCTCTTTCAACAACCACACCTGGGGAATCTAAAAGCCCTAAAATCAAAGAAGATGCCAACCATTTCACTTGACTAAACCATTAATTAAAAAAAAAACTTTAATCCTCATGATTGTTAGTAGTACCAAAAAAAGGTTGTCCATAAATCAAATAAAAAAAATTCAATTTTCTTATAACTTAAATTTTTAGATGAAATGGAGTATACAGATACGGATACGGATACAGACCTTGAGAAAAGGGTGCCACAATCACATTTGTATTCGCGAGTACCACAGGTTTTAGTATGAGCTTTCCAATCAGACTGGACAGCATATTTTTTACAACATTTTTCACACTTATATTTCTTCTCACCATGTTTTCTGGAGTAATGTTTCTTAATACCAGTGAGATCGCCAAGGGCTCGAGAAGGGTCATGGTGAACACATGTAGGCTCAGGGCACAAATAAACTTTGCGTTTCACTTCTTTTGTACTCTTCTGCTTTAGCTTCCAAGGTAAATTGTGTCCTCTTCTGTGTAGCTGTAGGTTTTGTTCCCTTTGAAAACCTTTGTTGCATACCTCACATACGAACCTGTTTGTTGCCATTAGGGTCTTAGGTGATAGTGCTATTATCTCTGCATCTGGATCTGAACAGAAATTACATGGTTTTTGTTAGAAAGTGGAAATATATAAAGATTAATATTAGATTAAAATGTTTAGGTGCTCTTTTTAGGGTTTTCCCTCCTTGTAAAGTTGAATTTACATGAAATCACCTTTTTCTCTTTGATTTTTGGATGCAAAAATGAGAATTCAAGCTCTTTTTTTCTATTTTATATATATATATATATATATATATATATATATATATATATATATATATATATATATATATATATATATATATATTAATAAAACTGTTATATATAAGGTACTTGCTTGGTGTGCCAGGCTGATTTCTTCTCTTCTTTTGTGGTGCTTGCTGTTGAATGAGAAATTCTTCTTGTTGTTGTTGTTTCATTTGTTGGTTTTGTTCTTCTTCTCTCATTGCAAGAAACACAGCTGATGAAGTACCTGCAGCCATCTTTCTTTTGGGCTAAATTCTTGAGCTATTTGTAGAATTCCACCCCCCAAAAAAAAAAAATAATAAACAAAAGGGAAAAAAGATTAGGAAAAGATTGAATTCAAGAAGCTTTTGTCACAAACCTTATATAGAAAACCCTCTAAAAACACAAGTTGGTGCTGAATTGGTTTGAGCTAATAAAGTAGAAGAGTGAGTGAGTAAGAGGAAGAGAATTATCATCCCATGGTGAGCTATTTGATACCCCTTTCTTTGTTTTCCTCTTCTTCTAATATGTAACACCTTAGCTATAAATGAAATTTTCTAAAAAGATGCTACAGAGGTTCTTCTATGTGTTTCTAGGTGTCATGTATATACACAAACACATATCTATAGCATTTTTCCTTTTCATTTTTTCTCTTTTTTCAGTTTCTTCTCTCTTTCACTATTTTTTCTTCTGATTTTTCTCCTATTTCCCCTTTTATACTCATTATGCAAAAATGAAATATATATAATATATAATTATCAAAAAAGGGAATGAAAACTTTGAAAAAGTAAATTTAGGGTCGATTATGCGAATACACGAATTGTGTATATGGTGTATAATAATGTAAAAAATTATTATGCGGGAAATATAATGTAAAGATTTTAATACAGGAATTATATATCATGTTGGAATTGCATAATTTAGTGAGATTCTGGCCGTTAGATATTCTTATTCATAGATTGCTATTACATGTAGTAATCTGATCTCAAGTTTACATAGATTCTTATACAAGTTACAACGGTATTAATAATACATTATTTGATGTTTAAACAGTAACTTTTTCGTTTAAATTATGTGAAGTTTAATGTCGGAAAAAAAAATACATTATTTATACGAAGATGATATTAGTTATCCTGAATTTTGTATCGAAAACCAAACATTATATAAGTAATATCACACTTCATCCGCAGATTAATTTTCTTATACTTTAAACCAATTGGTTTATTAGAGAATAAATCTTTTAAAAGTCTCAAAGGAGAAATTTGTGAAATTTACTAACGTGTTATAAATTGCATGCACAAATCATTATAACTACAACTAACTTAAGGATAGATACTAGTCTAGAAATTGAACAACACTTTTTTGATTTACAATATTTTCTCAAAAAAGATGGGAGGCGGAGGCTTAGAAAACTTCATTCCTTATAAGTTATCGGAGTTATATATATATATGTTTAGCTCAAAGTATTCACTTACTTTATAAGCATAAAACAATAAAATTAAATGGAGGGTCAATCATTGCAGATCGTAATAAATCCAAAGACCAAAAGAATAAAAATGCGAGAGGCAATATATATTAGATAAAGGGAGGGGGATGAGGATTTCTATTAAAAAGATGGATTTGGTATGCCTTTCCATGGAGAGGTTCAGAGCCTTACAATGGAGTATTTTCTCCTCTTTTAGAAGTAGATGTGAAAAAGAAGAAGCAGCCCCCCTTTTAGGGTTCTTTCTCTTAGTATTTATAGCCAGGAGACCTGCCAGCTGGTGCCCAAGGATCGGGACCACATCGAGGGGACGCCCTTATGAGGACGGCCAGGCCGAGCCTTAATTGTCAAATCGAGTAACTATACGATAATCTCGTTGATAAATGGTCATACCATTTATCAACCACAAATAGGTTTTAATAAATGCGTTACTCTCGTTTATCATCGTGAGGTCAAGTTTTGACTCATACAGATAGTCCCTCCACTTATTGAGGTCGTGCTCAGGTCGAGCTCGATGACCGGATTCTACTAATAGCCGTAACCGTTTATGGTTCGAGAGTGATTGTATCCCTTTAACCTTCGAGAATGGCCGTGATCATTTATTCTTAAGGGATGACCGTAGCCATTCTTATTTAAGAGATGGCCGTAATCATTTTTTACTTAGGGGATGGCCGTAGCCATTTTTACTTAGGAGGTGGCCGTAGCCATTTCTACTTTGGATATGGTCGTAGCCATTTTTACTTAGGAGATGGTCGTAGCTATTTTTACTTTGGAGACGGCCGCAACCATTTTTACCTTGGAGATGGTCGTAGCCATTTTTACTTTGGAGATAGCCGTAGCCATTTTTGGTTTGGAGATTATATGATCATGCTTACTGCGTATATAAAAAAGGAGACGTCGCGTGCATGGTAATGCGCGAGGTGTGACCTTAGCATCTCGAGGTCATTACAACCGTTTCTTGGGGGACACGTCGATTGACGCTTGAATGACCGTTTTGAGGCACTTGTCATTATGGTGCCCGTTACTGTAGACCCGAACCGTTCCGCGGTTGGTAAGGTAGTTAATGGTGACCTTTGAGATTTGTGAAGATCATTTATGCTTTGTCTATAAGTAGGGGGTTATATCTTTCAGTTCTCACCTTTCTGCTATTTGCTTTAGTGAAGTTCTAAGAGATAACCTGTCTTGTTACTCCATTCTCCTTTGTTTATCGTTGGATTTTCGTTTCTTCTTGTTTTTCCTGTGAATTTCATCAATTTTTCCCTCTTCATACCATCAATGGCGAGCGGTTCTCGTTCTGATATTATTTTGGCGGCGGTTGTGGCGGATGAAGGGCCATCGACGGTGGTGGAAACCACCGATTTGCCGAGTGTCGATCGGTTTGCGTCGATATTCTTTACCTTCCCGGCGATCCGGAAACTGATTTTACTTACCGCGAGGGAGAAGATCAAATAGATGAAGCCCCACTAATAGGAGAAGTTGACCTTCCTCAGCTGACCGTGAGGGAGCAATGTGGTATCCCTCGTTTCACCGACATTTCCCAGGCCGGGAGCGGCGACAGGGTGCACCTTGACTGCCGAGGTTATTGTATTTTCTACGCCTACACTTTTAGGCTGGGATTAGGATTTCTCTTCCCCTGATGGTGGTCGATTTTTGCTGCTATACAGGGTGTGTCCTGGTCAACTCGTCCCCTCTTGTTATAAATTATTGGTGATGCTGATCAGATATGCGGAGTTCGCGCGGAGAGAAATCACGCTTTGGCACGTGCTTATTCTGTACGCCCCTCAGATGGTGCGCAGTACTATGATTTGGTTGGTTCCTCATAGAACCGACGGCTTAACTTCGGAGCTTGACGGTGAGGTCGCTACCCGCCCATACGAGTCTTTCTTCTATATCAAGACCAGACACCTGGTGGCATGTGCTACTGATTTCCTAGAGTAGTGGAACCATGCACGTAAGTTTCTTTTACGCTGGCCTTGACTTCTTTTGGTTGAACGTTCTACTTTTCGTTGTTATTATGTACTGATTTTTTTGGTGCCATAGGTGCGCCACCGGCGCCTCTCACTGCATTCGTGACTGGGTCGAGACCGTGCTTCCCGTTACAACAAGGATTTGCATATGGTCGTCTTTTTGAGAGGTTCATGGTTGTAGGCTGGCTGCTGGTAAGAGTCCGACTTGCTACTATAATTCTTCTTTCGTAGCTTTTCGGTTTATTTGGCTTAACCTCTCTTCTTAAGCTTAGCTTTCTTCTTTGACTTGTTAGAACGACCTCAGCGTAGAAGAACTCCTTAGCTTGCTTTCCACAGGCCGGGGGCTACCGCTCGATTAGTTGCAATGGCGCCGCCTCGCCTGGTTCCTAGGGCGACTTCAGCGGAATGCTCGGCTGCGCATTCTCTGATACGACCCGCGTCTCGAGTTCAGGAATCTCCAGGGGCCGGGCGTTCCAGGGCGGAGCGGTCCTCAACTGAAGATGAGGAAGAAGATGAAAGCGCCGCTGGTTCGGCGCAGGGTGGCGTGCACTCCAGCTCCTCCAGAGGTGATCAGTTTGGACTCTTCGCCGTCGGCAGAGGAAGGGGCGCAAAGGACCTTTCCCCAGAGGGTGAGAATTTAGGGGGGTTTCCCCGGTTAGCCTAGGCCAAGATGATACAGTCGCTTTGGCGATTCAACTTTCAGTACCTGTTGCTAAGAGGGAGGGCAGTTCCTCAGCAACTATTTTGGTGGAAAGGACGGGCGCTGATACTTCACCGAATGTAGGTGCTTCAATGTCTCGAGCGGCGGAGGCCTCGACTTCAAGGGCGCCAAATGAAAGGGGCGCCTCGAGAGAGGGGGATGATTTTTCTTCCGATGTGGATTCTAAGGAGCTCCATACGTTTCAGAAGGGCTTTACCCCCCAGCGGCGCAGGCCGAAGGGGATTTTCATTATTTGCAGATCCCTAATGACCAGAACCTGCTGCTCGAGGAGGAGAACCTAGTAACGTTGTTTTGGGTTATGTACTCCGATGCGGAGAGTGCGTCCTTGAGGGATATCTCAAACGTCGGGTTGATGGGCGAGGTAGCCACCCATAGTATAAAGGTACGTATAAATGTTTGGTAGTTTTTCTTTCTCATTACGTTTTCTTGTACTGATTGTCGCTCTTGTTTATTGTAGTCATTTTTGTTGGAGGTAGAGAACATATGGCGGGCTAGCGTCCGCTCAGCGGTTTGTGCACGGCTGCTGGCGAAGTACCGCCATTACCGCGATCGGTGTCGTGATCTGTGAGAACGCATATGGGGATTCCCGCGGAACTAGGAGTTGGTAGAGGAGTTGGCTCGGAGGTAGCTTCATATGAAACAGACCCTTAGCAGGGTAACTACTCATGATAAGAAGCTCCGCCAGGCGAACGAGGAGGCTGATGCTGAGAGAAGGGCAGCCGCCGAGAGGGAGTGCAAAAATCTGGCTGCAACGGCAGAGGCTGCTGAGGCTTATGTAAGGCAAGTGGCTACCTTAGAGTCTGGGGCCGCCACTTCAAGGAGGCAGGCAGAGGACGCCCTGGCAAGGATTGAAGCACTGCAGGCGACCAAGCGTGCCGAGGAAAGGGAGCGCGAACTAGAGAGGGCCGCCGCTGCTTTTCAAGAATGATCTTTAGAGGGGCGCATTGCCGTATATGATCGGGACGCCCGTGCTACGCCGGATAGGATAGCAGCCTTGGAGGCCGAGAATCAGCGCTTGAGAGATCAAGTCACTTCTTGTGGTCCTGCCCGTGAGCTTTGAACGTATGTCGAGGCCCATCTCGATGTGTATAGGCAGTTGTGGGAGGCTGGTGTCGTGTATGAGAACACTAATGAGGAGGCACGTCAAAAGGCTCGTGAATCCCGCCTTGACTGTAGCTTCGACCCGTCCACGCCCGGGGATGACGACGGTGCCGAGGGCGCTAATAGTGCTGCAGGGGTACTGGGGGCGCCGAGTGAGTAGATGGAAAATTTGTAATGTCTGTTATTTTTCATTTTCTCATTCTTTTTTGTTTTCTATGCCAGGCTTGGGCCAATGTAATTGGGGGAAACCCCGTGTAAATGTGGTAATATACTTTCTTCTTTTCTGCATGTTTTGTGTCAAATGCATTATGATCATTTTTATGTGTGCCTGTTTATAAGGGCTTTGCTTCATAGCTTCCCCAGTGAGCATGTTTAATGGTCTCGACTGGTTAGGTGGCTTTGACCATTGTGTAATTGACCCTTTGCCTTAAGAGGAAATTGGTACAGATGGCCTTGGCCGTAAATAAACGCTTTTAGTCGTCACCTTCTTCCGCATGACGGGAGTTGGTTATAGTCGCGTTTAGGCAGTGGTGGCACATAGCCTTAGTCCCAGTTCGCGCTTAGTCGAACTACTAGTCGTGTTAACGAAAGACACTGCCTTATAGTTCGACTTGGGCCGAACTTTGCGCGGGCTGACATTTTAGTTGTGAGTTAGTCGTACTTACTTGGATGGGTGAGGCAATTGGCCCGACCTGGGGTTTGTCCATGTTTGTACATTTGGGAGCGCTCATCCTCTCCTGGTCGCAGCCCGTCTTGTAGCCTCGGGGACGTGCGTCTTTGGTTTTGATCTGTTCATGGTCGAGCTTGTGAGTTTTGTGACGGGGGCATGTGGCTTAAGTCCTGGTTCAACTTATAGTTGAACTAGTCTGTGAAGGCGCGTAGCCCGAATTGATGTTCAACCGTAGTTGAACTTTTGTGCAGTATTTGGAGGTGCATAGCGTGAGTCGAAGGCACAAACCCGGTTCAACCGTAGTTGAACCATTGTGTGAAGGCGCATAGCCTGGATTGATGTTCAACCGTAGTTGAACTTTTGCAATATTTGAAGACGCGTAGCCTGAGTCGAAGACACATAGCCTGAGTCCCAGTTCAACCGTAGTTGAACCGTTGTGCGAAGGCGCATAGCCTGCGTCGAAGGCAAATAACCTGTATCGAAGGCGCATAGCCTGTATTGTTGTTCAACCGTAGTTGAACTGTTTTGCGAAGGCGCATAGCCTGAGTCGAAGGCACATAGCTCGAGTCCCGGCTCAACCGTAGTTGGACTGTTGTGTTGAGGCGCATAGCCTGAGTTGGAGGCACATAGCCTGTATCGAAGGCATATAGCCTGTATTGAAGGCGCATAGCCTGTATTGTTGTTCAATCGTAGTTGAACTTTTTGCACCGTCTGAAGGCGCATAGACTGAGTCCTAGTTCAACCGTAGTTGATCCCTTATGTGAAGGCACGTAGCCTGTATTGACGTTCAACCGTAGTTGAATTTTTTGTTATATTTGAAGGCGCGTAGCCTGACTGTCGTTCAACATTAGTTGAACCTTTATAATGTTTGAAGGCGCGTAGCCTGAGTTGAAGGCGCATAGCCTGAATCGAAGGCGTGTAGCCTGAGTTGAAGGCGCATAGCCTGAATCGAAGGCGCATAGCCTGAGTCCCAGTTCAACCGTAGTTGAACCTTTATGTTAAGGCGTGTAGCCTGTATTGACATTCAACCGTAGTTGAATTTTTTGTAATATTTGAAGGCGCGTAGCTTGATTACCATTCAACCGTAGTTGAATCTTTTTGATGTCGAAGGCATATAGCCTGAGTATATGAAGTCGAAGGCACATAGCCTGAATATTTGAAGTCGATGGCACATAGCCTGAGTTGTTCAACCGTAGTTGATTTTTGGGCGGAGGCTCGTAGCTTGTGTTGTCGTTCAACCGTAGTTGAATCTTAGTAATTTTTTCCGTATAGCCCGCCTCGTGCTGGAGGTTGGGAGTGTTTCTGGTTATAGATCTGGCCTAACTTGCGCTTGCGGTCTTTCGGACAGGCTCACTCGGGTCACCCCGTTACAGATCTTGGTTAGAGAGGTGCTTTCATGCTGTCCTCCCTTTAGGCAAGATCCCGTGTGGAAAGGGGGTGAAGTACCTTAGGCCTATTTTCCCCGTAGGGATGGGGGATCTGCTTCTTCTTCTTCTTCCCTTTGCTCGGGGATGCGGGGATGATCGAAGCAAACTTATCTCGGGGCTTTTGACTTCCTACAATCTGGCATGCCGCTTAGGCTTGCTCGAGCTGGGTTGTTTTCTTTCCTCTTTTTGGTCTAAGGATGAACTACTCGATTCTGCTATGAAATCCCCACAGACGGCGCCAAATTGTTTAGCTCAAAGTATTCACTTACTTTATAAGAATAAAATAATAAAAACAAATGGAGGGCCAATCATAGCAGATCGTAATATATCCAAAGACCAAAAGAATAAAAAAGCGAGAGGCAATAGATATTAGATAAAGGGAGGGGGATGAGGATCTTCTATTAATAAGATGGATTTGGTCTCCCTCTTAATGGAGAGGTTCAGAGCCTTACAATAGAGTATTTTCTCCTCTTTTAGAAGTAGATTTGAACAAGAAGCAGCAACCCCTCTTTTAGGGTTCTTTCTCTTAGTATTTATCGCCAGGAGACCTGCCAGCTGGTGCCCAAGGATCGGGACCACATCGAGGGGACGCCCTTATGAGGATGGCCAGGACGAAGTCTTAGTTGTCAAATCGAGTAACTATATGATAATCTCATTGTAAATGGTCATACTATTTATTAACCACAAATAGGCTTTAATAAATGCGTTATTCTCGTTTATCAACGTGAGGTTAAGTTTTGACCTATACAATATATATATATATATATATATATGAATTTTTAAATAAATATAAATATTTGAAGAAAATTATTAAATTCGACCGAACCCGTAACAAGTATTCAACTCCAGCCTTGAGGATGGGGTAGAAGAACGAGGAGAGGAAGAAGAGGAAGGTGATGGTGCTGTCAACGGAGCCCACAGCCCGTAACGTGTCCATATGCGGCGTCGGATTGGGTCCACTTTGCCTCTCTTTCTCTCATTTCGTATCCTTCTAATCACTTCCAGCCAAAACCGTTCCTTCGTCACCTTTCCTTGGCTGTCACTGTGAAGGAAATTATAATATCTTTTCTTTTCATGTATTTTTGTAGCTAATAGTCAAAATAAATATTCCAAATGCATATTATATGTGAAGTCCTTGTCCATTTTCATTTTTCCCCTTTGTGTCATAGAACAAATATGAGAGTTTTTAGCGAAGCCAGGAAATCCATATACAATATTTTATATATGAAGTCGTAAATAATTTGGATATAATAAATATGAAGTTGTAAACTTTCAAACCAATAATCTTTTGGTCCCATAAATTTCATATACTTTCAAATCGCAAAATCTTCAAAACCGCGAAATTTCGAAACCGTAAACTTTATAATTTCTAAACCCGTAAACTTCCAAACACATAAATCTCCGAACTCATAATTTTGTAACTTGTAAAATTTTGAGCCTTTAAGCCGATAATAATAATTAAGACTGAAAAATATAATTCATTTTTTTTACGGCGGTGGGGGAGGTGGCAGTAAAGAAAAAAAAAATTTAAATTACGAAAAGAAATTATGTAGGGGGGTGGGGGGGGGGGCAGATGGGAGGGTGTTGAGGTAGTTGATGCGGAAAAATAATAAAACAATAGAAATTTGAAATTTCAAGAAAACAAATTAAGGTAAATGTTTTTTTGCGGGGGGGGGGGGGGGGGGGGGGGGGGAAAGGGGGAGTAAATAGGGTGTGTAATAACGGAAAAACTGAAATTTAAAAAGAAAAAAAAAACTTTTTTTTGGAGAGGAGTCGGGTGGGTTGGTGAGGATGAAAAAGATTGATAAGGAGCTTTAAAATATGTTTTCCCCTTTTCCTGATAAGAAAAATATCTTTCTCTAACTGAAGCAAAATGAATTAATAAAAAAAATATTTTTTAAAATATTTAAATCAATCAAATATAAAAATATTAAAAAATATTTTTCGAAAAATATATTCTTTCGTGCCAAACACACACAAGTTACTTCGACTTTTATGGTTGATGAGTAGTGGGAGAGGAAAAAGTAAATACAAAAATACTTCATGTCTCTATTTAATGAAGGGTGGAGTTGTAATCAATTCGATTACTTCATTAATTGTACTTCTGCTTGTGCTGACACAGAGTTTTCGTTTAAACATGTTCAAAATCAATTTTAAACAGCCTCAACTTTTTCTGTTTTTCACTTGGTCTGAACCCCTGAATACTGACACATCATATCCACATTATCACCAGTTCATTCTGTAAAATGATGAGTAAATACACCAATCTGAATTGGATAAAAATCGGATTTGCCTATTAAGCCTTCACAATATATACATGGGCTTAATTAATCAACATAAAAGTTATAAATCTAATCATATGTGTTATGACAGAAAAAGTCAAGTATCATGCAAAAGCTAATGAAATAACTTTTGAACGACAATAAATTAAATAATTAAAAAAAATATACCAAAAATAACAAACATATAACCTGATTTGGTTGATTGACCTACCACAACTATTTTATTGTAGTGGGCACAATTTTCATTTACGATAAACATATTTTTGCAGTTTAACACTAAAATTACATAATGGCTCCAATCTTTAATTACATTTAAAATTTTTATAAAACAACTAATTTAGTTCCAAAACTAAAAACTATTTCAATTTTATACGTAGGAAAGAAAGTGTTTACGTTGATCTGTAAATTACGTAGTAAATTTTGGAACAATCCATCACATAAAATAAGACATTCCCCAATGTCGGATTAGAATGGGTCTACTGAAGTTCTGAGTCCCACCCTCACCCATATCCCAAAAAAAACAAACTAAAAAAATAAATGAGAGCGATAATTTTTCTTAATTTTTAATATTTTAAAAATATCTAAGCTTATTTAAAATTAAAATTTTGTAAATTCGAATTCCCGTAAGAAATTAAGAGCAACAGTCACATATACTTCAGTAAGTATAGGAGTAAGAAAATATATATATATATATATATATATATATATATATATATATATATATATATATATAGAAAGAATGTTATCTGAAGAAAAAGTGGGTATCACAATCATTGACGACCCACGGGAAGACCTAATCCAACCACTAGGAATAAACAAGCAACTCTCTTTATCCTTGAGACACATAAATAATTAATAGTCCTATAAAGTTACCAAAAGTTAGCAAGAAAATAGGTTGAATTCTATGTAATGACAACCAAATCCTGATGAAGTTATGGTCAAGACATGCAAGAACGTTAGAGGATCAATGGTTTGATAAATGTACTTTCTTAACATTTTTTTTATTTATAAGTTTTTCGTTTCTTACTAATTTCTGATGTTGTTTTAATTGTTTGAATTATTTTGTTCCAAGGTAGGGCACAAACATTAGAATCAATAAATTACAACCACCAAAGATAGCAGTGGAACTAATACAGTCCCTCAACTTATGAGCGAGGATAAGAGGTTTTAATTCGACTCATAGGAATAGAAAATTTTTGGTATGACAGTGTGAATCAGGATAATCTGACCCGAATGCGAATAATGGACACCAAACGAGAAATTCAAAAAAAAGAATTGACCAAAATAACCGCCACCCAATACTTTAAAGTAAAAATAGCAGGCGAATGTATAATGTACATAAATTCATGTAGAATATGTAGGGTGTATAAAAAAAATCAACAAACTGTACCAAATTGATAATTCGAATTAATCCCAAAAAATGACTATAGTTTGATTTGATATTAAAAAAATATGACCAAAATTGGTTTGATTTTAATTAAAAAATCAAACCGAAACTAAACCAACCAGATATTACATGTATACAAGTATTAAAAATATAGTATTCATAGAAATATTTATTGTGATATAATTTATAAATATTTCTTAAACCATTTCATAGTTTATGTCTTTTAATGTATAAATCATGTCCAAGGAAGATCCATCTCTCAATATAAATCAACCACACTCACTGGGAGTGTGTACAGACTCCGAAGGGGCTCCTTTAGCCCAAGCGCAATATCAAGCCAGTCATGGCATAAATCAATGATACTCGTTGCGGCGTGCAACCGGATCAACGTGTCTACATATACCACTCGCAGCTCAGGCCCTTGGCCTCACTTTGCATCAACCTCTCCAGTCTCTCGGGCTCACAATGCCATGAAACTAGCCCAAAATAATGATATGATGTGTCAATAAATAACAACAAAGACAGCGATATGATATGAAATGAATGAAAAAGATTGAGTATGAAATTGCAATTTAAACAAATAATTCAAAAACAGTATAACCTTGGTGGGTCCCAACATAATAAGCATGTAACCTAGACATGGTTTCTAACATGGATCACAACTCAATAGCTCTAGTACATTGGGATTTTATGGTTACAGATAAGATCAGGTAACTACACAGTACCACGGAAATAGCAGAGTCATGATTCACACTTTGTACACCTACACGCTCGTCACCTAGCATATGTATCATCTCAACGCCAAAATACATAACACGTAATTTGCGGTTTTATACCCTCAGCACCAAGTTTAGAAGTATTACTTACCTCGAACAAGCTAGATCCATTACCAAGCAAGATAAACTATGCTCCAAACATATCCTTCCGCGTGTAATGACCTTCGAACCGCTCGAACGTATCCAAAAGCAACTCAAATACATCAGATAATGCCAAAGAAAACAAACTCAATTGATAAAGGTCGAATCTTTAATTAAAATTTCAAAAATAAAAACCTAGGCCCACGCATCGGAACCCGACAAAACTCACAAAATTCGACAACACACTCAATTATGAGTCCAACTATACTAGACAAACCCCCAATATTTATTTTGAAATAATCAATCAAATGCTAAAAACGAAGATAGATTCATGGAATATAATCAAAATCGGTTATAGAACACTTACCTTAATCCTTATGGTAAAAATTGCCTTCACAAATTGTCCAAATCTGAGCTCCCCAACTCAAAATATGACCAAATGAGCAAACATTCGATATTGAATATTTTTGCAAAGATGTTCTATCTCGTTTTTGTCACGACCCCAGTTCGCCCTCCGTGAACTATTGTGACGACACCTAGTCTCTACGACTAGGTAAGCCTACCAAATGCGAAAAATAAACTAACTTATGGAATAAATAATCAAAAGTGAAAAACAACTGAAGTAAAAAATGTTTAAATACCGCTCGGCATATACACATAACTTCTCAAAATCTGATACAATATCCTAAAGCCCGGAAACTCACGGATCCACAAGCTGAGAAAAACTCTACATGGATCTAATCTCCGAATGTCTAACAAGATAAAAAGTTTAGAAGGGCTTAATTCTAAAATAATGGAATAGAAATAGACTCATCGGTCTGTGGACATAAGAAGATATACCTCGATGTCCCGTAGAATCGCCTCGCCTCAATAATGGTAAGCCTGAGTAGAGATACCTGGATTTGGACATGAAAAACATGCACAGAAAGGGCATGAGTACACCATAGTGGTACTTAGTAAGTGCCAAACCTAACCTCGACAGGTTAGTGATGAGGAAAGTTAGGGCCCTACTGAGGTTAATAAGTAATAAAATGACTGGATAAGACAAACCGTATAAATTGAGAATCTATCATAAAAGTCTATACAAGATAATAAGAGTACGATAATGGAAACAGAAAAATAAATCAAAACCACAAGGATATACCACCCACAACAAGGATTATAACCGAGGCTCTCTTAGTATCCCGAGGATCTCTTGGTATCCTCAATATATACACTAGGGATCTCTTGGTATCCCGAGGATCTCTTGGTTTCCTCAATATATGTCGGGAATCTCTTGGTATCCCGAGGATCTTTCGGTATACTCAATATACGTGCCAGGGATCTCTTGGTATCTTGCACCTTAGTCCAGATCATAAGTACATACAAGGGATATCCTGGGATGCCGTTCCGTAGTCCCAAATTAAAACACATAGCAGCAGCTCAAGAATATTAAATTAAACGCTAATTTTGTACTAAGTAAATAATTAATTCTAGTCTAACATGCTTCACGTAATGCAATAAAGGCAGTTTAAGAAAATAGGCAATTAAGTCAACTAAGCAAGCTTCTCTAACTAATAACAGGCTAAGCTTGCAAGTAGAATAAAACATGAAAGAAAGGAAATCAGTTTAATAGCTTAAAGTAAAATCAAATTTTCAACGATTAGCTCAAGTATCCACTCGTCACCTCACATACAAGGCATTTAAATTATCAAATATATCATATCCTAAGGGGAAGGTCCTCCACACTAGGTTAGACAAACCACTTACCTTGAACCAGCTCAAAATCAACCCGACAACACATCCTTACCACGAGTACTTGACTCCAAGTGGCGTAAATCTATTTAATTCAATTACATAATGTAAATAACACTTCAAGTACTGATTATCCAATTAAAGTCTAAGCTAGTACGCGAAATAATATAAAATGACCAAAATGCCCTAGGGCCCACGTCTCGGAATCGGGTGAAATTTATATTTCAGAAACCTCGTACTCTCACGAGTCTATACATAACAAGAACATTGCAATCGGAGTCCAAATGACCATTCAAATCCTCATTTAAAGGCTTTTTAAACTCAAGCCCTAATTACCCATTTCATTCCCAGATTCTTCACCACTAATTAGGTCATTAATCACATATAAACGAGTTATGAAGTCAACGATGTTATCTCCAAGTGATTCCCCTTTGTTTTTCTTAAAAATTTCTCTTAAAAGCTTCAAACCCGGATGAAAATGGTAAAAGAATCCCTCAAATTCGTGAACGCAACTATTTATATGTTCTGCCCAGCGTTTTCTGCATTTGCGGCCGTGGGATGGCATCTGCGCTGATTTTGCGGACAAAAGGTCACACCCGCGACATTCACATAAAACCCAAATTTTCTCATCTGCGGAGCATTTACCACAGGAGTGGTTTCGCTTCGGCGAGCCCTTCACCGCATCTGCGGTTCTTGAGGCATTTACTCAAAGCCGCTTTTGCTGTGCTGCATCTGCAGTCCCTAAACCGCAGATGAGAAAATATCAGAAGCAGCAAAATATACAGCAGTTGCAACATCCTCTAAATTTCTCGTTAACCATCTGAAATCACCCCGAGCCCCCCCCCCCCCCCAACCTCAACCAAAGGCATCAGCATATCTTAATACCTTAGTCAAACTTGAAATAATCTTCAAAACACTTCAAACAACATCAAAATAACAAAAATACATCAGATTCAAGCTAAGTTTCAAAAATCTTTCGAATTTTGCTTATGATAAAAAACGCTATAAAACCACGTCCGAATAACCTGAAATTTTGCACAAACATCCCAAATGACACAACGGAACTAATGCAACTTTTGAAATTCCATTCCAACCATCGGATCAAAATTTCACTATCGAACCGGAAACTTCAAAATTTCAACATTCGGCATTTCAAGCCTAAATTAGTTACGGACCTCCAAAACACAATTTGAACACGCTTGTAACCTGAAAATCATCCAATGGAGCTAATGGGACCATCAAATTTCCACTCTGATGCTGTCTTCACACTGTTCCGAGTACAATATACTTTCTAATACTTAAGCTCTTATTTATAGAGTAAGTATCTCAAAACTCTCCGAAACTCAAAATCGAACATCCCAGCAAATCACATTAGCAGAAATAAACTTGGGGAAAGCTTTTAATAGGGGATCGAGATGTTAGTTATTAAGACGACCGACCGGGTCGTCATAGTTTTGCATGCCAGATGATCCCAAAACTTGCTTTTAGTGCCTCCAATGGACTTCTTATAAAATTTCAGTCAAGATCTACTTTTGAAGAATTCCATTTGACATTATAATGAAGGTAATATGTTGGTATCAATATTTGAAATAGTGCAAATTTTTAAATATGAAATTAATGGTAATTTAGTATTTAATATGAAAAATTTGGCAACCCAATTTATAGTAAAATGACCATAAAATCCACATACAATGTCCAAATTCGACGATTCTTTTTGCTACGGATCCGTAAATATGATACTAATGCTTCAATAAAAATAGAAATTGGAGCCATTTGTTCAATGTGATAGCAGTTATGCTTGAAAAAACAAAGTCAAAACATTTCAATTAACTCAGAATAAACTCGAATTTTTCACACAAGTCCTAATACATTATACGGAGCTGCTCGTGCTCACAAACTACTGAGCAAAATGAAAATGCTCAAGATAATCAGTCGAATCGTTACAACTGCCTACTTTGCTTGGTACTGTTCATTATGTTTATGCTTGGACAGTAAAAGTGAATTGTAGGCATAATGTTCCATGCTTATGAGCAAAAGTAATTATGAACGAAAGATATTTTCGTACTTTCTTGATATATTATTGCCACTGCATGAGGGGCATTTTTGTTCTTGTAAGGAAGAGTGAATGTGCACAAAGGATATTTTCATATTTGTTATTATATTTATGTTTGGTGAGGAAGATTGAATAGTATGAAGGGTGTTTCCGTACTTGTGGGGATGAGAGTAAATGCATAAAGGGTGTTGTCGTGCTATTTGATTGTTATTTTTTATTCCATGCTTTTACTATGTGGATTGAGAACTTGTTACATGGTTGCCTAGTCATTCTCTCGAATTTGAGCAGTTGTGAAAGGCTTGATTGTGTTATTCGAAAAAGAATTATAATTATATTCCTTAGTTGTTTCTTGTAGTATTGTTTTCATGCTTCTTTGTCTTACAGTTTCATTTATTTTCTCTCTTGCTAACGTACTTACTTTTTTGGTTAGATTTTGTTTAATAACAACAGAAGGGTGAATGAAAGACGGTGGAAAAAGAAATGGAGGGAAGTGAAATTTTAAATAAGTTCACTTATGCACTTTGTGTCACGACCCGGATTTTCCACCATCGGGAGTCGTGATGGAATCTAATAATAGGAGCTGGGCAAGCCAAATATCAATCACTCCTTTAGCGAACATCAACAATATTAAAACCTTTGACAATAAAGCGGAAGTCTCAAATATAATTTACTGAAAAACAAATGTGGAAGTTTAACAAATCCTCTACCTGAGACTGGTATCATACTACTCACGAACTTCTAGGATTACTAAGTACAATCGTCTGAAAGAAATCATAACAGTCTGTTTCAATACAAGAGCTAACAAACTGGATAAAGGTAGAGGAGACTCCGGGCCTGCGGACGTCAGCAAAGCTACCTCAAGAGTCCCTGGAATGAAAGTCTGCTCCTGATCTAGTATTGTTGGGGCCCGAAAGCTGCGTCCTGATCTGTGCAAAAAAAAATGCACATAGTGTAGCATCAGCACAACTGACCCCATGTGCTGGTAAGTGTCTGGCATAACCTCGACGAGGTAGTGACGAGGCTAGACAGGACCTACCACAAATAACATGTACAGATATATGTGCAATAACAGGAAATACGCCAATTTAAACCATTAAAAGGGGTAGGGAAATATGCAGTGGGGTACGACAGTCTAAACATAGAAATCCTTGGTAAATAAATGAAACTGAACAATGACAACTGATAAGGAAAACACAGGGAGTCTCGATGTACTAAAACAATACACTTAGTCCATACTTCGTTGCGGCGCGCAACCCTATTCTTAAATATATCCGTTGTGGCGAGCAACCCAATCCTCAAATATATCCGATGCGGTGAGCAAGCCGATCCTCAAATATATATTGGTTAGTGCTGCAACATGCAACCCGACCCTTCCAATTTTTATATTTGTTAGTGCTGTGGCGTGCAACCGGACCCTTCCATTTTAATTCCTCACTCAACAGTAGCAACCAATGAGGCAAGGAAGCAATGGATAGTGGAAGAAATCCACGCAAGGGAATTAAATCAACCAATTAGATCCCGTAAAGGGAGCGATATCAACTATTAAATTCAACAAAACATCACGGGAATGAAGGAAATATCCAATAAATGCACGCCCCGGTCAAGGGAGGATACAATAAATACTTTAATCATGGCAAGGGAATAATCAAAGCACTTCCTCTCGTAATTACTTATTCCTCGAGTATCAATTTCTAGTCCCGGCCAATGCTCCAAATGACAAACAAATCACCAACCTTCCACAGCTATTTACTTTATATTAAACTTATCAATTACACAAGAAGGTGCATCACGAAATCTGAATCAATCACAGATAAGACTCACAGTCATGCTAGACTCAGGTGCATAGATACCCGTCACTATGCCTATACACCGAATCCCCATAGCAATTAACAAGCAATATCCTAATCCTATTCCCTCAAACCAAAGTTAGAACAAACACTTACCTCAGTCCGAAAATAGTAATCAAGTCTCCAACACCGCCTTTCCTCTAGAATCCAACTCCGAAACAATGATATCTAGGAATAATTTAGTTCAATATTATCAATAAGGGCTCGAAGACACAATTCCATATCCTAGAAATGAATTTCCTATCATTCTTCCAAAATACCAAAATTCAATCCCGGGCCTACATGGTCCAAACTCGAAGCTCGGTCAAAAACCCAATCACCCATAGCCCCACGAGTTCAAATATATAATTTATTTTAGGATTCGACCCCAAATTGAGGTTGAATTGACCAAAATTCCAAATCCCTAACTCTACTCAAAAACCACAATATCTATTTTGATTTCATGATTTAGGGCTAGGAAATTAGTAATTAGATGAAGAAAAAATGAGGGAACGATGTTAAGATTACTTACCCAAAGAGTTATGGAGGAAGGAGAGCTTGAAATTCGTCTATGGAGGGTGGAGGAGAAGAGTTCGTGTGGAAAAAGTGATAAATCCCATAATTGAAGTTCTATTTTTAAGAAAATCACTTAAGCCAATTTACTCTATACGTTCGTGATAACCTAGTCACGTTCTCTATGAAGAAAGCGGGATAGGCATCGCATTCGCGAAGAAGAGATGCGAACCCGTAGAAGAAAGAAGCCCAAGCCACTAATTTGGCCTATGCATCCGCGATTGGACTCACACAAACGCGAAGAGGAGTAGGCCCAGAACTAAGCGAACATGATTTGCGGTGTGCGAACGCGATGGGAATAATAATTGGGCTATGCGAACGCGATCCTAGGGCCGCGTTCGCGAAGAAAAAAAATGGTTTGCAAAGTTTTTGGAAAATCTGGTGTGTTTCAAAGTATAAAATCATCCCGAACCACCCCCGAAATCACTCCCGAGCCCTCGGGCTCCCAACCAAATACATACACTAACTCAATAACATCCTACAAACTTGCTCGAGCTATCCAATCGCCAAAATAACATCAAATTCAATGAACTAAACCTCAAAATCATCATTTTTTTATTTCAAACTTCATAAACCTTTAACTTTAGATATTTAGGTTCGGAGCACGTTAAAAGACGTTTGATTTCGATCAAATTTCACATAAAGTGCTTAACACATATTTAAGACCTATATCGCGCGTCGGAACCAAAATACGAGTCCGATACCTATATTTTCTAACTCATCTTCTTTTTCAAAATTCCGTATCATTTTCAGGGATACAATTTCTTTCAAAATTCCATACTCGAGCTTGGGACCTCGGATTTTGATTCTGGGAATATGCCCAAGTCCCATATCATTGAACGGACCTCCCGGGACCGTCACATCACGGGTCCGGGCCCGTTTACCCAAAATATTAACGAAAGTCAACTATATCAATAATAACATCAAAATTCTTCAAATTTTCCACAGGATTCACATATTTTAACATAGAAATTTTCCAGCTTCGCGCCCGGACTGTGCACACAAATCGGAGGAACTAAAAGCAAGGTTTTCAAGGTCTCAAAAGCACAAATAAAGGGAGAATTACAGTGATGACCCTTTGGGTCATCACATCCTTCACCTCTAAGACAACCTTCATCCTCAAATGGGAAAAAGAAAGAAGTACCTGAGTCGCGGAATAGATGAGGATAACGTATCCGCATATGAGACTCGGACTACTAAGTCGATGCCTCATGAGGCTGACCTCTCCACTGAAGAAACACTGAAGGAAAACTCTTGGACTTCAACTATCGAACCTACTAGTCTATAATAGCCACCGGCTCGTCGTCATATGATAGATCCTTGTCCAATTGGACAGTGATCAAATCTAACACGTGGGGTGGATCGCCGTGATACCACCGAAGCATGAATACATGGAAAACTGGATGCGCGATGAACAAGCTAGGCAGCAAGGAAAGTCTATCAGCCACCTCTCCCACGCGATCAAGAATCTCAAATGGGCCAATAAACCTAGGGCTAAGCTTGCCCTTGTTCCCGAATCTCGTCACACCCTTCATAGGCGATACACGGAGCAATAGTCGCTTGCCAACCTTGAAAGCAACATCCCTGACCTTGCGATCTGCATAACTCTTCTTCTTAGACTGAGCCAAACCAAGTCTGTCTGAATGATCTTGACCTTATCCAAGGCCTCCTGTACTAGATCTGTATCCAATAACCGAGCCTCTCCCGGCTCAAACCATCCGATTAGGGACCGACACCGCCTGCCATACAATGCCTCTCACGGATCCCTGTGAATGTTGGACTGGTAGCCGCTGTTGTAGGCAAACTCTGCAAAAGGCAAGAACTGGTCCCATGAGCCTCCAAAATCAATAATGCAAGCTCGGAGCATATCCTCAAGAATCGGAATAGTCCTCTCGAACTGACCGCCGTCTGGGAATGAAATGATGTACTCAACTGAGCCTGGGTGCCTAACTCCTGCTGTACCGCTCTCCAGAAATGCGAGGTAAACTGCGGGCCCTGGTCCAAAATTATAGATATAGGCATCCCATGAAGGCGAACGATCTGCCTGATCTAAATCCCAGCTAATCTCTGGGACGAATAGGTAGTGGCAACTGAATAAAATGCGCTGACTTGGTCAGCTTATCAACAATAACCCATATAGCATCAAACTTCTTCCGAGTCATCAAAAGGCCAGAAACAAAATCTATGGTAATCCTCTCCCACTTATACTCGGGAAGCTCAATCATGTGAAATAAACCAACGGGCCTCTGATGCTTGTACTTAATCTGCTGACAGTTCAGTCAACGAGCCACATATGGAACAATGTCCTTCTTCCTTTTGCACAACAAATAATGTTGCCTCAAATTCTGATACATCTTCGCGGTGCCTGGATGAATAGAATACCAAGAACTGTGGGCCTCTGCTAAGATCGACTCCTGAATACCATCAATATTGGGCACACAAACTTGCCCCTGCAGTTTCAATAAACCATCACCTCCCAAGGTCATTTTCTTTCCACCTCCACCTTGCTCCGTGTCTCTCATGATACACAAATGGGGATCATCAAACTTTCGCTCACGGATATGCTCCATCAGCGACGAACGAGCAACCGTGCAATCTAACACCCTGCGAGGCTAAGAAATATCCAACCTCACAAATCGATTGGCCAAGGCCTGAACATCCAAAGCAAGTGGTTGCTGGCTGACTGGAATATAGGCAAGACTACCCATGCTGGCGGACTTCCTACTCAATGCATTAGCCACCACATTGGCCTTTCCCGGGTGGTATAACATAGAAACATCAGTCTTTCAACAACTCCAACCACCTCCGCTGCCTCAAATTCTACTCCTTCTGTTTGAACAAGTACTGAAGGCTCTTGTTATCCATGTACACCTCACACGTTACACCATATAAATAATGCATGCAGATCTTTAAGGCATGAACAACGGCTGCCAACTCTAGGTCATGAACTGGATAATTCTTCTCGTGGATATTCAACTGCCTTGAAGCATATGCTTGACTCTGCCATTCTGCATCAACACTGCGCAGATCCCAATACGGAACGCATCACAATAGACGGTATAAGGCCGCGATCCTGTGGGCAAAACAAATATTGGTGCCGTAGTCAGATCTGTCTTGAGCTTATGGAAGCTCGTTTCACACTCATCTAACCACCTGAACTGGGCACCCTTCTGGGTCAATCTAGTCATCGGTGCAACAATGGATGAAAACCCCTCCACGAACCATCGGTAGCAACCTGCTATCCCCAAGAAACTCCGGATCTTTGTAGCTGACGCTGGTCAAGGACAGTTCTTGACTACCTCAATCTTCTTCGGGTCCACCTGAATACCCTCTACTAAAACCAGGTAACCCAGGATTGCAACAAACTCAACCAAAACTTGCACTTTGAGAACTTAGCGTACAACTGACTATCCTTTAGAGTCTTAAGAACCACTCTGATGTGGTTCTCATGCTCCTCCTGACTGCGAGAGAATATTAGAATGTCGTCGATGAAGGCAATCAGGAACAAATTCAAATAGGGCCTGAACACTCGGTTCATCAGATCCATGAAAACCGATGGGGGCATTTGTAGACCCATATGACATCACCAAGAACTCATAATGCTCGAACCGAGTTGGCAAGACTATCTTAAGGACACCGGATGCCCTAATCCTCAACTTATGGTAACCATATTCCAAATCTATCTTTGAAAAAACATTGACGCTCTAAAGTTGATCAAACTATATCCTAAATCCACGGCAGTGGATACTTGTTCTCAATCGTGACTTTGTTCAATTGCCGGTAATCAATGCACATCCTCATCGAACCGTCCTTTTTCTTCACAATAACACTGGTGCGCCCCAAGGTAAAACACTGGTTATAATGAAACCCTGCTCAAGCAAAACCTGAAGCTGATACATTACTCTTTCAACTTTGGTGGTGCCATACGATATGGCAGAACGAAAATGGGCTGAGTGCCTGATGCCAGATCAATACAAAAATCTATATCCCTGTTAGGAGACATGCCCGGCAGGTCTGAAGGGAAAACCTTGGGGAAACGTCCGAAAAATAGGAACATAACCAATGGAAGGAACCTTTGCGCTGGAGTTGCAAACATACACCAAATGAGCTAAACACCCTATTTTAGCCATGCGTCGATCCTTCACATACGATATCACACTGCGGGTCGAATAAACTAAAGTCCCTCTTCACTCTAAATGGGGAAAATCTAAAGCCAAGGTCACGGTCTTGGTGTGACAATACAAAATAGTATGATACAGGGACAACCAATCCATCCCTAGTATGATGTCGATGTCCACAATATCTAAGAGCAATAAGTCAACGCGGGTCTTAAAAACCTCAAATAATACTATACAGGAGCGATGCATTCGGTCGACCACTATAGATTCACCTACCGGTGTAGACACATATACAGGAATACCTAAGGCCTCTCTAGGAACAACCAAATAGGGTGCAAAATAGGACGACAAACATGAATACGTAGATCTAGGGTCAAAGGTACCTGTGATGTCTGCATCTGAAGACTCAACCTCCAAACTGGCTGCTGGCTGACCCCTACCTGTGGTGGTATCGACTCCACCTCTAAGACCTCTACCCCGCCTCTGGCCGGCTGGGTAGGCTGTGGAATTTTCGGTGCCTGAATCATACATGAGAACTCTGATGCTGAGAGCTACAAGAAGATCAAGGGCAATACTTGGCAATGTGCCTCATATTGCCACACATGAAACAAGCCCTCGGCCGCTTGGAATAACAAAGTGGTGGTGCTCTGACAGGTGCTGGCGATGAGCGGAAAGACAACTGATCAGAATAACGTGACTGAGAACCCCCCAACCTCGGGCAAACCCTCCTGTTGTGACCATGCTCACCGCATTCTTAACATCTACCCGAACGCTTGAGCTGAGGAAACTGGGGATGACCCGGTCAACCTGAACAACCACCTAATGTACCATGAGTAACAGTGGAAACTAGCTGAAAGGACCCGAAAGGATGGCCTCTACCTCCAGATGAGGTATCATTGAATATGCATGCATGATGGGGCCTCTTATCAGACCTATGACCGCCTCCCTATGGTAGGATCATCTCAACCCCACGACTCACATTGGCCGTCTTCTGAAAAGTGGCCTCACTCCCAACTTGAGCCGTTGTACCCGGCTGATCTGCCACAACTTGGTGAACCCTTGGAAGCAAACCCGCTCGAATGACGTTCTCCACTAAGCCTACAAATCTGACCAAAGAGTCCTGAAGAACTGGGGTGGCTATGAAGCCCCCTGGGACCTGAGCTGGCCTACCGGAGTTGCTGGAGCTAGAACCTCCTCCTAAAAACCCGCTTGAAGCTTTGCCTCTAGGACTGCTGCTCGGGGACTGCTGAGCGGTGGGTGAAGAAGCGCGTGACCTCTCTATCTTCAAAAGAATAGAGCATAAATTCAATCAGTGTTTGAGAGATGGAAACGCACGACAAGAAAGAACAAAGTGAAATATTCTTAACTCTGTAGCCTCTGGGGAAAAATAGAGACATCTCTGTACTGATCCCTCAGACTCTACCGAGTTTGTCCTTGTGTTGTGAGACTCATGTAACCAAGTGCTCTGATACCAACTTGTCACGACCCGTATTTTCCACCATTGGGATTCGTGATGAAACCTACTAATAGGAGCTAGGCAAGCCAAAATCAATCACTCGTTTAGCGGACATCAACAATATTAAAATATTTGACAATAAAGCGGAAGTCTCAAATATAATTTACTGAAAATAAAATCCGGAATTTTAACAAAATCCTCTACCCAAGACTGGTATCATATTACTCCCGAACTTCTAGGATTTTTAAATACATACGTCTGAAAGAAATCATAAAAGTCTGTTTCAATACAAGAGCTAGCAAACTGGATAAAGATAGAGGAGACTCCGGGCATGCAAACGTCAGCAAGGCTACCTCAAGAGTCCCTGGAATGAAATTCTGCTCCCGATCTAGTACTGCTATGGTCTGAAAGCTACATCTTGACCTGTGCAAAAGACATGCACAAAGTGTAGCATCAGCACAACCTACCCCATGTGCTGGTAAGTGTCTGGCCTAAATCCACGAGTCTAGACATGACCTACCACAAATAACCTGTACAGATATATGTGAAATAACAGAAAATTTGATTATTTAAACAATTAAAGGGGAGAGGGAAACATGTAGTGGGGTACGACAATCTAAGCATAGAAATAATCGGTAAACAAATGAAACTGAACAATAACAATTGATAAGGAAAACACAGGTAGTCTCTATATATGAAAACAAAACACTGATCCCATATTCTATTGCGGCATGCAACCCGATCCTCAAATATATCCATTGAGGCGAGCAACCTAATTCTCAAATATATCCGTTACGGCTAGCAACACCTGTGATGACCCGACCGCTCATCTTTGATATTTATGCCTCGTTCCCCAATTAACTGACTCCCTAAGATCATTTATGTTCTTTTGGTTTGCCGAGACGTTTGGTGTTAGAATTCGAAGGGTTTTTTTGACACTTAGTTCCTAAATGAGAGCTTAAGTGTTGGAAAGTGGTATTTAATTGGAACATTGTGAATACGACCACGGAATGGGAATCCGATTTGTCCGTTGGCTCTGTTTGATCATTTCGGGGTTGGTAGTGTGTTCAGAATGTATTTTCGATGTTCGTAGCTCATTTAGGCTAAACATGCCGAAAGTTAGAATTTGGAGGTTTCCGGTCCGATAGTGAATTTTTTATCCAAGAGTCGGAATGGGATTTCGAAAGTTGCAGTAGCACCGTTATGTCATTTGAGACGTGCGTGAAAAATTTCATGTCAATCGGATGACTGTTGGGTAGGGTTTGGATCGAAAGCGTGTTTTGGAGGAACTTGAAGTTCTTAGGCTTAAATCTTTGATTTAATAGGGTTTGTGGTGTTGTTTTGGAGTTTTTAAGGATTATTTGTTACTTTGTATTGTTGTACTTCAATTTATGAATATTTCTCTAATTTTGGTTGAGCATTTACATTGGGACTACGGATGTGGTGATTCTGGTAGCTCCCCCTTGTTTGTTTACTTTGGGACTGCGAGTTCGATTCCCGATAGATCCCCTTTCACGGTTATATGGAACTACGGCAATGCAGCCGGTAAATTTCCCCAATACTGGGTATTTATATGCGATGGACTATGGGTTAGATTCTCGGGAGATCCTTCAGATATATTTATAAAGTGGACTACGGGACGGTATCCTAGGAGTTCCTCGTACAACTTGACAAAATGGATTACAGGACGTTATCCTGGAAGATCTTCATTATAGGTGCTGGTATTGAGTTGTTTACTCCGTGTTATCTTATTTTTCTGCAGGTTATATGTTCTTATGTACACCGATCTATTTCACAGCTGCATATCCTCATTTGTGCTTTTCTCATATTGTTGTCAACCTTATTATATATTTTACCTCTGTAGGGCCCTGACCATCATCGTCACTATCCGACCGAGGTTAGGCTTGGCCCTTACTAAGTACCCCTGTGGTGTACTCACGCCTCTTCTGCGCATGTTTTTCATATGCAGATCCAGGTACTTCAGGCCAGGCGCATTATCAGTGATCCAGGAGCTATATTCGGAGACTTGAGGTACACTTCTGCCATGTCCTCAGATCAGCAGAGTCTCCCTCTCATTCTACCTATAGTTAGCTAGTTGTTATTCCGTTCTTCTTTGTATTAAACTATTCTGGGTGATTAGAGCATTGTATGTTCTTCAATAGCCTGTATTGCCCGTGGGATTTCGAGTCTTATAAGCTGTTTCTGCATTTTGGTATTTAAGTGTAGGTGCCAGGCGGCAACTCTATACATTTCTTTATGTTATTCGGTATTCCATGATTATTTTTTGTAGAGGTTGTAAATTCCTCAATATGATTAGGCTTACCTAGTCGTGAAGACTAGGTGCCATCTTTGTCCCTTAGGATCTTATATTTGATATTTGAATGCCTAGTACGTGAGGTGATGAGCGGTACATGAGCTAATTATTGAAAACCCCTATTTTTTTTACTTATAATACTTGAACTGAGTTTTCTTTCGTATTTGCTCTATTCTACTTGCTACTATAGCCTATGCTAGTATAGACAAGCATATTTAGTTGATCCAAAATTTTCCAATGTTTAATTTTCCATAATTGAAATTACGTGAAGCATATTAGGCCAGAGTTATTTGTTACTTTGAATTGTTATACTTTTCTTAATATTTCTCTGATTTTGGTTGCGCATTTACATTAGGACTACGGATGTGGGGTTCTGGTAGCTCCCCCTTGTTTTTTTACTTTAAGAATGCGGGTTTGATTCTCGATAGATCCCCATGTATGATTATATGGAACTACGGCAATGAAGTCGGTAGATTCCCCCAGTACTGGGCATTGATAGGCGATGGACTACGGGGTTAGATTTTCGGGAGATCCTTCAGATATATTCACACGATTGACTACCGGATGGTATCCCAGGAGCTCCTCGTACAGATTGACAAAATAGACTACAGGACGGTATCCTGGAAGATCCTCATTATTGGTGCTGGTATTGAGCTGTTTACTCCGTGTTATCTTATTTTCTGCGGGTTAATTGCTATTATGTACTCCGATCTATTTCAGAGTTGCATATACTTATTTATGCTTATCTCATATTGTTGTCACCCTTATTATATATTTTACCTTATAGGGCCCTAACTTTCCTCGTCACTACCGACCGAGGTTATGCTTCGCACTTACTGAGTACCGCTGTGGAGTACTCACGCCTCTTCCGTGCATGTTTTTCATGTGAAGATCTAGGTACTTCCGGCCAGACACATTATCAGTGATCCAGGAGCTATATTCGAATACTTGAGGTAAACTTCTACCGCTTCCGCAAATCCAAAGATTCTCCCTATCATTCTACCTATAGTTAGCTAGGTCTTATTCTGATATTCTTTGTATTAGACTATTCTGGGTGATTAGAGAATCGTTTGTTCTTATATATCATGTGTTGCCCGTGGGATTCCGGGTCTTAGAAGTTGTTTCAGCATTTTTGGTATTTAAGTGTATGTGCCAGGCGGCAACTCTATACATTTCTTTATGCTATTTGGTATTTCGTGATTATTTTTCATAGGGATTGCAAATTCTGCAATGTGATTAGGCTTACCTAGTCGTGAATACTAGGTGCGGTCATGGTAGGCTCACAATTGGTGAACTAGGATCGTGACAAGTTGGTATCATAGGTTCATAGGAGTCACGAGACACATGCCATTTGTTGGAGTCTCATTGCTCGGTATAGAGACGTCTGTAGTTTTCTATGGGAGGCTATGTAACTATTTTGGAAAATCTTCACTTGATTGAATTCCTTGTCGTGCTATGTTTTCGACATCGACTCTAACTTCTGGCTTCTATTCTCTCACAGATAGTGAGGACACGCACGACGATTTGGAACCTACACCCCCTCCTACAGCCGCTAGAGGCAGGGGCCGGGGCAGTGGTCGTGGACATGCGTGTGGTGCAGCCAGAGCACCTATATGAGCTGCCGCCGAAGTACCACGAGTGGATCCAGCCAGGACTCAGGCACCTGACACGCCCACAACCACCACTACTCCAACCGTTCAGGAGGCATTGGCACAGTTTATGAACATGTATACAACGCTATCGTTGGTAAGGTTGCTTCCCCTTCCTACAGCCACATCCCAAGATGGGGGAGGACCCCAGAATCCCACAGCCCGCACGCCGAAGCAGAGGGTGCATATGAGACAGGTTCCAGATATTATCCCTGTCTAGCCTGTAGTACTGGTTTAGCCTGAGTATGGGGCACTTACTTCTAAGGATAAGCAGGATAGACTAGAAAGGTTCAAGAAGTATGACCCTGCGGTTTTCAGCGGACTAGCTGCAGATGATGCTTTGGGGTTTTGGATGATTGTCATTGAATCTTTCACACTATGGGTATTACTGCTTCGAGCGGGGTTTCTTTTGCAGCTTTCCAGCTCCGGGGAACCACCTATGATTGGTGGCGCACCTTTTAGTCAGACAGTCCGGACGAGGCTCCCTCCCTTACTTAGACTCCGTTTTCAAATATGTTTCAGAGGGACTTTGTTCCCCAAAGCCTCCAAGATGTATGGAACGCGGAGTTTGAGCATTTGCTCTAGGGCCCTATGACCGTCTGTGAGTATGCCATCCGTTATACTAGGTTGGCCTAACATGTACAGGCTTTGGTGGCTACTATTCATGAGAGGGTTCGCCGGTTTATTAAGGGTCTTATTCCTCCCATCAGGTCTGGCATGGCACAAGATTTAGAGATGGATATACCGTATCAGCAGGTACTGAGCATAGCTAGGAGAATAGAGGGTAAGCACGCAAGAGAGCGAGAGGAGAGAGAGGCCAAGAGGTCTCAAGAGTCGGGTCACTACTATGGTACCCATACATCAGCACCAAGACGTCATGGTAGGAACTATATTGGTCGCCCAGTTCACTCAGCTCTTCCTTCATCCAGTAGTACCACAGCTCCTCCCAGATCTCAGGAGTCTTATTATGCACCTCTGGTTTCTAGTATGCCTCCTGCGTGGGGTACTTCCAGAGGTCAGTCTAGCAGGGTGGTTCCAGTCAGTCACAACCACCGTGCCCTCCAATAGCTTGTTTTGAGTGCGGGAATACCCGCCACATGGTTAGGGAGTACCCCAAACTTGGGAGGGGTTCTCCTTCTCAGACTCCACAGCCTTAGCATGCTCCATAAGGTCAGCATGCCATCACTCCAACTCCAGCTGCCACGACACCTGCCCAGCCAGCCATGGGCAGAGATTAGGGAGATAGAGGTCACCCTCAAGGGAGGGGTCTGGCAAGATAATATTATCTTCCTGCTCGTGCTGAGGCTGTTTCCTCGGATTCAGTTTCACATGTATTATATTGGTTAGTCACAGAGAGCCATCGGTTCTATTCGATCTAGGATCTACCTATTCTTACATGTGATCTTATTTTGCTCCACAATTGGGTATAGCCCGAGAAACCTTGAGCTCTCCTGTTTATGTTTCTACTCTCGTGTGAGATTTTCTTGTTGTGGACCACGTATATCTATCATGTTTGGTTACTATTCATGGTTTTGATACCAGAGCAGATCTTTTATTACTCGACCCCACCGCCCCAGTATGCTATTCTTGATTGTCATGCAAAGACTGTGACGCTGGCTATACCAGGTATTTCGCGTAGTGAGTGGAGTGGTACTTTTGATCACACTCCCAGTAGAGCTATATCTTTTCTTAAAGCTCAGCGTATGGTTGAGAAGGGGTGTCCAACGTATTTAGCTTATGTGAGAGATGTCAGTGCTTATGCCCCTTCTGTTGACTCTGTCCCAATGGTACAGGATTACCCCAATGTGTTTCGAGCTGATCTTCCCGGCATGCCGCCCGATCGGGACATTGATTTTGGTATTGATTTATTGCCGGGCACTCAGCCTATATCCATTTCTCCTTACCGTAAGGCTCCTTCTAAGTTGAAGGAGTTCAAGGATCAATTACAAGAATTGCTTGATAAGGGTTTCATTCGACCTAGTGTTTCACCGTGGGGGTGCTACTGTCTTGTTATTAAAGAAACAAGGATGGTTATATGCGCATGTGTATCGATTATCGCCAGTTGAACTAGGTTATTGTAAAGAACCGATATCCTTTGCCTCATATCCTTGATCTATTTGACCAGTTTCAGGTCGCACATGTGTTTTCTAAGATTGATCTGCGCTCAGGTTGTTAGTAGCTAAAGATTTGTGAGTCAGATATCCCGAAGACTGCTTTCAGGACTCAGTATGGTCATTAGGAGTTTCTTGTCATTTCATTTGGGCTGACCAACGCCCCATCAACTTTTATGCATTTGATGCACAGTGTATTCAGGCCCTATCTCGACTCGTTTGTCATTGTTTTTATCAATGATATTCTTGTATACTCCTGGAGTGAGGAAGATCATGAGCAGCACATGAGGACTGTGCTTCAGACCTTGAGAGAAAAGAAATTATATGCAAAGTTCTCAAAATGTGAGTTTTTGTTGAGTTCTGTAGCATTCCTAGGCCATGTAGTGTCGAGTGAGGGCATTCGGGTGGATCCGAAGAAGGAGGAGGCTGTGCAGAGTTTTCCCAGGCCCTCCTTATCTGTAGATATCCGCAGTTTCCTTGGCTTAGAGGGGTACTACCATCGTTTTGTAGAGAGGTTCTCATCAATTGCAGCCCCTATGACTAGATTTACCCAGAAGGGTGCTCCCTTTAAGTGGACAGACGATTTTGAGGCGAGCTTCCAGAAGCTCAAGATAGCTTTGACTTTAGCCCCTATTCTAATTTTGCCTTCGGGTTCAGGTCCTATGCAGTTTATTGTGATGCCTCACGAGTCGGACTTGGAGCGGTGTTGATGCAGGATGGTAGGGTGATTGCCTACACGCCTAGAAAGTTGAAGGTACATGAAAAGAACTATCCTATCCATGACCTTAAGTTAGCTGCTATTGTTCATGCCTTGAAGATCTGGCGTCATTATTTGTACGGCGTGCCTTGTGAGATTTACACGGATCATCGGTGTTTACAACACTTGTTCAAGCAGGAGGATATGAACTTGCGCCAGAGGAGATGGTTAGAGCTACTGAAGGATTATTATATTACTATTCTTTATCACCCGGGCAAGGCCAATGTGGTAGCCGATGCCTTGAGTCGTCAGGTGGAGAGTTTACGGAGTTTGGCATATTTACCAGCATTAGAGAGACCTATGGCGATAGATGTTCAGCTCTTATCCAGTCAATTCATGAGATTGGACCTTTCGGAGACCAGGCGGGTTCTAGCCTATGTGGTTTCTCGATCTTCATTGTTTGATCATATCAGGAGCAGTAGTTTGATGACCCTCATTTTTTTGTACTCAGGGACACAGTTCAGCATAGAGATAAAAGGGTTGTAACTATTGGAGAAAAAAGGGTATTGAGGATGCAAGGTCGGATCTGTATGCCCGATGTTGATTATATTCGGGAGATGATATTGACAGAGTCCTATAGCTCACGGTACTCCATCCATCCGGGTGCCGCGAAGATGTATCAGGATCTGAGGAAACTTTATTGGTGGAGGCGGATGAAGAAGGACATAGTAAAGTTTTTAGCTAGATGCCTCAACTGTCAGCAGGTAAAGGCTGAGCATCAGAGACCGGGAGGGTTACTCCAACAGATGGAGATTTCGGAGTGGAAATGGGAGAAGATCACTATGGACTTTGTAACTGGTCTTCCCCTGACTACGAAGAAATTTCATTATATTTTGTTTTTTGTGGATCGGCTGACCAAGTCCCCTCATATCATTCCAGTGAGTACTACTTACTCAGCGGAGAGGTTAGTGGGGATTTATATCATGGGAGATTGTCTATATGCACGCATTCCAGTTTCTATCATCTCAGACTGGGGTTCAGTGTTTACATCACGGTTCTGGAGAGCCGTCCAGTAGGAGTTGGGTACGCAGGTAACTACGAGTACAACTTTTCATCCTCAAATGAATGGATAGTCTGAGCGCACCATTCAGATTCTTGAGGATATGCTCTGTGCGTGTGTGAATGAGTTTAGAGGGTCTTAGGATCAGTTCTTGCCATTGGCTGAGTTTTCGTACAACAACAGTTATCAGTCCAGCATTCAGATGGCGCCGTATGAGGCCTTATATGGTAGGAGATGCAGATCCCTGGTGGGTTGGTTTGAGCCGAGTGAGGCCAGGATATTGGGCACTGAGTTGATCCAGGATCGGTAGAGAAGGTTAAGTTGATTCAGGATAGACTCCGTATGGCCAAGTCCAGACAAAGTGTTATGCGGATTGGAAGGTTTGTGATGTTTCCTTTATGTTTGGTGAGAGGGTTCTGCTTCAGGTCTCGCCTATGAAAGGCGTTATGAGGGTTGGGAAGAAAGGGAAGTTGAGCCCGAGGTTTATTGGCCCAATTGAGATTTTGAAGAAAGTTGGGAAGGTTGCTAATGAGCTTGCGCTACCTCCCAGTTTGGCAGAGGTTCATCCGGTATTTCATGTCTCGATTCTTCGGAGGTGTCACGGTGACCTGTCTCACGTGTTGGAGTTCACTTCAGTCTAGTTGGACAATGACTTGTCCTATGTTGAGGAGCCAACGACGATATTGGATAGGCATGTCTGAAAGCTCATGTCAAAGGACATAGCTTTAGTAAAGGTTTAGTGGCGGGATCATCCGGCCAAGGAGGCAACTTGGGAGATCGAGCGGGATATGCGCAGCCAATACCCTCATCTTTTTGCTACTTCAGGTATGTTCTCTATGCTCGTTCGACGGCGAACGAATGTTTACGTGTAGGAGGATGTCACGACCTGTCCGGTCGTCTTTGGAATTTATGCCTGTTCCCCCATTAACTACTTCCCCTATGTTCATTTCTGCTATTTTGATTTGCCGGGACATTCGGTGTTAGAATTCGGAGTGTTTTGGGAAACTTACGAGAGCTTAAGTGTTAGAAAGTGATCTGTAATTGGAACAGTGTGAAGACGACCTTGGAATAGGAATCCGATAGTTCTGTTAGCTCTGTTAGGTGATTTCGGGGTTGGGAGCGTGTTCGGAATGTATTTTGGATGTCCGTAGGTCATTTAGGATAGAATTACCAAAAGTTAGAATTTGGAGGTTTCTGGTCCAATACTCTATTTTTTATCCGAGGGTCGAAAAGGGATTCCGGAAGTTGCTATAGCACTTCTATGTCATTTGGGACGTGCGTGCAAACTTATAGGTCAATAGGACGAGTTTTGGGCAGGTTTTTTATCAAAAGCATGTTTTGGAGGAACTTGAAGTTCTTAGGCTTGAATTTTTGATTTAATCGGGTTTCCGGTGTTGTTTTGGAGGTTTTAAGGATTGGTACAAATTTGAATAAGGCGTTAGGTGGTAATTGCGTCTTTTGTTGGGGTCCCCGGGATCCTAGGATAATTCGGGTGGTTAAACGGAGATTTCGGAGGTTATTGCATTGTTTTGTTTTGCTGCTTCTGTGATTTCCGAATTTGCGGAAAAGGATACGCATAAGCGGTTCTGCATATGCGGAATTTTTGTCGCATAAGTGGTCGAGGAGGAATTTAGCTTGGACTGTAGAAGCGGACGGTAGCCCGCAAAAGCGATGACCGCATAAGCGGTCCTGGATCGCACAAGCGCTCCCAGGAAATTAGTCATACCTCATAAACGGTAGTTTGGCTGCAGAAGTAATGACCATAGGTGCGGTCATTTAACCGCAGAAGCGGAAATCGCTGTTATGATAAGGGTTTATCCGAGGCTTAATTTCAAAAGTTGGAATATCAATTTTGAGCTCGGGCAAGTACGATTTTGAGAGGATTTCGAAGAGGAGGTTACTGGGTAACGGTTCTATGATCCTTTCTAGTTATATTCCATCATTTAGTAGCTAAATCCACATTTTAAATTCGAATTAAGGATCAAAAATGGAAGAATTTGGGTGAAAGTTCATTGATTAAACTATTGGGCTTTGAGGGGGCATTCGACCTCCTATTTCTGAGATTTTTATATGGTTAGACTCGTGAGAGTACGAGGTTTATGAAAATGTGAGAATTATTCAGTTTCGAGACGTTGGCCTGAGGGGAATTTTTGTCATTTTACCTAATTTCGTGCCATAACTTTAATTTTAATTGTGGAATTAGTTACTTACGATGTTATTTATAATATATACTTGGTTTGAATAGATTTGGGCCACTCAGAGTCGGATACTCGTGGCTAGGGCATCGTTCCTTATTAATTTTTGCACTGGTTCGATGTAAGTGGCGTGTCTAACCTTATATGGGGGATTTCATCTCTTAGGATATGATATTTTGTATTTTAATGCTTGGTACGTGAGATGACGAGCGCGTACTTGAGATAATTGTTGAATACCCAAATTGTTTTACTTAAACTATTTGAACTGAGTTTTCTTTCGTATTTGCTTTAATCTAGTTGGTACTATAGCCTGTGCTAGTATAGAAAAGCATGTTTAGATGATCCAAAATTTGCCTATTTGCTTAATATGCCTTAATTGAAATTATGTGAAGAATGTTAGGCCAGAATTATTTGTTACATCAGTTCTCTACGGTATATGAGGAGAAGTATGTGCCCCAGTCTCACAGGGAGGAGGTGAGTTGCCTGTTCTAGTGGTTGACTTAGGGAGATATGACAGTGACTCAGTATGAGTTGAGATTTACACAGCTAGCTCGGCATGCTACTTGGATGATCCCGACAGATCGAGAGAGGATCAGGAGGTTCGTGGATGGCGTCAACTATCCCATCCGCATATTGATGACTAGAGAGATAGCTACAAAAGCTACATTTTGAGGAGGTAATTGATGCCGCTCGACTGATTGGCATCGGGAGAGTATGGAGAGGGAGGCAAAGAAGCCTCGAGGTTCAGGTAATTTTAGCAATGCTACACCTAGGGGCCAGTTCCAGCATGGTAGGGGTCGTTCCATCACGCCTCCTCAGTGAGGACGTTCAGAGTCCAGTGGGGCCTCTTCAGGACGGGTCATCAGGGACATCACCAGAGCCAGCCTGCATTGAGTGCCCTTCCAGCTCAGAGCTCTTCTCTTGCTTCTTCAGCCCAGGGTTCATCTGTAGCGAGGGGTTCCCATCAGTCCCCTCTCCCCGTCCAGGTCGTTACTATGAGTGCGATGAGTTGGGTTAAACGAGGAGACAGTGTCATCGGCTCCGTAATAGAAAGTATCAGCAGAGGGATCAACCCTCGTCTTCTGCTCATGTTTCTTCAAAACCCACTCACTTGGCTAGGAATGGAGGTCAGGTAGCCAGAGGTCGCCCCAGGGGTGAGAACCGTACTAGCGGTAGTCAGGCTATATTCTATGCTATTCCAGATAGGAGGGACACTATTGCATCAGATGATGTCATCACAGGTATTATCTAAGTCTGCCACATGGATGCTTCTGTCTTATTTGATCCAGGATCTACCTATTCCGATGTATCTTCATATTTTGCTCATTATTTGGGTACGACACGTGGTTGTCTTTCCTATCCTGCGCCACGTATCTACCCCGTGGGTGTTACTATTATTGTTGATCATGTATATCGATCGTGTCGGGTGACTATTGAGGGTCTTGAGACCCGAGTGGACTTGTTATTAGTGGGCATAATAGATTTTGACGTGATTCTGTGTATGGATTGGCTATCTCTGTACCATGCTATTCTAGATTGTCATGCCAAGATAGTTACATTAGCTATTCCGGGTATTTCGAGGATCGAGTGGCGAGGCGTGACTAATTATGTACCCAACAGGGTGATTTCCTTCCTAAAATCAGGATGGTTGGGAAGGGTTGTTTGTCGTACATGGCTTTCGTGGGAGATGTGAGAGCTGAGGCTCCTAGTCTTGATTCGGTTCCTATTGTGAAGGATTTCCCTGATGTGTTTCCAACGGATTTGCCGGGCATACCGCCGAACGGGGACATTGATTTCGGTATTGATCTGGTGCGGGGCACTCAGCCCATCTCTATTCCTCCTTATTAAATGGAACCAGCGGAGCTAAGGGAGTTGAAGGAACAGCTTCAGGAACTCCTAGATAAGGGGTTCATTTAACCGAGTGTGTCACCTTGGGGTGCACCCGTGTTGCTTGTAAAGAAGAAGGATGGCACAATGAGAATGTGCATTGATTACAGACAGCTGAACAAGGTGACAGTGAAGAATAAGTACCCACTACCCCATATTGAGGATTTGTTTGATCAGCTTCAAGGAGCAAGGGTATTCTCTAAGATTGACCTCTGATCAGGCTATCACCAGCTGAAGATTAGGTATTTAGACATTAGGAAGACAACTTTCAGGATGAGATATGGGCACTACGAGTTCCTAGTGATGTCTTTCGGGATGACTAATGCCCTAGCCGCATTTATACAATTGATGAACAGTGTATTTTGCCTGTATCTAGATTGTTTAGTGATCTTGTTTATTGATGATATCCTGGCGTACTCGCGTATCCAGGTAGAGCACGCGCAACACCTGAAGATGGTATTGCAGAGATTGAAAGAGGAGAAGCTTCATGTGAAGTTCTCCAAGTGTGAGTTCTGGCTTAGTACTGTGGCTTTTCTAGGACACGTGGTGTCCAATGATGGTATTTAGGTTGACCCAAAGATGATAGAGGCGGTTCAGAGTTTGTCTAGACCGTCCTCAGCTACTGAGATTTGGAGTTTCCTAGGCTTGGCGGGTTATTACTGCAGGTTCGTTCAAGGCTTTTCATCTATTGCTTCACCTTTGACGAAGTTGACGTAGAAGAACGCTCCATTCGTGTGGTCGGGTGAGTGCGAGGAGAGCTTCCAGAAGCTCAAGTCGGCTTTGACCACAGCTTCGGTACTAGTATTGCCATCAACTTCAGGTTTTACACGGTGTATTGTGATGCTTTAAGAGTTGGGATCGGTTGTGTATTGATGCAAGAGGGTAGAGTTATTGTTTATGCTTATTGTCAGTTAAAACCCTATGAGAATAACTACCATGTTCATAACTTAGAGTTGGCTGCTATTGTTCATGCCTTGAAGATTTAGAGGCATTACCTATATGGCGTATCTTGTGAGGTATATATGGATTATCGCAGTCTTCAGCACTTATTTAAGCAGATGGATCTTAATTTGAGGCAGCGGAGATGGCTTGAGTTACTCAAGGACTATGATATCACAGTTTTGTATCATCCCAGAAGGGCCAATATAGTAGCTGATGCTTTGAGCCGGAAGAATATTAGTATGGGTTGTTTGGTGTGCATTCCAGTTAGGGAGAGGCCCCTTGCAGTTGATGTTCAGGCCTTGGCTAACCAGATGGTGAGGTTAGATATTTCTGAGCCCGTCGGGTTTTGGCTTATTTGGTTTCCCAATATTCTTTGTATAACGGCATCAGAGAGCGCCAATATGATAACCCACATTTGCTTATCCTGAAGGGTAGGGTCCAGCATGACGATGCCGGATATGTGACCATTGGAGATGATGGTGTCTTGCGGATGCAGGGCCAGATTTGCGTGCCCAATGTGGATAGGCTTCGGGAGTTTATATTAGAGGAGGCCCACAACTCGCGGTATTCGATTCATCCGGGTGATGTGAAGATGTACCAGGATTTGGGACAACATTACTGGTCGAGGAGGATGAAAAAGGATATTGTGAATTATGTGGCTCGGTGTCTCAACTGTCAGCAGGTCAAATATGAGAACCAGAGACCCGGTGGCCTATTCCATCAAATGGATATTCCGGAGTGGAAATGGGAAAATATTACTATGGATTTTGTGAGTAGTCTTCCTCGTACCTCGAAGAAGTTTGATTCGATTTGGGTTGTTGTGGATAGACTGACCAAGTCCGCACTCTTCATTCTGGTATGTACTACCTATTATGCGGAAAGGTTAGCAGAGATTTTCATCTGGGAGATTGTACGGTTGCATGAGGTCCCGGTTTCCAGTTGTCTCAGATAGGGTACTGAGTTTACCTCCCAGTTCTGGAGGACTTTTCACAAGGAGTTGGGAACACATGTACAATTGAGCACGACATTTCATCCTCAGACGGACGTGCAGTCCAAGTGTACTATCCAGATATTGGAGAAAATGTTGCGTGCCTATGCTATTTATTTTGGAGGTTCTTGGGATGAGTTCTTTCCACTTGCGGAGTTTGCCTATAATAACATCTATCTATTCAGCATTCAGATGGCGCTGTATGTGGATTTATATGGGAGACGGTGTAGATTTCTGGTTGGTTGGTTTAAGCTCGGTAAGGCTACATTATTGGGGACAGAGTTAGTTTAGGATGCCATAGAGAAGGTGAAAGTGATCCAGGAGAGACTTCGTACAGCTCAGTCGCGTCAGAAGAGTTATGCGGACCGGAAGGTTTGAGATGTATCCTATGCGGTGGGCGAGAAGGTCTTGTTGAAAGTTTTGCCTATGAAAGGCGTTATGAGTCCAAGGTTCATTGGAACTTTTGAGATACTTAGGAGTATTGGGTAGGTGGCCTATATGCTTGCTTTGCCACCTAGCTTGTCGGAAGTTCATCCGGTGTTCCATGTTTCTATGCTTCGGAAGTATGTTGGGGACCCGTCTCATGTATTAGACTTTAGCACGATTTAGTTGGATGAGGACTTGACCTATGATATAGAGCCAGTGACCATTTTGGGTTGTCAGGTTCGAAAGTTGAGATCAAAGGACATAGCTTCAGTGAAGGTGTAGTGGAGAGGTCAGCCCGTAAAGGAGGCTACTTGGGAGACCGAGCAGGAGATGCGGAGCAGATATCCTCACTTGTTTGAGACTCCAGGTATGTTTCTTGACCCGCTTGAGGACGAGTGTTTGTTTATGTTGGGGAGGATGTAATGACCCAACCTGTTGTCACGTGAGTTACCACCCTGTTTTCCCTGTTTTATGATTCTATATGTTTCATTATGTGTTTGGAAAATTTGAAGTAATTCGGATAGAGTTCGTTAGAAATGAGACAATTAGTCTCTTTATGAGATGTTTGGTTTGGAAAACGTCAACTGAATATTGACTTGTGGGTTAGAGAGCTCGAAATGGATTTCTGATTATTTGACTATTTTTGGGTGATGATTTGTGTCTTAGGAGCTCAAACGGAATTGGATTTGCCGGTCCGGTGTAGAATTAGGCTTGAATTGGCTACGCTTGTATTTTAGCGAATTCCGGTTGATAGGTGAGATTTTGATGCAGGGTATGAATGGAATTCCGGCACTAGCAGTAGCTCAGTTAGGTGATTTTGGATATGTGTGCAAAGTTTTAGGTCATTTGGAGGTGTTTAGGTTGCATTTTAGGTCAAATTCAAGTTTCAAAAGTTTTAGTTTAACTTAGGCTTGAGTCCGTGGTAATTCGATGATTTTGATGATTGCGATAGTGATTTTATGGCTTGAGCAAGTTTGAATGAGGTATTAGAGCATATCTATACTTTTGGTTAAGGTCCCAAGGGCCTCGGGGTGATTTCAGATGGTCAATCCGGCTATTTTTGGACTTAGAGGATTGCTGGTTTTCTGCTGTTGGTGTTGCAGAACTTTGTGTTTCGCGTTCACAGGGGTATGTTGCAAACGTGTAGAAGGAAATAGGAGGGCCAGGATTTTCCCCTTCGCGTTCGCGAAGGGAGGACGCGTTCGCGTAGGCCTGAGGCTTTTGGCCTTCGCATTCACGCGGAGGCGACGCGTTCGCTTAGAAGGAATTAGGGGACCCCTGGCATGTGTGCATCGCGTTCGTGGCAGGGGCTCGCATTTGCGAAGAGCAAAATGTCCCAGTTTAATTCTTGGTCATCGCAGACGCAAGGTCCCATCGTGTTCACGATGAAGGGGTGTTTAGCTGGACAGAATGATTTTAAGGGCATTTCAGTCGCGAACCCAACACTTTATCCACCATTGTTACTCCGCCAAAAGAGTTGTTTGAGCGATTTGAAGAGGGTTTTCAGCGCGTATTGATCGAGGTAAGTATCTTGACTTAGAAACACCATTTTAATGAAGAATCAACCCTCAAATCCATGAAAATAGATTGAAATTGTGATGAACTAGGGCTTGGTTTTTGAAAACAAATTTTTAGGATTTGAAAGGCCATTTAAGCTCCATTTTCGACAAACTATATATGTATGGACTCGTGGGGAGACGAGGAATCCGTTGATGTGATTTTCGAAAATTTTCAAGAAGTGGGCCTGGGGCTCGAGTTTTACCAACTTCGTGAATTTAGTACTTTTCGAGTATTTTTGATTGGGTTATGTTTCTTTAGCTTATATTTATGTATTCGTTGTTAATTAGTCTAGATTCGACGTGCGAGGAGGTCGATAAAAAAGTAAAAGGCGTTACGAACCAGTCTACGTCCGGTTAGAGGGGAGTAGTTTGCATAGATGATGGCCTAAGGGTTTGAAACCCCGGCTTATCACATTGTGACGCTATTTAGGGTGTGAGCCGCACCCCATGGAAGGTGCGAGATTATTTATGACTGGGAATTGTGACTTGGTCCATCCCGAATAAGAATTTTACTATATTGGCGACTAATACGCACCCTGTATTGAATATATCTGGGCTTATTGCCATGTTTGGGGCCTTGTGCCGATCTGTAGCATCCTCAGAGGATGAATATCATTGTGATAGCATTATTTGTATATTGATTGATCTCAGTCCTGTTTTTATATCACTGCCATGAAATGTTAAGTCAGTTTTCCTGAAGTTAAATAACTAAATTATATTCTTCTTAATAATTAGAAGCTGGGAAATTAATTGAATCTGTTATGTGATTCATATGCATGTTGTGGAATGAGTATGGATCGGGCTGCACGCCGCAATAATGATATGATGATATTGCGCTTCGGTTGTAGGAGCCCCTCTGGAGTTTGTACACACCCCCAGTGAGCTCCATATGCATTGCATTGCATTCTTGCATTTTACTTGATAGATATCCTTGATATTGCTTTGTTGTTGGTTCGTAGTTAAGGTGTCGGACTGTTAGTTTTAGCTTTGCTTTGTGGAATTTTGTGAATTTCTTATCTTCAGACATTTTATATGCTTATTACTCACTGAGTCGGTAGTACTCACCCCTACTCCCTGCACCTTGTGTGCAGATTCAGGTGCAGTGTAGGCTTAGATGAGCAGTTGTTGTCTCCAGGGATTATCAGAGTTGGTGAGGTAGCTGCTTGACGTTCGCAGGACCTGACTACTCCTCATATTTCGGTTTTATTTATATGTAAATTTCCAGACTTGTGTATTTTTGTTCAGATATTGTTATCCAGTTTATTTTTAAGGCTCTAGACTCGTGACCCCAGATTTTATGAGAGTGTTTTTATCAGATTTTGTATCTCTCCATTTTATTTTTTCTATAAATATTGGATTACTATTCTATAACTATTACATTATCCTTAAATTGTCGGTTTTGAGACTTATTGTCGAATTGAGAGCGATTGTTGGTCAGGCTTGCCTAGCTGTAAGGTTGGGCGCCATCACGACCGGATTTGGGTCGTGACACATCACCATGCCTTTACAGTGACTCCACATAGAAAGTAACAAATAATATCCTAATCCTATTCCCTCAAACCAAAGTTAGAACAAAGGCTTACCTCGGTCCGAAAATAGCAATCAAGTCTCCAACACCGCCTTTCCTCTAGAATCCAACTCCGAAACAATGATATCTAGGCACACTTTAGTTCAATATTATCAATAAGGGCTCGAAGACATAATTCCATAGCCTAGAAATGAATTTCCTATCATTCTTCCATAAATACCAAAATCCGACCCCAGGCTCACATGGTCCAAACTCGAGGCTTCGACCAAAACCCAATCACCCATAACCCCACAAATTCAAATATATAATTTATTTTAAGATTCTACCCCAAATTGAGGTTGAATTGCCCAAAATCCCAAAGCCCTAACTCTACCCAAAATCCCCAATCTCTACTTTGGTTTCATAATTTAGGGCTAGGAAATTAGTACATAGATGAAGAAATAATGAGGGAATGATAATGAGATTACTGACCCAAAGAGTTATTGAGGAAGGAGAGCTTGAAATTCGTCAATTAAGGGTAGAAGAGAATAGATCATGTGGAAAAAGCGATAAAATCCCGTAATTGAAGTTCTATTTTTAGGAAAATCACTGAAGAGAATTACTCTATGCATTCGCGAAAACCTAGTCGTGTTCACGATGAAGAAATGGGATAGGCAACGAATTCGCGAAGAAGAGATGCGAACACATAGAAGAAAGAAGTCCAGGCCACAAATATGGCCTATGCATCCACGATTGTACTCACATGAACGTGAAGAGGAGTAGTCCCAGAACTACGCGAACGCGAGTTGTGGTGTGCGAATGCGATGGGAAAAATAACTAGGCTATGCGAATGTGAGACTAAGGCCGCGTTCGCGAAGAAGAAAAATGGTCTGCAACATTTTTGGAAGATCTGGTGTGTTTCAAAGTCTAAAATCATCCCGAACCACCCTCGAAATCACTCCCGAGCCTTCGAGGCTCCCAACCAAACAAATACACTAACTCAATAACATTCTACGAACGTGCTCGAGCAATCCAATCGCCAAAATAACATCAAATTCAATCAATTAAACCCCAAAATCATTATTTTTCATTTCAAACTTCATAAACCTTTAACTTCAAATATTTAGGTCCGAAACACGTCAAACGACTTTCGATTTCGACCAAATTTTACAGAAAGCGCTCAACACATATTTAAGACCTTTACAGGGCGTCAGAACCAAAATACGAGACCGATACCTATATTTTATAACTCATTTCCTTTTTCAAAACTCCATATCATTTTCAGGAAAATAATTTCTTTTAAAAATTCCATACTCGGGATTGGACCTCGTATTTTGATTTTGGGAATATGCCCGAGTCCAATATTTTTCTTCGGACCTCGTGGGACCGTCACATCGCAGGTCTGGGTCTGTTTACCTAATATATTGACCAAAGTCAACTATATCAATATTAATATAAAAGTTCTTCAAATTATCCATAGAATTCACATATTTTAACGTAGAAATTTTTCGGCTTCGGGCCCGGACTACACACGCAAATCGAGGAATCTAAAAATGAGATTTTTAAGACCTTAGAAGCACAGAGAGAGGGAGAATTACGTTGATGACCCTTTGGGTTGTCAAACTTCATCCCTCATTGGTAGAAGGAAAGAAAATCTTTGTGTATATATAGAGAAGCTCATCTTCTAGCTCTTGAAGAGCTAAGAAAAAGGAATGCCTCGCGCCCTCGTTGTCGCTCGCTCGGCTAGAATTCGGCTTTGGATTTGGTCAAAGATTGATTAATCTTTTTGGAAAAAATTCTTTTCAAATATTTAATTAATTTATTAAATAAAATTCAATCCGAAATAACCAACGACCCGGGACCTGGTCCGGTATGACCCATTTTTCTTTTTCAGATTATTTTAAACCCGTTTTAATTTTCTCGCAAAAATTTCCGATAACCATGGCTGTTTTAAAACAATGTCACACCCGTTCCAACAGCCATGACAGTTCTGAAAGGTTGCAAACCTTTTCAGAAACAACATCGAAATTGGCTAAAAATACACCTTCAAATCCCAGAATTTTACTTGCAAAATTTTCTGATAATCTTCTTCTTCTTCTTCTTCTACATGAAAATTCTAGTGTGTTTTTGCTGCCATCGAGTGGTTCGCTAATTATCAGTATTTTTGGTACCAACACTCCGGTGAGTTAAATCATTCTACCCTGTGAGGATATATTTCATAACCTCGGGTACTTGAGGGAAGTAATTTCTTTAAGGACACACTATGTATTTAGTGGGCTCGATTTGTTCCAACAACATTTTTCAGAATTTGTTTTGAAGAAGTTTACTGCTTTTTGAAATTTAATTTCTACTAACTTTCTATTTCTGTTTTCAGAAAGATTATTATTTAATAAATTTACAACAATACAGATAAAATTTTTTTTAAGGAAATTATAAATTATATTCTATATTTTGTCTGAATTTTATTATTTTGATTAGAAAATATAAAAACCTCATCAGATGATTGAAATTCAAAAAACAATTTGAATAACATAAAAACTTCATCGTTTTCTGTAAAACGGTATATAAAAACTTCAGTTGATTTTATTACGTACTGTTTATTAAATACAATATTATTTACTGTTTTGATTTTGCCATTAATTGATCTCTTCAATTGTTGACAGTGAGAAATGCAAATGAGAATGGAAATCCTTCTGCGATTGTTGGTGCAACGATGATAGCCTCGTCAAGCCGCACTGCAGTTCCTCCGACTGAGAAATCGAGAAAGTTTCTTGAACCAACTTCAAAGGATGGTAGCAAAGGGTATTGTTCTGTCTTACCGCTCTTGGTATGCAGAAATTCACTAGTGAAGAGCCTCCAGTGCCTGCTGCGGTTGTTGAGGCGTGGAAGCAGGCGGATTTTCTTTGCAAAGGCTAATGTTAAGTGCTTTAGAGAATGACTTGTACAATGTGTACAGTGCAATGAATACATCAAAAGAATTATGGGATGCACTTGAGAAGAAGTACAAGACAGAAGATGCATACTCGAAGAAGTTCGTGGTTTCCAAGTTTCTAGACTATAAAATAATAGACAACAAAATTCTGGGAACCCAAGTTCAGGAGCTTCAACTTGTTTTCACGACCTTATTGCTAAAGGTATGATCGTAAATGAAGCATTTCAAGTGGCTGCTATGATTGAAAAATTACCTCCTTCGTGAAGAGATTTCAAGAACTATCTTAAGCACAAGCGCGAAGAAATGAAGTTGGAAGATTTTGTGAAGCGTCTAAAGATCGAGGAAGACAACAAAATAGCCGAGAATAAGTCTCGTGGAAATTCAACAATCATGGGAGCTAATATTGTTGAGGATACTGATCCAAAAATTAAGAAGAGGAAGATGTCTTCTGGACAAACTAAGGAGCAGAACAAAAAGAAATTCAAGGAAAACTGCTACAACTGTGGAAAAGCTTGTCACAAGAGCCCTGATTGTCGTCTCCCAAAAAAGGATAATAAGAAAGGACAAGCCAGCATAGTGGAGAAGAATAATGACGTTGATGATCTTTACGCAATGCTTTCAGAATGCAACTTAGTTGGAAATCTAAAAGAGTGGTGGGTTGACTCTGGAGCCGCTCGATATGTTTGTGCTATCAAAGAAGTATTTGCGACTTACTCTACTGCTGGTCTGGAAGAATAAATTTCCATGGGAAATAATGAAAGATCCAAGATTGAAGGTTATGGGAAAATATTCCTGAAGATGACTTCCGGAAAGATGTTAACGCTCACCGATATTCATGTTCCTACTATTAGGAAGAATTTAGTAAGTAAGAACAAAATGTATGTTGGAAAAGGCTACCTCACGGAGGGCCTTTTCAAACTCAATATAATTGTTGTTGACAGTATAAATAAAATTCCAGCTTCTTCTTATTTATTGGAATCAAATGATTTATAGCATATCCGTTTAGGACATGTCAATAATATAACTTTGTGGAAGTTAACTAATTTAGAAGTATTACCTAAATTCGAGTGTAATAAATCGAAATGTCAAATATGTGTTGAATCAAAGTTTGAAAAACATCCTTATAAGTTTGTTGAAAGGAATTCAAATCCTTTAGACTTAATTCATACTGACATTTGCGATATGAAGTCGACACCATCTCGAGGTGGGAAAAAGTATTTTATTACTTTCATTGACAATTGCACTTGATATTGTTATGTTTATTTGCTTAGTAGTAAGAATGAAGCAATTGAAGCATTTAAGCAATACAAGAATGAGGTAGAAAATCAATTGAATGAAAAGATCAAAATGATTAGAAGTGGTAGAGGTGGAGAATATGAATCTCCGTTTGCAGAAATATGTTCGGAATATTGAATTATCTATCAAACTACAGCACCTTACACACCTCAATCCAATGAAATTGCGTAAAGAAAAAATTAGATATTAAAATAAATGATGAATTCTTTATTAACAAGTTTCGGATTACTGCAGAGTTTGTAGCGGGAAGCTATCCTTACAGCTAACCGAATACTCAACAGAATACCCCACAGCAAAACATAGTTTATTCCATATGAAAAATGGAAAGGAAGAAAACCCAACTTGAAATATTTCAAAGTGTGGGGTGTCTAGCAAAGGTACAGGTTCCTTTACCTAAAAGAGTTAAACTTGGACCAAAATAATAGATTGTGTTTCCATTGGATATGCTACAAATAGTAAAACATGTCGGTTTATAAATCTGATAATCTCGAGTTACATGTTAATACCGTAATGGAATCAGATAATGCTGAATTCTTTGGAAGCATATATCTGTATAAAATTGAAAGGGAGTCGTTGAGTGAAACATCTAAATGACCTCAGGTAGAACCAAAGTAAAATACTCCAAGTATAGAAGATCCAAGGCGTAGCAAACGTCGAATAACATCTACTTCCTTTGGACCATATTCTGTGTCATTCTTGCTTGAAAATAAGCCTCAAACTTATAAAGCATCTATGTCATCTTCTGATAAAACATTTTGGAAAGAGGCAGTCAATTGGGAGATTCAATCAATTTTGGATAACCATACATGGGAATTGGTTGACCTTCCTCCAGGAAATAAGCCTTCAGGTTCGAAATGGATCTTTAAACGGAAAATTAAAGCTGATGGCACTATTGAAAAATATAGGGCAAGCTTGTTGTCAAAGGTAATAGGAAAAAGTAAGGCCTCGATTAATTTGACACTTACTCACCAATAACAAGGATAACATCTATTAGGGTGTTAGTGGCATTAGCGGCCGTGTATGGTCTTGAAATCCATCAAATGGATGTTAAAACAACTTTCTTAAATGGAGAATTGGAGGAAGAGATTTACATGGAACAACCTGAGGGTTTTGTGGTTCCTGGAAAAGAAAATAAAGTGTGCAAACTTGTTAAGCCGGTGTATGGACATAAACAAGCACCCAAACAATAACATGCAAAATTTGACCAAACAATTTTGGCAAATGGATTTAAAATTAATGAGTGTGATAAATGTGTTTACTTTAAAAATACTCTAGGTCATGAAGTCACTGTTTGTTAATATGTTGATGACATGTTGATACTAAGCGAAAGTATGGCAGATATAAATGCTACAAAACGCATGTTGGCTAGCAAATTCGACATGAAAGATTTAGGAGTTGCTGATGTGATCTTAGGAATCAGAATTTGCAGGACTCCACAAGGTCTAGCATTATCACAGTCTCATTACATTGAAAGGGTACTTGACAAGTTTAAGTATTTGGATTTCAAAGTTACCAAGACTCCAATTGACGTGAGTTATGCACTTCAAAAGAATCAAGGTGAAAGTGACTCACAACTGGACTATGCAAGAGTATTGGAAAGTTTGATGTATATTGAATTTTACGCGACCATATATAGCATGTGCTATTAGAAAACTAATTCAGTTTACAAGTCATCCCAATCAAATATATTGGATGGAAATAAAACTAGTTTTGGAGTATCTGAAACAGACCCAAAATTATACTTTGCATTACAACAAATATCTGTATGTGATCGAGGGATATAGTGATGCAAATTGGATCACAGGAACATCTTAAGTTAAATCCACGAGCGGGTATGTTTTCATAATTGGGGGTGGAGCAGTATCTTGGAAATCAACCAAACAAACGTGCATCGTCCGTTCTACAATGGAATATGAATTTATAGCTTAAGATAAGGCCGTTGAAGAAGCTGAATGGCTCCGAAATTTCTTGGAAGATATTTCATTTTGGCCCAAACCTTTGGCACCTATATGTATACATTGTGATAATCAAGTGGCAATAGGTAGGGAAGGGAGCGTTATGTATAATGGAAAATCTCGTCATATTCGACGGAGACACAATATCATTAGATAACTACTCTCTAGTGGTGTTATTAAAATTTACTACATAAAGTCAAGATATAACGTGTTGGATCCACTTACAAAAGGCTTATCTAGAGAGGCGGTTGAAAGATCATAAAAGGGAATGAGGTTAAAGTCCTAGGACAAGTCATCATAGCGGTAACTCTACCTAACAGACTGGAGATCCCAAGAGCTAGGTTCAAAAAGATCAAACAAAATTAGGAATGACAGTTCAACATTATCAACTAACTCAATCCACTCTCGTGATGAAGACAATGTTCAAAAATGAGGTAAAGCATTAATGCTGTTTGATGAGTCAATAAAGCTTAAATTGTTTTAATGATTTTCTAAGTCTGGCTGACCAGATAGTGAATCTTTAAGATTACACATTTAGGAATCATCTATGTGAGTGTGAAGTGTAAGCCTCTTCAAGGATAATGAAAGTAAAGGCCCATTCTCTAAGCACTCATGAAACCAGGTAGTGTTCATGGCTGAAACGAACATAACCGTGAGAGCATAAATGTTTAAGGATTGATTTTTTGATTTATGTTGTCTAGGTATACAATAAAGCTTGACGATTCAAAGATATCAAATCTACCGATTGACCGAGTAAATCCGATATAAGTTCACTACGAAAAGTTCAAAGGGAAACCTATTTATCCAGAGGCAATCAATTCTTGCTTGTAAAACACACACACGTCCGTGCATTCCTTTAAGTTTATAGCCATTCCTCATTCATGTGGGAGATTATTGGATTTTGATAAATAACAGAAGATGGGTGAATGCAAAATGGAGGGAAGTGAAAATTTGAATAAGTTCACTTATGCACTTTGTCCCTCATTGGTAGAAGGAAAGAAAATCTTTGTGTATATATAGAGAAGATCATCTTTTAGCTCTTAAAGAGCTAAGAAGAAGGAAAGCCTCGTGCCGTCGTCATCGCTCTCTCGGCTTCGGCTTCATATTTGGATTTGGATTTGGATTTGGTCAAAGATCGATTGATTGATTAATCCTTTTGGACAAAATTCTTTTCAAATATTTAATTAATTAAAGAAAATTCAATCCGAAATAACCAAGTACCAGTGACCTGGTCAGGTCCGACCCGTTTTTCTTTCCCGAATTATTTTAAATCCGTTTTAAATTTCCTGCAAAAATTTCAAACAACCATGGCTGTTCTGAAACAGTGTCACACATGTTCCAACAGCCATGGCAGTTCTGAAAGGTTGCAAACCTTTTCAGAAACAACATCGAAATCGGCTATAAATACACCTTCAAATCCCAGAATATTTACTTACGAAATTTTCTGAAAATCTTCTTCTTCATCTTCTTCTTCTGCAAAAAATTCCAGTGTGTTTTGCTCCCATTGAGTGGTTCGCAGATCATCGGACTTTTTGGTATCAACATTCGGGAGAGTTAAATCATTCTATCCTGGGAGGATATATTCCATAACCTAGGTTACTTGAGGGGAATAATTTTCTTAAGGACACACTGTGTATTCAGTGGGCTCGATTTATTCCTACAATACTTTTTAGACTTTATTTTGAAGAAGTTTACTATTTTTTGGAAATTTTTACTAATTTTCTACTTGTGTTTTCATAAAGATTATTGTTTAATATATTTATAGGAATATAGATAAATAACATTTCCCCTTGTTGTCTTAATTGTTATTCTTCGCTATTTTCTTGTGATATAACTACACAGGTTATGGTAGTAGATGTCTTGTCTTAGCCTCTTCATTATCTCATCGTGTTAAGCTCGACACTTATAAAGTACATTTGGTCGATTGTATTTATACTACTCTTCTATATTTCTTGTGCAGATTTTAGCATAGACTCAAAGGACTAACTAGCTGATATGAAGAGACTCGAGGTAGTGTTAAACTCTCATCCACAAGCCTGGAAGTCGCTTTTGAATTAGATCTTCTACTGTTTATATGTATCAAACAATGTTATTTATCATTTCATGCATTGTGTTTAGTAAATTCTTAGAAGCTCATGTGATGTAACACCTGTTCTAAGAGTTTATTAGATGGATATTTTGTTGACTCATTATGCCATTAATCAGGTCAGCTTTACTCTTTATTATGATATTGTATTTAATTTTATTCCTACTTTTGTTCCTTTATTTTTGTAAGTGTTGACTTTCCTAGCAAGCAATGTTAGACACTATCAGGACTTGTAGGTTGGGAGTTTTGGTTGTGAAATTTATCGACAAAGAAAAGTAAAAAATGAATCCGATCGGTTATTTGTGTAACGATCCAAAAATGTTAAACAAAATTATAAAGCAAATACTGTACTATTACTTCAATACGATGTGATTCACATACTCTGAAAAGTAACATTTCATGGTTCAGACAAGCAAGAGTTATACGAGGAAAAAAAAAACAGGTTTACAGAATTATTTATATATGTAACATTTTATTAAATTTCTTTTTGGGTTTCTAGATTTACATATTGCAATATTTATAAAGCATGTACTTACTGATCCAAGTAGCATTAGTTTTATAAAATGTTTTTTTTTTTGGCAAGATGAAGAATATTTTATTTTAAACTTAAGCAATAACATTACATAGCCTAGTCTTCCATTGGGAATAGACGCTGGCATACTATCAAACGAGCTAGTAGAGCAAAAAAAGTCATTACATGATTATCATGGCTAGATTATTTAACACAATAGTAATAGTAGTACTATTTATAGTAGTAGTAGTTTTATAAAAAAGATAATACATAAATTACCCATCAAACTTGTTCGAAAAAATTACTTACACCCCTAAAATTTACGATCGACCTTTTGTCCCACTATTCTAAACATAAGTATATTTAATACCCCCTTAAAAAGCTGAACCAAGTTTTGTGATGGTTGTGTGTTACATGCGCCATAAAGTCCTCAATTTTCAGTTTTTCTATTTTTTTAAATTTTAGTTTTCAAAAAACAAAAATATTATGTTTAAAACCAAAAACAAAACAAAAAAAATCTGCTTTTACAAATATGTGTTCTCAGTTTATACAAAACAATTGTTTTTTAAAAAAACTAAAAAAAAACTATTTTTTAAAAGCGAAAATATTTTGTTGAAAATAATTTTTTTAGTTTTTGGAAAAAAAATTTCGTTAAGATAAAATTTATTTTTTCTGTTTTCAGAAAAAAAATCTATTTTTACAAAAAGATAATCTTTAAAAACTGAAACAAAAAACATTTTTCAAAACAAAAATAATTTTTTTTTTGTAAAATCTGAAATTGTTTTTTTTTAAAAACAAAAATATTTTGCTTAAAAAATTTTAAAAACTTAAAAAAATGGTTTTTTAACAATTGTTTTTGTAAAATCTTAAAAAATAGTAAAAACTGTAAAAAATATTTTTAACAAACTATTTTCGTTTTTTAAAAACTGAAAAAAATATTTCCAACAAAATATTTTAGTTTTTGAAAAAAAAATTTCTTCAGTTTTCAATTTTATTAAAGATTTTCTTTTGTAATTACTGGAAAAATAAATTTTGTAAAAACTGGAAACAAATTGTTTTTTAACATTACTTTTTCATGTTAAAAAAGGGAAAACGAAAAAGAAAAGAGAAAAAACAATATTAAGTTAATTAGTTATAATATCATATTAGAAAGTGACACGTGGACCACTAAAATTAGTTTTAAGTTTTTTCTTGCCTTCACGCGCAGCTACAACGTGACCTACACGTTTTGCGCGGAGGAGAGTATTAAATACACTTGAGTTTAGAATAATGAGATAAAAGATTTCTATAATTTAGGTGTATAAATAATTTTTTCGGACAAATTTGATGGATAGTTTATGTATTATCTATTTATAAAATATTGTTACTACTCTTTATGATTTACTTCAATCTCTTTGATTGTGACTCTCCTTTCTAAAAGCAGAGAAGAAATAACTTGAGCTCCAGCTTTTATTAGGACAAAAGCTTGGTATTGGTTATTTATAAAAGAAAAGAATGTATAACGACAGCTCAACTGTCACCAGCAGGGGCGGATTTAGGGGAAGAAGGAATTTACCCGAATTCTCTTGGTCGAAAAATTATATGGTGTATATAAGATAAAATATATTTTTTATTTTTATATATTAAATTTTGAACTCTCTTTAACACAATATAAAAGGCTAGTTTAATGAGCAAGGGTGATCAAAACTTTATATCACCAGACTTTATTATTGTCAAACAGCAGCAAATAGGCCATATTCTAGATCTTCATACTTTGCATGGTTTAATATTTAATTTTAAATTTAAACCTGCTTGGACGGTTTTATGTTTTAATAGACTGTTTAGATTTAGTCTTAATATATGTGAGTATTTTGACACTTCGTTTCGTTTTTAATTTTGAAAAAAAAAAAAAGCAGTTTGTGCATATTGTCGATCAATTTCTATTCGACCTAGATTTATGACGTTGCGCGTCTCTATTAAATTTTGGCATTGTTTAATTAGCAAAGCATATAAAATATAATATACACCATTGCTGTGTACAAAATCATGTAAATTTAAAATTTAAGATATTTTTGAGTATGCATTATAAGTAAAAATAGTAGATAAAGAGTTAACCACTAAAGATTAATTGCCCAGATAAGTAATTAGTGGTCAAGGACCACTCAAGATTTTGAAAATGCAGTATCCTGCTTATCCAACTTTATTAATGTGACCGCCATTTTGTCGTATCTACTAACAACAAAAACGTGAATAGACTTTGAAGTCAAAACCTTCCGTCATTCAATTTAATTTTCCAAGCTGAAAGCAACAATCTTATATTTGATTTTTTTTTGAACAAAAACGACGTTTATTCATTACTAGAATGTTTAAACATTACAAAAGCGGTATGATCATGAGGATCATTATCATGGGGTAACACATGCATAGCATGTAAGTTACCAATAGAAGCTAGAGTACTACAATACTTAAGAGAAATAGTTTTTATAGAATTTGCCCCTCCTTTATCTGCCAGCATCCTGGCCACGTCAAAGAGTGGTAAAAATAACCAGAATTGCAATTTATTTATCACTAAGTTCTCCACTGCATGCTTAGCCAACAAGTGAGCAACTTCATTCCCCTGCCTGAATGTGTGTTGGATTTTCACGATGTCCATTTGGTCCAAAAGTGACCTGCAACCATTAATGATAAAATTGTAAATTTTACAGCCTTCACGGATGAAGGATATTACTTGAGAGGCATCCGTCTCTATTATTATAGGGAACGAGTTCCTATCCTTTGCTATGGTTAATCCTTTGAATATGGTCATAAGCTCTGAGTGTAACGGGCTTTTAGCAGAAAATTTTGAGCTAAATCCTATTAGCCAATCACCATGATAATTTCTTATTACCCCTCCAATGCCTCCTATTTTGGATGAGGAATTAAAAGCCCCGTCTATATTTAGCTTGTACCAACTAGTAGGAGGTTTTATCCAAGATATGTAGAGCTTAATATCCTTATCCCAATTTGATTTTCTATTAGTTAGGAGAGAGTACTCAATAGCTTGGTCTATAATTTTCCCTAGGTGACTGGTAAGGCAAGTGTTATTAATATTATTGGTGTTTCTAGTGATCCATATATTCCACATGACAAAAGGAAAGAGGGTATTCCAATTGATGAATTTCGAGGGGATTATGGGGTTGCTAGATTTTAGCTTAGTTTACCAATTGTTACTTGAGGGGTCAGTGCCACCAGTATCAATTCCCAAACTTTGCCAAATGTTACTGGCGTTAGGGCATGTAAGAAAAATGTGGCTAAGACATTCAGTTTCACGAAGACAAATGGTACATTTGTCATATATATTCATGCCTATAGAGAAAAGGAATCTCCTACAAGGAAGTCTATTGAGGTTGCAAAGCCACATAAAATATCTAATTTTGTTGGGGCATTAGAGGTCCCAGACCAATTACTATTTATTGGGTGGTTTTTAGTCCTTTCTATTAGATCATAACAAGATTTGGTCATAAAGATCCCGCTTGAGTTCATATCCCATGATAAGCCATTGACCGGGCACTCATTAGAGATAAAAGTAGAGTGAAAGTTGTCCAGAGTGTGTTTTGGTATGGTTATAGATAGTTTTGAGAAATCCCAAACGTTACATATCCTAACATCACATATTCTAAGGAAATTTTCTATTTTGTTTAGAGGACCTACCACTTGACTACTAAGGGTTCCGGAGTTAGTAATCCAATTAGTTTCCCAAAGATTAAGAGTAGAGTCGTTATGGATTGACAAAAGGGACTCTTTTGACAAATTTTCCACCCTTTTGTGAGACTTTTCCAAATGAAAGAACATCTATTAACAGGTTTATGTCTATATTTCTTAATGATATTTATAGCCCAAAGATTGGTGGTGTCATTGGCTAGTCTCCATGCGAGGCTAGCTAAAAGAGTAAGATTTTTATGACGGGCTTTTCTAAGCCCCAAGACTCCTTCCTTCTTAGGAATGCATACCAAATCCCAATTGACTAAGTGAAGCTTACTTTTTTGGTCATTTGTACCTCAAAGGAAATTCCTTTGTATTTTTTCCATAGTCTTTAGGGTTTTGGATGGGAGCAAGGTATATTGCATATAATGAGATGGAAGACTAGCTAAGGTGGAAGAGAATAAAGTAGCTCTTCATGCTACGTTCAGTTTGTTATATTTCCAGTTTGCTAACCTATTTCTCATTTGGTCAATCACAAATTGGAAGTCCCTATGCTTAGGAGAATTACTGAGAATAGGGAAACTAAGATATTTCCCAAAGTCAGTGCATTCTTTTAAACCTAGAGATGTAGTAAAATTAGTTCTACTAGATTTACTTCAATTTAAAGAGAATAGGAACCTAGATTTGGTTTAATTAATAGATTGCCCTGAGTGCTCACAAAAGAGATTTAGGGCAGTCTTGACGAATAACAAGTTTTGGTGTTCGTCTTCCCTATTAAGACCAAGTCGTTCGCAAAAAAACAAATGAGATAGAGGGGGGTATCTTTTCCTAATAAGAAAATGTCCCATTTCTGAATATCTACTAAGTGGTTTACGTAATTAGACATCATTTCCATACAAAGGATAAAAATATACGGGGACATTGGATCCCCTTGCCTAATTCCTGTACTTGGATGGAAGAAAGTAGATTTTGTTCAATTTACAAGAATGGAGGTAGTAGAGGTAGTAATGCAAGACATTATAAGCTTAATAATGTTTGGTGGAAATTTGAAGTAAACAAGAATCTTATAAATAAATGACCACTCAAGCTTATCAAAAGCTTTTTCAAGGTCGATTTTTATGATGAAGGAACCAACTTTGCCTTTTGTATTTTAAAGGAGTTAATAAGTTTCTGGATAATAATAGCATTATCACTAGCCCTTCTATTTTTTATAAAGCTAGTTTGGACGGGGCTTATAATATTTTGTAGGTAGAGTTTGATTCTATTATCAATTATTTTGGTAATAGTCTTGTAGATGGTATTACAAATACTTATTGGTCTAAAGTTGCTTATATTATTGGCATTGTGGAATTTAGGAATAAGGAAAATATAGGTAGTGTTAATATCACTAGGAACCTTGTATTGTTTGAACACTTTATGGCAAAAATCTTTTACAGATTTTTCAATAATGCTCCAATACCTATGGTAAAATAAGGGGTGCAATCCATCTGGCCCGGGGGACTTAAAGGGTTTAAAGGAGAATATAGCATTACTAATTACTGTCAAGAAGAGGCTTATCTAAAAGTGAGAGATCAATATTATGAAAACTAGTGGGAGAGTTTAGTGGATTTAGGACATCAGAAAGGGTGCGATTTGCACTAAATAATTTCACAAAATACATTAGCACATAGTTAATAATTGCACGATGGTTGTCCAACCACTTACCTTCTTTATTCCTAAAGAAATCGATGTGGTTTTGTCTCTTTCTATTGGTGGCACTAAATTGGAAGAATTTTGTATTAGCATCTCCCTCATTTAACCAATTGACCCTAGCTCTAATTTTTCAATAATCTTCCTCAAGTTTGAGAATATTATTATACTTAGTTACTAGAGAATGTTCCAAATTATTAAGGAAAACACTAGTTCCATAGATAGGAGAATTTTGAATACCATTAATTCTTGCTAGAAGAGATCTTTTCTCCTTAAAAATTCTACCAAATTGGTCTCGACCCCAATTCCTTATATAATCACCGAAGGAATAAATAGCGGGCAGAAGTTCCTTATTCCTCCATTCATTCTCGACTATGTTACCAAAATTTGGGTGATTGAACCAAATATTTTCTAATCGAAATATATTTCCTGAACTATGATTTATATTATTAAGCTTGACAAGAATATGTTTATGGTCGGAATGGATTTTTGGTAGATGTATAATGCTGGACTTAGGAAATTTCTCCAACCATTCCTCATTAGCTAATATGCGATCAAGTCTTTCCATAGTTAGGCCATTTTATTTTCAATGGTTAGACCAAGTAACTTTACTACCCTTAAATCCTAGGTCTATTAAATTACACAAGTCCATATTGTTGCTAATGGTTAAGGCTCTTTTAGATTTTAGGGGGCGGCCTCCAATTTTTTCGTTAGAACTTATAATATCATTAGAATCACACCTATCATCCAATAGCCATTGTAATTTTTAGACATTTGGAAGAGATTGTCCCACATAATATCCCTAATGGAAGAGTGAGTGCTAGCATATACTGATGGAAAAAGCCAAGAGAAATTAAAGGGGCGTACCTGAATGAGAGCATGGATTTCTTGGCCAGTACGAGTGAAGTGTTCCACTGTAATGACATCGTGCTTATAGAGTACAGCCATGCCCCTGTTGATACCCAATTTTCCCTTTGTATTTTTGTACCCAAAATATTTTCAAAATATCTTGTGAATGCATATATAAGAATCCACAAAAAATTTGGTATTTTTCTATATTGTTTCAAGTATTTTAAAACCAATTTACAACTTATTTTGTTCTAGAAAATCCAGTGTTTAGTATCAAATCTTTTTATTTTAATAAATAATTTATTTTGTTCTCTCATCTACATAAAAATATAATTTATGTAATTCTTACAGAATTTTTTACAAAGCCATTAGGTATTTTTAAACAAGAATTGCATTAAATTGTAATTTTAGCCTATTTCTCAATTTAATAAGTATTTCAAGTACAAAATCGTCCATAATATTTTTTGTTGATTCCTAAAAGTATCTTATTATCTCAGTATTTTTATTGGATTTTTATAAGTATGTTTACTATTTTTTATAAAATTAATTAGGGAAAAATTGGGCATTTAAATTATAGCCCTTCAATATTACAATTTTGGCCACATTTCAACCCAATTCACCCCCCCCCCCCCCCAAAATCACGACTTAGTTACAAAAATCACCCGACCCAAGCCTATTCGGACAAACCAACCCGGATCCTCATTTTAAATCGTGGCCGTTGATCATTTTGATCAACTGCCTACAATTAAACTTACCATAATTAAACTCCTAACCCCCTAACCCTAAGCTCATTTTCTAAATCTGCCGCCCTTGTATCCCCTTCACTTCCAAAATGCTCCCTAACCCTTCATCTTTGAAGAACCATTTGGTTCTTTCATGGCCTTCATCGCCTCTCCGGCTCACCCCTCCTTCATTTCTCTCGACTTCTAGCAGCCATGGAGTCATTGTAACATTGTTTCCTCTCTCAATCTTGAAGCTTCAAAGCTTCCGCCATGAAAGACGGTCACTGAATCTTCACTTGGGCTTGTTTTCTGGCTTTTCTCCGGTGGTCTTTGTACGATGATGCCTTCTATGGCATTGTATATGAGTTTCACAGCCAGGTTCTTCATTTTCCCAAATTTTTTTGAAAACCCTAATTTTTTCTCTTTAATCTCTACTCTTTTAAAACAACGCTTAGTTTGTTTTTTGTTTTCTACCCTATTTTTACATAGCGTTTCAGTTACTTACAATTTCTGGATGATTACAACTCTTTCAAATTAGGGTTTCTGACTCCTTCTTCAAAATCGTTTTCTACTCTTACTGAGCACTATATATTCATTTGTGTTTGTTGTTTCACTTGTTTGTCTGTCTTCCTTGTTAACCAGGGTTCCATACTGTAATTTTTATTGCTACGGTTTCTTAACCCCTTTTGAAAATACTTCACTTTTCTGATTTTGAGTACAAATCCGTAACTCTTAGTATTACTGCTAAACATTTTGATAAAATTCTGAGGAAAACCATAACCCTACATGTTTGTATCTATATTTGCCTGTTTGTTGGTCTCTTCTGGTTTCTTCTATGAGTTTCGTGCTCTTTACTTTGAATTTTGTTGCTATTGTTTCATTCCCATACCATGCTGTGTTCTTCTCTTAAGGCTTTTCTGGCTATTTACAATGTGATTTTATACTGATTCTTACCATCTCTTTAAAACTGTGACTACAGGCCATAAATTGTGATTTGTGTATTTTCCTTACAGTTTTTGTATTGATTTTGAATTTTCTTCCTCAATCAGTGGGATACATTCCTCAATTAATAACTGATCTTCTAATTTTTCAATCTCGAAAACTATTTTCCAGAATTAAAGTGGTATTTTTCCTTATATGTGTACACAAGTATGGTGATTTATTTTGACATGTTTCCACGGTTAAGTATCATGCACCTAGTCTTTATGGTATACCTTATGATATGTTTGTTTCCTTATGTGACCATGCTATACTTTGTGATTCCTTTCCTTTTAAAATGAATGCTTATTACTGTTTGACTATGATTCCTTAATTAAAGGGGAATCCCTATACTTATTTGATTCTGATTGATATCAGTTCCTTAAATAGGGATTGATACCTTATTTGTTTACTCGTTTTAGTACTATAAATACTCCCCACCTTTCTATTTGAACAGACCAACACACACTGCTCTCACAATCTCACACTCTTTGAATTCTCTTTTTCTTTGCTATTACTCTACTCTCTCAGTCTTTTATTTGAACACTCAATCGGCTAAAAGCCAAGATTGAGTAGCCCAGGTTTATTTTGCACTATTGTGTCCTATTGTTTGTTTATTTGGGTTTGTTGTTGCTGCCACTCTCATATTGTTGCTGCTACTTCCACATTGTTGCTTCTATTCTCATATTGCTACTGCCATTTTGATACTGCTGTTATGCTCTCCGCTACTTATACTCTCTGCTCACCTTGTTCTTCTGTGCATTATTGTTGTTATGGTATATTACCTGCAACTGGTATGTCACCCTTTATGATATAGTTTCCACAACAACATGTTTCTATTAGTTTTGCATTTCATAATATTTCTTGTATGATTTTACTTATAGTTTTGTTGCTCTTTTTGTCACTAGTATGTTACTTACTAGTCTACCTAGTTTAACTTAACATGTTCTCCCCTACCCCCTATCCTTGTATGTTTTCATCTTCCATGTGCAATACTAGCATGTATCCAGGCTTGCTCGGCTACTTAAACATCCCTAAAACTTCTCCTTGAGGTTGATTATATTGGGGTTTGGTGCCTTAAGAAACTGAACCCCTATCTTGCAATCATGTCTGATTGTTTTCCCTCCAATATGTTGTCTGTATGTGAGTAGTTCACTTTAAATATGTGTCCCTTTTTCCCTTTGCCCCCCTGTTTGTATGATGCCCTGCTGTTCTAAACCTGGTCAATATAAAATAATTTCAAAAGAATTTCCAGTCTTTCAACTGTTTTTTAAAACTGTTGCAACTTTTCAATTCTTCCAACTATTTTCTTGAATTGTCTCTCAACGTTTTTCAACTCTCTCAACTACAATCTCATTCTTAGAGCTTTAGGGTCTGCCCCCTCAGTGTAAGCACTGCCATGGGAGCCTTGAGCACCTATGGAACTCTGATGCACAATGTTGGCACTTCCATGCTTGCACTTGTCTAATTGGGACATTTTGGGTTCTTGCTATTGGCCAGGGGTTCAAACAAACCCTTAGGGAACTTTGCCGCACCAAAGCCTTGGTAATGGCTGTGAAACTCGAAATGAGTGAGGTTGGAGATGCTTGGGCCTGGATGAAAGCTCTCTATAGGGTAACTTCTTATTTTCTTTTTGTCACTGTTATATTTCTAATTACTTGGCTGTAATAATTTGTAAGGAACAATGGGGATTATAGTGAAATTGGGAAGGGTTATGCATGATTATTAAGGGAATGGGCAGAAAACATATTTATAGGATTTTACTTATCTGTTTGGGTAATAGAAACCATGCATAGGACATGCATCTGACACATAGAAATCCTGTTCTCAGGCCTTTTATTTTCAGCTTGTTATTTTTCTGTTAATAATCAAATTACTTCCTTGCATTTAGATACCATGCTTTAAGGACTCTATATGCATTAGATATCATGTGTTTAGGGTATTTCTTTTTCCAACTGTTGAATGCTTTACTAATTTTGTTAAATAAACGTAAAACTGGTTAACATTTCCCTTTTTAAACTGACGTATATAGCCAACTTTCTCTTATGGTTAAACAACGCATACGCTAACCTTAGATTAAATGAAATTGATTAATCGCCTTAAGTCCTGCTTAAGCAATTCACCCCCATTAAACCGTCTGAGTTTGTTCGCCTCTCTAAAGTCTGCTCATTTTATACACCAAATTTCTGCCTTACTTTCAATCACTTCTGTGCAAATATTTTACTAAGTTACTCTTCCTAGTCTAGAACTGGATCACTATTTTCTTAAACTTGTCTGAATACTGTATTTTCTGCAATTTCAAAACAATGGTTCAATACTAATATGCTTACACGTTCTTTAACATTTCTGAATAGTTTTACATATGTTTTACCCTCTCCTGTCCGAAAACTGGTTATCATATGTGTTTTCAAGTGTGTTTGGAAATTTTTTCCCTCCGATTTCTAAACTGTGGCACGTCCATTTGCCTTTCTCAAGTCCCAAAAGTTTTCATCCAACTCTTTCATACGAATCCTATTTTTAAAACTTTTTTCCAGCTGATGTCTTAAATATATTTATCAATACTCCAGTTTTTAAAAATCTCTTTTCCTTAGACCTTACATGTGAATGAGACGTGCTAATTAAGTGTTCTCTTATAGAGGGTTATTTGAGCCTTTTATATATTTTTTATATGATTCCTTTGCATGCAAGTCCTATTTGTTTTGTATGTCGCATAGTAATTTTAACCTTTAAACTTAAGGGTTTGACCTAGTTCTTACTTTATAGGAATAATGATCCTAAATTCCCTCTAGGATCAATAGGACGGGATGGGTAATAACACGCAATAAGCATTCGTGATCAATTCACACGCTTAAATAGCCTCTAAGAGGTGGGAATGGTAGAATATGGAGATGATGGCGATGCAATAATATCATAAAGCGGCCCTTCTTTGGGAATATGTGCGGGATATTGCTTCGAATGATCCATATCGCAGTCAAACCTAGGATCCTCCTTTCTCTTATTTGCTTTATTTATATGTTTTCATATGGTAATGCTTTTCCTCTAATTAATCCTTTATTTTTAAACTTGTGTCTCTTCTTCCTCTTTGAAAACTCTCAAGTTATGTGAATGTTATATATGAGCACCTTATTTGCCTATTTGCTTCATCTTCTATTAATGTCATGATTAACACGACCGGGAACCATACTAGTAGATCTTGAGGGGTGCCTAACACCTTCCCCTCGAGATAATCTCAAGCCCTTTCCCGAACTCTGGTTTTCTTTTCAAAATAATCACTCTTATGTGTCCTAATGCACTATAATATTTAGGTGGCGACTCTTCAAATTCTATAACCCAATTCCCAAACGGGAAATAGAGTTGTTTTGCCCATAATATCGTATAACCCGATTTTGATTTCGTTTAAGAGAAAAGGGGGCGTCGACAGCATGGCGACTCTGCTGGGGAACTTCTTTTAAGGCTATTACCATTACGTGTTTCGTGGCTTTATTACTTTCTTTATTCCATTTATTGCATTAATCATTTCTCCACAACTACTGACTTGTTTCTTCGTGTCTTTCCTTTTCATTAACTGTTTTACTGCTTTATTACCTCAGCTCTACTTCAATTCCGTCTTAAATTTTGAGCATTTATTGTAATCATTATTGTATGAACGTGAAATTACATGTATTTATTCCATTGTTGTAATTGCATCCTTCAACAGCATTTCCCACTCGTGCCAGACAAATGTGATAGCAACACATATAATGAGTGGTTGCACTCTTCCATTATTACAAACCCCCTAAATTTGGCAAAAGGCATATTTGCGCTAAAACCAGCCGATCAACGGTGTAGTTGACGGTTCCGCGCCTTTCCCTCTTGAGTTGTCCGCTCAAGGATACCTTGTATAGCATTTCAAAAATAGAAACCTTACTCCACTTTACTGTTCATGCATCATGGTCAAACTTAGACGAGTCAGTTGTGTTGTCCGCATAATGACTCATTAGGATAGCCTAAGCCAAAGTCCATCTGGTTTCCTCGAAACCCAAATGGACAATCACGTTATGTGCATTGGTTTGGGGAATTAAATACCTTTTGCTAATTATTGATTTAAATAGACGAGACCGGTGGGGTTAAGGGCCTAACTCTCTATTTTGATGGAAAATGAAGCACGAGGTCCCCAGATTCAGTAGGGTATCAAACATTCATCCAAAGTTTCTAAGCTGGTGGGATGATTTGCATGGTAGTGATCGGGCTCTTGTCCGCAAGCACTTAAGATATCTTCCTTCACTCCTGTAAGTTAGGCTAGATAACAAGGTTGTGGAAGCTGCTACTATGTTTTGGGATAGCGAACGGTTCGTCTTCCTCTTTGGTGGTATTGAAATGACGCCGCTGTTGGAAGAAATTGGGGGTCTTGCCGGGATTCCTTGGGATAGCCGGGGTTGCTTATGCCGGAAAATCGCAAAGGTAGAGGGTTCTTGAAAATGATGGAGCTCAAGAAGAATCCTAATCTGACCAGTCTGAAGGACTCCTACATATCCTTCGACTTCATGTATGAAAGGTTCGGAAATTAAAGGAACTTCCAAGGGTACCCCGATCACGAAAGAAACTGCAGCTCACTTGGAGCAAACTTTGCTAAGGTTTTGAGAAGAACTAGACCAGGTCCGGAGTTTGGAAAGCTTGTCCATCTCCCTTTCTGCTGCAAATGTCAACAATCAAGTCCTTGCACCTCCACAGAAGATTTCAACCCAGGTTCGCAACAATGAGCCCTAGAATGCTCCAATCATCTGGATACTCCTATCTTTGTGGATACTGTGCCATACTATACACAACCCATATCAGATATGTCAGAATTGGACTCACTCATTCAAAACTTGGCTTCTGAACTCAAGAAACTCACTAGCAGGGTTCAAGGTGTGGAAGGTAAGAAAGGTGTGGAAGGTTTGAATTATGAAGACATGTGTGTTCAACCTCATGTCGAACTTCCAAAGGGGTACAAACCTCCTAAGCTCAAAATTTTTGACGGTACGGGTGATCGCAGGGTTCACCTCAGGAAATATTGTGACAAGTTAGTGGGAGTTGGCAGAGATGAAAAGATCCGCATAAAAATGTTCATGAGGAGCTTGAAAGGTGATGTGTTATCTTGGTATATCAGCCAAGATGTGAAGAAGTGGACTAGTTGGGTAAACATGGCATCCGATTTCATGGGCCGTTTCAGGTTCAACACTGAGAGCGCGCTGGACGTGTTCTATTTCCAGAATTTGAAGAAGAAGCCTATCGAAACCTTTCGCGAGTATGCTACTCGTTAGAGGTAGGAAACGGCCAAGGTTAGGCCGCCTTTCAAGAAGAACAAATGAACCCATTGACCAATTGTATACCAAGCTTAGTATTCCTAACCTCCTCACTATCCGTCACCACCTACCCACCAAAACTTCCCACGACCAAAGCAAACTTTGACCGCAAACTTTGACCCTGAAGGGTCAATTGGTTTGATATTTGAAGGGGATAAGCCCAAGAAACCGCCGGTCACTCTTAATCCTATTGTTGAGAAAATCTAGCCATCCGAGGGCAACGTGGTGAATATATCTGTGCCATTTGAGTTCGAGGCACCTCCTGCAAAAGTGCCAAAACCAATTCAGGTTGAGTTCAGGACTCCAAAGGCGCCCGCAGCAATTGAAGTTGCTATATTTCCCCCAAGGGTGCCCATTCCGGTCACCATGTCAGACGCTACCCCATTTTAGTCAAATTCCATACCCTGGGACTAGACAGCCGAGGCGAGAAGGAAAGGGAAAGCGCGCATAGGTGAAGCAATTGCTGTGGTAGGCATGACTAAAACACGCAGGGTATACACACTAGAGCACCTAGCTGAGTCCAGCAGGCAGGCCTCTAGACGTCCCATTGAAACTTGACCTGATGATCTCTGGAGAAAGATACAGGCTAAGGAATATTCAGTTGTTGAACAACTAAGCATGACTCCAGCACAGATTTCCATCTTAGCATTGTTGCAGAGTTTCTAGGCACATAAGAACGCCTTGATGAAGATATTGAGTGAGGCTTATGTCCCGAGCAATATAACAGGAGGAGAAATGGAAAACATGATAGGGCAGGTATTGGAAAGTCACAAAATCACTTTCCACGAGGATGAATTGCCACCTGAAGGGCTCAGTCATAACAAAGCACTACACATCAGTGTGCAATATGAGGATTATTTCATCACCAAAATCTTAGTCAATGGAGGTTCCAGTCTCAACATCTGTCCATTGATCACCCTCAAGAAGTTAGGCAGAAGATTGCACGAGATAAAAGATGGGGCTATTAATGTTAAGGCTTTTGATGGTTCTCAGAGGTCCACTCTCGGGGAGATTAGCCTGTGTTTGCAAATGGGGCTCACTTGGTTTGATGTCGACTTCCAAGTCATCGACATACCAGCATCATACAACTTACTGCTGGGACGACCCTCGATCCACGCCACTAGGGCAGTAGCATACACCTTTCATCAGGCCGTGAAATTCAAATGGAACCACCAAGAAGTGATTATCCACGGCGACGGTAGCAACCCCATATATAGTCACCAGACCATTCCAATGATTGGAGGCAGAAGAAGAATATGCGGAGAAACATATCGTCATATTGTGCGGGTCAATGCAGTGGACAAGGACATTGGTGGAGAATCAAGGTTGAGTGTATTCTTAATTTGAGTGGGTATGAACTAGGGAAATGGCTTGGTAAGAATCTTCAAGGTATCACCAAACCTATCCAGTTGAAGAAACACGGTACTACCTTCGGACTGGGGTACACGTACACTTGGCAAGAATTCAAAAATTGGTCACCACCACGGCGCGGCCCATGTCACCCATAAAACTCCATACCTTAGTTGGAACAGACATTTCAGCCCATCGACACTCTCTACGGGACAGAAGAAGACGAGGCTCTTGCAGCGATGAAAAACCTGTTTCTAGAGGACATGGACTATTGTGTGATCTTTGAAGAGGAAGGGGAGGAAGGCCCTTCCATTCAAGCCGTGAACCGAGGGGAGCGCCTCACCAACTAGTCAGTTAGGACCACAATCGCTCGGAAACCTGCGGGGTAGAGAGGCAGAACAAGCACCATGCATCTTTGTTTAGTTATTTTCTATATTTTCCGCATTTATCTTTTCATTCCAAAAGAGATCCGATGTTTTGAAAATCTATGAATTTAACCAAAAACATTTTTAGTTTATCAAATATCTCGCTATTCATTACTTTTCTCTAATATTTACTTTATTTTCACACAGTATTACTATTACGTATCTTGATGATGAACCAACAACTGTAACTTGAAACGAGGCTATGCAACAAACGGGCATACACTCATAGGAGGATGATATACCAGAAGAGATTGTCAGCGAGACTGAGAACTTCGAGAATAGACCTAAGTGCAGATTGGATGAAATCGAAGTCATCAATTTGGGAGATACAGAAAACGTCAAAGAGACGCACATCAGTGTGCACTTATCATAGGCAGAAAAGAGGAATATACAGAGTTCTTGAGGGAATATGAGGATATCTTTGCATGGTCTTACGACGATATGACTGGCCTCAGCACATCCATCGTCGCTCACAATTTGCCGACAGATCCTGCATGTGCGTCGGTAAAACAGAAGTTCAGAAAATTCAAGCCAGATATGAGTTTAAAAATCAAAGAACAGGTCAACAAACAGGTCAAAGCCAGAGTTCTTCAAGTGGTGGAGTATCCGACTTGGTTAGCTAACATTGTGCCCGTACCGAAGAAGGATGGGAAAGTCAGAGTCTGTGTCGACTACCGGGATCTCAACTGGGCCAGTCCCAAAGAGGATTTTCCCTTGCCAAACATACACATTCTGATCGACAAATGCGCCAAGCATGAGTTGCAGTCATTCGTTGATTGTTTTGCAAGATACCATCAGATATGGATGGACAAAGAGGATGTAGAGAAAACGGCGTTTATCATGTCCTAGGAAATGTATTTCAACAGAATAATGTCATTCGGATTGACGAATGCGGGAGCTACTTACATGAGGGCCATGAATACCCTTTTTCATGACATGGTACATAATGAGATTGAGGTATATGTGGACGACATCATCATTAAGTCCAAGAAGACTGCATATCACATGGAGGACCTCCGAAAATTCTTCAACAGACTAAGGAGGTATAACATGAAAATGAATCCCGCCAGGTGTGCATTTGGGGTCCCTGCAGGGAAGTTATTAGGTTGCATCGCACTGAGGAATAAATTTGGATCCATCAAAGGTCAAATCTATTCAAGAGTCGCCACCGCCAAAGAGCAAGAAAGAGGTAATGAGTTTCCTTGGGAGATTGAACTATATCAGCTTGTTCATTACTCAGTCTACCGTCATCTGCGAACTTAGCTTCAAGATGTTGTAAAAGGATGCCGCCACCAAATTGACTGATGAATGTCAAAAGGCTTTTGAAAGGGTCATGAATACTTGTCTGCGCCTCCAGTCTTGGTTCCGCCTGAGCCTGGGAGGCGTTTATTGCTCTATCTCGCAGTTTTGGACGGAGCATTGGGTTGTGTCTTGGGACAATATGATAAGACGGGAAGAAAGGAGCAAGCTATTTACTACTCAACAAGAAATTTACCTCGTACGAGACCCGGTATTCCTTGCTAGAATGCACCTGTTGTGCTTTGACTTGGATAGCTCAGAAGTTGAGGCATTATTTCTGTGTTTACACTACCTACCTTATATCAAGAATGGATCCGCTAAAGTATAGTTTTCACAAGCCCATGCCACTGCCAAGCTTTCCAAGTGGCAAATTTTGTTGAGTGAATTCTACATTGTCTATGTCAACCAGAAGGCAGTTAAAGGACAGGCTTTGGAAGATCATCTCGCAGAAGATCCTCTGGAAGGGGAGTACGAACCATTGAAAACATACTTTCCCGACGAGGATGTAGCCTTCATAGGAGAGGATATTGCAGAATCCTATGACGATTGTCGGATGTTTTTTGGCGAAGCCCAAAATTTCAAAGGAGTTGGTATCAGAGCAGTCATGGTATCGGAAACCGTTCAACATTACCTGGCATCCACCAAGCTCAGGTTCCCGTGCACCAATAACATGGCCGAATATGAAGCTTTCATCTCGGGGATTAAACTGGACATTGAGATGAACGTTCAGGAGCTGCTAGTGATTGGGGATTCAGACCTACTCATACATTAGGTTCGAGAGGAATGGGCAACTAAGAATTTCAGGATACTCCCTTATTTCCACCACATACAGGAGTTGAGAAATAGGTTCAGAAAAACTGAATTCCAGCATATTCCAAGAATACAGAATGAGTTCGCTGATGCGTTTGCCACTTTATCATCCATGATTCAGCGTCCAGATAAACATTTCATCGACCCTATCCATGTCAAAATTCATGATCAACCGGCATATTGTGCATATGTTGAGGAAGAAGACGACAGAAAACCCTGGTTCCACGACATCAAAAAGTACCTAATAACAGGGGAATATCCAGAGCTTGCTAATGCTACTCAAAAGCGCACGCTTCAAAGGTTGTCCAACAATTTCTTTCACATCGGAAGAATCCTGTATAGGAGGACTCTCGATTTGGGACTATTAAGGTGTGTTGATGCGGCAGAAGCAACCAAGTTACTGGAAGAAGTGCAGTGAAGGACTTGTGGGCCGCACATGAACGGTTTTTTTCTAGCAAAGAAGATACTCAGGGCAGGATATTTTTGGATGACTATGGAAACAGATTGCATTCAGTATGTTCGGAAGTGTCACCGCTGTCAGATACATGCGGATGTGATAAGGGTACCTCCGAATGAGCTCACTGCAACGAGCTGACCATGCACATTCACCGCTTTGGGAATGGATGTCATTGTTCCAATCGAGCTTGCCGCATCAAACAGACAGAGGTTCATTCTAGTGGCAATTGACTACTTTACTAAATGGGTTGAAGCAGCATCATACATAGCGGTAACCAAGAAGGTCATGGCAGACTTCGTCCGAGATCGTATTGTCTGTCGGCTCGGTGTTCCAGAGTCGATCATAGTGATAATGGTTCTAATCTCAACAACGACTTGATGAAAGCGATGTGCGAAACTTTCAAGATCAGACACAGAAACTCTACATCCTATAGACCTCAGATGAATGGAGCTGTGGAAACAGCTAACAAGAACACCAAGAAAATACTAAGGAAAATGATCGAAAGGCATAAGCAGAGGCATGAGAAGTTGTCATTCGCTTTATTGTGTTTTCGCGCTACGTTTCACACATAAACTGGGGCGACTCCCTACATGATGGTTTACAGTACAGAGGCAGTAGTTCCCGCCGAGGTAGAAATTCCGCCCTTGAGAATCATACTAGAAGCTGAGCTAGAGGACACATAATGGGTCAAGGTTCGATACAAGCAGTTAGCCCTTATAGATGGCAAGAGAATGAACGCTATCTGTCACGGTCAGTTATATCAAAACAGAAAGTCCAGAGCTTCCAACAACAGAGTTCGACCAAGGAAGTTCACACTAGGACAGCAGGTGTTAAAGAAGATATTCCCACATCAAGATGAAGCCAAGGGGAGATTATCTCCCAAATGGCAAGGTCCATACATGGTTCACCGGGTTATAACTGGAGGAGTCCTTATTCTTGAAGAAATGGATGGAGAAATCTGGCCAATATCAATCAACTCAGATGCAGTGAAGAGATATTATATTTAATCAGTGTGTTATTTCTTTATGATGTAATTTGAACAACGTCTGACCTGATTCCCATTTAAGAGGGGATACGTAGGCATACTTATGGGTTCGGTCACATTTCTAATAAAATTCCATCCCCCCCCCCCCCCCCGTATTTGGAACTGGGGTAGAATTTTGAGGAGGACCCTTAAAATTCCGAAGTCTGCTTGCCAATTTTCGCATCAACGTCGACCCAGTAAACTGGGGTAGAATTTTGAGGAGGACCCTCAAAATTCTGAAGCCAGCGAGGTTGTCGTGCCTTGAACCATGTTGCAGTTGTGGTTCATCATAAAACAAAAACTACCTTTAGCTTTACTCATATATATACATTTGCATCATATTCATCAAATTTTGCATAAAATCATTTGGATCATTATCGTTCATCAACGCTACCCAAAGGGTACAAGATACCACGAGTCGAGGGATGCAAACTAACCTCCCCCTTACATAACTCACAATTTTTCTATGGATGCAGGAATCCAGGGTGCAAGTAGGCGATGCAGGAGCTTTACAAAACCAAAGTTCCCGAAGACACTACCTACCGAAGAAAGGCTTACTATCTACATTCAACGCTTCCCCAGCAGTCATCGATAGCGCAATCATTTACCAGCTAAGAAAATCACCATCATCCTCTCCTTTATATTTCTGCATTTTCCGAGGCTAAGCTCTGCCTCCATCCTCCATAAAGATATCTTCTGCCTTTCTAGGTTAAGCTCTACGTCCATCTTGCATAAGGCTATTTTCTGCCTTTCGAGACGAAGCTCTGTCTCCATCTGCATTTTGCATAAGGCTGCTCTCTGCCTTTCAAGGTTAAGCTCTACCTCCATCTTGCATAAGGCTATTTTCTGCCTTTCGAGACTTAGCTCTGTCTCCATCTGCAATTTGCATAAGGCTACTCTCTGCCCTCCGAGGCTAAGCTCTACCTCTATCCCGCATAAGGCTATTTTCTGTCTTTCGAGACTAAGCTCTGTCTCCATCTGCATTTTGCATAAGGCTACTCTCTACCTTCCGAGGCTAAGGTATGCCTCCATCCTGCATAAGGCTATGTTCTGCCTTCCGAGACTAAACTCTATCTCCTTCCTGGATTGCATAAAGCTATTCTCTGCCTTTCGAGGTTAAGCTCTACCTCATTTATTTTGCATTTGGTTGAAAAATCGCCACCCTGTTTCATTTGTCTGAAATATCGCCACCTTGCATTTGAAATTCTTGCTTTGGCTGAAACATCGCCACCCTTGCATCCATTCAGCTGAAAGATTGCCACCTTTTCATGGGCTAATATATCGCCAACTTATTCAAAGGAGTCACAGTTTAGAGGCACCATCCGCATAGCTCGAAAGCGCAATTTCATGGCCTTCGAATCTTTACTTTTTTGGTATTGATAGCCCGGGACGTCAGAGTCTGAGGACGCCATTTTAATCGTCTGAAGATAACATTCATGGTCCAAAGGGAACTTGCATCACGTTTAAATTATGCAAAATATCCGCACACTATTCATTTGCAGGTACACCGATCGACACGGCCTTCTCGGCAGGAGCGGTTCCGCTCCAGTTCTCTTCAGCCTGTTCGGTCTCCGAACCCTTGACAAATATCAAACCCGTTGCGTCCACCTCTTCCATTATGTTCATTGGCATATTCTGCCAATGGCTCCTGAACTACATACGGCCTGATTCCTGTAAAACAAGGGATATGTAGGCAACGCAGAAGCCAGAGTGCGATTGAACTTCTCTTACAATCGTCATTTCCGATCAAAATTGACCATCTTATCTTTACCCGACAACTCTTTCATCCTCCTCAGGTAAAGAGGGGCATTTGTTGATACCCAATTTTTTCCTGTGTAGTTTTGTACAAAAATATTTTTAAAATATCTTGTGAATGCATATATAAGCATCCAAATATTTTTTGGTATTTTTCTATATTTTTTCAAGTATTTTTAAACCAATTTATAACTTATTTTGTACTAGAAAATCTAATATTTAGTATCAAATCTTGTTATTTTAATAAATAATTTATTTTTTCTCTCCTCTACATAAAAATATAGTTAATGTAGTTCATACATAATTTTATAGAAAGCCATTAGGTATTTTTAAACTAAAATTGCTCCTATTTCTCAATTTAATAAGTATTTTCAGTACAAAATCATCCCTAATATTATCTCAGTAATTTTGTTGGATTTACATAAATTTGTTTACTATTTTTTATAAAGTTAATTAGGGGACAATTGGGCATTTAAATTATAGCCCTTCAATATTTCAATTTTGGCTACATTTCAACCCAATTCACCCCTCAAATCACGACCCAATAACAAAAATCACCCAACCCAAGCCTATTCGGACCAACCCACCCGGATCCCCGTTTTATATCGCGGTCGTTGATCATTATGATCAACGGTCCACGATTAACCTTACCATAATTAAACTCCTAACCCCCTTAACCCTAAACTCATTTTCTAAATCCGCCGCCCTTGTATCCCCTTTAATCCCAAAATGCTCCCTAACCCTTCATCTCTGAAGAACCATCTGGTTCTCTCATGGCCTTCATCGCCTCCCTGGCTCACTCCTCCCTCACTTATCTCGACTTCTAGCAGTCATGGAGTCCTTGTATCATTGTTTCCTCTCTCAAGCTTGAAGCCTAGCAGCTTCCGCCATGAAAGACGGTCACTGAAGCTTCTCTTGGGCCTGTTTTTCCGAAATTTTCTCTGGTGGTCTTTGTACGATGATGCCTTCTATGGCATTGTATACGAGTTTCACAGCCAGGTTCTTCGTTTTCCCTAATTTGTCTGAAAACCCTAATTTTTTCTCTTTAGTCTCTGCTCTTTTAAAACAACGCTTAGTTTGATTTTTGTTTTCTACCCTATTTTTACTTAGCGTTCCAGTTACTTTAAATTTTTCGGATGATTAGCACTCATTCAAATTAGGGTTTCTTACCCCTTCTTCAAAATCGTTTCTTCTACTCTTTCTGAGTACTATATATTCAGTTGTGTTTGTTGTTTCATTTGTTTGCCTATTTTCCTTGTTAACCAGCGTTGCATAATGTAATTTCTATTGCTAGGGTTTTTTAACCCCTTTCGAAAATACTTTACTTTTATGATTTTGAGTACTAATCCGTAACTCTTAGTACTACTGCTACACATTATGTTAATAATATGAGAAAAACCCTTACCCTACATGTTTGTATCTGTAAATTCCTGTTTGCATGTTTCTTCTGGTTTCTTCTATGAGTTCCGTGCTCTCTACTTTAATTTTTGTTGCTAGTGTTTCATTCTCATACCATGCTGTGTTCTTCTCTTTAGGTTTATCCAGCTATTTACATGGTGGTTTTATACTGATTCTTACCATCTCTTTAAAATTGATATTACTGGCCTTAAATTATTATTTGTGTAATTCTCCTTAAAGTTTTGGTATTGATTTCGAAGTTTCTTCCTAAGTCATTGGGATACATTCCTCAATTAATAACCGATCTCCTAATTTTTCAATCTCGAAAACTATTTTCCATAATTGAAGTGGTATTTTTCTTTATATGTGTACACAAGTATGTTGATTTATTTTGACATGTTTCCTTGGTTAAGTATCATCCACCTAGTCTTCATGGTATACTTTATGCTAATTTTGTTTCCTTATGTCACCATGCCATACTTTGTGATTCCTTTCCTTTTAAAAACGACTACTTATTACCGTTTGACTATGATTCCTTAATTAAAGGGGAGTCCCTATACTTATTGGATTGTGATTGATATCAGTTCCTTAAATATGGATCGATACCTTACTTGTTTACTCGTTTTAGTACTATAAATACTCTCCACCCTTCTCTTTGAACACACCAACACACACGGCTCACACAATCTCAGACTGTCTAAATTCTCTTTTTCTCTGCTATTACTCTACTCCCTCACTCTTTTCTTTGAACACTCAGTCGGCTAATAGACAAGATTGAATAGCGTGGGTTGATTACTTTACACTATTGGGTCCTATTGTTTGTTTACTTGGTTCTATTGTTGCTGCCACTATCATGTTGTTGCTGCTACTTCCACATTGCTGCTGCTATTCTCATATTGCTATTGCTATTTTCATACTGTTGTTATTCTCTCCGATGCTTACACTCTCTGCTCGCCTTTTTTCTATGTGCATTATTGTTATTGTGTCCTATTACCTGCAACTGGTATGTCACCCCTTTAAGAAAGAGTTTCCACAACAATATGTTTCTATTGGTTTTGCATTTCATAATTTTTCTTGTATGCTTTTACTTATGGTTTTGTTGCTCTTTTTGTCAGTAGCATGTTACTTACTAGTCTACCATGTTTAACTTAAAATGTTCTCCCCTACCCCCTATCCTTGCATGTTTTTCTCTTCCATGTCACTACTAGCATGTATTAAGGCTTGCTTGGCTACTTAAACAGCCGTAGAACCTCTCATTGAGGTTGATTATATTGGGGTTTGGTGCAGCAAGAAACTGAACACCTGTCTTGCAATCATGTTTGATTATTTTTCATCCAATATGTTGTCTATACGTGAGTAGTTCACTTTACTTATGTGTCCCCTTTTCCCTTTGCCCCCTGTTTGTCTTATTCCATGTTGTTCTAAAATTGGTCAGTCTAAAATAATTTCAAAAGAAAATTTTCAACTCTTTAAACTGTTTTCTTAAATTGTCTCTCAACTGTTTTCAAGTCTCTCAACTACAATCTCATTCTTAGAGCTTTAGGGTATGCCCCCTTAGTATTGCCATGGGAGCCTTGAGCACCGATGGAACTCTGATGCACAAGTATGGCACTTTCATGCTTGCACTTGTCTAATTGGGACATTTTGATTTCCTGGTATTGTCCAGGGATTCAAACGTACCCTTATGGAACTTTGTCGCACCCAAGCATTGGTAATGGCTGTGAAACCCGAAAAGAGTGAGGTTGGAGATGCTTGGGCCTGGCTGAAGGCTCTCTATAGAGTAACTTGTTATTTTCCTTTTTATCACTGTTGTATTTCTAATTACTTGGCTGTAATAATTTATAAAGAACAATGGGGATTATAGTGAAATTAGGAAGGGATATGCATGATTATTAAGGGAATGGGCATGTTTTTAGGATTTTACTTATGTGTTTTCATTATAGAAACCATGCATATGACATGCATCTCACACATAGAAATCCTGTTCTTAGGTCTTTTACTTTCAGCTTATTATTTTTTCAGTTAATAATCAAATTACTGCCATGCATTTAGGTACCATGCTTTAGGGCCTCTATATGCATTAGATATCATGTGCTTAGCGTGTTTATTTTTACAACTGTTGAATGCTTCACTAATTTTGTTAAATAAACGTAAAACTGGTTAACATTTCCCTTTTAAAACTTTCGTGTATAACCACCTTTCTCTTGTTGTTAAAAAACGCCTAGGCAAACCTTAGAAATTTATTAATCACCTTAAATCCTGCTTAAGATATTCACCCCCTTTAAACCATCTGATTTTGTTTGCCTCTCCAAAGCCTGCTAATTTTTTACACCAAACTTCTGCCTTATTTTCAGTCACTTCTATGTAAATATTTTACTAAGTTACTCTTCTTCCTGGTCTAGTATTGAATCACTATTTTCTAATACTTGTCTGAGTACTGTATTTTTTGCAATTTCAAAACCATGGTTCAAAACTAATACACTTACACGTTCTTTAATATTTCTGAATAGTCTTACATCGGTTTTTACCTCTCTTGTCCGAAAACTGGTTTATCATATGTGTTTTCAAGTGTGTTTAAAAGGTTTTTCCCTCCGATTTATAAACTTTCACATGTCCATTTGCCTTTCTCATGTCTCAAAAGTTTTCATCCAACTGTTTTATGCGAATCCTGTTTTTAAAACGTTTTTCCAGCTGTTGTCTTAAATATATTTGCCAACATTCCAGTTTTTGAATCTCTTTTCCTTAGACCATACATGTGTTTGAGACGTTCTAATTTAGTGTTCTCTTATAGAGGGTTATTTGAGCCTTATATATGTTTTTTTATATGATTCCTTTGCATGCAAGTCCTATTTGTTTTGAATGTCTCCTAGTACTTTCAACCTTTAAACTTAAGGGTTCGACCTAGTTCCTACCTAATAGGAATAATGATCCTAAATGCCCTCTAGGATCTATAGGACGGAACGGGTAATAGCACGCAATAAGCATTCGTGACCAATTCACACACTTAAATAACCTCTAATGGGTGGGAAGGGTAGAATATGGAGATGATGACAACGCGATTATATCATAAAGTGACCCCTTTGTGGGAATATGTGCGGGATATTGCATAGATGATCCATATCGTAGTCAAACCTAGGATCCTCCTTTCTCTTATTTGCTGTATTTAAATGCTTTCATATGGTAATGCTTTTCCTCAAATTAATCCTTTCTTTTTAAACTTATGTCTCTCCTTCCTCTTTTAAAACTCTCAAGTTATGTGAATGATATATATGAGCACCTTATTTTCCTATTTGCTTCATCTTCTATTAAAGTCACGATTAACACGGCCGTGAGCCACACTAGTGGATCTTGAGGGGAGCCTAACACCTTCCCTTCGAGATAATCTCTAGCCCTTACCCGAATGCTGGTTTTCTTTTCAAAATAATCTTTCTTGAGTGTCCTAATGAACTATAATCATTAGGTTGCGACTCTTCAAATTCCATAACCCAATTCCCAAATGGGAAATAGAATTGTTTTGCCCATAATGTCGTAAAGCCAGATTTCGCTTTCTATTAAGAGAAAAAAAGGGCATCGAGAGGCCCCGATTTTCCCTCTGCGGGGACTTCTATGAGCTCAGAGAAATTTAATTCCTCTAGGAGTGAAGCATGCATGTGCATTCTTGTCCCAAGAAAGGCAAACAAACATGGTCTATGAGTATCGAGGAGCTCTCTAAAGCTTCTATGAAATTCTCCATTATTTGCACCCCTAACGTTCCAAAAAATAATTGTAGTTGCTCTATTCATTAGGGGGAAGTTGGGGTTGTGACATTGTGTTTTCCCTCTCAACTGAGGTGTGACTCCTTCTCCTCGAGGGTACCAAAATTAAAGCGTGTTTTCCTACGGTGGGATCTTGAGGAGGTCGTACATGCATTAAGCATTTGTACATGGTGCTCAGGCAGCTGAAGATGTATTTCTTGCTCCATAATCCCGGGAAGAGTAATATTTTTACCTCGTTTAGGCATATGAACTCTACACTCGGTTGAGTACCTTGTGGATGGGGTTCTTCTTCTTCCTCTACTGTAGGTTGCGGAGGATTTGATTCTAGAGCATTGACTTGCACATTATTTTGGGGTGGGTTGACATGGGTTAAATTTGCTGGATTGAGGGATTCCTGGGTAACTTGATTGTTCCAGGCCATAAAGATGAGATTGAGTGAGATGCTCTCCTCCGATGGAAAGAATGGAAGAGTCTGGGGGAGAGTGATGAATTGGTTGGGTGTTGGGGTGATATTCCAGTGGGGTTGAATTTTCTGTATTAGAGTGTGACTCATGTGAGGGGCTAAGGGGTGGAGGATGTTGAATTTCCTGTATTAGAGTGTGACTCATGTGAGGGGCTAAGGGGTGGAGGATGTTGTTTATCCAAATCTGGTTCGTCTAGTTTGACATGGCCAGTTGCATGCCCTCCGCTATTAATTGTGCCAAGTACCTGGAGTTTTGGATGATATTCACCATTTCCTGGCCATTAATAAAAATATTAAATGTTATCGCATGTCCCAGGAGACCTGCTTCCAGCAAAGAGGTGGGTGATAGTGCTGGGGTGGAGGTGGTGATGTGAAAAAGAGGGGTTGTGTTTGGAGCTGATATGGAAAATGAGGTGGATTTTCCATGTGAGTGATCCTGTTTTCGCTGGGGATATGAACTAATCTGAACCTTCATCTTGGTGTTAGGGGAAGCCGTGGCATTATATATAGTGGAGGAAGATAGATTATTAGGAGAAACAATCGTAGGGTTTGGGGGAGAGCTAGGTTGATCAGAATTGGAGCGATTTTGCATAGAGGCTTGCGTGTTACTTTTTATAAAATTTTTTGGGGAGATGGATGGGAATCCAGGTGGTCAGTGTAGGATGGTACTACCTTTGCAAGCAATGCCAAGTGTATATTATCAAGGTTATGGGTAGTCTCAGATGGGGGATTAGTGAGTTCATTAGATCGTTGGATAGGGAAAACCGGGTAATTCCCATTGTTTGTACGAGTAGAATATTTTACTAATGATTGGGATTGAAGTTCCAATGTATTCTTGCCATTAGACACTTGGCAATCTTTGTCTTTTATTGTGTGCATACATTGGTTAGTTGATACACTAGAATGGTTTTCATCTAACCGATTGTCCAAAACCATGGGCTCTACTACCTTGAGGGGTTTATTACAGATTAACGGATTAATGCTTGGAGCATTAGATAATAATTTACTTGCAGAGAATAGTTTAGTGGATAGAATTGAAGAAGATTTTGCTGACATACCTGGACTTAAGTAATACTTACCTGAGCTAGGGCCAGCCATCATGAAGTCTTTCCCTATAGATTTGAGCTTTTCATGCTGTGTGGGCTTTGATCCTGCAGCTTTTTTCTATTTTCTAAACGAGACTGTGATCCGATCGTTGGTAGCTTCAGGTTGATTGGATGTTACTACTTGGTTGTGATTAGTACTACTTAAGGTAATTGGGGGGGGGGGGGGGGGAGGGCAAGCATTTCATATAGGTATGCCCTAACTTTCCACAAAGGGTGCAAAGAAAGTTTTCCCCCTCGTAGTGAACCATGTGCTTATAATTGCCTATGTACACAAAAGGTTTTACTCGTTTACCACTGCTACATCAACATATAGCCGGGCATATCTACCTCTTGATGTAGAGGAGGTACAATCAATAATTCTGAAAAGTTTTCCAATTGCATTTCCAATTTTCCTTAGATTTTGAGAGTCATACAACTCTGTTGGGAGTTGTGGTAATGAACCCAATCTCCCGATTTAAGCTGCTTAGCTTCACTTGCCACGAAATGGGGTTCCCACCTTTGGACTGAGAGGTGGAAGCCATTAATAAACCAAGGACCATTGTTTAATGCCTTGGACATATTTTCTTCAATAGATAACTTAACAATAAAATAATCTGCACCTAGGTCGATTAGAATATAGTTTTCATTGGGCTTCCAGAGAATGGAAATATTTTTACTGAGATATTGACGGAGCATACGTTTTCCCATGAGCTTGATGATTAGAGAGTACCTCCATGGATGGTAGATTCTCTGTAGGTCTTCTTCTGATAGTGATACTTGTAGGTCACCATTTCCTTCATTGTTATTTTTTAGCTTAACTGGTGGGGAAGCTAGGGGCTCTAATTGGAAATCCATCTGCATGGATTGAGTTTGAGCCTCACTAATTTTCATGGGGTGATGAGTGAATTGACTACTCATAGATTCGAGTAGGATTTGCTTGTATAATGAACTATGGAGTGAGAGTTGTTCATCCATAGGAGCAAAATTAGAGCAGGTATCTGGTTGGGTATGATGGTTATTATGGGTACTAGAGCTAGATGAAGTAGCCATAGGATTATTTGGATGTTTGGAGTGGCCTATGTCTGGTGGCTTTGGTGGGATTTGTGTAGTAGTTTGACTATGTAGTCGAGTGATTTCCATGGAAGATCAGAAGTATTTTTTAGAGAGAAGCAAGACCTTCTCTCTCTAGTTGCTTTTGTTTTGGGTTCCTCGATTTCTTTCCTATATTTAATTGAGTACGTAGTTAAACATATAAAATTTGATTTATATATGATAATATTGTTAATAATTGAAGAAAACATTGAAACAATGATAAATTCAAATATAGCCCTCTTATGTTAAGTTTGTTTGTGATAAACATTCAATCCTACGTGGCACTAATATTTTATGAGGTGGATGCCATATGGCATGCCACTTCAGCGCCCCTTAACCTATTTTATTGTCCCGACACGGATTTTCCCACCATCGGGAGTCGTGATGATGCCTACTGTCGAAGCTAGGCAAGACAACCCCTTTTTAATCATTTTCACAATAAATTTAATTTGAAGCAAATTAAATACTGAAATAATTAATTAAAACACGTGAAGACCTTTAGCAATGATAGCAATGAAAAATACAGAAATTAATAACATGCCTCTACCCAGTATCTGGTATCACTACTCACGTACAACTAAAAGAGTACTAAAAACAATAGTCTGAAAGAAGTACATCACATGTCTGTTTTGATACAATGAAAACAAACTAGAAGAGATAGAGGAGACTCAGAGCCCGCGAATGCCAGCGAACTACCTCAGAGTCTCTGGACTGAAGGATCGCCCCCTAACTACTGTTACGATCCGTAGGCTGTGTCCTGACCTGTGCACAAAAAGGCACTGAAATGTAGTACCAGCACAGCAGACCCCATGTGTTGGTAAGTGCCCGACCTAACCTCGGCGAGGTAGTGACGAGGCTAAACCGGACACCCCGGGCCCACGTGATCAAAACCCGAGGCTCGAACTAAGACCGGGTTACCCATTTCCCTACGAATTCATATATGTAAATTGTTTTGGAATCGGACATCCAATTAGGGTCCAACTCTCCAAATTTTGAAAACTTAGGTTCCACCTAAAACCCTAACTTCCCATTTGTGAAAACCTTTGATTGAAGTTGAAATCATGTTAAAAGATGTTAAGGAGCAAGGAAATTAAGTTAGAAGTAGCTTACCAATCGTTTAGAAGGAAGAAAATCGTTTGGAAAATCGCCTCTTAGATTTTGAGTTTTTGAAAAGTGGAAAAATGGCTGAAGTTTCGAACATATATACCTTTGTGAGGGCCTGGTGCGGACCGCACAAAAATGTGCTGCGACCGCACTGAGTGGGGGAAAAGTTGGGTCCCTCTGAACCCTCCCATCGTGGACCATACTAATTTGGTGCGCCGCCGTGCTAGTCATCCCAAAATCCCCTGGCCTCAGACTCAGCCACGCGGAGCGCACAGAAGTGCCTCTCGGCCGCATGGCTCTAGCGCGGGCTGCAAGGAAATGGTCGCGGCTGTGCTGGTGTCTGCAATACCTGAACCTGTGTTTCTTTAGGCCTAATACCTCCCGGACCTCACTCAAAACTCACCCGAGCCCTTGGGGGTCAATACCAAAAATGTACATTAACTCAGGATCGTCCTACAGACTTACTGGTGCGATCAAATCACTTAAATAACATCATTTACATAGAATCAAATCTCCAAACACATGATTTTCATTTCAAAGTTCATAACTCTAAAATTTTTCATTTCTAGTATGAAACACGGCAAACGACGTCTATTTTAAACCAAACTTTACAGATAGCGCTTAACACTCATTTAAGACCTGTACCGGGCGCCAGAACAAAAATACTAGTGCGATACCATCACTTTCTAACTTATTTTCATTTCAATTTCTCATACCAATTTCAGATAAATAATTTCTTTCAAAAAAACCTTTTACTCGTGCCTCGGACCTTGAATTTTGATTCCGAGAATACGCTCGGGTCCCATATTTTTCTACGGACCCTCCGGGACCGTCACATCACGTGTCCGGGTCTGTTTACCCAAAATATTTACCAAATTCAACTATATCAATATTATTATCCAAATTCAAAGTTTTTAACACAAAGTTCATATATTTCCACATAATAATTCTCCGACTTCGTGCCCGGACATGCGCATGCAGATCAAGGCAACCATATAGGAGGTTTTCAAGGCCTCGGAAGCACAAAGAAAGGGAGAATTACGGTGATGACCCTTTGGATCTTCACATTTATCCTCTCCACCCCCCCCCCCCCCCCATATTTATTTTTCCACCACTAAAAATTTATTCGAGGAGAGCAAAATTTTATTGATGGAAAAAAAAATAGAAGGGAGGGATAAAATGAGTGGAAAAGGGCCAAATATACTCCTCTGCTTTCAAATATTGTTTATATGTACCCTTCGTTATAGCATTGGGTTATCCATACCCATGTCGTCATACATTGGAATAAAAAATACCCCTATTTTTGATGGAGTGCCATGTGGCAGCACCAGATTAAAAGGACTCATTTCGTTTTTCTTTACCCAACTCATTTTACAAAAACCCACAACCCGAACTATATTTTCATTTTTTATTTTTGCAAAGAATTCTTTTTGTAAAACTTAAAAAAAATTGCAAAGTATTTTTATTTTTTTAAACTAAGTAGATACTGAACAGATTTTGCAAAAAAAAATGGTAAAAATAGAAAAAAAAACGTTTCTTTAACAAAATATTGCAAAAATTGGAAAAAATTCAGTTTGAATAAAACATTTTTTTTAAAAAAATTGAAAAAAATATTTCCAACAAAATATTTTCGTTTTTCAAAAATTTTTTTTTTAGTTTTTTGAAAGATTTTTTTATGTAAAAAGTGGAATTTTTTTTTCTTGTATAAACTGAATTTTTTTTGTAAAAAGAGAAAAAAATTCATTGTTTAAAAAAATATTTTTTGTTTATTGAATTTTTTTATTAGTTTTTTTAGTTTATTTAAAGAACTTATTTTGTAAAAACTGGAAAAATAAATATGTAAAAATAGATTTTTTTTTTTCTACCATAATATTTTCGTTTTAAAAACTGAAATCTAAAAAAAAAACTGGAAAAAAATTAAAATAGGGGTCGGGTTCTGGGTTTTTTAAAAACGGGTCAGGTAAAAAAATGAGTCGTTTTAATTTGGTACTGTCACGTGGCACTTCATTCAAAAATAGTTATATTTTTGTTTTAATGTATGACAATAGGGCTATAGATAACCCAATAGTATGACAGTAGGGGTATGAATAGCCCAATAGTATAACGAAGGCTACATGTAAACAGTATTTGAAAATAGAGGGATATATTTAGCCCTTTTCCGTAAAATGAGTTAGAGGCACTGAGGTGGCATGCGAGAATTTTAGTTCACATTTGCAAACTCAGGAAAGGAAAGAACATTTCGCAATTGTGAGGAGGGTGTTTGCATTTTCGAACTCACGGATTTTGGTCGGGGATCGCTTTAACGAAGACTGGGCTGAAAGGAAGGGTATTGCATTTGTTGGGATTTTCTTCGCATTTGCGAAGTCAGCAGCCCAGGGGGAAATCTCGCTATTGCGAGTCACATCTTAGCATTTGCGAAGATCACAGTAGCAGAAACAACAAATTTTTCCTTAGGATAAAATGCAACCCAACTCCTATCCAAAACTCTCCCAAGCCCGCGGGGCTCCAAACCAAACGTGCACACAACCCAAAGAACATCCTATGAACTTATTCGTGCATTGCCAAAATAACATCATTTACATAGAATCAAACATCAAAACACATGATTTCTTCCAACTTTCCGTAAAACTCTTATTTCTTATTTCCAATTTCGAATCACGTAAGATGACGTCCGTTTTTTCAACAAAACTTTACAGATAGCGCTTAATGCTCATTTATGACTTGTAGCGGGCGTTGGAACCAAAATACGAGCCCGATACCATCACTTTTTTAGTCATTTCTATTTTAATTTGTCACATCAATTTCTAATAAATAATTTCTTTCAAAAATTCAGTACTCGGGCCTGGGACCTCGGATTTTGATTCCGGGAATACGCCCAAGTCCGATATTTTTCTATGGACCCTCCGGGACCGTCACATAACGGGTCCAGGTTCGTTTACCCAAAATGTTGATCAAAGTCAACTATTTCAATATTATTAAAATTCATAGTTTTTAATACAAAATTCATGTATTTCCACATAATAATTTTCTAGCTTCGCGCCCGGACTATGCACGCAAATTGAGGCAACCAAATTAGAGGTTTTCAAGGCCTCGGAAGCTCAAAGAAAGGGAGAATTATGGTGATGACCCTTTGGGTCGTAATTATAACCTATGAATCTAAATCGCAAGGTCTTACCTCCAAATAATTTCGGTGTAATGCGCGACCATTTACAGACACTGGTCCACATAAAACACCTCAAGTCACTCTACTCGAAATTGACGACCACGTAAAATTGATGTCTAGAACCAAAGCAAATAATCATACCTATGGTGAAGTAAATATATAAAACCACATATCCCTATAGGACATAACCGATATGCCATCCACCGAGCAATACCCAATACATTCTCGCTCGGCTACCACAAAAAAATCCAAATAACACCGCAGCCAATGTGCCGATAACCAACAAATCCCAATGCCTCGCAACATGGAAAGGTAACTCATAGATCTCCCCGGATTATTAATAAGCTCAATAACATTTGAATCAAGACTTATCTCAACAATACAATTCGAAGCAAACCAAGACGTCTCCAGTTAGAACATGCATCCACATTGGCCTTCCAATGAACTCCTTATCAAGGAAACCCTGAAGCTGCTCCTTCAACTCCTTTAACTCTCCTGCTGCCACACAATACAGTGCTCGACATCACATCAATACAGAAATCAACAACTTTGCCTCGTGATATGCCTGACCACAAGAAACACATTCGAAAATTTCTTCACCACCAGAACCGAATCAATGGTAGAAGCCTCTGCACTGACATTCATCACGAGAGCCCAAATATGAAAGAAAGTCCCTCCCAGCCATCTGTTGGGTCTTCGAAATACAAAAACCATCCTACTAATACCATGAAATCCGTTGATCCTCGCCACTTAATCCGTGGTATTCCGGGCATAGCCAATATCGCCGCCTTAGCGCAATAGCCCAGAATAACACGACACAGAGACAACCAGTCTGAACCCAATATCACATCAAATATATAACATACCAACCAATTAAAGATCCACTCGGGTCTCCCCGATAGTCACTACACAATGCCGATATACAGGACCGCAACCACAATATAGCTTGAATATGAGAACTCCCAGTCTCTAACTCTATATAGCATACAAATCACCATACCTGACCCCAATTCCACTGTCCGAATACATACCACATCTCGAATATCCAACCATCCCATGAGAGATACTTTAAAATTCTTATCTGCCTCCAAGAAAACTCAAATATCAGTAGTCGGTCAGACAAGAAAGTGTCATAATACAACCAAAGTACCATCAACTTAATCACATTGCTTTATTCGAAAACATATACCCTCATCAAATTAACTCCAATCAGCAATACAGTTTCCTTAATCATCTGAAGATCATTTTCCTAGTCATTTGAACCTCATCTCTCTAAATGTCTAAAGTTGCCTGCTGCCTAAGAGTTTTATGACCTTAGTCTCAGAACTGAACCGTAATGTTACACACGCAATCTCCATCCTCCGCAATATACCACAAATACCATACCATCCTAGAATAATATGAGAACTTCATACCCCTTTCGAGCCACAAGTAAGTGTGCACTCAACCAACCAAGAACTTTCCACTGATCCTATTCAGAAGAAAAATCACTTCACATCCCATGTTTCTCGCACTCGCAGAAAATATGCATCATTAACTGCGGTAGAAATTATCAAGAACTCTCAAACTCACTTTTACATAAAACCAAACCTGTCAAGACTATATCCTTCAAACTCAACCAAGCTACGCATGTGACTAAACCTAAGAGCATTCTCGCAAAACACCTGTAAAACTCATTACCTCGTAAGCACCTAAGGAACTAATCATATTCTTACCATACCAATCTGGCCTACTACCAAGCTATCCCATTTATCCAAGTTCCTTCTAATTTACCTTAAACTAGATACTTCTTCTTGCTATAATGCCACTATTCCTCAACCCAGACTTGCCACACGAGATTCAAGCATAAAGCCATATCTTCTAAGGCTCATAAGCTATCGAACACTCCCTTAAATGCCTCAAAGCACCACATTCAAAATATGTTACTCAGAAGAAACTTCCTGCGACGCTAGATCAGTTACCTGCACCTTCCTGATACAAATAAATAAAATCCCATAGTCGATATAGAAATGGCACAAGTCTTGACACCCTTCAATATGCAAACCTCAGTTTCTAACTAATATTAAAACTTGAAATGCTCTACTTATCACATGCCTAATCTTGAACACTTTAGAACCATTCTCGAGAGTCATTCAGTCTACTCAAATTGCAAATAACCCGATCACACAAGCCGAACAACCTGTGCCTTATTAGTACTCCAACAACGCAGATTATAACCTCATTCCAATATAACCAAACAACTTCCCACTCTATGCACCAAGCGTTATTTACCAACAGCAACTCAAGACATTGCGTGATTCTCACACACCTATGAAGCATACTATAACTTTTGTCAAGAATCTTCCTTTCGTCGAGCCATCCTTGATCTCAATCTTTGCAAGCCATAATTGACTCACCAGCATGCCTTTAATTAGAACAAATATAGCACCTAACCGAACAATCTCCTAATCGATAGTAGATTCCCCCACTTTGCTCGAAGCCACAGACCATGACAGACACAATAACTCATAACGCATATACTTTATTGCTGCCATAATACTATAGTGAGATTAAACTCAATCCCTCATAAGCTTGTGAAACACAAACAATCTGGTACTTGAAATCTCCTGCAAATCTTGCATTTATCCTCGCAACACTCAAGCCCACTCTCTTAACTGAACCAAATTCAAATTTCAATCCTTATACTTTACATGTAAATAAGATGTTATAACAGATAAAATAAGGGTCACACAACCTCAGAATACTCCACAGAAGATAACCCACCTACTTTGCTCCAACTACCATTTCTGTATACCTTCAACCGCATAAACACTATGCAATCACTTAATCTTCTTGAGTTTGAACTCATACCGCAACATGAAATTTACTTCACTTCCAACTAGGACACATGAAAAGATTCTTCGCACGCCCATAACTTGGGGCTATAACTCAATTCAAAATGAAAATCAAATACCTAATAGTCTTCTATCCTCGAGCAGACCCTTCTCGTTGCTTCCAAATCATATAAATATATCTCGCAATCATAACATACTCATCATGTAGCTATCCAGTCATTAATTTCCTCAATTGGGGAACAACAACACATATAGATCCAGAAACACGCACTTAACAGCTCAATGCTCAAGCTATAGGCAAAAGTTTGGCCTCGAATCCTCTAGACTGTCCCAACATCAGCACACAAAGTTCACATCTCGCCCCTCGATCAGGGAACAGAAGCAATCGACACATCTGATACCGAGTGCTCATGCACATATACGAATGAGTGGATGGAATTCAAAGAGTTACTTTTCCAGCTAAATCAAGGATGTACAATAATAATTCAAAAATTTGAAGTTTTTCCTAAAGGTTCTGCAGCCTATCGAGGATAAGCACAGACGTCTCTGTAGCGATCTGCGAGACTTTACTAAACCTGATCATGACTCGTGAGACCTATGTTACCTAGGCTTTTATACCAACTTGTCACAACCTTAAATCAAACTCGGTCGTGATGGCGTCTCTCGTGAAGACAAGGCCAGCCGACACAATTCCAAATTTAGTTTTAAAGTTAAATAAATCAATTTAAGTCATTTATGAGAATAAATCCCCGACACGTATAAACATAGCAAAACAAAACAAGTGCGGAAATGAATACCACTGGACGTTGTAGTGTCACAAGTCATGAGCATCTACTAAGGTCTAAAGTACAACGGAATTATGGTAATTTACTAAATATAGTCTAATGAAATCAAAAGGAAGAGAACCAGTGTTACGGACGTCAGGAAGCTACCTCGCTGAAACTCCAATAATTGTGCCTCTATTCAGCCAATACCCGCTACCGGGTGCAGAAATACCTGAATCTGCACACAAGGTACGGGGAATAAAGTAAGTACTCCAACTTAGTGAGTAATAAAGGTAAATAAAAACTGAGCAGTAAGAAAAAATGTAAGGTGCAACAACATGTTGTATAGAGTGGTACAAAATCAGTAAGAAAACAATGAAGCTGTGAATTCTCTTTAAGCACCTTAGCTCAATTTAATATTCTTTAAAAATGCATTTGTAACAGTTAAGCAACTGAATGCAAAGCAATCAGAACAGATAAACATAAAAAATCTGCCGCTTGGGCATAATTACACCATAAATAAGGTAAATGACAGACAAGTAAGAAAGATAAGCACATAAAGATTCACCGCTCGGACACATTGTCAACGAATATGCCCCTCGGGGAGTATCTCAGAATAATACCAGCCGCCTCGGGCAATCACTTAGAACAATACCAGCCCCTCGGGCTATATCTCACATCACAATGGGTACCCGCTCACTGGGGATGTGCAGAGACCTAAAAGGGACCGTTACAGCCCAAGTGCAATATCAAGCCATCTCGTGGCATCATCTCTAGGCTCTCGACCTCATATCAACAAGCCACCTCATGGCGTACATATCTCCGGCCCTTGGTATCAAAATCAGTGTATCATTGCTGCGACGTGCAACCCGACCCAAAAGTATCTTCACAGTATAGGCCATCAGCCTTATTCAGTCAAAAATCACATAAGCCACTCGTGCGAAAGTAAAACATGATACTCAGCAGAAAATATTATTTGAAATATAATTTTAAGTGCTAAAGCAGAGTAAACATGGTTGACTTTTGAAAACTGTAGAATATAGCATGACTGAGTACAAGTTTAATGTCAAAACAGTGAGAAAATATCAATAAAGATCCCCAAGGGGTTCACATTGTTGGAACGAGGACCAAATATGGCATTCAGCCCAAAACAAATAGTTTTCAATCAAATACACAGAAAAACAATAATTCGATATGGACTACATAACCATTCCCAATAGTGCACGACCCTATGCTCTTCATCTTGTGTGTGTGTCACCTTAACATAGCACAACAATGTGCAATCTGGGGTTTCATACGCTCAGGACAACATTTACAATCATTACTCACCTTGATCAGGTTCAAACTCTAGCCCGCGATGCCTTTGCTCGCACGAATCGACCTCCGAATGGTCCAAATCTAGCCATAATCAATACATAATCATTAAAATATACAAAGGGTATGATGCCCACTCGAAAATATCCAATTAACATCAAAATTCCAAAATTTCTCAAACCCTTCCCCCGGTCCCACGTCTCGGAATCCGACAAAATTAACATCAATGGAATGTGTATCCCCTCACAGCTTCATACATATCAAATTTACAAAAATCCGACCTCATATGGTCACTCAAATTCTCAAAATCCACTCTCCAATTTCAAGCCCTAATTTCCCTACTCTTCCTTAAATTTTCCACTAATTTTCATGATTAAATAATGAAATATTCATCGTAAACACATGATACAAAGACCAAGTAGCTTACCGCTTTGGAAACATTTGATCCTCTCTTGAAATCACAGCTTGGAGCTCCAAAAATCACTCAAAATGAAGAACAAATGACTTAAAATCGCGAAGGGGCATTTTAATACATTCTGCCCAGCACTTCCACACATGCGATCCCATAAGCTCGCATGTGCTTCCGCTTCTGCAGAAAAAATACCGCTTCTGCGGATTTCACTTACTCCATCAGATTCCGCATTTGCGACCCAGGTATCGCACATGCGGCCTCGCGAATACAGTTAAGGTTTCCGCTTCGGCGGCCAGCACTGCTTTTGTGATCTCCATCATGCACCAGTGGCATCACACATTCGGTCACTAATCCGCAGGTGCGGGATAAACAGAAGCGGCAAATTTTTTTGTTGAAAAACTTTAAGTCCAATCTCCCGATACCTATCAAAATCCATCTCGAGGCCCCCCGAGTCCTCAACCAAAGGTACAAATATAACCCAAAACCTTATTCGAACATATACAAATATTGAAAACTCTTCCAACAACTACGGATTAACCAAAACACATCGGATTCATGCCTAAGACCCTAAAATCTTCTGAATGACACTACAAAACTGCAGTATCTTCCATAATTCCATTCTGACCTCTATATCAAAATCGCACCTATCAGTCGGAAAATGCCAAAATCTCAATTTTGCCAATTCAATACTGAACCTTCCACGGACATCCAAAGTGCATTCCAATCACGCTCCTAAGTCGAAAATTACGTAACGGATCTTATCAAATTATAAAAATTCTGATCCGAGATTATATAAAACAAGTCAACTCTTGGTTAAATCTTTCAAATTTCAAACTTCAAACTGAGAATTTTTCTTCCAAATTCATTCTGATTATCTTGACACCCAAAATCAATGATTTATGTAAGTCATAATATATCACACAGGGCAATTCATGCCCGAGAACTGGCAAGCAAAGTACAAAGTCTCAAAACGACTGATCAGGTTGTTACATTTAGCATGACATAGTATTTTTAGATTATATTTATATTTATGGCTTATTAATTAACAAATATTTGCTATGCATCTTTATAGTATTTATTTTTAAATATTTTATTATAATTCCATGACTCATCTCGCATTACTTTGTCATTTTCTTGGGTAAAACCTCATATAGTTGTATTCTACTAGGACTAAAGAAATACATTAAGCATAAGTTATATAATTTGTACTAGGAAAGAGTCCAAATATAGAGAAAACAAGAAAAAACTCATGAAAAATCAAGATTGAAAATCCCAAATTTTGTTGGTTGTTTGGTTAATAGATTTAGAAAATTTGAGACAATAGTTATAGTTTTTTAGTTAAAAATCCTATCTAATCTGACCTATGTACACCGATAATAATATGTATAACAATATATAACAAGTATATAGTCTGTGTTTACTGTAATGGCCTTGTAAAAGCCCAGCCAACTAGTGATATTGTCCATTCATGTCCTAGGCCCTTGCTGGTCTAAAATGCGTCACCAGGGTCTAAGACTTGTTAATTTATATGCCCATCATCCCTCTTGTGTTATGCCGATGTGGGACTTTTTCCAATGTCTAGGGTGTTACATACACCCCCTCTTTAGATTCAACATTCTTGCTGAAGTTTGCCCTACCGCATGAGATTCTCCTAGACTCAGCATTGAGGTTTACCCCACCTAATATAGATTTTCCTATACTAAGTTGAACTGTGACCCACCATCGGCAAGACAGATGCAAGAGTGGCTCTGATACCTTATGTAATAGTCCAACTAGCTAATAATATTGCCCGCTCTGGGCCTAGACTCTCACGAGTTTAAAATGCATTACTAGGGTCTAAGGCTTTTTAACTTATATACCCAATATCCCTCTTGTGTTTTGCCAATGTGGGACCCTGTCTAAAGTTTGGGATATTACAGACCCAATAAGTAATTTCGAGTTTTAACTTTTCATTCCATGGTTTGAGATGTTGAATAGCTTAATTTGTTGATTTATGACTTGCGTGCAAGATTCGTTTTAGTTAGTAGAATGTTTAAAACATTATACTTGAACTTTAAAGGTATTGGAGTTCACCATCATTAACGTTCTTGGTAGACTACCCCGAATTGGTATTTTGATAATTTTGGTAGATGCGTACAATAATTTGGACTTGTACGCATATTTTGTTGGGATCCCATGCGAGCTGAGGCCTTTTTGGTGCTTGTTATTGAAAGTTAGAATTTGAACCTATGAACACTTAATCTTTGAGTTTTGATCATTGAATCTTGATGAATGATGATTGATTGTAGATTTTATTTTGATTTTTTGACTTTACGAGCAAGTTCATATGAGGCTTATATACTTATATGGATGTTCGAAATGGCCCCCGAGGGACTCGAGTGAGTTTCAGATTGGTTAGAAACTGATTTTGCTAAATTTGCATTGTTAGTGCTGCAGTCATCGCATTTGTGATGGACATCTCACAAATGTGAGGCTCGCATTTGCAAATGCTATCTCATATTTGCAGTACAGGAGAAGGTAAGGGAAGTTTGCATTTGCAAAGCTTAGCTCGAAATTGTGATGTCTGGGAGAGGAAGGCCAGTTCATATTTGCGATTCACCGTCACAAATTATGACTTTTGAGCCTAAGGGGAACTTTTACGTTTACGAACACTGGTTTGCATTTGAAAATTGCAAATATAACCAAGAATTCATAATTGCGACATTTGCAGCTCAGTAAAAATAAGAAAGATTTACTCATTTTGTCACATTTTTTGGCTTTAGTCTTTGGAGGAGGCGATATTCTTCCCAACTTTAAGAATTAGCAACTTTAACTTTTTTTTGTTAGTTTCATTACTTTCCTTATATTTTCATTCCTACGTTTAAGATTTCATTGGGTAGAAATAGGATTTTTTGCTAGAAGCTTTGGATTTTTATTTTAGAGTGTTAAACTTCGAATAAAGGTCGGATCCCAAAATAAATTACATATTTGAGCTCTTGGATGAATGGGTAATTGATATTTGGTCCTGATTTCAGATTTTAGCCAAATCGGCACTGGTTGATTTTTTTTTGTTAACTTTTCCAAATATGTTAAGGATCACACCTTATTGATATTACAGTAGTTTCTAAACTTATGTTGAGTTATTTTGAGTATTAATTGGCTAGATTTGAGTGATTTGGAGGATTGTGCGTCAGTGAAAGCGGTATTGGAAGGTTGAATTGTTTCAAAAAAAGGTAAGTATCTTGATTAACCTTGCTTTGAGGGAATTACAATGTAATTGTGTCAAGTTGCTATATGTTTTATATGTTGGGGCGGCGTATATACAAGTGACGAGTGTCTATGTGTTTGTTATGGTTAAGCATGCAGATAAACTAGTCTTATTTTTTTCATGTTGCTTTATATGTTATATATCCTATGCTCTAAATAGATTATGAAATTCTTTGACGTTATTATCCTCGGATTTATTGTTACATGGTTGCCTTTTCATTCTCTAGGATTTAAAATGTTGTGAAAGGCATGATGTTTTTATTGAGAAAGAATTATCATCATTTTACTTAGTTGTTTTCTGACGACCCTGCCCGTCTTGTCATGAATTACCGCCTCGTTCCCCCCCATTTTATGCTTCCTTATGCTTCGTTATCCAAGTTGTGCGTAGTCGGGTTAATTTTTATTGGTTTTGGTAGAAAATGAGATACTTAGTCTCTTTAAGGAAATCTTAGTTGAAAAAGTCAACCGGATGTCGACTATTGAGTTAGAGGATTCGGATGTGGTTTTTGGTGGTTCAGTTAGCTTCGAGGATGAATTGCGATTCAGGAGTGCGATCAGAAGTGGTTTTGGAGGTCCATTGTAAAAATTAGCTTGTTTTGGTGAAGTTAGTATCTCGGAAATATCCGGTTGGTAGGTGATATTTTGATCTGGGCGTTGGAATGGAATTCCAAGAGTTTCCAGGGCATCCTTAGGTGATTTGGGATGTGTGTGCGAAATTTGAGATTATTCGAAGGTGTTTTGGTTGGGTTTTTGATCGAATGCAGGTTTCGAAAGTTTATGAAGAACTTAGGCTTGAATTTGATATATTTTGATGGTTTGGGTGCGGCTAGTTGTCCGCAGATGCGGTTATGTCTGCGCAGAAGTTATTTAAGTTCTTCTTCACGAATTTTGAAGGGTTTCTCATTTCTAACTTTGGGCTTGGAGAATTGATGGCGATTTCGAAGAGGGATTTCAAGGAGCTTCGATAATGTAAGGATTTTTGGGCCTAATATACAATCATATGCTGTTATTACATGAATTAAGACTAGAAATTTAAGAAATTATGGACTAAAAATGGAGGTTAGGGCTTGAACATAAGAGAGCTAAGATTAAGGATTTGAGCGGTTAATTGAACTTCGATTCTTGTGAATTTTATATGTATGAACTCGTGGCGAGATAAGGAATCTAACGATGTAAAAATTTATATGTTTCTAGAAGTGGGCTCATGGCTCGGGTTTTGCTAATTTGGGATTATTAATATAATTTTGATTGGGTATTGGTTTCTTAGCCTATTGTGACGTGTTGTGGTTTTGGTCATATTTGGCGCACGAGGATGCCAATTTGAGAGGCAAGGGCATAGAAAGCTAGAGTTTTGGCCGACTTGAGGTGAGTAATGATTGTAAATGATGTTCTAAGGTTTTGAGACCCCGTCTTGCATGACGTAGTGCTATATTGAGGGGAGACACACGCTTAATGACGAGCGCATGGTCGTTTACATTGGGGATTGTGACTTGGTCCATCCCGATTGATATTTTTACCACGTATTTGATTGAGACTTACTTGTTATCATCATGATTTGGGCTTATTGCCATATTTGGACTTCGTGCCGACTATTTGAATCCTTCGTGGAATTTTATCACTGCTTCCTCACTATTTCGACATATTACTTGAACTCAGTCCTATTGATTAATACTGTTTCACAAACTCAGCCACCTTTACTTGAAATTGAGATTTAAATTATATTTCTAATGTTGTTTAGGCTGAGCACTAATTTGTACTGATGCCCGTGGGGCTTATGATGATTTTCGGACCGAGTGAGGCTGAGGGCCATATGTGAGGATATGTTGAGTGATATGAGAAACTTTATATGCCCCGAGGTGGCTTGAGTGATGTGAGGCCGAGTTCTGAGTGATGATGCCACGCGGTAGCTTGATATAGATCTTGGGCCGTAAGGGGCCCTTCTAAAGTCTGCACACCCATAGTGAGCGTGGGTACCCATATGATCTGAGAGTGAGCCTGAGGGGCTGATACTATGCTGACTGACTAAGAGTGAGCCCGATGGGCTGATACTATGCTAAGTAACTGAGAGTTAGCCCAAGGGGCTGATACTATGCTGAGTGATTGAGAGTGAGTCTGAGGGCCTGATACTGTTTTGAGCGAGTTACACTATGCCTGAGGGGTGGATTTCTACTTGTTATTTAAATGTCAAATTACCTGTTTTACTTGGTTTTAAGTGTTTCCAATCGACATCTTCAATGTTTTACTGTTTTAAATGATTTTTAACTTTAATATAGAATTGCTTTGTGCTTCGCGTGCTTCCATGCTTTCAGCCATTTATTTAGAATTATTGCTTACAGATTCGAAGTACTTATATTACTCCATGCACCATGTTTACAGATTCAAGCATAGCAGAGTCCGCTCGTGATCGCTGATCCTTCCAGGCTAGGCAGTGATTCAAATTTACGAGGTAGTCGTTGACGTCCGTATCCCCTTTTCTCCCTTATCCTCTATCATTTATGTTTTCTTTAGATTATTTTATTGGATTCCACACTTTGTAGACGTATAGTAGATTATGTAGTAGCTCATGACTTGTGACACCCCGGTTTGGGCTGTGTTGGGATGGTTTTCCTTTATTATTACCGATGTTTTCGAAAATATCGCTATCTTAATCATGTTTTATATTTTCTTATAGTAATTAATTATTAAAAGAGGTGCTTTGTTTTGACATGTTTCTTCCATTATTTTTTTCGTCCTTCTCTTACTATTTTATTTATTATTTCTCTTGCTATCTTACTTGCTATTTTTTTGTGATGATGCAGTCAGTCATCTCATGAGTCACCGCTCTGTTTCTCCCGTTACTCCGTCTTATTGCTTTGCTCGGTTGTTTTTCATGTCATTGGGTTGATTTGTTTGGGTTTGGAGAGATATTGGAAAGGTTTGAGATACTTAGTTTCTTTTGAGGAAGCTTAAGTTTGAAAAGTCAAATGGATGTTGACTTATGTGTTAGTTGGCTCAGATGTATATTTTGATGATTCGGATAGCTTTAGGAGATCATTTGGGACTTAGGAGCTTGATCTCAATGTGTTTTGGAGGTCTGGAGTAGATTTAGGCTTGAATTTAGGAAATTGGATTTTTGGCATTTTTTGATTGATAGGTGAGATTTTTACAAAGGAGTCGGAATGGAATTGCGAGAGTTGAAATAGTTCTGTTGAATCATTTGGGATGGGTGTGAATAATTTCAGGTCATTCGGGTGTGTTTTGGTAGGATTTTTTATCAAATAAAAAATTCGGAAGATATTGGAATCTTTGGCCTGAATTTGATATGATTTGGGTGTTTTGATGTTGTTTTGAGCGTTCTGAAGGTTGGAATGAGTTTGAATACAGTTATGGGATATGTTTGAACTTTCGGATGAGGTCCTGGGTCTCGGGGTGATTTTGGATGGTTAGCAGAAATATTTCGAGTTGGTTGTGACAGTTGAAGTTTCCCATTTGTTGTCCCCTAGCCGTAGGTGTGGTCTTGTAAAAGCAAAAAAGGAAGCTACAGATGCGGCCAGGTTGAAGGCTAGCTGAAACCGCAGAAGCGGTCGAGGAGGCGCACCTGTGATGGCGCAGTTAATAATTGCACGATGTTGTCCAGCCACTTTCCTTCTTTATTCCTAAAGAAATTGATGTGGTTTTGTCTCTTTCTATTGGTGGCACTAATTTGGAAGAATTTCATATTAGCATCTCCCTCATTTAACCAATTGACCCTAGCTCTAAGTTTCCAATAATCTTTCTCAAGTTTGAGAATATTATTATACTTAGTTATTAGAAGAGATCTTTTCTCCTTAAAAATGCTACCAAATTTTTCTCGACCCCAATTCCTTATATACTCAGTGAAGGAATTAATAGCGGGTAGAAGTTCCTTATTCCTCCATTCATTCTCGACATTGTTACCAAAATTTGGGTGATTTCACCAAATATTTTCTAATCAAAATATACTTCCTGATCTATGATTCATATTATTAAGCTTGACAAGAATAGGTTCATGGTCGGAATGGGTTTTTGGGAGATGTATAATGCTAGATTTAGGAAATTTCTCCAACCATTCCTCATTCGCTAGTATGCAATCAAGTCTTTCCATAATTAGGCCAGCTTTTTTTCTATGGTTAGACTAAGTAAAGTTACTACCCTTAAATCCTAGGTCTATTAAATTACACAAGTCAATATAGTTGCTAATGGTTAAGGCTCTTTTAGATTTTAGGGGGATGACTCCAATCTTTTTGTTAGAACTTATAATGTCATTAAAATCACCACCTATGATCCAAGGGCCATTGTAATGATTAGACATTTGGAAAAGATTGTCCCACATAATATCCCTAATGGAAGACTGAGTGCTAGCATATACTGATGAAAAAAGCGAAGAGAAATTAAAAGGGCGTACGTGAAGGAGAGCATGCATTTCTTGGCCAGTACGAGTGAAGTTTTCCACTGTAGTGACATCGTGCTCATAGAGTACAGCCATGCCCCCCGATTGTCCCTCTGCAGGGACTTCTATGAGCTCAGAGAAATTGAATTCCTCTAGGAGTGAAGCATGCATGTGCATTCTTGTCTCAAGAAGGGCAACCAAACATGGTCTATGAGTATCGAGGAGCTCTCTAAAGCTTCTACGAAATTCTTCATTATTTGCACCCCTAACGTTACAGAAAATAATTGTAGTTGCTCTATTCATTGGGGGAAGTTGGGGTTGTGACACTGTGTTGTCCCTCTCCACTGAGGTGTGACTCCTTCTCCTCGAGGGTACCAGAATTACTGCGTGTTTTCCTACGGTGGGATCTTGAGGAGGGCGTACATGAATTGAGCATTTGTACATGGTGCTCGGGCAGCTGAAGATGTATTGCTTGCTCCATAATTCCGGGTAGAGTAATATTTTTACCTCGTTTAGGCTTAAGAACTCTACACTCGGCTGAGTACCTTGTGGATGGGGTTCTTCTTCTTCCTCTACTGGAGGTTGTGGAGGAATTGGTTCTGGAGCATTGATATTGCATTGGGGTGGGTTGATAGGGGTTAAATTAGCTGGATCGAGGGATTCATGGGTTACTTGACTGATCCAGGCCATAAAGATGGGATTGAGTGAGATGCTCTCATCCGATGGAATGAATGGAAGACTCTTGGGGAGATTGATGAATTGGTTGGGTGTTGGGGTGATCTTCCAGTGGGGTTGAATTTCCTGTATTAGAGTGTGACTCATGTGGGGGGGAGGATGTTGTTTGTCCAAATCAGGTTCGTGTAGTTTGACATGGCCAGTTGCATGCCCTCCGCTATTAATTGTGCCAAGTACCTGGAGTTTTGAATGATAATCACCATTTCCTAGCCATTAATGTGAATGTTACATGTTATCGCATGTCCCAAGAGACATGCTTCCAGCGAAGAGGTGGGTTGATAGTGCTGGTGTGGAGGTGGTGATGTGAAGAAGAGGGGTTGTGTTTGGAGCTGATGGGGAAATGGAGGTGGATTTTCCATATGAGTGATCGTGTTTTAGATGGGGATATGAACTAGTCTGAACCTTCATATTAATGTTAGGGGAAGCCTTTATATATAGTGGAGGAAGATTGATTATGAGGAGAAACAATCGTAGGGTTTGGGGGAGAGCTAGGTTGATCAGAATTGGAGTGATTTTGCATGGAGGCTTGCGTGTTACTTATTATAAATTTTTGGGGAGATGGATGGGGAATTCAGGTGGTCAGTGGAGGATGCAACTACCTTTGCGTGCAACACCAAGTGTATATTATCAAGGTTAGGGGTAGTCTCAGATGGGGGATTAGTGAGTTCATTAGATCGTTGGATAGGGACAACCGGGTAATTCCCATTGTTTCTACGAGTAAAATATTTTACTAATTATTGGGACGGAAGTTCCAATGTATTCTTGGCATTAGACACTTGGCAATCTTTGTCTTTGATGGTGTGAATGCATTGGTTAGTTGATATACTAGGATGGTTTTCTTCTAACCTATTGTCCAAAACCATGGGCTCTACTAGCTTAAGGGGTTTATTACAGATTAATGGATTAATGTTTGGAGCATTAGATAATAATTTACTTGCAGAGATTAGTTTAGTGGAAAGAATTGAAGAAGAATTTGCAAACATACCTGGACTTGAGTAATGCTTACATGATCTAGGGCCAGCCATGATGAAGTCTTTCCCTATAGATTTGAGCTTTTCATACTGTTTGGGCTTTGATCCTGCAACTTTTTTCTTTTTTTTCCAAATGAGACTGTGATCCACTCGTTGGTAGCTTTATGTTGATTGGATGTTACTTCTTGCTTGTGATTAGTACTTCTTAAGGTTATTGGGGGGGGGGGGACAGTCATTTCATATAGGTATGCCCTAACTTTCCACAGAGGGTGCAAAGAAAGTTTTTCCCCTCGTAGTGAACCATCTGCTTATAATTGCCTTTGAACACAAAAGGTTTTACTGGTTTATCCATTGCTACTTCAACACATAGCCGGGAATATGTACCTCTTAATGTAGAGGAGGTACAAGCATCAATTCTCAAAAGTTTTCCAATTGCATTTCCAATTTTCCTTAGAATTTGGGAGTCATAGAAATCTGTTGGGAGTTGTGGTAATCGAACCCAAACGGCCGATTTAAGCTCCTTAGCTTCACTTGCTACGAAATGGGGTTCCCACCGTTGGACTGAGAGGTGGAAGCCATTAATAATCTAAGGACCATTTTTTATGCCTTGGACAAATTTTCTTCCTTTAAGAACTTAACAATAAAATAAAATGCACCTAGGTCGATTAGATTAAAGTTTTCATTGGGCTTCCAGAGTTGGGAAATATTTTTACTGAGATATTGATGGAGTATACGTTTTCCCATGAACTTGATGATAATAGAGTACCTCCATGGATGGCAGATTCTCTGTAGATCTTTTTCTGATAGTAATACTTGTAGGTCATCATTGGCTTCATTGTTATTTTTTAGCTTAGTTTGTGGAGAAGCCAGGGGATCTAATTGGAAATCCATCTGCATGGATTGAATTTGAGCCTTACTAATTTACATGGGGTGATGAGTTAATTGACTACTCATAGAGTCGAGCAGGATTTGCTTGTAGGATGAACTATGGAGTGGGGGTTATTCATCCATTGGAACAAAATTAGAGCAGGTATCTGGTTGGGTATGATGGTTATGGTGGGTACTAGAGCTAGATGAAGTAGCCATGGGATTATTTGGATGTTTGGAGAGGCCTATGTCTGGTGGCTTTGGTGGGATTTGTGTAGTAGTATGACTATGTAGTGGAGTCATTTCCATGGAAGATCAGAAGTATTTTTAGACAGAAGCAAGAACTCCTTCTTTCCTATATTTGATTGAGTACGGAGTTAAACATATAAAATTTGATTCATATATGATAATATTGTTAATAATTGAAGAAAACATTGAAACAGTAATAAATTTGGATTTTCATATCAAAATTTAATATGTGAATGGATTAATGAACGAAAAAGGGTCAAATATATTCTTATTCTATGAGAAAAGGTTTAAATATAATCTTCGTTATACTTTCGGACAAAATATATCCATATAGTTATACTATTGGTTCAAGTATACCCCTCTTCTGTTAAGTTTGTTTGTGATAGACATTCATTCCTACGAGTCACTAATATTTTATGAGGTGGATGCCATGTGGCATGCCACTTCAGTGCCCCTTAACCCATTTTATTGTCACGACCCGGATTTTCCCACCATCTGGAGTAGTGATGGCGCCTACTGTCGAAGTTTGGCAAGTTAACCCCTTTTGAATCATTTTCACAATAAACTTAATCTGAAGCAAATTAAATATTAAAATAATTAATTAAAATACGCAAAAGACCTTTAGCAATGATAGCAATGAGAAAATACGGAAATTAAAAACATGCCTCTATCCAGTATCTGGTGTCACTACTCACGAACGACTAATAGAGTATTAAAAGCAATAGTCTGAAAGAAATAAATCACATGTGTGTTTTGATACAATGAAAACAAACTAGAAGAGATAAAGGAGACTCAGGGCCCGGGAACGCCAGCGAACTACCTCAGAGTCTGTGGACTGAAGGATCGCCCCCTAACTACTGCTGCGGTCCATAGGCTGTGTCCTGACCTGTGCACAAAAAGGCACAAAAATGTAGTATCAGCACAACAGACCCCATGTGCTGGTAAGTGCCCGACCTAACCTCGACGAGGTAGTGACGAGGCTAAATAGAACACACCACGAACAACCTGTACAGATATATATGTGTAATAAAAGAAAGAGAACAAGAATTTAAACAGATAAAAGGGGAAGGGACATGCTGGGGGAGTAACAGTCCAATTATAACTTCAACAACCAAGAAATGGAACTGAATGAATAATAATTAAATAAAGAGAGCAAGTGAATCAACAACTACACGGCATAGCCCTTCGCTCTTTTACTCTCATTTCTCACCAAAATATATCAAATATAATGCACGGCATCACCCTTCGTGCTTTTACTCTCATTTCTCACCAAAATATATCAAATATAATGCACGGCATCACCCTTCGTGCTTTTAGTCTCATTTCTCACCAAAACATATCAAATATAATGCACGTCATAACCCTTCGTGCTTTTACTCTCGATATGCAGTGCACGGCATCACCCTTCATACTTGTACTCTCAAATACATAGTGCACGACATCACCCTTCGTGCTTTTAGTCTCTCTTCCTCACAAATCAATGGTCAAAACCAAACACGAAAAGGAGTATATATAAAGCCAAAATATTCCAGCAAGGGAGAATAATTCAACAATAAATCGCGGCAAGGGAGAATAACTCAACAATAAATCCCGGCAAGGGATTACAACTCAATTATATGTCCCGGAAAGAGAAAAGTACCAAAATTTCTCTTTTAGTTCATTTGCTTCTCAACTATCACTTCATAGTTCATTTAGCAAGGGATTATCACAATTGTTCACTTTTTTCGACAATTTAATAGCAAATATGACTCACGGTCATGTTAGACTCGGGCGCATAGGTAAACATCATCATACCTATACATCGGCTCCACATAGCACATAGCAAATATTATCATAATCCTATTCCCTCAAGCCAAAGTTTGATCAAACACTTACCTCGAAAGCTTCCAACTTAACTCGCGCCTCTAGAATAGCTTTACCCCTCGAATTTGCCTCAAAACCGGTCGAATCTAACCACAATTTACTCAAATGTATCAACAAATGCTAGTTAAATCAATTTGAATGCATAAGAATGAAATTCCTAATGTTTTACACAAAAATTCCCAAATTGCCCCCGGGCCCACGTGGTCAAAACCCGAGGTTCGAACTTAGACCGGGTTACCCATTCTCCTACGAGTTCATATATGTAATTGTTTTTGGAATCGGACCTCCAATTAGGGTCCATTTCTCCAAATTTTGAAAAATTACACTACAAAAAACTGGATTTAATGATGGATTTTAGCGACAAACGTAGTTCCATCGCTGATTTGTGACAGATTAGCTACGAAATAATAGTTTCGTTGCAAAAAAAGCCAAAAAATAGTTAGTATACAATATAGCGACGGAATAGCGACAAAATCGAAATATCGTTGCAAAATATTAGCGCTAAATATTGGAGCCCTCAATTTAGCTACGGATTTAGCGACAAAACCCGAGAACACAATTTATTTACCTACAACGACGGAATTAGCAACGAAAGTTCCGTCGCTATTCTTAATTTCTGTGTCAAAACTTTTTTAAGTTCCTTGCTACAAAAATTTTGGTCGAAAATATTATATCTCGTGAAAAATAATATCATTAATAGCGACGGAATTTAAACCGTCACTAAATTTGTCGCTTAATACCACTTAATTATTTATCCTATAGCAAAAAATTGGTAAACGTTCCGTCTCTTGTTCTTCTTACAGGGCAGAACGCTGGGTAAGGCTGTAAACGGGGCGGTTCCGAACCGGAACCGCGGCCCTGGCGGTTCCGCCGGTTATGGTGGCCCGGTTCCGGCGGTTCCAGTTCCGGCGGTTCCCTGGAACCGTGGCGGGACGGTTCCACCCGTTGGAACCGCCAGAACCGGAACCGGACCCGTTCTGGCGGTTCCAAACGGTTCTGTAACGGTAATGTTTTAAAAAAAAAATTCCAAACGGCTCTAAACGGCTCCACACCTGCTTCTTGTTTTCTTATATTGGCACTATATTACTACCTTAAAGCTTAAATGATATGAAAATATGGACATGAACACTATTAGTTGGCTTACTCATTGACAGAATGATTGTGTCACATACTTCTTCAGAGGAAAATAAGAAAATTTTTTGATTGCTGGTTTTGCTAAATTATTTCCTTGCTTTTCATTCATCAAGTGGAATACAATGGAACATAAAGTAGCTCTACTGTTGACACAATGATAGTGTTTTTTGGTGAGCTGTTGTAGCCTTAGTATGATTGAGAAGATGGTGGCATTCTTGTGTTTACTAAGCAGGAGTTTTTTATGTCTTTATATATATATATATATTTGATTATCCTATTTTGTTTCTATATTAAATAGGAATATGAATAATATAGAGCGTGCTTGGAGTCTCCACTGGGACTCACACGGGCGGCTCTGTCTCCATTGGGGAGTATCGCAAGAGACTTGTAAGTATATCACAGCCTTAGCTTTATTGCAACTCTTAACTTAAAATTTCTTCTTGTTGGTGTTAAGAATTGCTTATTGTAACCTTACCAGATATCGTGGTATCTTTCATCTTTGGTTTGTCTTCCAGTTAAACACTATGGAATCTAGGATGCTTGCTAGCTCTACCTTACTATGTTTATATAGTTTTGTTTAAGAGTCAAAGTATGATTACCTTGGCTCTGCTTGATAGCTTGTTATCTTCTCTGAGTGTCATGACTGCCCCGAGGCTAGCCTGTTACCTTACTAGTATTTGTTTGTCATTAAATGACTGCGCTGAGGTTATTTTGGTTTCCTGATGTGATTACTTACTAGTGTGTATGTATAGTAGATGTTTGAATCCCTTTGGCCTTTGATGTGTTTACTTTTTTATATTTTGAATCATTCGCTACAGCTAAACTCAAGTAGAGGTAACAGTGTACATATCAGAATTTTCTCGCCGTTATACTTAGTGAATCAATGGCTTAATGAATGCCTCATTATGGTCTAAGATTTGGAAGTCACTATCTATATTAAGAAAAGTTGATTAATTAGAGCAGGGAAGTTGATTAATTAAATTGCTAATTCTGAGTTTAGTGTTTTACTTGTGATATGATTGACAAGTCAATTTTCTCAAATAAAGCTTCTAGTTTTCGTCGATTGGAAACAGCCTCTCTGCCCTTCCGGGTAGGGGTAAGGCCCGTCTACATATTACCCGCCCCAGACTCCATTTTGTGGGGCTATACTGGGTAGTAGTTGTTGTTGTTGTAAAGCTTCTAGTTTTCCAAGTTGGTTGTATCTTCTTGTTGTCTGTGTTATCATTCTACTGCTTTGAAATTCAATACCATACACTGAACTCATAAGGAAAAAGAACAAATTAAACATTAAAGAAAAATAGATTTAATTTTTTTGGGTTCTTTTGAAGTTCACTCTACTGCTTTGAAATTCTTGTATGTTGCTGTGTGTTCTTTGTCCCTTTTAATATCAATGGTACGTTTGGATACTGTTGTTTGTAAGAATATTCACGTTCAATAACTTCAGTTCTGTTTGCATATACCAAATTATCACTCAATCATGTTAAGACTTGAAGTGGGGGCTTGTGGGCGAAATGTCATACAAAAAGCTGGGCAGTCTACTCCTTTGTTCCTTTTTTCCATGCTTCTGTATACCATGCGAAGTACTTATAATCATCCTTTGCGTGTGAAAAAATCCAAAGGGCCATCTGGCTTTCAATGAAAGGGAAAACAGCCTTTAAGATAGTACGTTAACATAACTAAAATTACCCTCTAATACTTCATTATTAGGATGATAAAATGTCAAAGTTGAAACAAAAGTAGAGAACAGACATTGCTTCACACACATTGTAACAAATCTAATAAATTTAATTGAAATTCTATTTAGCGCACAAGTAGAACCAATTGAAGGCACGCCATAAAGAATGATCAGCAAGAGATAATACATGATAATGTGCATATGCTAACTTAGATGTGTGACAAAACTTGTTCTACAATGTAAAAAGAGAATGAAAAGTATCCTCTCTGTTAATTAATTAAATGCTCAACATTCTTAACTGTTTTAATTTCACTACTTATTACACCTCTTTTCTAAAAAAGGTGTCAGGAAATATTACAAGAACAAACACAAACTCAATCAGATATTGATCAATGGAAAGCATATTAGGAAGCGGCAGGAGGGGGAAAAAGAGAAGAGTATATGGTCTTGGATCTCAAGAAGAGTCCATCGTATTTGGAAGCTTTTTGTTTTAAACTTTATTATTGGTGTTAGGGATAATTCGCATTTTTTTTGGCTTGGAAGCTCTTTGTTTTGAACTTTATTGTTGGTGTTAGGAATAATTCACACCTTTTTTATTTGAACTTTATTATTGGTGTTAGGGATAATTTGAACTTAATTTTATTAGCTATATTCAATTTGATATCATTTTAGACCTGGAGGTATGTTAATTTGTATGAATTTTAGTTATTATTATAAGGGACAAATATTGTGACAGATTGAGACCAGATATTTTTTGTAACAACAATAAATACATAAAATAATATTGCGACAGATTGCAACAGACAGTTTAGGTCGCCAAATGAAAAGCTCAAATGAGTCTCAAAATATTGGCGACAGATTAGCGACCGACTTTTTGTCGCAAAGGTATGCCAAACGCCGAAATGCATTGTGAATTTAGCGACACAATTTTCTAATATAGCGACGAAAATTCTGTCGCAAATTGTATCAACAAATATTGTTCGTCGCTAATATTGCGACGAATTCCATTTTTCCGTTGCAAAGAGCTTAGCAACGAGAAAATCAGCAACAAATGCTAATCCATTGCTAATCCTTCGCTAATCTTGATTAGCGATGGAAAAAGTCCCTTTAACGATGGATTTGGTTCGTCGTTAAATGCAGTTTTTTTTGTATTGTTGGTTTCCACCAAAAATCCCAAATTCCTATTTGTGAAAATCTTTTATTGAAGTTGAAATCATGTTACAATATGTTAAGGAGCAAGGAAATTAAGTTAGAAATTGCTTACCAATCGTTTAGAAGGAAGAAAATCATTTGGAAAATCCCCTATTATGTTTTGAGTTTTTGAAAAGTGAAAAAATGGCTGAAGTTTGGAACTTATATACTCTGAGGGCCTGGTGCGGACCACACAAAAATGTGTTGTGGCCGCTCTGAGTAGGGGAAAAGTTGGGTCCCTCTGAACCCTCTCAGCGCAGACCGTACTGATTTTGTGCGCGGCCGCGCTAGTCATCCCAAAAATCCCCTGGCCTAAGACTCATCCACGCGGACCGCACAGAATTACCTCGCGGCCGCATGGCTCCAGCGCGGACTGCACCGAATTACCTCGCGGCCGCGCTGGTGTCTGCAATACCTGAACTTGTGTTTCTTTAAGCCTAATACCTTCCAGACCTCACTCAAAACTCACCCGAGCCCTCGGGGGATCCAAACAAAAAATGCACACTAACTCAGGAACGTCCTACGGACTAACTCGTGCGATCAAATCGCTAAAATAATATCATTTACATAGAATCAAATCTCCAAACACATGATTTTTATTCCAAGTTCATAACTTTCAAATACATTTCTAGTCCGAAACACGTCAAACGACGTTCGTTTTCAACCAAACTTTACAGATAGCGCTTAACGCTCATTTAAGACCTGTACCGGGCGTCAGAATCAAAATACGAGCCCGATACCATAACTTTCTAATTCATTTTCATTTCAATTTCTCATACAAATTTCAGATAAATAATTTCTTTCAAAAAACTTTCGTACTCAAGCCTGGGACCTCTGATTTCGATTCTGGGAATACGCCCGGGTCCCATATTTTTGTACGAAACGTCTTGGGGCGTCACATCACGTGTCCGGGTTCGTTTACCACAAATATTGACCAAAGTCAACTATGTCAATATTATTATAAAAATTTATAGTTTTTAACACTAAGTTCATATTTTTCCACATAATAATTTTCCGGCTTCGCGCCCAGACATGTGCATGCAGATCGAGACAACAAAATAGGAGGTTTTCAAGGCCTCAGGAGCACAATGAAAGGGAAAATTACGGTGATGACCCTTTGGGTCGTCACATTTATCCCCCCCACCCCGCCCATATTTATTTTTCCACCACTAAAAATTTCTTCGAGGGGAGGAAAATTTTATTGATGGAAAAAACAATTGAACGGAGGGATAAAATGAGCGGCAAAGGGCCAAATATACCCCTCTACTTTCAAATATTATTTATATATACCCTGCGTTATAGTATTGGGTTATCCATACCCCTGTCGTCATACTTTGGAACAAAAAATACCCCAATTTTGGATGGAGTGCCACGTGGCAGCACCAGATTAAAAGGACTCATTTGCTTTTTCTTTACTCAACCCGTTTTACAAAATCCCACAACCCGAACCATATTTTTATTTTTTATTTTTTAAAAATAATTCTTTTTGTAAAACTTAAAAAAAAATTACAAAATATTTTTATTTTTTTAAACTAAGTAGATACTGAAAAGATTTTGCAAAACAAATTGTAAAAACATAAAATAAATCATTTTTTTATAAAAATATTGTAAAAACTGGAAAATAAATCAGTTTTAATATAATATTTGCTTTTTTTTTAAAAACTGAAAAAATATTTCCAACAAAATATTTTTGTTTTTCAAAATAATATTTTTTTAGTTTTTCTAAATATTATTTTATTGTAAAAAGTGGAATTTTTTCTTGTTTAAACTGATTTTTTTTTTTTGTAAAAAGAGAAAAAAATTCATTGTTTAAAAAATATTTTTTTTTCATTTTTTTAGTTTATTAAAAGAATCTTATTTTGTAAAAATTGGTTAAATAAATTTGTAAAAATAGAATTTTTTTTGTTTTCTAGCATAATATTTTTCGTTTTATAAACTGAAATCTTAAAAAAACTGGAAAAAAGTAAAATAGGGGTCGGGTTGTGGGTTTTTAAAAAACGGTTCGGGTAATAAAATGAGTCCTTTTAATTTGGTACTGTCACGTGGCACTCCATCCAAAAATAGTGGTATTTTTATTTTAAAGTAATGACAATAGGGTTATAGATAACCCAATAGTATGACAGTAGGGGTATGAATAGCCCAATAGTATAACGAAGGGTATATGTAAACAATATTTGAAAGTACAGAAATATATTTAGCCCTTTTCCGTAAAATGAGCTAGGGGCACTGAGGTGGCATGCCACATGACACCGACGTCATAAAATGTTAGTGACACGTAAGATTGGATGTCCACCTTTGACAAACTTAATGGAAAAGGGGTATATTTGAACCAATAGTATTATGACAAAGGTATACTTGAACCCAAAGTATAACAAAGAATATATTTAAATATTTTCTCACAGTACAAGGATATATTTTGCCATTCCGTTTAATGAATTTGAATTTTCGAATATTGTGGGAATATGTAGTTGTATGCCATTTTCTGAGTTCCGAGTACTGCACCATTTCCAATGCGTGATATCTGCATGAAACATTTAGGAATATAACTAGATCTTATTGAGTTGGATTAACAAATTAAAGCCAGCAGGAAAAAAATGATACAGGAGTAGACACATTATCCATTGTGTGTCAAACGTGGAAAATACTTATCATGATATAAAAAATGGTTAATTTTATTGGGTGATTACTCAAATTTTACTAACGAAAAAATTTATTCAAATTGCAAAAGTAATATAAAACGTCATTAGGAGGAAACAAAGGAGGCATTTTCTATGATAATTATACAAAACGGAGCGACTTTTTTACTACAAAAATAATATTTAGCGACTCTTTATGATATTTAATTAGGTAAAGGTAAAAGTTTTTTGTTAATTTTTCTTTTTCCAATAGCATTGATGCGATAAAATAAAGGCCAAATACATCGACAACCCCTTAAAGTTGTCCTCCACAAGGCATCCGAAGACATGGCCGCTCCATCTCCAGCCTGAGCTTGTAATACCTGTCTGAGTTGCCACTGCGGGCTGAACCATTGGAACCTGAGTCCGGGGAGCTAACTGCTCCGGAGTACGCATAGCAGGAGCATGAACCCCCTTCCAGCCTGAGAAGTGGTTGGTACTACTGGGAGCAGGCATGCTCTAGTGACTCTGTCCATAAATCCTGCTATACGAACGAGATCATCATGGAGATCCAGGGGAAACATAACCCCTCCTGGGACCTGAGCTGGGCCAAACTGGAGCTGCTGGGGCTGGAACCTCCTCATACAAGTCAATGTGAGGCTTCACCTCTGGATCTACTGCCTGGGGCTGAGCTCTGCCCCTACCACGACCTCTGGCACGGCCTCGGCCCTTGCCCCTCACAGGAATTGCTGCTGGGAGCTCGGGCTGCTGTGCGGTAGAAAAAGATGCACATGTTCTTGCCTTCTGCGAAAGAACATATTAGAACGACAATCAATATTTGAGGAACAAAATCAAATGACAAGAATGAACAAAGGGAAATTTTCCTAACTCTGTAGTCTCTGCGGAATAAATACAGACGTCTCCGTACCGATCCCTCAGACTCTACCGAGCTTGTTCGTGAGTTGTGTGACCCAAGTAACCTAGTGCTCTGATACCAACTTGTCACGACCCGTATTTCCCACCATCGGAAGTCGTGGTGGCGCCTACTATCTGAGTTAGGCAAGCCAACTTAAACATACCTTTTCAACAAATTTTCAACAAGATAATAATAAAAAAATAATAAATTCAAGAGAAAGTCTTAATTTAATATTAAATGAAAGAAATGCAGAAAAAAAGTTAACATCTTCCTCTACCCAAGATTTAGTGTCACAATACTCACGGACTACTATTAAATACTACAAATAAGGGTTTGAAAGAAATTACATAAGGAGTCTGTTTCGATACAATGAAAACAAGCAGAAATGAAATAGATGAGACTCAGGGCCCGCGCACGCCAGTGAACTACCTAGGAGTCTCTGGACTGAAGGCACACTCCCAATCTGCTGATGCTGCGATCAGTAAGCTACTCCCAAATCTGTGCACAAAAAGTACATAGAAGTGTAGCATCAGCACAACCGATCCCATGTGCTGGTAAATGCCTGGCCTAACCTCGACGAGGTAGTGACGAGGCTAGACCGGGCCTACAATAATTAACCTGTACAGATACATGTGCAACAACGGAAAGATATATAAATTTAAACAGATAATAGGGAGAGGACATGATGTGGGGTGTAACAATTTATAAATGAGACCAACAAACAGAGAGATGGAAACTGAATAGTTAACATCAATGAAAGAGAGCAAGTAAATCAACAACTGCACGGCACCAACCTTCATTCTTTTACTCTCAGTTCTCACCAAACTATCATATATAAATGCACGACATCACCCTTCGTGCTTTTCCTCACATAACTTTCACACCAATGCACGGAAAGACCCTTCGTGCTCCAATAATATAAAATATGGCACGGAAAGACCCTTCATGAATAATCAACAAAACATGACACGGAAAGACCCTTCGTGCATAATCTCTCTTCCTCACCCAATAGACGGTCACAATCAATCGGGGAAGGGAATATACAACAAGATTAAACATCCCTGCAAGGGAGAACAAATCAACAATAAGTCCCGGCAAGGGAAAACGAATCACTCTTCCTTCTTTAACACATTTGCTTCGCAACTGTCACTTCATAATTTATTTAGCAAGTAATTAATTCAATTGTTTCACATCTTTCGAATTTAGAAGCAACTACGACTCACGGTCATGCTAGACTCGAGTACATAGGTAACCGTCACCATACATATACACTCACTCCACATAGCACATACCAAATATTGTCTATATCATGTTCCCTCAAGACAAAGTTAGAACAAACACTTACCTCGAGAGCTCCAAACTCAACTCACGCCTCTTGGATGGCTTTACCCCTCGAATTTGCAACAAAACCGCTCAAATCTACTCACAAGTTACCCAAATGTATCAACAAATGCTAGTTAAATCAATTTGAATGCATAAGAATGAATTTCCCAAAGTTTTACTCAAAATTTTCAAAAATATCCCCGGGCCCACGTGGTTAAACCCCGAGGTTCGAACCAAAACCGGAATACTCATTCTCCCCATGAGTTTATTTGTTTTTAAATCAGCCTCAAATTGAGGTCCAAATCCCCAGTTTTAAGAAAACTTAGGTTCTACCCCAAATCCCCATTTTTATCCATTGAAAGCTTTGATTTTAAGATGAAATCATGATAACAGATGCAAAAGATTGAAGAAATTGAGTAAAAGTTGAATTACAATTCATTTGGGAAAGAAAGAGTTCAGAGAAAATTGCCAATGGAAGTTTGGGTTTTGAAAATATGAAGAATGAGGTTTATAATCGTCTAAGTATAGAAATGTGTTAGAAAATACGCTTAACGCTAGAGGGGGGGTGAATAGCGTTATAATAAAATTTAGCGTAAACTTGCGAAAATGAAGATTTGCAGGAAATAAATAAGTGCGTTAAATAAACAAAAAGGAAAGAATGCACCGATATATTCTGGTTCACCACAACACGTGGCTAGTCCAGTCCCCAAGAGACTCTCCCGAGATTTTCCACTAACTTGTTAAGCTTACGGGTGCTCAACAAACCTTTACAACTTAAGGACACAAGCCTTAACACTTTTTCTTGGAGATACAACACTCCAAAACTTTAACCAAGGAAACACAAGTTCCTTACAACAAGAGAATCACAATTCTCTTACAAGTGTATAAAACACTAAAAACTCAAACAAAATACTCCTTAATGAGTAGATATGAGCAAAAGAAGTAAGCTCTAGATCACAACAACTTTGGACAAGAATATGGATCTCAAAAGCTTTATGAAATTGAATATAAAATGATAAACAAAAGTATGCAAGCTTATAGCAATGTAATGATCAGTTGTAGTATGTTGTTGTGTTTAAAACACTGAAATGAAGCTGTATTTATAGTTGAAAAACTTTGCATTACCGTTGCCTAATTGCCAATTAAGAGTTGCTGATTTTACTCACTGACAATCGATTGTCAAACCCCAACAATCGATTGTCTGCCAGTCAGATCAAAATTCAATCCTAGATTTTATGCTTGATAATCGATTACTTTCAATCCATAATCGATTACTGGCAACGTTCAAAAAATCCTATCCAGATTTTACCACAAACAATCGATTATCCCGAATCAACAATCGATTACTCAGCAACGTTCAAAAAATCTTTTCCGGATTTTAATCAAAACAATCGATTATACAGAATCAATAATCGATTACCCAATAACGTTCAAAAAATCTTTTCCCGATTTTAATCAAAACAATCGATTATACAGAATCAATAATCGATTACCTGACGGTATTTGAAAACTTTACGACAACGGTCATCTTCACAATCGATTGCACAAAGTCAACAATCGATTACTTATCAGTTTTTGAAAAACATTTTAGACACTGTCTCTTGACAATCGATTGTCCAATGTAACAATCGATTATTTAATAAATTTGAAAATCACTGGAAGACACTGTCTCAGCATAATCGATTACTATTAGTTCATAATCGATTATTCTGAGTTTTGAAAGACTTTGATGGACACTGCCTCAGTCACAATCGATTGTCATTTGTTTACAATCGATTGTCATGCAGGTTTGAAAAACCTGATGCTCACTGTCTTACTCACAATCGATTGTCATTAGTTCACAATCGATTGTTATGCAGTCTTGGCTTAAAACAATCGATTATCATAAGTACATAATCGATTATCTTAGTCCAGATTTATAAGGCATGTCTAAAAATTATTTTGACTACTGTAAATATGCATGATTTAAAATCATTTGACATTAAATTAAATATGCATGATTTTGGAAAATAGTTTTATGAGAGAAGCCATGTTACGAGTCAAGTTGTAGGATCAAGATCACAATTAAGAATGACTCAATTAAGCTATAAAACTTTGTCTTGAGCTTGAATCTCGTTGTATATCAATTGTGCGCTTGTTTCTTGAACTTCATCATATATCAATTTTCGCTTCGTTTGTCATTCATCAAAACCTGTACAAAAGAACACACGTTTTAGTATATTGCATTGAGAACGTGTTTCCAATAATTTCCCCCTTTTTGAGAATGGCAAACATTAAGCGGGATATGCAAGACAAGCAATTTATATTGACGATTCAAGACACGTATATACATGCAACAAGTATGCAATTTGTTCCCCCTCAATTTGAGAATTCCCCCTCAATTTAAGCTTATAACTTGAGAGTGCATCATACCCGTTATCTTCACCCTTTTGCCATTAGCAAAAATAATAATAAGATGCCAAAGGTGAAATAAACCTTGTTTATTTATTGGAAAGAAGGTGTGATTATTTAAAGAGAGTATAATAGCTCAAATGATAGCATTACAATCAATTATTGATATGAGATAATCGATTATTTGATGAGGGAAACGGATTTTTCTGAAGAAGACTCGATTCTTGCACGTCATGCTTTATAATTCTCCTTTCCTTTGGGGCGATACCTGCAAAAATCGTTAGACGTCTCCGACGCTCAAGTTAGAAATCTGTAAAGAAATAATAACTTAAACTATTGTTTCCAAGTGAGAACGTGAGCTCTTAAGAAGTGTGTCCTAAAGTGTTCTTAAGAGAGTTTCGGGTACTTACCTTTCCTCCGATGTTGCCAATTACGTGTTCGAGAGGGTGATCTTTGATTGTCCTCCACTCGTTAGGCATATTCATTTCTTTTTCCAATTGTGGCGCTTCTTCCGTTGGTTGTTCCTCAGTTTCATCTTTATTTTCCTTGGGTGGTTCCTCTTGTATTTTGTCTTTCAAGCTATCTAAGATACCTGCAAGATTAAAACCGGAATCCTTTCTCGCCAAGCGAGCATTATTTTCGGAAAACACAACATGAGGGGATTCCTCCACAATTTGGGTTCTTTTATTAAAGACCCTATATGCTTTACTACGTGAGGAATATCCAATGAAAATACCTTCATCCGACTTAGCATCAAATTTACCCAATTGGTCTTTGCCATTGTAATGAACAAAACATTTGCAACCAAAAACTCTAAAATGGGAAATATTTGGTTTTCTACCCTTATAAAGTTCATAGGGGGTTTTCATGAGTATCGGCCGAATTACTACTCTATTTAGAACATAGCAAGCGGTACTCACGGCGTCCGCCCAAAAATGTTTGGGTATCTTAGCTTCGTCGAGCATGGTTCTAGCCATCTCTTCGAGACACCTATTTTTCCTTTCCACCACCCCATTTTGTTGTGGTGTACGTGGATCGGAAAAGGTATGCTCGATTCCGAGTTCGTCACAAAAGTCCGCAAAGAGATTGTGATCAAACTCTCCCCCATGATCACTTCTAATTGAAGTGACGGTTGTTTCTTTCTCATTTTGAACACGCTTAAGAAAATATTTAAAATTTTGAAAAGCATCACTTTTATTGGCAAGAAATAAAGTCCAAGTAAATCTCGAGTAATCATCAACAATCACAAAAGCATATTTGTTTTTTCCTAGACTTTCAATGCGAGAGGGACCAAATAAATCCATATGAAGTAATTGCAATGGTCTAGAAGTTGAAACAATATTTTTAGATTTGACAAATGCTTTTGTTTGCTTCCCCTTTTGACACGAGTCACAAATAGAGTCATTTTCAAATTTTAAATTGGGAAGACCAACAACTAAGTTTTGAGAAATCAATTTGTTCAAAAGATGCATATTGATATGTGCTACTCTACGATGCCATAGCCAAGTATCATCCTCTTTACTCATTAGACAATCAACATAATCGGGTGAGGAATTAGCAAGATCAACCATATAAATATTATCCACTCTAAAACCACGGAGGATAATTTTGAAATCACTACGTCTGAACACTAAGCATTCATCCGAGTCAAATAAAGCAAGATTTCCCTTGTCACACAATTGGCTTATGCTCAAGAGATTATGCTTTAATCCTTTAACAAGTAATATATGCTTAATAGAGGAATTTTCATCCTTACCGACCGAGCCGATGCCGATGATCTTTCCTTTATTGTTATCACCGAAGATAACACTTCCTCCTTCTTTGTGCTCTAATTGAAGGAATTTGGATTCGTCTCCCGTCATATGCTTGGAGCATCCACTATCAAGGTACCATAGTACACTTGATCCCTTCAAGCACACCTACAAAACAAATTAATGTTCTTTAGGTACCCATGCCATCTTGGGTCCTTGGGAGTTAGGCATATTATAATGATGCGATTGAGTAATATGTCTATGACGTGTAAAGCATGCAGGAGCAATATGACAATTACGTCTACAATAATGACAAGTCACATATGGGTTATGCATCCTTCTAGGTTCATAGTAACTAGACGGATGAAAATTTCTTACACTATGACTATTTCGCATTTCATGAGAATTATTTCTCCTACTATGAGCTCTAGGATGGGCAGCATTTCTAGAGTGATTGTTTCTCGGTTGAAGGCCATTTCTAGGTCTTCTCAAAGGTTCAACATTTGGCCTAAAATATGCATCCTTTCTAGGGTAACTATTTCTAGGTGGTAAGTCATTTCTAGGTCTCCTAAAATGTTCAACATTTTGTCTAGCATGCATATTGGTTCTAGGATTGCTATTTCTAGGATAAGCATTTGTTTTATTAGTCCTAGGTTGAGCCTTAGGTGGTTGGGGTTTGGCTTCAACCTTTTCTTTAACCTCATTCTTAAATCCTATGCCATGCTTGGTTGATTTCAAATTAACAAGGACCTCATTCAAATTCTTGTGGGAAGAATTAAACTTATCTAACGTATCTTTGAGTCTATCTACCTCATTTTTGAGATGCAAGCAAGAAGAACAATGTTTAGTAGAACTTTCGGGCTTATCGACGCTTCTTTTTCCAAAAACTTGTTTTCCTCTTTCAGCTTTTCATTTTCTAAAACCATTTTTCTAAATCCTTTTCTTTTAAAGAAAGCTGTTTTTGAAAATCCTTTTCTTTCAATGAAGCATTTTCTTTTATGCCCTTGACAGTTTTTGAAGCCTTAATAAACTCAGCATATAATTCATCAAAAGCAGTTCGCATTTCTTCAAGAGTAAAGAAGTTTTCAGACGAAATTTGACATACCTCATCTTTGTTGTCTTTATGTGCCATAAGGCAAAGATTTGCTGCTTCGTCTTCTTCTCCTTCGCTTGACACATCTCCAGAGTCGCCTCCCCAAGAAATGTATGCACGTTGCTTTTTAAAAGGTTTCTTCTCCTTTTTGATGTTTGGGCAATTTGATTTGATGTGCCCGGTTTCACCACATTCATAGCACTTGATTTGTTCGCCTTGCTTTTTGCCCTTGCGTTTTTACTCCTTGCGCATGAACTTTTGAAATCTTTTGATAACGAGTCCAAACTCGTTGTCTCCTTCCTCATCAATTTGCGGTTGGCTTGTGCTCGCCTTTAGAGCTATTCTTTGCCTCCTTTGATCATCAACAAAAAGGTTAAGAATAGTAGATTCATAGGTCTTAAGGTTACCTCTTACTGCGTCGATGGTGACGTTTGAAACGCCAATGGATTCTTGAATTGCATCGGCCTTTGATCTCCATGCCGGTGTCAGACTTCTAAGAATTTTTCGCACGAGCTCTCTATCCGTGAATGTTTTCTTGAGAGCATGTAGGTCATTTACGATTATTGAAAATCGCTCAAACATTTCGTCCACCTTTTCACCTTCCTTCATGTGGAATAATTCATAAGAATGGGTTAGGAAATCAATTTTTGCTTCCCTTACCTGGTCCGTACCTTCGTACGCAACTTCTAGCTTGTCCCACATCTCCTTTGCCGTTGTGCAACACGATATTTTCCTGTAATCGTCAGCATTAACAGCACAATATAATAAATTAATTGCTTTAGCATTATTTTGAACCTTTCGGATGTCATCCGCATCATACTCATCCTCGGACTTGGTAACCCATTCGTTTTCCACCTTCTTTGTTGGAATTTGGTTACCCTTCATTATCACCTTCCAAAGGTGAAAGCTGTTGGACTGAACGAAGATCTTCATCCTCTCCTTCCAGTACGTGTAATTTGTACCGTTGAATAGAGGTGGTCGTGTGGAGCACTGTCCTTCCTCAATTCCTGCAAAAGAATCACGAGTAGAAGCCATGGATGGTTCTCTCAAACTGTTAAGTTTTCAGAGAGTTGGGCTCTGATACCAATTGTTAGAAAATACGCTTAACGCTAGAGGGGGGTGAATAACGTTATAATAAAATTTAGCGTAAACTTGCGGAAATTAAAATTGGCAGGAAATAAATAAGTGCGTTAAATAAACAAAAAGGAAAGAACGCACCGATATATTCTGGTTCACCACAACACGTGGCTAGTCCAGTCCCCGAGAGACTCTCTCGAGATTTTCCACTAACTTGTTAAGCTTACGGGTGCTCAACAAACCTTTACAACTTAAGGACACAAGCCTTAACACTTTTGCTCGGAGATACAACACTCCAAGACTTCAACCAAGGAAACACAAGTTCCTTACAACAAGATAATCACAATTCTCTTACAAGTGTATAAAACACTAAACACTCAAACAAAATACTCTTTAATGAGTAGATATGAGTAAAAGAAGTAAGCTCTAGATCACAACAACTTTGGACAAGAATATGGCTCTCAAAAGCTTTATGAAATTGAATATAAAATGATAAAGAAAAGTATGCAAGCTTATAGCAATGTAATGATCAGTTGTAGTATGTTGTTGTGTTTAAAACACTGAAATGAAGCTGTATTTATAGTTGAAAAACTTGGCATTACCGTTGCCTAATTGCCAATTAAGAGTTGCTGATTTTACTCGCTGATAATCGATTGTCAAACCCCAACAATCGATTGTCTGCCAGTCAGATCAAAATTCAAATCCAGATTTTACGCTTGATAATCGATTACTTTCAACCCATAATCGATTACTGGCAACGTTTAAAAAATCCTTTCCAGATTTTACCACAAACAATCGATTGTCCAGAATCAACAGTCGATTACTCAGAAACGTTCAAAAAATCTTTTACGGATTTAAATCAAAACAATCGATTATACAGAATCAATAATCGATTACCCAAAAATGTTCAAAAAATCTTTTCCGGATTTTAATCAAAACAATTGATTATACAGAATCAACAATCGATTACCTGACGGTATTTGAAAACTTTACAACAACGGTCAACTTCACAATCGATTGCACAAAGTCAACAATCGATTACTTATCAGTTTTTGAAAATAATTTTAGACACTGTCTCTTGACAATCGATTTTCCAATGTAACAATCGATTATTTAATAAATTTGAAAATCACTGGAAGACACTGTCTCAACATAATCGATTACCATTAGTTCATAATCGATTATTCTAAGTTTTGAAAAACTTTGATGGACACTGCCTCAGTCACAATCGATTGTCATTAGTTCACAATCGATTGTCATGCAGGTTTGAAAAACCTGATGCTCACTGTCTTACTCACAATCGATTTTCATTAGTTCACAATCGATTGTTATGCAGTCTTGGCTTAAAACAATCGATTATCATAAGTACATAATCGATTATCTTAGTCCAGATTTATAAGGCATGTCTAAAAATTATTTTGACTACTGTAAATATGCATGATTTAAAATCATTTGACATTAAATTAAATATGCATGATTTTGGAAAATAGTTTTATGAGAGAAGCCATGTTACGAGTCAAGTTGTAGGATCAAGATCACAATTAAGAATGACTCAATTAAGCTATAAAAATTTGTCTTGAGCTTGAATCTCGTTGTATATCAATTGTGCGCTGGTTTCTTGAACTTCGTCATATATCAATTTTCGCTTCGTTTGTCATTCATCAAAACATGTACAAAAGAACACACGTTTTAGTATATTGCATTGAGAACGTGTTTCCAACAAAATGCACAGGTGCAGATCTCGCATTTGCGAGATTGGGTTCGCACAGTAGACAGAGGAAATGCGAGAATTTAGTTCACATTTGCGAACTCAGGCAAGGAAAGCAGATTTCGCAATTGCGAGGAGGGTGTTCGCATTTGCGAACTCACGGATTTTTGTCGGGAATCGCATTTGCGAAGAATTCTTCGCATTTGCGAAGACCGGGCTGAAAGGATATTTAGAGCATCCTAGAGGGGAAATCTCGCAATTGCGAGTCACATCTTTGCATATGCGAAGATCACAGTAGCAGAAACAACAGATTTTTTCTAAGGCTAAAATGCAACCCAACGCCTATCCAAAACTTTCCCAAGCCCTCGGGGCTCCAAACCAAACTTGCACAAAACCCCAAACAATTTATGGACTTACTCGTGCAATCAAATCGCCAAAATAACATCATTTACATAGAATGAAATCTCAAAACACATGATTTCTTCCAACTTTCCGTAAAACTCTTATTTCTTATTTTCAAGTCCGAAACACGTTAGATGACGTCCGTTTTCAACCGAACTTTATAGATAGCGCTTAACGCTCATTTAAGACCTGTAGCGGGTGTCGGAACAAAAATACGAGCCAGATACCATCACTTTATAATTCATTTCATTTTAATTTCTCACATCAATTTCAGATAAACAATTTCTTTCAAAAATTCCGTACTCGGGCATGGGACCTCGAATTTCGGTTCCGGGAATACGCCCGGGTTCATATTTTTCTACGGACCCTGTGGGACCGTCACATCACGAATCCAGGTTTGTTTACCCAAAATGTTGACAAAAGTAAAATATATCAATATTATTATCAAAATTAGTAGTTTTTAACACAAAATTCATATATTTCCACAAAATAATTTTTGGCTTCACACGCGGACTACGCACGCAAATTGAGGCAACAGAATGAGAGGTTTTTAAGACATCCGAAGAACAAAGAAAGCAGAATTACGCTGATGACCCTTTGGGTCGTCACAAGAACCTATGATCTAAATCGCAAGGTCTTACCTCCAAATAACTTCGCTGTAACGCGCGAACCTATACAGACACTGGTCCACATAAAACACCTCAAGTCACTTTACTCTAATTTGACGACCACGCGCAATTGATGTCTAGAACCAAAGAAAATCATCATACATATGGTGAAGTAAATATATAACACTACATAATCCGAGAGACATAACCGATACGCCATCCACCGAGCAATGCCAAATACATTCTCGCTCGGCTACCACTAAGAAGTCCCAATTACACCGCACCCCACGTGCCGATAACCAACAAATACCAATGCCTCGCAACATGGAAATGTAACTCATAGATCTCCCCAGATTACTAATATGCTCAATAACAGTCGAATCAAAACATATCTCAACAATATAATTCGGAGCCAACCAAGCCGTCTCAAGTTAGAACGTGCATCCACATTGGTTTGCCAATGAACTTCTTATAAAGGAAACCCTGAAGCTGCTCCTTCAACTTTTTTTTAAATCTCCTGGTGCCACACGATACAGCGCCTGACATCACATCAATACAGAAATCAACAACTTTGCCTGGTGACATGCCTGACCACAAGAAACACATTCGAAAATTTCCTCACCGCCAGAACTGAATCAATGGTAGAAGCCTCTGCATTGACATTCATCACGAGAGCCCAAATATGAAAGACAGTCCCTCCCATCCATCTGTTGGGTCTTCAAAATACAAAATACATGGTACTAATAGCATGAAATCAATCGAACCTCGCCACTTAATCCGTGGTATTTCTGGCATAGCCAACATCGCCGCCTTAGCGCAATAGCCCGGAATAACACGACACACAGACAACCAGTCTGAACCCAATATCACATCTAATATCTAACATACCAACCAATGAAAGATCCACTTGGGTCTCCAAACTCTGATAGTCACTACACAACGCCAATATACACGACCCGCAACCACAATATAACTTCAATATGAGAACTCCCAGTCACTAACTGTATATAGCACACGAATAACCATACATGGTCCCAATTATGCCGTCGGAATACATACCATATCTCTAATATCCAAACATTCCATGACAGATACATTAACATTCTTCTCTACCTCCAAGCAAACTCAAATATCAGCAGTTGGTCAGACAAGAAAGTGCCATAAAACAACCAAAGTACCATCAACATAATCACTTTGCCTTTTTCGAAAACACATACCCTCGTCAAATTAACTCCAATCTGCAATACCATTTCCTTACTCATCTGAAAATCATTTCCCTAATCATTTGAAGCTCATCTCTCTAATTGTCTGAAGCTGCCTGCTGCCTAAGAGTTTTATGACCTTACTCTCAAATCTGAACCGTAACCTTACACCACAATCTCCATCCTCTGCAACATACCACAAATACCATACCATCCTAGAATAACATGAGAACTTCATACCCCTTTCGAGCCACAAGTAACTGTGTACTCAACCAACCAAGAACTTTCCATTTATCCCATTCAGAAGAAAAATCACTTCCCATCCCATGTTTCTCGCACTCGTAGAAAATATGCATCTTTAACCACGGTAGAAATTATCAAGAACTCTCCAACTCACTTTTGCACAAAACCTAACCTGTCATGACTATATCCTTCTAACTCAACCAAGCTACGCATGTGACTAAACCGAAGAGCATTGCCGCATAACACATGTAAAACTCATTGCCTCGTAAGCACCCAAGGAACTAATCATATTCTTACCAAGCCGATCTAGCCTACTACCAAGCTATCCCATTTATCCAAGTTCCTTCTAATTTACCTTCAACTAGATACTTCTTCTTGCTATAACGCCACCATTCCACAACCCAGACTTGACACACCAGATTCAAGCATAAAGCCATACCGTCTAAGGCTCATAAGCTATCGAACACTTCCTTAAATGCCTCAAAGCACCACATTATAAATATCTTACTTAGAAGAAACTTACTGCGGAGCTAGATCAGTTACCTGCAACTTCCTGATGCTAATAAATAAAATCCCATAGTCGATATAGAAATGGCACAAGTCTTGACACCCTTAAAAATGCAAACCTACGTTTCTAACTAATATTAATACTTGAAAAGCTCTACTTATTGCATGCACAATCTTGATCACATTTGAACCATTCTCGAGAGTCATTCAGTCTACTCAAATAGCAAACAACCCAATCACACAAACTGAACAACTTGTTCCTCATTAGCACTCCAGCAACGCAGATTATAACCTCATTCCAATACAACCAAACAACTTCCTACTCTATGCACCAAGCATCATTTACCCACAACAACTCAAGACATTTCGTGATTCTCACACACCTATGAAGCATACCATAGCTTTTGTCAAGAATCTTCCTTTACTCGAGCCATCCTCGATCTCAATCTTCGTAAGCCATAACAAACTCACGAGCATGCCTCAAACTGGAACCAATATAGAACCTAACCTAACAATCTCATAATCGATAGTAGATTCCCCCACTAGGATCGAAGCCATAGACTATGACACATACAATAACTCATAACGTATATACTTTATTGCTGCCATAATACTATAGTGAGATTAAACTCAATCTCTCATAAGATTGTGAAACACAAACCATCTGGTACTTTAAATCTCCTGCAAATCTCGCATTTATCCTTAGAACAGTCAAGCCCACTCATTTAAGCAAACCAAATTCAAATTTCAATCCTTATACTGTACGTGTAAATGAGATCTTATAACAAATAAGATAAGGGTCGCACAACCTAAGAATACTCCGCAAGAGATAACCCACATACTTTGCTCCAACTACCATTTCTGTATACCTTCAACCGTCATAAATACTATGCAATCCCTTAATCTTACTGAGTTTGAACTCATACCGCAACGTGAAGTTTACTTCACTCCCAACTAGGACACATGAAAAGATTCTTCGCACGCCCATAACTCGGGGCTATAACTCAATTCAAAATGAAAATCAAATACCTAATAGTCTTCTATCCTCCAGCAGACCCTTCTCGTTGCTTCCAAATCATATAAATATATATTCTAATCATAACATACTCATCATGTAGCTATCCAGTCATTACTTTTCTCAATTGGGGCACAACAACACATATAGATCCAGAAACACACACTTAACAGCTCAATGCTCAAGCTATTGGCAAATATTTGGCCTCGAATCCTCTAAACTGGGCCAATATCAGCACACAGAGTTCACATCTCGCCCCTCGATCAAGGAACACAAGCCAATGGCACATCTGGTACCGAGTGCTCATGCACGTATACGAATGCGTGGATGGAATTCAAAGAGTTACTTTCAAGCTGAATCAAGGATCCACGATAGTAATTAAATAATGTGAAGTGTTTCATAAAGGTTCTACATCCTATCTAGGATAAGCACAAACGTCTCTATTCCAATCTACGAGACTCTACTAAACCTGATCATGACTCGTGAGACCTATGTAACCTAGGCTCTTATACCAACTTGTCACGACCTCAAATCGAACTCGGTCGTGATGGCATCTCTCGTGAAGACAAGGCCAGCTGACATAATTCCAAATTTAGTTTTAATGCTAAATAATTCAATTTAAGTCATTTATAAGAATAAATCCCTGACACGTATAAACTTGACAAAACAAAACAAGTGCGGAAATGAATACAGCCTGAAATTGTAGTGTCACAAGTCACGAGCATTTACTAAGGTCCAAAAGAAATGGAACTATGGTAATTTACTAAATATAGTCTAATGACATCAAAAACAAGTAAAGCAGTGTTGCGGACGTCAGGAAGCTACCTCACTAAAACTCTAATAACTCTGCCTCAGCTCAGCCAATACCCGCTACTGGGTGCAGAAATACCTGAATCTACACACAAGCTGATGGGAATAAAGTAAGTACTCCAACTTAGTGAGTAATAAAGGTAAATAAAAACTGAGCAGCAAGAAAACACGTAAGGTGCAACAATATGTTGCATAGAGTGGTGCAAAATCAGTAAGAAAACAATGAAGCGGTGAAATCTCTTTAAGCACCTTAGCTCAATTTAATGTTATTTAAAAACACATTTGTAACACTTAAGCAACTGAGTACAAAGCAATCAGAACAGATAAACATATGAAATCTGCTGCTTGGGCACACTTATACCATTAATCAGGAAAATGACAGACAAGTAAAAAAGATAAGCACATAAAGGTTCACCCCTCGGGCACATTGTCAACGAATCTGCCCCTTGGGGAATATCTCAGAATAATACCAGCCCCTCGGGCAATCACATAGAACAATACCAGCCCCTCAGGCTATATCTCACATCACAATGGGTACCCGCTCACTAGGGGTGTGCAGAGACCTAGAAGGGCCCCTTACAGCCCAAGTGCAATATCAAGCCATCTCGTGGCATCATCTATAGGCTCTCGACCTCATATCAACAAGCCACATTGTGGCGTACATATCTCAGGCCCATAGTCCCATAATTAAAATAAGTGTATCACTATTGCAACGTGCAGCTGGACCCAAAAGTATCTTCACAATACAGGCCCTCAGCCTTACTCAGTCAAAATCACATAAGCCACTCGGTCAAAAGTAAAACATGATACTCAGCAGAAAATATTATCTTAAATATCATTTCAAGTGTTAAGGAAGAGTAAACATGGCTGAGTATTGAAAACAATAGAATATAGCATGACTGAGTACAAGTTTTATGTCAAAATAGTGAGGAAATATCAATAAAAATCCCCAAGGGGTATACATTGAACGAGGACCAAATATGGATTCATCCCAAAACAAATAGTTTTCAATCAAACACACAGTAATACAATCATTCGAGATGGACTATATAACTATTCCTAAAAGTGCATGACCCCACGCTCGTCATCTAGTGTGTACGTCACCTTAACATACCACAACGATGTGCAATCTGGGGTTTCATATCCTCAGGACAACATTTACAATCATTAGACACCTTGATCAGGTTCAAACTCTAGTTCGTGATGCCTTTGACTGCACGAATCGACCTATGGATGTTCCAAATCTAGCCATAATCAGTACATAATCATTAAAATATGCTAAGGGAATGATGCCCACTCGAAAATATCGAATTAACATAAAAATTACAAAATTTCTCAAACCCTTCCCCTAGGCCCTCGTCTAGAAATCCAAAAAAAACTAACATCAATGGAATCTGCATCCCCTCACAAGTTCATACATATAAAATTTACTAAAATCAGACCTCATATGGTCACTCAAATTATCAAAATCCATTCTCCAATTTCAAGCCCTAATTTCCCTACTCTTCCTTAAATTTTCCACTAATTCTCATGATTAAACAATGAAATAATCATCGTAAACACATTGTTTAAAGCCCAAGTAGCTTACCTCTTTGGAAACATTTGATCCTCTCCTGAAATCACAGCTCAGAGCTCAAAAAATCGCACAAAATGGTGAACAAATGACTGAAAATCGTGAAGGGGTAGTTTTATACATTCTGCCCAGCATTTCCGCACATGCGATCCCATAAGCTGACATGCGCTTCCACTTCTGCAGAAAAATACCGCTTCTGCAGAAAAATACCACTTCTGCAGATTTCACTTACTCCATTAGATTTTGCATTTGCGACACAAGTATCGCACCTGCGGCCTCGCAAATGCGGTTAAGGTTTCTGCTTCTGCGTCCAGCACTGCTTTTGTGGTCTCCATCATGCAACAGTGGCATCACACATGTGGTCACCAATCCGCAGGTGCAGAAAAACTGAAGCAGCAAATTTTTTTGTTGCAAAACTTCAAGTCCAATCTCCCGATAACTATCCGAAACCATCTCGAGGCCCCTGGGTCCTCAACCAAAGGCACAAACATAACCCATAACTCTATTCGAACATAGAAAAATATTGAAAACCCTTCCAAAAACTACGGATTAACCAAAACACATCGAATTCAAGCCTAAGACCCTAAAATCTTCTGAATTATGCTTTTGATCAGAAACCAAACAAAACCACGTCCGAATGACCTAAAATATTGCACAAATATCCCAAATGACACAAAAAAAAACTAAAATATCTTCCAAAATTCCATTTTTATCTGTATTTCAAAATCTCACATATCAACCAGAAAATGCCAAAATCTCAATTTCGCCAATTCAATCCCGAACCTTCCACGGACTTCTAAAATGCATTCCAATCATGCTCCTAAGTCCCAAATCACTCAACGGAGCTTATCAAATTATTAAAATTCCAATCCGAGATCATATAAAACAAGTCAACTCTTGGTCAAAGTTTTCAAATTTCAAGCTTTAAACAGAGAATTGTTCTTCCAAATTCATTCTAATTATCTTGACACCCAAAACCAATGATTTATGTAAGTCATAATATATCACACAAGGCAATTCATGCTCGAGAACTAGAAACCAAAGTACAAAAGCTCAAAACGACCGATCAGGTTGTTACATTTAGCATAACTTAGTATTTGCAGATTAAATTTATATTTATGGCTTATTAATTAACAAATATTTATTATGAAATTTTATTGTATTTATTATTAAATATTTTATTATAATTCCATGACTCATCTTGCATTACTATGTCATTTTCTTGGGTAAACCCTCATATAGTTGTATTCTACTAGGTCTAATGAAATACACTGAACATAAGTTATATATTTTATACTAGGAAAGAGTCCAATTATAGAGAAAACAAAAAAAAAAACTCATGAAATATCAAGATTGAAAATCCCAAATTTTGTTGATTGTTTGGTTTATAGATTTAAAAATTTGAGACAATTGTTTTAGATTGGTAAATAAAAAATTATATCTAATCTGACCTATGTACACCGATATAATATGTATCACAATATATAACAAGTATATAGTCTATGTTTACTGTATTGGCCTCGTAAAGCCTAGCCAACTAGTGATATTGTCCATTCATGTCCTAGGCCCTCGATGGTCTAAAATGCGTCACTAGGGTCTAAAACTTATTAATTTATATGCCCATCATCCCTCTTGTGTTCTGTCGAAGTGGGACTCTTTCTAAAGTCTAGGGTGTTACATACACCCCTTCTTATAGATTCAACATTCTTGCTGAATTTTTCCCTACCGCATGAGATTCTCCTAGACTCAGCATTGAGGTTTACTCTGCCTAATATAGATTTTCCTAATCTCAGTTGAACTTTGACCCACCATCGGCAGGATAGATGCAAGAGTAGCTCTGATACCATCTGTAACAGTCCAACTAGCTAATGATATTGCCTGCTCTAGGCCTAGGCTGTCACGAGTTTAAAATTCATTACTAGGGTCTAAGGCTTGTTAACTTTTATACCCAATATCCCTCTTGTGTTTTACCGATGTGGGACCCTATCTAAAGTTTGGGATATTACAGACCCAATAAGTAATTTCGAGTTTTAACTTTTCCTTCCATAATTTGAGATGTTGCATAACTTAATTTGTTGATTTATGACTTGCATGCACGATTCGTGTTAATTAGTAGAAAGTTTAAAACATTATATTTGAACTTTAAAGGTACTGGAGTTCACCATCATTAACGTTCTTGGTAGACGACCCCGAATTGGCATTTTGATAATTTTGGTAGACTCGCACAATAATTTTGGACTTGTACGCATATTTTGTTGGGACCCCATGCGAGCTGAGGCCTTTTTGGTGCTTGTTATTGAACGTTAGAATTTGAACCTATGAACACTTAATCTTTGAGTTTTGATGATTGATTCTTGATGAATGATGACTGATTGTAAATTTTATTTTGATTGTTTAACTTTACGAGGAAGTTGATATGAGGCTTATATACTTTTATGGATGTTTGTAATGGCCCCCGAGGGACTTGAGTGAGTTTTATATTGGTTACAAACTCATTTTGCTAGATTTGCATAGTTGGGATGCAGCCATCGCATTTGTGATGGACTACTCACAAATGTGAGGATTGCATTTGCAAATTTTATCTCATATTTGCAGTACATGAGAAGGTAAGGGGCAATTGCGATGTATGGGAGAGAAAGGCTAGTTCGCATTTGCGATTCACCATCATAAATTATGACTTTTGATCCTAAGGGGAACTTTTACGTTTAAGAATAGTGGTTTGCAGTTAAAAATTGCGCGTGTAAACAAGAATTCATAATTGCAACATTTGCAGCTCGGTAAAAATAACGAAGATTTACTCATTTTGTCATATTTTTTGGGTTTAGATTTTGTAGAAGGCGATATTTGAAGAGAATTTTCTTCCAAACTTCAAGAGTTAGCCACTTTAACTTTTTCTGATTAATTTCATTACTCCCCTTATATTTTCATTCCTACATTTAAGATTTCATTGGGTAGAAATAGGATTTTTTGCTAAAAATTTTGGATTTTGTATTTTAGATTGTTAAACATCGAATAAAGGTCGGATCTCAAAACAAATTACATATTTGAGCTCTGGGATGAATGAGTAGTTGATATTTGGTCCTGATTTCAGCAAAATCGGCAGTGGTTGATTTTTTTTGTTAACTTTTCAAAATATGTTAAAGATCACACCTTTTTGATATTACAGTAGTTTATAAAGCTTATTTTGAGTTATTTTGAGTAGTAATTGGCTAGATTTGAGTGATTTGGAGGCTTGTGCTGCAGTGAAAACGGTACTGGAAGGTTGAATTGTTTCAGAAAGAGGTAAGTATCTTTATTAACCTTGCTTTGAGGGAATTACAATGTAATTTTGTCTAGTTGTTATATGTTATATATTTTGGGGCAGCGTATATACAAGTGACGAGTTTCTATGTGTTTGTTATGGTTAAGCATGTAGATAAACTAGTCTTATTTTTTTCATGTTGCTTTATATGTTATATATCCTATGCTCTAAGTAGATTGTGAAATTCTTTGATGGGATATATCCTTGGATTTATTGTTACATGGTTGCCCTCTCATTCTCTAGGACTTAAAATGTTGTGAAAGGCTTGATTGTTTATTAGAAAGAATTATCATCTCCTTAATTGTTTTGTGACGACCTGGCCCGTCGTCTTATGAATTACCGACCCGTTTCCCCCATTATATGTTTCATTATCCATGTTGTGCATAGTCGGGTTTATTTTTATTTATTTTGGTATGAAATGAGACACTTAGTCTCTTTTAGGAAATCTTAGTTGGAAAAGTCAACCGGATGTCGACTATTTAGTTAGAGGGCTCGGATGTAGTTTTCGGTTGTTTGGTTAGCTTCAAGGGATGAATTGTGACTCATGAGTGCGATCGGAAGTGGTTTTTGAGGTCCAGTGTAGAAATTAGCTTGTTTTGGCGAAGTTAGTATTTCAGAAATTTCCGGTTGGTAGGTGAGATTTTATCCAGGCGTCGGAATGGATTCCAAGAGTTGCACTGGCTTTATTCGGTTATTTGGGATATGTGTGCAAAATTTCAGATTATTTCGAAGGTGTTTTGGTTGGGCTTTTGATCGAATGCAAGTTTCGAAAGTTTATGAAGAACTTAGGCTTGAATTTGATATAATTTGATGGTTTGTGTGTGCCTTGACCGCAGAAGCAGTACCACTCGGCTAGTTGACCGCAGATGCGGTTATGTCTGGGCAGAAGTTATTTAAGTTCTTCTTCACGAATTTCGAAGGGTTTCTCATTTCTAACTTCGGGCTTGGAGAATTGTGGGCGATTTTGAAGAGGGATTTCAAGGAGCTTCGATAATGTAAGGATTTTTGGACGTAAAATACAATCCTATGGTGTTATTACATGAATTAAGACTGGAAATTTAAGAAATCATGGACTAAAAATGGAGGTTAGGGCTTGAACTTAAGAGAGCTAAGATTAAGGATTTTAGGGGTTAATTGAACTTCGATTCTTGTGAATTTTATATGTATGAACTCGTGGCGAGATAAGGAATCTAACGATGTAAAAATTTATAAGTTTCTAGAAGTGGGCTCGGTGCTCGGGTTTTGCTAATTTGGGGATTTTTAATATTTTTTCTATTATTTTTGATTGGGTATTGTTTTTTTAGCCTATTATGACATATTCGTTGTGGTTTTGGTCAGATTTGGCGCGCGAGGAGGCCGATTTGAGAGGAAAGGGCATAGCAAGCTAGAGTTTTGGCAGGCTTGAGGTGACTAGTGATTGTAAATGATGTCCTAAGGGTTTCAGACCCCGGTTTTCATGATGTAGTGCTATATTGAGGGGAGACACGCGCTTAATGATGAGCGCGTGGTCGTTTAATATTGGGGATTGTGACTTGGTCCATCCCGATTGATATTTTTACCACGTAATTGACTGAGACTTACTTGTTATCATCATGATTTGGGCTTTGTGCCTACTGTTTGAATCCTTCGTGGAATTTTATCACTATTTGCTCACTATTTTGACATATTACTTGAACTTAGTCCTATTGATTAACACTGTTTCACAAACTCAGCCACTTTTTCTTGAAATTGAGATTTAAATGATATTTCTAATGTTCTTTGGGCTGAGCACCAATTTTTACTGATGCCTGTGGGAATTATGATGCTTTTCGGACCGAGTGAGGCCGAGGGCCATATGTGAGAATATGCTGAGTGATATGAGATACTTTATATGCCACGAGGTGGCTTGAGCGATGTGAGACTGAGTGCTGAGTGATGATGTCACGAGGTGGCTTGATATAGCGCTTGGGCCCTAAAGGGCCCTTCTAAAGTCTGCACACCCATAGTGAGTGCGGGTACCCATATGATTGGAGAGTGAGCCCGAGGGACCGATACTATGCTGACTGACTGGGAGTGAGCCCGAGGGGATGAAATTATACTAAGTAACTGAGAGTGAGCCCAAGGGGCTGGCACTATGCTGAGTGATTGAGAGTGAGTCCGAAGGCCTGATACTTTTTTGAGGGAGTTACACTATGCCCGAGGGGTGGATTTCTACTTGTTATTTAAATGTCAAATTACCTGTTTTACTTGGTTTTAAGTTATTCCAATCGTATTCTTCAATGTTTTACTACTTTAAATGATTTACAACTTTAATATAGAATTGCTTTGCGCCTTTGCGTGCTTCCATGCTTTCAGTATTTAATTAGAATTATTACTTACAGGATCGGAGTACTTATATTAATCCCTGCATCATGTGTGGAGATTCAGGCATAGCAGAGTCCGCTCCTGAGCGATGATCCTTCCAAGCTAGGCAGTGATTCGAAGTTACGAGGTAGCCGTTGACGTCCGCAACCCCTTTTCTCCCTTATCCTCTATCATTTATGTTTTCTTCAGACTATTGTATCAGATTCCACACTTTGTAGACTAATTGTAGATTCTATAGTAGTTCATGACTTGTGACGCCTCGGTTTGGGCTGTGTTGGGATGGTTTTCCTTTATTATTACCGTTGTTTCTGCAAATATGGCTATCTTAATCATGTTTTAACTTAGCTTATGTTAATTAATTATTAAAATAGGTGCTTTGTTTTGACATGTTTCTTCCATTATTTTTTCATCCTTCTTTTACTATTTTATTTATTATCTCTCTTGCTATCCTACTTGCTATTTTTTTGTCATGACGCAGTCAGTCGTCTCATTAGTCACCGCTCTGTTTCTCCCATTTCTACTTCTTATTTCTTTGCTAGGTTGTTTTTCACGTCATCGGGTTGATCGGTTCGGGTTCGGAGAGATATTGGCAAGGTTTGAGATACTTAATTTCTTTCGAGGAAGCTTAAGTTTGAAAGTCAACTGGATGTTGACTTATGTGTTAGTGGACTCGGATGTATATTTTGATGATTTAGATAGCTTCAGGAAATGATTTGAAACTTAGCAGCTTGAACGGAATATGTTTTGGAGGTCTGGAGTAGATTTAGGCTTGAATTTGCGAAATTGGATTTTTGGCATTTTTTATTTGATAGGTGAGATTTTGATATAGGAGTCGGAATGGAACTGTGAGAGTTGCAATAGTTCTGCCGGGTCATTTTGGATGTGTGTGAAAAATTTCATGTCATTCGGGTGTGTTGGTTGGATTTTGTATCAAAAGAAAAATTCGGAAGATTTTGGAATCTTAGGCTTGAATTTGATGTGATTTTGGTGTTTTGATGTTGTTTTGAGCGTTCTGAAGGTTGGAATGAGTTTGAATACGTTAATGGGATATGTTTGTGCTTTCGGTTGAGGTCCTGGGGTCTCGGGGTGATTTCGGATGGTTAGCAGAAAGACTTCGAGTTGGTTTTGACAGTTGAAGTTTCCCATTTGTTGTCCCCTAGCCGTAGGTGTGGTCTCGTAAAAGCAAAAAAGGAAGCTGTAGATGCGGCCAGGATGAAGGCTAGCTGAAACCGCAGAAGGGATCGAGGAGGCTCACCTGCGATGGCACAGGTGCAATATTTTAATCGCAGAAGCACAAACTAGTCAAGTAAGTAGAAAACAGCAGATGCGGCGTTTAGGACCGCAGAAGCGGTACTGCAGATGTGGTGGGTTGACCGTATTTGCGAAAAGACTGAGTTAGGATGTATATATTTCTTCCTTCGTGATTTTCAGAGGGTTTAACCCCTTTTAAACGCGAATACTATAGTTTTGGGCGATTTTGAAGAAAGAATTCAAGAGAACTATATTAAGGTAAGGATTTTGGACATAAAACTCATTTCTATGGCGTTATTTCACAGATTAGAGCTGTAATTAATGGAATTAAGGCTAAAAATTAGAATTAGGGCTTAAGATTAAGAGACCTTAAAATGGGAATTTGAGAGGTCATTTGGACCCCGATTTCAGTATTCTTGGTATGTATGGACTCGTCAGAGGATAAAGATTCTGTTTTTATGATTTTTATCAAGTTTCTAGTCATGGTAATGGGTTCGGGTTCGACCAATTTCGGAAATCATGGAATAATTTGATTTATTTCGCAAGCGCGTCGTCCCATTAGCTTATTCTAATATTATGATTCTGATTTTAGGTAGATTCGGCATGAGCTAAGGCCTAGGCGAGAGGCAAAGGTATCGAGGAGTAGTAGTTTCATCCGGTGTAAGGTAAGTAACCATTGTAAATTTTGAACTGACGGTACAAAATCCCGGCATTTCGAATTGTTTTGATAAATGAGGTGACGCACATGCTAGTTGATGAGCGTGTGGGCGTGTACTGGTAGGGATTGTAATTTGGTCCGTCTCGTAGATACTATAAACCCGCGTATTTGATTTAAATGCATATAATATCTCACATTTTAGGCATTTACATTGTATTATGGGTTGAATGCCATGTTTCCGGCCTTGTGCCGACCAATTGATGCCCTTAGGGGCATCTTACTGCTTTTCCTCACTTTATCTGTTTGAAAGAATATCTTCAGTCATGTTTTACTTGTTTATTATTTAAAACTGGTTTTATCACTGTATTTCTTAAAATATGAGAACCGTTTCGACTGAGTTCCCTGATTTCCACTGTTATGCTCGAGTGGTTGTGAGGTTAATGACTAAGAGATGTTAAGTACTTAGTGGTGAGGATATATATATATGTGTGTGTGTGTGTGTGTATATATACATATATATATGAGTGTGTGTGTGTATGTAGGTGTGTGTGTGTGCATGTATATATTATGGATACGTTTGGGTTGTAGGAGCCCCTCCGAAGTTTGTACATACCTAGTGAGCGTTGTTGACTATAAACTACGGATCGGGCTGCACGCCATAGCAGTTACTATGATTATTACTATTATGAGATATTAATGAGGCTGAGTGCTAAGAATGAGTATTGAGTGACGAGAGCTGAGTTATGAGTGACTGAGAGGCTATCCAAGAGGCTATATTATGAGTGATACCTTGCCCGAGGGGTCTATTTATGATATTTTCACTAATTTCACTCTCTTTTTGTCATAGACCTCGATTGAAAACTTCTACGTAAATGATTTCAAGTATTCTAATTTGTAACAGAAGATTTCATGACCAAACTGGTTCTTAAACTGTGGAGTTGTCTGTTATTTTGTTGTTTGCTCCTTTATATGATATTAACTGCACGTCAATGTTTTCAGACCTTATTTACTATAATTACTTACTGAGTTAGTATATTCACATTACTCTCTGCACCTTGTGTACAGATCCAGGTGCCCGAGCGGCAGAGTGAGGGTCCTCACCATTATCAGAGTTGCAGGACACTGCAAGGTAGCTACATGGCGCCCACAACCCTGCTTTCTTACTTCCTAACTTGTTATTTTCTGCATTTTTGACTTGTGATGTAGTAAAAAATTAGATTTTATATTTAGAGGCTCAATACTTATGACAGCAGATGTGTGGACTGTGTTGGTTTTGTGTTTTATTGACTATTGCACATTTTTTATGTTTATACATTCTTATGAAAAATTTGAGATTTAACTCGTATTAGAAAAAATGGTTTTAAAAGGAATTCGTTGTGATTAATTGTTTGGGTTGGCTTGCCTAGTAATGAGATAGGCGCCATCATGGCCGCGTCTTTGGGGTCGTGACATTTTCCTTGTTGTCTTAATTTCTATTTCTCTCGTTATTTTCCTCTAATATAACTACACAAGTTATGATAGTTGATGTCTTGTCTTAATCTCGCCACTATCTCATCGGTGATAGGTTCGACACTTACAAAGTACATTAGGTCGGTTGTACTTGTTGATATCGAATTATTTCTTATGTATTTTTATACTCAAAATACTTGTAAAATTATATATATATATATATATATATATATATATATATATTTATTTGGTATTTTTAAAAGCTAAATACCATATAATTACAACTATAACCTATATTACAACTAACAATATTTTATAATCATAAAATTATTTTCAGTATTTTCAGATTAGTACTTATATATATTATTAATTAATTCAACCCTGCTTTCTTACTTCCTAGCTTGTTATTTTCTGCATTTTTGACTTGTGATGTAGTAAAAAATTAGATTTTATATTTAGAGGCTCAATACTTATGACAGCAGATGTGTGGACTGTGTTGGTTTTGTGTTTTATTGATTATTGCACATTTTTTATGTTTATACATTCTTCTGAAAAATTTGAGATTTAACTCGTATTAGAAAAAATGGTTTTAAAAGGAATTCGTTGTGATTAATTGTTTGGGTTGGCTTGCCTAGTAATGAGATAGGCGCCATCATGGCCGCATCTTTGGGGTCGTGACATTTTCCTTGTTGTCTTAATTTCTATTTCTCTCGTTATTTTCCTCTAATATAACTACACAAGTTATGATAGTTGATGTCTTGTCTTAATCTCGCCACTATCTCATCGGTGATAGGTTCGACACTTACAAAGTACATTAGGTCGGTTGTACTTGTTGATATCGAATTATTTCTTATGTATTTTTATACTCAAAATACTTTTAAAATTATATATATATATATATATATATATATATATATATATATATATATATATATATATATTTGGTATTTTTAAAAGCTAAATACCATATAATTACAACTATAACCTATATTACAACTAACAATATTTTATAATCATAAAATTATTTTCAGTATTTTCAGATTAGTACTTATATATATTATTAATTAATTCAATGCTTTTAATTATTTTTTAAAATTATTTTAAATATTTTATATAAAATAAAAGGGAGAAATTGGTAACACCTAGCCTATTATTATTACAATTCTAGCCCAAATTTAACCCCACCCCATCAGAATAAATTTAATCCAAATGACCCAAAATAGAATTAAATTAACCCAGCCTAATCCCCAATATAATCCCGTCCAATCTGAGTCGTTGATCAAAAAAGATCAATGGCCCAGATTTAATTCCATTAATTAAATTGAACTACCCCCCCAAACCCCTCATTTCTACGAGACGGTCTCTCTTTCACTCTCTCTCTCTCTCTCTCTCTCTATATATATATATATATATATATATATATATATATATACCCTTCTCTCTAGAACCTTCTGGTTCTTTCTTCTCCGATGATCTCCATGAAACCATAGCTCACAGATTCCCTCTATTTGAGACCCCAGAAACCCCCACCATGTGAATCAGCCCCTAAAAGCTTCGTCTGGTTTGTCTCCGGCCATCTTCGACTACCTCCCTTAAACCCTAAGGCTCTGATGGGCCTCTCATCGTCCTGTTCGACACCTCTAGGACCTTCAAGTTTTATGGACCATGGAGATTTAAACCTTGAGTTCCGAGTTCTACTACTTGTGAGTTGTCCGGTGTGATTTCGGGCGAAATCACACCCTATATGTCACGATCCATAATGTTTCGACAGGTTCTCTCCTCTTCGATTAAGGTTTCCCATTATTTCAAACCCTAATCTCTCTTTAATCTCTCAAAAAATAGTGTTATTTCATGCTATTTATAATTTTTTCCTTTATGTTCTTCTTGTTCTCGAGTTTATTCAAAAGATCCTTTTCTTTGAACAACTTTTTAGTTTCTTCGAAATTAGGGTTTTGGATTTCTTTTTATGCATGCTTCGATCGATTTTCTTTATGATTAAAACCTTTTCTTTATTTATTATGACCGATTCCTATGCTCTTACTATTTTTTAGTTTGACTCTGCTAAAAACCCTAATTTCTAGAAAAATTTTCTTCATTTAATTGTGCGTGTTAGCATGTTTCTTTCCTTCGATTATATGTGATAGCCTGATTTTCTTTGCCTTGTCTCGTTGTATTATAATGTTTCCTCGTTTGATTGTGTCTATTAGCCTGATTTTCCTTGATTTGGTTCTGTCTGTTGGCCTATGATTGCTCGATTCTTGTTAATGTTTCATGGTCACCATGCTTCGTATATGTCCTGCAGAATCTTAACTTGATTTCACTATCTCTGAGTGGTTGTGTTTATTCATCTCTTGTTCCTTCTTGGGTAATTTTTTTCTCTACTGGTGTTCATTCACCTCTATTTATATGTTAAGAATACAGAATCATGACTTCGCATGATTGATTCTGATTTTCCTTTATTCATTGGTAATTTAAAATTTTCTTTCAAAACCCTAGCATTCTATTCCCATATTTCAAATTTATTGATCTTTGTTACCTTATTTACTATATTACTATATTCTACCTATCTTTCATTAATTGAAATTTTCCTAAATTTGGTCTTACTCGACTATTATATACAATACAGAACCTATACTCCTTCCTTATTTAATCCTACACTAATTTTTCCTACCTGCCTTCTATGGTGCAGAATCTTTGTGTTTGATTTTGATTCCTTAATTAATGGGAGTACTTCCTTGATTATTTAATTAGTTGATTCCGAGTTCTTCAATTAATATATTTCCGTGAGTTTATCTTATTTTACCACCTACTTTCAACTATAAATATCCTAAGTCTTTACAAAAAACACACAACAGTCTTTCGACTTACACACACCACTGAATACTTTCAAAATCTACATTCCCTCTTTCTCTTTTGCTTTGCTGTTGTTCTCTACTCCTGCTTATTTTTAGCTGGCTGAACGCCAAAGGCTAATATAGTGTTACTACTTTGTCTTTGCATCCTGCTCTTGCCCTTTTACTGGTGTGTTCTAATTAATTTTCAAGTCTCACACCAATGTGTTTATTTTTGTTTCACTCCATTATCTTTGTGACTCTCTTATACTTATGCTTCTATTGCTCAATGTGTGATTGATTATATAATTTAATACTTCTCCATGTCTTCTGATTTACGTGTTAAGTCTGACTTTTCTTGCTCCTAACTTTACTTTCTTTGCCTACGTCCTGTAGTTACACATTAGTATGCCTAAACTTTAATGCCTCCTAGTTCCCCTGAATCCCTTGATTCTGTGTAGTCCAGTTCATTAAACTGTATCTCCTTTAGAATTGTGTGATCTATTTCCCACCTTTCCCCAAGACCCCTGTATGAAATCATGTATTGTTAAACTGTTGTTCTGTTGTTTTCTGTTAAAGCAAACCCCCCTTATTTTCGAAAGTTCTTCTTCCTACACTTCATACTACTCTAAGAAAATAGGTTCTACCCCCTTCGTGTGAGCATTACATTGAGTACCTCTGAGCACTCACTGAATTTTGACACACAAGGCTAGTACATTAAATTGCACCTGTCCTGCATTCTTCTAAAACGCCTAGGTGCTGGTATTGGCCAGGGATCCAATGGAGCCCTAGGGAGCTTTGCCGCACCTAGACCACACCAAAGGCTGTCAGCTCAAAAAGGTTTAGGTTTGAAGATAGGGCCTGATTGAAGGCTCCCTAAAGAATAACTTCTCATTTTTTTCCTGTTTACTGTAATTTAGATGATGCTGGTTTGTAATAATTTACAAAAAAAAAACTATTGGGCGTGAATAGTGAATATGGGGGAGAGTTATGCATGTTTATTTTAAGTAATGGGTAGAAAACATGCTCATAGGACTTTATTTACCTATTTGCGCGATAGATACCATGTATAGGACATGCATCTCATGCATTAGCAATCGTGTTTTAGGTTCTTTACTTTCAGCTTGTTATTATACTCACTTCGTAATAATGATTAGTTTATAACCAACAAATAGATGTTATAAAATTACTGCTGCATTTAGAGACCATGTTTTAGTAGCTTTTATGTGTATTAGACATCATGTTACTTAGGTTTTTTATTTTGTCTGAGTTGTAATTGCTGAACGCCTCACCAGTAAGTTTAATCTAACAATACAAGTACACTTAACTATATATGTGTCTCTTTAAAACTGGAGATTAATATGCATGTTCCCCTTTAAGACAAGTAGGCAATACATACGATGCCTAGGTAAGCATTAGGCCTAATAAAGTCGATTAATCATGTTTTTACCAGTTTCAGACTAATCAACATCCTTTAACATTTTGAACTCTTCTTCTTGTTTGCATCTCTGAAGTTCACTCTAGTTTGCTAAAACTCCCACTTTATTTTCAAATAATCTTAAAATCATTACATTTGTTCTATTATGTTTTCTACTGGATTACCTTTCCTACCCGGAATAGTGCTATTTTTAAGTATTTATCCTATGTCTCATCGGGTTACTACATCTTTAACGCCTCTACTATATTTTCAAAGTGTGCTTTTACAAGTTTAATATATACTTTACTAATTCCTAAATTGTTGTACACTCGCTGCTATCCTTAGTTGTATTTCTTAAAATTGAACATTCTTTGAGTCACTCAGTTTTATTAAGCCTTTTCCTCTCACTGAAACTTACATTTTTCAGCATTACTACTTTTTAAACTCTTTTCTTTGCGACTTGAAATGTGTTTGAGGCGTGCTAATTACGTGTTTGCTTGTGGATGCATCTGTGAGCCTTTATTTGTCTTTGTGTGTCCCCTTTATGTACACTCCTATTTGTTATGTATGTCGCTTAGCATTTTATCCTTATAACCTAAGGGTTAAGCCTAGTCCTCACCTTGTAGGAATAGTAGTCCTAAATACCCTCTAGGACTTATAGGACGGGATGGGTAATAGAACGGAATAAGCATTCGTGACCAATTCACGCTCTACTAACCTTTACGGGGTAGGAAGGGTAGAATATGGAGATGATGATTGATGTGCTATCACGTGCAACCCCTCTTTTGAGGAGTGATTGATGGGTATTGCATTGAAGTGATCCATATTAGTCACAGACCTAGGACGCCTTTCCTTTTATTTTTCTGTATCTTCTTTCTTTATAATTGTTTAAATCTTTTAAATATTTTCTCTCTCTCTACTTACCCTCAAAGGTTTTTATCTTATTTTCAATGTTATATGAACCCCCTAATTGCTTGATTATATGAAGTCACAATTGTATCATGGCGGGGAACCACACTAGTGAATCTTGGGGGTGCCTAACACCTTCTCCTCGAGATAACTTCTAGCCATTACCCGAACTCTAGTTTTCCAACTCAAACCCTTATGTAGTGTCCTAAAAAACTTTAATTGTTAGGTGATGACTGTTCATTAAAAACCCAATTATCAAAAGGGAACGAGTTGTCCTCCAAAATGTCGTGAACCCAATTTTGCTCTTTAGAGAAAGGGGGCGTCGACAGCATGGCGACTCTACTGGGGATTTCTTTAGGCTTTAACCATCACATACTACTTGTAACTTTATTATCTCATTAATTACATGTAGTTATTGTCTTTATTTCTTATACTAGGAAACTGACTTGGCTCTCCGTGTCTTTTCGTTCTTTAATGTTTTCTTTTACTACTTTACTTCAATACTGTTGTGATTACGAGCAATTATTGTAATCATTATCTTATGAACGTGCAAATACGTGACAATCTATATCATTCTTGTAATTGTATCTTCAACATTATATTCCACTCGTGCCAAACAAAATACCATAGCAACTCATATAATGAGTGGTTGCGCCTTTCCAATACTATACCCCCTAAATTTGGCAAAGGCATATTTGCGGTAAACCCAGTCGATCAGCGTTGTAGTTGACGATTTTGTGCCTTTCCCTCTTGAGTTGTCCGCTCAAGGGTACTGGTATAATACCCCATAGAAACCTTACTCTATTTAACTGCGCATGCATCATGGTTAAATCTAGCCGACTCGGTTATGTTGTCCGCATAATGACTCTTTAAGACAGCCTTGTCCAATGTCCACTAGATTTCCTTGATGCCCAAATGGACACTACCACGTCTGTGCATTTATTTGGAGAACTAAATGTTGCATATGCTAATTATTGGTATTAAATATTCGAGCCCGGTGGGGTTAAGGTCTTATCCCGTTTGTTTTAAAGAAAATGAATGACAAGGTTCCCGACTTCAGTATGGTAAACATACCCTCACTCATGCTGACCTGGTGGAGGAACCTCATCAAGTAACCAATTCAATGAATGGAAAGAGAGAGGCACCAGGGCTAGTGAAAAGATGGAATATCTAAAGTACATTCTGATGTAATTGGAAGGAAAAGTGAGGAAGAGAATCACCGACTGTCGAAACGCTGAGGGAAGCGAAGGAGAACGTCTAGCAAAGGCATTTTTCCTGGAAAATCTTTGCAAGCTGGAGGATCCGATCTACGAGAACATTCAACTTGAAGAAGGTTGGGGCCAAGTAGTTAGGAGTCTTTTCCTTTGCTTTAACAATGTAGTAAGGCCAATGGCCATTCGTGACATTTTTACTTTCCATCATTTTAGTGTCGTTTTGGGATTCGTCTTATTTTTATCAATAAAAAGAGGCATTTAGCATTATAAGTTCTCCAAACTATTTGTCGCTAGGCCTACCTCGAGAACAATGAGGAACCCAAATTAGGGCACGATTTATATTCTTGAACTATATGTTTTTAATATCGCAATGTCTTTCCTTCTCATAACCCGCACTAACTTGTTACCTTTTTGTTTTTTCTTTTATTTTTATCCCACTCCCTAAAGGTTAGTCCGTGCACTATGGCATCATCATCATACTCTACGAGATCCAAGGGCCCTCCACCTCCTCCTCTTCTAAGTCCTACCAGAAAAAAGAATAAGGCTAAACTGGAAGACTTGAACAACATAAGAAAGGAGAACTCGGTTGAACGAGCAGAGGTTACTCAGGGTATCCAGGTCTCCAAGGAAAGTGCTGCCTAACTTGAGCAGAAGTTATTGCAATTTCGAGATGAACTGGATCATGTTCGGAACTTGTCCAAATTATCACTTTTCCTTTACCACCCCAGACATCAACTTTCCCGTTACTTAATATCCCGCACTGCCCCAAAACATCTCGCAACCACAGAAACAACCCACTCATACTCAACATTCCAACATATGCCACACTTCCAATAACACTACACAGTACATCTCTGAACTGCTAAACACCACAAATGATCCTCTCCACAATGCTCCCATATATGTGGAAACCATACCAGACTATGCTCAACCAATCTCAAGCACACATGAATCTGATGACAAAGACTCTTTTATCAAGAACCTAGCTGCAGAACTCAAGAATCTGACAAGCCGAGTCTAGGGTGTTGAAGGAAAGAAAGGTATTGAGGGGCTGAATTACGAGGAACTTTGCATTCAACCAGATGTCGAACTTCTTGGGGTGTACAAACCTCTCAAGTTCGAAATGTTTGATGGCACTGGGGATCCCAGAGTCCATTTAAAGGATGTACTGCGTCAAAATGTTCTGACTCCAAAGGGATGAAAATATCCATATGAAGCTCTTTATGAGAAGTCTGAAAGGGGATGCTCTATCTTGGTACATCAGCCAAGACCCCAAGAAGTGGACAAGCTAGATAGGTATGGCATCTGATTTCATTGACAGATTCATATTCAATACAGACAATGCACCATATGTATTCTACATCCAGAATTTGAAGAAGAAACCTACAGAAACCCTTCGGGAGTATGCTACTTGTTGGAGATTGTAGGCTACTAAGGTCAGGCCGGTCTTAGAAGAAGAACAGATGAACAGATTTTTGGTCCGGGCCAATACCCATAATATTATGAAAGGCTAATGCTTACTGAGGGTAAAAATTCTCCGATATCATCAAGCTAGGCGAAACAATCAAGGAAAGCATTAACAGTGGTATGGTTACTAATCTTGAAGCATTGCAGGTTACCAACAAGGCTCTACAGTCTGGTGGCACATCCAAGAAGAGGCATGTGAGTGTCATGACAGTTGCACAAAGAACAGAATCCCCAATGAAATACCAAACCTACCCGTCACCTCCACTCACATATCAACCTACCCCAAATTACCAAGCACACTTACCCTCCTACCAAATTCCACCACCCGCTTACCAATCACCTCCACCTCCCACATATCAGCCCACTTCACATAGATACTCAGAACCCGCACCTGTCTACCAAGCATATAATACTCAACCCTCTCATTATCAATCACTTCCCACTCGCCAAAACATTCCTAGACCTTGACCTCACTTTGATCACAAGCCCCAAATAATACACATCCCCGTCGCTGAACAAATTGACCAGTTGTATAAAAGGCTCAAAATCGCTGGTTATGCCACCCCTATCTCTGTCATAACTCAAGAAAATCTTTCCTAATGGGTCAACCCGAACAAAACATGTGCGTACCATGCTAGCATGAAGAGGAATACTATTGATGAGTGTCGCACACTACAAGATAACATCCAAAACCTGATCGACAATAAAATCATCATAGCAAAGGACCCTGCTCCTAATGTTCGCAACAACCATCTCCCGACCACAAGGGTGGAGGCATTCACATGATCGAGATAGAGGATGATTGGGACCCAAAAAGGTCTATTGGGTTGATTGCTTAGGGTGAGGAGCCGAAGAAACCAACAATCACACTTAACCCGATTTTTTTCTAGATCTAGCCCTCTAGGGGCGATGAAGTAAACAAGCCTATACCACTCGCGTTTGAAGCACCTTCTTCTGCAAAGGCGCCCGAACCGGCTATGTTAACTCCAAGGGTTCCTATTCCGATAACAATGTCAGACATAACACTGTTTCACTAAAATACCATACCATGGGATAACGCAACCGAAGCAAGAGGGAAAGGAAAAATACATTTTTGAAGATACTGAGTAAGGCCTATAATAATGGCTTGTTGAAGACGCGCATAAAAATTCCTTAATGAAGATATTGGCCTATGTGTTAGTAACAAAACTGGAGGAGAATGGAAAAAAAGGTAGTACAAGTACTGGAGAGTCACAAAATCACTTTCCACGAGGATGAATTGCCACCATAAGGGCTGAGCCACAATACGGTGTTGCACATCACTATACAGTGCGAGGATGATTTCATTACTAGACTCCTGATCGATGGAGGATCCAACCTCCATATCTGTCCGTTGATAACTCTTAGAACATTCGGGAAGAGCCTACATGAGATCAAAGATGGGGACATTAATGTCAAAGCTTTTGATGGGTCCTAAAGGTCCACTATTAGGGGAATCCGTTTATGCCTGCAAATGGGACCAACTTGATTCGACATTGACTTTCAAGTATTAGATGTCCCAACATCCTACAACTTTCTATTAGGATGACCATGGATTCACGATGCTGGGTCTGTAGCGTCAACCTTACACCAAGCAGTAAACTTTAAGTGGAATCACCAAGAGGTTATTATTCATGGCAATGGTTGTAATCCCATATATAGTTGCCAGACTAACCCGATGATTGGAGGAAGAAGGAGAATATGCGGAGAAACCTACCACCACATCGAGCGGGTGAACACCATGGACAAAGATAAATGGTGGGATAATAAGATTAATAATATCCTGAATTGGTTTGGATATGAGCCTAGAAAAGGACTTGGAAAAAATCTCCAGGGTATCGCCAAACCCATCAAACTGAAGAAAGATGGTACTACTTTCGGTTTGGAATATGAGTACACTTGGGAGGAGTTTAATCCCTGGTCGCCACTATGGAGTGGTATCTACTACCCACTGGAGAATCCTATACCCCGTCAGGCGCAAACTTTCCAACCGGTAGACATCATATATGGGTCAGAAGAAGAGGAAGCATTGGTAACAATGAGAAATTTGTGTATGGAAGACAATAATATGGACTTCTGTGTCATTTTTGAGGAGGAGTGAGAGGAAGGCCCTTTCATACCAGCTATGAACCGAGGAGAACACCTCAATAATTGGTCCATCAGAACCACTAAGGCCCGGAAAGCTTCGGGGTAGCAAGGCTGAACAAAGCACCATGCATTACATTTTACTTTTTGCTAGTTGACTTTCTCTCCATATTTTCTTTAATTTCGAAAAGAGCTCTGATATTCAAAACAATTATGAAATTTAGTTTCTTATATATCTCGATCTTATCTGTTTCTTTATCATTAACTTTATTTACACAACATTACTATTACTTATATTGATGAACCGATGATTGTGACTTGCAACGAGACTACGCAACAAATGTATATAGATTTAAAAGAGGATGACATACCAAAAAGGGTCGTTAAAGAGGTTGAAAATATTAAGAATAAGACTAATTCTAATTTGGACGAAACAAAGGTTGTCAACTTGGGAAATAAAAGGAATGTCACGAAAACACGCATCAATATCCACTTGTCACCATCAAATAAGAAAGAATATATGAAATTTCTATGGGAATATGAGGACTTATTCGCCTGGTCATATGATGATATGACTGGTCTCAGTACATACATTGTAGATCACAAATTGCCAACAGATCCCACATGTCCGCCGGTAAAGCAAAAGCTCAGAAAGTTCAAACCTGATATGAGTTTGAATGTCAAGAAAGAAGTTACCAAACAAGTCAAAGCCAAGGTTCTCGGGGTAGTGGAATATCCGACATGTTTATCCAATATTATGCTTGTGCTGAAGGAGGATAGGAAGGTTAGGGTCTGTGTTGACTACCGGGATCTCAATCAGGCCAGTCCCAAATACAACTTCCCCTTGCCAAACATACACATTCTTATTGACAACTGCGCTACGCATGAGATTAAATCGTTTGTAGATTTTTTTGCTGGGTATCATTAGATATGGATGGACAAGGAAGATGTAGAGGAAACGGCTTTCATTACGCCATGGGGGATGCATTGTTACAAAATGATGCCTTTTTGGGTTGAAGAATGCGGGGGCCACCTACATGAGGGCCATGACTACTATTTTCCATGACATGATACACAAGGAGATCGAGGTATCAAATCCAAGAGAGCCACTGACCACATAGAAGATGTGAGGAAGTTCTTCAATAAACTGAGAAGGTACAATCTGAAATTGAATCCCGTCAAGTGTGAATTTGGGGTTCCTGCGGAAAATTACTAGGGTTCATCATGAGTCGTCGAGGAATAGAATTGGATCCCTCAAAAGTTAAGGCCATTCAGGAATTGCCACTACCGAAGAACAATAAGGACATGATGAGTTTCCTTGGGAGACTCAACTATATCAGTCGGTTCATAGCTCAGTCCACTATCATTTATGAACCAATCTTTAAAATGTTGAAGAAGGATGCTGCTACCAAATGGACTGATAATTGTCAGAAAGCCTTTGACAGAATCAAGGAATACTTATCAACACCGCTAGTTTTTGTTCTGCCTAAACCAAGTCGACCTCTACTATTCTACCTTGTAGTATTGGACGGAGCATTCGATTGTGTTTTGGGACAACATGACGAAATAGGGAGAAAGAAGCAGGCCATCTACTATCTCAGCAAAAATTTCACCCCATACGAGACCCGTTATTCTCTACTAGAGCGCACCTGTTGTGCTCTAACTTCGATAGCTCAGAAGTTAAGGCATTAGTTCTGTTCCTATACAACTTATCTCATATGAAAAATGGATTCACTGAAATATATCATATAGAAACCCATGCCCACTAGCAAGCTTGCCAAGTGGCAAATCCTTCCAAGTGAATTCGACATTGTCTATGTGACTCAGAAGGCAATAATAGACAAGCCTTGGCAGATCATCTCGCCGAGAATCATGTGGATGGAGGATACGAGCCTCTAAAGACGTATTTTCCTATTGAAGAGGTAAATTTCATAGGAGAGGATATTGTAGAATCCTATGATGGGTGGAGAATAATTTTCTATGGAGCAACAATTTTCAAAGGAGAAGTACTAGTATCATAAACAGGCCAACATTACCCGGTATCCGCCAAACTCAGGTTCCCATGCACCAACAATATGGCCGAATACGAAGCCTGCATCCTGGAGCTCAAGACGGCCATTGACATGAATGTTCAGGAACTGCTAGTAATCAGAGATTTAGATTTGCTCATACACCATGTTCGACAAGAGTGGGCAACCAAGAACTCCAAGATGCTTTCTATATGCATCACATATAGTCGTTGAGGAAGAGATTCACAAATACAAAGTTTCAACATGTCCCCGAGTGCGGAATTCATCCCCTGATGCTTTGGCTACTCTATCATCCATGATCCAAAATCTAATTAAGAACTTCATTAATCCCATCCCGGTAAAGATTTATGATCAACCAAATTACTGTGCTTATGTCGAGGAAGAAGCAGATAGAAAACCATGCTTCCATGAAATAAGGGAGTATTTGAAAACGGGAGAATATCGAGAACTTGAAAACACTACTCCGAAGTGCACCCTTCGGCCATTGTCTAACAACTTCTTTTAGAACAGAGGAATCCTGTTTAGGAGGACTCTAGACTTGGGGTTAGTAAGGTGCGTCGAAGAAAAGGAAGCATCCAAGTTATTAGAAGAGGTTCATACAGGGACATGTGGCCCATATATGAATGGTTTTGTCTTAGAAAAGAGGATACTCCGAGCAGGATATTTTTGGATGACTATGGAAACGGACTGCATCCAGTATGTCTGAAAGTGCCATCACTTCCAGATACATGCAGATATGATAAAGGTGCCTCCAAACAAGCTTACTACAATAAGCTCACCATGGCAATTCGCCGTTTGGGGAATGGATCTTATCGGACCTATCGAGCCTGCCGCACCAAATGGGCATAGGTTCATTTTTGTAGCCATTGATTATTTCACTAAATGGGTTGAAGCAGCGTCATATAAAGCAGTAACCAAGAAAGATGTGGCAGACTTTGTCCGCGACCGTATCATTTGCCGGTTTGGCATCCCGAAGTAAATGATTACTGATAATGGTTCCAGCCTCAACGGTGACATGATGAAGGAAATGGGTGAGACATTCAAGATTAGGCACAAGAATTCAACAGCCTACAAACCCCAGATTTATGGAGCCGTAGAAGTGGCCAACACGAATATAAAAGAGGATACTATGGAAAATGATAGAGAAACACAAGCAATGGTACGGAAAGCTATCATATGCTTTATTTGGATACCGCACCATATTGTGTACATCAACCGGACAACTCCCTACATTCTAGTTTATGGTACAGAGGCAGTTATTCTCACCGAGGTGGAAATTCCCTCTTGAGAATCATACAAGAAGCGGAGTTAGATGATACAGAATGGGTAAAAGGCCGCTACAAGCAGTTGGCTCTTACAGATGGGAAAAGAATGAATGCAGTTTGCCACGGTCAGTTGTATCAGGACAGAATGTCTAGAGTTTTCCACAAAAGAGTCAAACCGGGGAAGTTTACACCGGGGCAACTAGTATTGAAGAGAATATTCTCGCATAGAGATGAAGCCAAGGGGAAATTCTCTCCCAATTTGCAAGGTTCTTACATGGTCCATCGGGTTCTAACCGAAGGAGCCCTCATACTTGCAGAAATGGATGGAGAAGTCTTGCCAAAGCCAATCAATTTAGATGTAGTAAAACGATACTATGTATATCAATTTTTGATTTCTTTATGATGTACTTTGAACTACGCCTGATAGGATTCCCGTTTAAGAGGGGATACGTAGGCAGCCTTATAGGTTTAGTCACAATTAATAAAATTTCCATCTCCTCCTCCCCCCATCCCCCGCCTCTATTGGAAACTAGGGCAGAATTTTGAGGAGGACCCTCAAAATTCCTAAGTTAATTTTAGCCATTCATTGCACGCATCCGTCAGAAGGCGCCAGCTCACCAAACTGGGGAATAATTTTGAGGAGGACCCTCAAAATTCTGGAGCAAAAGAGGATGCAATGTCTAGAACCGCGTTGCAGTCGTCGGTTCATCTAATCGAAAACTATTTTCGATTATATATTTACATTACATTTTTTAACTAAATCATGCATGACTATTATCAAATTTCTTTGTTTAGAAACCCTACCCCAATGAAAACACAACGTTTAGCAGGACAAGCAAAGGCCACAGGAAGACGAACTAACCTTCCCCTTTTCTTTTACAAAACTCACGATTTTTCTTTTGTTGCAGGCACTCAATTTGCAAAATCATTAGATATATTTATGCTCTCATACTTTCTCATGAATGCAATCTCTGAGAATCATTATCTATTTAAAATTTCTATCTGTAAACAACATCCCCAGCAGCCATAACGATGCAATCAACTATCGGCTAAGAGATTTCATTACTATTCGCCTTTTTATTTTTGCATTGCATAAGGCTACCTTTCTGCCTTTCTAGACTAAGCACTGTCTCCGTCTACATTTTTTTGCATTTGCATAAGGCTATCTTTCTGCCTTCCGAGACTAAGCAGTGTCTCCATCCGCATTTTCCTGCGTTGCATAAGGCTACATTTCTATCTTTCGAGACTAAGCACTGTCTCCATCTGCATTTTTATGCATTGTATAAGGCTACCTTTCTACCTTCCAAGACTAAGCACTGTCCCATATGCATTCTTCCTCATTTTGCATATGGTTACCTTTCTGCCTTCTGAGACTAAGGTGACTCCATCTGCATTTTTCTGCATTTTTCATAAGGCTACCTTTCTGCCTTTCGAGACTAAACTCTATCTTCATCCTACATGGCTGAAATATCGCTACTTTATTTCTCCTGCATGGATGAAATATCCCAACCCTTATTTAAATCTTGCATCGGCTGAAATATCTCACCTTTATTTAAATCTTGCATCTGCTGAAATATCGCCATTTTTTATGTTACGCCTTGCATTGGCGAAAAGATTGCCACTTTCTGTATTTCATTGGCTGAAAGATCGCCACCTTCTGAATTTCATGGGCGGAAAGATCCCCGGTTTTTCCAAAGGCGTCACTGTTCGAAGCCACCATTTTCATAGCCCGAGAACGCCATGCCATCGCCGGAGGACCCTATTGTAACTTTTGCATATCATTATTCAAAGGCATCATAGTTTGGAGGCATCATTTTCATAGCTGGAGAACATTATTTCATATTATGCGAATCCTTTATTATACGCTTCATGGCCTAGGTCGGCATGGTATGAGGACATCATCCTAAGTGGCGAAAGACAACATTCACAGTCCAATGGGAACTTACATCATGTTTAAATTTATGGACAATATATGTTTGTATTGCTCACTTGCAAGTACACCGAGTATCAATAACCGTCTTAGCAGGAGCGATCATGCTCGGATTCCCGCAATCAATTAGATTTCAACCACCTTTCGAAACATAAACATCGCGTCCATTCCTTTCAAAAATCTCCATCGGCATATTCCGTCGATGGATCCTGAACTACATATGGCATGATTCCTGTAAAACCAGGGATATGTAGGTAACTAAGGAGACAGAGCTCGGTCAAAACTTTTCAAATCTTTTCTCTCGTTCAAAATTGGTTATCTTATATTTACTGGACAACTCTTCCACCCTTCCCGGGTAAAGAGGGGAAGTTGTTGATACCCAATTTTTTCTTATATACTTTTATACTCAAAATACTTTAAAAATAACATATATATACATATATAAGCATACCCAAGTATTTTGGTATTTCTCCCGAATTTTTAGAGATTCTCAAAACCAATTTATTGTCTATTTTAGTAATACAAAATCCAATAATTATTTCCAAATAATTTTTTTGTAAATATTTTATTTTCATTCTCATATTTACACTAAAATGTAATTAAGGTGATTTTTGCATATTTTTTTTCAAATTTATTTGGTATTTTTAAAAGCTAAATTGTATATAATAGCAATTATATCCTATATTATGATTAACAATATTTTATAATCACAAAATTATTTTCAGTATTTTTAGATTTATTAATTGGTTCAGTGCTTTTATTTTATTTTTAAAATTATTGTAACTATTTTATATAAGATAAAAGGGAAAGATTGGGTATTTAACACCTACTCTATTATTTTTGCAATTTTAGCCCCAATTTAACCCCGCCCCATCAGATTCAACTTAACCCAATTGACCCAAATTCCAATTAAATTAACCCTGCCCAATTCCTAATATAACCCGGTCCAATCTAAGCCGTTGATCATATAAGATCCAACGACCCAGATTTAATTCCCTTAATTAATTTCAATCCCCCCCAAAACCCCTCATTTCCACGAGACGCTTTCTCTTTTTCTATATATCGTCTCTCCCTCTCCTTTCTCTCTAGAACCTTCTTGTTCTTTATTCTTCGATGATCTCCACCGCCTCTCCGGCCACCTCCAATCTCACCCCATTCGACCATTAACCGCCATAAAACCCTAGCTCACTGATTACCTCATTTTTTGAGACACTGGAAACCCCCACTATGCGAATCAGTCCCTAAAAGCTCTGCCTGGTTTGTTTCCGTCCATCACCGATTACCTCCCTTCAACCCCAAGCCTCCGATGAGCCTCTCATCATCCTATTCAACACCTCTAGTATCTTTAAGGTTTATGGACCATGGTGATTTAAACATGGAGTTCCTGGTTCTACTACTTGTAAGTTCTTCGGTGTGATTTCAGGAGAAATAACACCCTATATGTCACGATCTATAAAGTTTCGATAGGTACTCTCCACTTTTATTAGGGTTTCCCCTTTTTTAATACCCTAACTCTCTCTTGAATCTCTCAAAAATAGTGTTATTTCATGCTATTTTCCTATTTTCCTCTATGTTCTGCCTATTCTCGAGTTTATTCCAAAAGATCCTTTACTTTGAACCACTTTTTACTTTCTTTGAAATTAGTGTTTCTTGGAATTCTTTTTATGCATGCTTCGGTTGATTTTCTTTGTGATTAAAACTTTTTCTTTTTTTAATTTGAATGATTTATATGCTCTTTCTATTTTTTTAGTTTGACCTTGCTTAAACCCTAATTTCTAGAAAATGTTTCTTCATTTGATTATGTGTGTTAGCATGTTTCTTTCCTTCGATTATATGTGATAGCCTGATTTTCTTTGGCTTGTCTCTTTGTGCTGGCATGTTTCCTCGTTTTATTGTGTGTTTTAGCTTGATTTTCCTTGCTTTGGTTCTATCTGCTGGCATATTTGCTCGATTCTTGTTAATGTTTCATGGTCACCATTCTTCGAATATGTCTTGCTGAATCTTAACTTATTTTCACTATCTCTGAATGGTTGTGTTTGTTCATCTCTTGTTCCTTCTTGATTAATTTGTTTGCTACTGTTGTTCATTCACCTATATTTATATTTTAAGAATACAAAATCACGAGTTCGCATGATTGATTCTGATTTTCCTTTATTGATTGGTAATTCAAAACTTTCTTTCAAAACCCTAGCATTCTATTCACCTGTTTTAAATTAATTTATCTTTGTTACCTTATTTACAATATTACTCTATTCTACCAATCCTTTCCTTAATTGAAATTATCTTGAATTTAAATCTTACTCGACTACTATATGCAATACTGAACCTTGACTCCTTCCTTATTGAATCCTACGCTGATTTTTCCTACTTGCCTTATATGGTGCTGAATCTTTTCGTTTGATTTTGATTCCCTTAATTAATGGGAGTACTTCCTTGATTCTTTATAAAATTGATTCCGAGTTCTTCAATTAATATACTTTCGTGATTTTTATCTTATTTTACCACATACTTTCAATTATATATACCCTAAGTCTTTACGCAAAACACACAACAGTCTTTTGACTTACACACACCACTGAATACTTTCAAAATCTTCATTCCCTCTTGCTCTTTTGTTGTACTGTTGTTCTTTGCTCTTGCTTATTATTAGCCGGCTGAAAGGCAAAGCTAATATAGTGTTACTACTTTGTCTTTGCATTATGCTCTTGCTCTTTTACTAGTATGTCCTAATTAATTTTTAAGACTCACACCAATGTGTTTATTTTTGTTTCAGTTCATTATCTTTGTGATTCTCTTCTACTTATGCTTCTCTTGCTCAATGTGTCATTGATTCTTTGCTTTATTACTTCACCATGTCTTCTAATTTACGTGTTATGTCTGACTTTGCTTGATCCAAACTTTACTTGCTATGCCTATTTCCTATTGTCACACATTAGCATGCCTAAACTTTACTACCTCCCAGTTCCCCCGAATCCCCTGATTTTGTGTAGTCCTGTTAATTAAACCTGTATCACCTTTAGCATTGTGTGATCTATTTGCTCTATTCCACAAGACCCCTGTATGCAATCATATATTGTTAAAAAGTTGTTCTGTTGTTTTCATTTAAAGAAATCACCCCCTTATTTTCAAAAGTTCTTCTTCCTGCACTTCACACTCCTCTTAGAAAATAGGTTCTGCCACCTTCGTGTGAGTATTGCTTTGAGTACCTCTGAGTACTCACTGAACTTTGACACACAAGTCTGGTACTTCAGATTGCACCTATCTTGCATTCTTCTAAAATGCCTAGGTTCTAGTATTGTCGAGGGACCCAATGGGGCCCTAGGGAGCTTTATCGCACCTAGACCATGGCAAAGGTTGTGAGCTCGAAGGGGTTGAGGTTGGAAGATAGGGCCTGATTGAAGGCACCCTATAAAATAACTTCTTTTTTCTTCTTATTTACAGCAATTCAGATGATACTGGTATGCAATAATTTGTAAACAAACTATTGGGGGTGAATACTTAATATGGGGATGATTATGCATGTTTAATTTAAGTAATGGGTAGCAACATGCTTATAGGACTTTATTTACATATTTGCGCAATAGATATGATGTATAGGACATGCATCTCATAGATTAGTAATCCTATTTTAGGTTCTTTACTTTCAGCCTGCTATTATACTCACTTCGTAATCATGATTAGTTAATAACAAAAAAATAATTGTTATAAAGTTACTGCTGCATTTAGTGACCATGTTTTAGGAGCTTTTATGTGCATTAGACATCATGTTACTTAGGTTTTTTTTATTTTGTCTCAGTAGCAATTGTTGAACGCTTCACCAGTATGTTTAATCTAACAATACAAGTACGGTTAGCTGTATGTGTATCTCTTTTAAACTGGAGATTAATATGCATGTTAACCTTTAAGACAAGTAGGCAATACATACGACGCATATGAAAGCTTTAGGCCTAATAAAATCGATTAATCTTATTTTTTCCAGTTTTAGACTAATTGACTCCCTAAACATTCTGAACACTGCTTCTTGTTTGCCTCTATGAAGATCACTGAATTTTACTAAAACTCCCTCCCTATTTTAAAATAATCTCAATATTGTGCATCTGTTCTATTATGTTTTTTACTGGGTTACCTTTCTAGCTCAAAATCGTGCTATTTTTATGTATTTATCCTATGTCTTGTTGGGTTACTGCATCTTTAATGCCTTACCATATTTTCAAAATATGTTTTAAGAAGTTTTTTCTTTACTTTACTAATTTCTAAGCTGTTGTATACTTACTGCTGTCTTTAGTTATATTTATGAAAATCGAACATTCTTCGAGTCACTCAGTTTTAGTTACGCCTTCTACTTTTATTGAAACATACTTTTTTCAACATTTCTGCTTTTAAACTCTTATCCTTGAGATTTTAAATATGTTTGAGGCGTGCTAATTAAGTGTTCGCTTGTGGAGGGATCTATGATCCTTTATTTGTCTTTGTGCGTCCCCTTTATGTGCATTCCAATTTTTTATGCATGTCACTTAGAATTTTGTCCTTTAAGCCTAAGGGTTAAGCCAAATCCTCATCTTGTAGGAATAGTAGCCCAAAATACCCTCTAGGACTTATAGGATGGGAACCCGTAATAGCAAGCAATAAGAATTCGTGACCAATTCACGCTCTAATAACCTGTACGGGGTGGGAAGCATAGAATATGGAGATGATGGCCGATGCGCTAATATCATGTGCGACCCTTTTTTTTGAGGAGTAACTGCTGGGTATTGCATTGAAGTGATCCATATTAATCACAAACCTAGGACCCCTTTCCCTTTATTTGTCTTTATCGACTTTCTTTAGAATTGTTTAAATCTTTCAAATTTCTGCTCTCTCTCTACTTACCTTCAAAGATTTTTAACTTATTTGCAATGTTATTTGAACCCCATAATTGCTTGACTATATGAAGTTACAATTGTAACATGGTCGGGAACCGCACTAGTGGATCTTTGAGGTGCCTAACACCTTCCCCTCGAGATAATTTTTAGCCGTTACCCGAACTCTGGTTTTCTAACCCAAACCCTTATTTAGTGTTCTAATGCACTTTAATCTTTAAGTGACGACTCCTCAATTTAAAATTCAATTCTCGAAAGGGAACGAGTTGTCCTCCTAAATGTCGTGAATCAGATTTAACTCTTTAGAGAAAGGAGGCATCGACAGTACTCATACTACGCTTCTTTACTTCTTGTGCAATCTAGCATCGGCTCAAAGGAATGACTAGCTGGTGTGAGGAGACTCGAGGTATTGTTGATCCACAAGTCTTGAAGTGGCCTCCGAATTAGATCTTCTATTGCTTATGTGTATCAAACAATGTTATTTAACATTTCAGACATTGTATTTAGTAAATTATTAAAAGCTCATGTAATCGGTTACATCGGTAACACCAGTTCTCAGAGTTTATTACACGGATATTTCGTTGATTCATTATGCATTACTCAATTTTACTCTTTATTATGATATCATGTTGTTGGTATGCCTACTTTTGTTCCTTATTTCTGTAAGTGTTGCCGTTTTGATCGAGTACGCACATCATCACGATCCCTTGGTTGGAAATTTTCATTGTTATATTTATCGATAGAAAAAAAGTAAACAATAAATCCCATCGGTTATTTGTGTAAAGATCCAAAATATTTAAACAAGAATTATAAAGCAAAAAATTTGGACGGTTTGATGTTTTAATAGACTCTTTTGATTTAGTCTTAGGATATGTGAGTATTTTGACACTTCGTTTCGTTTTTAATTTTGAAAAAAAAGGCAGTTTGTGCATATTGTCGATCAATTTCTATTCGACCTAGATTTATGACGTTGCGCGTCTCTATTGAATTTTGGCATTGTTTAATTAGCAAAGCATATAAAATATAATATACACCATTGCTGTGTATAAAATCATGTAAATTTAAAATTTATGATATTTTGAGTATGAATTAAAAGTAAAAATGGTAGATAAAGAGTTAACAGCTCAAGATTAATTGCCCAGATAAGTAATTAGTGGTCAAGGACCACTCAAAAATTTTAAAATGCAGTTTCTGAAATTAGTATCCTGCTTATCCAACTTTATTAAAGTGACCCCCATATTGTCGTATCTGGTCACAACAACTGGGTGATATAAACGTGAATAGATTTTGAAGTCAAATCCTTTCTTCTTTCAATTTAATTTTCAAAACTGAAATGCAACAATATAAAGATATAAATTTTGATTTATATGATAATATTATTAATAATGGAAGAAAACATTGACACAATGAGAAATTTGGATTTTCACATCAAAAATTAATATGTGAATGGCTTAATGAATTTGGATTTTTGAAAATTGTGAGAATGTGTAGTTGTATGCCGTTTTCTGGAGTTCCAAGTACCGCACCATTCCTATGCGTGATATCTGAATGAAACATTTAGGAAAAAAAGGATACAGGAGTAGACACATTATCCATTGTGTGTCAAACGTGGAAAACACTTATCATGATCTAAAAAATGATTCATTCTATTGGGTGATTACTCAAATGTTACTAACGAAAAAAATTATTCAAGAAAAACGTGGGAAGACTAATAGTGATGTAGAGAGAGAAAATTAGAGAGAGAACTGGCGACGAAAAAGCAAGAAGCTCACCACCGCCAGCTACCGCAAACCACCACAATCACCTCCACAGTTACTGTTCCACACTGTAAAAATGACTCGAATCGTCACTCCAGAGAGCGGGATCCCTAAAACCCTAAACCAAATACCACTACTGCAGTGGTTCCCGGGTATGGGGAGTGCTCCGACAGACATGCAACCGCTATCGGAGAAGGACGAAGAAAAGAAGCAATCAATGGAAACAATGATAATCACAACAGCTAGAAAACTCACATATTCAGTTGAATCTCAGAAACAAACCAATGCTGCAGTGGTTAAAGGTAACATAAACCAAAATCAGGGCATGCAACTCAAGTTCTACTCTCCGATGGTGAAAGATGGAATGAAAATCGCAAAACTTAATCCCAAGGAAATAGAAGTTCAGACACAGAAATGGAAGACTGCTTCAATAGGCTATGTGCTAGGAGGTAACCCGACTTTCAAAGATATGCAAAAATTTGTCTATGGAGTTTGGAATGTTGTTACAGCACCTACTGTTACATGATGACAGATACTTCATCTTTAAGTTCGAATCGATGGAGGACAAAAGCCTAATAATGCAAAAGTGGCCATACACTTTCAAAGGTAAACCTATGATATTGAAGGAGTGGGATCTAATTTTCAGATCCAAAATGAATCAATGATAAATGTACCAATTTGGGTCAATTTCCCTGGGCTACCAATTCAATGCTGGGCAGAAGAGAACTTAGGGAGAATAGCTAGCCTACTTGGAAAACCTCTATGCACTGACAAACTAACTGCTGAATGTGAAAGGATTTCCTTTGCTAGAGTTCTTGTGGAAATGGATATCAGCCAGCCATTACCTGATGAAGCCTACATTGAAATACCAGATGGAAGAAGCTGGTCTCAACCAGTGGAATTTGAATAGAAACCAACTTTTTGCCTAGAGTGTAACTCATTTGGGCATAAAAATGGGGACTGTCAACAGAAAGAGAAACAGGATCACATACCACAGAATCAGAGAAAGACAAACAAGAAGAAAAACACAATGAAATGGCAACCAAAACCTGTAATGGAAGAGGTTATTGCCAATCAACATCAAGAAGAACAAACAGTTAAACCTGAGGTGGAAATATCAGTGAACAATCAAGGGAAACAGGTAGCAACTGTAAAGGGACCTAAGGAAAATATAAACAAGGGGGAGATCAACTTTGATGAATTGGCTACCAGGAATACATCTGCTGTCTTAATTATCAAGGAACCTTCTGACTAACAACAGAAGGACAACAGAAGAGAAACAGCCATAAGGGATAAAGGGGACAGCTCCAGTAACCAATATCCATCATGATCATTATGTCCTGGAATATTAGAGGACTAAATAAGTCCTATAAACAGAGAGAACTAGTGAAATTATTTAGGAATGGAAGATAGAGAATAACTATGCTTCTGCCCAAAATGGGAGGATGTGGATAATGTGGAAATAGTTGAACATCTGCGTTGTAATCCTAGAAACCACTGACCAAATGATACATTGCCAGGTGACAGACAAGAACTCAACATTTTCTAGCTAGATAACCTTTGTCTATGGCCTACATTCAATCCAGCACGGAATACCCCTATGGAGAAGTCTGAGAACTGGCCAATATAGTGGTCCATGGCTTATATTTGGTGATTTTAATAGTGTATTGGAGGTGGATGACAGGATTAATGGGCAACGTGTACACCAATCAGAGATAGCTGGTTTCCAAAGATGCATTGAGGACATTAGAGTATGGTAGATTACCAAAAGAGGAAACAGATTCTCTTGGAGTAATAAGAGAGATGTTTGAGCACAGGATCTACATCCATATTGACTGGGCTTTTGGCAATGATGAATGGTTCAACTCCTATACTGGGGTGAAAGCACTATACATGCTTCCTGGATGCTCCGATCATTCCCCCATACTGATAGACACTAAAGTTGTAAAACTAGAGTGAACAGGCCAAACAGATTACTCACAACAGTTATGAAACATCAAGACTACAGTGCAGCAGTTCAGACAATCTGGAGCCGGCAGATTCAAGGATGTACTATGTACTCTATTTAGAGCAAACTGAAAAAGATTGAACAATCCACCAGACACATCCACAAGGAACATACCTCTGTTGACAAAAAACTGCAACAACTGAGAGAGGAACTGAATGAAACACAATACAGACTGAATGAAGACCAATTCAACAAGCAGGAGATTCAAATAGAAAACAACTCTTACAGAACATTGATCAATGGGAAACTATTCAAGAACAGGTTCTGAGACAGAAATCAAGAGCAAACTGGATTCAACTGGGGGATAGTAATACAAAATATTTCCATGCTTACATGAAATTCAGAAAGCAAGAAATAAGGTGAGTTGTATCCTCACAGAGAACCAAATGAAGCTTACTGACCCACACTAGATTCAACAAGAATTCACCCAATTCTTTCACAACCTACTGGGCACAGCAGCAGTTCAACTTCCAGGCATTGACATCAATGTGGCCAGAGATGGTCCCTGCCTAAATCTGCACCAACAGCAGCAAATGTTGACACCACTGACTGCAGAGGAAATCAAACAGATAGTACAGAACCTTCCTCAAGATAAAACTCCAGGTATTGATGGCTATCATGCAGAATTTTATAAAGAATTTTTGCCAACTGTGGGGGGGGGGGGGAATTACCAGGGCAGTGAAGCAGTTTTTCCAAAATGGAAAAATCCTGAAACAGATTATCTGCACCACTGTTACTTTGATACCAAAAGTGAAAATTCCTAGCTATGTCAAAGAATTTCGACCCATTGCCTGCTGCTCTACTTTGTATAAAATCATTTCAAAGATCCTAACAAATAGGGTGAAAATGGTTGTGGATCATTTAGTTGGGAAATCCCAGTCAGCCTTCATAGAAGGGAGGAACATTCTTGATAATGTAATTATGGCCCACGAACTGATCAAAGGCTATAATCACAAGACAATATCTCCTAGATGTATGATCAAAGTCGACATTAGAAAGGCTTACGACTCTGTCGAATGGGAATTTCTGAAAGCAGTACTTCTAGATTTTGGAATACCCTACAAAAAAGTTGTGCTAATAATGAAATGTGTTTCCACTGTCAGTTACTCTCTTCAGATAAATGGAGGATTGACCAACACATTTGAAGCAAGGAAAGGACTAAAATAGGGAGATCCAATGTCCCCCTACTTATTTGTCCTAGCCATGAAGTATCTAACTAGATCTCTAAAGGAACTAAATAGGAATCCAGATTTTAACTTCCACCCCAAATGCACCAATCTACAAATCAGACACATATGCTTTGCAGACGACCTTTTGATGTGCTGTAGGGCTGATGAAAGTTCCATGAAATTATTGATTAAGTAATTTGAACACTTCTCTAATGTGTCAGGAATTCAAGCCAATATGGATAAAATCTCATTATATATAGCAGGTGTTTAAACTGATTTGAAAAAGAAAATTGTTCTGAACTACACCTAAAAGAGGGCACCTTGCATTTAAAATATCTAGGAGTTCCCTTATCTACAAGAAAGCTCACAATATCACAATGTATGCCCCTAGTAGAAAAGATAGTGGACATAATTAGAAGGTGGACATCCAAAATCTTATCTTATGCTGGTAGAATTCAACTCATCAAACGTGTCCTGTTTGAAATGCAAACTTACTAGGCCCAGATATTCCTCATTCCAAAAAAAATCATAAAACTGGTTAATGGAATTTGTAGGAACTATCTGTGGACTGGTAGTCATGAAACTAGTCATAGGACCCCAATTACCTGGGAAACACTGTGTAAACCACAGGCAACAGGAGGTTTGAACATTATCTCCTATGAAAGGTGGAATAAAGCAGCTCTGTCACCACTTTTTTTTTAAAATTTAACAGTTAGCTTTCATTGATATCAAAAAGGTTTACAATGAAGAGTTTATAGTAGTATTATGGACTAACCACTACTTTCCGGTTCAACACTATACAAATACATGAATTTGCAACCTAAAGCTAAGGTATTGGTTAAGTTGTCGCAGTCCAGCTTGCCAACGCTTACAGTTTCTGCCGCGAATATGAATATGCAACGCAACCTCGCGACAAAACTTGTTCTCCTCTAAAGCTTTCCCTTCAAATCTAATATAGTTCCTATTTCTCCAAATAATTGCAACAGTGGTCAAAAAGGCAGAAGCAGCAACACCCTTATGCCACAGTTTGCTCCTAGCTTGACAGCAGATCCATTGGAGTTCAGCTTCCGAACTACCAATTGTTCTGTTATGGCCCAGCCAACGACATATTCTAAGCCACAGTCGATTAGTGAATGGGCATTCAAAAAACAGATGAGCAAATTCTTCTACATGTTGATCACAGAATACACACTTCTTAGCCAAATGCATTCCAATCTTCTGTAATCTGTCGACAGTAGGCAGTCGACCATGAGCAGCAAGCCAAGCAGTGAATTTATGTCGAGGCAGGACATTAGAGGTTAACAGCAGATTCTTCCATTCCACCCTAGGGAAGATAGGAAGCATTACATGGTATAGTTTCTGAATATGGAACTTGCCTAGCCTGCATAATCCATCCAGTCTAAGTAAGAGATCACCTTGCAGTTGTTGATTATTCAGAAGAGGAGTTCTGCTATCTATTATCTTTCTAACTACCCAAGATGCTGCCTTGGGGATGGGCATTGTAGCAATGTCACAGTTCTTAATGTAATAGTAGTGTATCCACTTGATCCACAAACAATCTTTCTTCCTAGCCAAATCCCACAGGAGCTTAGTGATAGCTGCCTTATTCCATATATGCATGTCTATAATGTTGAGTCCTCCAGCAGTGACAGGTCTACAGATCCTTTCCCAGGCTACCAGAGCTCTTTTAGATATTGTTGCACTTCCAGTCCACAGATAAGATCTGCAGACAGCTTCAATGATTTTCAGAACTTTCTTTGGCAGGATGAATATTTGTGCACAATAAGTTTGAATCCAAATATCTCAGTTTTGATCAATTGACTTCTTCCTGCATAAGATAATAATTTGGTAGACCAGCAAGTGATTTTATCAGTTATCCTCTCTATCAATGGCAGGTAATGGTGGATGGAAAGCTTCTTTGAGTGAAGAGGTATCCCTAAATATTTGAAAGGCAATTGACCCTCAATGAATCGCAGAGATCCTAGTATGACTTCTTTGACATTCTAATGAACCCCATCCAGATAAACAACACTCTTAGTATTGTTTGCATACAGTCCAGAATCTACAAAGAATGTAAGGAAAGCATCACGCAGAATCTGGATAGAAATAATATCAGCTCGATAGAATAGGAGAAGATCATCAGCAAAACAGGTATGGGCACAGTTCAGCTTCCTGCATTTTGGATGGAAGTTGAAATCTCAATTTCTGTGTAACTAAGCCAACAGCCTATTCAAGTATTCCATAGCCAGAACAAACAGATAAGGTGACATGTGATCTCCTTGTCGAATACCCCTCCTAGCAGTGAAAGGCTTAGTGAGACCACCATTCAACACTAGTGAGTAAGTCACAAAAGAGACACAAGCCATTGTCCAATTAACAACTTTTGCTGGAAATCCAAGATCAATGAGTAATTATTTGAGGAAGCTCCATTCAAGAGTGTCATATGCCTTCCACAAATCCAGCTTCATAACACATCTAGGAGACAAACCTTTTCTGGAACAACCCTTGAAAATTTCATGGCTAAGCAAAATATTATCAATTATGCTCCTCCCTTCAATAAAGGCTGACTGGGCTTTTCCAACAAGATCACCAATAACAAATTTCAGCCTCCTAGTAATGACTTTGGATATGATCTTATAGACAGTGGTGCAACATGCAATAGGTCTATAATCTTTCACTGTTTTAGGAGTTTTAACTTTAGGCACAAGAGCAATGGCAGTAGTATTGACCATGTGAGGCAGTTTACATGTAGTAAAGAAATCCTTTGTAGCAGCATATACATCCTCCTTGACAATCTCCCTGTTGCTAGTAAATAACTCCACAGGGAAGCCATCTACACCTGGTGCTTTGTCTTTGGGCATATCTTTAATAGCTTCAGTGATTTCTTCCAGAGTAACATCCTGAATAAGTGACCTTTGCTGTGATTGGGTCAGACAGTGTCCTTCCTTAATAATAGCAGTGTTGATACAAGGCAATGCATCAGCACATTCACCCATCAATGACTTGAATACCTCAATAAATTCATGCTCCACAACCAAGGGATCTGTCAGCTTCATACCTGCATCAGTGTATATAGAAGTAATATTATTCTCACTGGTTCTGATCTTTCACTGAGCATGGAAATATTTTGTGTTTGCATCTCCACATTCTATCCAACAAGCGTTTGATTTATGCCTCATAATTTGCTCTTCTACATTGATCCATTTCTCAATGTCATTAAGAGCTGCTTTCTCCTCTTTAAACAGCTGCTCTGAAAATGGATTATGTAGCAACTGATTCTGTATGATATCCAGTGATTCCCTAGCATGTATTAGCATCTGTTTGTAGGAAGCCATATGGATGTTCAGTTCTTTTAAGTGCTGCTTCAAGTTCTTAAATTTATACCATATCTGTTGCAAAGGTGGTCCTTCACACTTCTGACCCCATACATGCTGCAGAATAGAAGAAAACTGGGGATCCTCCATAATAGCAGTATAGAATCTGAAAGGTTTAGGATGCAATAGCTTTTGACTCCCAAACTGTAGGAGAATAGGAGAGTGGTCAGAGACTGAGGGATTCATAAAATTAGCTTCTAGATGCCCATACTGCTGAAGCCACTGAAAATTACCAAGTGCCCAATCAATTTTGCTATAGACCTGCTTGTTTGTCCATGAGTACTTCCAACCTTTTGATTTAAGGGAGGTCATTTGGAGATCAGAAATGACCTCTTTGAACCCTCTAACTTCAGGATCAGTGACAGGAGAGCCAATCCTTTCATCAGAGCATAGGACAGAATTAAAATCACCACTTAACAGCCATGCATCTTGCCTGGGGACATTTACTGATCTTAGATCATTCCACAACTGCTTCCTTAGGACTGCAGAATTGTGAGCATAAATGACACTCAATTGTATTCTTACTTTATTCAAAGGATCTTCTAACAGGCAATGAATAAACTGGTCAGTCACACATGAGATATGGACGTAAATGTGAGTCTTCCAGATTAGCCATATCCTCCCATTGACAGCTTTGGTATAGTTGCATTGGACCTTCCACCCTTTAGCAATCTTATCTACAATCCTCTTTGCTTTATTTTCCTTTACTCTAGTTTCAAGACATCCCAGGACATCAACTTTATTCCCAGCCAGAAAGTTTTTCAGTTCTTTCTGTTTATGGGCTTTACTAAGCCCTCTAATGTTCTAGGTGACTATAATCATGGATCACTAGGCAGCAAGCTCCAAGAAGGACCAGGATCCAACTGTTGTCCCCTCCTTCCATCATAAATTAGACAAGCAACAGCCTTGCCGTTGTCATGGTCAGCCAAAGCCTCTGTATCACCACTAAAAGTACTATTAGTGTCAACATGTACTTCCTCATTGGCAGGGTCATCTAATACAGTCCTCTGACTTGCAGTCATATCAGTATTAATCTGCACCCTCTGCATATTCTCATCATGTTTTACAGATTGTACTGGCAGGCTAGGCAATGTATTTGCAGGCATTGTTAAGCTTACCGGTGAATCTGCATTAGCTTTAGGCATCCGTTCCTGCTTTGTAGTCTTTTCTGGTTTTTTAGCTCTAGTCCTTTGCCTTACTTTCCTCCCTTGCTCTTGCATCTCCTTTACCCCATCATTATGTCCATTAGACCAACAGTCAAGAGAGTCATGGCAAAATTTGAAGCAGTGATTGCAAAATATAGGCTTCCAGTCATACTCAATCACATGTATCTTCAGGCCTAAAGGAGTTTCAATTTCAATTTCCTCAGGCAGAGGATAAGCAACATCTACTTCAACTAGTACTCTAGCAAATGAGATCTTCTCAAAGTGAGCTATGAATTTATCTGTGTACAAAGGCTTACCCACTGCACTGGCTAGTTTGCTTAGAATTTCAGGAGACCAGTAGCCCACTGGTTGACCAGGGAATCGAATCCAAACAGGTACAGTACTAAGAACATCATTTTGAAAAGAGAAGTCAACATCCCAAGGTTTCAGCACCATAGGTTTGTTCCTATACGAGTAGGGTCCAGATTGGAGAACTAAGTTTTTATCCTCAACATTATTGAATCAAAAGATACAATAACCTTCAGAATGGAGTAAAATCTATGGCTTAGCCACAAAATTCCAGACATGCATAACAAAATTCTCCAAAGTTTTCACAGTGGGATTATCACCAATGATGTAACCAATTAATGAAGCATTCCAGTACTCCGACTGAGGTTTCAATTCAGCTTCACTGATTTTAACTACCATTTTCCCATCCCTATCAGTAGGCGGTACAAACGAGAGAGCCCTACCCATACTACGATTACCCCAGATGACCTCAGCAACAGTAGGAGATGAATGCTCAGATACAGCTACATCAGAGAACTGCAATCTTCTCACAGCCAAAACTTCTCTAGGCCTTAATGGCAAAGAAAGACAAACTCTGGATCAAATGGATCCATTGTCACTACATAAAGAAGAGGGACATTACTACAATGGAAATTCCTAAACAAGCTAGTTGGCTCGTTAGGAAATTGATTGGAGCAAGGGAATGGTGGGAAAATTATGGAACAGGAATGTAAAAATGTACTCAAAATGGGCAATTTAGCATCAGAAAGGCATACACTCATACCACTCTACAATACCCCAAGGTCCGATGGAAAAACTTAGTGATGGTGACTAGCATGCTCCCAAAACAGAACTACATTTTATGGATGGCACTACATAGGCGATTGGCAACAGTTGACAGATTGGTTAAATGGGGACTTCAAATTAATACATCTTGAATATTATGTGGAAGAGATATTGAAGAAACACATGATCATTTATACTTTGAATGCTTATATTCCAAAGACCTGTGGCAAGGTATGTTACAATGGTTGAAGTATCAAAGAACAATAGGCATATGGGAGTCAGAAGTGCAATGGTTATCTGATAATTTCAACAGCAGGAATCCCAGAAAAGCCATCCTCGGTGTGGTGTTTGCAGCAGTAGTCTACAACATCTGGATGGAAAGAAACAACAGAAGGTTTCAACAATTGAACAGAAACGTTCAAGATCGAGCAAAGAAGATTACAATTCAAGTGCACTTTGCTGGAATGAAGCACTCTAAATGGATTCCCATTCTGCAGACTATGAATAGCTATCCCTTGTGCGATTCTTCACAATCGTAACAACTTTCATCTTTGTCTGTAATATAAGCTTAGTTTAACAACAATAGTTGCAGAGTTTACTATTTTGATTGTAATTTTGAGAACTGTTCTATAGTCCAAATGAACAGCTGATGTAAATTTTCCAATGGTTGAAATAAAAATTTCATTTGACCAAAAAAAAAAGAAAAAAATTATTCAAATTGAAAAAATATAATAAAACGTCACTAGGAGGAAACAAAGGAGGCATTTTCTATGATAATTATACAAAACGGAGTGACCCTTTTACCACAAAAATAATATTTAGCGACTCTTTATGGTACTTAATTAGATAAAGGTAAAAGTTTTTTGTTAATTTTTTTTCCCAATAGCTGTGACGCAATAAAATAAAGGCCAAATACATTGGCATCCCCTTAAAGTTAACCTCACTTTTTACTTAATTTTTCTATTTTAAACCTTTTTCATTTTAACGCTCCAATCATATCTCAAATGTATCATTTAAATATAACTTGATGATGTGGCATTGTGTATTACACTATTTTCAATCAAAAAACAAATTTGACATAAATTTCTCCCTTCCCTAGATGTGAAAATAAAAAACAGTACTTTTGGGTGGTGGAATACTAATGGTGGTAGTTTACTATTGTTGTTGCTGCGAAAATCAGCACCATTAAGAGCATGACAAGCAATTTTAGTCGATAATGTTCATTGGGTGTTGAGATTAGGAGAAATAAAGAGGACATATAGGTATGTAGCGACTCGGCTGGTCATTTTTCTTATTAACATTTTATTTTTCTAAATAAGAATTTTTCGTACTTGCTGTTACTTATTTATGACTTGGGGGATGGTTGGTTCGAGATTTGGAAGAGTTTGGGTTAAAATCGGAACATTTGGTTCTTTAAGTATGCCTTAAAATGCTAAGTTTGACTTCGACTAAGATTTTGAGTAAACGACCTCGGAATCGGGATTGAAGATTTTAACAACTTCGTATAATAATTTCGGACTTGGACGTACGTCCAGATCGGATTATAGATGACCCGGAAGCGTTTTGGCGCCTAATAGTGAATGTTGATTCTTTAAGGATTTCAAAGTCCTTTAAATTTTGTTTGAAGTGGTTTTTATGATATCGAAGTCCCAACATAATTCAGTGATCGAAAATAGTTCCATAATATCATTTAAGAATTGCATGCAAAATTTAGTATCATTCCGAGAAGTATAAGTACGTTTCGGCACAATGGAAGTAGATTGAAGAACTTAAAGTTTATAAGTTTGATTCAATTGTTTATATGGTGCGATTCTTAGTTTTAATTTTGTTTCAGGCATTTCAATGTTTCGAATGAGTCAGTTTTATGATTTTAAACTTCTCGGTATGATAAGGCAGGGCCTCGGGGCCCCGAGCATCGTTGGAAGAGGCTCGAACTAAGTTGAAAATTTGAGAAGGATCTAAAGCTCCAGTTGCTGTCATAACCCCACATGCGATTTGCGGGCCGCATGTGCGGTTGAAGCATCACAAATGCGGCTCAAGGAGGGGAGCCCAAGTTTCGCAGATGCAGCACTTCTCCCGCAGAAGCAGAATCGCAGGAACGGCCCCAACTGGCCTGACCCATTTACGCAGAAGCGGACAATAGTCTGCAGAAGGTCAAACATCCTTGACTACAACTCCAGTTCTAGGGTTGCCCTCCGGTTCGAGAATGTATATCGTGTATTGCGACGCTTCACGTGTTGTATTAGGTTATGTATTGATGCAGGTGGGGCGAGTTATTGCATATGCTTCACATCAGTTGAAGATTCATGAGAAATATTAGCTTGTTCATGATCTAGAGTTAGCAGCGATTGTTTATGCTCTTAAGATAGGGAGGCATTATCTGTATGGGTGTCATATGATGTTTATGCTGATCATCACAGCTTACAGAATTTGTTGAAGTAGAGGGACCTCAATTTGAGGCAATGTAGGTGGTTGAGTTAATGAAGAATTATTACATCACCATTCTTTATCATACAGGCAAGGAAAATGTGGTCGCAGGTGCCTTAAGTTGGAAAGAAGAAAGTATGGGTAACTTGGCATTCCTTTCAGCAGAGGAGAGGCCACTAGCTTTGGACAGTCTGTACTTGGCTAACAAACTTATGAGGTTGGATATTTCAGAGTTTAGTAGAGTCCTTGCATGTGTTGTTGCTTAATTTTTACTATTGAGGCAGATCAAGGCTCAACAGTTTGATGATCCGCATTCGCCAGTTCTCAGAGAGACAATGGCTTGACACTTTGATGATCAAGGCTCGATAGTTCCAAGGAGGTCTCTTTTGGCGAGGATGGTGTTCTGCGACTCCAGGGTTATCTATGTGTTCCTAATATCGATGGCTTGAGGGAGAGTATTATAGAAGAGGCACATAGTTCATGATATTCTATTCATGCACTACTACGAAGATATATCATGACCTGAGGCAACAGTATTGGTGGCGGCGAATGAAGAAAGACATAGCTGAATATCTGGCTAGGTGTTTGAATTGCCAGAATGCTAAGTATGAGCACTAGAGGACAGATGGCTTACTTCAGCAGATGTCTATACCTTAGTAAAAATGGGAGTACATTACCACGGACTTCGAAGTTGGGTTGCTGCGAACCATACGTAAGTTTGATGTAGTTTGGGTCATTATCAACAGGTTGACCAAGTCGACATACTTCATTATTGTTGTGACTACCTATACATAAGAGAGGTTGGCCTAGATTTATAATTGGTAGATAGTTCGGTTGCACGATGTGCCTATTTTCGTCATGTGAGATAGAGGCCCTCAGTTCACTTCCCATTTCTAGAGAGCCGTGCAAAGTCAGTTGGGGACTCGCGTAGAGCTCAACACAGCATTTCACCCATAGACTGACAGGCAGTTGTGGTGGATAGTTCAGATTTTTGTGGACATGCTTATAACATATATGATTGACTTTGGAGTGCAGTGGGGCTAGTTCTTGCCTTTGGCCGAGTTTGCTTACAACAAGAGTTTAACAGTCCGACATCGAGATGGCTCCATTTGAGTCTTTATATGGTCGGTGATGTCGTACTTCTATCGGGTGGTTTGATCCTGGTGATGCTAAGTTATATGGTATAGATTTGTGAAAGATGCCTTGGAAAAGGTAAAGTTGATCCAGGAGTGACTTCGCACAGCACAATCCAGAGAGAAGAGTAACGCGGATCAGAAGGTGCGGGATGTATCATTCATGATCGGCGAGAAAGTTCTCCCGAAAGTCTCACCGATGAAGGGTATTATGAAATTCGAAAAGAAGGGCAAGTTAAGTCCCCAATTTTATAGGATCATTTGAGATTCTGAAGCGAGTTAGGGAAGTTGCTTATGAGCATGCTTTAACCCCCAGCCTATCAGAAGTTCATCAAATTTTTCACATGTCTATTCTCCGGAGGTACCACGCCAACTTGTCACATGTGTTAGACTTATGCACAATTTAGCTAGATGAGAGTTTGGGTCATGAGAAGGAGCCAGTTTCTATTGTTGATAAACATGATTGCCAGTTGAGATCTAAAAGGATTTTCACGGTAAAGGTTTAGTTGAGGGGCCAACCAGTAAAGGAGGCGACTTGGGAGTCCGACAAAGAAATGCGAAACATATATTCACCCTTATTTAGCACTTCAGGTATGAATTTAAACCCGTTTGAGGACGAACATTTGTTTAAGAGGTACAGAATGTAATGACCGTACTGGTCATTTTTATTTCTAGAACCTTGTTCCCCAAAATAAGACTTCATGTACTTCTTTATAGTGATTTATGATCGGGGATAGTTGGTTTGGGATTTGAAAGAGTTTGTGTTGAAATCAGAATACTCGGTTCCTTAAGGTTGAATTAGAAGGCAATGTTTGACTTCGGTCAATATTTTGAGTAAACGACCTCTGAATAGGGGTTTCAAAGTTCTAACAGGTTCGTACGATGATTTCGAACTTGGGCATATGTCCAGATCGTGTTTTGAATGATCCGGAAGTGTTTTGGTGCCTAATAGTGAATGTTGATTCTATAAGAATTTCAAAGTCCTTTCAATTTGGTTCGGAGGAGGTTTTTGTGATATTGAAGTCCGAACAAAATTTCGAGACCGGAAATAGATCCATAAGATCATTTAAGACTTGCACTATCATTCCGAGTAGTATAAGTGCATTTCAGCACAATAGAAGTAGATTGAAGAACTTAAAGTTCATAAGTTTGATTCAATTGGTTTTAGGGTGTGATTCTTAGTTTTAATGTTATTTCGGGCATTTGCATAGTCTGAGTGAGTCTATTTTATGATTTCACACTTGTCAATATGATAGGGCAGGGCCTCAGGGGCCTCGAGCATCAAACGGAAGAGGCTCAAACTAAGTTGAAAATTTGAGAAGGAGCTGAAGCTGTAGTTGCTGTCATAATCGTACCTGCGATTGGCCAGCCGCATGCGTGGTTGAAGCATCACAAATGCTACCCAAGGAGGGGAGCCCAAGTTCCACAAATGCAGCTATTCTCCTACAGAAGCGGAACTGCCTAAGCAGTCATCAGTCCGCAGATGTAGACCCAACTTGCCCGGCCCATTTCCATACAGCGGACAATAGTCTGCAGAAGCGTGACTGCAGATGTGATGAACGCACCGCAGGTGCAAAAATTGCTGAAGGCAATGGCCTTCATTTAATACGGAAGTTTGTCATTTTTGACACATTTCACTCAGTTCTTGGGCGATTTGGGAACTTCAAAAGGGGGAATTTTGACCTAGCTTTGTGAGGTAAGTAATTTCTACTTAATGTGAATTTAATGCATAGTTTATGGGTAGATTACAACATGTAAATTAATGAAAATTATGGGTTTAGAGTAAAATCTAGGGTTTTGATAAATTTGAGAGTTGACCATTAAACTCCTTATGGAATTTAGTAGAAATCATATATTCTTAATCTTAGGTTATGTGTAACAACTTTCTTAGAAAATTCTTGCGATCTGCCCACGGGGGTCTGGGGATGAATTTTAGGAACCTTGCATTTGGGGTTGAATAATTACTTTGGTAGTTAGAATATGAACTCTTGAGCATATATGTCATAGTTCTTACCCCACTTGAATACCTTTGGATCATTCGGCTCCAATTTGAGGGTTAAGCGTATTCTTGGGCTTGGAAGTATGTTTTGGGGCAAGGTAGGTCTCTTTTCTAACCTTGTAAGAGGCAATTAACCCCATATAGGAAGTAAATAAATGTATGTAACTATCTGCAAGGGTTACGTCCGTACATACCTACTATTACGCTAATTGTCCGAATAATTTAGGACATGTATCATGCTGTACTTACAATTCTTGTGTTTGTACTTGTTACATGCTAGAAATTGGTAAAACAAATATAGATGGTTATATTCACTTACTTAAGAATTTGTATGGATTACTTGACTGTACATGGGCAATGTGCACTTTCTTGAAAATAAATTTTTATATGTGGATCGGGCCGAGCGCCTCGATAGTAAATAGATGCATCTTTAGTTCGCACTATTCGACCCTCTGACTGTGCACAGTTTAATTTTATATTGGACCGAGCCGTATGACCTCTGCATAATCTGCACATATTATTTTTTTGGAGCTTCCCGTGAGAATACTTCTTAAATGCTTTAAAACGTAGGTTGTTACATGATATGGCTTAAATAGACTTCTTGTTTATGCAAGAATATCTCACTTCTACATGTTCTTAAACGGTCATTATTATTCATGCTACTTTTGCTTAGCGTAACAGTTAAATTATACTATTATTGAACATAGTAAGTGTCAAGTCGATCCCTTGTTGCTACTTCTTCGAGTTAGACTGGACACTTACTCGATTCATATTGTTGATGTATTAATATTATGCTTCTGTAATTAATTGTACAGGATCTAAGACAGGTGCATCTAGCTACCCGTCTGATGTCGAGATTTCACGGTGAGCTGCCCCTTCTGAGCCATTCAACAGTATGGTGGAGTCTCTCTTTTTGTTTATTGTTGTCTATTCCATTTAAGGCTGTAGGATAGTTATACTTATGTGCATTCTACTAACTGACCTAGTACTTGTACACTAGATCTTGGCACACACATTAGTAGACTATTACTTTTGGGTTGTATTCCTATAATTATTATTTCCTTTAGTCATTCTCATTTTAGTTTCTTTATAATTTCGTTAGTTTTCGACTGTTTTAAATTTAAGTTAAGTAAATGTTAGGATTGCGTAATAAAATAACTGAGAACTCAATTAGTGTTGGCTTACCTAACAACGAAGTTGGACGCCTTCACGTCCTATTGAGGAATTTGGGTCGTGACATGGTACCCGTGTTTTTTCCTTTTGGCAGATTAAAACAGAAGGAGGTGGGGGGGGGGGGGGGGTGAATAAGGGTGGCATAGTGTTCTTGTTAAAAAACCTTTTTTTAAAATAATTGGTCCAAGTTAAAAATCCACATGTCCCCTTTTTATTCGTCACTTTGGCGAGCGAACTACATGCGTCTTATGTGGTTGGCTACTTATGATTTTTGTGTTTAAATAACACATTTGAGATATGGTTGAAGAATTCAAATGAAACGGATTTCAAATAGCTTTAGTAAAAAGTGAGGATAACTTTAAGGAGCTGTCAGTGTATTTGGCCTAAAATAAAATTAGAGTAATCATATGCGAGATTAACTCATTAAAAAATTGGATTATACGCTAACAACCGAGTGATGTGCAAACTAGACAGTTTTATAATATACTCCTTCCATTTCCATTTAGGTGATATACTTTTTATTAGTCCATTCCAAAATGACACATTATTAATTTAAAAATAATTTAATTTTTAAATTTTTATTTTAGTCACGTTATCCTTAATGAGAAACTTTTATAGTCACTCGTATGAAAGCCTAACAAAAATCTTTTTATCTTTTAATTTTTTAAAACCATAATTTCAAAAGTAATTTTTTTCTAAATTCCATATCGAATCAAACTACGTCACATCATTTAAAATGGAAGGAATAGCTTCTTGTTTCATATAATGGTAAGGGAGGATATCCACTTAATAAAGGACATAGGAGTCACTAAGGGTGTGCATAAAATTCGAAAAATCAACTTTTAAACCAGACTGAATTAATTTGGGTATTTCAGTATCGGTTTATTCGGTATTCTTCGATATAGATTTCTTTTATATTTTGGTACGGTGCTCAGTATTGAGTTTTTGATATATCGGTGTACCAAAATATTTATGTATTTCTATTTTTCAGCCCAATAAACCTAAGCCCAACACCTTAAGCCCCCTAATTGCCTAGGGCTTAGTCCCTTAAGCCCAACACTCTAAGCCACATCTGTTTCAGTTTTAAGACTACAGAGGATCTGGATATCTATGTTACAACATTACTACCCCAGGAATATGCTCTATGATACTTGGGTACTGGAAAGTTGCATAGCAATATCTAATCCTTGCATCAATAAGGAATAAAACCAAGGACTATAGGATATTGGAAATTTGTACAATATTGTTTGTTCCTTGAATCAATCACAAATCTGGCATCTGTTTGGCTAAACGGGTACCCGAACCCGCCAAAACCCGTTAAGCCCTTAACGGGTTCTTAACTGATTTGAGCCCGCGCCATCCTGAAATCACGACCAATATTTTTCTTTAATAAATCTGGCCGTTGCCAACGGTCAAATTTCAAAAATGACCGTTGGCTAACATCCAAATCTGCCAAAAACAGCCATAATATCCTATTTTATTTATATTTTAGCCCCCCTCCCCCCTATAATTTGTAAATTTCAATTGTATCCTTTTAAAAAACTATAAATACACCTTTTGTTATACATTATTCCTCACAATTATCTCTCAATTCTCTCTAATTATCTCTCAATTCTCGCTAGATAATATTCTCATTTGCTATTATTTCAAGATTTCAAGTTTCAACTTACAAGTTTCATACTTTCAACTTTTAAGTTTCAAGTTTCAATTAAAGTATGAGTGTATACTTTGTTGTTTCTATATCAAATTTAGGGGTGCATTCGGAATCCCGGTACACTCCTTCAATCCCTTTTTTTTTTATTATTTAGAATTATTATTTGAATTTTTTTATTTTAATGAAATTACTTAGAGCGGCCAAAAAAGCTTGCACTAGTAAAGCTACTAATAATAATAAAACTTCCAAAAGAGTAAGAGCCGATTCTTCCAATAGTACAATACATATTTAAGAAATTTCACCCGTAAACATAAATGTAGATTATGAGCTACTTCAAGAAAATGTTGGCATTGATAATGATTTAGATGATATTTAGATGATATTCAATCACCCGATATTCTTGAAACACCACCACCTACTCACGGTAATGTTAGTCAAAATATTAGGGGTGGAAGTGCAAGTAAGCCTCCTTTGCCTGTTAAGAAGAATAGAAGAATAAGAAGTAAGTGTTGGAATTATTTTGATATACAAGAAAATGAGAAAAATTATGTAAAATGTAAAATATGTAATGAAGTTTATAAACATGAGTCCGGTAAGAATGGGGGAATGGGTCAACTTCGTAGGCACATGGAAGAAAGTCATCCTATTGATTGGGGAATACGCGTGAAGCTCAACAAATACTTAACACGGTCACTGGGGTTAATGGGTAAATACGATATTAAAAAAGATCGAAAAGAATTAGCTAATATAATTGTTTTAGGTTGTTTACCTTTTAGATTTGCTTCTTCAACATATCTTGTTACTTATATTCAAAGAATTTATAACCCTATTTTTAAAGGTATTCCTAAAAGTACCTGTAGATCTAATATCTTTAGGCTTTATGGACAATATCAAACATATATACATTATTTGTTCGCTTGTCTTTCTTGTAAAGTTTGTCTTACTTCTGATATTGGTCGTGCCGTAAATAAAAATGATTATTTAACTCTTACATGCCATTGGATAGATGATAATTTTTAGATGCAAAAAGTATTATTGCTTTTAAATATGATGAAGATCAAAGTCATACAGGTGCTTTTATAAGTGGTACTATCCATGAAGTTGCTTTATTTTATAATGTTTATGAAAACGCTTTGTGTATGCCATTTGATAATACTTCTAACAACACTTCTTCTATTACATTACTAAAATGGCATCTACGCCCACTACTTCCGGAAATATTTCACATTAGATGTGCATGTCATATTTATAACTTGATTGTGAAGAGTGTCCTTGATTTATTTTACAATGACATCACATTAGTTAGAAGAGTTGTTGGTGTAATTCAAGAAAATCATAGAAGTACTAGATTAAATGCATTTGAAAAAAAGTATGTACAATATGGACTAAAACCAAGACTCATGCTTGAAGAAATAGTTACTAGGTGGAATTATACTTATTTGTTCCTAAGATGTTATAAATATAGAATGCCTATAGCTGAAGTTGCTAATTCTCGTTGTACTGATCCTAACCGACTGTTAACATCTAAAAGTTGGATGTCATTCATGATGTTGCACAATTTTTACAAAAATTTTATGTTGCTACACCTAAATTTTCTAGAGCTTATTATCCTACTATTGTAAATGGTTTAGTTCACATTGCTGAAATTTTTCTTTTATTACATAAGTTGAAGGTGAAAGAGAGATATACTAATATTGTTGAAACCATGCTAGATAAGTTAAAAAAATATTTCTTCCCAATTCCCCTATTTACCTAATTGATGCTATTTTAAACCCTGCTATCAAAATGATAAAGTGTCGCCAATTAATCAGTGTTTTATATACCTTTGTGAATATTGGACAAACTGAAACTCCTGATAGTGAGACTTGTATTTATGATCTGCACAAACATTTACAAGTTTTGTATAATTATTATGCTAACGTTATTGTTGCTTCTTCTGTTCTAGTTGCAAATATTCCTTCAAGTAATACTTCAACATCTGGAACAAATTTAGAAGATGATTATAATGTTCAAGATTATTTGATTTGGTCTACACTTGGAGAGCATCAACAACTAGTAGTCGGAATATTGAAGAATTCCAATTCTACTTGGAAAAGTCATCGGAGCTCCTCCTAAAGGATTTTTACCTCTGAGTTGGTGTAGGAGTAACGCAAACCAGTTTCCTATTCTTTCGGCCATGTCTCGAGACATTCTAAATGTGCCTATTTCAACACTCTCATCAGAAAGCACATTTAGCAAAGCAAGACAGCAGCTAGGAGATACATGTCATTCATTAGACAACAACACTTTGGAAGTTCTATTGTGCTTCTGAAATTTGATTAGATCAGAACAGAGAAATTAAGTGCGCGACGAGATAGGTGAAGATGAAGACCAAGAAATTGATTTATGATACTAATTATAATATCAGAAAGCAAGCACCTCATATTGACATGGAAGAGCTTACAAAGATGAAGCAAAATATTTGATTTACTATTACTTCATTTTTTTTAACAATTGTTGTAAACTTTTAATTTGCAAGTTCAAATATTTAAAAAATTAAAAAAGAACTTGCAAATTAATTAGAAGTACTATATATTATTCAATAAAAATATCAAAGTTATTAAATATTGTGAATTTTTTATATTGCATAATATCTTATACTCTTGTAGACTTATAGTTTGTTATATTAATTCTAACCCTTAAAAGTTTAACTAATATTTAATTTTAACCCTTAAAAAATTGAAAACACTTAAGTATAACTATGAATAACTTTGAAAAATAAAAAATATAAGATAATAAAAAAAACATTAACATAAGCCCGACCTGCCCGAACCCGTACAGGCTCTAGAGGACCCGAAATTTCCCAGCCTGCCACAGCCCGATAAATCCAGCCCGCTAATAGCCCCCCCGTATCCCTAACGGGCTAGCCAGTTTTTTGTCCAGCCCGTCCCAACCCGCTCAATAAACACCATTACATTATATAGGGATGGTGCAATACTGAAACCATACCAAATCGTATCGAACCAATCAAGAAAATATCAAACCGTACAGACTACTTTGGTACGGTATTTGATATGCACAATTGATCAATCGAATACTGAAGTACCAAACCGTATTTCGTATATACTGTATCGGAGTTCCAAACACATACCCCTAACATTCACATGTTAAAGTTCAATACACTGAATCCAAGAACAGGGAAACCGGCACAACGCACAAAGTAAAATACTCAAAAATCACTTGTGTCATATCGAATAAAGTTTTGGTAGTTACTTAAGTTATGACTTTGTTTTATGTATCCAATTGTTTTAAGTTATAATAATTCTGTAGAATGGTGAACAAGATAAGTTTGTAAGATATTCCCTTTGTCTTGTGTGCGAATCATGCCCGAATTATCGACCATAACTCAAATATAAACTGACCCGTTACATAATGTACTATTGGGCTAAAAACTAGGTATTTAGACCAGTTTCTAAAAGGGGTCTTTACACAAATAATCGGTCGGATTAACTGTTTATATTTTCAAGCTATAATGTATAAATTATATATTTATTATATAATAGTATACATAAATTATATACATATTATATATCTACGAGTTATATTTAGTTTAAGTAGTTTGGTAGACTGCTATATAGGTTAACTCCTCTTTCTAATATGAGAAAGGCTCTGCGTATGATTTGGTATCCAAGTTGAAGAAAGCTAGGTTACGATATTAATCAAGTTGGTTTATTTTATTTTCCTTAGCTCTGATACCATGATTTGATAGGTCCATCCCATGACTTGTGAAAGAAAATAAACTTCTTTTGGTTTTGAAATGTCAAGCAACAAAGTTCACAATGAGGATGTTTTTTTCGACAGATCTTCATTTGGATCCACAATGTGGTATTTGACTTCTGCTACTAACATGACATTAGCGATGACATCAATGAAGAAATCCTAAGCATTATAAATAAGTGTCTTTACTTTCAGTTGTATGACACATCAAAATGGAGTGAATGAGAGCAATTCATAGAATAAGAAGAAAAATACTCTATAGGAAAAAATATAGAGAATGATATTATAATGAGGTAGAAAAATCAAAAGATGGTTACTTCTTGGAGTGTGTAGTGATTTTGGAGTATTTTACTCGGTATCACAAATTGTAAAATGCTTGCTATAGTAAAATAGTTGCTCTTCTCAACCCGTGGTTTTCCCTTATCCAGAAGGATTTTCTAGGTAAAAATTCATTATCCTTGTTTCTATTATTATTATAATTGGTTACTATATATATTAATCAAGATTTATTACAATCATATACCGTGAATATTATTTCTACGGGGTGTTGTTTTCATATCGGTTATGTAAGGCCCCGAGAAAGTGAGTGCTCAAATCCTAAGCAACTCGTAGAGTCATTCCACCTATGATCGAAGCCACTTTTACTGATTTTGCACTTAAAAATCTAGAGTTAATGTTTTTCAGAAAATTATTGTTTTTGCGGTCCAGAATGAGATCACAGATCAGGTATGCGTATCGCATTTCTGTCGCAGAGTTAACCAAGTGAGCAGTCAAAGTTGATGTTGTAAATGCGGTCCATAGTGCGACCGCATATTCAGTATGTGGACCGCATTCCTGTCGCAGAGTTAATCAGAGAGTTGGTCTATAATGATGTTACTAGTTCGATCCACTATGTCATCTCATAATCAATATGCGCGCTACATAGTTGTCACATAATTCTCTCAAGAATTTTTGAAGGTCAGTTCTGCGGTATATTATACGACCGCAGAACAAGAATGCGGATCGCATTCCCATCGCATACCCACACAGAGATGTTCAGTGATTGGGACTCATCCGCAGTCCGATCTCTGGACAACATATCAATTTTGCGGTCGCATAGTGCGACCGTAGACTCGGCTCGGGTTTCTATTTTCAAAAATTTTTAACTTGACCCTCTCTCTAGTAAAACACCAAACACTTCATTTTATCATATTTTCTAAACAAATTAAGAAAGAGTGAGAAGAGGTTCTTGAGAGAGAAAGCATCTTCATCAAATTGATTCTTCAAAAACTAGTCGGGCCGGGGAAAATACTAATTCATTTCCTTCGTTCCCACTCTTACAGGTAAAATCCCAAACCCTTTTTCCTTGATTTATAGATTTTAAGCTAAGGGAGGGAGTCTCGTGTATTGATTCTTGAAATTATGGGTGGAAATCACATGCATGTCTTTCAAAATCTAAAATCTAGTAAGGGGAATTGGGTAGAAGTAAGAGGTTGTGCTTGATAACCTAAATAATCTCGGGTAGTAATTGTGAACATCAATTCTAAGGCGTATGTGTTAATTTGTGAATTATATTGACGTGGGTAGATTTCTTGGTGACTGAGAATAAGAGTTTAAAAAGTGAATTCGATTCTAGGTATGTATGGCTAATTGTTTATCCTTCTGAAATCGCCTTGTTTGGTGTATGTATGCTCGGTAGGTGATATGAACGTGAATTACTTGTGAATTTCTTGTGGTTGGTATGCTCTGATTGTGTTAAGTGGTTATAGATTAGAAATAATGACTAAAGGAAGTAGTAACTAATGCAATTGGAAATAACTGTGGTAATAATATTTATGGGTTATCGAATATGATGGAAATAATACTGCTGGTTATGGGAACACTTGCTATATTGTTGTTGTTACTTCTTGAGAAGCATTGTTTTTGATCTTGTGAGTTGTTTTTGTTGTTGTGCTTTTTGTGGATAGGAACTATTCGATGGGATCGGGTTGTACGCCGCAACACGAAGTTTTGAGGTGTGGGTTGTGATGATAAGGGTGGTTGAGGTAATAAGGGTGGAAAAGTGATTGAAGTCACTCTTGAAATAAATATTTGGGAAAATTTGAGAAATAATTGGTGTGAAATTTTTGGAAGGTGGGAAACCCGGATGATGGAAACTTGTTTGACTTGATTGTACTTTTCGTGAGTAAATTGGTTGTTGCTTCTATTGGTGTTTTCTACTTGTGTACGACTTGAGTTTACTTGGGACAATGTTTGTCCATATGTACCAGTACAATTCAAATTTACTGAAGTACTTTTTGTCGGGGGCGCTACATTCATGTTATGATTGTAGGTGGATCTATAACAGGTACTCCAGTCTACCGATCGTAGCTCCTCCTCACTTCTGGTCAGCAAAATATGTGAGCGCCTTTCCTTCTGGAGCCCTGCGTGGATCATGCAGCTTTTTTTCCTATCTTTTGGAATCTTATTTTGGTATTTGTAGAAGGTATAGTCGGATCCTTGTTACAGGAAAATATTATATTAACTTCTTTCATCTGTAGAGGCTCCATAGACAGGAAATGTGTGTCATAATTTATGTAATATGTATTTTTTATGTTGGGGCGTGACAAACTTGGTATAAGAGACTAAGATTTTAAAAGAGCCCTATCTTGTCTCGGAGCCGTGCCTAGTAGATCCCTTCTTATCGGTGTGTTTTCGACCATATCTATAAGTAGGGGGCTAAACGGGCATTTAGGAAACTATTATCTTCTTTGTCATAACATTTCGTGCGGTAAGGTGTAAAGTGGAAGTATTTGCGTCTAACTTGTGCTTTGTCCTGAAATTTTAAGAAATGACACATAAGGAGAAAGCTAGACCCGGCCTTGAGGCCAACGCCACCCCAAGTCTTGTCATGAATCATGTACCTAATGTCGTGGGTGAGAGTGGATCCCCGGCCTTGAATCTGCCTGGCCCATCTATTCCAGATCAAAGTATTCCTGTTCCAGTGGCGACAATGGGTGCCACCATACCTCCCACTGATATTCCTAATGTTGATGTTGTTCCAGCTTTCGGTCCCGAGCCTTCGGATGGGAAACTATTAGGAGCCATATGTATGTTGACCCAATTAGTGACCGCTCAGGACCAGAATCTCATGATGCCCCCATGTCCTCCAGCAGATAGTGAGGTTCTGCCAGCTCCAAAGTCCACCAGTTTCTGCGCTTGGCCCCTCCAGAGTTCTCTGGCACAGACCCAAAGGCCGATCTGTAGGATTTCCTTGTAGATATAAACAGGAACCTTCGTGTGATGAGGGCCATAGAGACAGAGGGGGTTGAGTTGGCTTCCTACAAGTTAAGAGGAGCAGCACATTCATGGTTCGAGATGTGGGGGGGGGGGTTCCCGCGAGGAGGGAAGACCTCCGACTAGATGGGTTGAGTTTGTGGATGCCTTTATGCACCATTTCTTTCCTGCCAAGAAAATGGAAGCCCGCGCCACCGAGTTCGAGGTTCTCAAGAAGGGAAACATGAGTGTTCGGGAGTACCACATGGAGTTCGTGAGATTGTCCAAATATGATCATCAGTTAGTGTCGACCATAGACGCTCGAGTTTGTTGTTTTATGCATGGTCTTAGTCCTTTGTTGGTGAATGAGGCTGCTATGGCGGCCTTACACTCGGATATGAATTATGGCAAGATTGTCAAGTTCATTCAGGGAACAGAGGCTAGGAAGTTGAAGATACTGGCAGATAGGGAGAGTAGCAACAGGGCCAGTTAATGGGTCAGTCAGGGAGGTCACATACGGGGAGAGGGTCGTCATGGCCATCCCAGTCAAATGCGCAGTCCTAAGCGAGCACACCGCCATATGTGCACAATCATCTGCAGGCAGTCACTCGAGACCAGGTTCTGACAACAGGAGGTTCCGTCAGTTCGGTCATCTAGGAAGGAGGTCTCAGCGGCAGGAGGGAGCTGCATGCCCAAAGTGTGGGAGGTTCCATACAGAGACATGTTATTTGTATATCCCGGTGTGTTATAGGTGCGGGGTGAGAGGTCATATCCGCTGGCAGTGCCATGCACCCAACTAGGGCATGGGCAGGGGATCAGCTCAGTCATCCGGTTCTTCAGTTGCTACATCATTTGCACGTCCTTCAGTCCTAACAGGGCATGGTGCAGATAGGGGTGGAGCTCGGCGTAGAGGCGGACCTAGCCGCTTTTATTCTTTGAGTTGTCACCAGAGCGCTGAAGCTTCTCCAGATATGGATATAGGTATCTTATCTATTCAGGCCATTATTTATTATGCTCTTATTGATCTGAGGTCTTCTTTGTCTTATGTCACCCCATTCGTTGCTTTGAGTTATGGGATAAAACGTGAACAACTTCACGAGCCATTCTCTTTTTCGACTCCATTTGGTGATTGTATTACAACCACACAAGTTTATAGGAATTGTGTTGTCACGGTGTGTAGTCGTGTTACCACATCCGACCTTATTGAACTCGGAATGGTATATTTTGATGCGATTATGGTAATGGACATTCTCTATTCATGCTTTTCTAAACATGACTGCTGGACGAGAGTCATGAGACTCGAGTTCCCTAACGAGCCGGTTATTGAGTGGAAAGGAAAAGGTGTGGTACCAAAGGGTAGGTTTGTTTCTTACCTTAAGGCTTCAAAGATTATTAAGAACGGGTGTATCTATCACTTGGTCCGGGTAACGGACATCACTTCAGAAGTATCTGCCTCTAAATCAGTGCCAGTTGTGAATGAGTTTCTTGAGGCATTTCTAGATGAGCTTCCAGGGACTCTGCCAGATAGAGAGACTGATTTCAGGATTGACATATTGCTAGATACACACCAAATATCTATCTCGCCACATAGAATGGTTCTAGTAGAATTAAGATAATTAAAGGAGCAGCTGAAGGATTTACTAGAGAAGGGGTTCATATGACCGAGCGTGTCGCCTTGGGGTGCTCCAGTTCTTTGGGTCGGATAGATTATTTGTTCGACCAATTGCAAGGTGCAAAGTTCTTCTCCAAAATTGATTTATGATCCGGGTATCACCAATTGAAGATCATAGAGCAAGATATTCCTAAGACCGTATTCAGAACCCGCTATGGTCACTTTGAATTTTTTGTCATGTCTTTTGGGCTAACCAATGCCCCGACAACTTTCATGGATCTTATGAATCAGGTGTTCGAGCCATATCTAGACTCATTTGTGATTGTTTTCATTTTCGACATCCTTGTTTATTCATGCAGTAGGGAGGATCATTCCAATCACCTCAGGGCAGTTTTACAGACTCTTCATCAACACCACTTGTACGCTAAATTTTCAAAATGTGAATTTTGGTTGGAGTTCGTCTCCTTTTTGGGTCATGTTTTTTCTAGTGAGGGGATTCAGGTAGATCCTTTGAAGATTTTAGCAGTGAAGGATTGGCCCAGACCCATGACCCCGATGGAGATCCGTAGCTTCTTGGGTTTAACAAGGTATTATCGGAGGTTTGTAGAGGGAGCTCAACCCTTGCCTCCCCATTGACTAGATTGACGCAGAAGTCGGTCAAGTTCCAATGGTCCTACGCTTGTGAGAGAAGTTTTTAGGAATTGAAGTCGAGGCTGACCTTGCCACTTATACTAGAATTTCTGGAAGACACGAAAGGATTTGTGGTCTACAGTGATGCCTCCAAGGTCAGTTTAGGGTGTGTGTTTATGCAACATGGGAAGGTTATAGCATATGCTTCAAGGCAACTTAAGAATTATGAGAAGAAATACACGACTCATGACTTGGAGCTTGCAGCAGTTGTATTTTCCTTTAAATATGGTGGCATTATCTTTATGGGGTCCATGTGGATGTGTTCTCGAACCAGAATAGTCTCCAATATTTGTTCAAATAGATGGAGTTTAAATTAAGGCAGCGGCGGTGGTTGGCGTTGCTTAAAGAATATGATGTGAACATCTTGTACCATCCAGGAAAGGCGAATGTGGTGGCCGACGCCCTCAGTCGGAAGTCCATGGGTAGTTTGGCTCACTTGGGTGTGAATAAGAGGCTCCTAGCTCGGGAGGTTTATCAATTGTTCAGTCTTGGGGTTTGTATTTCAACTCCAAATGAGGAGGAAATTATGGTGCACAATATAGTAGAATCGTCGCTTGCAGCGGAAGTCAAGGAAAAAGAGTTCATTGATCCAGCATTGGCACAATTGAAGGAGGTTGTTCTAAGTAAGAAGATCTCAGCATTTGCCCTCGACAACAATGATGGTGTGTTACGATCCCAAGGTAGGCTATGTGTTCAGAATGTGGATAATCTTCGAGAGAGGGTAATGGCGGAGGCTCATCATTCCAGGTATTCGGTGCATCAAGGTTCTACAAAAATGCATCATGATCTCAAGGAAATTTATTGGTGGAGCAGTATGAAGAGGGGAGTGGCAGACTTTGAATCGAAGTGTCCAAATTGACAGCAAGTAAAAGCCGAGCATCAGCAGCCCGGTAGGGTAATCCAGCTTATGGAAATACTAATGTGTAAATGGGAGATGATCAATATGGATTTCATGGCAAGACTACCTCGCACTCAGTGCAAGATCGACTCCATTTGAGTGATAGTGGATTGACTAACCAAATCAACTCACTTCTTGCTAGTCAATTCCACGGATAATGCACAACAACATGCTCGATATATATCAAGGAAATAGTAAGGCTTCATCGTACTCCACTTTCTATTATTTATGATCGAGGGGCTCAGTTTAGAGCTAACTTTTGGAGAAAATTTTAAAAAGGTTTGGGCACCCAGGTAAATATCAGCACGACTTTTCATACATAGACCGACGGTCAAGCAGAGAAGACTATTCAGACGCTTGACGATATGCTGCGGGCTTATGTTTTGGATTTCAAAGGGAATTGGGATGATCACTTACACCTTATAGAATTTGCTTACAATAACAACATTCATGCTAGCATTCAGATAGCTCCATTTGAAGCATTGTACGAAAGGAGATGTAGGTCTCCGATCGGGTGGTTCGAAGTAGGTGAAGCAGAATTGATATGGCCGGATCTCGTGCATCAGGCTATGGAAAAAGTTAAAGTCATTCAGGAAAGGATGGAGACTGCTCAGATTCACCCGAAGTTCTATGCTGACGTGCGTTGAAGGGAATTGGAGTTCCAAGTAAATGATTGGGTATTCTTGAGGGTGTCCCCAATAAAGGGATTCATGCAATTTAGGAAGAAGGGGAAACTGAGTCCTAGATATGTCGGGCCTTATCGGATCACTAAAAGGATCGTACAAGTCGCTTATAGGTTAGAATTTCCCCTTGAAATGTCCTTAGTACACCCGGTGTTCCATGTGTCCATGTTAAGGAAAGTGGTTGGAGATCCGTCCAGCATCATGCCAGTTGAAGACATCAAGGTTACTGTGGAGTTATCATACGAGGAGATTCTGATTGTTATTCAGGATAGTCAAGTCCTTTGGTTGCAAAATAAGGCTTCAGTTATAGTGTTATGGCGAAGTCAAAAAGTCGAAGAGGCCACGTGAAAAGTGGAAGATGAGATGAAAGGGAAATAACCCCATTTGTTTGAACAAGTCTAGAAGTGGTCGTGTGAATTCTTGTCCCTAAGAGAGCTAGTATTGTGTCCCATTTGGCGCAAAGGCACCCCGTTTCTCAACTAAATGCTTTACTATTATAATTCTCCAAGTTGTGCCATCATTTTCGTGTGTTGTCATTATTTGAGCCATAGGCAACCCTTCTTGTTAAATGAAAGTATTGTACTCTTGTGATAAGTAAATGCTTATGATAGTACATGCGAGTAATGCTTAATTTAATTGTTGTAATGTAACAAAGTGGTTAAAAGTGTGTCGGACTCCATAAAGTAACTGACTATGTGCAAAACTATGTTGAGAAATTGAATATGTACAAGTGTGAAAGCAATGAATTGTATATCAGTTATAAGGGTAACATGATTTGTGTACTGGTGCTTGGAAATGTGTTTTGGGGACTCTCTGGCAGGAAGATATGTCCAAATTACAAAGGAAACTCTGGCGAAATTTTTCTAAAATAGGAGAGTTAGAGATAATTCAGGAGCTTGCATATCATGTTTTCAAACCATCTGATTCTTAAAATCATTATTCGAGGACGAATGGTCTTAAGAGGGGAGGTTGTAAGGCCCCGAGAAAGTGAGTGCTCAAATCCTAAGCAACTCGTAGAGTCAGCCCAACTATGGTTGGGCCCCTTTTTTTTTACTGATTTTGCACTTAAAAATCTAGAGTTAAAGATTTCCAGAAAAGTGTCGCTTTTGCGGTCCAGAATGCGGTCGCAAATCAGGTATGCGAACTGAATTTCTGTCGCATAGTTAACCAAGCGTGTAGATATGTGATTTTTGACCCTCCCCGATATTTTACTCATTTTAGCTTTTAGATATTTAGTTTGAACCTAATATCGCTATTTTACCTAATTTTAACTATTTTACTTTATTTTGCACAAAAACAAAAATTACAAAATATTTTCTTTTATTTATGTAATTGATATTTTATTTTTGTTACTTTTAGTTTATCTACCTTATGTAAAAATCAAAAAAACAAAACATAGTTGAACTTTATTTTCTAGGATATTAGTATTTTTGGTAGTAGTATTATTTTAACTTTGCGATAATTATATAATTATTTTAGCATGACATTTGGAAAATACCAAAAATAGTTTCATATTTTATATATAATTTAGTTTAATTAACTAGACTAATTTTTGCATTATGTAGTATATTTTATTTATATTAAAGAGTATTTAGCTAAGGTTTGTAGATTTATTCTTTCGTCCAATCTTAAGGCCCAACCTTACTTTTGACCCATGATCTTTTAGCCCAATCCCACTTAACCCACCAGATTTTTTTTTTAAAATAAAAAACCCTAGAGAGCTCCCTTCTTCTTCTTGAACCTAAGAAAACAATGGGGAGGGAACATAGCTAAACCTTAGATAACACCTCCATAGTCGCCAGACCTCTCACGCCGCTGACCATCGTTCCCCCTTCGACCACCAAACACACCCGCACACCATCAGCCGCCATCCCTCACCCCATCTCCACCCTTCAGTTGCCGCCTCTGCACCTTTTTCACCTCATACCAAACGACCTCCCTCTACAAAAACTAGTAGCCTAACGAGCCCCCTGCCTAACGTCTTCTTCTTCACCATCTAGAAATTACTAAAAGCCACCACACTCTTAAAACTCTATAAATAGACCATCGTCCTTCATCTCCTCCATAAAAACCACCACCGAGCTCCGCCAAGAAAACCACCATCGCCGGCTACCATTTTCGCCGACCCCTCGACCACGAACAGTTCGACTCTACCATTTCCGACCAACTGAACCAACGTCAACCAATGAGCTCTGTCACCCCTAGTCAGCTACTCACGTCTGCTCCAAACAAACCTCCCTCACGTCGACCATTTGAATTTCGAAACTTTGGTTTTTCGGAACAGTTGAGTTCGATGGTGGTGCTACTGTCTATGTTTTGTCTGCCAGTTGAGTTCGATGGATGTGCTGTTGTTTGTGCTTCGTCTTCCAGGGTGAGGTTTATGTTCTGTCCGTGTGTAGATTTGTTTGACGTGTTTTAACGATTGAACTCATGCTGTTTTAGTTCGATGTTGGTGTCGAGTTCAAGGTTTCCGGGAAGATTGGCATTTCTTGCGAGGATTTGAAGTGCTATTGTCCAATTTTAATTCATGTTTCATTCAAGAACAACACTGTTGCTGTTTAAACTTGCAAGGTTCGGTTCCGCCTAAGGTTCATTCTTCCCTATGTTCTTCATTAATCCAAATTGCTATCATGTGGTAGCCAACATTTTTTTGCACACTATATTTTAATTGTTGCTTTGTGATTAGTTTTTAATGTCTTTTTTTTAGACACATTTGGCTTTAATCGTTGACAAAGCTTTAAACTAAAGACAACTGATGAATTTTGTCTTGTAAATATTATGGACGTGTAAGTTAAAAAAGGACTGTGGGTAGGAGCTAATTGATTAAATGGGATTAGGCAATAACGGTCCGAACAGAATTCGAAAAATCGGGTTTAAGAGAGCTAGACAAAAGATGGCATGTTTTTATTGTTATTTGTTATTACTAGAAACTCATTGAATCGCTAGTAACATGTTTAGGCCGGAAACTCTCGGGTAGGCAAGCCTTAGGATTTTGTTAGTTTGAAGGTTAGAGGTTGTCCCTTAGTTAAATTTATCCGGGGAATGCTCCGTGAAGTTTGTATATATTATTATCCGGGGTATGCCCCAAAGTATTTGTATTTGCATATGGAAAGTAGAACTCTTAGTATTTTTATTTTTATTTTCACTTCTTAATTTTCTTTCATAAAGTGGGAACGAACTCGAGTCTCTTGTGTGTTTATTTTTCCTTTGTATGTTTACTACTCAATCGAATATTTTAATAGCCAACTTGATCATGTATGCAACCGTGAACTTCACGGGACTTGGGAAATGCCTAACACCTTCTTCCTGAGTCAAATGAACCCCCTTACCTGAATCTCTGGTGCGGAGTTGGTTTTAGAGTCCGAAATATTTTAAAAGGAAAAATTAATATTTTAAATAAACGGTGACCTGGCACACCGAAATCAAAGTCAGGTGGCGACTCTGAGTTATTTCCTTTTGAAACAAATTTTTGTCACTTCAAAATTGAAAACCCTTTTCCAAGCTTTATTAAATACTTTTATTAATTTAAGAGGGTTAAGTAGAGGTTTGGTTTAAAAAGGGGTGTGACATCTCTGGCGACTCTGCTGGGAAGTTGCAGGTTCGAGCTAGTACTTGATCTCGTTCGCTTTTTAGGATATTCGATTGACGTACTCGTTGCCTTTTTAGGATATTCCATTGAGGTTATATGTGTTTTGTTTGCCGTATTTGATTTTTATTTTGTTTATGTCATTTTATTATTTGTTTTTTGTTTATTTGTTTACAGCTTTTTCTTTATATGTTTACTGTTTTGTTAAATGTCATCATATGCATAGCCATGGGTCTTCTTTCTGCAACAAGTCTCGGAGCACGCATCACGTGTACGAACTCTTTGTTGAGTCACCCTTAATTTAGGAGGGGGGCCATCGGACGTATGCAGTGGGTGGAATGCTGAAGTAGCCACCATCGACCATACGTTCCCCAAAATTGCCATGTTAGTGAACCCCAAACTTAGGTTAGCCTTTAGGTCATTTTTATTTGCATCATGTCTTTTAGACCTAGTAGGGATCGGTCCTAGGTACCGTGTCCTTTTGTAGGGAGCCCGTCCAAATTTTGTCAAAATGGGCATGTGTCCCAGAAAGACGTTCAATCATCCCTGTGTGATACATGTTACATATATGCAAGTAAAAAGATCATTTAGCGGACCGATATTTGGAATGTTGGGTGAAAAATGAATCAAGCATGGCCCACTCACATTTTTCTTTCATAGTCTTTCAAAAATAAAAAAAATTAAAAATAGAAAATCAATAAATATTTTACACTTTTCCATCATTTTCCAAAAATTCAAAAAATGAAATATAAAATACAAAAAAAAATTACACTTTGCCATCCTTTTCCCATAAATTCACAAAAAATAAAAATGAAAAATTCAAAAAAGATTTTATACTTTTTCATTGTTTTCCAAAAAATTCAAAAATTGAAAATGAAGAAAATCCAAAAAGATTATTCACTTCCCTATTATTTTTCAAAAAAAAAAAGAGGAAAAAACGAAAACCCCAAAAAGATTTTACACTTTTCCATTATTTTCCAAAAATAGAAAATCCAAATAGATTTTAAATTTTTCTATAATTTCCAACAATTTAAAAGAAAAAGGAGATACAGAAAATTCAAAACCAGTTTATTTTTTTTTATCATTTTTCAAAAAAAAGACAAAAATATCAATTTTTTTCAAATTAGTTGCATCTTCCCGAACTACGAAAAAATGATTCTCTTCTTCCTGGGGAGATACATAGGCAAACCACATAGGGTTCCGGTCTTTCTAGTGTCTTAGGTTATTGGCTTTGCGGGGTAAAAGCCAAATTTTGCATGTCTAGCCACTTGTTTGCCACATCGGTCATTCATGCAAAATGGGATCATTTTTACAATTAGTGGTTTAATAACCCATGTCTTAGGGTCCACAACTAGATGTCATAGTACTTTAAGGTTCTTCCTTTTTAAATTTGCATTTTTAGTCACATTTAGCCATATAGGCCATTTTTGCAAAATGGGCTATGTTCGCAAAGTAATTTTTTTTAAGACCATGATTGTTAAGATATTAGAGACCATGAGTCATGCAAGCTTTAAATGGATTATTTTTTCATGCATTAGGGGGTCAATTTTGTTAAGTTTTTACTAATAGCCACATTCTGTCACTCAAGTCATTTTGTAAAATATAGCCAAATCGTGTCTTGCATCATTCCACTAGGAGGAGTCGTGGCATCACATGTGTCTTCAGTCACTAACTATATTTGATTATTTTTTCCATTCATGTATGGATACAAATACCCAGGACCATTCTAGTCAAGACCATTGCATGCACGAGCTGCTTGAGGAAACTTCTTAATTTTTTTAGTATATCTTATGTTGTCTTTTAATTTTAGTCTTGTACAGTAAGATCGAGTCTGTCAGTCTAGTTAACATTGTCGAGTCTTTTGTTATAGTACTTCCTATTTTATATTTAAAAAACCAAAAAAAGTTATAAAAGCAAAATTCGAAAAGATTTTTATTTTTAGTTTATTTGTACGTCATTGTTTCAAGAACTACGCTTGTTCTGATTCATGAGGGACATGATACGTAGGCAACCTTCATAGTTTTCGATCGAAGCATTAAAAGAGAAAAAAGAAAAAGGAAAAAAAAGAAAAAAAGAGAATGAAATTGTGGGATCTAAGAAATTAGTGGAAAGGAAAGAATGGTAATCAAAAGAAAAGGTAGCAAAGAAAATGAAAAACCAAGGAGGGTTAAAAAGAAAAATGAAGAGGAAATGGGGAAAGAAGAGTGAAGTTGGGATGATGTCATATGACCTTCGTACCCTCAAGACATTCTAGAACTGTTAATTACTGCTACGGGCATTGCATGCAATGTGATATTTCTATTTGATAAATGCCCTAAAGCTAACATGTTGGCTTTGTTTTGCTCCTCTTTGTTACTTTCATTGTTATCATAACAGATGGTGGTTGGTTTGTGGCCTTCTAGCGAGTCATCCATAAAACACGAGGTCAAAGAGTAAGGTACACATGGCTAGCAAAGACTTGGACGCAAGAGCTGTTGACCCGTCGAGGGAGATTGAGAAGTCGGAATCTGAATTGAAAGAAGAGGTCCAAAGTTTGAAACACACATGACGGAAATGTATCAGTCTTGGAACAGGGGACATCATCTACCTTCATTCCCCGCTAACTACACTGAAAACCCTGCAACTATCCCACAACTATCACAAGCCAAGATTCCCACTATCGTTAATCTTTCTCATCAACATCTACCGAGCTTTACCCCTTACCACAATTACCTTAGAACTTCCTGCCAAACATTCCATGATCCTCCAGGGAAAACAACCGCATTCCCAGATTTAGATACCCAATACTATGCACTGGAACCCACATTCGGAGTCCTAGATAATTGCCCTTACACTCCCCAATTTGAGCCTCATGTTGAAACTAACAAACCACCCAAGAACGCAGAGCAAAAAGAGATGCTTAGGAAGGAACAAAGTCTGGAGCAATCACAGAAAAATATGCAAGGGTTGGGAAACAAGAGTGTGGCCTATAAGGATTTGTGTTTATTCCCTGATGTCGAACTGCCTGTCAGGTTCAAGATTCCTAAGTTTGACACGTATGACGAACGTGAGGACCTTGTAGCTCATATGAGAGGTTATTGCAGTAAGATGAGAGGCGCTGGGGGAAAAGACAAGTTATTGATGGCCTATTTCAGCCAGAGCTTGAGTGGGGAAGCTCTAGAATGATACACTCGCCAGCACGCAAGCAGGTGGTACACGTGGGACGATAAAGCCTTTGCTCGGCATTTTCAGTACAACATAAACCTTGTCTCGGATCGCCTGTCACTAACCAAGGTAGAAAAGAAGCATAGTGAAAGCTTTAGAGAATATGAGTTACGGTGGAGGGAGCAAGCTACACGAGTCAATTCTCCGATGGAAGAAGACGAGATTGTTAAATACTTTCTTCAAGCCTGGAGCCCACTTACTATGGCCATTTGATCTCAGCCATTGGAAAGCCTTTCAATGATGTGGTAAAGATGGGAGAAATGGTGGAATTTGGATTGAAGTCAAGCAAGATCATGAGCTATTCTGCCTTGAAAGCCACAACACAGGAAATTCAGAATGACACGGGAAGCTTGCTGGGTCAGAAGAAATATGATGATATTGTCATGCTTGTCTCAGGATCACGACTTGGCCTTACGGGTCCACCTCACCAATATACTCAGCCTCGACCCCGACCCCAACTCCAAACCTATCTCCGAGCTCCACATAATCCACCTCACTATTATTCTCTGAACAACGTCCAGTCATTTTTTCAACCACTTGGCCACCCCAGAAGGCAATCGCCAGCACCGCAAAATCTCCACCAGCCTCCACAACATTTTCAAGTGCACCATAATCCACAGCCAAGCTAGGGGTGTAGCGGTAAACAAAGGTTGAAAGATGATTTTACAGCGATAGGAGAGTCATACGCAAGCTTGTTTGAGAAAGTAAAGCATTATGACCTGATTGCATCTATTCCCCTGAATCATGTGGACACGCATGCAAGAATCTTTCACCCTTCTAAAAGGTGTGAATACCATTCCAATGCCGAGGGGCACAATGCCGAAACTTGTCAGGATTTGAAAAGAGAGTTAGAAAGAATGATTTAGGAAGGGATAATTGTGGTCAAAGACAGTGACACCCAAAACATTTCACAGAATCCTTTACCTGTACTTGATAATGCCCACGTTGTGGGGATGATGCATGGTAACGCGGCGTATGAGAATCCTTGGGAACTTGCTGACTGAAGTTAATGATATTGAAACAGGTGATGGTCCCAGTAATTTTGATGTGCAGTGCAGTGACTAAGATGTCGAGCTTGCTGATTGGAAAGACAGTCATTTTCTCGGCTAGCCAAGGAGGAGTTTCGGTAGTTTATTTTGTTGTCATTTCTGTTGTTCGGGTTATTCCAAGGTTGTAATCCTGATATTATCTTGTGGCTCAAACTCTTCTTCTTCTTTTTGCCTAGTTTTTTTTATTGTAGTAACTCGTCCAGTTTTATCTAGGTTGTTCCAGGGTTGTAACCCATGTCTACTTTTCTTGTTTGTTCAAACCTTGTCCATCATCTGTCTAATGCAATCTCTTGTTTCTGTTAGTTCTAGTAAGTTTTTGTTTAGGTCTTTTTCTTTTATAGTTCTTTCATGCTGACTTTAATGACATGACATGCACGCATAATTCTCGTCCTGGTCTCAAAAGTTTGTTTAATCATGAAGCAATGACACAGTGTTGAACGTGGTAAAAATAGCAATTTGAGGAAAAAGTAAAGATTCATTCATTTGAGATAACTTGAAGTTGAAATTAAGTGAAACTGAGGCAGTAAGTCTAGGAAATCGAGAGGTTGATAAGAGCATGTAACAAGAAAATGCCTCTCAAGCAGTTTGAGGTAAATCAGTCAGTGTTGTCATACATTCTTCCACATCAAGATAAGGTTGAGTCAAGTCTGCTTTGAATTGGCAAGGTTCATTCATTCGAACAAAGGTATTTCCCATTTGAACTTTTTGTTTGTGTTGATGCCATCAAAAGATACTATGTGTGATTTGCTTGTTTATCTTCAATTACATGTTTGTACTTCGCATTTTTAAGTTTGGTATGACGAAGACATTTTACTCTGCTACCTTAACACTTTTATCCTTTGCTACCCATTTTGAGCCATAATTTCGTTTCATACCCCTCTTTTGGAATCAGAAATAGAGTGAGGAACTAGAAAAGGAAAAAATAAGAGAAAAAGAAAAAAAAAGGTAAGAGAAAAAGAAAAAAAGAGAAAACGAGGAATAAAGAGAAAAGAGAAAAAATAAAAGGACAAAAATTAAAAGAAAAGAAAAAAAACACAATTTTTTTCGTTTGTCACGAGCCAGATTTACCCACAGTCGAGAGTCGTGATGGCGCCTACTGTCGAAGCTAGGCAAGTAAACCCTTATAATCATTTCCATAAAATTTAAGTCTAAAACAGGTTAAATGCCAAAATAATTAATTAACCATGCGGAAGACGTTAAATATCAGTAACGAAAATCAATATGCGGAAAACTAACAACAAATCTCTACCCAGTATCTAGTGTCACTGCTCACGGACTACTAATAGAGTAATAAAAACAATAGTCTGAACGAAATTACTTAACATGTTTGTTCGGTACAATTAAACAAAATGAAAGAAATAGATAAAGGAGACTCGGAGCACGCGAACGCCAGATAACGACTCAAGCCTTTGGACTGAACGATCACTCCCGGTCTAAAGCAGCGGTCCGTTGTCTGGGTCCTGACCTGTGCACAAAAAGGCATAGAAGTGTAGTATCAGTACAACCGACCCAATGTGCTGGTAAGTGTCCGGCCCAACCTCAGTGAGGTAGTGACGAGGCTAACCGGACCTACCATAAACAACCTGTACGGATATATATACAACAACAACAAAAAAAGAAGAATTCAAACAATAATAAAGGAAGGGAACATACTAGAGGAAATAACAGTTCAATTATAACTTCTACAATTAAGAGAAGGAGCTGAATAGATAGCATTTAAATAAGAGAATCAAGTGAAACAATAACTAATAAAGGAAAAACAGAATAAGGAACACCAATAAGGTAAGGCCAATAAAACCACGTTGCACGGCACCACCCATCGTGCTTTTACTCTCGTCTTCACCCAATCAATAGCACCACTCCATCTTGTGGAGTAAATCAATAAGCACCACTCCATCTTGTGGAGGAAATCATTAAGTACCACTCCATCTCTTGGAGGAAAATCAATACGTACACGGCATCACCTATCGTGCTTTATCACTCCTCCTCACCCAAACAATAATCACAACTAATGGGAAAAGGAGTAAACAACAAGATTAACCATCCCGGCAAAGGAGAACAATACAACAACAAGTCCCGGCAAGGGAAACAATTGAACAACGAGTCCCGACAAGGAAACCAGTTAACAACAAGTCCCGGCAAGGGAAACAGTTTAACAACAAGTCTCGGCAAGGGAATGATACCAACAACTCATCGTTCGTTCATTTATTTCTCATCATTAACTTCATAGCTCTTATAACAAGAATTTATCCCCATTTTCACTTCTTTCATAATTTTAATAACAAAATGACAACACGGTCATGATTGACTCAGGCGCATAGGTAACCGTCACCATACCTATACACCAACTCCACATAGCACATAGCAATTATCAACCTAATCCTATTCCCTCAAGCCAAAGTTAGATCAATCGCTTACCTCGAAGCCAAAAATAGCAACTCAAAAGCTCCACAATCGCCTTTTCTATGGAATTCAACCTCGAACCAACGATATCTAACACAATTTGGTTCAATATTATCAATAAGAGTCAAAAAAGACAGTCCCATAGCCTAGAAATGCATTTCTTAGCTTACTTTCAAAAATACCAAAATCCGACACAGGACCCGCGTGGTCTAAACTCGACGCTCGGACTAAAACCCAATCCCCCATGACCCCAGGAGTTCAAATATATAATTAGATTTTATATTCGACCTCAAATTGAGGTTGACCCAAAATCCCATAAACCCTAACTAAACCCAAAAACCCCTAAATTCTACTTGATTTCATGTATTAGGGCTAGAAGATTGATAATTTAATGAAGGAATGATGATCAGATGAAGTAGGGATCACTAAACGAAAGAGTCTTGATGATTTGGGAGCTTGGAGTTCGTCAATGGGGGTTTTTAGAGAGATCTCGTGAGAAACAATGGGAGAATCCCGTAATGAACAGTGTTCTGGAATTTATAATTCACTAGGCGAATTTGTGCTTTGCGATCGCGACATCTGGGACGCGTTCGCGATGAGAAAATATGCTAAGGCATCGCGTTCGCGAGGGGACTTACGCGAACGTGAAGAAGGAATACAGGGGGGTCCTGGGTAGGCTTACGCGGACGCGAAGGATAGTACGCGAACGCGTAGAGGAGGGAAGCTGAAATACGCAAACGTGGGAGGAGTCACGCGATCGTGAAAGAGGGAAAGGACAGGGCACTGTGAACGCGAGCTTAAGGCCGCTTTCATGATGAACAAATTGTCTGTGCAGAATATGCAGAAAACCTTCTTTGATTTCAAGTGTAAAAGAAACTCGAACCTCCTCCGAATCACTCCCGAGCCCTCGGGGTTCCCAACCAAACACACACACTAACTCAATAACATCCTACAAACTTGCTCGAACGATAAAATCGCCAAAATAACATCAAAATCACAAAACCAACCCCCAAAACTCATGATTTTCAAAATCTTCCAAATTTTCCACTTTTAGTCCGAAACACGTCAAACGATGTCCGTTTTCAACAAAACTTTATAGATAGTGCTTAACGACCATTTAAGACATGTACTGGGCGTCAGCACAAAAATACGAGCTCGATACTATCTTTTTTATCACATTTTCATTTACAATTTTCCTTAAGCATATTCATAAAACAATTTCACAGAAAAGCTCCGAACTCGGGCCTATGACGTCGGATTTTTATTCCGGGAATACGCCCGGGTAACAAATTTAATAACGGACCCTCAGAGACCGTCACATCACGGGTCCGGTTCCATTTACCCAAAAGGTTGACCAAAGTCAACCATAGCAATATTGGTATCAAAATTCATAGTTTTTATCGCAGGATTCAAATATTTTCACATAAAAATTGTCTGGCGTCATACTCGGACTGCACACGCAAATAGAGGCAACCCAATAAGAGGTTTTCAAGGCCTCAGAAGCACAAGGAAAGGGAGAATTTATGTTGATGACCCTCTGGTCGTCACATCCGCCACCTCAAAAACAACCGTTCATCCTCGAACAGACAAAAGAAGGAAGTAACTAAGTCGGGGAATAGATAGGGATATCGGCTCTGCATATCGAACTCGGACTCCCAGGTCGACGCATCAGGAGGCTGACCTCTCTACTGAACACGCACTGATGGAAAACTCTGCGACCTCAACTGTCAAACCAGCTGGTCTAAAATAGCCCCGTGCGCCTCCTCATATGACATATCCTTGTCCAATTGGACAGTGCTGAATCTAACACGTGGGTGGGATCACTGTGATACTTCTGAAGCATATATACATGAAAAATTGGGTGCACAACTGACAAGATAGGCGGCAACGCAAGCCAATAAGCCAATACTTCTAGGGCTAATCTTGCCCTTCTTCCCAAACCTCATCACTCTCTTCATAGGCGATACATGGAGCAATACACGCTCACGAACCATGAAAGCAACATACCTGACCTTTGGGTCTGCAACACTCTTCTACCTGGACTGAGCTGGCCGAAGTCTGTCCTGAATGATCTTGACCTTATCCAAGGCCTCCTGCACCAAATCTGCACGCAATAACCGAGCCTCTCCAGGCTCAAACCATCCGACTGGGGACCGACACTACCTACCATAAAACACCTCTTACGGGGCCATCTAAATACTAGACTGGTAGCGGTTGTTGTAGGCAAACTCTGCTAACGGCAAGAACTGGTCCTACGAGCCTCCAAAGTCAATGATGCAGGCTCGAAGCATATCCTCAAGAATCTGAATGGTCCTCTCGGACTGACCGTTCGTCTGGGGGTGAAATGGTGTACTCAAATGGACCTGGGTACCCAACTCATGCTGCACCACTCTCCAGAAATGCGTGGTAAACTGCGGACCCCGATCCAAAATAATAGATATGGGCACCCCATGAAGGCGAACGATCTCCTTGATATAAATCTCAGCATACCTCTCGGATGAATAGGTGGTGGCAACATGGATGAAATGCGCTGACTTAGTCAGCCTATCAACAATAACCCATATGGCATCAAACTTCTTTCCAGTCATCGAAAGGCCAGTACTTCCACTCGGGAAGCTCATTCCTCTGAAATAATACGTGGGCCTCTGATACTCGTACTTCACCTGCTGACAATTTAGACAACGAGCCACAAAAGCAACAATGTCTTCTTCATTCTACGCCACCAATAATGTTGTCTCAATTCCTGATACATCTTCGCGGCGCCCGGATGAATAGAATACCGAGAATTGTGAGCCTCCGCTAAGATCGACTCTCGAATACCATCAACCTTGGGCACACAAACTAACCCCTGCAATATCAATATGCCATTATCTCCCAAAGTCATCTCCTTGGCACCTCCACTCTACACCGTGTCTCTCAGGACACACAAATGGGGATAATCAAACTGCCGCTCCCGAATACGCTCCATCAAAGACGAGCGAGCAAGTGTGAAAACTAACACTCTGCTGGGCTCAGAGATATACAATCTCAAAAATCTATTGGCCAAGGCCTGAACATCCAAGGCAAGTGCTCTCTCGCTAAATTTCTACTCAATGCATCGGCCACCACATTATCCTTCCCTGGGTGGTATAAAATAGAAACATCATAATCTTCAAACAACTCCAACCACCTCCGCTGTCTCAAGTTCAAATCTTTCTGATTAAACAAGTACTGAAGGCTCGTGTGATCCGTGTACACCTCACACGTCACACCATGCAAATAATGCATCCAGATTATCAAGGCATGAACAATGGCTGCCAACTCTAAGTCATGATCTGGATAATTCTTCTCGTGGATCTTCAACTGCCTCGAAGAATATGCTATGACCTTGCCGTTCTACATCGACACAACGCCAAGTCCGATGCGCGAAGCATCACAATATACAGTATAAGGCCCAGATCCCGTGGGCAAAACCAATACCGGTGCCGTAGTCAGAGCTGTCTTGAGCTTTTGGAAGCTCGCCTCGCACTCATCTGACCACCTAAACTGGGAACCCTTCTGAGTCAATCTAGTCATCGGGGCTGCGATGGATGAAAACCCCTCCATAAAACGCCTGTAGTAACTAGCTAAACCCAAGAAGCTTCAAATATCTGTAGCTAAAACTGGTCTAGGCCAGTTGTTGACTCCCTCTATCTTCTTCGGGTCCACCTGGATACCCTCTGCTGATACAACATGACTCAAAAATGCTACTGATCCTAACCAAAACATGCACTTTTGAGAACTTGGCGTACAACTGGCTATCCTTCAGAGTCTGAAAAACCACTCTTAGGTGCTGCTCAAGCTCCTCCAGACTGCGGGAGTATACCAATATATCATCAATGAATACAATCACAAATAGATCCAAGTAAGGCCTGAAAACTCGGTTCATAAACTCCATGAATGCGGCCAAGGCATTGGTCAATCCAAACCACATGACCAAAAACTCATAATGCCCATACCAAGTACGAAAAGCTATCTTAGGGACATCAAACGCCCTAATCCTCAACTGATGATAACCTGACCTCAAATCTATGTTCGAGAATACCTTAGCACCCTAAAGCTGGTCAAACTAATCGTCAATCCTCGGCAGTGGATGCTTGTTCTTTACCATCACCTTGTTCAACTGCCGGTAATAAATGCACATCCTCATCGACCCATCCTTTTTCTTCTGAAACAACACTCGTGCACCCTAAGGTGATACATTGGGTCTAATGAAGCCCTTATCAAGAAAATCCTAAAGCTCTTCTTTCAACTTTTTCGACTCTGGCGGGGCGATACGATATGGCTGAATAGAAATAGACTGAGTGTCAGGAGCTAAATCAATACAAAAGTCAATATCCCTGTCGGGCGCCATACCCGGCTGGTCTGAAGGACAAACCTCGGGAAACTCCCGAACAATAGGGACAAAGTGAATAGATGGAACCTCTACGCTGGAGTCGCGAACATACGCTAAATATGCTAAACACCCCTTCTCGACCATACGTCGAACCTTGACATACAAATAAACACTACGGGTGGTATGACCTGGGTCCCTCTCCACTAAAGTCGGGGCAAGTATGGCAAGGCCAAAGTCACGGTCTTGGTGTGACAATCCGAGATAGCATGTTATGGGGACAACCAATCCATCCTCAAAATGAATCGAAGTCCACCATGTCTAGAAGAAATAAATCGACACGGGTATCAAGACTCTCAAATACCACTATACAAGAACGATGCACTCGATTGACCACTATAGAATCACCAACTGGTGTGGATACAAATACAGGAGTACCTACTAGGCAAAATCAAATAGTGTGCAAAATAGGATGACACATAAGAATAAGTAGATCCCGGATCAGATAATACCGAAACACCCTTGTCATATACCAGAATAGTACCTGTAATCACAACATCAGATGACTCGGCCTCCGGCCTCACTGGCAATGCATAACAATGGGGTTGACTCTTACCTCCCTAAACTGCATCTCTAAGACGATCTTCTGCGGGCTGACCCCTACCTCTGTCTGTCCGGGCTCCACCTCCATGGTCTCTCCCTCCTCCTCTATGATCCCTACCCCCGCCTCTAGTTGACTGGGCGGCCTGTGGATCACCTGCTATCGGAATCGTGGGGCGAGGGCCCTGCTGTTGAGAACTACTCAAGGCTCGAGGGCAATACCTGACTATATGACCTGGGTCACCATAACCATAACATGCCCTTGGATGCTGAGACTGAAGGCCCTGTCGACCTGTGTGTCCTACCCTAGCGCTCTATAGTAGTGGAACACTGATGGGGGCTGATGGTGAGCTAAAGAGTTGCTGGTCATAATACTGTTGATGACTACCACCGCATGGGGTACCATGAGAAACCTGAAATGCCGACTAGAAAGGTATCGGTGGATGGCCTCTATCATTGGAACCTCTACCTTCAGATGAGGTACCACTAAACCTGCCAGAATGTCTAGGTCTCTTGTCAGAACTCTGACTACCTTCTCGAGCTAGCGCCATCTCTACTCGATGGGCCGCATTCGTCGCCTCCTGAAAAGTAATATCACTGCCAACCCCAAGAGCCATCTGTAGGTGAATGGGGTGAACCAATCCACCGATGAACCTCCGGACCCTCTCCCGATCAGTAGGCAGTATCACTACTACATGGCGTGGCAAGTCAACAAATCTGGTCTCGTACTGTGTAACTGTCATTGAGACGTGATGTAGGTGCTAAAACTACCTGTGAAGTGCCTCCCGCTGAGTGACGGGGAGAAACTTCTCCAGAAATAACTCTGCAAACTGTCCCATGTCAAAGCTGGGGACCCTGCTGGTCTAAACAGACAATAATCTCTCTACAAGGTCTTGGCGGAACCCACAATCCTGAAAGTGCAAAAATCGACCCCATTGATATCCACAATCCCCATAGTCCTGAGGATCTCATGACAACTGAACAGAAAATCCTAAGGAACTTCCGATGAATCACCGCTGAAAGTGGTAGTGAAAAGCTTGGAGAATTGATCAAGTCTCCACAAAGCATCCGAAGACATGGCCGACCCATCTCTGGCCTGAGCTGTAATACCTGCCTGGGCAGCCACTACGGGCTGAACAAAGGGAACCTGAGTCTGGGGAGCTACCTGCTCCAAAGTATGTGTAACAGGAGTCTGAAGCCCTCATCCAGCCTGAGAAATGGCCGGTGCTACTGGCAGCAATCCTGCACTTGCTACACCGTCCATAAAGCATGCGATGCAGACAAGAACATCCTGAAGATCTGAACAAAGCATCACTCCTCCTAGGAACTGAGCTGGGCCCACTAGAGCTGAAACCTCCTCATTGAAGTCATTATAAGGCTCCACCTCTTGCACTGCTGCCTGGGGCTGAGCTCTATCCCTGCCACGGCGTCGGCCCCTGCCCCTCGCGGGAGCTGCTGCTGGGGGCTCGGGATGCTGCGCGGAAGAAGAAGACGCACTTTTTCTCGCCATTTTCGAAAGAACAAAGTAGAATGACAATCAATATTTGAGAAACAGAATCGCACAACAAGAATGAACAAAGTGAAAATTTCTTAACTCATGAACCTCTGGGGGATAAATACAGACGTCTCCCTACCGATCCCTCGAACTCTACCGAGCTTGTCCGTGAGTTGTGAGACCCAAGTAACCTAGTGCTCTGATACCAACTTGTCACGACCTTGATTTACCCACAATCGGGAGTCGTGATTGCGCCTACTGTCGAAGCTAGGCAAGCCGATCCTTATAATCATTTCCAGAAAATTTATCTCTAAAACAGGTTAAATTCCAAAATAGTTAATGAAATATGCGGAAGACGTTAAATATGAGCAACGAAAATCAATATGCGGAAAAATAACAACCATCTCTACCCAGTATCAGGTATCACTGCTCACGGACTACTAATGGAGTAGTAAAAACAATAGTCTAAACGAAATTACTTAACATGTCTGTTTGGTACAATTAAACAAACTGAAAGAAATAGATAAATGAGACTCGGGGCTAGCGAACTACCTCAAGCCTCTGGACTGAAGGACCAGTCCCGGTCTAAAGCTGCGGTGGGTAGCCTGGGACCTGACCTGTGCACAAAAAAGCGCAGAAGCGTAATAGGCACAACTGACCCCATGTGCTGGTAAGTGTCCGGCCCAACTTCAGCGAGGTAGTGAAGAGGCTAACCGGACATACCATAAACAACCTGTACGGATATATATACAACAACAGAAAAAGAACAATAATTCAAAAAATAAAAGGGAAGGAGACATACTGGTGGAAATAATAGTTCAATTATAACTTCTACAATTAAGAGAAGGAACTGAATAGATAGCATTTAAATAAAAGAATCCAGTGAAACAACAACTAATAAAGGAAAAACGGAATAAGGAACACCAATAAGGTAAGCCCAATAAAACCACGTTGCACGGTACCACCCATCGTACTTTTACTCTCGTCCTCACCCAATCAATAGCACCACTCCATATTGTGGAGGAAATCAATAAGCATCACTCTATCTTATGGAGGAAATCAATAAGTACCACTCCATCATGCGGAGGAAAATCAATACGTACACGGCATTACCCATCGTGCTTTATCACTCCTCCTCACCCAAACAATAATCACAATTAATGGGAAAAGGAGTAAACAACAAGATTAACCATCCCGGCAAGGGAGAACAATACAACAACAAGTTCCGACAAGGGAAACAATTTAACAACAAGTCCCGATAAGGGAAACAGTTATTAACAAGTCATGGCAAGGGAAACCGTTTGACAACATGTCCCGGCAAGTGAAAGATACCAACAACTCATCTTTAGTTCATTTATTTTTCATCTTTCACTTCATAGCTCTTATAACAAGAATTTATCCCCATTGTTCACTTCTTTCATAATTTTAATAACAAAATGACAACAGGGTCATGCTGGACTCGGGCATAGGTAACCGTGACCATACCTATACACCGACTCCACATAGCACATAGCAATTATCAACCTAATCTTATTCCCTTAAGCCAAAGTTAGATCAAACACTTACCTCGAAGCCGAAAATAGCAACTAAAAGCTCAACAATCGCCTTTACTCTAGAATCCGACCTCGAACCAACGATATCTAACACAATTCGGTTCAATATTATCAATAAGAGTCCAAAAACACAATCTCATAGCCTAGAAATGCATTTCTCTGCTTACTTTCAAAAATACCAAAATCCGACATCGGGCTCACGTGGTCTAAACTCGAGGCTCGGACCAAAAACTCAATCCCCCATGACCCCACGAGTTCAAATATATAATTAGATTTTAAATTCGACCTCAAATTGAGGTTGAAATACCCAAAATCCCATAAACCCTAACTAAACCCAAAACCCCCTAAATTCTACTTGATTTCATGTTTTAGGGCTAGAAGATTGATGATTTAATGAAGGAATGATGAATAGATGAAGTAGGAATCACTTACCCAAAGAGTCTTGATGATTTGGGAGCTTGGAGTTCGTCACTGGGAGTTTTTAGAGAGAGCTCGTGAGAAACAATGGGAAAATCCCATAATGAACAGTGTTCTAGAATTTATAATTCACTACGCTAATTTGTGCTTCGCGATCGCGACATCTGGGACGCGTTCGAGATGAGAAAATTTTCTAAGGCATCGGGTTCGCGAGGGGACTTACGTGAACGCGAAGAACGAAAATAGGGGGGTCTTGGGTAGGCTTACACAGACGCGAAGGCTAGTACGTGAACGTGTAGAGGAGGGAAGCTGAGCTACGCGAACGGGGGAGGAGTCACGCGATCACGAAAGAGGGAAAGGAAAGGGCAGTGCGAACGCGAGCTTAAGGCCTCGTTCGCGATGAACCAAATGTCTGTGCAGAAAATGCAGAAAACCTGCTATTAGTTCAAGTGTAAAACAACCCTGAATCACTCCCGAGCCCTCTCTGTACCCAACCAAACACACACATTAACTCAATAACATCCTACAAACTTGCTCGAGCAATCAAATTGCAAAAATAAGACCAAATTAATAAAATCAACCCCCTAAACTCATGATTTTCATTTCTTAGTTCAGGACTTCCAAATTTTCCACTTTTTGTTCGTAACATGTCAAACGACATCCGTTTTCAACCAAACATTACATATAGCTCTTAACGCCCATTTAAGACTTGTACCATACGTCGGAACCAAACTACGAGCCCGATACCACCACTTTTAATCACATTTTCATTTCAAATTTTCATTAAGCATATTCATAAAACAATTTCAAAGAAAAACTCCGAACTTGGGCCAAGGAACTCGGATTTCAATTCTGAGAATACGCCCGGGTCCCAAATTTAATTACGGATCCTCCGGGACTATCACATGACATGTCCGGGTTCGTTTACCCAAAACGTTGACCAACGTCAACTATGGCAATATTGGTATCAAAATTCATAGTTTTTAATGCAGGATTCAAATATTTTCATATAAAAATCCTCCGGCTTCATGCCAGGACTATGCACGCAAATCGAGGCAATCCAATAAAAGGTTTTCAAGGCCATAGAAGCACAAGGAAAGGTAGATTTGAACTACGTTTGACCTGATTCTTGTTACCAGAAGATACTTAGGCAGCCTCACGGTTCAGTCACACGAAATAAAATATTTTATAATTCCCCGAAATCAATACTGAGGCAGATTTTCTTAGTAATCCCATAAAAAAAGAGCAAAGAAAAAAGAAAAAAATAATCCCCCCCGAACTCCGAGAAATTGGGGCAGAAGTTTTAGTTTGCCAAAATGCGTGATGCCAAATGTTGTAATTTTTAACCCTTTCATCTTAAATTATTTTGAGCCTTCATGCCACCTTTCTTTCCAACCCTGTCCAAATGCCTACAGTGCGGTCCAAAGAAGGTCCTTTTATCCATTCTTTGAGGATGCCAAATCAAGTGTGTGGTGAAAGTATGATCTTCCTACATCATGGGTAATACTTTGTTTTCAATATAAAGAGAGAAAATGATAAACTGAGAGTGTCTTATCGGTAAAAACCCATACGGGCACCGTAAAGCGATGGTGAGTTGAGAAAAGAGCAAAATGCGAGAGGCTTGATGGTGAAAATCCTTCGGGTCACTATAAGCCGATTGAGGATTATGGATGAGATGGGACAAAAGAGGCATTGAAGCCCAGTTTCACACCCACGAGGTACAATAAGATTTGAATATTATACTTGCTCTAGAGATTAGGCCACTTAATCAAAAGGTGCATTTCATAGTCATTAGAGTTGGTATCCACACCTGATAAGTTTCTACTTCATAATTTTATTGTTAGGTATCATCTCTTTCTCTTGTCCCTTATTTTGTTCCTCTTATTTTATTTGAGTTCCTTCGTGAGTCTATTTGGTCAAGTGAGAAATGACTTCAAAATTTTCTACCAGATTTTCAATTGCACAAAACAAATTTGGCTGGCACATCAAAGTGGCGTAAGTCATGGAAAAGTGATAGGCGCATTGAGTTGGTAATAATCCACATGCTTTGGGATTTGTGTAAATACAAAGTTTCAGTATATGTCAACTCATGAGCAAAATGCAATAAATAGCGAATATTGGGATCGAATGGAGTAGAGATGTTTTCTATGATAAGGTTTGAAAGAAAATGGGTAGTCGACAACATTCAAGGTCGTCCAAATTGAAATCAAATTTATCTTGGCAAGTGCAGAAGCAGCCGCCTTCAAGGTCAAGGCTACAAACTAACCACCACATTTAAACTCACAAGTTTTATTTGTTTGAAAGAGGAAAAATGTTGTGCAACCAAGTTGTTTCAAAAACAAGAAAGAAAAAAAAAGAAAAGAAAAAAGAAAAAGAGGAATCGACAAATGGAAGGTTCTCAAATCTTTTCCCTTACCTGTCTTGCTAGTGTGCCTAAATGTCGCCATTGCTCTACACAATTTTCCTCCTAGGATAGAAGTCCTAGTCTAATGGATTTTCATCTCAATCAAAATATTAGTCTGATGAAGCTTTCTCCTAAGATATCAAAATAGATCTAGTCGGATGAATTTTCTCCTAAGATAACAAAAAAATAACCTAGTCTGATGAACTTTCTCCTAGGATCAAAATCTTAGTCTGATGAATCTTTCTCCTAAGATAAGAAACCTAGTCTGATGAATTTTCTCCTAGGATCAAAATCTTAGTCTGAGGAATCTTTCTCCTTAGACAACAAAAAAACGGCCTAGTCTGATGAATTTTCTCCTAGGATCAAACTTTTAGTTTGATGAATTTTCTCTTAAGATAGAAGAACTGGCCTAATGAATTTTCCCGTAGGATCAAAATCTTAGTCTGATGAATCTTTCATCTAAGATAACAAAAAAAAAGACCTAGTCTGATAAATTTTCTCCTAGGATCAAAATCTTAGTTTGATCAATTTTCTCCAAAGATAAGAAAATCTAGTCCGATGAATTTTTCTCCTAAAATAACAAAAAGAGACCTAGTCTGATGAATTTTCTCCTAGGATCAAAAATTAGTCCGATGAATATTTCTCCTATGATAAGAGACTTAGTCTGATGAATGTTTCTCCTAAGATAGAAAATCTAGTCCGATGAACTTTCTCTTACGATCAAAATCTTAGTCTGATGAATTTTTCTCCTAAGATAGAAATCCTAGTCTGATGAATTATCTCCTAGGATCAAAATCTTAGTCTGATGAATTTTTCTCCTAATATATGAAAACCTAGTCTGATGAACTTTCTCGTAGGATCAAAATCTTAGTCTGACAAATCTTTTTCCGAAGATAAAAAAAAGGACCTAGTATGAGGAATTTTCTCCTAGGATAAAAATCTTAGTGTGATGAATTTTTCTCCTAGGATAGAAATTTTAGTCTGATAAATTTTCTCCTAGGATCAAAATGTTATTCTGAGGAATCTTCCTCCTAAGATAGAAGACCTAGTATGATGAACTTTCTCCTAAAATCAAAATCTTAGTCTGATGAATCTTTCTCCTAAGATAACAAAAAAGGGACCTAGTCTGATGAACTTTCTCCTAGGATCAAAATCTTAGTCTGATGAATTTTTTCTAGGATCAAAATCTTAGTCTGATGAATTATTCTCCTAAGATAGAAAACTTATTCTCTTGAATTTTCTCCTAGGATCGATAACTTAGTCTGATGAATCTTTCCCCTAAGATAGAAAACCTAGTCTGATGAACTTGCTAGTCAAATATTCTCGGACTTACTCACGGGTGAAGCACATCCTAGTCAAGTCATTAGTTTTACTCTCATTATTGCATAAGTATCATAAGTATGTTTAATGTTTTGATAACAACTCACCGAACTTCCTAGTGCAAACTGGGGCAGAAAATTTGATTGTTTTGTTTTTGATTGCAGACACCCACCTGGAAATTGAGGGAAGACATTTTAGAGTTCATTTCATGTTCAGTTCAAGTTTCAAGTCACTAGCAGGAACCCACATTAAGAACAAGGGAAGTCATTTCAAAATTAAATTCAATTAGAAGTAGCAGAAGCTCGCGGTCAGAATGAGAGTCAACAATCGTAGGTGACCAACAGAAGTGGTCTCAATTCAAAAAAGAAAAAGAAAAAAGAGAAAATGAAAAAAATAGGAAGGAACTGAATACAAAATGCAGAAGCCGATACAAGAGGTGGGTTGCTCATTGTATGTCCGGTCCGGATCCTAAAAGGCTGAAGAAGAATGAGCTGGCACCTGCAGCTAGCGAGCGTCAAAATTCAAATCTAAACTCTGCATGAAAAACCATTCAAGACTCAAGATCAAGCTTCAGAAGACTTATATATAGGAATTTTTGTAACTCATAGTTGACAGGCTTAGTTAGTCTTTTTCATTTTTTTGATTTTGATGTAATAACAGGACTGCGAACCGGAACCTCGACAGAATGGAACATCGATCGGCTCTCCACCCGGTAAACTCCATCATCTCATTCACTTCTGAACTACACGTGACCTGATTCCTTTATAGCCAAGGATATGTAGGCATCTCAGATACCAGGGCTCGGTCACATTAACTTTTCTCTTAAGTTTACTTTCTCCAAATAAGGGTTAGGTCAAAAAACATGTCTAGTCATTTTTTGTCTGAAAATACTTCGTATTTATAGTCAAAGAGGTGCAACTGTAGACATGTGATTTTTGACCCTCCTCGAGATTTTACTCAATTTAGCTTTTAGATATTTAGTTTGAGCCTAATATCGCTATTTTATCTAATTTTACTATTTTACTTTTTTTTGCACAAAAACAAAATTACAGAAATATTTCCTTTTATTTATGTAGTCGATATTTTATTTTTGTTACTTTTAGTTTATCTACCTTATATAAAATTCAAAAATATAAAAAATAGTTGCACTTTATTTTCTAGGATATTAGTATTTTTGGTAGTAGTATTATTTTAACTTTGTGATAATTATATTATTATTTTAACATGACATTTGAAAAATACCAAAAATAGTTTCATATTTTATATATAATTTAGTTTAATTAACTACACTAATTTTTGCATTATGTAGTATATTTTATTTATATTAAATGGTATTTAGCTAAGGTTTGGATATTTTTTCTTTAGTCCAATTTTAAGGCCCAACCTTCCTTTTGACCCATGATCTTTTAGCCCAATCCCACTTAACCCATAATATTATATTTTTTTAAGAAAAACCTAGAGAGCTCCATTCTTCTTCTTGAACCTAAGACAACAATGGGGAGGGAACATAGCTAAACCCTAGATAACACCTCCATAGCCGCCAGACCTCTCATGCCACTGACCATCGTTCCCCCTTCAGCCACCAAACACACTCGCACACCATCTGCCACCATCCCTCACCCCATCGCCACCCTTCAGTTGCCGCCTCTGCAGCTTCTTCACCTCATACCAAACGAGCTCCCTCTAAAAAAACTAGCTGCCTAACGTCTTCTTCTTCACCATCTCGAAATCACCAGAAGCTGCCACACCCTTGAAACTCCATAACTAGCTCGTCGTCCTTCATCTCCTCCGTCAAAAACTACCACTGAGCTTCGCCCAGAAAACCACCATCGCCGGCTACCATTTTTGTCTACCCCACGACCACGAACTGGTCGACTCCGCCATTTCCGACCAGCTGAACCAACGTCAACCAGCGAGCTCTATCACCCCCAATCAGCTACTCACGTCCAGTCCAAACGGACCTACCTCACGTCAACCATTTAAATTTCGGAACGTTGGTTCTTCTAACAGTAGAGTTCGATGGAGGTGCTACTATCCGTGTTTCGTCTGCCGGGTTGAGTTCTATGGATGTGCTACTGTCCGTGTTTCGTCTTCCGGGGTGAGGTTCCGTTATGTCCGTGTAACGAGTTTTTCGACGTGTTTCAATGTTTCAACTCATGGTTTTTTAGTCCGATGTTGGTGTCGGGTTCGAGGTTTCCGGGCATATTCGCATTTCCGATGTGGATTTTAAGTGCTTTGTCCAATTTTAGTTCCTGTTTATTTCAAAAAAAACATTGTTGATGTTTAAACTTGCAAGGTTCGGTCACCCCAAGGTTCATTCTTCCCTCTACTCTTCCTTAATCCAAATTGTTATCATATGTTAGCCTACTTTTGTTTGCACTCTATGTTTTAATTGTTTCTTTGTGATTATTTTTTGATTTATTTTCATCGACTCATTTGGATTTAATCGTTGACTAAGCTTTAAGCTAAAGACAATTTATGAATTTTTTCTTGTGAACATTATGGATGTGTAAGTTGAAAAGGGACTGTGGGTAGGGAGCTAATTGATTAAATGGGATTAGGCAATGACGGTTCGAACAAAATTGGAAAAATCGGGTTTAAGAGAGTTAGACAAAAGATGGCATGTTTTTATTGTTATTTGTTATTACTAGATACTCATTGAATCTCTAGTAACATGTTTAGGCCGACAATATTCGGGTAGGCAAACCTTAGGATTTTGTTAGTTTGAAGGTGAGAGGTTGTCCCTTAGTTAAATTTATCCGCGGAATGCCCCGTGAAGTTTGTATATGTTATTATCCGAGGTATGCCCCGAAGTATTTGTAATTGGATACGGAACTCTTCGTATTTTTATTTTTATTTTTCACTTTTTATTTTTTTTTCATTAGGTGGGGACAACCTCGAGCCTCTTGTGTGTTTATTTCCATTTCCATGTTTTCTACCTCAATCGAATATTTTAATAGCCAACTTGATCATGTACACAACCGTGAATTTTACGGGACTTGGGGAATACCTAACACCTTCTCCCCGAGTCAAATGATCCCCCTTACCTGAATCTATGGTGCGGACTTGGTTTTAGAGTCTCAAATATGATAAAAGGAAAAATGAATAGTTTTTTTAAAAAACCGGTGACCTAGCACACCGAAATCAAAGTCAGGTGGCGGCTATGAGTTATTTCCTTTTGAAACAATTTTTTGTCACTTCAAAGTTGATAACCCTTTTCCAAGCTTTATTAACTCCTTTTATTAATTTAAGAGGGTTAAGTAGACGTTTGGTTTAAAAAGGGGTGTGACAAGGTGAACAGTCAAAGTTGATGTTGTAAATGCAGTCCATAATGCGACCGCATAATCAGTATGCGGACCTCATTCCTGCCGCATAGTTAATCAGATAGTTGGTCTAAATTTATGTTAGAAGTGCGGTCCTTTAAGCTATCGCATAATCAATATGTGAGCCGCATAGTTGTCGCATAATTCCCTCAAGGATTTTTGAAGGTCAGTTCTGCAGTGCATTATGCGACCGCAAAACAGGAATATGGACCGCATTCCCATTGCATACCCAAGCAAAGATGTTCAGTGATTGGGACACATATGCAGTCCAATCTGCAGACCGCATATCAATTCTGCAATTGCATAGTGCAACCGCAGACCCGACTCGAGCTTCTATTTTCTAAAATTTTAAACCCGACCCTCTCTCTAATAAAACACCCCAACCCCTCATTTTAACATATTTTCTGAACAAAATAAGAGGGAGGAGAGGTTATTGAGAGAGAAATTGGTATTCATCAAATTGATTTTTCAAAAACTAGTCGGGCCGGGGAAAATCCTAATTTATTGCTTTTGTCCCCACTCTTACATGTGAAATCCCTAACCCCTTTTTCCTTGCTTTCCAGATTTTAAGCTAAGGGATGGAGTCTCATGCATTTATTCTTGAAATAATGGGTGTGAACTCACATGCATGTCTTTCAAAACCTAAAATCTAGTAAGGGGAATTCGGTAGAAGTAGGGGGTTGTGCTTGATAACCTAAATAAGCTCGGGTAGTAATTGTGAACTTCAATTCTAAGGAGCATGTGTTAATTTGTGAACTAGATTGGCGTGGCTAGATTGTTTGGTGACTGTATAGGAGTTTAAAAGCCGAATTCAACTCCAGGTATGTATGGCTAATGTTTTATCCTTGTGAAATCGCCTTGTTTGGTGTACGTATGCTCGGTAGGTGATATGAACGTGAATTACTTGTGAATTTCTTGTGGTTGGTATGCTGTGATTGTGTTAAGTGGATATAGTTGAGAAATAATGACTAAAGGAAATAGTAGCTAATGCAATTGGAAATAAATGTGGTAACAATATTTATGGGTTGTCGAATATGATGGAAATAATACTGTTGGTTATGGGAACACTTGCTATATTGTTGTTGTTACTTCTTGAGAAGCATTGTTGTTAATCTTGGGAATTGTTATTGTTGCTGCGCTGTTGTGGATTGGAACTATTCGGTGGGATCGGGTTGCACACCGCAACACAAAGTTATAAGGTGCGGGTTGTGGTGATAAAGGTGGCCGAGGTAATAAGGGTGGACTAGGTAATAAGGATGGAACATTGATCGAAATCACTCTTGAAATAAATATTTGGGAAAATTTGGGAAATCATTGGTGTGGAATTTGTGGAAGGTGGGAAACCCGGAGGATTGAAACTTGTTTGACTTGATTCTACTTTTCGTGAGTAAATTGGTTGTTGCATATAGTGCTGTTTTCTACTTGTGTATGGCTTGAGTTTACTTGGGACAAAGTTTGTCCATACATACCAGTACAATTCCAGTGTATTGACGTCCTTTTTGCTGGGGGCGCTACATTCGTGTTATGATTGTAGGTGGATCAATAGCAGGTACTCCAGTCTACCGATCGATGCTCCTCCTCACTTCTGGTCAGCAGAATTGGTGATCCCCTTTCCTTCTAGGGCCCTTCGCGCCTAATGCCGCTTCTATTCCTATCTTTTGCAATCTTTTTTTGATATTTGTAAAAGGTATAGCCGGAGCCTTGCTACCTGCAAATATTGTATTACCTTCTTTAATCTATAGAGGCTCTATCGACAGAAAATGTGGGTCACAATTTATGTAATATATATTCTGTATATTGGGGCAATGTAAGACGTAAACCATGCTAGTAACCATGTACTTGTTTATGTTTTGAAATTAATTGGTGCTCTAAATTAATCCTATGGTCATTTCACTTGGCTAATAAGTAATGGAAGAATGGGGTAATACGTGGGATAGGAATGGCACCCAAGTCTGCTTGACTGGGGATAGCCGGTCCAGTGTCGGTCATGTCCAGCGGAATTTGGGGCGTGACAGATTGATACAGAGCACATGTTTTGCTCTTTCACAGAAATATTATTTACGGTAGATTTTACTCTATGATAAAAAATAATGTCTGGAGTAAAGTATGAAGTAACAAGATTCAATGGTAATGGAAGTTTCCCCATATGTTAAAGAAGAATGAGAGACTTGCTCACCCAACAAGGGTTAGACAATGCACTAGATGGCAAAGAGATAAATTTGAAACTATTTAGGCCAAGGATTGGCTAGACATAGATAAGAAGGTGGCAAATGCAATCGGACTGCACTTGTCTGATGAAGTACTCAATAATGTCGGGAATTAAAAACGTGTATGTAGTATTAAAAAAGATTATAAAGTCTATGCATGTCGAAATCCTTAACAAACAAGTTATTTTTGAGAAAGTAAATTTATGCCATCATATAAGTGAAGGTATAAATTTCTTATCCCATTTCAATATGTTAAATGGATTAGTCATGCGTCCGGCAAATCGTTGAAGTTGATAAGGTTATCTTACTTCTAATCTCGTTGTAATTTTTCTACAATAATTTTGAAACAACCATCCTGCATGGTAGAAAAACCATCGAGTTAAAGGAAGTCACATCAACCATCCTACTCAATGAAAAGACAAGGAAGAAGTCCGAAAACAAGGGGCATACTCTTATCATGTAAAATAGAGGAAGAAGTCTCTATAGAGCATCAAGTAGTCGCGATAAATCTAAAGCTAATGAAAAGTCCAAGAAACGGTCAATAAATAGAAATTGCTACAATTGTGGTCAACCCGGTCACTTCAAAAGAGACTTCCCTAAGAAAGGTCGTCTAATGACAACACAACTGTTGCAGTAGGTCTTAATTTAATGCTTGTTTCAATTGAATGTTTATTATATAGCCTTGTTTATGAATTACTCCTAGAATGAATGGTTTCAAACATTGATTCATGTCTATTTGACTTTGTTGTTACTTGAGAAAGAGGGATTCAGTCTAGAAAAAATTAACTAACAAGAAATTGGGCTAGTTAAGGTTTTGGCTAGTCTAATAAAGGGTTTGAAAGAGATAGGGAAAACCCGACTTGAGCTCATGTTAAATATTGAATTGATACCCAATTGAACTTGAGAAAGCCAATATGGGCATAACTACTCTTTAACCGAGAGTTATTGAGGGTGTAATTGAGAGTTGAGTATATAATACATCTCGGTCAATAAAACAAGAATTAATGTGATTTAGCATTAGGTTAGCACCTAGGCAAAGATAACCTCCCTAGGCTTTTTCCTATTTCATAAAAACATTAAAAAAATCACTCCCTTTGTAATTTCTTCTACTTAGTTTAAATTTGTTTGTGTTAATTTTAGACGTAGAAAATAAAAACTCTGTATTGGAAGTACAATTGAGTTGTTTCACATACTCTTATCAAGAGTCCACTCTAACACCCTTTATTAACTCCCCATGGAAATCGACCCCCACTCTTGGTGGGTACTATTCTTCTATGACAATTTTCACTAACAGTTGAGTATCGATTGGACGTGGATCAGTAGCCTCAACTTACTTGACAACAATGTGCTAGACTTTTAAGTGTGGGGTCGTACGACCATGTTTCAGACTGATTCATTGCCTTCTAAAATTGTCTGACATTCACTTGTGCATGTACAAAAAGAAAAAATGGTATGACCAGCTAACAAGGGAAAAAGTAGTGCTAATTTCTCCTTTTTTTAGAATGGTATGTAAAGCTTGTGCTCCCACCAAATGGAAGGTGTCCTCTGTACCACCACCAAAGAAACGAAAAGGGGGAGAGGCCACATTTTATCAGGCTGAGGGACTAAGGGAAGTTGCAGCCATGGCAGCCTCGCGCCCTAGGAATCCGAGCCAGTGTGAATATGGGATTAAATGTATATCTCCCTCTACTAAGGCATGGTACAAGATTTTTCGCACAAGTATATGGACCTTGACTTGGCCGTTAATGAGCGCTACTATGAGCTAAGTATCCAGTGATATGGAAGTATGTTCATGAGCATGGTTTACGCTACGTGTTTGGGAACCCCAGAGATATTAATGTGAACCTAGTTCACCAGTTTTATACTGGATATGATCTGGATGAATTGACTTTTCAGCAACCTCTATATGCAACTGCTTAGGAATTCCAGATATCTCAATGAGCCTCTGGCTAATTTCATTGCCCGCCCAGTGTATCGAAAGTTTAGACATACATTATGTGGTATAAATTTTGTACCCGCTTGGGTTCGTGACAAAAAGACTAGCCTCCATATGAAATTTCAAAATAAGAAGATGAAACCGGAGGCAGAGGTTTGGTTGAAGTAGATTAACACTCGATTTCTACCGTGCAATCATCACACTTTGATTAGTGATATAAGATGTGTTGCTGTACTTCTTGATGACCGGCCAAAAAGTGAATACGGGCCATTTTATATGCCACCAGATGAGGTGGTGACAAAGAGTAAGATGGTTGACAGGCTATCTTTGACAATGTGTTGACATAATATCTTAGGAAAGAGGATGTACAAGAGGAGAAAGAGTTTGATATAGTTATCACAGTGCCCCTCAATGGGACGAAAATCACTAGCATCTGGCTTAAGAAAGAGAATGATGTCTGTGCTCATTAGTTCTGAGCACAATGCTCATAATGATAGCTTTATGGTATATTTATATGGGATGTTGGACCTAAAACTGTAGATTGGAGGGAGGCCGGCTACTCAGAAGGAGAGACCATTTACATGAGCGTTTTCCACTCAATTCCCATGTACAACATCTGGCGAGGCTTGGTGAGGATCAACGATTGCCCGAGGATAAAGATGTTAAATGCCTGAGTGTTCAGAGGCTGGGCTCGAGGAGTCTGAGGATGAAACCGAGGAAGATGCAGAGCCAGGGAGTGATGATATCGATTGGTTAGTTGCTGGTGTGGCCTTCTATGATGAGTGCAATGATGAGGAGCAATTTCTTTGTGAGAGTGATCAATTTCTTTGATATATGTGAGTCCTTAAACTGTATTTGATTATGAGATTGAATGTGTATATTCAACTTATTCTCTTGTTCTTGTGGTGAGGGTACATAGTTTCACGAGAGATAAATAATGTTATTATAATTCTCTATGATATTGAGTTTTCAAGACATGAGTGTATTGTGATATTGAATCGGCTTCAGAGGCTAGGATTGTTATGAGGATGTTGTCTTCTTTGTGCATATTTCTTTAGAAGAATGTCATAAGTAAAGCGGAAGTGTATGTGATTACATATGCTCTAGCTAATTATTGCTATCAACCGTGGTCATTAGTGTAGTGTACTTCAATTGTGTTAATATAATGTGCTCAAGAATAGTGGATTTGTTGGTTGACTCGGGGAGGAGCAACGCTTTGGAATGGGATAGTGATATTTGGCTATTAATTTATTTTTTTAGTGAATTGATTACCTTATATTGTAGCATTTTCACGATTAACTGTGCGACATTTGATCTTAATTGTGTCATTATTATGTGCAGGGGCGGTGGAAGATGGAAATGCGTAAATATTGTACACAAAAGCATTAAAAATACACAAAAGAACATGAAAAGGCAAAAATAGACAAGTTCCAGAACCAGGCGCATGCCAGGCGATGCCTGGTCTTGGGTACGGCCCACTAGGAGACATAAGGGGCGACGCCTTCTATAATATGTACTGCACACTAGGCCTCGCGAGCTCTAAGGTCTAGTCCTTTCCTAGTGCATTAAACATTCTCTACTAGGATTTGGGCTTGGGCACTCCGACCCTAACCTATAAATATCCCATAAATGTGATTATTGAGGGGTTAGTCAATTTTGGAGGCGAGAAAAGGCAAAGAAATAAAAATGGAGCATGGAATTTATCGATTCTTCCATCTTTCATCTAGTATTCATAGATTTTATATGTAAAAATAATATTTTAATCATTGTCATCAATATGAGTAGCTAAAACCTCATTATTCTAAGGTTATGGGTCATTATTGACAATTGTAGTCTGACGATTGATTTTTTTTTTCTTGACTTATCTTATTAATTTATTTATTCAATCTTGCATTTCATTATTCTGTTGCTTAGCTAACAATAGAATGCTATTTACGAATTTAGAGTTGATCAACTTGAAAGTGGGAACTATAAATTTCATGTATAATTAAGTAGAGTAAATTCTTAAATTCGGACATCAGAGAATGGGTTATTGATTAGGATAGACATATTCTAGTTACCTTGCTAGGTTATTTTTGCAGAAAATACACAGGCGTTCTTGTTAATCCTGATTCTATAGACATATAGTCTTTGGTTGGGTTGAATAGGTGAGTGAAGCGTCGAAAGAACTTCAGAAGCATAAAACCCTGTTTAATCAACAAATTAGATAATTCAAGTTAAATCAACCGGAAGAATGTAATATGAGAGACATCAATCCTATAACCCCGAGATATTTCCATATTATTGAATTCTTTTTTTAAGTGTTTACTTGTTTTCTTTGCATCTTTGAATTATTAGCTTGTTTAGTAATTTCGTAGTAATTTTTAGTCATAAAAATCATAATTACCTTCTTCACAACCACTTGAAAAATAAATTGTAAATAGTTTAGATTGAAGAATAGTTGATTATAAATCTTATAGTTGATCATAAATTCTCATGGCAACGATATTTTATTATCACTTTATTACTTTTTGACCGCGTAAATTTACATGTTCGTTTGGACCCAATAAACACTTCGACAAATATATTTAAAAATTCTCATGGCAACGATATTTTATTATCACTTTATTACTTGTCGACCGCGTAAATTTGCATGTGCGTTTGGACCCAACAAACCTTTCAACAAATATATTTAGAAATTCTATCAATCCTTTCTTGAGTTGAGAAGCAGAGGACTTAAGTTCGTTGGAATTGGCGGAGCAGGGCCACCACTGATCTGGATGGATAGAGGGGCTTGGCATAGGATGAGAGCACCAATATAATGAATCCATATTGTATTGAAATACATGGAAATCATATAAACAAATGTAAAAGTTCATCTCCACAATTATTACAAATACTCCAAACTAGTAAACAAACAAATAACAATGGAAGAAGGGAGGAAGGTTCCAGTTCTAAGAAACTTCATAGCATATAACTTTCATATTCTCTTTAGCCTCTTCTTTTAACTTTTTTCTTTAACTTGGATCCCACATCATATGTTGGGCGTTCCACATTTAGAACCTATCCCAAATATGTAAAAATTGCGATTTTTAAAGTGGTATTTACATTATCCAGCATTTTTAATATTGAGCGAAAATAGCTACTAGTCTATTGAAGTTAATATAAAATGACAGTGTTACCCTTTATTCTATCTCTTTTGTGTCCATGTTCTCTTCCTTGCCAGTCTCTCCGTCCCCCTTTTCTCCAGTGAAATCATTCTGTTATATCCTAAAAGCAGTTGTTTTTGTTTATCACTTATGAGCTCGGCATGTGAATCTTTAAAAGTTACATATCATGAATAAAAAGTGCAGTTCATGTAAACTTATTTCATGAAAAATTTGATTGGTGATAAGTTGACACCCTAAAGAATATATAATAACCTTAAAGCAAGAGGGAAAAATTGAAAATACAGGATTTGTCATTTGTCTCAATTTTATACTTAAGAAAATAAGGATATGTGGTCGTTAACTTAGAGTTACAAGTTCAAAGAGATAAGGATAGGTAGTCCTAAACTTAGAGTGACAAGCTCAAAAACTAAGGACAGGTAGTCCTTAACTTATACTTACAAGCTCATAAATTAAAGACAACTAGTTTTGAATTTATAGCAACAAGCCCATAAGTTAAGGACACTTGGTCCTGAACTTAGAGCCGGAAGTTCAAAAATTAAGGACAATTGGTCCTTAATTAGAGCTACAAGCACAGTAATTAAGGACATTTAGTTATTAACTTAGAGTTACAAGCGCAGAAATTAAGGATAGGTACTCCTGAACATCGAGATCCAATTTCAAAAGTTAAGGATACGTAGTCCTGAACTTAGAGTTACATGTTCAACAGTTAAGGACATATAGTCCTAAACTTAGACTTACAAGCTCATAAGTTAAGGACAACTAGTCCTGAACTTATAGTAACAAGATCATACGTTAAGGGTATTTGGTCCTGAACTTTATAAGTAGAAGGGTATTTTCATCTGAGTGGATAAAAATTTTTTAAAGCAGTGGATAAAAACTAAAGACATTGTAAAAAGTGACTTAAAAGTTTTGTCCTGGATTCAATAGTTTTGTCGTAAAGCTTTTTGAAAACTTCAGCAGAAGATGCTGAAAATATTTAGTTCATTTGTAAAAACATCAGCACTAAATAAGTTGAAGTTTTGTCCCGGATTCATTAGTTTTTTCATAAAACTTTTTCGAGAACTTCAACAGAAGATGTTGAAGTTATCTAGTTTATTTGTAAAAACTACAGCACTAAAATAAGTTGAAGTGTGTCACGACCCGATTCCCAACCCGGTCGTGATGACACCTCTTGTGAAGATAAGGCCAGCCAACAGAACAATAATGCCTCTTTACTTAATTATTAAACATCAATAAATGGATAAGTATGACTTAATGACATTAATCACTGATATTTGCAACCCAACACAGCATGATTGGGGTGTCACAAGTCACGAGCATCTAAAGAAGTCTGAACACAACTACAGATCCAATAATATACAAAATAAGAGTTAGAATCAAGAGACGAAGTCCGGTGTCGCGAATGCAAGCGGTCACATTGCTCAGCTACGATAGCGAAATCCTCAATCAACCCAACCCGCTATCGGGTAACAATTTCCTGCAACAGCACGCGAGGTGCAGTGAGTAAAGTGAGTACTCCAACTCAGTAAGCAATAAGAGTAAATAATAACTGAGCAGTAAGAAAACACGTAAAGAACTCCATCATACTATATAGGTAGTGCAAATCTTTGAGGAAACAGTAAACCGTGAAAATCCTTCAGAAAAAATCTGGGCTTATTTAAAACTTCGTTTGAAAATATACATTCCAATTGTTAAGCAAATGAATGCAAAGACAGATAGTTTAAATAATCACATAAGTCAGCCCCTCGGGCACAACACTCCACTAACAATTAATACCAGGGTATTTGGTAAACAGTGCAAGAACTAGCATGGATGCCAATGAAATAAGTGTGATGAATGTCATGTCATCTAGTACAAATAGGAACAAATGCGTGAGTGCAATTCAATGCATACAAAGGTACGCTCCTACACCCGTTGCGCCGTGTAGCCTGATCCATTTAACATCGACGGCGCTCATTAGGGTGTGTACAGACTCCGGAGGGGCTACTACAGCCTAAGCACAATATCAAGCTATCTTGTGGCCTCAATCAGGCCCTCAGCCTTAATATCAATATCCAGGCAATCGGCCTAAATATCAATATAACACCGCTGCGACGTGCAACCCGAGCAATTCATATATTCAGAAATTACTATAACACTACTGTGATTCGCAACCCCATCCTTGCTCAATCCCGAAATGCACATAAGCCACTTTGGAAATATTAACATGATAGTCCTCAGCTCCAAACGTCAATAAAATATTGTTTAAATTTTCAAATCTTATAAAAATAGCTGAGTTTGCAAAATAGTATTAAAACCGTGGACCAAGATCGAATAATATGCAAAGTAATGCGAAAACAATGATATCAATCCCCGAAGGATTCAAATAGTTGGCACGAAGCCCAAACATGGCAATCAGCCCAAATTATGATGATAACAAGTAGTTACAGTCAAATACCCATTAAAAATCAACAACCAGGTACCAAGTCTGAATCCCCAACGGTGCTCAACCCCACGCTGATATCCGGCGTGCAAGTCATGTTAATACAGCACTATGATGTGCAAATCCGGGTTTTCAAACCCTCAGGGTATCATTTACAAGTATTACTCACCTCGAACTAGTGGAATCTCTAGCTCGCGACGCCTTTGCCCCTCAAATCGGCCTCCACGCGCATCGAATATTACCGGATTCCTCGTCTCCCAACGAGTTCATACATACCAAGAACTCCCAAATCCGAGCTCAAATGACCTATCAAATCCTAATTTGAAATATGAAAACTCAAGCCCTAGTTCTTCCAGTTTTTCTCAAATTTCCATGAATTTAAAGGTGGATTTCACAATATAATCGCGTTTTAAGACCAAGATTCTTACCTCAAGTCGTTCCCCCTTGCTTCCCTCTTTAATTTCTCTAAGAATCTTAATAAACGAGTAGCCATGGCAGAAAAAAGACAAACCTTCACGAACAAGTTGATTAAAAACATTCTGCCCAAGGGTATTTTCCTTCTATGCGATCGCGGAACACTCCATGCGATCGCGAAGAACAAAATTTCCAGTCCTCAAATTTCCTCTTATGTGATCGCACTCATCACTGTGCGAACGCGATGAACAGACTCGTCGAGCTGTGCGATCGCGGTCAATATGCTGCATTCGCACTGAACAACTCCTTAACCTTCTGCAGTCGCAATTCACCACTTTGCGCATACATTGCAAAATTATAGACATCTCCATAAAAGCTTCTAAGAGATCACAATTGAGCTTATGCGATCGCAATGAGCAATTATACATGCAACGGAAGCCTGCAATTTCTGCTAACTTTAAAGGTACAAAATGGTCAGTTTCACCATCCGAAACTCACCCGAGACCCCCGGGACCTTAACCAAAAGATCTATATGACGTAAAAATTTATCCAAACTTGTTCCAATCATCAAAACACACCTAACAATACTAAAATCATCCATTCACATCTGATTCAAGCCAAAGTTCTTCAAAAGCCTTCGAAATGCACTTTTGATAAAAAAAAACCCAACCAAACGATGTTCGATTGACCTCAAAATTTACAAATATATCCAAAATCACCTAATGAAGCTACAGAAACTCTCGGAATTCAATTCTGAACCTTGGATCAAATTCTCACCCATAATCCGGAATTCACCAAAATACTAACTTCGCCAATTCAAGCCTAATTCTACACCGGGCCTCCAAAATCAAATACGTTCGCACTTCTAAGTAAAAAATCACTTCCAGAAGCTAACCAAATCACCAAAAATCCCATCCAAGCCCTCTAATTCATAAGTCAACATCCGGTGGATGTTTTTCAAACCAATCATTCCTCAATGAGACTACGTGTCTCATTTATTGTCAAAACCAATCCAAATCGACTCTAACACACCACATACCGATAACGAAATATGAAGAAGCTTAAAATGGGGAAAATGAGGTAGTAACACATGAGATGACGGGTCGGGTCGTCATATCCTCCCCAACTTAAACAAACGCTCATCCTCGAGCGTACCCATAGTTGTCCTAGAAGCCAACCATGAACTGAATGACCTTACCAAGCATATACACGGGGGTGATCCCACATAATCCTATCTCATATAGGTCCGATGACACAACATAGATGAAATCTCACAACCCATATAGACCATAAACTGTGAACCACATTCTAATTTATGAAATTATACACAAGACCAAAACCTCAAATCTATACTCAGAATAAGTCCGAACAAGATGTAATAACCCATACCTGCAACCTCCGGTGAAATCATATGATATACCACATCGAAGAATTCGAAACGATAAATTCCATTCACAGTAGTTACCTACAACAACCAAATACCATAGAAATCCTCTTATTTAGCTAAAGTCTCATACCAACACTTTCATATACTGCAAACGATAAATGAAACACGCAGCAAATCTTAACCATTTCTCATATCAACCATTCATGAAGCTACTTCCCTTTTGACTACTACCCCAACAGATTTTCGAACCAAACCTCGATATATTCTTCCAACAAGCTGAAATCAAATATGTTCGTATTCATTAATGACTCCCACGATCACCTTGAATCCAACACACGACTCTGGTGGTATGACACCTCAACACTGGCCTAAGCCACAACTTGCATATTACACACACTAATGAGGGATGGTCTGAACAAACTTTAATCAAGAAAAATGACTCAAACAAAAGAGTTGTACCTCAAGCTCATCAGTACCATTACAACAGATGGCTGAGAATCTGTCTCAAATCATAGAATAGAGCATATAAATCTAACCCGCAAGGTCGTATCACCACATAGCCTCGCTACAGTGAACGATCCTATCACTTCTCCCCATGAGACACCTCAAATCACTACACTCGAAATTGACAACCACATACAATTGATATCTGAAACCCAAACAAATCATTATACCTTTAGTGAAGCAAGCAATATACACCATTTAATCCTGGAAGGACACAACTGATGCACCATGCACCGAGCAACATCCAATACAAACTTTCCTTAGAAACCAGAAAGCAAGGCATACAAAATAGCATTTGAAAAAATATTTTCAACATCACACTGTTGTGGCGTGCAACCCAACCCAGATAACATACCCATGGTGGCATGCCACCGATCCACACATACTCATGGCGGTGTGCCACCCCATCCACTCATATATCTCACATAAGGAGATGCACATCGAGCCGAATTTGCTCATTACAACGAAATACCGAATATCGATCGTAAGCACACTAAGTGCATAACAATATCTAGATATAGCATTATAACTACAAAACTGAAGAACAATTGAGGTTTCTCCTTCAACTTCTACTGTGAATCCCGATAGCACCGCACCATATGTGGGGAGAACGACACAAATAGCCACTAAAGGCAATGGCTTTTATTTTAAAGCACTATTTTCAATGTAGAAATCTACACTTTAGCCACTCCTTTAATATATTTATACCTGACTGGACGAAATACCCTTCTGGTATAACTTATACCTACGCAATCAACACAAATACAAACAACAGTTACAGAAAGAGAAGAAACGCGCAGCAGCAGCAGTTACCACAGCGGCACCACCATTTCTCTTCCCGATTTCAAAAATTCAGCATTCTAATCTAAAAAATGACATAAATAAACAGCAAGTTGTAATTTCATGTGTTTCTATCGATTTTTATTTCACCACAATCATACTTTTTTAGATCTGTATTGATTTGATTATATATTAGATAAGAAATTATTTTTTTTTTAATTTCTAGATTGATAAAGTTATAGACATCGCCTCCTATGATAATACTGTATTCCGACACAGTGTCTTCATTTTGAAAATTCAAATCAAAAAATAAAAACACTATGTCATTAACTTTGATTCTATTGTCTTCATTTTACAAATTGAATGTCCTTCACTTTGTTCTTGTTCTTCTGTATACAAATTCCTGTAGCTTGAGTTTCAAATAATACGTTTTAATTTCTTGTTCAAAAGTTAAGGACTGACAGTGCTTAACTTTTAATTCCATGTTTAAATGTTAAGGACTAGCAGTCCTTAACTTTAATTCCATGTTTAAATTTTAAAAAATAGGTAGTCCTTAGCTTTTAATTCCTGGTTCAAGATTTAAGGACTAGCAGTCCTTAACTTTTAATTCCATGTTTAAATTTTAAGGACTGACAGTTCTTAACTTTAATTCCATGTTTAAATGTTAAATGACAGGCAATCCTTAGCTTTTAGTATTTGGTTCAAACGTTAAGGATTGCAGTTCCTTAACTTTTAATTCCATGTTTAAATGTTAAGTACTGGTAGTCCTTATCTTTTAATTTCTGCAGTCCTTAAGTTTTAATTTCTTATTCAAAATTTAAGGACTGGAAGTCCATAAGTTTTAATTTCTTGTTCAAAAGTTAAGGGATTGAAGTCATTAACTTTTAATTCCATGTTTAAGTGTTAAAAAACAGGCTGTCCTTAGCTTTTAATTTCTGGTTCAAAAGTTAAGGACTGGCAGACCTTAACTTTTAATTCCATGTTTAAATGTTAAGGACTGGCAGTCCTTGGCTTTTAATTTCTGCAGTCCATAAGGTATAATTTCTAGCTCAAAAGTTAAGGACTTACAGTCCTTAAGTTTTAATTTCTTGTTCAAAATTTAAGGACTGGAAGTCCTTCACTTTTAATTCCATGTTTAAATGTTTAGGACATACATCTCTTATCTTGTTCTTGAACTTACTACAACTTTTCTTAATTATACAAGGATTGCTTTATAACGTATGTCCTTTGTTTCCCATACTGTTGACTTGCATGATGGAAACAATATGCCTAATAGTTGCTTTTAATGGTAGATGGACTGAAGACTATAAATATCTTAATCATCGAACAATGTTTTTCCTAGCACCTGAGTCAATTCAGTTTAACAAATTTTTGAGCTTATTGAATTGGATAGAGAAAAGTTTGAAATATTGATGTGGTTTGATATCAACCTTGGAAAAAGTAAAGGAATGCTTGCATCCAAAGATTTAGATCTTCATACATGTATAGAGTTGCTAAAAACTCATTCACTCTTTAAAAACTGTCGTTTCATAGTTGCTATTTCTAACAGAGTTTTTGCATCTACAAGCAATGAAGATTCCAACACAAAAACTCAACATGGTAATCCAGAATGATGCCAACAGATAGTTGAAATAGATATGGTTGAAGCTCAACCAATAAATGAATACGTGCATCAAAAATTTGATTCTATTCAAGTAGAAGGACAAAATATTATAGAGATTGACAACGAACAAGCTTTGGGAATTCAAGTCTTAGAGAGTGCACCGATAGTCGAAGAAGCTGTTGACAAAACCTGCACTCAAATAACTAGACGAAGGTAAAATTTGAAACAAAAAAAATCACCAACTACGTTATTAAGAGAAAATGCTTCTTTGGATGAAATAAAAGTGGAATCAGTATTTCACAAGAAGAAGAGCATAATTATCTGTTTTTCCAATATAGCAATTGAAGGACATTTTTAATTCAAAGTTTTTAGATCAAGCTCAACAAGATATTCGTTGTTTTATATTGTATTTCAGTTTCAAAAGATGCAAATAACAAAATTTTCCCATTAACCTTTGGAAAAGGAGAAGGAAGGCTGGAATGCCAAAAGGCGTCTATTATATTGAATTTACCCGATAGTCCCCATTTTGGGAACGTCCAACTCCAAAGTCATTGAATGGGTAAGTCGCAAATGCCTGGACTATGTAATGTACTTTATCTGCTGGGTTACGGGTGGGCATTTTAACAGAGGTTTCTAATCTACCCTTGTGTGATACCTGTTGAAGCATATACTCGGGGGGTGGGTGCAGGGCGGAATCTAAAAACTATAATTCCTATGAGTGGTACTTTAGTCTGCTTCGCAATGCGGTTGGAAGCTGTGAGAATTTGATCTTTTTATCAGACATGCATCAAGCTGTTGCAAAGGTACATCCTGAAAGCCATCATGGGATTTGCATCTATCATTTGGGTCAGACCTAAGGTGAAGAAATGTGAAAAGTGAGGTCATAAAATTTTTCCAAAGTGCTGCAAGAGTTTACAAGCGAAAAGAATTTGACCTATACATGTCAGATATTGCAAATGCAGATAAGAAAATTATGACTATTTGATGGAAGAACCACCGGAAAGATGGGCACGTTCTTGTAGTCCACGACAAAGATATGATATGCTCACAGCAAACATAGTTGAGTCGATCAATTCAGTGCAATTAGAAGCAAGGGAGCTGCCTATTCTAAGAATGATGGATTTCATTCAAGTGAACCTACAACATTGGTTTTATGAAAGAAGAAATAAAGCAGAAGGAACATTATATGATGTTTCTTGTTGGGTAGAGGAGGAAATGAAGAAAATAATAGATTTAGCATTTACTTTGAACGTAAGTATTAGGTTCTATGTTTATATTATAAACTTAACATTTTCTAACATAATATACTCACTTATAATTTTTCAACATTGAAGGTTTCCTTGTTAATTAATGGCGTTATAGAGTTGAAGAAAAAGGAATAACTTTCTTGGTGGGCTTAAACAAAAAAACATGTGATTCTCGTCAATTTCAACTTGATGAATTACCATGCATACATGCAATTGCAGCTATTGAGAAGAGAAACATCAAGAAGTCCGACTTTTGTTCGCACTGGTACTTAATGGAATCTTGGCTGAAAACATATGAAATACAAATATATCCTATAGGAGATACTGATTCTTGGAATGTACCACAGAGTGTTAAGTCAAAATTGTTAAACCTCCAAATTTCAAAGTTCCACCAGGTAGAATGCAAAAGAAAAGGCATATTCCAGCTACCGAGCCATCAAAAATAACATTCAAATATGGTCGTTGCAGAAGAATTGGTCATAATAGAACAACTTGTATATGTTCTCCGACACTCCATCCATTTTCAAGGAAGCATAGAGAAGAGTAGATATATACAATTATGTTTATCGACTCTTTTATGTTTTTGCTATAGATTGTATTCACTATTGTTCTAATTCGAGTAGATGCTTGGATTTACAATATTTATATCTTGTTACATTCTTTTCATTTCTTTTGAATTCAAAAATTAAAAGCTACGGACAGGAGTCAGTAAGTTTAAATTTCCATTTCGAAAACTTAAGGCATGTCTGTCCTTAACTTTGAATTTCAAATTCAAAAGTTAAGGACATGAGGTCCTTAAGTTATATTCCCATGTTAAAAACTTAAGGACTGTCTGTCCTTAACATTGAATTTGAAGTTCAAAAGGTAAGGATATGAGGTCCTTAAGTTATAGCCCCATGTTGGAAACTTGAGGACTCTTTTTCATTAACTACATGAGTTCTAATGTTTGAAATACAAGTTCAAAAGTTAAAGACATAAGGTCCTTAAGTTATAGTCCCATGTTAAAAAGTTAAGGACTGTCTATCCTTAACTTTGAATTTCAAGTTCAAAAGTTAATGACAGGAGGTCCTTAAGATATATTCCCATGTTAAAAACTTAAGTACTGTCTGTACTTAACTTTTAAGTTCAAAATATAAGGACATGAGGTCCTTAATTTATATTCCCATGTTAAAAAATTAAGGACTGTCTGACCTTAACTTTGAATTTCAAGTTCAAAATTTAATCACATGAGGTCCTTAAGTTATAGTCCCATGTTGAAAACATGAGGATTATTTTTCATTAACTACATGAGTCCTTAACTTTGAATTTCAAGTTCAAAAGTTAAGGATATGATGTCCTTAAGTTATACAACTGTTAAAAACTTAAGAACTGTCTGTCCTTAACTATGAATTTCAAGTTCAAAAGTTAAGTAAATGAGGTCCTTAAGTTATAGTCCCATGTTAAAAACATAAGGACTGTCGGTCCTTAACTTTGAATTTCAAGTTCAAAAGTTAAGGACATTTGGTCCTTATCTTTGAATTTGAAGTTCACTTATCGTTAGTCATGAACAAATACTAACAAACTCAATGGACAAATCAACAGTTGAGAGAAATAACGAAATAAATAACAAAATTCCTTGACATAACTTTTGAAATTGTAATTTTGCATAGTTGTTCCAAGTAATTACACTATGCCATAAAAATAAATATAAGTGCCTTTCACAAATTTACATAATATTTCAGAACTATCCTAAACTTGTAAAATTCAGATGTCACATTTACAGCAATTTTATACAAAACAACACCACAATTTCTTCACAACTTCTTTGGACAGAATGTTTTATTTTCACTCTCATAATCATCACCAATATTTTCTGGTTGAGTATCATAACCAGAATTTCTTTTCCATTCACCCTGTGCCCAAAGATTTGCAGCAAGTTCTTTTCGGAAGTCTTTTATGTCTTCAGGGTTGGAATTGCTTCACGTCCTTTCCAATCATCAGCAACTCGGAAAATTTGACCATGAATGCACCACAATCAGTCCTAAAAGAAATGTATGATATGCAGTGAATTAAACTATAAATCTTAAGTACATATAAATAATATAAAAAATTAAAATATGCACAATCCAGTTTGGTGTGGTGATCTTTTCCACGACATATCAAATTTGTTGAAGACATTCCCAAAAGACTTGTGATGTTTGTCAAACTGTAAGAGCTTTAGAAAATGGAGGAATGCGTGCATACATTTCCTTGTGGTTCGTTCCTGCTTCATATGGCTCACTATATATGGAATCGTATACATCAATCTTTTTCTGATTTAAGTCCAATAGTCCCAACAAAAAGTGTGTCACAGCTTTATCATCTTCTGAAGGAAGCCGATATGGGAAAAAGATTTTGTCAACCTCGGTCCAAGAAATTCCACATCTATGGCTATCCCCCCACACATATGGTGTCAGAAATAATTGATTATCACCACACAAAAATACATCGCTAGCATCTTCATTGAAATCTTTATACATAAGTGTCATATAATTATCAATAAGAATATCAGTAGTTGTGCATCGAAAAGGATGATCGTGAGGGTGACAGCATTCCTTCTTTCTCAAAAAATAGAGAGCAATGTCAATATGCTTCATAAAATGCTAATAATAAAACAAATCAATAACAAATCAGTAATAAAAGAATAAAATAATAAATGAATAATAGAAAAATAAATGCCTTGAGAATTATCTAACCTTATCATCAAGAACAAAGTTGATATCTAAAAGCTCAAGGAACAATAGTTTGCTACTGACTTTTTGATGATACAAGTTGTAAGGTTTTTTCCTCAAACTATTATCATAAGCATATAAATCATTTTATCCCCTGAAAATTTTGAAAATGTCAAGTTAGAATTTAACCTTGAACTTAGCCTTTTATGCTGAAAAATTAATGACAGGCAGTCCTTAAATTTCAATTAGAAGTTCAAAAGCTAAGGACAATTGATCCTTAACTTATAAATTCAAGTTATATTCCCATGTTAAAAACATAAGGATTGTCTGTCCTTAACTTTGAATTTCAAGTTCAAAAGTTAAGGACATAAGGTCCTTAAGTTATAGTCCCATGTTGAAAACGTGAGGACTATTTGTCATTAACTACATGTGTTCTCAAATTTGAATTTCAAGTTCAAAAGTTAAGGACATGAGGTCCTTAAGTTATAGTCCCATTTTAAAAACTTAACGACTGTCGGCCCTTATCTTTGAATTTCAAGTTCAAAAGGTAAGGATAGGAGGTCCATAAGTTATATTCCCATGTTAAAAACATAAGAACTGTCTGTCTTTAACTTTGAATTTCAAGTTCAAAAGTTAAGGACATAAGATACTTAAGTTATAGTCCCATGTTGAAAACATGATGAATGTTTGTCATTAACTACATGAGTCCTTAAATTTGAATATCAAGTTCAAAAGTTAAGTACATGAGGTACTTAAGTTATACAACTGTTACAAAACTTAAGGACTATCTGTCCTTAATGTTGAATTTCAAGTTCAAAAGTTAAGGACATGAGGTCCTTAAGTTATAGTCCCATATTGGAAACACAAGGACTCGCTGTCCTTAAGTATGAATTCAAAATTGAAAAGCTAAGGACACTTGGTCCTTAACTTAAGTATTAAAGTTTAGAAGTTAAGGACGTTTTGTCCTTAACTTTGAATTGTGAAACATATTAAGAGACTTACTCTTTTTTGCGACCTCTCCTTTTTTCCTTTCCGAAAAACACATTGAATTTCTTCAATAATTTTTTATCTTCTGTGGCACAACCAAAAATACACCCACGAGTATAGGTTGATTTTATCCAACATGAACTCCTACGTGTATTTTCATTGTTTGCCTTGGAACTTACTTAGTTTCCTTCCTTATCAAAAGGATATTTCAACTGCCAACTTAACTTCTTATTCCTTTTACCGCGACAAAGTTCTTCTTCAATATTTCCTTCACCCTCCATAGTAAAAGTCGCATCAATGTTCATTTGTGTACTCGGAGGAGTGGGAGTAAGAAGAGAAAATGACAGACCATCATAACCATCCTATCTCTCTTTCTTTTCCTTGTATATTGGATAAGGTTATCATCAATGGTGCCCTCTTTCTTTTTCTCTACTCGCGACACTATAAATATTAATACATATTCATATTAGTTTTCTGCAACAGGTCAAATGAACAGACAAAATTACAATTGTACATATAATAATTAGGAAACAATCAGTACCTGTCTTCTGCGCAGTACCTTCTTTTGTTTTTTCAGGAGACAACTCACCTAAGATATTGCGTGCATCATTTTCTTTTTCTTCTAATTCCACATTATCTTTATCTTTTTGTTATTCACCATGATCTTTAGATGCTTGTTGACAAGATCATACAATAATATTTACAAGAGCTAACATATTAATAATCTTTAATTAAAAAATATATATATAAAACTAAAAATTCATTGCCTAACCCTTTTCAGTATCAAAGATCATTCCAGCTACATCATCATTACATGTTGCATCTATAAGTTTGGAACCTATCTCACTTCTACCTATATCTGGAGATTGTAGTCCAGTTTTGTCTTGGTGCTGCACTCCAACTTCTTCACTTGTTGCTTCAAAAGATACTGTAACATTTGCAACTAATACCCATTCTAATAATTCACAAAAATAAAAATATAATATATAATAAAAATTCTATCTAACCTTGACTGGCATAAGTTTGGACTAAAATTTTTATTTGTGTGACAGAAGTGTAGAGAGATCATACGTTTCTTCTAAGCATTTGCATACAATCTCGCTGACACTTGTCCCCAATGGACTTGTTAAATCCTCTTGTAATTGCAATCCACAAACACTATTGATTTTCTGTGTCACTCCTTTATCTTGTTGATTCTCCTGCTCTTGACAATCGCTTAAATCTTCAACTTCTGAATGCACATGAATAGTTTATATGTATTAATCTATTGAATATACATTTCAAAGAAAAAAACATCAAAATCAAAATCTATATCTAACATATCCCAATGTCAGTAACACTTTCAGTTTTATCATCTAAATGTGCATCTCTAAATTCTTTTTTTAACTGACCCTCTACATGCACATCCATATGATCATCAAATTCTTTTTCATGTATCTTGGTTGAATATACAAGCTCAGTAGCACAACAATGATCATCAACTCCATCTTTTCTGATTGGAAATCTAGATTCTCTATTTGTGTTCATCTGTTCAGCTTTCCAAAATATGTTGATCAAAGTATCAAGCTTTGATCATAGATTTTACTTTAAATACTGATAAAGCAACTAAGTTACAAAGAGAAGCACAGGTTTAAAACCTAAGGACTGCCAGTCCATAGGTTTGAATTCCAAGTTCAAAACTTAAGGACAGTGAAGTTCAAACTTAAGGACTGCCTGTCCTTATGTTTTGAACTTGGAATTCAAACATAAGGACTGGCAGTCCTTAACTTTAAATTTCCAAGTTAAAAACTTAAGGACAGGAAAGTTCAAAGTTAAGGACTGTGTGTCCTTAAGTTTTGAACTTCGAATTCAAACTTTGGACTGGAACTCCTTAACTTTGAATTCCAAATTCAAAACTTAAGAACATGCAGTCCTTAAGTTTGAATTCCAAGTTCAAAACTTAAGGACAGGCAAGTACAAACTTAAGGACTGCATTTCCTTATGTTTTTAACTTGGAATTCAAACTTAAGGAAATGCAGTCCTTATCTTTGAATTACAAGTTAAAACTTAAGAACATGCAGTCATTAAGTTTGAACTCCAAATTCAAAACTTAAGGACAGTAAGTCCTTAACATTGAATTACAAGTTCAGAACTTAAGGACAGGATGTCCTTAAGTTTCATTTCAAATTCAAAAGTTAAGGACAAGAATTCCTTATCTTTCAATTCCAATTTCAAAATTTATGGACACAAAATCCTAAAGTTAGACTTACTGAAATTACCTTGATTTGATTCTCAATCTTTTTTTCTGATACATCAATTTTCTGATGAACTCTGGTAACTTGTGCCTACAAATCCTTCTTAAAACTCCTTGATAATCTCTGAATAAAAACATAATATAAAAAAGGGTGCTCGTAAGCAAGAAATAATCAAATAAAAAAGTAATACTATTCAATGGTAGAAACACATACTCTAACAATTTCCTTAAGTAAGCCTTCGTCAAATTGTGAGGAAGAAGACCTTGAGCTTCGATCTTGTGATACTGGCTCCTCCACATAAGATCTACTGTATCTTCTTTCTCCACGGGAATAAAGGGTTAAATCTCAATCAACTTAAAAACCTATTAGATAAGAAAAACTAAACATAAGTATACATAACTAAAACAAATAAAAAAGGAAATAGATGGTAATTACATTAACTTACTTTTTCATTACGGAAATACTTTCTACAAAGAGCATCAAATTGTGGAGACTTAATTTAAGAATAACATACGGATAACCAGCTTCTTTGAAGTTCACAAATTGTTTATCTTGGAATATAGGAAGTACTTCCATAATCTAGACACAAAACACAAAAGGAAACCTAACTAAAGTATTGCTATCAATATCATTTTCTTTCTCTTTCTCCTTCTCAACATCATTCTCATTTGATTTCAAGCAACTCTTCAACGATTTTAAAAGCATCTCATAAGCAAGAGAGACCCAGATGAAGGAAGTGAAAAGTGCATCATCGATCAACAATTTTCATTATCTTATCCGACACATTCCTATTTTTCTCTTGCCCATGAAAACCGACTCACTAAAATAAAGTATTGCCAACTTTAAAGCTGTCACGGCCCAAACCCGGTTGGGATGGCACCCAGCCCTAATGCTAGGTAAGCCTAATCAAAATTCGCTTGATTTAACATTTAAGTCTCAAAATCGAGGATTTAACAAAATAATAATCCAGAAATATAATTAGCATAATATGGATAAATACGAAAAAATGATAACACACCCATAGAATCTGGGGTCTCGAGTCTAGAGCCTCTAAACATAACTGAGTAGTAATAATAATATCGGAATATCAATATAAAATCTGGGGAAGTATATAATAATGAGCAGAGAAAAATAATGAAGAGCAGCCAGGTTCTGCGGACGTCGGGCAGCTACCTCAACGACTCATGAAATATCTCTAGAGAATACGAGAATCAGCTAAGCCTCCGGTGTACCTGAATCTGCACACAAGGTGCAGGGAGTAGGGGTGAGTACTACCGACTCACTGAATAATATGTATAGTAAATGTCTGAAAGCAAGAAATCCACAGAGTACCACAAGGCAAAGTTATAACTACCAATACTGTAACTTAGCTATGAACTAACAACAAAACACTATCACAACAGCAACCAAAACTCAGATAAAGATACAATGCAATACACATGAATACGTTGCAGCGTGAAGTCTGATCCGTTTAGCATCAACAACGCTCACTGGGGGTATGTACAAGCTCCGGAGGGGCTCCTACAGCCCAAGTGTAATATCATTATATCACCTCTGCGGCGTGCAGCCCAACCCATGCTCAGTCCACAACAAGCATATGAGTCACAAAACAGATTCAATCTAATTTCTCATTTTTCCGATTATTAAGGTATGTATAATTTAATTATTTAATTTCAGGAAAAGTGACTTAGCATTTCATTTCGGTGGTTAAACACAAGACTGAGATTAATGATTATGCAAATAATGTAATCACACAGATATTCACCCTAGACGGGTACTACAGATCGGCACAAGGCCCCAAACATGGCATTAAGCCCAATTATAAACACAATGTGCGTATCAGACGCCAAAAATTTATTCAGCTATCAGGATTGACCAAGTCACAATCCCCAATCATTTACAACCCCGCACCTGCCATGGGGTACGAGTCACACCCTAATATAGCGTCACAATATTATAAATCGGGGTTTCAAACCCGCATGCCATCGTCTATACAAAATACTCACCTCTAACTGGTGGTAGAGTGGTCTGCAATGCCTTTTCCCTTCGAATCTCTCTCTACGAGTTTCGAATCTATCCAAAACCACAACCAATACGTTACTATAGGCTAAATAAGCATAACCCAAAAGAAATAATTCGAAAAACGTTAAAAATTACGAAGTTCCGAGCCCCGAGCCCACTTCTCGATAAATTGTGAAAGTCATATCACCGGATTCCTCATCTCGCCACGAGTCCATACATATAGAGTTTCCCAAAATCAGAGTTCAAATGACCCCTCAAATCTTTAATTTTAAATCTCAAAACTCAAGCCCTAGTTCTTCCAAAATTCCTTCTCAAATCACTAATTAAATGATGAATTCAATGGTATATTCATTGACTCTAACCAATTCAGAGTTATAATCACTTATCACGATGAATTTATTGAAAAACCTTCGAAAAATCGCAAAAATCCGAACTCTATAGGTCAAAATATCATATAAAACTCAAAACCTCATATTTATAAAGTACCCCCTTGGATTCCGCAGTGTTGGCAGCACAAAAATTACCGCGGTCTGCGCCCAAGGAGTGCGTATCGCACAAAAAATGGTCGGGCCACGCAGCACTTTGACTGCACTGACAGGCCTCACTATTTTGCCATAACTTCCGCTACAGATGTCCGAATGCCCATTATAATATGTTTCTGAAAACTAGATTAAAATACCTAAAACTTTTATTTTAGAATGAACCCCAAGTTCCTTGCAGATCAAAAGATATAAGCTTCCGAAGTAGGATCAGCGGCCTTCAGATCTTCACCTACGCGACCGCGCGCCCAGCACGAGAAGGAGTGCGGTCCATGCCGCCACTACTGCCATCTCCATTTTTCTAAGTTCCGGGGTGTCCGTACTCGCTCAAAACTCACCCGAAACACATTTGAGGCCTCAGGGACCTCAACCAAAAGCACCAACGCATCCTAATATATTATTTAACCTCGTTCCAATCATCAAAACACCTCGGCTAACAGCAAAATTGTCAAATCACATCGAATTCAAGCGTATGAATCTCAAGAACTTCCAATTTCCGTTTTTTTCCAAAATACAGCCAAACCACATCCGAATGACCTTAAATTTTGCAGACAAGTCCAATATGATATAACAAAGCTAGTGCAACCATCGGAATTCCATTCTTACCCCGCATCTAAATCTCACCTATCAACCGGACTTCGCCAATATTCTAACTTAGCCAATTCAAGCCAAATTCTACACCAGACCTCCAAATTCAGTTGCGATTTTGCTCCTAAGTCACAAATCACCATCCGAAACTAGTCGAATCATCAAAAATCCATTCCGAGCCCTCTAATTTATAAGTCAACATTTGGTTAACTTTTCCAAACTAACCTTCTCGTAAAGGGACTAATTGTCTCATTTCTATCTAAACTCAATCCGAATTATCACAAACTCTCCATACATTGAAACATATAACAGCATAAAATGGGGAAACAGCGCGGAGATACCTAAGACGGTGGGTTGGGTCATTTCATCCTCCCCAACTTAAACAAATGCTCGTCCTCGAGCGTGCCCAGAGTTGCACTAGGATCTAACCAATCTCTGAATGACCTTACTAATCATATACCCGGGGTGATCCCACATCACCCTAACTCACATGGGCCCGATAATGCAACACAGTTATACTTTATCAATGATAATGAACACATAGTAGTCCATAACCATTTCTCAGATCAACCATTCACGAAGACATTTCTTCCCTTTTGACTAATACCACAACAGGTCTTCGAGCTGAAACTCAATATTAACCTTCCAAAAAGCTAAAACCAAATCTGTTTGTATCCATTAATGACCCAAAGGACTTTTCTGACCAAACACACCATCCTGGTGACATGACACATCAATACGACCTAAGCCACAATTTACATAACACCCATACCAATAAGAGATGGTCTGAACATACTCAAGTTATGAAAATGACTCAAATGAAAGAGCTGTACTTTAAGCTCATCAATACCATCACAACACAAGGCTGGGACCCCGTCCCACATCATAGAAATAAAATACCTGAATCTTTCCCTGAAGGGTCTAATCTCCACGTATCCTGGCTATATACACGATCTCATCCAAACACAATGTTACACGAAGCGCCTCAAGTCGCTATACTCGAACTTGACCACTACGCACATATTGATGTCTAAAACCAAGCAATCCATCACACCCTCGGTGAAACAAGTAGTATATACCATTCAATCCGAAAAGGACACAATCGATGCGCTATTCGACGAGCAACTCCCAATACGGACTATCCGCAGAAACCAAGAAATAAGGCATATGAAGAAACATATGGAAAACTATTCTCAACATCACACTGTTGCGGCGTGCAACCCGATCCAGATAACATACATGTGGCGGCGTGCCACCTGATCCACGCAACTATCTCACATAGGGAGATGCACATTGAGCTAAGTTTGCTCATAATAACCAAATACCAAGTATCGGTCGTAAGAACACTTAATGCATAATCACATCTACTTATGGCGGTGTAAGCTACATAGCTCAACTTCCACAATGAATCTCGATAGCACTGCACCATATGTGCCCATAGTCCGTAAATCATAACGTCTCACAACGTAGAAAACAACTCATAGATCACTCCAGATCGCTAATAAGATTAGCAACGGTCGAGTCAACTTATCCTTTGATAATACAATTCGGATCCAACCGAGTCGACTCATACTGGAACACGCATCTGAAAAGTCCCTTAATGCCGGAACTAAATCACTGGTAGAAACCTCTGCACTTCCTCCTGCCTCAAAGGCCAAATTAAGGAAATCAACTCCTACCATCCTCCTGGTGGTCTTTGGAACACAACCATTTCGCTAGAACATAGTCCGATGCACCTCTCCACGCAACCTGTGGCATTTTTCGACCTAACACAGTACAATAGTCTATAATAAGCCAACACTGAGACAACTAGTCTACCCCGAACATCATGTCCAAAATCTAACATATCAACAAATAAATATCCACTCGGGCTTCCCAATCCCAATAGCCGCTTACGATTCCAGTCCACACGATCCGCAACCACTACCTCAACTGCACCAAAGAACTCCCTGTCTCCCACTCCATATAACATACAAATCGCTACACCCTGTCCGACATTCCGCCGTAGGAATACATAATACACATCAAATACACATTAATTCCACCAAAGATATTCTAAAATTTCCATGTGCCATCAACAGACTCACATGCCAACAGTTGCTCAAATAGGAAACTGCCACAATCCCACCGAATTGTTATCATTTTACATCACCTTCCTCTCTTACTGAATTTATACTCCCGTCAAATTTCTAGAATAGTAATACCATTTTCCTTAATCATCTGAGGGTCGCTTCTTAAATCACATGCAGCTGCCCGAGATGCTTACAAATTTAACGACTTTACATTCGGAACTGAACCGTACCTCACACACTCAAATCCCAATCCTCCATAACAAACCGCACATATCATACCATACTAGGGTAACCTGAGAACTCCATTTCCTTCTTCCTAACCACAAGCTATACTTGCCAGGACTAAATCCTTCTATCCACACCAGCCTAAGCAAGATGTTCGAGCTCAAAAGCTTTGCCGCCCTATACCCGTAAGGCTCATTACCTCAAACATAAACAAGGAGTTGATCATATATTTATCATAGGGTTTCAGTCTGCTAACAAGCTACTTCATTTGTCTAGATTTCCTTCTGATTCATTTTCAACTTGATATACTCTCTTATTGTAGCACCACAATGCTCAACCCAAGCTTACCATACGAGAATCGAATGTAAGACCACATTGTATAAGACCAATAGGCCACTAAACTCTCTCTCAAACGTTCCCAAAAATTACCACTTCTAAGATACCCTACTTTGAAGACTTCTTGTGAATCAAAGTCGCTACCTTTACTTACAAGATACTGATACATAGAATCCCGTAATTAGAATACAAATACCACAAGTCTTGACATGTTCTAATGAAAACAATGACTTGGACATCTACTCAACCTTCAAACATTTGAGTGCAACATATAGAATCTTCAACACATAAAAATCATCCTCAAGAGTTATCCACTCTTATACCCACTGAAAATCACCTGACTTAATGAATCGAACCACTCGTGCCTTATCAACACTCTGACATCTCAGGACATGATCTCATTCCAATGCAACCAAATAACTTCTTTCTCTTTACACTAAGCATTTCTTATCCACAACTTAAAACATCCTATTATCTTCTCACTTCTACGAAGCACCATATAACCTTTGTCAAAATTTTTGCTTCATTTGTGCAATCCTCTGATCAATATTTGCAACAATAACTGATTCACCTGTATGCATAAAATTGGAACTAACATAATACCTAATCGTACAATCAGATAATCAACGGCAACCTCCCTAACTTAGCTCGAAGACATATAGACCACAACACATATACATCTTTTTCTACCGTAATATCATGATGAGATTTAACTCACTCTTCCATAAGCTTGTGGAAACATGAATCATCAGAAAAATTTAACCCTTCTGCAATTCTTTCATTCATTCACACAATGGATAAGCCCACTCTTTAGGAGACAAAATGTTTACTAAGTCCCAATTTTTCAAAAAACTTCGGTAGAGTTTCCTTTGTAATTGGGCCTATCCACCTGCCATAGAATCACCAAAACCATCCTAACAATACGTCCACAACTTGACAAAGCATCACAATGTATATCAACAATATTAATCTCAATACTACATCTATTATGATATCAAAAATTGATACATGGGCATGTGTTGGACCTATTTGAATCCTAACACATGGAAAATACTTTCCAGTTACACATGAAGTCTTCTCACAATATACATAGGAACCGCATCACTTCAGAACACTCCGTAGGAGATAACCCGCCTGCTTCGCCGCATATAACATTTATGTATACCTTCCACCATCATACACATTATACAACTACTTAGTCTTCCTGAGTCCGAACTTATATTATATCGTGCAATTTACTTCACTCCCACTAGAAGACTCGAAAAATTCTTCACGCGCCCACAACTCGGGCTACTCATCGGACCACCATAGGAAATGAATCACTTGACATTTCATCCATTAGCTAGCAGACTCCTTCGTCACTACCAGGTCATATAATTGCATCTCCTAGTACTAGCATACTCATCACACGATTACTAATCTGCCATTCAAACTAATAGCGATAATGATGATCACATACGCTCAAAACACTTGATTATACGATCAGCACCTCAGTGCTCAGCCCTAGGCAAGGCCCGGCCTCACGTCCTCCAAACTGTCCCAACATCAACCCCACAAAGATTATATCCCGCCCCTCGATCGGGAAATCTCAAGCCATCGAAGCACATATAATACCGAGCGCTCATGCGTGCTTGCAAACACGTGGAAGGAATTTCAAGACCTACACCTTCAAGCTGAATCAAGGACGCACGATAAGATTTCAAGAAAATGGAGTGTTTCCTAAAGGTTCTGTAGCTCCATCTCATAAGTGTGGTGCATGGCGCACCCATAAACAAGACTCTACTAAACCGGCTCATGACTCATGAGGCCTAGTAACCTAGGCTCTGATACAAACTTTTCACGACCCAAACCCGGTCGTAATGGCACCCAGCCCTAAAGCTAGGTAAGCCTGATGAACAATCACTTGATTTAACATTTAAGTTTCAAAACCGAGAATTTAACAAAATAATAATCCATAAATATCAATAGTGTAATATGGATAAATACGAAAAAAACGATAACACACCCATAAAATATGGGGTCACGAGTCTAGAGCCTCTAAACATAATTGAGTAGTAATAATAATATCTGAATATCAATATAAAAATCTAGGGAAACGAGCTCAGAAAAATAATGAGGAGCACCCAGGTTCTGCGGATGTCGTGCAGCTACCTCAACGACTCTGGAAATATATCTAGAGACTACGAGAATTAGCTAAGCCTCCGGTGTACATGAATCTGCACACAACGTGTAGGCAGTAGGGGTGAGTACTACCAACTCAGTGAAAAATAAGTATAGTAAATGTCTGAAAGGAAGAAATCCATAGAGTAACACAAGGCAAAGCTATAACTACCAATCCTGTAACTTAGCTACGAACTAACAACAAAACAGTATCACAACATCAACCAAAACTCAGATAAAGATGCAATGCAATGCACATGAATACGCTGCAGCATGCAGCTCGATCCGTTTAACGTCAACGACGCTCACTGGGGCTATGTACAGACTCTGGAGGGGCTCCTTCAGCCCAAGCGCAATATCAATAAATCACCGATGCGGCGTGCAGCCCGACCCATGCTCAGTCCACAACATGCATATGAGTCACAAACCAGATTCAATCTAATTTCCCATTTTTTCGATAAATAAGGTAAATATAATTTAGTTATTTAATTTCAGGAAAAATGACTTAGCATTTCATTTCGGTGGTTGAACACATGACTAAGATCAATATTTATGCAAATATGTTATCACATAGATATTCACCCTAGACGAGTACTACAGATCGGCACAAGGCCCCAAACATGGCATTAAGCCCAATTATCAACAATACAATGTGCATATCAGACACCAATAATATATTCATCTCTCGGGATTGACCAAGTCACAGTCCCCAATTAATTACAACCCCGCACCTGCCATGGGGTGCGAGTAACGCCGTAATATAGCGTTACAATGTGATAAATCGGGGTTACAAACCTTCAGGCCATCGTCTATATAAACTACTCACCTCTAACAGGTCGTAGAGTGGTCTGCAATGCCTTTTCCCTTCGAATCTCCCTCTAAGAGTTTTGAATATATCCAAAACAACAACGAATATGTGATTATAGGCTAAATAATCATAACCCAATTGAAATAATTTGAAAAATATTAAAAATCACGAAGTTGGTAAAACCCGAGCCCCGGGCTCACTTCTCAAAACATTGCAAATGTCACATCACCGGATTCCTCGTCTCATCACGAGTCCGTACATATAAAGTTTCCCAAATTCAGAGTTCAAATGACCCCTCAAATCCTCAATTTAAAATCTCAAAACTTAAGCCCTAGTTCTTCCCAAATTCCTTCTCAAATCACTAATTAAATGATGAATTTAATGGTATATTCATGTACTCTAACCAATTCTGAGCTAGAACCACTGGCCCCAATGAATTTCTTGAAAAATCTTCAAAAAATCGCCAAAATCCGAGCTCTATGGGTCAAAATATCAAATAAAATCGAAAACCTCGTATTTATAGAGTACCCCCTCGGATTTCCGCAGTGCTGGCCGCATAAAAATGACCGATCTCCACGCCCATGGAGTGCTGACCGCACAAAAATGGTCGCGGCCGCGCGACACTTTGACTGCAGTGACAAGCTTCATTATTTTTGTCTTAAGTTTCGCTATAGATGCCCAAATGCCTATTATAATATGGTTCCAAAACAAGATTCAAGGATCTACAAATTTTGTTTTAGAATGAAATCCAAATTGTTTTCTGATCAAAAGATAAAAGCTTACGAAGTAGGATCAGTGGCCTGCAGATCTTCACCAACACGGCCGGGCGCCCAGCGCGAGAAGGAGTGCGGTCTTCACTGCCACTGCTGCCATCTCCATTTTTCTAAGTTCCAGGGTGTCCGTACTCGCTCAAAACTCACCTCAACCAAAAGCACCAACACATCCTAAAATATTATTCAACCTCGTTCCAATCATCAAAGCACCTCGACTAACACCAAAACCCTTAAATCCCATCGAATTCAAGCCTACGAATCTCAAGAACTTCCAAATTCCGTTTTTGATCAAAACCCTGCCAAATCGAACCCGAATGACCTCAAATTTTGTAGATAAGTCCAAAATGACATAACAAAGCTATTGAAACTGTCATATTTCCATTCCAACCCCCGGATCCAAATCTCACCTATCAACCGGACTTCGCCAAAATTCTAACTTAGCCAATTCAAGCTAAATTCTACACCGGACCTCCAAATTCAGTTCCGATTTCCTTCCTTAGTCGCAAATCACCATCCAAAATTAGTCGAATCATCGTAAATCCATTCAGAGCCCTCTAACTCGTACGTCAACATTCAGTTGACTTTTCGAAACTAACCTTCTCGTAATGGGACTAATTGTCTCATTTCTATCCAAACTCTATCTGAATTATTTAAAACTCTACAAATACATATATTAAATCATATAACAGCTAAAAACGGGGAAAACGGGGATGGAGATACCTGAGATGACGGGCCAGGTCGTTACAAAAGCATCATCATCACTGCCAACAAATGATGAAGTTGTACCATGTGGACGACTAGAAATAAAACTATACAAATCAGCCAACTCAATCTTGTCATTTCCAGGGAAATAGACTCTTAAAAGCCCATTCTCTTTCTCATTTAAACCTTTCAATTCAAGCGATGGATAAACTTTCAAACCGGTAATAATATGGAATGCATCACGACTAAACTTAATATCGCGGTCAAATACCTTGAATGTCATCGAATCAGGTTCATTACTAACAATTTCTGAAAGCAATACACAGCGCATAGGTTTACCCAAGAACTTGATACTTTGTAATCTTAAGAAGTTGCCAAAAATACTTTCCCTCAACTTCTTCCATTGGCTATTCGACAGAAAACTTTTAATTGTTTCTTTATATTGAAAATCTCCTTTCCAATATACAAGAAAATTATCCCAATCTTCAAAATCAAACAAACAATCACCTTCCATTTTAACGCTAGAAAGAAGGAAAAACAAACAAAGATTAGGACTTAAACTTAAAATGTCAAGTTTAAAAGTTAAGCAAATACAGCCCTTAACTTTAAATTGTAAATGAAAAGGTTAAAGAAATACAGTCTTAACTTATACTTTCAACTTCAAAAGTTAAGGACACTTAGTCCTTAACTTCAAGTTTCATGTGCACAAAGTTAAGGGCAACCAGTCCTTAACTTTAAATTTTAAGTGCAAAGGTTAAAGAAATACAGTCTTAACTTATACTTTCAACTTCAAAAGTTAAGGACACTTAGTCCTTAACTTCAAGATTCATGTGCACAAAGCTAAGGACAATCAGTCCTTAACTTTAATATTAAGTGCAAAGGTTAAAGAAATACAATCCTGAACTTATAATTTCAAATCCCAAAGATAAGGACACTTAGTCCTTAACTCCAAGTTTCATGTGAAAAAGATAAGGATAATTAGTCCTTAACTTTAAATTTTAAGTGCAAAAGGTTAAAGAAATACAGTCTTTAACTTATACTGTCAACTTCCAAAGTTAAGGACACTTAGTCCTTAACTTTAAGTTTCATATACAAAAGTTAAGGACAATCAGTCCTTAACTTTGAATTTTAAGTGCAAAGGTTAAAGAAATGCAGTCCTTAACTTATACTTTCAACTTTCAAAGTTAAGGACAATTAGTCCTTAACTTCAAGTTTCATATACAAAAGTTAAGGACAATCAGTCCATACATTTAATGACCACAGTTAACTGAGAATTCACAAACACACTAAGATTATAAATTTTAACGAATATCTACATTAAATTTTAAGTGCAAATGTAAAAGAAATACAGTCCTTAACTAATACTTTCAACTTCCAAAGTTAAGGAAACTCATTCCTTAACTTCAAGTTTCATGTGCAAAAGTTAAGGACAATCAGTCCTTAATTTTAAATTGTAAATGCAAAGGTTAACGAAATACAGTCTTAACTTATACTTTCAACTTCCAAAGATAAGGACACTTAGTCCTTATCTTCAAGTTTCATGTGTAAAAGTTAAGGACAATCAGTTCTTAACTTCAAGTTGTAAGTGCAAAGGTTAAAGAAATACAATCATTAACTTATGTTTCAACTTCCAAAGTTAAGGACACTTAGTCCTTAACTTCAAGTTTCATGTACAAAAGCTAATGACAACCAGTCCTTAACTTTGAATTCCAACTACAAAATTTAATGTCGTTTCTTCCTTAAATTTAATGAACACAGTTAACTAAAAATTCATAAACACAGTAAGCTTATGAATTTCTACGACTATTTATATGAAATGACCTTAGAGAATAAAATATATTGAAACAACCATAAACACATTTGACATTTCAACACAAAAAATTTCTGAATTACAACATCACAAAATATACGCTATTTATCCGACACTGAATCAACTTATAATGAACATTTTTGAAATTTCACGCATACTTGACATGGCATTGATCGCGATTACACATATAGAAAAAAAAATGCTTAAAAATAAAAAATGAAAGTACTAGTTCGATTGTTCTTTTCAGAGAAGATGAAAAAGGACAAAGATTAACTGCATATCCCTTGCATGCGAGGATGAAACAGGTACTGAGAACACACGAAACTTGCCCAGGAAGATTCGCTCTCAAATTTTCCCTCGTCTAAATGAAAAAATAAGGGTTTGGCAGTATAAACATTGAAGGAAGGATAAAACAATCTTTTTCCAATTAGTAGTGGCTGTTTTTGTTGAGCATTTTAATTACTGGATGAAAATTAAAGACTCCCATAATTAGTCGCTACTACATGTCATTTTTATCCATATGTGCCCATTGTCCGCAAATAATAACGTCTCGCAACGTAGAAGACAACTCATAGATCTCTACAAATCGCGGATAAGTTCCACAACGGTCGAGTCAACCTATTCCTCCGCAATATAATTCGGAGCCAACTGAGACAACTCACACAGGAACATGCATCCGAAAAGGCTCTTACATCTTGAACTGAATCAATATAAGGAACCTCAACACTGGCATCCATCACGAAGGCCCAATTAACAAAAGCAATCCTCCCCAGCCGTCCACTGGTCTTCGGAAGACAAACCACTCTACTAGAACATAATCAAACGCACCTCGCCACGAAAACTGTAGCATTTTCTGACATAGCCCATAGAACAATAGTCTAGAATAACCCAACACTAAGACAAACAGTCTACACCCAAATATCATATCCAAAATCTAATATGCCAAGCAAAGAAAGATCCACTCAGGCCTCCAGGTCAAGATAGCCGCTAACGGTACCAATACACACGATCCACAACCGCTACATAGTTTGAACGTGAGAACTCCAGTCCCCAACTGCATATAGCACACGAATCACTGTACCAGATCCCATATTCCGCAGTATGAATACATATTACACCTCGAGTACCAAATCATTCCTCAAAAGATATTCTAAAATTCTCCTCTGCAATAAAGCAAAGTCAATTATCAGCAATCGATCTAGCAAGAAAGTGTCGTAATACTACAGAGGTATCATCAGTCTAATCACAATGCCCTTCTTCCGAGACATATGCTCTCGTCAAATCACTTCCAATTAGTAGTACCATTTCGTTGATTACTTGAGGCTACCCGTTGCCTAAGAATTTTATGAACTTCTTTGCAGAACTAAACTCTAACTCATCTAGCCAAGACGTTCCATCAATCCCATCTACAAGAAGAATCATTACACATTCCATGCTTCACATGCCCCAAGAAAATATATACATCTCCGAACAACGGTAAACCTTAACAAGAACTCTCTCCCAGTTCCATTTGCACATGCTAAACTGCTAGGATTGAATCCTTCTACCCAAACCAAGCTAAGCAAGCTGCCAAAACTCAAGAGCATTGCTGTAAAATGCTTGTAAGAATCATTACCTCGAACACATATAAAGAATTGACCATACCCTTACCCATACCTACTCAGTCCACTATCAAGATATTCCATCTTTTTAATTTTCCTTCCCATTCATGATCAACTCAATATACCCTCTTGGTGTAGCACCACAATGCCTCAACTCAGGCTTACCACACGAGCCTCGAACATAAGACCACACTGTCTAAGACCCATCGGTCACTAAATACTCTCTCAAATGTCCCCAGAAATACCCTATTCCCGAATACTTTATTTTGAAGAAATTCCAGCAAATCTAAATTCGTTACCATTACTTTACCGATGTCGATACATAGGATCATAATCAACATAAAACACCATAAGTCTTGACCTTTTCCAATAAAAAAACAGTCTCTACCCACATACACAACCTTAAGACACCTGACTGTTACACGTCTAATCTTGAACACAATAAAACCTTTCTTGAGAGTCATTTACCTCACATTCGAACTGCAATATACCCGATCAAACGGACATAACCACCCGTGCCTCATTAGCACGCTGACCCCACGGGACATGATCTCATTCCGATACAACCAAACAACTTCCTTTTATTTATGCCAAGCATTCATTATCAACATAGCTTGAGAAATCCTATTATTTCCGCACATCTACAAAGTACCATATAACCTTTGTAACACTTTTTCTTTACTCGTGCCATCCTCGGCTCAGTTTCTGCAACCAAAACTGATCTGCCAGCATATCTCGAAATTGAACCAACATAGCACGTGACCGTGCAATCAGCTAATAAACACCAACCTCCCTAACTTGGCTCGAAGCCGTATATCAGGGCACACTGAATAGCCCATAATACTTTTAATCTAATGATGCCACAATATCATAGTGTGACTAAACTCAAATCGCCTACAAGTTCTAGAAAATACCGATCATCTAGTACTATAATCCTCTAAAAATCTCGCATCCATCCTTACATCAGTCGAGTCCACTCTCTTAAGCGACCTGTTTTCAAATTTCAACACGTACCCTTCAATTACACATTAGATCTTCTAACATACACAAAAGGATCATACCACTTAAGAACACTCCGCAGGAGATATCCCACCTTTTGTTAGAATAAGTGCCCAATGCTAGAGGGGGGTGAATAGCATTTAACAAAAATTGCAGGAATAAAATCGAAGTAAATGCGGAAATAAAAAGAGTAAGGAGGGAGCACTCGAAATTTATACTGGTTCGCCACGACGTGTGGTTACGTCCAGTCTCCCGAGAGACTCTCTCAATTTGCAACTAACTCTGTTAAGCTTAAAGGTGCTTAACAAACCAATACAACTTGAGAACTCGAGTCACACGAGCCTCAACAACGTTTGCTCGGAGATACCGCACTCCAAGACTTCAACCAAAGGAATGAAGCCTTCCTTCTTACAACAACAAGGGATTAGACTTCCCTTCAAGTGTATACAAACACTTAGCACTCAAGAACAGGACTCTCTTATAGAGTAGATATGAGTAGACTTAAGAACGCTCAAGAACACAACAATTTCTCCAAGATTTCGGCTCTCAAAAGCTATGAAATATGAATGAATTGAATGCAATGTAAGTATATTAGATTGTTAAAGAATTGTTCAAGAAATGAGAGGTTTTGGGGTATATGTATAGCCCTCAAGGATCAAGTGACCGTTGCTCAATAGTTAGACAAGAATTTTGAATTAAAAGGCAAAATAATCAATTATCTTAATTGCATAATCGATTATCTTACTTCAACGTTCAAAAAACTAGTCGTTGGATGGCAACGGTAACTAGATAATCGATTATTCTCCAGAGTATAATCGATTATTTAACCTCTCTGTATTTTCAAGTTTGGCCTGGATACACAGAATAATCGATTATCAGATAATGATAATCGATTATCTGAGGTAATAATCGATTATCTGAAGGTGATAATCGATTATCAGAACCTTCTGTAAGTTGGGGTTTTGCAACATTAGCAAGATAATCGATTATTGGAACATGATAATCGATTATTTAACCTTGAAACCAACCCAAAAATCAAAGTGTTCCAAATCAAAAACCAAGTATTGGAAAAGCTTGTTTATGGTATAAAAAGTGAAAACCAAGACTTAGTTCTTAAAAAAATAGTCTCCAAGGTCATAAACGTCGCGTCACTTTGTCAAAAGACGTTTTCCACGTGTTTAGACGACGACCATAAATCAAGTGCGGTTTTTATGAAATAATGATTTGGAATATGTTTAAATATGCCCAGAAGTGAAAACCAATGATAATATTTCAAAAACCATTTTGGCTAAAATGAAATTTTCAAAAACAATGACGATGTCTAGCTGACGTCTAGCCAATGTCTAGCCGACGTCTAGCCAACGTCTCGTCGACGGAAGCCAACGGTCAGATTATTGGTTTGGGCATGGTCAGAAAACATTGGTCAACAAAAATATTTATGATATGCATGATTTGATAAAATGATTTTAGAGAGAAGCCAAGACTTGAATCCATTGTCGGATCAAGATCACAATGCAAACAACTCAATAATGTCTTCAATACATCTCTTGGTCTTGTTCTTGTCTCTTCTTTACTTGGACTCTTCCTTGGTCTGTTAGCCATAATTCTCGCCTTGTATGTTCAGTGATATCTTTGTATTCACGACGATTTGGCCTTTGTCAACTTTGCATCCACGTCGGTTTGTCATTCATCAAACCTGCAAAAACGAACACGACATTAGTTCAACGTCTTTGAAAGTGTGTTCCAATACTTTTCCCCTTTCTTATAATGGCAAACCGAGATGGGGATATGCATAAGTGTTTAAATGTTTGTGCCAAATGCGTAATGAGTTCCCCCTCAATTTATGCATAGCCCTTTTCTTCCCCCTTTTGACATTAGAAAAAATTTTATTGATTAAGGGAATAAAGATGGAGTACTTAATGGAAGCATTAAACAATTATTCAAAACATAAACTAAAGAGAAAGATAGTCGAGCATGAGCTCTAAAAGCTTCTAGGAGCTGTCGTCATCTCCGTCACTCGCCGTTGCTTCATCATCATCATCATCACCGTCACCGTCATCATCGGTTTCCGGCACCTCGTCAACATCTTCCATACCCAAATGCCCGTATTGAGTGCCACTTGAATCTCCCGGAAAGCCAGTGGTGGCTTGAGCATAGGCGTTTGAAAAGCGGATTATCTGAATTTTTGTCAAAAAGTGGCATTTGCTGAACCACTGGATAATCGATTATGTCCTGTTTGCTAATCGATTTTCTGTATTTTTCCCAAAACTGATGCTTTACAGAAGCATTGATTAATCGATTATGGTAGTCTGATAATCGATTATGTGCTTCTGAAATTCCAGAAAATTTCCAATGCAACTCAAAATGGTTTGAATTTGTTCCCCCTGGCTTTGTGGCCATTTTGAGACCTGCAAAAAAGAGTTAGACGTCTCCGACTCTCAAGTTAGTGATAGTTCCAAAAAAATATTTCACAAATGCACACATTATATCATCGTGGAATCAAGTATTCCGAGTTTGCTACGAATGAGGAAAAATGACTCATTTTCTAAAGGTTTTGTGAAAATGTCGGCTAATTGATATTTTGTTTCCACAAACTCAATCTCGACATCACCTATGAGAACATGATCTCTCATGAAATGATGCCTAATTTAAATGTGTTTCGTCCTTGAATGAAGAACGGGGTTCTTCGCCAAGCTTATGGCGCTAGTATTATCACACCGAAGAGGGATATGATCAATACTAAGGCCATAATCCAAGAGTTGTTGCTTCATTCAAAGGATTTGAGCACAACAACTCCCGCGGCCAAATATTCGGCCTCGGTGGTGGATATCGCAACACTTACTTGCTTCTTACTAAACCATGATACTAAGGAACTACCAAGTAAGTGGCATGTTCCACTCGTGCTTTCGCGGTCCAATTTGCAACCCGCGAAATCAGAGTCGGAATAGCCAATGAGTTGGCATGAAGAACCTTTGGGATACCAAAGGCCTACATTTATAGTGCCAACAAGGTATTTCATTATCCTTTTTACCGCAGTTAAGTGCGATTCCTTCGGACAAGATTGATACCGAGTGCATAAAACAATGCTAAACATAATGTCTGGCCTACTTGCGGTAAGATAAAGAAGGGATCCGATCATACCTCGATACTTCTTTACATCTACTTCCTTACCTTTTTTGTCTTTATCAAGGTGATCGGATGTGCTCATGGGAGTAGCTATTGCTTTGGCGTTGTTCATCTCAAAACGTTTGACCAACTCCTTGCAATACTTAGATTGACAAATGAACGTCCCTTCTTTCATTTGTTTCACTTGCAATCCCAAGAAGAAATTGATCTCACCCATCATTGATATCTCGAACTCACTTGTCATCATTTTGGAAAATTCCTTGCACAAAAATTCATTAGTAGCACCGAAAATAATGTCATCTACGTAAACTTGAACTAAGAGGATGTCATTGTTTTTACTTTTGATAAAAAGTGTTGTATCAACTTTCCCCCTTTTGAACTCATTTTCCAAAATAAATTTACTCAAACGTTCGTACCAAGCTCGGGGAGCTTGTATAAGACCGTAGAGTGCTTTCTTGAGTTTGAAGACATGATCGGGGGACTCAAAGTCTTCGAAACCCGGGGGTTGTTCAACATACACTTCCTCTTGAATAAACCCATTGAGGAAGGCACTCTTGACATCCATTTGGTATAGTTTAAAATCCATAGATGAAGGAAAAGCAAGTAATAAACTAATAGCTTCTAAATGTGCTACCGGTGTAGAAGTTTCTTCAAAATCAATGTCTTCTTGTTGATTGTAGCCTTTAGCTACGAGCCTAGCTTTGTTTCTAGTTATAATACCGTTTTCATCAAGTTTGTTACGGAACACCCATTTCGTACCAAATACGGTATGATCATTGGGTCTTGGCACCAATTCCCAAACGTCATTACGTTTGAATTGGTTAAGCTCCTCTTGCATTGCCAAGGTCCAATGCTCATCCTCAATTGCTTCGGAAATGGTTGTAGGTTCAATTTGTGATACAAAAGCCATGTGTCCTACAGTGTCCATAAGAGAGTTTCGAGTACATACCCCTTGTTCGATGTCACCAATTACCTTATCGAGAGGATGATTTCTAGACGTCCTCCAAGCTCTAGGCATCACCAACACTTCCTATTGTGGTTGTTTCTCTTTCAAAGGTTGTTCCATGACTTCGTCTTGGACTTCCTTTGGGCTCTCTTTTTCCACATCGCTTTGAAGATTAATCTTCTCCAATGAATCTGCAAGATCATCACAAATATCCTTTCTCGCCAAGCGAGTATCATTCTCGGAAAATACAACATTAGGGGACTCCTCAATAGTTAAGGTGCGTTTATTAAAGACTCTATAGGCCTTACTACGCAATGAATAACCGAGAAAGATGCCTTCATCGGATTTTGCATCAAATTTCCCCAAGTTGTCCTTTCCGTTATTATGAACAAAACATTTACAACCAAAAACTCGAAGATGGGAGAGGTTTGGCTTTCTTCCCATGTAAAATTCATATGGCGTTTTCATGAGTACCGGTCTTATGACGGCTCGGTTTAACACGTAGCTTGCAGTACTCACGGCATCCGCCCAAAAATACATAGGAATTTTTTCCTCATCGAGCATAGTTCTAGCCATCTCCTCGAGACATCGATTTTTGTGTTCCACCACTCCATTTTGTTGTGGTGTACATGGAGCAGAGAAGTTATGCTCCATGCCAAGTTCCTCACAAAAATCCGCAAAGAGATTTCGTTCGAACTCTCCACCGTGATCACTTCTTATGGAAGTAATTGTTGTGCTCTTTTCGTTTTGAGCACGTTGAAGGAAACTTTTGAAAACTTGAAATGCGTCACTTTTATGAGTTAGAAATAATGTCCATGTGTACCTAGAGTAGTCATCAACAATGACAAAGGCAAAGTAGTTCCCATCAAAACTTTATGGTCCAAAGAGATCCATGTGCAAAAGTTGTAAAGGCCTTGTTGTTGAGACAACATTTTTCGATTTAAAAGAGGCCTTTACTTACTTCCCTCTTTGACATGAATCACAAATGGTGTCCTTCTCAAACTTGAGTTTTGGGAGACCAACTACTAAGTCTTGTGAAACCAATTTATTCAAAAGGTTCATGTTAACATGAGCTACTCTTCGATGCCATAGCCACATATCGTCCTCTTTACTTATGAGACATTTAGCAAAGTTTGATGATGAATTTTCAAGGTTAACCATATAAATATTATCAATTCTATCACCATGTAAAATAACCTTATTATCACTAAGGCGTTCAACCGTACATGATTTAGAATTGAAAATCACACGATTTCCCTTGTCACACAATTGACTTATGCTCAAGAGATTGTGCTTAAGACCCTTAACTAATAAAACATTATCAATAGAGGAGGTATCATCCTTACCAACCGAACCAATGCCGATTATTTTTCCTTTGCTATTGTCTCCAAAGACTACGTTTCCTCCTTTGGCGGGTCTTGTTTGAAGAAATTTGGATGCATCTCCGGTCATGTGCTTGGAGCATCCGCAATCAAGGTACCAAAGTACACTTGATGCCTTCAAGCACACCTACATACCAACTCAATGAGATTTAGGTACCCAAGTCATTTTGGGTCCTTGGGTGTTAGGTGCAAAGTGGTAGTGTGATTGTTTAATGGTGAGATGTCTATGCCTAGTAAAGCAAACCGGAGCTATATGACCTATCCTATTACAATAATGGCAAATGACATTCTGATTATGCATTCTCCTAGGTTGATAATAGCTTCTAGGTGGTCTAAATTTATTTACCCTATTTTGAGAAGCGTAGTTTTGATGCACTTTTGAAAACCATGTTCTAAAGTGCTCAACATTTCTCCTAATGTTTGTTCTAGGTTGTCTAGTGTTCCTAGATATAACATTTATAGGTTGTCTATTAATATTAATTTTATCTTTCCTAGGTTGAGCCTTAGGTTGTTTAGGTTTTGGCTCAACTTTTTCATTCATATTAATATTAATTTCGAAACCTAAGCCATGTTTAGAAGATTTCAAATTGCCAAGTACATCATTGAGGTTTTTATGAGAAGTAATAAATTTGTTCAAAGTACCCTTAAGTTTTTCAACTTGGTCTTTGAGAGATTTGCAAAACTTGCAACTTTGGTTTGAGCCTTCGGGTTTGTCGGCGCTTCTTTTGCCAAAAAATTTATTTTCTTCTCTTAATTTTTCATTATCTTGGCTCAATTTTTCCAACTCTTTCTCCTTTGAAGATAGTTGTTTCTTTAAATCCTTAATGGTTTTAGAAGCGCTAGCAAATTCGCCATATAACTCATCAAAGGCGTCTTGCATGTCTTCATAAGTATAAGGATCTTTAGGAGAAGTTTCACATACCTCTTCTTGTTCTTCCTCACGTGCCATGAGACATAATTTGGCGGTCTCATCTTCATCTCCGTCGCTTGACTCATCCCCGGAGTCGCCTGCCCAAGAGATGTATGCTCTTTGTTTCTTGACGGTCTTCTTTTCCGTCTTTGTGTTTGGGCATTTAGGTTTGATGTGCCCAACTTCTCCACACCCATAGCATTTGGGTGGTCGTCCTTGCCACTTTCCCTTCCGTTCATACTCTTTACGCATGAACTTGTGGAACCTTTTAATAACGAGTCCAAACTAGTTATCCTCATCGCTTGAATCCTCAATGACGTGAGGTTGTGATGTGGAGGCCTTGAGTGCAATGCTTCTTTTCCTTTGATCTTCCAAAGGAGGGTTAAGAATGGTGGACTCGTACGTCTTTCGATTCTCCCGGAGTCCGTCTATAGTGACGTTGGTGATGCCAATTGACTCTTGAATGGCATCGGCTTTGGAACGCCACTCCGGGTTGAGGCTCCGCAGGATTTTTCGTACAAGCTCCTTGTTCGTGTACGTCTTCTTGAGTGCGTGGAGGTCGTTGACGATTTTTGAAAATCGTTCAAACATGTTATCGATTTTCTCGTTCTACTTCATACGAAATAATTCATATTCATGGGTTAGAAAATCGATTTTACCCTCTCGGACTTGGTCCGTACCTTCGTAGGTGACCTCTAGCTTCTCCCACATTTGCTTGGCCGTGGCGCAACATGAAATCTTCCGATAATCATCAGGGTTTACTGCACAGTACAGCATGTTGATGGCCTTAGCATTGTTCTCCACCTTTTTGATGTCCTCCGCATCATATTCGTTCTCCGTCTTTAGGACGTCTTATCCTCGACTTTCTTAGTGGGCAATTGTTCACCATTTTTGATGATTTGCCACAATAGAAAGTTGTTGGATTGGATGAAGATTCTCATCCGCTCCTTCCAATAGGTGTAATTTGTGCCATCGAAGAGTGGTGGCCTCGTGGTTGATTGTCCCTCACCAGTTCCTGCATAAAGATTGCGAGTAGAAGCCATAAATCGTTTCTCTCAAACTATTAAGTCTTTCAAAGAGTATGGCTCTGATACCAAATGTTAGAATAAGTACCAAACGCTAGAGGGGGGGGGTGAATAGCGTTTAAAAAAATTGCAGGAATAAAATCGAAGTAAATGCGGAAATAAAAAGAGTAAGGAGGGAGCACACAAAATTTATACTGGTTCGCCACGACGTGTGGTTACCTCCAGTCTCCCGAGAGACTCTCTTGAGCTGCAACTAACTTCGTTAAGCTTAAAGATGCTTAACAAACCAATACAACTTGAGAACTCGAGTCACACGAGCCTCAACAACGTTTGCTTGGAGATACCGCACTCCAAGACTTCAACCGAAGGAATGAAACCTTCCTTCTAACAACACCAAGGGATTAGACTTCCCTTCAAGTGTATACAAAAACTTAGCACTCAAGAACAGGACTCTCTTATAGAGTAGATATGAGTAGACTTAAGAACGCTCAAGAACCCAACAATTTCTCCAAGATTTTGCTCTCAAAAGCTATGAAATATGGATGAATTGAATGCAATGAAAGTATATTAGATTGTTGAAGAATTGTTCTAGAAATGAGAGGTTTTGGGGTCTATTTATAGCCATCAAGGATCAAGTGATCGTTGCTCAATAGTTAGACAAGAATTTTGAATTAAAAGGCAGAATAATCGATTATCTTAATTTCATAATCGATTATCTTACTTCAACGTTCAATAAACTAGTCGTTAGATGGCAACGGTAACTAGATAATCGATTATTCTCCAAAGGATAATCGATTATTTAACCTCTCTGTATTTTCAAGTTTGGGCTGGATACATAGAATAATTGATTATCGGATAATGATAATCGACTATCTGAGGTGATAATCGATTATCTGAAGGTGACAATCGATTATCAGTACCTTCTGTAAGTTGGGGTTTTGCAACATTAGCAAGATAATCGATTATTGGAACATGATAATCGATTATTTAACCTTGAAAACCAACCCAAATATCAAAGTGTTCCAAATCAAAAACCAAGTATTGGAAAAGCTTGTTTATGGTATAAAAAGTGAAAACCAAGACTTAGTTCTTAAAAAACAAGTCTCCGAGGTCATAAACGTCGCGTCACTTTGTCAAAAGACGTTTTCCACTAGTTTAGACGACAACCATAAATCAAGTGTGGTTTTTATGAAATAATGATTTGGAATATGTTTAAATATGCCCAGAAGTGAAAACCAATGATAATATTTCGAAAACCATTTTGGCTAAAATGAAAATGTCAAAAACCATGACGATGTCTAGCCGACGTCTAGCCAATGTCTAGCCGACGTCTAGCCAACGTCTCGTCGGCGGAATCCGACGGTCAGATTTTTTGTTTGGGCATGGTCACAAAACTTTGGTCAACAAAAATATTTATGATATGCATGATTTGATAAAATGATTTTAGAGAGAAGCAAAGACTTGAATCCATTGTCGGATCAAGATCACAATGCAAACAACTCAATAATGTCTTCAATACATCTCTTGGTCTTGTTCTTGACTCTTCTTTACTTGGACTCTTCCTTGGTCCTTTATCCATTACTCTCGCCTTGTTTGTTCAATGATATCTTCGTATTCACGACGATTTGGCCTTTGTCAACTTTGCATCCACGTCGGTTTGTCATTCATCAAAACCTGCAAAAACGAACACGGCATTAGTTCGACGTCATTGAAAGTGTGTTCCAACACCTTCTTCGCCTCAGATTAGTATTTCAGCATGCCTTCCACCATCATATATGTTACACAGTCATTTAGTCTTCCTGTGTCTGAACTTATTCTGCCACATGTAATGCACTCCACTCCCCATCTAGGAGACACCAAAACATTCTTTACGCGCCTATAACTCGGGGCAACACATCCAATCACAATGGAAATCAAACAATTAATGGTTCATCCATCACCCATCACACCTTCTTCCACATTTCTAAGTCATATAGAAACACCACACAGTACCAACATACTCATCACGTAGCTATCCAGCTGTCGTTCCCAAAATTATGGGCAATACTGAACATATAGGTTCATAACACTAGCTCACAAAATCAGCACCTCGGTGCTCAAGCCTAGCTATCCAGCTGCCATTCCCAAAATTAAGGGCAATACTGAACATATAGGTTCATAACACTTGCTCGCAAAATCAGCACCTCCGTGCTCAAACCATAGGCGAAGATTCGGCCTCCAGTCCGCCAAAATGGCCCCACATCAACTCATGAAAATCATATCTCGCCCCTTGATCAGGGAATCATAGCCATCAAGGCACATCTGATACTTATCGCTCATGCGTACATGCGAACGCTTGGAAGGATTTTCAAGAGTTACATTTCAATTTGAATCAAGGATGCACGATAAGATTTAAAGAATGAGAAGTTTTCCTAAAGGTTTTGCAGCCCCTCGTGGATAAATATAGACGTTTTCGCACCGATCCACGAGACTCTACAAAACATCCTCATGACTTGTCTGACTTATGTAACCTAGGCTCTGATACCAACTTGTCACGACCCGATTCCAAGACGCCTCTCGTGAAGACAAGTCCAGCTAGCAGAACAATAATGCCTCTTACTTAATTATTAAACATATAAATTGATAAATACGACTTAATGGCATTATTAACTGATTTTTACAACCCAACACAGCTTGATCGGGGTGTCACAAGTCACGAGCATCTAAAGAAGTTGGAACACAACTACAGGACTAATAATATACAAAATAAAATTTAGAATCAAGAGATGACGTCTGGTGTCGCGAACGCCAGCGGTCACCTTGCTCATCTACGATAGCGAAATCCTCAATCAGCCCAACCCGCTATAGGGTAACAATTTCCTGCAACTGCATGCGAGGTGCAGTGAGTATTCCAACTCAGTGAGCAATAAGAGTAAATAAAAACTTAGTGGTAAGAAAAAACGTGAAGCACTCAACCATGCTATATAGGGTAGTGCAAATCTTTGAGAAAATAGTAAGTCGTGAAAATCCTTTAGCAAATATCTGGGATCAGTTAGAACATCCTTTGAAAATATTCGTTCCAATAGTTAAGCAAATGAATGCGAAGACAGATAGTGCAAATCAGCACATAAGTCAGCCTCTCGGGCACATCACTCCACTAACAATTAACACCAGGGTATCTGCTAAATAGTGGAAGAAGTAGCATGGATGCCAATGAAATGAGAGTGCTAAATGTCATGACAAATAGTACAAATAGGAACATATACATAAGTGCAATGCAATGCATATGAAGGTACTTTCCGATACCCGCTACGCCGTGTAGCCCAATCTATTTAACATCGACGACGCTCACTAGGGGTGTGTACAGACTCCGGAGGGGCTCATATAGTCCAAGTGCAATATCAAGTCATCTCATGGCATCAATCAAGCCCTCGGCCTCAGTATCAATATAACCATGCAGGCCCTCGGCCTCAATATCAATATAACCCGCTGCGACGTGCAGCCCGAGCCATCTATATATTTATAAATCACTATAACACTGCTGCGGTGCGCAGTCTGATCTATGCTCAGTCCAGAAATGCACAAAACTTCAATAAAATATTGTTTAAGTTTTCAAATCTTATAAAAATGGCTGAGTTTGCAAAATAGTATTAAAACCTTGGACCGAGATCAAATAATATGCAAAGTAATGCGAAAACAGTGATATCAATCCCCGAAGAATTAACATAGTTGGCACGAAGCCCAAACATGGAAATCAGCCCAAATTATAATGATAACAAATAGTTTCAGTCAAATACGCAGTAAAAATTAACAACCGGAATGGACCAAGTCACAATCCCCAACGATGCTCTGCTCCACGCTCATATTTGACGTGCAAGTCAGCTTAATACAGCACTATGATGTTCAAATACGGAGTTTCAAACCCTCAGGATATCATTAATAAGTAGTACTCACCTCGAACCGGTGGAATCTCTAGCTCGCGACGCCTTTGCTCCTCAAATCGGCCTACATGCCTGTTGAATATTACCGGATTCCTCGTCTCACCACGAGTTCATACATACCAAGAACTCCATAATTTGAGCTCAAATGACCTGTCAAATCCCAATTTGAAATATCAAAACTCAAGCCCTAGTTCTTCCAATTTTTCTCAAATTTCCATGAATTTAAAGGTGGATTTCACAACATAATCGTATTTTAAGAGCAAGATTCTTACCTGAAGTCTTTCCCCCCTAATTTCCTCTTTAATTTCTCCAAGTATCTTCAAAAACGAGCAGCCATAGGTGAAAATAGACCCACATTCGCGAACAAGCTGGTCAAAAACATTCTGCCCATGGGTATTTTCCTTCTATGTGATCGAAGAACACTCCACGCAATCGCGAAGAACAAAATTTCCAGCCCTCAAAATTCCTTTTATGTGATCGCACTCATCACTGTGCGAACGCGATGAACAGACTCACTGAGCTATGATCGTGGGCAATATGCTGCGTTTGCACAAAACAAATCCTAAACATTCTGCAATAGCAATTCACCCCTTTGCGAACACATTGCACAATTATGGACATCTCCCAAAAAGCTTCTACGTGATCACAATTGAGCTTGTGCGATCGCAATGAGCAATTATACCTGCAACTGAAGCGTGCAATTTTTGTTAAATATTAAGGTACAAAATGGTTCGTTACACCATTCAAAACTCACCCGAGGCCCCCGGGACCTTAACCGAAAGCACCTACATGACTTAAAACATTATCCAAACTTGTTCCAATCATCAAAACACACCTAACAACACCAGAATCATCCATTCACATCGGATTCAAGCCTATGTTCTATAAGAACTTCCTAAATGCACTTTCGATCGAAAACCCCACCAAACGATGTCTGAATGACCGAAACATTTGCACACATATCCAAAATCACCTAACGAAGCTACAGAAATTCTTAGAATTCCATTCCTACCCTCGGATCAAATTCTCACCCATCAATCAAAATTTTCTAAAAATACTAACTTCGCCAATTCAAAGCTAATTCTATACCGGGCCTCAAAAATCAATTCTGATTGCACTCCTAAGTCACAAATCACTTCTTGAAACTAACTAAATTACCTGAAATCCCATTAGAGCCCTCTAACTCATATGTAAATGTCCAGTTGTCTTTTTCCAAACCAAGCCATTCTTAAAGAGACTAAGTATCTCATTTCTTATATAAAAACCAATCTAAATCAAATGTATCACACCACATACCAATAGCAAAAAACGGAGAAGCATAAAACGGGAAAAATAAGGCAGTAACACATAAGACGACTGTTAATACCCAATTTTTTTCTATGTATTTTTTATACTCAAAATACTTTCAAAATAGCATATGTATGCTTATATAAGCATGCCCAAAAGTTTTGGTATTTTTCCCAATTTTTATGATTTTTGAAATATTTTTCATGTCTATTTTTTAACAGTACAAAATCCAAAATTATTCCCAAAATTATCATTTATGGTGAATAACTTATTTCATTCTTATATTTACACCAAAATATAATTAAGAAGGTTTTTGCATATTTTTACAAATTTATTTTGCATTTCTAAAGCTAAATTACATGTAATTGTAATTATAGCCTATTTTTCAATTGACAACATTTTATAATTATAAAATTACCTTCAGTATTTTTAGATTAACATTCATATATTACTAATTGGTTCTGTGCTATTAATTTATTTTTTCAATTATTTTGACTATTTTATAAAATAAAAAGCAGAAAAAGTGGCTATTTAATTGCTAGCCAAATTTATTAAGATTACAGCCCTCAATTGAACCCCAATTTCTACCCCAAATTCCACGACCCATATTCCTAAATCACCTGACCCATACCCAATTTAGTGACCCGGTCCAGCCTTGATCGAATCTGAGCCGTTGATAAAATTAGATCAACTGCCCATATTCTATTTCCTAAATTAAAATCTAACTACCCCCCCCCCCAAACCCCTCACTTCAGAGATGATATCTCTCTCTCTCTCTCTCTCTCTCTCTCTCTCTCTCTCTCTCTCTCTCTCTCTCTCTCTCTCTCTCTCTCTCTATGCTAATGTTTGCTCTTCCTTCTCTCTAGAACTTCCTGATTCTCTCTTGTCTTCGATGAAGCCACCGCCTCTCCGGCCACCTTCATCCTTACTTCTCTCGACCACCAGTCACCATAGAACTGTATCACGTTAATTCTCTCTATCTTTGAGACCACAGGTGCCTCCACCATTCAAGATTTTCCCCAGAAGCTTTGCATGGCTTGTCTCCGGTCTTTCTCCAATGGTTTATGGTCCGATGGTACTGTGAATGCCATTACTAACGAGTTTTGGAGCCAGATTCCTTACCTCTCACTGATTTATTGCAAAACCCTAATTTCTGCCTAAGTCTCTCCATCTCTATCTTTTAATGCGATTTTTATGTTATTCTTTGTGTTTTATACTGCCCTCTACTTGATTTTCTCGATTGTTCAAGCTTTCAATGTTTTGTTCTTTTTCAAAGGAGAGGGTTTCTGAACCTCTTTCGAAATCGTTATATTTTCTGGTTTTATATGTTTGTGTTAGTATTTCTTCTAGCTTATATGATTTTCTAGGTTACTTCCCAATTTCTATGAGTTAACTTGTCCTAATATTCTGATTAGGGTTCTTGGTTTTGTGCCTATTATGTTTATATGTGTACAAGTGTTTATATTTATTAATGTTCTACCGATTCTGTGTATCTCTCTGAATCCCTAATTTTTCGTATGTAATTTCTTTGGATAATCTCCGTTGATTCGAGTTACTTCCTTGTTTGTGAGATGTTATCCTTAATTGATGATAATTCCCTGTAATTTTTCAAATCTTGTCCATGATTTCCTGAAACTAATTGTTTTCAAAATCAGTCTGTTATGTGCAACATATTTTTTATCCGTTTGTTTTACTTTTCTTACTCTTAAATATTTTACACCATCAGTCTTTCAAACACCTTCCTTATGATGTAATTTGTATCATTTGAGCTGTGACTCCATAATTGAAGGGAATCCGAGTTTTGAATAGATTCTAATAGGCCCTCTTTCTATAAGTACACTCGATCTATGTGGATTACCTTATTTTCCACTTAATTTGAAAACTATAAGTGTCCTACCCTTCCTTTAGCATAACACACGAAAAAACAAATCTTCATTGTTCTGACTCACTCTTATCATACTTTGTGTTCTCTCTTGTCTGTTTCAACACATCACCTCTCACTACCCTATTAACTACTGATTACTCAGTTGGTTGAAAGCCAAGACCGAGTAATTTAGGGTTGCTCCACTACTCTACTATTCTATACACTGCTACTTATTTGGTCTATATACTGCTGCTCACTTCTCTGCATATTATTGCTCATTACTACATTATCTCATCCTAGACTGGTATTCCCTCAATTTGATATACAGCTCTAAAAAAACATGTTTTTATACATAATGCACTTCATTCTATTCCTTTTATGCTTTTACTTGTGGTTCTGTTGTTCTTATTGCAATTAGTACGTTCCAGTGTTTAGTTCACCCTTTTCTTAACTAGCATGCCAATTGATTTGCTCCCCTGCCCCTAGCCTAGTACATAACCAACATGTAATCCTGATCTCTTTTTTGTTGGAACTGTAACAACCTTTCCCGTCATCCCGTGTATTTCTGCCCCGTTTTCCCCTCTTTATGATATTATATGTTTCAATATATGTATTTGGAGAGTTGGGAGAAATTCGGATGGAGTTTGAATAAAAATGAGACAATTAGTCTTTTTAAGAAAAAGTTAGTTTGGAAAGGTCAACCGAACGTTGAATTATGAGTTAGAGGGCTCGGATCAGATTTCCGATGATTTGACTATTTTTGGATGGTGATTTTTGACTTAGGAGCGAAATCAGAACAGAATTTGGAGGTCTGGTGTTTAATTAGGCTTGCATTGGCTAAGTTAGAAATTCGGCAAAGTCCGGTTGATAGATCAGATTTTGATCCGGGAGTTGGAATAAAATTCCAAAACTTGCAGTAGCTCCGTTAGGTGATTTATGATATGTATGCCAACTTTCAGATCATTCAGATGTGTTTAGGTCGGGTTTTGGAGCAAATGCAAGTTTCTGAAGTTTTAGTTCAACTTAGGCTTGAATCCCTAGAAATTAGATGTTTTTCATGTTTATGATAGCATTTTTATGTTACAAGCAAATTTGAATGAAGTAATGGGTCATATATGTGCATTTGGTTGGGGCATCGAGGGCCTCGGGGTGATTTCGAGTGTTCAAACGGACTAGTTTTTGCCTTGGGAGAAAGCAGATTTTTTCTGTTGGGTGTTGCAGGTTTTTGTTCATCGCGTTGACATGAGGAGAAACGCGAACGCGTAGAGTAATTTGAGGGAGCCTGGGATTTTGCCTTCACGTTCGCGAAGATGAGTCACTCGATCGCGTAGCTGTGGAACCGTGTTGATCGCGTTCGCGTGAAGAGGAGACAAGTTCGTGTAGGCCAGGGAAGTGGGTCATCGCGTTTGCGTTGTAGCTTTCACATTCGCGTATGAGGGCCTGGGAGCCAGATCAAGTAAAGCATCGCATTCACGTGGGTAAGGTCGCTAACGCGATGAAGGAATTTCTGGGTGACAGAAGGGTTTTAAATGTTATTTCATCCGTGAACAAAACATATTTTCCATCAATGTTAAGCAACCAAGAAAGCTTTTTGAGTGAATTGAATTGGGGTTTCAGCGGGTATCAATTGGAGGTAAGTCTCTTATCTCAAAAACATCACTTTTTGGAAGAATCAACCTCAAATTCTATGAATTCATGATCGCATGTTTTATTTGAACTGGGGCTTAGTTTTTAGAAACGAATTTTGGGGATTTGAAGGATCAAACGGACTTCATTTTTGGTGAACTATATATGTACAGAGTCGTGGAAAGACGAGGAATCAAAAGAATTAATTTTCAAAATTTTTTGATAAGTGGGCCCCGGGCTCGGGATTTACCAACTTCGTGATTTTTAGTGTTTTTCGAATAATTTCATTTGGGTTATGTTTATTTAGCATATAATAACCTATTCAATGTGGTTTTGAATAGATTCGACACTTGTAGGAGAAGATTTGAAGGGAAAGGGGATTAGAGACCAGGCTACGACCAGTTAGAGGTTAGTAGTTTGAATAGATGATGGCCTGGTGGTTTGAAACCCCGGCTTATCACTATGTTAGGGCGTGACTCGCACCCCATGGCAGGTGCGGGGTAGTAAATAATTGGGGATTGTGACATGGTCCATCCCGTGAGCTGAGTAAATTATTGGCGTCTAATACGCATATTGTGTTGTTTATAATTTGGGTTAATGCCATGTTTTTGGGCCTTGTGCTGATCTGTGGTACCCGTCTAGTGTGAGTATCTGTGTGATAACAAGATTGCATAATCATTGATCTCAGTCCTGTGTTTAATCACCGAAATAAAATGCTAAGTCACCATTTTTCCTGAAATTAAATAATTAAATTATATTCTTCCTAAGGATTGAAAACTAGAAATAAGTTGAATCTGTTTATGTAACTCATATGCATATTGTGGACTGAGCTTGGGTCGGGTTGCACGATCCGATGCGGATATATATATATATATATATATATATATATATATATATATATATATATTGCGCTTGGGCTGAAGGAGCCCCTCCAGGTCTGTACACACCCCCAGTGAGCATCGTCGACCTTTAATGGATCGGGTTGCATGTTCCGCAGCGAATTCATGTGCATCGCATTGCCTCTTTATCTGATACTTGGTTTTTGTTGTGATACTATTATGCTGTTAGCCTATAGCTAAGTTATAGGATTGTTAGTTATAGCTTTACATTGTGGTACTTTGTGGATTTCTTACTTTCAGTCATTTTCTATTCTTATTATTCACTGAGTTGGTAGTACTCACCCCTACTCCCTGCACCTTGTGTGCAGATTTAGGTACACTGGACACTTAACTAAGTCTCGTAATCTACAGAGATATATCAGATTCGTTGAGGTAGCTGCATGACGTTCGCAGGACATGGCTGCTCTTTATTGTTTCTCCATTTGATTATTATTATATACTTTCCCAGATATTTCGGTTTTAGTATTCATATTCTATTATTATTACTCAGTTTTGTTTAGAGGCTCTAGACTCGTGAACCCCAGATCATATGGGTGTGCTTTTGAATTTCGTATTCTACTTATACCATATTATTAATATTTTTGGATTATTCTTTTGTTTAATGTTTCTCGATTTGAGACTTTAACGTTTTCGTTGGAAGCGATTGTTGGTCAGGCTTACCTAGCTTTAGGGCTGAGTGCCATCACGACCGGGTTTGGGTCGTGACAAGTTGGTATCAGAGCCTAGGTTACTAGGCCTCATGAGTCATGAGCCGGTTTAGTAGAGTCCTGTTTATGGGTGTGTCATGCACCACACTAATAAGCATGAGGCTACAGAACTTTTAGGAAACATTTCACTTTTCTTGAAATTCATATTGTGCGGTTTGATGACATGAAAAACTAAATTTTATATTCTATTCTCTCGCAGATGGCGAGAACACGCGCTAATGGACGTGGAGGACGACCACCAGTACTACCCGCTAGAGGTCGTGGATGCAGTCGTGGTGCTGGACGAGGCGGACCAAGAGGGGCAGCACCTGCAGACCCACCTGCTGCCCAGGTCCAGGATTAGCCTCTAACTATTGATGCTCCACCTCCACCTATTCAGGCACCGGCAGTGCCCATCATGATTCTTGGTCTCTAGGAGGCTTTGGCCTAGATTTTGTCCGTCTGCACTAGCCTGGCTTAGGCGGTTTCAGCAGCTACAGCAGCGGCTACTTCTAACACTGTAAGTGGTCATCAGACCCCCGATGCTCGCACTCCCTAGTAGGTTGTTCATGGCTTACAAACACCTAGGATAGCTCCAGTTCAGCCAGTTACCCCTGTTCAGCCAGTTATTCCAGTTCAGCCAGTTGCACTGATCGTTCCAGTTGCACCGATCACTCCTGTTCCAGCTCATGTCGTCCCAACTATGCTGGATGATGAGCCGCAACGGTTGGAGAGGATTGGTAGGCTCCAGCCTCTGACTTTTAGTGGTGCTGAGGGAGATGATGCCTAGGGTTTTCAGGATAAATGCCAGAGTATGATTCGCACGGCGGGTATTCTGGAGTCTAATGGAGTGGCTTTTAGCCCTTTTCAGTTCACATGAGCTGCATTTACTTGGTGGGAAGAGTTCGAGAGGCGTAGGCCTTATATGTGCCACAGTCTCAAAGGAAGGAATTGCGTCGTCAGTTGGAGTGGTTGACTTAGGGTGATATGTTAGTGACTCAGTATGGGTTACGCTTTACTCAGCTGGATAGGCACTCTATGTGGATGATCCTGACAGATAGAGAGAGGATCAGGAGGTTTATAAATTGCCTCAACTATCTGATCCGTATACTGATGACTAGCGAGAGGGCTACAGCAGCTACTTTTGAGGAGTTTGTTGATGCGGCTCGTCTGATTGAGACCGAACACCGCCGGGAGCGTGTGGAGATAGAGGCTAAGAGGCCTCAGGGTTCAGGTAATTTCAGCGGCACTCCATCTAGGGGCAATTTCCAACAGGGTAGAGGTCGTTCCTTTAGGCCTCCCCAGTCCGGACTCACAAAGTCCAGTGGAGCCTCTTCAGGCTAGGGCAATCAGGGTCATCAGCAGAGTCAGCCTGCATTGAGTGCTCATCCAGCTCAGAGTTGTGCTCCTGCTCCTTCAGTTCAGGTTTCGTCCGCAGCGAGGGGTTCTCATCAGTCCCCTTCTCTGTCTTCATTTCGTTTCTATGATTGTGGGGAGTTAGGTCACGTAAGGAGGAAATGTCCTCGACCCTAGAGTAGGTAGTCTCAGCAGAGGGTTCAGCCCTCATCTTCTGCATAGGTTTCTTCGGCATCCACCTAGACAGCCAGGGGTGGAGGCCAGACAGCCAGAGGTCGTCACAGGGGTGAGGACCGTATTAGCGGTTGCGAGGCCCGTTTCTATGCTCTTCCAGATCGAAGGGATGCAATTGCCTCGGACGCAGTTATCACATGTATTATCTCAGTCTGCAAAGGAATGCTTCCATTTTATTTGATCCCGGATCTACCTTTTCATATATATCCTCTTATTTTGCTCATCATTTGGGTACGACCCATGGTTGTCTTGTCTTGCTCGTGCATGTATCTACCCCGGTGGGGGATACTATTATTGTGCATCATGTCTATCGATCCTGTTTGGTAACTGTTGGGGTCTTGAAACCCGAGTTGATCTATTACTATTGGGCATGGTGGATTTCGATTTAAATTTGGGTATAGATTTGCTATCTTCATACCATGCTATTCTGGATTGTCATGCTAAGACAGTTACACTAGCTATTCCGGGTATTCCGAGGATCGAGTGGCGAGGCGTGACTGACTATGTACCTAGTAGGGTGATTTCTTTCTTAAAAGTCCAGCGGATGGTTGGCAGGGAGTGTTTATCATATTTGGCTTTCCTGAGAGATGTGGAAGCCGAGGCTCCTAGCCTTGATTCAATTCCCTTTGTTAGGGATTTCTCTGATGTATTTCCAGCGGACTTGCCAGGCATGCCGCCGGACAGGGACATTGATTTTGGTATTGATCTGGTGCCAGGCACTCAGCCCATCTCTATTCCTTCCTATCGTATGGCACCAGCAGAGTTAAAAGAGTTGAAAGAACAACTTCAGGAACTCCTAGATAAGCGGTTCATTCGCCCGAGTGTGTCACCTTGGGGTGCGCCGGTGTTATTTGTAAAGAAGAAAGATGGAACGATGAGAATGTGCATCGACTACAAGCAATCGAATAAGGTGACAGTGAAAAACAAGTACCCACTACCCCGTATTGAGGTTTTATTTGATCAACTCCAGGGAGCGAGGGTATTCTCTAAGATTGACCTTCGATCAGGCTATCACCATCTAAAGATTAGGGAGTCGGAAATTATGAAGACGATTTTCGGGACAAGATATCGGCACTATGAGTTTCTAGTGATGTCTTTCGGGCTGACTAATGCCCCAGCCGCGTTCATGCACTTGATGAACAGTGTATTTCGGCCTTATCTGGATTCTTTCGTGATTGTTTTTATTGATGATATTATGGTGTATTCGCGTAGTTAGGAGGATCACGGACAATACCTGAGGGTTGTCTTGCACAGATTGAGAGAGGAGAAGCTTTATGAAAAATTCTCTATGTGTGAATTCTGGCTTAATACTATGACTTTTCTGGGACACGCGGTGTCCATCGATGGTATTCAGGTCGACCCAAAAAAGATTTAGGCGGTGCAGAGTTGGCCCAGACCGTCCTCAACTACTAAGATTCGCAGTTTCCTCGGTTTGGCGGGCTATTACCGCAGATTCGTTGAGGGTTTTTTCCTTTATTGCTTCACCTTTGACGAAGTTGACTCTGAAGAATGCTCCTTTTGTGTGGTTAGATGAATGCAAGGAGAGCTTCCAAAAGCTCAAGTCGGCTTTAACCACAGCTCCGATATTAGTATTATCATCAGCTTCATGCTCTTACATGGTGAATTGTGATGTTTCAAGAGTTGGGATCGTTTATGTGTAGATGCAGGAGGGTAGAGTTATTGCGCATACTTCTCGTCAGCTAATGCCCCATGAGAAGAACTATCTCGTTCATGACTTAGAGTTAGCTGCAATTATGCATGCCGCAAAAGTTTGGAGGCATTATCTTTACGGTGTATCTTGTGAGTTATACACGCACCATCGTAGTCTTTAGCATTTCTTTAAACAGAAAGATCTTAATTTGAGACAGCAGAGATGGCTTGAGTTACTCAAAGACTATGATATCACCATTTTGCATCATCCCGTGAAGGCCAATGTGGTGGCCGATGCTTTGAGCCAGAAGGCTATCAGCATGGGTAGTCTGGCGTACATTCCAGTTGGGGAGAGGCCCCTTGCAGTAGATGTTCGGGTCTTGGCCAATCAGATGGTGATGTTAGATATTTCTAAGCCCAGTCGGGTGTTGGCGAGTGTGATTTCCCGGTCTTCTTTGTATGACCGCATCAGAGAGAGGCAGTATGATGACCCACATGTGCTTGTCCTGAAGGACAGGGTACAGCATGATGATGCCAGAGATGTTACCATTGGAGATGATGGATATTGCGGATGTAGGGCCAGATTTGCGTGCCCATTGTGGATGGTCTCCAGGAGTTGATTTTAGAGGAGGCTCATAGCTTTCGGTATTCGATCCATCTGGCTGCCGCGAAGATGTATCAGTATTTGAGACATCAGTACTGGTGGAGGAGAATGAAAAAGGATATTGTGAATTACGTGGCTAGGTGTCCCAACTTTAAGCAAGTCAAATACAAGCACTAGAGACCTAATGGTGTATTCCAGCGGATCGATATTCCGGAGTGGAAATGGGAAAACATTAATATGGATTTTTTGAGTGGTCTTCCTTGTACCTCGAAGAAGTTTGATTCGGTTTGGGTGATTATAGATAGGCTGACTAAGTTAAAACACTTCATTCCAGTATGTACTTCCTATTCATCGGAGAAGTTAGCAGAGATTTTCATTTGGGAGATTGTACGGTTGCATGGGGTCCCAGTTTCCATTGTATCAGATAGAGGTACCGTGCTTACTTCCTAGTTCTAGAGGACTTTTTAGCGGGAGTTGGGCACACAGGTACAGTTGAGCACAACATTTCACCCACAGACAGACGGACAGTCCGAGCATACAATTCAGATATTAGAGGACATGTTACGTGCCTATGCTTTTGACTTTGGAGGTTCTTGGGCTGACTTCTTGCCACTTGCGAAGTTTGCGTATAATAAAAGCTATCAATCCAGCATTCAGATGGAGCCATATATGGCCTTATGTGGGAGATGGTGTAGATCTCTAGTTGGTTGGTTTGAGCCCGGTGATGCTAGACTATTGGGGACAGAGTTAGTCCAGGATGCCTTAGATAAGGTGAAAGTAATCTAGGAAAGACTTTGTACGGCTCAGTCGCGTCAGAAGAGTTATGCGGATCGGAAAGTTCGAAATGTATCTTATGTCGTGGGCGAGAAGGTCTTGTTGAAGGTTTCGCCTATGAAAGGCATTATGAGGTTTGCAAAGAAAGGGGAGTTGAGTCCAAGGTTGATTGGGCCTTTTGAAATACTTAGGAGAATCGGGAGGTGGCCTATATGCTTGCCTTGCCACCTAGCTTATCGGTAGTTCACCCAGTGTTTCATGTTTTTATGCTCCGGAATTATGTTGGGGACCCGTCTCATGTGTTAGACTTCATCACGATCCAGCTAAATGAAGATTTGACCTCTGATGTTGAGCCAGTGGCTATTTTGGGTCGTCAGGTTCGAAAGTTGAGATCAAATGACATAGCTTCGGTGAAGGTGAAGTGGAGAGGTCGGCCCGTGGAGGTAGCCACTTGGGAGACCGAGCAGGAGATGCGAACAAAAAAATCCTCACTGGTTTGATACTCCAGGAATGTTTCTTGACCCGCTCGAGGACGAGCGTTTGTTTATGTTGGGGAGGGTGTAACGACCTGACCCGTCGTCCCGTGTATTTGTGTCCTGTTTTCCCCTTTTTCTGATGTTATATGTTTCAATATATGTATTTGGAGAGTTTGGAGAAATTCGGATGGAGTTTGAATAAAAATGAGACAATTAGTCTCTTTACGAGAAAGTTAGTTTGGAAAGGTCAACCGAACGTTGACTTATGAGTTAGAGGACTCGCAATATTTTCCAATGATTCGACTAGTTTTGGATGGTGATTTGTTACTTAGGATCGAAATCAGAACTGAATTTGGAGGTCCAGTGTAGAATTAGACTTGAGTTGGCTAACTTAGAAAATTCGGCGAAGTCTGGTTGATATGTAAGATTTTGATCCGGGAGGCGGAATAAAACTCCGATTGTTGCAATAGCTTCGTTAGGTGATTTTTTATATGTGTGCAAATTTTCAGATCATTCGGAGGTATTTAGGTCGTGTATTGGAGCAAATGCAAGTTTAGAAAGTTTTAGTTCAACTTAGGCTTGAATCCGTGGAAATTGGATGATATTGATACATATGATAGCGTTTTTATGTTACGAGCAAGTTTGAATGAAGTAATGGGTCATATCTGTGCATTTTGTTTGGGCCTCGAGGGGCTCCGGGTGATTTCGAGTGTTCAAACGGACTAGTTTTGGCCTTGGGAGATAGCAGATTTTTGCTGTTGGGTGTTGCAGGTTTTTGTTCATCGCGTTCGCTTGAGGAGCAACGCGAACGCGTAGAGTAATTTGAGGGAGCCAAGGATTTTGCCTTCGCATTCGCGAAGGTGAGGAACGCAATCGCGTAGCTGTGGAACCTTGTTGATCGCGTTCACGTGAATAGGAAACGCGTTCGCGTTGTGGCTGTCACATTCGCGTGTGAGGGCCTGGGAGCTAGAACAAGTAAAGCATCGCGTTCGCGTGGGTAAGGTTGCGAACGCGATGAAGGAATTTCTGGGCGACGAAAGGTTTTTGAATGTTATTTAATCCGCGAACCAAACATATTTTACACCATTGTTAAGCAACCAAGAGAGCCTTTTGAGCGATTTGATGTGGGTTTTCAACGGGTATCGATTTTAGGTAAGTCCCTTGACTCAAAAACATCATTTTTAGGAAGAATCAACCTCAAATTCCATGAAATTGTGAAGAATAGGGGCTTAGTTTTTAGAAACAAATTTTGGGGATTTGAAGGGTCAAACGGACTGCGTTTTTGGTGAACTTTATATGTACGGACTCGTGGCGAGACGAGGAATCCAAAGACATAATTTTCAAATTTTTTCGAGAACTAGGCCCGGGGCTCGGGTTTTACCAAATTCGTGATTTTTAATGTTTTTCGAATAATTCCAATTGGATTATGTTTATTTAGCCTATAATAACCTATTCGTTGTGATTTTGAATAGATTCGACGCTCGTAGTAGAAGATTTGATGGGAAAGGGCATTGCAGACCAGGCTACGACCAGTTAGAGGTGAGTAGTTTGTATAGATGATGGCCTGAGGGTTTGAAACCCTGGCTTATCATATCATGACGCTATGATAGGGCGTGACTCGCACCCCATGGTAGGTGCGGGGTTGTAAATGATTGGGGATTGTGACATGGTCCATCCCGTGAGCTGAGTAAACTCTTGGCGTCTGATACGCACATTATATTGTTGATAATTGGGCTTAATGCCTTGTGTTTGGGGGCTTGTTCCGATCTGTGCTACCCGTCTAGGGTGAGTATCTAGGTGATAACATGACTGCATAATAATTTATCTCAGTCCTCTGCATTTCTCTAGGAAGAAGGGTGAATAGTGATTCCGACACTATTCATCGTCCATTTTCCAGCGGTGGATGATAGCAAAAGTGGTGTCAAAATAATCCCCGTCTCATTGCGATCAATCCTCACTTATTTTCTTTTCAAAATCCTTAACCATCTCTTCAAGATCTTAATTTGATTTTACAAATCACTGTAGCTCGAACAATTTTTTCAGATTCTTCATCGATTTCTCTTCGGTTGTATAAAACAATGGTTGAGTCCTTGTTCTATCTTTAGGATTTGAGCTTGGAAGCCATGGCTGCGTCAATCTCTCCCCAGCCTTTGGCAGTGGGCGAGGTAATTCACAATCTCATAACAGCAGATCCTAAAGAAAATTCAAGACAATCGTATGCTGCAACAATTCAAGAAAAACAGCCTATTCCGACAAAAATAGAGCTCTTTCCAATGAAATCTGATCATGGTGAACCAATAATTCGATTCGCAATGGAAGACGTTAACAACTTCATTAGAGAAGAAGGATTGCATCAGGCAGTTGTCTTAAAATTCTCGTATGGCAGACTTGATCTATCGGAAGTGCGAAGAGTATTTTCGTCGCAATTCGATGTTCAAGGTCATTGTAACGTTGGTCATTTGGAATTTCCTCATCTGTTAATCAGGTTTGATCTCTATAATGGTTATGTTCACTTCCTTTCAAAGTCGACTCGATATCTTAAATCCAAAGGCGACGAATATTTCTTCAGAACATTCCCATGGTCTTTGGGATTCAATCCGAAGGAGGAGACGTCCTGAGCAGTCGTATGGATTTCTCTCCCAGGCCTGCCACCAAATTCCTTTGCTAAGAAATCATTAATGTCTATTGAATCAGCAGTGGGAAAACCTCTTGCTGTTGATAAGGCAACGCAGGATAGAACGAGACTTAGCGCGGCAAGAGTTAAGGTTATACTTGATCTGTTGGATAAACATCCTAAAAAGGTCATGCTGCTGATTATTGATTCAGTTTCAGGTAAATATGTTGAGTTCCATCAAGAAATAGTGTACGATAACCTTCCTAAGTATTGCGCTTATTGCAAACACCAAGGTCACAACGAGAAGGCCTGTAGAATAAAAAAACAAAATGCTGGAGCAGAGGGGAAGGCAGAGGATACTCTGGTCAGTGATCAGCTTGGAAACGATACGGATGATGTTGACAAATTACAAGGGGTTGCAAGGGACTTTCTAAATGATAAAAGAGCTGGACAAGATGCTAAGGCTTTACAGGAAAAAGATGGTAATTCAGAAGTTGAATCAATAAAAGTCGCGCACCAGACTTTAGAAATTGCAGGAGTGCCTTTGCAAAACAATGCAGGCTTGAAAGAGGTTGTTGGTCGAATTGATTCAGTAATAAAACAAGATTCTATAAAGAATGTTACAAAACAGACTGTTATTTCTAAGACTACACAACCTACTGTGATAGATAGAGGTGATGCAGATCAAAATGTAGTAACTAGGACTGTTGTGATTGCTGGTGTGAATGATAGGTCAATTGATGCAGCAGTAGCTGACACTGAAAAACAATCTACTCAGAATTTGATAAATGAATGTAGGCAAGATAAAGCCATCGAGCAGCAAATATTGGTAAAGGCTAATAACAAGCACAAGAGTACAGTAACTGGAAAAACAACTGGTACTAACATGGAGGTTTCTGTGCCTTTGAATATTTGAACTGATCCAAATGTTGTTTCAGCTGAACCAGTAGAGAAGCTTACAGTTCCAACTAATTTTGATTCTTCACAAATTCCTGTACCACAAGAATTAGTGAATTGTTTACTCCAACAGCTCAGCCTACAGACAAGTCTGCCAATGTATCTGAAAAATATGTGCTAAGTTTCGGACAAGTAGGTGTGACTTTTGACAATAATGCAGGATTGAAGGAAATGTTTGGTCGATCTGATTCAACAGTAACACATGGGGCAATTCACATTAGTGCAAACCACAAAATCACTAGTGCACAGACTATGCAGTTGGTCGATCCTAATGGACAACATCTCAGATGCAATATACAGCTGATTGGAGCCCAAAAATTTGATTATGATCCTGCACAATCACTTCCAAGTCCAAAGGGTGAGTCTTCCCAGAGTGAAACTGACAATGCAAAAAGCAGTGAAGTAAAGCTGATCGAGCAGCAGCAGATTGTGCAGATTTCTAACATCAATAACACTTCACTGGCTGCTAAGAAAACATAGTTAATATGGAAGCCTCGGATATCTGCACTCCTATCTTTAATCAAAATGTTATGTCAGTTAAGTCAGGGGAGAAGTGGACTGTAACAAATGAAATTGATAGCTAAAAAAATCCTGAACAACATCACACAGAACGGAACAAAACATCTGTTTTGGATAAGTATGACCATACCAAAATAGATTTGGCTGCTGAGGACAACAACAGAACAAACAGGATGATAATGAACAAATCACTGGATGCACATTCTATTTCATTGGAACTGGAGAATCATGTGCAATATCCTACTGATCGAGCTAAATCTAGGAATGCTAATATTGATGCTGTGAGACATCTTCAACGTCTTTCAAAAGATGAGGTTGCTCAGAATACAAATCATCAAGATATTTATCGTCAATTTGGAATGACTCAACAAGGCAGCGTGATCTCTGCTCCAACAGCTGAAGTTTCTAATGAAGAATTAATTCAAACTGGTTTGCATTTTCAGCCTGAGGATACTTCTCAACAAACAATTGAAGTTACTCAACATAATGCAAATAAATGTCCATCGATATCCAATAGAAAACCAACTCCAAAATTCAAAAACAAAATGCAGATCTCTGATAAGTGCCCAGCTTCACATAACTCATTTATTGCACTTTCAAATTTGAATATTGATGAGGGAGTCATGACTGGACAGAAATCGACAATTAGCAATCGTTATGGAGATCCGTCATCATCTTCTGGAAATAACAGACATGTTCCTCAAAAGATGAGGGACATGTTCGGTAAATAAAAATTGTGGAAAGACCAACGAGATTATGACGACGAGGAGGGCTGCGGAGAAGGATTTGCAGGTTTTTCGTCTTCAGATGACGACTAATATTTTGAGGATGACAGTGAAGGGGAAGACAGTGACGATCAGTTCAAGCATAAAACTCAATTGAAGTCAGTGACATTTAGCTGTTCTGACAATATGCAAACAGTCGCAAACAAAAGAACCAACATGAACCATAACGCTCCAACATTTTTTCCAAGGAATACTTCAAAACCAGGCGAAACTGCAGCTGATAAATCACTGCCTATAGCTGCCCAGAATCAGATTGTTCCAATTAAGTCAATCATATCTATGGGGAAGGGACAACAACAGAACGAGTTATCTATTTTTGATGTCAACCTCCAGAATATACAGCTTCGAAATGAGAAGATAGGAAGACATATATATGAAGAAGGGGAGGAAGAAGATATCCTAACGCAATGTCGAGCAGAAGCGTCAAGAAATGGAGATTTATCACCAATGCATAGTAAATCAAGTAAAAAATCTCGTGAAAGAGATAGAAGTTGTGATGGCAGGCTGTGTGTAGACGCTAACATAAGGAGACCCCCGATGAGAAACGTAAAACAAAAACAAGTCATGCAAGCAGTTGTTACAAAGCCTAATCGATCGAGGAACAAGCGTGAATTTTAAAGCCATATTGAGAAATTTGTTCACAAATATGGAAAAAAGAGAGCAACAAATTGTCCTATTCCTTTTTATTTACCATCTCATTAATATGTATCGATGTAATATCATCACAAAGAATTGTATAAGCTCGGAGATGATCATGCTTGTTTTTTATTTTCTTTCGGCTTCGTTTTTTCATGCTTTTTTGATCTTGAGGCTTTTCTGGCCTCAATAGGATTAATAAGATAAGGTGTTCACCGGTTATTGTTATATGGGTAACAATAAAGGTGCCTCCCCTTTAGCTTATTTTCCCATTTATTGTAATTTACTTTTATTTTATTAAATAGCCTAGGCGTTTTCCTAGTGGATTGCCAAAAATAAAGTCACCACTTTTTCAAAAATTAAATAATTAAATTATATTATTCCTAAGGTTTGGAAACTGGAAAATAAGTTGAATGTTTTTATGTGACTCATATGCATATTGTTGACTGAGCTTGGGTTGGGCTGCACGATCCGCAATGGATATATATATATATATATATATATATATATATATATATTGATATTGCGCTTGGGCTGAAGGAGACCCTCCGGAGTCTATACACACCCCCAGTGAGAGTCGTCGACTTTAAATGGATCGGGCTGCACATTCTGCAGCGAATTCATATGCAATGCATTGCATCTTTATCTGATACTTGGTTGTTGTTGTGATACTGGTATGCTGTTAGCCTGTAGCTAAGTTATAGGATTGTTACTTATAGCTTTACGTTGTGGTACTTTGTGTATTTCTTACTTTCAGTCATTTTCTATACTTATTATTCACTGAGTCGGTAGTACTCACCCCTACTCCCTACACCTTATGTGCAAATTCAGGTACACCGAAGGCTTAGCTGATTCTTGTAGTCTCCAGAGATATATCAGAGTCATTAATGTAGATGCATGACGTTCGCAGGACCTGGCTGCTCTTCACTATTTCTCCATTTGATTATTATTATATACTTTCCCAGATATTTCGATTTTAGTATTCAGATTCTATTTTTATTACTCACTTTTATTTAGAGGATCTAGACTCGTGACCCCCAGACCATATGAGTGTGCTTTTAAATTTCGTATTCTACTTATATCATATTATTAATATTTTTGGATTATTCATTTGTTAAATTTTTCTCGGCTTGAGACTTAAACGTTTTCGTTGGAAGTGATTGTTGGTCAGGCTTACCTAGCTTTAGGGCTGGGTGCAATCACGACCGGGTTTGGGTCGTGACAGGAACCTTATGTTATTGTTTAAGTTCGGAAATGCTCTCTTTGATGTCTGTGTATGTGCAATTGTATTCCTACATATGAACTACTTGTCCCTATGTCCCATGTCCCTGCCTGTCTTTTCCTTTTGAATTAAATGTTTGAGCTTGGTCTTACTCGCCTCCTTACAAGAGTTATCTCTTCTGTTATTTTCCTTCAAAAGTGCTTTTGTATGAACCATTCTCCTAAGCGGTTTTCAATTCAATCTCTTTCTGACCCTATTATGTTGTTTTTCTTTCAAAACTGTTTCCATGTGAATTATTTTTATAAAACTTTTTTTAACTCAATTTCTTTAAAAAGAACTCTATCACACACTCACTACTCCTAGAGTTTATGTTTTACCTCCTTCGTGTAAGAATTTCTTTGAGCACCTAGTGAGTGCTCACAGAACTTTGATGCACAAGGCTGGTAATTTCACACTGCACTTGTTCAATGTTTGATATTGTTTAGGTGCTTGGTATTGTCCAAGGACCCCAATGGACCCCTAGGGAGCTTTACCTCACCCATACCTTCTGTGAAACTCGTAAGAAGTGAGGTTGAAAGATTTGGCCTGGTTGAAGGCTCCCTATAGAATAACTTTTTATTTTTATGCTTCATTATTGTAATTTAACTATCTTGGTTTGTAATAATTTGTATTGAATGATCAGGGTTATAATGAAATTGGATGAGATTATCCATTCTTAGTTTAAGTAATGGGTAGAAAATATGTCTACAGAACTTTACTTACCTATTTGTGCAATAGAAACCATGTGTAGGACATGCATCTTACACATAGATATGCTGTTTAGGCTTTTTACTTTCAGATTATTAGACTCACTTTGTAATTAGTTAGTAATCAACAAACAACTATTATGAAATTACTACTGCATTTAGAGACCATATTTTAAGAGCTTTTATGTGCATTAGTTATCATGTTACTTAGGATTTTTGTTTCGTCTAACTTGCAATTGTTGAATGCCTCGCCAATACGTTTAACCTAATAGTACAAGTCTGGTTAACTGCGTCTTGTTTATTATAAAACTGGGTTTAATGTGCATGCTTACCTTTGACATAAGTAAGTATTACATATGATGACTAGGCAAGCTTTAGGGCTAATAAAAATCGACTAATCATGTTTTACCAGTTTCAGACTACTCAGCCTCTTTTAACTCTCTGAATTCTGTTTCTCGTTTCCTCTTTGAAGTTTCCTTTGCTTTTCTACTAAACTTCCGCCATATTTTGAGATAATCACATAATCATGCATCTGTTCTATCATGTTTTCTACTGAGTTATCTTTCCTGTCCAGAATCATGCTACTTTTTCTACGACTTATTAGGATACCACATGTTTGATACCTCTACTATATTTTCAAAGTATATTTCAACGTGTTTCTTACTGATTCCTAAACTACTATATACTTACTATCATCTTTAGTTACACTTCTTAAATTTTGATTAAACTTTCTGCTTCCACTAAAACCTATCTTCGACATTTCTGTTTTTAAACTCTCATTTTTTAGACCATAAATTTTTTTGAGTTGTGCTAATTACATATTTATTTATGGAGGGATTTTTGAGCCTTTTATCTTCCTTTGTATGATTTCTTTAAGTGATGTCCTACTTGTTATGTATGTCGCCTAATATTTTGACCTTTAAGCCTAAGGGTTCAACCTAGCCCTTACCTTATAGAAATAAGTGGCCCTAAATACCCTTTTGGACTTATAGGACGGGACGGTTAACAGCACACAGTAAGCATCTGTGACTAATCCACACGCTTAAATAACCTTCACGGGGTGGGAATGGTAGAATATGGATATGATGACCTGTGCGCTAATATCTCATGCGACCCCTCTTTTGAGGAGTGATTTCTGGGTATTGCATTAATGTGATACATATTTCGTATAAATCTAGGACCCCTTTCTGTCTTTCTTTATTTGCGAAAAATGTTCTCTTTCTTAAAATTATGTTTTCTTCTAAATAATTCTTCTCCTTTTCCAAAACCGTTTATTCCCCTTTCTACTTTTTAAACCTTTCATATTTATTTGTGAATTCTTATATGAACTTTATTTGCTTCCTTATACTCCTTTTAATGTCACAATTAAGCATTGCCGGGAACCACACTAGTAGATCTTGAGGGGTGCCTAACACCTTCCCCTCGAGATAATCTCAAGCCCTTACTCGAACTCTGGTTTTCCTTTCAAAATCGCTTCTTCTCTTTATAAGTGTCCTAATGCACTATAATCATTATGTGACAACTCGTCAAATTCTATAACCCAATTCCCGCAAGGGAATAAGAGTTATTTTTCCATAATGTCGTAAACCCGATTTCGCTCTTCAAGAAAAAGGGGACGTCGACAACGATGAGTCGGGTCGTCACAAAGTTTTTGTCCTACAGTCGTACTATCTGAAGTTTTGTTCTCTATTTGCTGAACTTCAACATGTTTTAGCTGAAGTTTTTCGCGTAAACTTTTTGTTGGCTGAAGTTTTTGTTTGTAATTGCTGAACTTAAGCATTCTACTAACTTGAGTTTTGTTCTATATTTTCTGAACTTCAGCATGTTTTAGCTGAAGTTTTGTTCTATATTTGCGGAACTTCAGTTGATTTATGGGCTGTATTTAAAGTCACGAACTCGTTATAGGTCTACCTCAAAGAAGCTTTCCCTAAACCCGATGTGATCTTATTAAGTTTGTAGCAGTAGCTTGAATAATTTCATAAATTGCATCATTTATGTGCATCAAGTTACACTGCAATGTAAATTACTAAGTAAACTCATGCCTGCAATATTCGAGTCCTGGGATGGGATCCATTGGCTTTAGGCACATTGTGCTGCAAATTGCAATCACTAACATCAAAATGTGGAGTTGCAATGCTATATCATTCGTATACAGTAGACAATAAAGATCTATTCCTTCACATATTTGTTTTGCCCTCATTGTACAGAAAGAAAAGCAAGATTTCCTTTTTTCCTTTATGTATATGTTCGTTATACATAGTTCCACGCTAAACTTTTCCAATGAAAGAAAGGAGGAATAAAGGAGTGCATAGGTAGCAGGAAGAAGGAGGACCCTGAAGTTGTAAAACTTAGGATATAGGTTAAATAATTTTAAAAATATAGGTATAGGTTAAATGGGGCGCCCAAATAGCGGGCCCGTACAATTTTTACGGGATTTTTATATCACTTCTTTCTTTCTACTTTTTCGCGAAAAATAGCGTGAGTAGTTTTTTTGGATTATATATTAGAAAACAACCATCATTTAAAAGATAGTTGAAATATATCTATTTATACTGCATAAATAAAATCTAAAAAAAATAATCTGCACTAAATACGAAAAACTTCAGCATAATATGCTAGATTTCGAAAATTTTACTAATAAGATATTAGTATATACTATGCTGGAGTTCAAACAAACAAAACTGGAGTCTAGGAAAAATGTGAGAGACTCCAACTAAAAATGTCGGGCTTCAAAATGGGCTCAAGCATTCAACACTAGTCGGAAAATGACATTGTATAACGTTGTAAAATGTATAAATTTGTATATGTTTTCTATATATATATACATTTTGTATGTTATATATAAAAATTATATAAGTTCTATACACTTTTCCAATTATCATATATAAATAGTTTCTGACACGGGCTAAAGTGATAATACCCCAAATTAGTTACTATGTCAAGTTTAACCACGTTTTTAGGACTTCAAACTTCATTACTTTATACGCACGTTGTTAGGACTTCAAACTTTGATGTCTTCTACTTTACTATCGCCAACTGCCACACCGTTAGTATTTTTTCGCTGATTCTTTCGTTTTTCTTTTTTTTTCTTGCCGCTACTGAAAATTTTCTCGAGAGGTAAAAATAGCATGACATCTGGATAGGACCAGGTTTTGGTGAAAGCCAATCAAGCAACTCATATTCTTTATTAACTACTAGTCTAAAGGAAGCCATCGATATTTGTTACTTTTAACTTACAAGTAATGATATAACAAATTATTACTGCGTGATGCAATATGAGATTGCAGTAAATGAGTTTGCCTATGAACATGCACTCGTGGGTTTTTGGTTTAGGAGGATGGTCTGATAATTCATGCGAAGGAATATTGAAAGGAAGACACTGATGAAAAATTGGTGTATGTCATTTCATCTCCATCGTTTGTATGTATATATACAAAGTTTATCAGAAGCCTGGTCTAAAATTCCTGAAAAATTAGCTTTTTATGATTACATCGGCAATAATCCGGCAAAAGGGGGATTATTCAGAGCGGGCTCAATTCTATCTATCATTAGAAGTAGGGCGGGTGGCATACCTCACTGAGCTATCGATCGCAAAGCTATCGCCCGGTTCAATCAACCGTCCGTCCGACCTAAACACAGGAATTTTTTTTCTCAAAGTCAGACCACGTCGGCATATCGCGCGTAACAAATCCTTATTAAGTAATAGGTTTTTAAGGGGGCCAGCTTACGGGCCAGGCGCGCTGCGCTACCCAGCGCCTAACCTTGTCTCCCCTACTCCTCTTCCGGGCCCTTCAAACTCCTCATCGGAAGATTTATTCGGGCTCCAGGTCCTGTCGGAGCCTTTACGGAGCTGGAACTGCTAACTAGGATGAATGGGCTAACTATGGATATGATGCCGGAAATAGACCGATATTATATATGTTACTCTATTCTATAAGTGTACTATTCTTATTTGTGGACATATAACGACCTAGCAATTGTGTACAAAGAATGAAAACTATTATTTACACTGTCACGTGCTTACATGCACTAAAGGAATCCACTAGGAACAATATTCAAAGTGGACAACTGTCCAAGATCAAACAGTACTGATTAAATGAGGTATTATCTAATGAATGTGTTGTGTATTTGAACGGCTCAGATGCCTTGTACCAAGAGAGAATAAAAAAGCTTTGGTTAATACTAACAAGCTTTATTTCGTTAAGACCAAGGTCCTAATTTTCCTTTCCTTGTCTCATCTTATTATTCTAAAGCTTTCTCAGCCATGACGTCTTGTATCAAACAAATATCTCTCCAACACCCTCCTCAAGTTGGAGGGACCGGTCCAACTAATAGTTTAGTGAAAATGTCAACGACCTGAGACCGTGAAGGAATGTAAGAAAGAGAGCTGATACTGGCCAAAACTTGTTGCCGGACAGAGTGACAATCCAATTTGACATGCTTGGTACGCTCGTGAAAGACCATGTTTTTGGCGATGTGAATGGCGGAATGACTGTGAGAGAGGAGATCTACAGGCAATGGAGGGGAAATTGAATGATCAGACAACAAGCGCACTAACCAAGTAACCTCAGCAGTGACTCTTTGCATAGACATGTACTCTGCTTCAAAAGAGGATAATGACAACGAGGTTTGTTTCTTTAATTTCCAGGAGACGGGAGAACCCCCAAAGCTAATAACGAACCTGTTAATAGACTTGCGAGTTTGAGGACAAGATCCCCAATTGGAATCACATAAAGCAAAGAGCTGATAGTCATGCTTTGAATTCAGAAAAAACCCTAAACCTGGATCCTTGACGAGGTGCTTGCATTAATTGGCTGAGATCGTGCACTGCAAAGGATAAGTCCGTCCTGATGTGTGTTAGGAAATTCATCTTTCCTCAAACGAAGATAATAAGTGGGATCTTGGATGAGAGTACCTGCCTCTTTACAATTTCTAAGTAGGATCCAAGGGAGAAGAAACTGGTCACATATTCATGCAATCAAATTCTAACAGAAGATCAGAGGTAAAACGTCTTTGAGTCAAAATTATCCCATGTGCTTCCCTTATAATTTCAAACACCAAAAAATAATGTGAATTCCCTAAGTCTTTTATTCTAAATTCAGAATGAAGGAAAGATTTGAGCTCTTCATATTCAATAAAGTCATCCCCTGTTATTAAAAAATTATGAACCTAAACAACAAATGTGGTAATCCTTCATTCTGATTCTTTAAAGAACAAGGAATAATCATCTAAAGAGTGTGAATATCCTTTTATATTTAGAGCTGCAATGAGCCTTACATACCACTGCCTTGAGTCTTGCCGATGTCCATAGAGTGAATTTTTCAAAGGCAGACATGATTGGGTGAAGGCGGTGTAATCCCAGCTGGGAATTTCATAAATACTTCTTCCAACAAATCCCCATGCAGGAAGGCTTATTCACATCTAATTGTGACACATTGTATCACCCTTTTTTCTTACTGCAATATCACGTAAGCATCTAATTGTTGTCATTTTTACAATTGGGAAAAAAGTCTCGGTAAAGTCTATCCATTCTCTTTGAGTGTCTATCGTGATAACCAAATGATATTTGAATCTTTCTAAATATATATCAGACTTTTATTTCACTTTGTAGACCCACTTGCAAGGAAGAGCTTTTTTTCCACTAGGTAAAGGCACAACCTCTTAGGTTTTGTTCAGATCCAGAGCCTCCAATTCTTTTTCCATTGCTTCTTGCCATCTTGGATGTAATGCTTCATGTGAGTAAGAAGTAGGTTCAACAAAGTAGGAAGTGGAATTGAGCATAGACTTATTGGTAGGTGAAAAAGCTGTGAAGGGTATAATAGTAGGCTGGATGGGTGGAGTGAAGCAGGAAGTTGTGAGATCTGTGAGAAAGACTAAGTTGCAAATATAATCCTGGAGATATGAGTGTGCATTATATGTTCTAGTGGATTTCCTGACTTCAAGAAGACATATAGGTAAGGGTGAAGGAGGAGATGATCTCGGTTGAGAAATAGAACTTGTACCTGTGGTGGAAGAAAGAGTGCTGGAGTTGCTTGGGTTTGAAAAAGTAGGCAGTGAAGGTAAGGGTAAGTTGGGAATGGAAGGCTCTTCCTCAATGTGTTCTGATGAGTATTCTACACTACAGTCTAGGTGTGAGGTGACAGGGAAGAAGGAATTTATAGGTGTAGTAATAGAGGCAAAAAGTACTGATATTCATATAAGTACACATCTCTGGATACACTCAATCTTCTTGTATCCAACTCTAAAACTTTGTAACCCTTCTACACCAATGAATAACCGAAGAATACACAGGTCTTTGCCCTTGGGTCAAACTTACCTCTTCCACTAACTAAGGCAGATACATAGCAAAGACAACCAAAACACTTCAAGAGTTCATAAGAGGATTTCTGTTTGAATAGAACAAAATAAGGTGTCTTTCCTTTATGTACTCTAGAACGTAACCTATTGATCAACTAAGTTGTAGTTAGTACGGATTCTCCCGGATAAAGATGAGGAAGCTTAGACTGAAACAATAAAGCCTTTACAATTTCCAAAAGATGTCTGTGATTTCTCTCAACCACTCCATTCTGTTGAGGGGTTGCCACACATTATATTTGATGTAGTATTCTGTGATATGCTACAAATGATGCATCATGAGTGCCTTTCCCAAGCTTAAAGCATTATCTGTCCTTATCTTTTGTACCTTTACACCAAATTGTCTTTCCACTATTGTGAAGAAATTTTTTAAGGAGTCCAAAAGCATTGCTTTTGTTGCTCATAAGTAATGTCCAAACTGCCCTACTATAGTCATCTACAACTGTTAAGATGTACTTAAAACCATTATAAGTTTGGGCTCCCAAAAATCTACATGGATTAACTTAAATGCTCTTATTTATTTAATTTGACTTAAAAGTAAAAGGAATTCTGGTTTGCCTAGCTTAGGCCAAATTTGACAAAAACAAACAATTAGAGCTAAAAGGAAAGGAATTAAAACTGAGATTTTTCATTGATGAAAAGGGCAAATGTCTAATCTAATGTGCGAAAGGCTTACATCTGAAACTAAACTTGCAGAAAAAGGAAAAGAAACTGACAATTGACTAAAAACATCTTGATTTAAAATTGAAACTGGTTCCACACTTGTGCTACTTCTAATTCCCCTCGGTTATAAATGGTAGAGACCATATCTTGCCTTTCCAAAAATTTGTTCCCTCTTCACTAAAGGCCCCTGCAACATACGGTCAGTAGAAGTAAAGAGAGAATAGAATGAAATAGTAAATAAAACTTGTTAACAAATAACAGATTGTATCTGAAACTTGATACATATAATACATTCTCTAAAATGAAGTCAGGTGGAATAGATATTCTTCATGTGTGACTGATAGTGACTTTGAAAGAATTAAGCAGATTTACGTTTTGGGGAACGAAAGGGGTGTTAAGGTAATAAAAGTATTTGAGTCAAAACACGTATATTTAGATGCACCAGAGTCAATAATCCATGTACTAAAATTAAAAAATAACAAGAAAGTTGCAGAATACCTAGCAATAGTACCACCAACAACATTAGCATTGATATCACTTCTACAATTTCTTGAATCTCTTACCATAACCTGTTTGATTAATTGAACCAATTATGAAAACTGATCTTGTGAGAGATTTGATTCAAAACTTCATTCTGATTGCTGCTATCATTATCTATCTCTTCAATTTGATATGCTCCATTGCTTTTGCTCTGAACTTGATTTCCCTTGTGAACTCGAAATCTTCTGGAAAACCTATAATTCTTTAGCAATAACTGATTGTGTGCCTTACTTTCTTGTAATGACTGCATGTTGCATTAGGGTTAAACTTAGTTTTCTTTCCCTTGAAATTTGTGTCTCTTTGAGTAGTACTCTTTTGGATGTTGTTCCCAAACTTTTGATACTGCATGGGTTTCCTTTGCATATGCTCTACACCTCTTTGAAGTTATTTTGAATTGTGACCATGAAAGATGAAGATTCTGGGGAAATGATTGGGCTAGAAAAAACTTCCTTCTGGCACTGATCTCGAAACACCAGGGAATATGTATGGTTGATGCTTGGTAGGGGATTCATCATCAGGATAGTTTTCCTTGCTTGACCATAACTATCTTTTAGACCCAGAAGAAATTGGATAAACCTTTCATCATCTAGTCATTTTTCTAGTTTTTGCTTCCTTTCACATACACACAAGCAACTGCACTTCACATCACAGTTAAGGTAAGCCAATTCATCCCACAAAGCTTCGAGTAGCTTGCCATGTCACTAGTTTCTTGTACTACCCTGATAATTCCTTCCTTAGGTGATAGAGCTTTGCTCTATATGACTAACCGAACCTATGTTCAAGGCTGGTCCAAAGATCTTTAGCATATTTAGAGTAAATGACATTGTCTTATGTCTTTGGATAGTGAGTTGAGTAACTAGGATATTACCATGTTATTACATCTGCTCCAAGGCTAATAATCTGTGGAAGTAAGAGTCGAAGCAGGGCAAGCACTATTTTGTTTTTGGCAGATAATCCTATAAGAACAGACTTTCTCCATCCTCGTAATCCTCTCCCATAAAAAACTTTATTAACAAGAGACATTCCCGGTGCATCAGAAGCATGAAATACGTATGCATGATTTGAGTCGATGGTGGGCATTCCTCCAATGATACCCACTGTGGTTTCAGTGTTATCAGGCTTTGTATAGGATTTATATGAAGGTGAGGAAGGCGATCGATGGATCGAGCTTTCACTACCATGATAACATTGTTGAAGTTTGGCAAAATGCCAAAGTCCCACATCGGTGAGTTATTGTTTTGGTTTGGGATTTTTCCCTATAAAAGAAGGCCTAATGTTTAGAATTTAAACACACTTCTCATTTGCCTTCTCATCTGTTTAAGGCATTTGTATCTTCTCTCTTTAGTATTATTTCACTTGAATTTTTGGAGTGTAATAAAATATTGGTTGTTTCCGAGGAGTAGGCAAAGTTGGCGGAACCTCGTAAATTCTTGTGTTCCTTTTATTGTTGCTTTATTATCTTATTTATTATTTAGTTGCTGCCATAATTTTTGGTATATTAATTATGACTCATTCACACTAAATACATTTGGCTTCCGCAATAACCATGAAGAAATATTGAAAAGAAGAGACAGATGAAAAATTTCAATGTATTTCATTTCCTTCCTTTACGTATATATGCAAAATAAATGAATCAAACTATGTTACTCTATTCTATACGTGTACTATTCTTATTTGTGGACATATAACTACCTAGCTATTGTGTATAAAGAATGAAAACTATTATTTACGCTGTCACGTGCTCACATGCACTAAAGGAAATCCACTAGGAACAATATCCAAAATGGACATCTGTCCTAGATCAAATGGTGCTGACTAAATGAGGTATTATCTAAAAGTGTCTAACGGGTGGATTTGGCCGGGCCGGTTCAAATTTTTTTGACCCTTATAGGTTTCGGGCCGGGCCGGATTGAATCTTAAAGGGTTTAACGGTTTGGGTTATAACGGGTAAAAATTGAACCATACGGATTACTGATTGAGGGAGCCGGGCGGGCCGGGTTTAGTGTAATTCTTTTTTGGGAATTGTATATAAATATTGTAATTTATATAAATAATACAAGGAAGATGGAAAAAAATTGCACTTATAAATTACAACTGCTACATTTATTTCAAAATTACAAAATTAAAGTTAGTATTTAAAAAGTAAACTAACAAATAAATAGTAAACTAAATTTTCATGCATAATAAATTAATAATACTTCAAATTAATTATTATTCTAACAAACTAAATTACTAAGCATAAATACGTCTAATAATTTAAAATAACACAATGTGTCTTAAAATCTTAAAATAACACATATATAGCATATTTTAAAAATAATACATTACCATGATATTCTATGATTTGAGCATATATAGTTTTATATCCTAAATATATACACTATATGTTAAATTCCAACACTTATAAATTAAGTTAATTAGTATATAGTAATTGGTATATTTATGGTATATTCATGATATAGAAATAGTATATATGTGGTATATTCATAGTATATTGACGGTATATTTATGTCATATTGATGTTATACTCACATTTTGGGCCGGGATGGGACGGGCCGGTTAACCGGTTTAGCGGCACTATTCATCTAACGGATTTTACCGAACCGAGTAACCCATTTCAAAAATTTGAACTGTCCAAACCCAGCCCAATCCCCTACCCAGCCCAAGCCAACCCCCTCCTTACCGGTCCGGGCCGGTTTCGGGTTCTATCGGTCTGGGCCGATCCGGAACCGGGCTGACCCCGCCCGTTTAACACCTTTAGTATTATGTGATGAATGGTCTTCATCCTTGGTTATGTTGTGTATTTAAACGGCTCAGATGCTTCGAACAAAGAGAATAAAAGAGCTTTGGTCAATATGACCAAGCTTTATTTCGTTTAGACCAAAGTAGTAGTTTTCCTTTCCTTATCTCTTCTTCTTCTTCAATATCTTTCTCAGCCATGAAATCTTGTACCAAAAACAGCTCCAACATCATGAAAGTTTAATTCTCCCATTAATCTTGCCTGCCAACGCTTGGAATGAAATAAGCATTGCAATATTGATATCATTTTCCGGAACTCTAGCATATTGTGCTAGAATTTAAGCTAAGAATTCTTGAATTTCATCATAATATGTAGGAGTTTAAACCGGAGAAGTTTGAATTTCTGAATACTATGCTGGAGTTTAATTTATAAAAGGTTGAACTCAAATATATTGCCATGGAGTTTGAAAGAAAAGGTAAAGTTAAAGAGGGAGGTCTCTACTGCTATTTTAAATTGAGGATATTTTTATCCAAATATATTTTCTCATAGAGAACTGGCTATATTTTAATAAGCTTTTAATATATGGCTAATTTTTAATTGTCAGATTGAAGATTTTCTATTTTTAGTTTCACCTTTTCTTCCATTAGAAATTGGTTAATAATCACTTTTAGTTCCTACTATGAGAGTTTATCTAGTATTTAAAAAGTTATTGGTATTTTGGCACTCCTTTGATATAGCTTTTTTTTGGTACAAAAATACTTTAAGCTAAAACACGAAAAACTCCAAGAAGGACTACAGCCTACTGGACTTTGAACATTTGTAAGTTCAAACTCCACAAAGTGTTCTTGTTGTTTGAAATTATCCTAAGAAACATGTCAAATACAAAATTAGCTGGTCGACCGATACTGTGACGACCCGACCCGTTGTCCCATGTGTTTCTGTCATATTTTTCCCGTTTATTCCTTTTTCATATTTTGTTATATGTGTTTGGTGAGTTTAAAGTGATTCGGATTTTGTTTGGTAAGAAATGAGAAAATTGGTCTCTTTAATGAAAGGTTGGTTTGGAAAAGTCAATCGGAAGTTGACTTGTGAGTTAGAGGGCTCGGATGTGATTTCTGACAATTCTGTTAGCTTCAGGGGATGATTTGAGGATTAGGAGTGTAATGGAAAGTGATTTTGGAGGCTCGGTGTAGAATTAGGCTTGAATTGGCGAAGTTAGCATTTTGGCGATATCCGGATGATAGGTGAGATTTTGATCTATGGCTCGAATAGAATTCTAAAAGTTGCAGTAGCTTCGCTAGGTGATTTATGATGTATGTAAAAAATTTCAATCGATTCGGAGGTGTTTAGGTCAGGTTTTCTATCGAATGTGATTTTTGGAAGAATTTGATAAACTTAGGCTTTGATTTGGTGAAATTTGACGATTTTGATGCTAAGGATAGTGATTTGATGATTCGAGCAAGTTTGAATAAAGTAATAGATCATGCTTGCGCTTTTGGTTGAGGTCCTGGAGGCTTCGGGGTGAGTTCGCGTGGTTAAACAGAGAGTTTGGACTTTGTTGCATTCTTAAGGTCTGCTGGTTCTGGTATTTTCGCATATGAGGAAAAGGGACCGCAGAAGCGGTTCCGCAGATGCAAGTGGGATGTTCACTGGTGCGATTTTAGAGGAGATGGGCAATTTCTGTAGAAGCGAATAAGAATCCGCAAAAGTGGACACCCCAGAAGCGATCCTGGGCATTATTGGAGAAATCGCAGAAGCGGTATTTGGGGCGCTTAAGCGAAAAGACCTGGGGAGATATTAAATTAAGTCTTCTTCGCGAAATTTGAAAGAATAAATATTTTGGATTTCGAACTAAGAGGGTTTCGGAGATTTTTGAAGAGGGTTTCAAGGGCTATCTTCAGGTATGGATTCTTGGACTTAAAGTATGATATTATGGTGTATAAATACGGATTCACACGAAAACCCAATCAATTAAAGGTTAAAAATGGAGGTTAGGGCTTGAATCTTTAGAGAGTGTAAACTAAGGATTTAAGGGGTCAAATGGACTCCGATTCTTGTGAACTTGATATTTATAGACTCGTGGTAGGATAAGGATCGTATTGATATAAATTTTTTTGGATTTCGAGAAGTGGGACTGGGGCTTGAGTTTCGCCAACTTCATGATTTTCGATGTTTTTCGAGTTTTTTTGATTGGGTTATATTTTATTAGCATATTGTAATGTATTCATTCTGATTTTGGCCAGATTCGATGCGTGAGGAGGTAGGTTCGAGAGGAAAGGGCATTGCGAGCTAGTCTTCGGCCGGCTAGAGGTGAGTAATGGATGTAAATGCTACTATGAGGGTTTGAAACCCTGGACTTTAACATCGCAACGCTATATTGAGGTGTGACACGAATTCCACGATGAGTGCGGGGTCGTTTACTATTGGAGATCGAGACTTGGTCCATCCCGAGTGTTAATTTCTACGATGTTGGCGATTGAGACACATACTTTATCATTGTAAATTGGTCTTATTACCGCGTTTGGGGCCTTGTGCCAACCTGTAGAATCCTTAGGGGATCCTTATGTATTTTCCTCACTTTTGTGAATAGCATATACTCTCAGTCATGTTTGCAACTGATAAAAATAATATAATAACTGTGTTTTATACATGAATATTAAATGAAAAAGGATATAAGAGCTGAGATCCCTAGAGTGTTTCATGCGCGATTGGTTGTGAACTTATTTGACTGACATGGGTCGGGGATTAGATAGTGAGGATTTTTCATTTGATATGGATGAGGCTGCACGACACAACGATTATATATATTGATATATTGAGGCTGAGAGCTTGTTTGATGCCAAGACATGACCGATATTGCGGTTGGGCTGTAGGAGCCCCTTCGAAGTCTGTATACACCCCAGTGAGCGCCGTCGACGTTAAATAAGTGGAGCGGGCTGCACGCCGCAGTGGGTACTAGCGGGTACCATTATATGTGTTGCATTATTTCATGCATTATTCCTTGACTGTATTACTTGTCGGTTATTATTTTCACTATTATGGATATAAACTTCTAGATATAGAGTACTTTGAGTTATGTTTATTACTCACTGGATAGGAGTACTCACTTTATTCCATGCACCTTGTGTGCAGATCCAAGGCAGTTTCCAGCTGAGTAGATCCAGTTGATAAGTAGATTTAGCTTCCGCTAGTATCGAGGTAGCTGAGGGGTGATCTCAATCTTAGGAGTGCAATTAGAAGTAATTTTGGAGGCTCGATGTAGAATTAGGCTTGAATTGGCGAAGTTCGCATTTTGGCGATATCCGCATGATAGGTGAGATTTTGATTCGATGGTCGAAATGGAATTCCGAGAGTTACAATAGCTTCGTTAGGTGATTTATGATGTGTGTGCAAAATTTCAGTTGATTCAGAGGTGTTTAGGTAGGGATTTTGATCGAATGTGAGTTTCGGAATAATTTGATAAACTTAGGCTTTGATTTGCTGAAATTAGACAATTTTGGTATTAGCGATTGTGATTTGATTAGAGCAAGTTTTAATAAATTAATAGATCATGTATGTGCTTTTGGTTAAGGTCCCGGGGGCTTCGGGGTGAGTTCGGGTGGTTAAATGGAGAGTTTGGAGTTTGTTACATGCTTATGGTCTGCTGATTTTGGTATTTCCGCATCTGCGGAAAAGGGACTGCAGAAGCGGTGGGATGGTCGCAGGTGTGATTTTAGAGGAGATGGGAAATTTTCGCAGAAACGGATAAGAATCCGCAAATGCAGACACCGTAGAAGCGGTTTTGGTTCGCAGAAACGCTCTTGGGCATTTTTGGAGAAATCGTAGAAGCAATGGGAGAACCGCATAAGCGACATTTGGGGCGCAGAAGCGAAAAGGCCTGGGCAAATATTAAATTAAGTCTTCTTCGATAATTTCTAAAGAACAAACATTTTGGACTTTGAACTAAGTGGGTTCTGGGCATTTTTGAAGAGAGTTTCAAGGTCTATCATCAGGTATGGATTCCTGGACATAAAGTATGATATTATGGTGAATAAATATGGATTAAAACTGAAAACCTCAGGAATTAATGTCTAAAAATGGAGGCCAGGGCTTGAACCTTAAGAGAGTGTAAACTAGGGATTTTCAGGGGTCAAATGGGCTCTGATTTTTGTGAACTTGATATGCATAGACTCGTGGCGGGATAAGGATCGTATTGATGTAAAAAAATTTGGATTTCAAGAAGTGGGATCGGGGCTCGGGTTTTTCCAACTTCGTGATTTTCGATTTTTCGAGTATTTTCGATTGGGTTATGTTCCATTAGCCTATTGTAATGTATTCGTTGTCGTTTTGGCCAGATTTGACACGTGAGAAGGTCGGTTCGAGAGTAAAGGGCATTGCGATCTAGTCTTCGGCCGGCTATAGGTGAGCACTAGATATAAATGCTGCTTTGAGGGTTTGAAACCCCGGACTTTCACATTGTAATGCTACATTGAGGCATGACACGCATTCCACGATGAGTGCAGGGTCGTTTACTGTTGGGGATCGAGACTTGGTCCATCTTGAGTGTTAATTTCTACTTTATTGGCGATTGGGACGAATACTTTATCATTGTGAATTTGGCTTATTGCCGTGTTTGGGGCCTTCTGCAACCTGTAGAATCATTAGGGGATCCTTATGTGTTTTTCCTCACTTGTGTGCATAACATATACTCTCAGTCATGTTTGCAACTGATAAATGTAATATAATAACTGTGTTTTATACATGAATATTAAATGAAAAAGGATATAAAGGGTGAGATCCCGATAGTATTTCATGCCCGATTGGCTGTGAACTTATTTGACTGAGATGGGTCGGGGACCCGATAGTGAGGATGCTTTCCTTTGATATGGATCATGTTGCACGCCGCAACAATTATATATATTTATATAATGAGGACGAGAGCATTTTTGATGCCAATACATGGCTGATATTGTGTTTGGGCTGTAGGGTCCCTTCTGGAGTCTGTATACACTCTCTAGTGAGCGTCGTCGATGTTAAATAAGTGGAGCGGGTTGCACGCCGCAGTGGGTACTAGAGGGTACGGTTATATGTGTTGCACTATTTCATGCATTATTCCTTGACTGTATTACTTGTTGGTTACTGTTTTCAATGTTATGGATCTAAATTGCTAGATATAGAGTACTTTGTGCATTTTCTACGTTTTCTTACTTTCAGACGGTAGTTATGTTTATTACTCACTGGGTCGGAGTACTCACTTTACTCCCTGCACCTTGCGTGCAGATCCAGGGTAGTTTCAGGCTGGGTAGATCCAGTTGATCAGCAGACTTAGCTTCCGGGAGTATCGAGGTAGCTGCATGGCATTCGCAGCCATTGATTTTCTCCGCTCTATCCCAATCCTTTATTTCCGCATTATCAGTTTTAGATAGACTTTGTAGTAGGATGTTACTCTATATTTTAGAGGCTTATGTTCGTGACATCGGGTCCTAGTTGGGCTGTATTGGAATTTTGTTGGATTTTTCGTGCTGTTATTAGTATTTTAGACCTTTGACTTAAAGTGCATTTAGCTTCATTTATTTAATAAATGCAGTTGTTGTTACAAATGGTCGGACTTGCCTAGTAGTGTGCTGGGCTCCATCATGACTGGGTTGGGGTCGTGACAGGAACTCACTGCATTCATTAGCCAAAAAATATATATAATGTATATATAGATTTTATATATAAAAAAATTAGGCTATTACAAAAATATAAATATACTTTTCTATTGAAAATTCTCATGCAGATGAAGCTACAACATGCATTAAAAGTAAAACTCCATCACATTATGTCTAAATCCAATCCTCAAATTTGTTGAAATTCTTTCTTTCATCGAGTTTCCAATTATTTAACTTCGCTCTCTTGTTGCACATCAATTTTGATGAACTAATAAGAGGAATTTTCATAAACCACTATAGTTTATAGCCTAGTAATTATAGTTTGTCAAATAACCATTTGTAGCTACTATTCAATTGCTATTAGCTTGTATTACTTGTGTTCAAACGCAAAATGAATAAAGTTTATATCAATTATATTTATTAGCGTAATGAATACAATATGTATCAACTGTATTCGTTCGCGCAATTGTGTTCATTCACGAAAAGAATACAACATGTATCAACTGTAACTAATGTGAAATACAAAGGTGTATACAAAGGATACAACATGTATCGACTTTATTCATCACAAAGGATACAACCTTTATCGGCTATATACGTATCGAATGTATTCAAATGCGTACGAATACAACCTAGGCAAAATACACAAATATAGAAAAGTAAACTACTCTTGCTGAGTGTCAAATCAGGACCTACACTACCTAAGAAGATGCTCTAACTAATTGAGCTACGAGAGAGTTACGAGAGCTTGTTGGTCTCTTATTTCAGTCCAAAATAATTATCTCTTGTTTCATGAATTTGATATGAAATTCAAGTATAGCTACAAATGATAAATTTGCTAAAATTATTGCTAAGGATGGTAAATACAGTGTATATGCTTGACGTATCGCGTAATTTAACTAAGAGAAATTTTCATAAATCACTATACTTTAGAGCCTAGCTATAGTTTGCCTAATTACCATCATTTGCTATTGTTCAATTGCAACAAGATTTTATTTATCACTTATATTTAAACGCGCAACATATTCAATATGTATCAAGTGTATTTATTTGCGTAATAAATATAACCTTTATCAACTATATTCATTCGCATAAGTATATTTATCCGCGCAAAAAATACAACATATTACAACTAGAACTAAGACGAAATGCAAGATTGTATACAAGTGATACAACTTATGTCGATTTTATACATACGTGCATGCAAAAAGTAAAATCTATATCGATTGTATTCAAAGTATTTGATGTACTATTAATTACTCACAGCTATGCAAATTTGGGTGTTTCATATTTGCTTGTTCTATCACTGAAGTCCCCAAAAACTTGTGAAGAAGAATCATGCGGAGAATAAAATGCTGCTAAGTCCCTTTAGACCATTTTTATCATCTAAAAAATAATTATATTGTGAAGCCGTAGGACTCTTGGCTCATTATATCACCGCAAGATGGAGGAAGAAGGAGATAGTGGTGATTAATACGTTATGTCGAGGAAGACACAAGCCAAAAAATAAAGAAGAAAACGAATACCAAATTTTAACGTGGAAAATCTTTCAAATTGAAGGTAAAAACCATGGGACTCCACTATAACAGTAAGAGGGTTACAAATATTCTTCAAATTGACTATAGAATAATTACCAAACACGGAGCAACAATAGAAGCAAGAGCAACAACTAATCAATTGAAGAAAGAGGAACATCCTAAAAATGAATTTGTTGTACGAGGCGTGAAATCATATACTATAAGTCTCCAAATCCGATCTCTAGCATCCAAATTAAAGATCAAGATGTTACAAATACTTGATCAAAATATCAGCTCGATCCAACATTTAGACAGTTGGAAAATGTGATTTGATGTTGGCTGGTCAGAATAAATGTCTGCAGCAAAAACAAACACTTTTCTTCTCTTTTCTCTCTTGATGAAAGCTCTCTCAAAAACCACTCTTATGTACTTAAGTCTTTCAATGAGTTATATCAATGAGCATAGAATAATTCCCCAAGGCTTTCCTATTTATAGATCATGAGTGGTGCTTTCTCTTAAAGCAAAACCCACTCAAAATAGGAATGAATACCGAATCCAATTCCGAATAGGAATGGAAACCAATAGGGAATCTGATAGGTTTCATGGTAGACAATTTTCTGCAACATTCATGTTTAACTGCAACCATCGCCTTTGTCATCATATCCGAAGGATTTTCATCGGTGAATATCTTCAACCTCAAATAATTTCTATTCCACAGCCATTCTTATCCAATGATACTTTCTATTTATATGTTTGGTCTTAAAATGAAAAGTAAAGTGTTTGATGAGACAGATAGCACTCTGACTATCACAAAATAAGATGTACCTTGGCTGATCAAAGACAAGATCATTAATAAACTCCTTAATCCATAATAGTTCGTTGGCACCTTCTGTGACTATAATATATTCGGGTTCTGTGATGGATAGAGCTATGCACTTCTATAGTCTAGATTGCCTAGAAACAACCCCCCCTGCAAAAGTGATCAAATAACCAGAAGTGGATCTTGAATTATCAAGATTGCCTCCTAAATCAGAGTTTGTGTAACAAGCAAGTTCAGGCTTTCCATTGCCAAAGCACAACTTCAAATCTGTAATATCTTTCAAATACCTTCATATCCGTTTTACTGCATCCCAATGTTCTTTTTCAGGATTAGAAAGGAATCTACTAACAGTACCAACGGCATGTGCAATATCTGTTCTAGTGAAAAACATAGCATACATCAATCTACCAACGACATAAGAATAAAGAATACGAGACCTCTCCTTTTTCTCTTCATCGGTAGATAGGCTTTGACTAATACTCAATTTGAAGTGTTTAACAAAATGAGTACTAACCACTTTTGCATTTGTCATATTTAACCTCTTGAGTACCTTCTCAACGTATTGCTTTTGAAAAAAAAATAACTCCTTTCACAGATCATGGATAGTAAAGTAAACAAGATTGCAGAAATTATAAATAAACGTATTGGGATTATGGCTGAAACTAAATTAGAACATACCAATTTCAAGAAATAAGAAGAGAAAAAGCTAGTAACGCCCAAATTGCAAGAAAACAACTAGAAGAAACTCATATGAGAGTGTGAGAGTAATTGAGAATATCTTAAAGGGTATTGAATTGGAAGTGTGTGTAAAAGTACAAAATTCAAAGTGTGTCAAAGCGCAGAAGAGTAGTCCCCTTTTATAGTGTAGAAGGCAAGTAAGAAAAGGTAAAAAATAATAGTTTTGCAATCAATCACATAAAGTCTCCCTTTAGTTAAGGGATTCTGATTTCAAACGGGTAGAAGACAATTAATGAAAGAGTTCGATTAAAATCTTTTCCAAAGCAGTACAATAGGGGCATATACACTAGGGTTTATTTAAGGCAAATCTCTAGTGGTACATGGTTTGTCAGAATATGGAAAGAGAATCAATCAAATAACCAATAAAAATAAAAAATTGCAGGCTTTGTCGAATGAACCAAATCAGGAAAAGGGTAAAGAAGGTTCAACTAAAGAAAATCAGTAACAATTAGTCAAACCTTATTAAAAGTAGTTCGGAATCAATCAATGATTGGCAAAACATATTTGAAGGAAGAATTTCTCATATATAAAGCACACAAATATGTGAATCAATAAAGAACTGTCATGTTACTTAGAAAAGAGCCTGGCATAGAAAGCTTTAGAATCATAAGCAAAGAGGTTCAATTTCAGTTTGTAGACTCAGAATAAGTCTGATAGTTCAGGTTTAAAATGTAGAACCCTAGTCTAAACACCAAATCAAAATTACCAAAAAAAAACCCCCAAATCCGAGGGTTTCAACTCGAATCATATATAGATACAAGAAGGCAAGCCATTGAAGAAGGCTCAGAGGTATCTTTCAGAGACTTATGAGCAAAAAACAGAAATGATAGCAAGTTTGAAATAACAACGAAAGAAAGCTCATTTAAAGCATAAAAAACATTACTTTAAGAAAAACTCAAAACTTAAGCAAGTTCAGAAGAGAAAAGAAGTGATATAAGCTTAAGAAACATAGATGAAACATGCTTAGTAAGAACTTCAAATAAAGTCCAGTAAAGAAAAAAAATTAAAGAATTCAGCAGGAAACACATACAGTAGAAGAATACTGAAAAGTGTAGGAAAAAACACGTAGGAAAACATAACAAAGATTTAACATGCGAATCTAGTCTACAGGATCTGTAGAATACAAACGTACATAAGAGTCATGTATATCAGAAAGAAAGCATAAGAACAACACATGCATGGTAAAACATAGCATAGGCAAACACATAAAGAAAAAGAAAAAAGGAAGAATCGGAATGACGTTTTGAAACCCTTTAAGAAACCCTAAATCGAAGAAAAGCAATTTTGAAAGAAAAGTTTAGGGAAAACACTTTAAAAGTCCAGTAGATCACAAATACAGTATAGATCTAAGAAACAAACAAAGAAAAATCTCGAATAGCTTTGGATTCGAAGAAACCTTAGAAATGAGAAATGATTGGAAGAAAGCCCGATCTTGAGTCGGATGAGTTCAGATTGGACATCCCTGGGTGGTATAAGATAGTAACATAATAGTCTTTCAACAACTCCAACCACCTCCTCTGCCTCAAATTCAACTCCTTTTGCTTGAACAAGTATTGAAGGCTCTTGTGATCCGTGTACACCTCACACGTCACACCATATAGATAATGCATCAAAATCTTCAAAGCATGAACAATGGCTACCAACTCTAGATCATGAACTGAATAATTCTTCTCATGGATCTTTAGTTGCCTCGAAGCATAGGCTATGACTCTGCCATCCTGCATCAATACTGCGCCAAGCCCAACACAGGAATCATCACAATAGATGGTATAAGGCCTTGATCTCGTGGGCAAAACCAATACCGGTGCCATAGTTAGGGCTATCTTGAGCCTCTGGAAGCTCGCCTCACAATCATCTGACCACCTAAACTGGGCACTCTTCTGTGTTACTTTGGTCATCGGGGCTACAATAGATGAAAACCCCTCTATGAACCGACGGTAGTAACCTGCTAATCCCAAGAAATTCTGGATCTTTGTAGCTGATGTTGGTCGAGGCTAGCTCTTGACTGCCTCAACCTTCTTCGAGTCCACCTGAATACCCTCTACTGAAACAACATGACCTAAAAATTTCAACCGCACTCAACCAGAACTCACATTTCAAATACTTGGCATATGACTGACTATCCTTCAGAGTCTGAAGAACCACTCTGTGGTGCTGCTTGTGCTCCTTCTGACTACGGGAGTATATCAGAATATTGTCAATGAAAATAATCATGAACAAATCCAAATAGGGCCTGAACACTCGGTTTATCAACTCCATTAATGCTGCTAGAGCATTAGTCAACCCAAATGACATGACCAAAAACTCATAATGCCCATACCAAGTGCGGAATGCTGTCTTACGGACATCAGACGCCCTAATGCTCAGCTGATGGTAGCCAGACTTCAAATCTATCTTCGAAAACACCCTCGCACCCAAAAGTTGGTCTAATAAATCATCGATCCTTGGCAGTGGATACTAATTCTTTATCGTCACCTTGTTCAATTGCCGGTAATCAATGCGCATCCTCACCGACCCATTATTTTTCTTCACAAATAACATCGTCGCACCCTAAGGTGATACACTGGGTCTAATGAAACCCTTATCAAGCAAATCATGCAGCTGCTCCTTTAACTCTGTCAACTCTTGCTAGGCCATGCGATACGCCGAAAAGGAAATGGGATGCGTGCTCGGAGCCAGATCAATGTAGAAATCAATATCCTTGTCGGGTGGCATACCCAGCAGGTCTGAAGGGAAAACCTCAGGGAATTCCCAAACAATAGAAATATAATCAATATATGGGATCTCTGCTCTGGAGTCCCGAACATACGCCAAGTAAGCTAAACACCCCTTCTCGACCATGCATCGAGCCTTAACATATGAAATAACACTGCATGTGGCATGACCTGGGGTCCCACTCAACTCTAGTCTGGGCAAATCTGATGAAGCCGAGGTCACAGTCTTGGCATGACAATCCAAGATGGCATGATATGGGAACAACCAATCCATCCCCAATATAACATCGAAATCTATCAATACCCTCAAATACTACCACACAGGAATGATGCACTCGGTGAACCACTATAGAATCACCTACCGGTGTATATACATAAAAAGAAACACTCAAGGCTTCGCTAGGCATAACCAAGTAGGGTGCAAAATAGGACGACACATATGAATACGTAGATCCAGGATCAAATAGCGCTGAAGCACCTCTATCACATACCAGAATAGTACCTGTAATCACAACATATCATGACTCAGCCTATGGCAAAGAATAAAACTGAGGTTGGGCCCCACCTCCCTGAACTATATCTATGGGACGATTGGCTACTGGCTGACCCCTACCTCTAGCGGTCTAAGATCCACCTCTATGCTCCATACCTGCACCTGTATGACCTCTACCATCGCCTCTAGCTGGCTGGGCGGCCTGTGAAGCCTTTGGTGCCTGGATCATAGCTCGAGAACCCTGCTGATGTGACTGTGTACCCCTTAATCTCGGGAAGCTCTCCTGATGAGACCATACTCACCAAACTCATAGCACCTGCCAGAATGCTGCAGCAGAGAAGGCTAAGACTGACCCTGTCAACTTGAATGACCTCCTCAAAAGCTCTAAAGTGGTGGTGCATTGATAGGCTGCTGAATAGAATAGTGCTGCTGAAAACCACCATCACCCAAAGTACCTTGAGAGACCTGCTCTGACAGGGCCTGGGTGAATGACCTCTAACATAAGAATCCCTCCCTCCAGATGAGGTAATTCTGAACCTACCAGAATGATAAGGCCTCTTATCTGACCCCTGACCACCTCCCTATGCAAGAGTCATCTCAACTCTACGAGCCGTGTTGGCCGCCCCCTGAAATGAAATCTCGCTCCCAGGTCTTATAGCCATCTGGAGATGGATCGGTTGGATCAACCAATCAATAAACATACGCCCTCTCTCTCTTGGTGGGGAGTATAATAATAGCATGGCATGCTAGATCAATAAAATGAGTCTCACACTGCGTGACTGTCATAGTACCCTGATAGAGACGCTCAAAATGCCTGGTTAGAGCCTCTCGCTCAGTCATTAGGAGAAATTTCTCCAAGAACAACTCTGCAAACTGGTCCCAAGTCAATGATGGTGACCATGCCGGCCTGGATAAACAATATTCCCTCTACCAAGTCTTGGCAGATCCTGCTAGCCGAAAGGTGATGAAGTATACCCCATTGGTCTCCACAATACCCATAGTGTGGAGACCCTCATGGTAGCTAAATAAGAATTTCTGGGGGTCCTCTGTAGCAGCACTGCTGAATGTGGTGGTGAATAGCTTGGTGAACCATCAAGCCTCCACAAAGTATCTGCGGACATTGTCGCACCATCGCCGGTCTGAGATGGAATACCCGATTGAGCTACCATAGCTGGCTGAACTGTTGGAACTTGAGCTTAAGGAGCTACTTGCTCCGGAGTGCGTGTAACGGGAGTTTGAACTCCTTCCCCAAACTGAGACGTGGCTAGTTCTATGGGAAGCAAACCCGCTCTAGAGACGCTCTCCATAAAGCCTACCAGTCGGACCAAAGTGTTTTGAAGTACTGGAGTGGCTATGAAACTCTTTGGGACTTGAGCTGGGCACACTAGAGCTGGAACCTCCTCATTATAGTAAACATGAGGCTCTACCTCGAGGACTGCTGCTCGGGCCTGAGCTCTACCCCGGCCACGGCCTCTGGCACAGTGTCAGCCTCTCCCTCTGCCCCTTGTGGGAGCTGCTACATGGTATAAGAGGAAGCATGTGCTCTCACAATCTTCGAAACAATAAAGTAGAAAGACAATCAATATTTGAGAAACGGAATCGCACGACAAGAAAGAACAAACTGTAATTTTTCCTCACTCTGTAGCCTTTGGGGAATAAATACAGACGTCTCCGCACCAATCCCTTATACTCTACCGAGTTTGTCCGTGAGTTGTGAGACCTATGTAACCTAGTGCTATGACACCAACTTGTCATGACCCGAATTTCCCACCATCGGGAGTCGTGACGGCGCCTACTATCGGAGCTAGGCAAGCCAAACATTCAAAACATTTTTCTGGTGACATTTTACAATATAAATAAACGGAGGCAATTAAATAAAAGCGGAAGACATTTAAGCTTATATAACTGAAATCAAAATGCGAAAGTTGAAACGCATTTCTACCTAGAGTCTGGTGTCACTAGCTAACGGACTACTGTAGAGTACTAAAACTAAGTCTGAAATGAATTTACATAATATTTTTCTCGCTACAAAGAAATCAAACTGAAAACATAGAAGGGACTTCGGCCTGCGAATGTCGGCTAGGCTACCTCGTGAGTCCCTGGAGTGAAGACAGCTCCCGCTCAATACTGCTGTTGCGGTCCAAAAGCTGTTCCATGATTTGTGCAAAAGAATGCACATAGTGTAGCATCAGCACTACCGACCCCATGTACTGCTAAGTGCCTGGCTTAACCCTGGCGAAGGAGTGATGAGGCTAGACCCTACTACCAGCTAAACTTGTACAGATATGGAATATACTTTGCAAAAATAAATAGGTAATAAGCAGTTTATAAAAAAAAGGGAAACATACCTGGGGAACAACTGTTATAAACAAGGATTCTAAGTAAAGGTAGATCAGCCAATAAAACTCAAGTCCGAAAATAACACATTTATCCCATACTTTATTGCGACGCGCAACCCGATCCAATCACTCAATAACATTGTTGTGGCGTGCTACCCGACCCACATATTTATGATATTGTTGCGGCATGTAGCCGATATATGAGGATATTTTTTATCCTTGTTGCGGCGAGCAACCCGACCCGTATCATTTGACACCATTGCAGCGTGCAACACGACCCACTAATATCATACTTTCTCATCCAAACAATAGTCAAACTACGAAGTAAGAAAAGAATAACCGGTGAAGAAAATGCCGGCAAGGGAACACATCAACGCAACTAATTCTCGGCAAGGGAGTAAATCTTTAACACCAATAAAACCTCCCAACAAGGAAGCAACAACAATAACCTTCACATCCCGTCAAGGGAGGTAATCAATTTACTCAAAACATCTCGGCAAGGGATTTGTCCCATCTCTTTCTATTTCTTTCATTTCTTACTCATTTGTTCTTTCATCGTCCGAGCCAACGCTCCCAAAGGTTTAGAATTCATAACTATTCCTCGACTCTTCACATTGTATGAAACTTATCAAATAAACAAGGAAGAAGGATCATAAAGATCCGAATAAACACAGTTAAGACTCACGATCATGCTAGACTCCGGTGCCTAGATACTCGTCATCATGCATATACACCGTACTCCACATTTAGCAATTAGCAAATAATATCCTAAACCTATTCCCTCAAGCCAAATTTAGAACAAAAACTTACCTCGATCCGATAATAGCAATAACCTCTCTAATACCGCCTTTCCTCTACAATCTCACTCTGAAACAATGGTATCTAGGCATAATTAATTCAATAATATCAATAAATGCTCAAAAACATAATCCCATGGCCTAGAAATGAAGTCTCTAGCATTCTTCAAAAAATACAAAAATCTGACCCCGGGCCCATATGGTCCTAACTCGAGGCTCGGACAAAAACCGTTCACCCGTAACCCCACGAGTTCAAATATACAATTTATTTCAAGATTCGACCCCAAATTGAGGTTGAACCACCCAAAATTCCCAAAATCCTGACTCTACACAATTTCATTTCTACTTTGATTTCATGATTTAGGGCTAGAAAATTAGTGATTAGTTGAAGAAATTAAGAGGGAATGAAGTTAGGAACACTTACCTATGAAGCTATGGAGAAAGAAGCTCTTCAAAATTGCCTATGGAGTGTGAGAGAGAGGAGCTCATGTGAAAATAATGAGAAATTCGGTAATGGGTTCTGTTATGGGCATTTTAAATCACTAGGCGTTTTTGGCCTATGTGTTGCAGAGAAAAGAATGAGATCGCATAGAGGAGTGTGAAGTTGGATTCTGCGATCGCATAAGAAGTCATGCGAACGCATGGAAGAAATAGGAGCCAAAATTTCAGGTGAGGCCTAATGTTGTGCGATCGCGTATGAGGAATACAATCCCATTGAATAAACTGGGCCAAACAATGCGATCGCGGGGGACTAAATCTGATCGCATAGAAGAAATTTGGAACACCTGAAGATGATCCTATGCGATCGAATGCCTGGTATGCGATCGCAGAGAACAATTCTACTGAACACCAGAAGCAGCATTTCTACAATAACTCTAAGGCCAAAAACACCCTGAACTACCTCCGAAACACTTACGATCCCTCGTGGCTCCTAACCAAACACACACACTAACTCAAAAATACCCTACGAACTTACTTGAGCGATCAAATCGCCAAATTAACATCAAATCGAAGAATCAAATCTCAAATTCATCATTTTCATTCTAAGTTCATAAACTTACGACTTTAGATAATTAGGTCTGAAACACGTCAAATGATTTCCAATCTCGACCAAACTTAACAGAAAGCGCTTAAAACATATATAAGATCTATACCGGGCGCCGAAACAAAAATACGGGGCGGATACCTATATTTTCTAACTCATTTTCATTTCAAGTTTTCATATCATTTTCAAAAAATAATTTCTTTCAAGAATTCAGTTTTCGGGCTAGGGACCTCGGATTTTGATTATGAGAATATGCTATGTTTTTCTACGGACCCTCATGGGTCCGGGTCCAAGTCCGTTTACCTAAAATGTGACCAAAGTCAACTTTAACAATATTAATATCAAAATTTATCAAATTTATCACAGAATTCAAAATTTTCAACATAAAAGCTTTCGGGATATGCTCCCAGAATGTGCATAAAAATTGAGGCAACTAAAAGCGAGGTTTTCGAGACCTCAGAAGCACCAAAAAAAGGAGAAATCCGGTGAAGACCCTTTGGGTCTGTCACAGTTTAATATAATTTTATGCATTCTATCAGGCATCTAATTTGTCTTTTCTAAAGTTTAGTTAAACTTTTATATTTATTATATACAAAACAACTGGTATTAATAAAATAACCGTAAAGTAAAGTGTTTCTATATTGTAGTTGCAATGTAGTTAAAATGTATCCTTGGTAATAATTTGTAGATGATTTATAGATAAATTGTGGATAATTTATTTATATGATTTGAGTATTTATTTCATCTGTTTGCTGTGTAACTTATTTCAACTGACAGTTATATACAGAAATTACCTAGAATTTGAAGGTATTTTATAAAAATTATGTGAAGATTAATTGTAGGCATCTGGCAAATGGAGTACTCAAGTTTAATATAAAGTGATAAAGTGCTGTAAACAATCAATATGGCATATTTCCCTACAATGTATTTCACTTCAACTACAAAAAGACATCAATTAAACTAGGAACACAAGACTCTATTTTTTCTTTCTCTGTACTCTAGTACTCTCATTTTTAGCAGGAGAACCCTTCCTGCTTGCTAGCGTGCCTGTAACCTCACTTTAACTGATTGACTCATCTTCTTGCTTTTTTGTAGCATAGTCACATAGTAAAGCTCCATAGCATCTACGGTATTGGTCAATATCAGAAAGGTCTTCTTTTTGGATTGCCAAATCTTCAAGTCTAACATATTCCGCAAATGCAGCAACAAATACACCACAATCGCTACATAAATTATCTTTTTTCAATTATGTAACAATTGATTATAAAAAAGAAAAATAATTAAACATATAGAAAGAGAGACTAGTTTTTTTACAGTGATCCTTTCTTTTGCTGTGGAATGTCGGCAACCATCCACTGTATGGTGAGAGGGTCTGTAACTGGTTTCTTAGTGTATACCTTTGTGGTCTTGAAGTTAATGTCGTTACGTTTACCATAGAAACCAGTGCAAGACAAATACAGAGGGATAATGATAGAAAACTTATCAACTAATGATTCAGCATCATTATAATTGTGTGAAGAAACCATGGAATCAAAAACGAGCAACAACCAATGGAATTTCTCTACAATGTTCACAGGCATGATGACATAGTCAACTAGATCCCAGACAACATAAGCAAGAAGTCTATACCTAAGAATATATTCTGCAACATCATCATTGGGGTTAATAACCAAATACTTTTGTTCTGTCGGAGAATTTTTGAACTTGTCATAGATTTGTTCAATCTTGGTCTTGAAAAAGCAATCGGTTGTTGTAAACCTAGTGTTGTTGTTGGGGCCATATTTGCCTCATTTTCTCAAGTAATACATAATAACATTAATGTGCTGCAAAATAAAATATAATATATTATAAGAAATAGTGTAACTACATTTATCTACATAACAGCTACACTTTAAACTACAATTGCAGCATTCATAATAATCTAATAGGTTACTACAATTTAGCTAATGTACAGAGCAACAAATGCAACACAGCAACTAACATAAGGTCTCAAAAATATCCAAATTCAAACTACAGTTAACTTTATATATCAAAATTTAACTACAAAATAACAACAATTGTACTACAATTTAACTATAATATAACTGAAGACAAAAAATATATTGTGAATTTATTCTTTATACTTACCGTGTTATTGATGACTTGTCCGACGTGAGCAAGGGAATAGAACCAGTCCTTCTTATCCACCTTTTCAAAACCAAGGTCTAACCAAGACTTGATTTGGTTATCCTTTTTGGAAAATTATTCTTTCCTCCTATAACAACAAATAAATATCAAATCAAATAAATGACAGAATGAATTACATATTTAGACTTTAAAAGTGCTGAAATAAAAGTGTAAAATCAAGCATTTATGCCTCTAAGATACTTTGTCACTACAGTGGTATAACCACTTAGTGAACCTATCTATCAAATCAGCTTATATATTTTCACCTATAACAATTGTGAAGCGGTGTTTGAGGTAGAGAAATTTAGGTTTAGTAGATCTGCCGCCTCCAGAATGATATAGAGGTGTGAAAGATGATCGTGCATGTTTCCCCGATTGTCTGGTTCTCACCGGATGAATATGGGTTGCTTCATCTGGTATGGGATCGCCATACATAACCAATTGTGTTAAGTTGTCTGGCAACTCAAAGTCATCAGATGTCATACCCTACTTTTCAATGCATGAACCTTCAGGAACAAGTTCATTCGCATGCTCTCCATCTGCACTTTCATTTACCAGATTCTCAATGACTTGTTTTGTCGGAGCTGCTACAGTCACACCGTGAATTGGGGACATTCCATTGGTATCTTCAATATCTGTTACACAAAAAATAACTTACTTAACTATAGTTCAAAATTCTACAAGCAACAATTACCTATTCAGAATGATATTATGATACTATACCTGTTTGTTCTACCTCAGCTTCAATTTATAATGAGGACAATGTAAATAATACTAGTTAATGTTGCTTCCGAAATGTAGATATATATAGGAATTTGTAGATAAGAATGTGAATATAATGACAATATGATATTATACCTGCTTGTTGTACCTCAACTACTTCTAGAAATTCTGGTTCTTCCTGAACATTTGCTTGCACATGTTCTTCTGAAACTTCAGCTTGGATTAATAATTGAAAAATTGTAAATTGTAGATATATGTATGAATATGTAGATAAAATGTGAATTATAAAATTTTACTTTGTAACCTTATTATAATGAAAGTTTGATATTATACCTGCTTTATCTACCTCAGCTACTCCTTGAAAATCTTGATAAAACTTAACATGTGCTAGAACATATATTGGAGATACTGCAGCTGCAATTCATAGTTAAAAAAAGGTAAATATAATTAGATAATGCTTCCTTGAAAGTTGTAGATATATGTAGGAAGTTGCAGATAAGAATGTGAATAATAAAACTATGGTATACAAACATTTATACTAAGTGTATATATTTATAGGCATTCTGTAGATACCTTTTTTGCTTGTGCTTGCATGCACTTGATCACCAATATTGAACTGAAATTGCTGGTTGTTCTCTCTATGTTGTTGGTCATTGATTGTGGTTGAACTACATCAAAATAAGATTTTCTATTAGTTTGAGTATATTGTTTCATATGTCATAATTTATTTTGGTATATAAATATATGTCAACTCTTACCTTTTCCTCATCACCATCACATCTCCTGTTTATCAAGTTCAAAACACTCTTAACAAAAACATCTATAAACACTCGAAGGTCCTTGAGTTCCTTAAATACATCCTTCCTAAAATATTCTAACTTTCCATGAACCTAAAAGTTAAAAATATAGTTATTTGCTACAAATCTAGTACAATTTAAGTAAGATGAGTGCAATACCAACATGGCTGACTATAGAATTTTACTACAATTTAACTACAATGTATACATAGTCATGTTTATCAAGTTCAAAACACTCTTAACAGAAACATCTATAAACACTCGAAGGTCCTTGAGTTCCTTAAATACATCCTTCCTAAAATTTTCTAACTTTCCATCAACCTAAAAGTTATAGTTATTTGCTACAGTTCTAGTACAATTTAAGTAAGATGAGTGCAATACCAACATGGCTGACTATAGAATTTTACTACAATTTAACTACAATGTATACATACATTAATTATTTATGGAATGAGATAAATTGTAGCAAAAATGTAAATATATTGTTGTTATTTATATTACCTGCTCAATCCCCTTTTCTATCTTACTGAGCTTGCTAGCCACGGATTCATTGTCCTCTTGACAATCAATATGCTTGGGTTCCAATGTTGGAGAAGCAGCATTTGGAACATGTGATAATTGTGCACCTTATTCATCTTCATAATGAATCCTGTCTGGTAGAGTAAGCACTCCAATTCCTTCACCAGTTTCCGGCATGCTTGTGAATTGAATGATGGAAAAATAGTTAGTTCCAGTAACTCACTAAATGTAGATTAATTGTAGTTATTATGTAGGTAAATGTAGCAAAAACAAAACTAAAAAATATACCTTAACCCACTCAGGCTTGATCATCTTCTCTTCAAATGCAGTTAACCAAATCTGCCCCTTATTAGCTGACCATCTTAATATGCAAGGTATTGAGTCAGAACACCTCATAGCAAGCTCCATGTTGAAGGTCGAGCAACACTCATAAAGCCACACTTGCAAGACTAATGAGCATCCCCGTATGAGATACGAATATACATGGGGATTTAGATGATGTCGGACAGATTCCATAACGTGATTGAAGGACTTAATACCCCATGGGTATGACTCAAAATTACCAGACTCTACCAGATAGAACCTAAACTGTTTTATGAAAGACACATCGTCTTTATCAGAAGGACAAACAAAAAATCCCAACAAAAAAAGAATGCACAACTTCACTGCATCCTCATCGTTTTAACAAGCTTTATTTGTTACTTTCAAATGCCACTTCTCAACCATTTGTTTGTTCGGAAAATAGGTATTCATTAAATGGCTAACATAAGTAGAAGTGTAACCATAGTTTGAAAACATATTCACACAATTTAGACCAGTAATCAAACCAAAGTCTCTCAATCCAAAATTTAATTTTTCACCCTTTAAGATAACTGGAAAAAAAGATTAATTAGACTTAGCCAATTCATTCTTCATGAGAAAATGAATTGCTAGGTTTTGCATGCAAATGGAAGGGAGAGAAAAAAAGCACCCAAAGCATGTGTTTTTGAAAAGATTTAAAGCATTTGGAGAGAGTAACGCTTTTATTTGGCTTGGAATGCTAGGATCACACAAAGTGTAGAATCTAAGCACCCCATAATCCACATTATGTGGTGCAAAGTAATGGCCATTCTGCAGAAATAATAAATTATTTAACATTAGTAGACTGCATAGAAAAGAAAATTTACCCACACCTCTAACTACAAAACATTACAGGATATCCAGACATGTAAACATAATCTCCAAACATGAAGGAAGAAAAAGGTAACACAACTCTATAACTACAAAAATATAACAGTTAGTTCAAACTCACATAATGTAAATTAATTGTAGTTACTATGAAGGTAAATTTAGCAGCATACAGAAAGTGAAAAATAAACCTTAACCATCACTTATCTACAATTTACCCAAATGACTACAAAATAACTACAATTATAAACTCTCTAAATATCACTATTACAACTAATCTACAAAATTGATACAAACAATCAATAAAATTAAGGCAATTCTAAAATTTACCAAAAACACATGAACCATAGATTTTTACAACCAAAATCACATTAAACACTGGAAAGGAAAATAATTAATGTTTACCTTCATCAAAATCTTTTTCTCAACCAATTTTGGTACTTTTTGGAGGTTTTATTCCTTTTGGTTTTGATGAAGCAGGAGAGACCTTGGATTTTTTAACAGATGGAATTTTAGGGGAATCTTCAAGAAAATCGTCATCTTCAGACAACTCTTTCCCCTTTCATTTTAGTTGTTTCGCGATTGGTTTAGCACCTCCACCATCATCAACATCGTAAAATAGCTTGGTTCTCATCTCCACAAGGATTTGTCTAGGAGATGAAATGTTAGTAGTAGGTTCACGCATGTGTAGATTTTGCTTTTTTTAGTGGTGATTTTGGTGTTAAAACGCCCAAATCAAAAGATGAGATATCAGCTAATGTTCATTTTGAAGGTTCTTTTTGGGGGAGTGTTGATGTTTTTCATGATTTAAGAGAAAGATTACTTCAACTTCAATTAAATGGAACTTCAAATTGGGATTTTATGACATTAAATGGAGAAAAATTTGTAGAATCGTTGGTCTGTAGAGGACAATTGATGGTAAACGTGAGGTAGTGAAGGTAAAACATAAGGGGTGTGGGGGTGTGATGAGAGAGAGGCGGGTAAAGGTAAATGTGAGAATACACGCTCCTAAATTAACGCATAATATAAATGAGGCATTAATTATACCCTAATTTGAATTATGGTATGTAAATGGTAATTTGGTATGCTAAAATGTAATTAACACAAACCTTAGATGTTGAGGGTAATAAGGTTTCATATATGGTATAGGAAGGTAAAAATAGCTTTAAGGATTATGATCAAATATCCTTTTGGGCTTTCTACACTCCCACCTCACCATACAATGATTAGAATACTCCATGCTTACTTAATTCGCTTTAGGTTTTGTCTTTTCTGTTTAAGTATAATAAACATGAGCTTCTAATAAAGAAGGCAGAATTATGCAGAGTTGGGCCTGCCATTCGGCCTGCTTGAAGTTGTTTGACCGTTTGCCTTTGACCTCACCCCTGGGCTCGATTTTGATCCCAGATTTTCAGTTAAACAATTTCAGGCTTAATATTAACCCAGATTTTATTAGATAAGTAAAGGCTTAGTGTTTCTCACTTTAGTTATGTACAAATCAGCAATTGTACGTTAAATTCCAGGCTTAGTTTTAAAAGATTAATATTCGTTATTTTGCTTTAGGCACATTTAATATATCATTGTGGTTGTGTACACGTTCGCGTGGCATGGTTACGATTTTAAAAATAAAATTGAAGTATGCATCCGCGTAACTTTGACTAATCTTTCTTAATTATAATAAAGCGTTACTAATTGTGGAATCGTTCGCGTGACATGATTTTTGACGTACCAAACAAATGGGTACACGTGCACGTGATTTGTTTCAAGATAATTTCTTAACTAAAAAAGGCAAATACACATAGGTTCTAAAATGAGTAATTAGACAATTTGATTAAGCCAAGTATGATCAAACCGACCATTCTAAAACCACAGAACTCGGGAATGCCTAACACATTCTCCCGGTTTAACAGAATTTCTTACCCAAATTTCTGTGTTCGCAGACTATAAATAAGAGTCAACTTCCTCGATACGAGATTTTAAACTACTGACTTGGGACACCAAAAATGTATCCTAAGTGGCGACTCTGATTTTAATATAAATAATTCCTTTTGATGTCATTAAATTAAGAAAAACTTCCTAATATACCCTTTCGGGGTAGAAAATAGAGGTATGACAACACCAAGAAAAGACTTTTTCTCATATTATACTCATGTTGATTCTGGAGTGTCAAATATGGGCAATGCCAGTGAAGTTAAGGTGTTTGGTATTTGCGGAATTTTTTTCGAAAACTAATAATGGTTGAGCTTTAGTTCTTGAAGATGTCAAGCATGCTCCTGACTTTCATTTTAATTTGACATATGCAGGAAGATTAGATGATAAAGGTTACCATAGTACCTTCTTTAATGGCCTAAGGAATATCACAAGGGATTATTAGTAGTGTCACGAGGAGTCAGGTATGGTCCTTTATATGTGACACAAGGCTTTATTTTTAATAACTCCATAATTTTTGTGAAAAGTAACACTTTATCAGAATTGTGGCATAGAAGATTGAATCATACGATGGAGAGGGGGATTACTTGTTTGGCTAAGAAACGTTTGCTTTCTGGAGTGAAACAAGCAAAGATGAAAAGGTGTATCCATTATTTAGCTAGAAAATATAAAGAGTTTCCTTTCATAGCTATCCTTCTTCAAGAAAGTTCGATTTATTGAAGCTAGTACACTTTGATTTGTGCGGTCCTTTTAAAATAAAGTCAAAAGGTGGCCTACTTAACTCTGTGACCTTCATTGATGATTGTCGCGCCCCATTTTTGTTGCAAAATTGGTTTTATGATATTTGGGAGGATGACTCATTTCCTTTTTGGGAAATGGGTTTTGAATTGAAGAGTCAGCACCTTATGATTAATTGCATTAGGACACTAGGAGGGTTTTTTATTTAGAAAACTAAAGTTTGCGTAAGAGCTAGAAATTATCTCGAGGGGAAGGTATTAGGCACCCCTCAAGATCCACTAGTATGATTTCCGGCCATGTTACAATTATGACTTTAAATAATAAGTAAGCAAATAAAGGTCTCAAATAGAGGGGGCGTTTTCACATAATAGATGCAAGTAAATTGAATGTTTGAAGAAATAAAGGAAGCGGAAGTTATAAGGAAATAGTTGAGCAATTCTAAGAAATAAACATGCAAAGGGGAAGGGGGTCCTAGGTTTACAAATAATATAGATCACATTAATGCAATACCCAGTAATCACTTCTCAGAAGAGGGGATACACGTGGTATTAGCATACTGGTCATCATATCCATATCTACCATTTTCCACCCCGTTAAGGTATTAAAGCGCAGGATAGCATCGTTACTTATTGCATACGATTGCCCATTCCAATCCTATCAGTCCCGGAGGCATATGAGACTACTAATCTTAAAGGGAGGAGAGATTTGACTTTCTAGAGTTTTAGAAGGATAAAATTCTAGGGCGACAGTCAAAACATATAAGGTAGATACGGGAAAACACATAACAGTTTAAATAGCTCAAACATGCCTCATCACTTAAAGAAAAAAATTATTTAGCATGACTTACAAATAGTGATTATGGTTTGAATTAAATTTAAAGCGTTAAGGCATGCTGATTTATCACATATTTCTCAGATAAGAAGTCCAAATTAGGCCTACCCCTGATTGCAGTTATCAAAGACTGATGCAGTTAATCAATTACCTAATGGATTGCCTAGGTGAAACCTATAGGCATGATATCTAACAATTCGTACATTGATCTTAAAGAAAGCTTACTGATTATAGAAATACATAGGTTCTGTAGATATTAAACGACTACTACTGATTTCAGACTTGTAGATGAAATAAATGAATCAGATTCAACTGGTTACTCCAATAGGCACGATTTTTAAGCGTTGTTGGTTTTAATACTATTATCAGAATGCAAGAATCCTATAAGCATGGCATCTAGGATGTAATTTATTATTTTCACCTATAGACTATTTGCGTAATGACAGAAGTATATGCAGAAGTGCACAAAACCTATAATCATGATTCCTATATGCAGAAAAGAAGGAAAACCTATACATATGATCTTCATATGATACGCAGAAGTGCAAAAACTTATAGACAGGATTTCTAATGCAGAAGTTCAGAAACTGTAGGTAGAATCTCTATATGAAATGCATAAGTGCAAAAACAAAAGGCCGGATTTCTATTTGAAATTCATAAGTGTAGAAACTATAGGCATGATTTTTTTTTTTTTTTTTAGTTGAACGATTGCTTCTATTAATATCAACAATTATACAATAGAGTGTTCTTTTGTGATAGTATAGACTAACTATCACATCCTAATCCTTTAATCATGCTATACAATTCTCACTGCTATCAAGCTAAATTATTACAAATCACCTATAAACTGACAATAACTAAGGATAGTAATTGAGTTGTCGTAATCCTTTTAACCAAGTTTTGCATCTCCTACCTCGTGCATGAATGAGGATAGCAATTTCTCTGCACAATTTGTGTTCATCAAAAGGCTGTTTCTGAAATCGTAATGCATTCCTCCCTCTCCAAATCAATGAAACAGTCGTAACAAATGCAGTAGCTACCACAGCTTTTTTGAACTGTTTACTCCTTGCATTGCTACATATCCAAGTTAATTCAGCTTCCCAACAGGCAGGTCTTCTATGATATCCCAGCCAATGACAAATCTTGCACCAAATTCTGTTAGTGACTGAGCAATTAAAAAATAGATGTTCAAAATCTTCACTGTGATGGTTACAAAACACACATGCTGCATCCACTAGAATCCCACATTTGAGGAGTCTATCAACAGTTGGTAGTCTACCATGTGCAGCCATCCATATAGTGAACAAGTGTCGAGGCAAAACATTGGGAGTTGCCATCAAGTTCCTCCAATCCATATAATGCACAAGTGAAAAGTAGGTTGTGATTGCAAGAATAAATACCTAAGATCTTGATGTTTACCCGTATGCATACATGGGTTACCCTCCCCTTTTACTAAAACCACATAAGTTACAAACCAGAATGAATTAAGAAAAAGTAAAATTACATCAGAAATTAAACTACAACCAAGGTGCCTAATCTATAATCAAGTTTTAAAATATGAGATGAACCAACTCCAAAGACCAAGCCTTTCTCCCATTCGCCCGAATCAACAACAGTTCAATCCCACTCGAGTAACTCAAGTCAAGACTGACTTCATCCAAAACAGTAAATTTGAATACAATCTCGTTTGATTCAAGGGTGAATCTTCTTAAAGAAATAAGTTACAAGTCAATCTCGACCAAATACGCGAATCCAACAAGACTCCTTTCGGACTCACACGATGAAATCCTACTCGGTCTGGTTAAAATTGGTTTCCCTGAAAAATCAAGAATTTAGCATACAGAAATCTGAAAGTTTCCGCCAAAGATATGTAAAGAAAAATGAAGGAAGGGAAATATGAAGGACATACAATGACGAAAACCCATTTATTTAGACAGTTGCGCAAATGGCCGCATATTACACACGGCTAAAATCGGTCCATTACACAAAATATAGAAATAAAAACAAAGATAATAACTTATTACTCGGCGTCATCACTACCGTCTTCCTCATCACCATCTCTAGGAAACCCCTCCTCAGCATCAACATCCTCACCGGCCTTCGGTGTCTCAGGATCGTAGCCACAGTTAACGTGAGCCTATCATGTCTTCGCCCGAACTCCTTCATAAGCGGCCTAAAAAACATTGCCCGCTTCCCATGAACTCTTGTATATGTCCCGCTGGGCATCATCATGGACCCAAAGCTCGTGTAAATGGTGAGGAACATCGGTGGAGGCAGATTCAACTTGGGCCAATAATTGCACATTTTCGGCCTCAAGAACAGCTACCCGATTCCCCAAGGTTGAAGCTTCCCGGTCAATTTTGCCATTACGCTCTTTGTGCCTCACCTCCCTGAGCGTAGTCATTGCCCTCTTAGACTCATGTTAAGATTGAAGGACATATACAGTGTCCTCTAAAGTCGTCTTCCTCGTCGAAATCGACGCCCAAGCACTATCCAACTCGGAAACCTTTTGTAATGACCTGACCGGTTATTTTGAGCTCTAGCACGTCATTCAGCAGTTTGAGGCCATGAGTAGCTTTATTTTAAGTATTATGACTTGCAACGCATGGTCGGAATTGAATTTTGGGAAGTTCGGAGCTTTTTTGGAAAGAGAATTCTAATTTTGGAAGCTTTAAGTTGAAAGAATTGAATAAGATGGGATTTCAGAGCAAACAACCTCGAAATCAGGATTTGAAGGTTCCAGTAGGTTTGTATGATGATTTGGAGTTGGTAGTATGCCCAGACTGGGGACAATTTGGTGCCTATTGTGGAAGTTAGCATTTTGGAAGAAATTTCATATGTTTGGGTTAAAGTGCATTTTAAGTTTGGGACAATTTGATGTACAGCAAGGTCCTGACATTCAGGAAAGGAATGAAACAGTACACAAGGAGCCTAATGGCAGCATTGAAGTAATGGTAGATATATGCAATAAGAGTAAGGCAATTGTTGATGTGTTAGATGATGGAAGGAAGGGGCAGCAGATTGATCCTTGGCCTTCTCAGAACCTAATTCCTATGTTTCAATGATTATTGTCACTTGGAATATTAGGGGGCTAAGCCTATCCCATAAACAGAAAGAGTTGAAGACCTTTCTTGTTGTAAATAAAGTAGATATTTTGGGTTGTCTTGAGATTAGAGTGAAGGAACATAAAGCAAAGAAGATTCAAGGAAAGATTTCAAAGGGATGGAATATCCACTGCAACTATTTTAAGGCTGTATATGGGAGGATCTGGCTACTCTGGAAACCTCACATACAGGTTCAAATTTCCTGTGTGACTGACCAGTTCATTCAGTGCTTCATTGAAGATTCTACAAGTCATGTCAAAACTCACTTAAGTATCATCTATGCTCAGAATACTGTTAACCAAGGAGACAAGTTGTGGAGGGATTTGAGGCAAATATATATTCCCAGTCATGACACTTGGTTGTTGAGTGGGGATTTTAACATTGTCTTATGTTCTGAAGATAGAATTGGATCTCCTGTTACTTATTCTGAAGTTAAAGGTTTTAAAGATGTTATTGCTGACCTTCAACTTACTCCTCTTAGAGCTAAAGGGTGGCATTACACTTGGACTAATAAACAGAATACTACAACTAAGGTGTATAGCAAGATTGACTGGGCATTGGGAAACTACCAGTGGATACAACAATATGGGCACCTAGAAGCTGACTTCATGAATCCATCAGTTTCTGATCACTCTCCAGTTCTCATCAAATGTGGAGATCAAAAACTGTTACATCCTAAGCCTTTCAGACTATATCTTAACATTATGGAGAGTCCTCAGTTCCAAACCATACTACAGAATGTCTGGAGACAAGAATATGAAGGAGCACCTATGCAGCAGATATGGAGTAAAATGAAGACCATGAAACAACAATTAAAGGAGACCAATGCTTATATGGCTTCATATAAGAAAAAACTTGCACAGGCTAGGGAGACACTGGGTATTATCCAGAATCAGTTGCAGCACTGTCCACTATCACAGCCTTTGTTTAATGAGGAAAAAGAAGCATTAGAAGAAATTGATAAATGGAGTTGTGTGGAGGAACAAATTATGAGACAGAAATCCAAGGCCTGCTGGATTAAATGTGGTGATGCCAACACAAAATATTTTCATGCCCACTGGAAGATCAGAACTTTCCAGAATAGCATAACTACTATATAAACTGATACAGGTCTGAAGCTCACAGACCCCTTATCTGTGGAATAGGAGTTTATAACTGTTTCCAATCATTGATGGGAGATTGTGCTGGGGAACTACCTTGTGTCAACACATCTATTATTAAAGGAGGAAATTGTCTTACTTTGTCACAACAAAAACTGTTGATCCAGGAGGTTACTATGGAAGAGATTGCAGAAGCACTAAAAGAGATGCCAAAGGATAAAGCACCAGGAGTGGATGGTTTCCCTATGGAGTTCTATTATAGAAACTGGGAGATAGTAAAGGAAGATATACTTGCTGCTACAAAGGAATTCTTCTCCACAAGAAGAATTCCTCACATGATCAATACTACTGCTATTGCACTTGTACCTAAAGTCAAAGCTCCTACAACTGTCAAAGATTACAGGCCTATTGCTTGCTGCACTACTTTGTATAAGATCATCTCCAAAGTCATTACTAGGAGAATGAAAACTGTGATTGGTAATTTGGTTGGGCAGGCTCAATCAGATTTTATTGAAGGGAGAAGCATTGTTTATAACATTCTACTCAGCCATGAAATTTTCAAAGGTTACTCTAGGAAAGGAATATCTCCCAGATGTGTCTTGAAAGTAGATCTTAGGAAGGCTTATGATACTCTGGAATGGAGGTTTCTTAAACAGATCCTCATTGACCTTGGGTTTCCTACTAAATTTGTTCACTGGATAATGTCATGTGTCACAACGGTTTCATACTCCCTAGTTCTGAATGGTGGATTAACAAAACCCTTCACTGCTAAAAGAGGTATTAGACAAGGTGATCTTATGTCACCATATCTATTTGTGCTGGCTATGGAATATCTCAATAGGGAACTGGGACAATTGCACAAGAATGGGGATTTAAATTTTCACCCAAAATGCAGAAAGCTTAATTGTACTCATGTATGTTTTGCTGATGATCTATTAATATTCTGTCGAGCTGATCTTGTTTCCATTCAGATTTTAAAGGAGGCTTTTCAAAAATTCTCTGAAGCATCTGGTTTGCAAGCTAATGTTAGCAAAAGTGCAATATACTTGGCTGGAGTGCAGCAGTACTAGAGAAGAAATTCTGGAGGTATTGGGTTTTACTGAGGGTCACCTTCCATTCAAATACTTGGGGATACCCCTTGATTAAAACAAAAACTTGCTATCTACCACTACCTACCATTGATTGAGAAGATTATAGCTAAGATTACATGTTGGTCAGCTAAACTGCTCTCTTATGCAGGAGATGTCAGCTGACCAAAGCTGTCATCTTTGGCATTCAAACTTACTAGTCTTAAGATTTTATTCTGCCAAAAAAAGTGTTGAAAGCTATTGAAACAATCTGCAGAACCTTCTTGTGGACTGGAACTACTAACCTCTCTAAAAGAGAACTAGTCGCTTGGGAAAGGGTTTGTAGACCAATTACAGCTGGATGACTCAACATATTAGACATGACTGTGTGGAATAAAGCAGCTATCAGCAAGCATCTCTGGGATTTAGCCAGAAAGAAGGACTGCCTGTTGATAAAATAGGTGCAGCGTATCAAGCAGGATGACATTGAAACAATGACCATTCCTAAGTCAGCCTCTTGGGTTGTGAGGAAAATACTGGACAACAGAACTGCTATCATGGGGAATCAGGTGCTTCAGGGGGATCTTCTTGGCAGATTGAAAGGAGTCTGCACACTAGATCATTTCCAGATTCAGCAGTTGTATCTAACAATGATTCCCAGCTTCAGCAAGGTTGAATGGAAGATTCTGATGATGATTGAAAATGCTCACCCTCGGCATAGATTCACTGTGTGGTTAGCTGCACAAAAAAGGCTACCAACAGTGGATAGACTGCAGAAATTTGGCATACAAGTTCCTGTAACTTGTGTGTTTTGTAATTAGAGTACATAAGTCATTAATAATTTATTTTTGAGTGTTCAGTTACAAAGATTCTATGGTCCAAACTCTGTCTCTGGCTGGGGCACCACAGATCTGTTGGTGATTGGGATACAGAATTTAAATGGATTTGCAGCAAAGCAAAGAGCAGACTGGGGCTTAATGCTATAACAAGTTGTGTATTTGTCAACACTGTTGCACTTATTTGGAGGGAAAGGAATCGCATCAGATTTGACAGGAAAATCTATGTGGAAAATCAGATATGAAGAGAAAGTGTACTGCTTATTCATATTCGAGGCAGGAATTGTAGTCGATGGCAAAATGGCTTGCGGCAACTTAATTGTTTTCCATAGATATAGTCTATATTAGTTGTCCCAATACTGAGTTGTAATTAGTGCATATTGGTAGTTTTCTTAGTATAGTTGATTTTGATGTAAATGAGTAGTAGCAAGTCAAAGCTACTACAAATACTTCACCTTGTACATTTTCTGATATTAATGAAATATAACTGTTCAAAATAATGTTATCGATGTTCATTTGGAATTTTGAAGTATGGGAGTAGCTCTGTATGGTGATTCTAGAGTTGGGAGCGCAATTGGAAGTGAATTCGGAGGTCTTTAGGTCATTTTGAAGTCATTTGGCTAAAGATAGAAATTTTAAGGTTTTTGAGAAGTTTGACCGAAAGTCCGCCTTTTGATAAAGGGGTCAAAATCCGATTTCGGAAGTTGGAGTAGGTCTGTAATATTGAATATGACTTGCGTGAAAAATTTGAATTCAATCAGACGTGATTTGATAGTTTTATACATCGAAAGCAGAAGTTTGAAATTCGAAAGTCCATAAATCATGGATTGGAGGTCGATATTTTGATTTAGCGTTGTTTGATATGATTTGAGGCCTCGAACGAGTCTATTATTTATTTTTGGACAGGTTGGTATAATTGGTTGGGGTCCTAGGGGCCTCGGGTGGATTCCGTGTGCTTAACGGATCGAAAATGGAATTTTTGGAAGGCTGAAGTTGTTGGTTGCTGGTATTACCGCAGTTGCAATAATTGGGCCACAGGTGGGGAGCCGTACATGCGGTTTAGACCAACAGTGAAGGGGACCGTGGATGCGGCCGAGAATCTATATAAGTAGAACCGCACCTTCGGCGGTAGAATCACAGAATCGGGAGAGAGGCATGGTGAGATATCCGGAGAAGCGGTAGAAGAGTTGTACCTGCTGAACCGCAGAAGTGCTCAAGGGGCCGCAGGTCAGAAAGTGTTGGAGGCAGTGGGTTGTTTTAAGATTTGGCCATTTTCTTTAATCTTTTTCTTGGCTTGGGCAATTCTTGGAGGTCTTCAAGAGTGTTTCATCATCAACGATAAGGTAATCTATTCCCACCTATCGTGAGTTAAATACATTGATTATGTACGGATTTGAGCATGAAATTTGTAAAAAATTGGGGTTTGAAGGAAAACCTAAAAATTTAATATTCTTGGAATTTGACCACGACTCTGAGTATGAAATTAAGAGAAAATCATATATTTGCGTCCAGGAGTTCATGGGTAGACTTTATCTCTGAAGAATTATAGAATTCCGACATGTGGGCCCAAGGGAAATTTTGTCAACCTTTTGATCGGGGTTAGGAATTGTTATAAATTGGATTGTAATGAGTAATTGAACACATATAATGGATTTGTAAAATTACTGGGTAGTTTTTGATCATTGTGCATTAATTTGAGTCTTCAGAAGAGCGTGGAATGCCATTTATCGACTTCCAAACGAGGTGAGTCTCCTTTCTAACCTTGTAGGAGGGAATTGTCCTCATAGGTATGTTAATTGGTTATGTGCTCTTATTTTTTGGGGCTACGTACGCACGAGGTGACGAGACTTAGTATCTATCTACAATTATGCTATTGTCTGAGTAGTTTAGCACCCAGAAAGCATGCTATACTTGGATTATCTGTAAACTTATTGACAACTCCAATTGCTTAAATTGCATCGAGTTAGTAAATGTATTTCTAAACAGATTAAACTTCATTTTCTTAAATGGTTAGAAGAGGAGGATAATTGCTCCGTCTTGACTTCTTTATTGACTGTCTTTTTGTATTTATTTTTTGAAAAGCCTGAACGCCTCGGTAGATTAAATAGATGCATCTATAGTTCTCACCATTCGACCCTCTGGCAGTGCACAATTTAAGTATTGTTGGATTAGGCCGTACGTCCTTGACATGATATGTGCATGCTTGTATTGCTTGCCTGGAAACTTATTGAAGTTGATATTGCCTTTCATGGCCTGATATAAATTGATAAAGATAAATGAAAAGTAAATCTTGGAAATTCCTTTTATTTGAGAAGGTGTTACTTGATTTCCGGCTTTATGAGTTATAATTGCTAGATAAATCCATGGTTTGATCACATTTTCACTACATTATTCTTGGATCACTAGAAAGTGTCGAAGTCGACCTCTCGTCTCTAGTTCTTCAAGATTAGACGGGATACTTGCCGAGTACACGTGGTTTTCGTACTCATGCTACACTTGCTGTGCTTTTTTGTTGCACAGACACATGTACTTCTAGTGGCCTACTGGGCATAGTAGCGTGGATGATACGGGAACTAGGTGAGCTGCATTTCTCGAGGCGACACGCAGCTAGTATAGTCTCTTTCAGCGTATTGTATTTACTTTCTATCCATTATATTCCACACGGTTGTTGTGCTGTATTGCTTCCTAGAATTAGCTTATGCACTTGTGACACCTGGTTCTGGGATGATTTTTGGATTATTCAATATAAAGTTTGTTAAGGACTCCATGGTTATTTTTGTAAATTTTATTATTTATTTATTTTAAATGGATAAGAAATATGATTTCACCTAACACTAAATGGAATTTAATTAAATATTTTTAGTTGGATTGCCTGATAGCGGTATCCGGCGCCATCACGAGCCTTAGTGAATTCTGGGTCGTGACACCTTTTTCTCCGGCTCGGTTAATTTTCCCATCCACTCCGCGCTCAATGCCTCGACCCTAATAGCGTTGTGATCCAACTCGGACTGCAACAACCTCACCTTCACATGAAGATGCTCACACTCAGCGGTCGCCTCTTTTCCCAACTCAAGTTTTTCGTCCTTAACACGAAGTAGCTCCTCGATCTCGCTATTCCTGCGAATAGCTTGCATCAGCTCCTGATCCTCTCTTCTCCAGTTCATCGCCGAGAAATTGTTTATCGGCGATCACCCTAAGCCGTTCGTGTATCTCATGGCACTTGTAGCGGTAGCGCTGATACTTCTCCAACATCATCAGAAAATTTTTGGCCAAAGTGTCGGTCCTGTGAACACGTTCAGTCTCCAGCATGTACGTCTGAAAACCCAAAAAGACGAAAAGAGTCGGTAAAGGTCAAGGTCGCCAAAGAAAAAAGGAACACAAAAAGAAGGAGAAACTTACCCTCTTGCCCATAATGGTCACTTCGTGCATCAAATCAACGTCCCGAAGAGCCTCACGCTCTACGACATAGTAGAAGAGGTCAAATTGCGGTACCAAGTCCTCCGTGTCCCGTAGAAGGTTAATCTTTGATAGAATCTCAAGTATATGGGACGGACTTCCCTTCCTTACCACCATACGGATAAGGCTTTCCTCGAACATCCTAACATCATCAGGATCAAAATCGAATTTAGACTCATAGTACTCTACCACAACACCCTTCCCCATTCTGCGGCCGAAGAAGAAACACAACTCAGTCTGGAAGACGAAGGCCCGTCCAAAGTTGCAACAACGGCCTCAGGATCCTGACTCCCCGACGCAGTAGTCTGTTGACCAATCTCACCAGCCGAAGCCTCTGCCATTAGGTTGGTCACGATCACCGGTTTACCTCTGCGGCTGGGTTGGCATCATCACCCATTTCAGACACCGTCAAGGAAGAATATACCCGACAATAAATGGATATGCGTACAACACACAATATCATGGGCAACCGAAATGTAAAAAATCATCTGCTACCACTGGCAACATCTCTACATGGTGCTGAATCCCCCACATGGTCTTATGCTCTACAATCGCTGCTTCATCCATAATAGAGGAAACATGCTCCAATTTCTCTCCGGCGGGGCTGTTGAAATCGGTACATGGCTTCCCCGAACGGGGCAATATGTCGGCTGCTATTGGAACCCTCTAATCCTCCACCACCTCCACTTCTCCGGGAGCGAGAGCATCATTTTCCTGCACCGAAACTTCGGCAAGGTTGTCACCACGGAAAGAAATACCAGCCATTTATCTCGATTGAATAGAGCGAATGAATAAAGGAAAGTAAGAGGGAAAACGGTGATGTCAATTTCCGACTAATAGGAGAACGAATTGAAAATTTGAGGTATCGGAGAAGATGAAGATTCATATAACTCTTTTGATAAATCGAAAAAAGTGTGCCAATAGAAAATGGTGCATTCCCCCTATTGATTGGAGCATAAATGCCCCGAGCGGGAAACGTAAGAGTCGCCAGTCGAAACTGATAGGGCATGAGGAATAGTTCAACCCACAAGAAAAGTATGTCATAATGACAATAACTACAAACGACGTTCCAAACGGCATTGCGGTTCAACTCCGAACGGATGCGATGATCCAGAGACATCATTGAAACGTTGCGCCATCGCCTCGATCTAAAAATATCATTCAAGGCGTAAATAATCAGACTTTTCCTAGCCTTCGTATCGATAGAATCTGCCCATTGAGCCTGCTAAGGGACGACCTCAACGGAGAGACTAACTGTATATGTAAAAATCATACTATAGTGGTCGACCAAGCTGAGATTCCGCCCAGGTAGCGAAGTAGCGAGGAACACCACGACCAATCTCGGGTCAAATCATCAACATCGTATGTCAAGTTAGAAATGTACTTGAGTAATGACGAAAAAGACTGTCATAGGAGAGCATGTTGGTCAAAGACCACAAAATAAAAATTCCAGGAACTATACATAGAAGGGGACAAGCACTAATGAAAAGGGATTGGGTCTCGGGAGAAGAAGAAGAAGAATATAAAGGGAAAAGAGGAATCTCCGAGAAAGATCTTACTTTGGTTTTCCACTCAACTCCTTCTCTCTCTATCCTTTTTGCTTAGAATGTAAATCCATTTTTCTCGTACCGGAGATAAGATTAATACATCAATTAATTTGATACATTCTTATCCTTTGATATTTTTTGCTATGTAAGTTTGGATGTGAAATTAATTATGCCTGGTTAAAATTTATCTTTTTATTACTAATAATTGGATTTGCAAAAGAGTTTCAAGATTTTTGCTCAAACAAGTATCATAATGAAGAAATTAATTGGATTTCATGTGTGCTATTTTGTGTGGTTACACGGGCTCTATATTCTGGCCACTAATAGCTTCTTAAAATAGGATATCTGATATGGACTGACAGATTCAAAATTTTCACTAAAAAGAGTTAAAATATAAATAAATAAATATAAAAAAGGACAAGAGGATTCAACATATAATATATATATATAATATTTTTTTATCCGTTTATCTATATATAGTTTAAATTTTCTACAAAAGAGTGTCAATTCACTTTACCTGACTTAGGATAAACTCGAGAGTCACTGACGCAACCTTCCCAAATCAGATACCGAACAATAATTTTCAATTTTTGTCTGTAAAGCTTGTTCGTTGAAAGAAACATAAGAGGAAAAAAAATAAAGAAAACAAAAAAGAGGTATATATATACCAACAAAATATTGGATATAACTAAAATACATGCTGGAAGAGGAGTATCAATTACACTTGCTGATACAACTTATTAGTATATATGGGAAAAAGGAAAAATTATTTATCTATACAAGCATCCTCTATATGATGGGATCAAATAGTCAGATCCATTGTTACTCTCACGATAAATTTGAGGGGTACATGAAATTGGGACTAAACAAAGACCTCTACTCCTCAGATCAACGTCTTTTCTGTCAAATCCTCCCCAGCGTTCCTGAATTAACAATAAACTTCGCTATTAACTTCGATATTTTTTTTTAGCATTTTAATGTTATAGTTAAATGAAGCCAATATTTATTATTAGTGCATAACATCTTCAAAGATCAGTTTCTCTTTTTATTATTATTTTTAAATGTGCTAAATAGAATATTTCCTAATGTAAAATTAGCCAAAATAATACAGTAATTTACAAGATTTTTACTATCCGAAAAATTACGCGTAAAGTTGTTGAGTACTGAATTAGCTCACCTTGCAGGTATTGCTCTTCATGTAGGAATGGCTCAGTATCTGCAGGAAAGAATGAGAAAGTTTTAGTATTATTTATGGAAGGGGAGGAGGTAGAAGTTCAAATATGAATTCAGCCGAACATAATAACTTTTGCTCAAAGTTACGTTGTTATAAATAAAAAGTGTAAGATGTAGGCTTATTGTGGGGTTAATAATTTGATAAATCTAAAGTTTATTTCAATTACTAGCACTTTAATCGTACCTGTATTTGCTCTTGTAAAAATCTAACATAGTTAATTGTTTCCCACAGAACGGATGCTGTATCAGTCTATACAAGTAAGAGAATGGTAGATTAGAGATAATAACCGAGTCGAAATAATGACAATAATAACACTGTTGGTTATGATATAAAAAATAACAATGAGCACACTAGGAAAAAATGAAAAACAATTAAAAGCAACATACATATAATAATAGAGATTAATCCAACTTGGGCATTCATTAGCACGGTTGGATCTCAGTGTTTTCCTCGTGCAGAATATTAATATCCTCTCTTCTATTTTAGAAAAAGAATTTTTGCGTGAGAAAACCTACTATTTGGTTTCATTTTATGCAACTGTGTTTGACTGACATTTTTTTAAAACTTGTAATCTTAGACATGACATATATATTGTATGACTATAAAAGATTGTTATAAGTGTAAAGTATGAAATTTAATTAAAATTATTTTCAAACTCTAAAAGGGATTAATTATTCTTATTGAATAAATTAAAATGAAAATAAGGTCATAGAAGTATTTACTGAACATGAAATCATGAAGAAATGTTCACCACGTACATTCACATTTACCACTAGGATTCAGTTAATGACATATCAAGCATTGTGCTATACTTTAATCATACTGTTATTTGCATTTTTTAAAAAATTTCAAAATATAGAGCGACTCATCAACCTTTTAAAAAAAACTAGTAGCATTTGATTTTTCAAGAGTAAATATCAATTTAAAAGACATTATAGGCTAACCTTTCCAAATGGTGACACAATTTGTTGGAGAGCTGTGATTTTTTCTGCAACCTTCACTTTCGGGGCTTGTATCTATATATTGATCCACATAATGTTTGAATATCATTCCGCAAAAAATACATTATTACAAAAGAATATCTATAAATTTCAAATGGGAAAGTACTGTAAATCCAAATGTATTTATTTTATTATAAAAAATGGAAAAAAATTGCTTAAGCAAAAAGTAGGCAATCGAAGTAAATATTAATGTCCGACACATAAGTATGTAATATTCCTGTTATATTTTACACTGAAATACCTTTGGAGAGGAAACAGCCGAAGTTTCATTCTTTTGCCTTTTAGAGTTTATGTCTGAATTATCTTCTGATCTCCTCTTTTTTACTTCACTTGGAATTTCTTGTGCTCTTCCGTTTCTTGTCAACGTGCTGCATGTTGATTTTGTACCCCGAGACTTGTTCTTCAAAAATCATTAAAAAAAAAACAAACAAAAAAAAGAAAAAAAAGAAAAAGATCACAAATAAAAAATATTAGTTTGAGTGACTTTAAAGGGTAGAAAATTAAAGTCTTTTACTATTGTCTGGTAAACAAATAAACAATGATTTATATGCTTTACAGAGTCCAATTGATCAACATCGATTGTTATACCTTGAAAATTCTTAATATATCATACTACATCTGTTTTTCTCGTGCAGTAGCAACCTTAAATTGAAAAGAATGAACCTTGGACCTAATATAAATGGGGGCCCAACATCGGTAATAATAATTGGGATGGGCCTGGCTCTGATACCATGAAAAGAATGGATCTTGGACCTAACTCAACCCCAAAAGCTAGCTTATGAGGTGAGGATTGCCCAAGCCATATAAAGAGACAAAGGACCTCGAATCCCTCCGATGTGGGACAACTCAACATAAATATAAGACAATAGGGGTTGCTCTGATGGTAAATACAACCCCCACTTCCAATCAAGAGGTTGTGAGTTAGGCTCTCCCCAAGAGCAAGGTGGGAAGTTCTTGGAGGGAAGGATGCCGGGGATCTATTTGGAAACAGCCTCTCTACCCAAAAGTAGATGTAAGGTCTGCGTACACACTACCTTCTCCAGACCCCACTACGTGAGATTATACTGGGTTGTTGTTGTTGTTTAGCAACCATAAATATATATATAGCGTGTATTTTTCAAATAGTAATTTGGGAGAGAGAACTTACAAGAGAAGGTTGGAGGCCTTGCTTTTTATGTTGGGCTAAATTCAACGTTTTCAGACTTGGCTTAAAGTCGTTGAAAGTATCCACCAATGGCTTGCTTAAATAGCTACCAAAAGATATACTATTAAAATCAGGAAAGTTTCTTGAATTACTATCATTAGGACATGAGTTTTCCACTTGTGGCAGTATTCCACAGTGATGTCTAGGCAATTTCACTTCTTGATGACCATTGTCTCCTTGTCTCCAGTATTGGTGTGAACTAGGTTCCATAGCATTAATATGGATTTGCCTCCCAAGCAGAAGATTACTGTAGGGATGAAAGTAGTCATCATCGTCATTAGCCAGCTGATTATGGTCAAAACAAGATTTTGAGGAGATTAAGGTTGATGCTCCATCTAATAAGCTCATCTCAGAAATTGCATCTTGGTTGTTGTTCTCCAGCAGATTTTTTGTATTAATATTCCCAGCTTTTTCACTAGTAGAGCTGCTTCTACATATTTAGTTAATAAATTCTAGTAAGGTTATATTAATATAAAACATGAAAAGAAGTGGAAAAAAAATTAGAACAAACTTCTTCTAAAGTTCGTGTGCCCTTTTTTTCTCGCCACTAAAATCATTATAAGTGCTTCAAGGATGAAAGATGGTCTCAGTTCTCATAGAAAATTATTTAAATGTGTGACAATTTCATATAAATTAATCATTCTTCGACGTGTATCCTCATATGCGGGTTTTATGCTCTTTCATAGGCCTAGTGCGCAAGAATATATTTAACAAATGGTGCAATAAAATGCAAACTCAGAACCTCTGCTTGTTAGAGAAAATACATCTTTATTTATCTAATTATGTCTTTAATATAAGTACATAATATAAGAAATTAAAAGGATAAATTGGGTTTCTATATAACTGGTATACTAAGAATTATACTAGTTTCAGGTATAGCTAGTGAAAACTTCCTATTTACTGTATTTTTCAATTATTAGTGCTCCATGTTCAACCATGCTGTCACATATGTAATACACAAAATCAGGTTTTTGGATAAGTGATCGAATAAAAATCTTTTTGTAGTAGTACTTATAATTAATAAAATCCTACACTCTTCCCCTACCCCGACAAGATAATAATAAAATTTAAAACAAAAAAGCTTCTTTACTCTAACAATGGTTTGCAAAAAATTGAACTAAGAATCTAAGAGGCTAGCTAGAAGGTTTGCATGCAAGTTAAAAGAGTAGTATTTGATTATCTTCATTTTTGTTGCTAACTTTATATACTTAATTAGGTTCAGTTTTAGGGTTATGTCACTCGTGTAGTAGCTAAAAATTTAACAACGTAGTCATAAAAAAAAATATCCAAACATCTTGAGCCCTATACGTCTGGTTAGATTAGGAACAAAAAAAAGTTGAAACTCACAGGAGAAGTTGGCTCCAAATCAGGTTATTGTGATCAGACGACGCAACGGTTTGTCCAGAAATTAAAGAAGTGTTGTTATCATCAACACCAAGTACAAACTGATATTGTTGAAGATTATTGGTGGCACTATTTTGAACATCTTCCTCACAAGAGGAAGAATCTGATGACTGCTGATTATGGTTAGCATGATGTTGTTGTTGTTGCCATAAATAGTTAGAGCTTCTAGTAGTATTACATGAAGATATTGGATGATGGATATTATTGTCTTGTGGCCACCAGAAATTGGGGTGGTTGTTATTGGTGGCTAAATCGGAGTTTTCAAGAGTGCATTCTGCAGACATGGCTCTCTCTCTATATGTTTTGCCTTAATTTCTTTCTAAACAAAGTACAATGGCGGACAATGCTTTAAAACTTTTCTTTCTTTGGCCAATGGTGGGATTATTGGAATTTAAAGAGAGTGCTTTTGGTGTTTTTGGGGTGACCTATTTTGGTAGGTCTGTAACAATTTTGGGGTGGACAATATTAAATGCTCTTGAGCTTTTCCCACTAGAGTTTGTGCGCAATTATTATAATATGGGGGGAGGGGGTTTTTATTGGGTACAAGGGACAAGCGCAGAGAGCTTTTTATTTTTATTTTTATAATGTTGCAGATATAAAATTTTGAACTTATATTGTGTCAGAGAGGAAGTAGTATAACTCTTTGCATTTATCTGATTCTTTTCTATTCGTTAGAGATATATTACTGTTTACTCTAGAAGCATTTTGATGATTAGCAAATCATATCTGAATTTGCATGATTGTATATTTGTTTAGTTCAATTGTACTTAATAGTTAATTAATTATAATAGGGTTTATATATGTGCGTTGAATGTGAAAGAACCAAATACTTGAACGAGTAACCCAGTCCTAGCTAGTAGGAAAAGGTTTCACCGTCCTAGCAAGTAGGGAAAAGGTTTTGGTACTGGTAAGTTTGTTGGGACGACTGGACACGCGACTGACTAGGCATATATATAAGGGAAAGATCTTTTGTGCATTAACTGGGATTAGTGTAATTGATAATTACATTACACAGAAGATTTTCCGAATAATAGTTTGAGTTGTAAAACTATTGTAATCAAGGGACTAACTGAAACGGCTCTTTTTCTCTTAGGAAAAACTCAATGGATACCTAGTTTAGCACGTTTTCTCCACCTTCATGGACCTGTCGGACGGCGCCATTCCAGCGCGTCTCGATGGGCAAAATACTCCCCCCCCCCCCCCCCCCCTCAATTGCGAACCAACCCCTTAAGGGAATCGAAGAAAAACACATATGCCACTAAAATTGCTACGAGTTCTAGTACTACTATGTCCACCTATTCATTTACACGGCCGTGAATCTGTGAAAGCCATCCACACAACATACAATGGAATGCCAACGGTTCTATTTAAAGCGTCGGACTATTACGGTATCATGGCAGCAGTAAATAATTACCTTAATCACATATGTATATTAGATATATATAAAGGACTCATTGTATTATTATCAATATTAATCACTAATATAATTCTCCTTGTATACTCACATAGTATCAAAGCAATCGCGAGAGATTTATCACTATGCATAAATTCCAACGACTCTAAGAAGAAAAATTTAGTTAACCGAAGATCTTTTTCCGGCAAACACAGGTGTGTTGCAAGAAAAAGTCACTTTTCGTCAGTGTTAAGAAAAAACCCACACCACCACGAAGTAGGTCGGACTCCGGCGACCAACCCATAAAAAATTCTTTGTCAGAAGACCCCCCACGTGCTGCCGGAAGAAATTTTCATGCGAAGCTCCGACGCCCATGCGCCGGCGCGTGAGAGTGTTTTCGGCCAGTTTTAGGAGAAACTTCTTCAGGACAATCTATTCTCCTCGCAAATCTGAGACTACCCATCCAATTTAAATCAAATTCCGATCACTTTTATATTTTTTCGGCATGACTAATAATTTTTCTGGCATGAACAGTAATTTTCAGAAGAAAAAAAACTGCTTTTTTCGGTGCAACATTACAATGGAATTCATATTTGAAGCCTTTAACTCAAAATCCGTTGGATCCAATCCAGATTGTTTCCTATAACCTGTCTTAAACTGCGAAATTATAGATTACTCTATGTTTTTCTATGATTTCTTATTCTCAGCCAGTATTTATGTTTATATTCACCAGTTCGGAGTACTCACATTACTCTCCGCACCTTGCGTGCTGATCCAGGTGCATCTGAGGCTGTGTGAGGATTTTCTATTGAGCAGCAAATATCCTGGACCAGCTATGCCAGATGATGAGCAGCGTCATCTCGAAAGGTTTGTTAGGCTCCAACGTCCATCATTCAGTAGTGCCGAGGGCGAGGTTTCCCATGGTTTTCTTGACAAGTGACAGCATATGCTTCGTACAACAAGGATTCTTGAGTTGAGTGGTGTGGCATTTACCATCTTTTAGTTATCAGGGGCTGCTTTTACTTGGTGGGAGGATTTTGTGAGGCGTAGGCCTGTCGGTGCAGCACCCCTTACTTGGCAGCATTTCTTCACTCTCTTCTTGGAGAAATATGTACCGTAGTACCACATAGAGGAGCTGTGTAGACTGTTTGAGTTGTTGAAGCAGGGGGATTTGAACGTGACCCAGTATGAGATGAGGTTCTCGCAGTTGGTCCGTCCAGCTATTTTGGATGATTCTGACAAATCGTGAGAGGATAAGGATATTTATGGATGGCTTTAACTACCATCCCTATATTCTGATGACTAGAGAGAGTATTGGGTGCTACATTCGAAGAGGTGGTCGATATCACTAGTGAGATTTAGATGGTTTGCAGTAGGGAGCGAGATGAGAGGGAGGCTAAGAGGCCTCGAGGATCGGGTAGTTTCAGTGGTGCTCCGTCTAGGGGCCATTTCCAGCGTGGTAGAGGTCATTATTTCAGGCCTGCTCAATCAGCCCGTCAAGAGTATTGTGGGGCATCTTTAGGCCATGGTAATCATGGGTCTCAGACGGGCCAGTCTTCACTTAGCGCCCTTCTAGCTCAGAGTTCATCTCATGCCCCATCAGCTCAGGGTTTGTCTGCACCGAGTGCATCTGCTAGTCACTCCGGTGCTAGGGGTTCCATTCGGTCCCCATCTCCAGCATCGGGTAGTTGTTATGAGTGCGGAGAGTTTGGGGCATATGAGGAGGCAATGTCCTTGACTTCGTGGTGGTGAGTTTTAGCAGAGGTATCAGCCCTTGACTTTTGCACCAGTTACTTCATCACTCGCCCAGCCAGCCAGGGGTGGAGGTCAGGCAGCCATGGGTTGCCCCAGAGATAGAGGTCGATCGGGCGGTGACCAGGCTCATTTTTATGCTATTCCAGGCAGGATAAATGCCATTGCTTCAGATGCTGTCATTACTAGTATTGTTTCAGTCTGCCACAAATGTAAGGCCTCGCGAATATGAGTGCTCAGACGTTTGCAGCTCATAGAGTCGAGTCTACCTACGTGGATCAGATTCTTTTTACTATTTTGCACTTAAAAATGTGATATCAAAATTTTTCCATAAAAGGTCCAATCTGCGGTCCAGAATGCGGTCGCAGATCTGAAATGCGGACTGCATTTCTGCCGCAGAAGTTTCCAGAGAGCAACCAATTTTTTAATGTTAAAATGAACTCAGATCTACGGTCGCATAATCAATATGCGGACCGCACAGTGATCGCATATGGTCCCTGAATAATTTTGAAGGTCAGTTCTGCGGTGCGTTCTAAGACCGCAGAACACAAATGCGGACTGCATATATACTGCATTCCCAACAAGAGAAGGTCCGAATTTTGGGACCCTTCTCCAGTCCATTTTGCGGACCACCTGTCGGTTCTGTGATCGCAAAGTCGAGTCGCAGGTTGAGCTCGCCCAATTATTTTTTCTAAAACTCTAAGCCCGACCCCTTTTTTAATAAAACAACCTATCCCACATTTTTAACCCATCTGAACAAAATAAGAGAGAGAGGACGAGAGAGTTCTTGAGAGAGAAAACTATTTATTCATCAATTGATCTTTCAAGATCATTGGAGACCGGGGAATTTTGATGCATTATCTTCACTTCTGATTTTGCAGTTAAATCCCTAACCCTTTTCCCCTAAATTTTCAAACCTAAGCTTAGGAAGGGAACCACATGCACTAGATTTTGAAATTTCTTGATAAAACCTTCATGCATGTCTTCAAAACCCTAGAATCTTGTATAAAGGAAACTGGGTAGTAAATTGCGAATTGCTAAAGGTCTATGTATTAATCATGAACTAGATTGACCTATCATGATTGCTTGGTGAACTGGAGCGGAAGTTAGAAAGAGATATTCAATTCCAAGTATGTATGGCTAACTGTGATACCTGTGAAGTAGCCTTGTGTCAATATGTTAAATTACTTGATATCCATGTGGGAATTATTGTGAAACTCTTGTGATTTATACTTGTGTGGTGACATCTCATGGAAAAGGTTGAGAACATGTAATTAAAAGAATTCATGAATGGTGAAACTAGAACTATTGTGGTAATAATATATCGTCGGTTATCGTCATCCATTGTGGTAACCTGGGATGTGTACAAATTGATGAACATAAGGAAATTGTTGTTGCTAGTTGTGGAAATGCATTACCCCCGCGTTGGTTCTATCTTAACAATGTGCTATAGTTGATTTCTTGTATTTGTTGTTGTGTTGTATGTTGTTTGTGAACTGAAACTGTCAGGCGTGGTCGGGTTGCGCGCCACAACACGATGAAATAAGGTGTGGGTTGGGGTGATAAGGATGGCCGAGGTAATATGGGTGGACGAGATAATAAGGGTGAAAAATGTGATCCAATATCACTATTGAAATGAATATAAATCATGAAATGATCAATTAGGAATTATGAAAGGATATAGCAGGAGAGTTTGTAACCTGTGGGGCACTGATTGTCCCTTAGAATGACTAATTGTACCATTTACTGTGAAATGCTTGGTTGTTGTTCCATTGTTGTGCTATTGTTATTCAGCTTTCCATTTGTATTTGTATTTTCGACTTGAGTTTGCTTGGGACAGAGTTTGTTCATACATGCCAGTACAATTCAAATGTACTGACGTCCCTTTTGTCGGGGCGCTACATTCATATTATGATTTTAGGTGGATCCGCGGCAGGCACTCCAATCCACCATTCGTAGCTCCTCCTCTTCCTTGTTGGCAGTGTTAGTACTTGGTGAGCCCATTTTCTTCCGGGGCCTTGCATGGCTCATGCCACCCCTGTGGTTGTATTTTGGAGTTTTGTGTCATGGTTGTAAAGGTGTAGCTGGGGCCTTGTCGCTGGCAAGTATTGTATCATTTTCCTTATCTTAGAGCCTCAGTAGAGTGGATGACGTGGGTTGTAGAACTTGTGTATCATATGTGTATGTAATGGGCGTTTTAATATGTAAACTACGCTAGCTGATAATATTAACTTGGCTATCTTTTGTAAAAAGTGGAGTTCTATTTATTTCCAATTGCATCAAGTAGTAACGGTGAATTATTAATGAATAACCGTGAGGTAACATGTGGGATAGGAAAGGTAACCAGGTCCTCTTGCCCGGGGCTACCCGGTCGGGCGCCGGTCATGTCCCTCAGTTTGGGGCATGACAAAATAGGTATTCGAGCCTAAGGTTTAAAGAGTCCTAGGATGTCTCGGATCCGTGCCTAGTAGAGCCCTTCTTATCGGTATGTTGTCGACCACATCTATAAGTTTGGGGCTACACAGGCATTTAGGAAACTATTCCCTTGTTTGATTATTCCAGTTCATGCGGAGAAGTAATGTTGTGTCTAATTCGTGCTTTATTTCGAATTTTCAGAAATGGCACATAAGAAGAAAGCTAGACTTGGCCTAGGGGCCAACGCCACTTCTAGTGCGGCTGTGGATCATGTGCCGACTGCCATGGGTGAGAGTGATTCCCCAGTTCTGAATTTGCATGTTCCATCCATCCCTTATCCAAGCAATCATGTTCCACCGGCGGCCAAGGCTGCCACTATCCCTCCTGCCAAAGCTCTTAATCCTGATGTTGCTCCAGCTTCCATTCCCGGGATTTCTGATGGAGACCATAGGGGAGCTATCCATATGTTGACCTAGTTAGTGGCCGCCCAGGCCCAAAGATCTCATGATGCCCTTGTGTCCTCCAGTGGACAGGGAGATTCCTCCAGCTCCAGAGTTTATCAATTCCTACGATTTTCCCATCCAGAGTTCTCTGGCACAGACCTAGAGGCCGATCCGCAAGACTTCCTCGATGAGATGTACAAGACCCTTCGAGTAATGAAGGCTATAGAGGTAGAGGGGGTAGAATTGGCTTCATACATGCTGAAGGGAGCGGCTCGTTCGTGGTTTGAGATGTGGGAGGATTCCGGTGTGGAAGGGAGACCTCCGACTAGATGGGAAGAGTTCATAGATGCCTTCATGGACCACTTCTTGCCTGCTGAGGTGATGGCAGCCCATGCCACCGAGTTTAAGGTTCTTAATCAGGGTAGTATGAGTGTTTGGGAGTATCATATGGAGTTCATGAGATTGTCCAAGTATGCTCCTCAGTTGGTGACGACTATGGAGGCCAGAGTTCGACTATTCGTTCAGGGTCTCAGCCGTTTGGTGGTAAATGAAGCTGCTACAACGGCTTTGCATTCAGACATGAACTATGGAAAGATCGTGGGTTTTGCTCAGGCCACAGAGGCCAGGAATTTGAAGATTTGGGAAGACGGGGAGATAGCAGCTGGGCCCGGTCTACGGGTCACTCAATGAGGTCATCTCCAGGGAGAGGGTCATCAGGACCATCTCAGGCTTATGCTCAGTCCTCAGCTAGTACACCGCCATCCATGCACCGTTACCAGCAGAGTATCCCTTCGGGTCGAGGTTCAGACAGTAGGGGGTCCTGCCAGTTCAGTTATTCGGGGATGATACCTCAGCAACAGGGAGGTATATGTCCCAAGTGTGGGAGATTTCATACAGAGGCTTGTTACTTGGATGCTCCAGTGTGTCACAATTTTAGGGTGAGAGGTCACATAGAGCGGGACTGTCGTGCTCCCAGACAGGGCACGGGTAGGGGACTTGCTCAGCCATCTAGTTCATTAGTTGCTACGTAATCACTGCTCCCTCCATCCCCAGCAGGGCATGGTGCAGCTAGAGGTGGAGCTCCTGCTAGGGGCGGACCCTGCAGGTTTTATGCATTGAGTGGCGGTCAGAGTGACGAGGCTTCCCCTGATGTTGTCACAGGTATCCTATATGTCTAGACTATTGATTGCTATGCTCTTATTAATTTGGGGTCTTCTTTGTCCTATGTCACCCCATTTGTTGCTTTGAGTTTTGGGATTGAACCCGAACAGCTTCTTGAGCCATTCTCTATATCGACTCCGGTTGGTGATTCTATTATAGCCGCGCGGGTCTATAGGAATTGTGTTGTTATGGTTGGTGGTCATGTTACCACAGCCGACCTTATCGAGCTTGGGATGGTGTATTTTGATGTAATCATGGGAATGGATTATCTCTATTCGTGCTTTGCTAAACTTGATTGTCGAACGAGAGTCATGAGACTCGAGTTCCCTAATGAGCTGGTTATTGAATGGAAGGGAAATGGTGTTGTGCCGAGGGGTAGGTTTATTTCCTATCTCAAGGCTTCGAAGATGATCAGAAAGGGGTGCATCTATCATTTAGCATAGGTGGCGGATACTACTCCAAAAGTACCTGCCCACGAGTCCATGCCAGTTATGAACGAGTTTCTTAAGGTATTTCCAGGTGAGCTTCCAGGAATTCCACCAGAGAGGGAGATTGATTTCGGGATTGATGTATTGCCAGATACCCAGCCAATATCTATTCCACCGTACAGAATGGCGCCAGTAGAGTTGCGGTAGTTAAAGGAGCAGTTGAAGGATCTATTGAAAAAGGGGTTTATCCGGCCAAGTTTGTCGCCGTGGGGTGCTCTGGTTCTTTTGTCAGAAAGAAGGATGGGTTGCTTCGGATGTGAATCGACTATCGGCAGCTCAATAAAGTCACCATCAAGAATAAGTACCCTTTGCTTCGGATAGATGACTTTTTCGACCAATTGCAAGGTGCAAGGTTCTTCTCCGAAATTGATTTGCGGTCCAGCTACCACCAATTGAAGATCAAAGAGCAAGATATTCCTAAGACCGCTTTCAGAACTCGTTATGGCCACTTTGAATTCTTGGTCATGTCTTTTGGCCTAACCAACGCCCCGACGACGTTTATATATCTTATGAACCGGGTCTTCAGGTCATTCTTAGACTCCTTCGTGATTGTTTTCGTTGACGACATCCTCGTATCTTAACAGAGCAAGGAGGATCATGTCAGTCACCTCAGGGCAGTTTTGCAGACTCCTCATCAAGACCAAATGTATGCCAAGTTTTTCAAAATATGAATTTTGGTTGGAGTCTGTCGCTTTTCTTGGTCATGTTGTTTCCAGTGAGGGGATTGATCCCCAAAAGATTGTTGGAAACACGTTCCCAAGGCTTTATACTAAAACGTGTATACTTATGTGTAGGTTTTGGTGAATGACAAACAAGCGCAAATTGATATATAACGAAGTTCAAGTACAAGCGCACAATTGGTGGATAACGAGATTCAAGCACAAGACAAAGTTTTATAGTTTAAATGAGTCGTTCTTAATTGTGACAATCGATTGTGAAGAGACAGTGTCCATCAGACTTTTCAAAGTCACAAAATAATCGATTGAGAACATATGACAATCGATTGTGTTGAGGTAGTGTCTTCCAGACTTTTTCAAAGTTATTAAATAATTGATTGTGAGTATATAACAATCGATTGTCACGAGGCAGTGTCTAAAATAATTTTCAAAGTCTGATAAATAATCGATTGTTAACATTGCACAATCGATTTTGAAGCTGACCGTTGTCGTATAGTTTTCAAATACCGTCAGGTAATCGATTGTTGATTTTGTATAATCGATTGTTCAAATTAAAATCTGGAAAAGATTTTTTGAACGTTGTTGAATAATCGATTGTCGATTTTGTACAATCGATTGTTGAAATTAAAATCTGGAAAGGATTTTTTGAACGTTGCTGAATAATCGATTATTGATTTTGTATAATCGATTGTTTTGCGTAAAATCTGAAAATAATTTTTTGAACGTTACCAATAATCGATTGTTGATCTTGGACAATCGATTGTTAAGCGTAAAATCTGGGATTGATTTCTGGAACGATTGGCGAACAATCGATTGTGACTTCTTGAACGATTGGCGAACAATCGATTGTGACTTCTTGACAATCGATTGTCACACAGTAAAATCAGCAACTCTTAATTGGCAATTAGGCAACGGTAATGCCAAGTTTTTCAACTATAAATACAGCTTCATTTCAGTTTTTAAATACAACAACACACAACAACTGATCATACAATTTTTATAAGCTTGCATACTATTGTTTATCATTTTATATTCATTTCATAAAGCTTTTGAGAGCCATATTCTTGTCCAAAGTTGTTGTGATCTTGAGCTTACTTCTTTTACTCATATCTACTCATTAAGGAGTGTATTGTTTGAGTGTTTAGTGTTTTGTACACTTGTAAGAGAATTGTGATTCTCTTGTTGTAAGGAACTTGTGTTTCCTTGGTCGAAGTCTTGGAGTGTTGTATCTCCGAGCAAGATTGTTGAGGCTTGTGTCCTCAGATTGTAAAGGTTGGTTAGGCACCCGTAAGCTTAACAGTGAAGTCTTGGAGTGTTGTATCTCCGAGCAAAGGTGTTAAGGATTGTGTCCTTAAGTTGTAAAGGTTGGTTAGGCACCCGTAAGCTTAACAGTGAAGTCTTGGAGTGTTGTATCTCCGAGCAAAGGTGTTAAGGCTTGTGTCCTTAAGTTGTAAAGGTTTGTTGAGCACCCGTAAGTTTGACAAGTTAGTGGAAAAGCTCGAGAGAGTCTCTCTGGGACTGGACTAGCCACTTGTTGTGGTGAACCAGAATACAATGGTGCGTTCTCTCCTTTTTGTTTACTTAACGCACTTATTTATTTCCTGCAAATTTCAAATTCCGCAAGTTTACGCTAAATTTTATTATAACGCTATTCACCCCCCCCCTCTAGCGTTAAGCGTATTATCTAACAATTGGTATCAGAGCCCAACTCTCTGAAGACTTAACAGTTTGAGAGAACCATCCATGGCTTCTACTCGTGAATCTTTTGCAGGAATAGGTGAAGGTGATTTTAACATGTTGCCCCCAATATTTGATGGAAATAATTACTTATATTGGAAAGATCAGATGAGAATTTTCATCACAGCCAACAACTTTTATCTATGGCAAATCATCAAGCATGGTGATCAAATGACAACAAAAGTTGGGAAAGCCAAGGTAAGTGAATACAACACTAATGCAATAAATATGTTGTATAGCGACTTGAATCAGGAAGACTATCAGAAAATTTCCCACTACAAAACCGCCAAAGAGATGTGGGATAAGATGGAGGAAATGTATGAAAGCATGCCTCAAAAAGCGGACAGCTCATATGATGAATCAACTGGCCAATGTCTCATGGCTAACGAAGAAGAAGAGGTAAGTACGTCCAACTCTCACTCGCTTGAAGAAATGCAAAATGCTTATAATAAATTACATAATGAGTTTGTTTATGCTTCCAAGACTATTAAAGATTTGCAGAAAACTCTTTCGTTGCAAGAAAAAGATTTTCAAAAGCAACTCTCTCTAAAAGAAAAAGTTTTTGAAAAACTGGTTTTAGAAAATGAGAAGTTGAAAGAGGAAAACAAGTTTTTCGGAAAAAGAAGCGCCGATAAGCCCGAAAGCTCTATTAGAAAGTGTACTTCTTGCTTGCATCTCAAAAATGAAATAGAAAGGCTTAAAGGCACATTAGATAAGTTTAACTCTTCGCACAAAAATTTGAATGATGTTCTTGATAATTTGAAGTCAACCAAGCATGACATAGGGTTTACGAATGAGCCTAAAGAAAAGGTTGAAGCTAAACCCCAACAACCTAAGGCTCAACCTAAGACTAATAATAAAAATGCTTATCCTAGAAATAGCAATCCTAGAACCAATATGCATGCTAGACTAAATGTTGAACATTTTAGAAGACCTAGCAATGACTTACCACCTAGAAATAACTACACTAGAAATGATGCATATTATAGGCCAAATACTAGAAGGATTTTTTCCCTTTAGAGCACCTAGAAATGATTTCCAACGTAGAAATAATTATTCTAGAAATGCTGCTCATAGTAGGAGAAATGATGTTCATAAAGCGCGCAATAGTCATAATGCTGAAAATAGAGTAAACCATTTTCGTCCGTCAAGTTACTATGAACCTAGAAGGATGCATAACCCCAACGTGACTTGTCATTATTGTAGACGTATTAGTAATATTGCTCCTGCATGTTTTACACGACATAGACATATCACTCAATCGCATCATTATGATATGCCTAACCCCCAAGGACCCAAAATGGCATGGGTACCAAAAGATCATTAATCTGTTTTGCAGGTGTGCTTGAAAGGCTACAGTATTGTAGTAGATGCACCGAGCACGACACCTCATTGCATCAAGAGGAAATTTCGGTTAGTTATCATTTTTGACAAAAACCGAATTGTTGATATGTGCTAGCAAACAATATTGACTTATTTGTTGTTAATTTGGTTCCCTTATTGTTGAATCTTTGATAAGCTTAGTCGTAATAGTTGATGTGCGTTAACAATTGAGATATCCTTGTCAACAATCAATATCAATTAGCTTTGTTGATTCATATGTTGAAAACGTGTTGTTAAATGACAATTGGTGTCAATTAGTTTACTTGTTAGTTATCTGCTTTTAAAATATCAAAACTGTTGATATGTATTAACAGTTAGCTTGATAAAATCATTTCATTCATGATTTGATAATTGCTATCTGTGGTTTAAATAACTGTTAGTATACTGTGTGGTGTGTATTATCTATTAGCATATTCTTCAAAAAGTCTTCACTCACGTTTTTGATAAATGCTATCATCAGCTTTGAAAAATAATTGAGATGTCTCATGTTTCTAACAATTGACAAAAATCCTTCTGTTAAAAATCGTCTCTTGATGAACACATCCTTTGGTCTGGATAATGGTTGGTATGTTCTTCAAAATTCGATGTATGGTTGATCTGTTAACAGTCAATACTCGTTTGTAATATGCTTTACTAAAAATAACAATTTGTATCACTGTTACTAAAATAACTTTTGGTACACTTGTTATGTCATCCAACAAATGGGTTTATCATTGTTTTATAACAATTGGTATATCTATGTTGGTATGTCTTGATAAATTTATGATTAAGGGGAAATAGATTGCATGAAATTTACTATCTTCTTGATGACAGAATTTCAAAACAACTCTCTATATTGGCAATGTTATTTTCTTTAAACTCTCATGCCACTAATATCTTGCATTCCAAATCTTGTGGAAAATGATATCGTAGAAAATATTTGTATTACTTTGGAGCAACTAATAATTGTCATGCAAGGAATCTGTAAATCGCATTTGACATATCATTGATAGACAAGCTTAATTTCTTCTTGGAGCTGCAAATTAAGCAAATGAAAGAGGGAACTTTCATTTGTCCATCTAAATGTCGCAAGGAAATGCCAAATCAATTTGAAAAGAGCAACACCTAACCAATGGTCACTTCAATGAATTTAGATGACCATCTTGACAGAAATGTGAAAGGTAAGACGAGCAATACCAAGAACTACACAGGTATGATCGTTGCTCACTTTACATTATTGCTAGTAGACTTGATAAAATATTTAGCGTTTAATGTTGTGCTAAATATAAATCATGTCCAAATGAAGTATTGAATGCGGGTAAACGTTGATCTAAGTGCATACATTTTAGGTTGCATTTATATTTTAATTACTGACTTGAGCGTCGGAGACGTTTAATTCTATTTTGCAGGTATCACCCTAAAGGTAGGGGGAATTATTTAGTTTTGGCACAGAACAATCGATAGTTCCAAGCAAATAATCGATTATCTTACTGTGCAGAAAATCGATTAGCAGTATCACTAATCGATTGTTTATGGTTTATGTTTATTATGCAGTTTTGTTAATTAATTGATTCTTTAACTGCAAAATCGATTTCCCTCTCAGCCATTCAGCAATGCTTTTCCAAAACAATCGATTGTTTCAAAATATAATCGATTATTCTCAAAATCAGAAAATTTCTGTGCTCACTGTAACATAACAATCGATTACCATATTTTGACAATCGATTATTTCATGTCAGTAATTCAAAATTTTTTTTCGTTTGGTTCTGCAATCGATTTGTGTCAGTTCCCAGATTCAGTCAAATCTTAATGACAATCGATTATCTCATTCCAGCAATCGATTGTCTAACGGTCAGTAAGATTTATGTTTACCGTTTCTGACTGTTTCAGCTTTCAATTTTCTGCAGATTTCTTCCATTAATGAAATGCCTTTCTCCCCTCTATAAATAGGCTCCATATATGTTCATTTTTATTCACTCAAGCATCAACTTTAGCTCTCAAACTATCAAAATTCTTTCAAGTCTCTTGCAAATTCCAGCAATACTCAGTGAAAATGTCGGGCCGTCACTCCAAACGTTGCCGTCTGCTAGGCATGGTGCATCCTCCTCTGCTGCTCCAAACTATCATTATCAAGATGGTTCCGCTCTATACTTTAATTCTGACATCGAGCTTACTCGATTTTTAACAAAATTTGAAAAGCGCGACATTCTTCCTCCCCGCTTTTCAACCAACAAGTATCTTGAATCTTATGGCCCTGCTGCAAATATGCTCAAAAATTGTCAACTTCTTGACTTCTTACTTCTTACCCATTCTTACATCAATACTACATTGATTCAAGCATTTTACTCCAACCTTCATGAGGATGATGACGGTGAGCTTGTGACAAATATAAATGGTGTTCAAATTCTTCTTTCCGATGAAAACCTTCATACCATTGCCCGTCTTCCTCATAATGGTGAAGACATTTTTCGGTACATCGGAGAGGCCGGAGCCCTTTTTGATGAAACAGTCCTCCTACATCAAACCGGACTTACTTCTTATGATCCAAATCTTTCTTCCCGTCGTCCTACAATTACGGGAATGGATCCAAATTATCGGTTGATTTTCTATTTCATCACCCGAGTCCTCAAGCCTCGTAAGCATAACCATACTACCATTTCCCAAGAGGACACCATGCTCATGCATGCCATAATAACCGGAGCTAACATCAATTGGTGTCGGTTCGTCAAGATTCACATGCGTGACGCTATCGGAGATGATAGGCCTCTTCCTTATGCTCTCCTCATCATGAATTTTCTTGAAGCCTCCGGATTCATCACTTCCAACGGTCCTCTCAAAAAGAGTACCAAGAAGTGGGAAATTTCAGAATCCTCCTTTCATCATGACGGTGATCATGCAGCGCCTGCTCCTCCTCCAACCCGTCGAACTCGTCCGCTTCAAGAGCCCACTCTCCAATCCATTTCCGACCAAATTGCTTCCTTGACCACCTCTGTTGGTCAATTGACAAATGAGATCCATGAATATTTTGACCATGTTCATTATTCATATGCCGGTCTTGTTCCCTTTGAAGCAGTGCCGGACAATGAGGCGGGAAATGATGATGAATGATTTCTTTGTTTTTTTTGGATCTATTGTGATATGTTTTATTGTCCCCTCCTTATGTAATTGTTTTCTCTTTCCAATAAATAAACAAGTTTTATTTACATCTTTGGCATCTTCTTATATTATTTTTGCTAATGGCAAAAGGGGGAAGATAACGGGTATGCACTCTCAATATTTATAAGCTTAAATTGAGGGGGAATACATATATTGAGGGGGAACAAATGCATGTCTTGAATCGTCATTATAAATTGTTTAAGTTGCATTGCGGGGGAACAAATGCATGTCTTGAATCGTCATTATAAATTGTTTAAGTTGCATATCCTGCTTAAAGTTTGCCATTATCAAAAAGGGGGAAATTGTTGGAAACACGTTCTCAAGGCTTTATACTAATACGTGTGTTCTTATGTGTAGGTTTTGATGAATGACAAACAAGCGCAAATTGATATATGACGAAGTTCAAGTACAAGCGCACAATTGGTGGATAACGAGATTCAAGCACAAGACAAAGTTTTATAGTTTAAATGAGTCGTTCTTAATTGTGATCTTGATCCGACAACTTGACTCATGACATGGCTTCTCTCGTAAAATTATTTTTACAAAATCATGCATATTTAATTTAATGCTAAATGATTTTAAATATGAATATTTACTTTAGTCAAAATGATTTTTAAACATGCCTCTAAAATCTGGTCTAAGATAATCGATTATGTACTTATGATAATCGATTATGTTAAGCCAAGACTGCATGACAATCGATTGTGAACTAAATGACAATCGATTGTGTTTAGGCAGTGAGCATCAGGCTTTTCAAACCTGCATGACAATCGATTGTGAACCTTATGACAATCGATTGTGATGAGGCAGTGTACATCAAAGTTTTTCAAAACTCAGAATAATCGATTGTGAAGCTAATGACAATCGATTGTGAAGAAACAGTGTCCATCAGACTTTTCAAAGTCACAAAATAATTGATTGTGAACATATGACAATCGATTGTGTTGAGGCAGTGTCTTCCAGACTTTTTAAAAGTTATTAAATAATCGATTGTGAGTATATAACAATCGATTGTCACGAGGCAGTGTCTAAAATAATTTTCAAAGTCTGATAAATAATCGATTGTTAACATTGCACAATCGATTATGAAGCTGACCGTTGTCGTAAAGTTTTCAAATAGTGTCAGGTAATCGATTATTGATTTTGTATAATCGATTATTGAAATTGAAATCTGGAAAAGATTTTTTGAACGTTGCTGAATAATCGATTGTCGAGTTTGTACAATCGATTGTTGAAATTAAAATCTGGAAAGGATTTTTTGAACGTTGCTGAATAATCGATTATTGATTTTGTATAATCGATTGTTTTGCGTAAAATCTGAAAATGATTTTTTGAACGTTACCAATAATCGATTGTTGATCTTGAACAATCGATTGTTAAGCGTAAAATCTGGGATTGATTTCTGGAACGATTGGCAAACAATCGATTGTCACACAGTAAAATCAGCAACTCTTAATTGGCAATTAGGCAACGGTAATGCCAAGTTTTTCAACTATAAATACAGCTTCATTTCAGTGTTTTAAATACAACAACACACAACAACTGATCATACAATTTCTATAAGCTTGCATACTATTGTTTATCGTTTTATATTCATTTCATAAAGCTTTTGAGAGTCATATTCTTGTCCAAAGTTGTTGTGATCTTGAGCTTACTTCTTTACTCATATCTACTCATTAAGGAGTGTATTGTTTGAGTGTTTAGTGTTTTGTACACTTGTAAGAGAATTGTGGTTCTCTTGTTGTAAGGAACTTGTGTTTCCTTGGTCGAAGTCTTGGAGTGTTGTATCTCCGAGCAAGATTGTTGAGGCTTGTGTCCTCAGATTGTAAAGGTTGGTTAGGCACCCGTAAGCTTAACAGTGAAGTCTTGGAGTGTTGTATCTCCGAGCAAAGGTGTTAAGGATTGTGTCCTTAAGTTGTATAGGTTGGTTAGGCACCCGTAAGCTTAACAGTGAAGTCTTGGAGTGTTGTATCTCCGAGCAAAGGTGTTAAGGCTTGTGTCCATAAGTTGTAAAGGTTTGTTGAGCACCCGTAAGCTTGACAAGTTAGTGGAAAATCTCGAGAGAGTCTCTCGGGGACTGGACTAGCCACTTGTTGTGGTGAACCAGAATACATTGGTGCGTTCTTTCCTTTTTGTTTACTTAACGCACTTATTTATTTCCAGCAAATTTCAAATTCCGCAAGTTTACGCTAAATATTATTATAACGCTATTCACCCCCTCTCTAGCGTTAAGCGTATTATCTAACAAAGATTGCAGCGGTGAAGGATTGTCTTAGGCCCATGACCTCGACGGAGATCGGTAGCTTTTTGGGTTTAGCAAGGTATTATCGGATGTTCGTAGAGGGATTCTCATTCCTCGCCTCCCCTTTGACTAAATTGATGCAGAGATCAGCCAAGTTCCAGTGGTCAGATGCTTATGAGAAAAGTTTTCAAGAATTGAAGACAATGTTGACTTCAGCACTAGTATTGGCTTTGCCAGAAGGCACAAAGGGGATTGTGGTTTATTGTGATGCCTCCAAGGTCGGGTGTTTTCTGATGCATCATGGGAAGGTCATAGCATATGCTTCTAGGCAACTCAAGAATCACGAGAAGAATTATCCGACGCATGATTTGGAGCTTGTAGCAGGTGTGTTTGCCTTGAAAATATGGCGGCATTATCTTTTTGGGGTTCATGTAAATGTGTTTTCAGACTGCAGGAGTCTCCAATATTTGTTCAAGCAGAAGAAGCTGATTTTGAGGTACCTGCGGTGGTTAGAATTGCATAAGGATTATGATATGGAAATCTTGTACCATCTAGGGAAGGCGAACCTGGTGGCCGATGCCCTCATTCGAAAATCCATGGGTAGCTTGGCTCACTTGAGAGCGGAGCAGAGGCTCCTAGCTCGGGAGGTACACTAGTTGAAAAGCCTTGGGGTTTGTATTTCGGCCCCGAATGAGGAGGAACATATGGTGCGTAATACAGCAGAATCGTCGCTCGTGGAAGAGGTTAAATAAAAGCAGTTTATTGAACCAGCATTGGCACAATTGAAGGAGGCAACTCTAAGTGACAAAATTTCAGCATTTTCCCTTGGCAACAATTATGGTGTGCTACGGTGCCATGACAGGTTATGTGTTCCGAATGTGGATAATCTTCGGGAGAGGGTAATGGAGGAGGCTCATCATTTCAGGTATTCAGTGCACCCAGACAATACAAAGATGTACGATCTCAAGGATATCTATTAGTGGAGTGGTACGAAGAAGAGTGTGGCGGACTTCGTCTCTAAGTGTCCAAATTACCAGCAAGTGAAGGTCGAGCATTAGCGGCCGGAAGGGTTGACTCAGCTTATAAAAATACCGATGTGGAAATGGGAAATGATCAATATGGACTTCGTGACATGACTACCTCGTACTCAGCACAGGTTCGAATCAATTTTGGTGATAGTGGATCGACTCACCAAATTAGCTCACTTTTTTCCATTTAAGTCCACAGATACTACGGAACAATATGCTTGATTTATATCAAGGAGATAGTAAGGCTTCATGGTACGCCGCTTTCTATTATTTTGTATCGAGGAGCTCAATTTACAGTCAATTTCTGGAGGAAATTTCAGCAAGGTTTGGGTACTCAAGTTAATCTTAGCACAGCTTTTCATTCGCAAACTGACGGCCAAGCGGAGCGGACTATTCAGACGTTCGAGGATGTGTTGCGGGCATATGTCTTGGATTTAAAGGCTAATTGGGATGATCATCTGCCCCTTATAGATTTTTCTTATAACAACAGCTTCCATGTTAGCATCCGGATGGCCCCGTTTGAAGCATTGTACGGAAGAAGGTGTAGGTCCCCGTTCGGGTGGTTCGAGGTTGGTGAAGCGGTATTGATAGGGCTAGATATTGTACATCAGGCCATGGCAAAGGTAAGAGTCATCCTGGAGAGAATGAAGACTGCTCAAAGTCGCCAGAAATCTTATGCGGACGTGCGTCAAAGGGAACTAAAGTTTCAAGAAGGAGATTGGGTATTCTTGAGAGTGTCCCCAATGAAGGGAGTCATGCGCTTTGGGAGGAAGGGAAAACTAAGTCCTAGGTATGTCGAGCCTTATCAAATCACTCAAAGGATCGACTAAGTTGCGTATAGGTTGGAGTTGCCCCTTGAAATGTCCTTGTTGCACCCGGTGTTTCATGTATCGATATTTACGAAACTTGTGGGTGATCCGTCTAAAATTGTGCCAGTTGAAGACATCAATGTTACAGAAGAGTTATCATATGAAGAGATTACGGTTGCTACTCTGGATAGACAAGTCCGAAAGTTGAGGAACAAGGATATTGCTTCAGTTAAGGTGTTGTGGCGAAACCAACAAGTCGAGGAAGCCACGTGGATAGCGAAAGATTGGATGAAGATAAAATACCCCCATCTATTTGAACAAGTCTAGAAACGATCGTGCGAATCTTGTCCCTAGGAGAACTAGTGTTGTGTTCCATTAGGTGTAAGAAACATCCCTTCTCTTTCCAAGTGCCTTACTATTGTAGTTTCTCCAAGTTGTGCCAACAAAATTGATGTGTTGTGATTATTTGGACAATGTGCAGTCCTTTTTTTGGTAGTGAAAGTTTTGTGCTCTCATGGTAAGGTGATGTGAGGAAGTAATGATTAATCTTGCATGGATAGGGAGTACCAAAGTGTACTAAGTGAGTAATAATTAGTTTTGCATGGAGAATTTGTATTGAAATGATTAACAGTGTCGTACCCTTGTGATAGGTACATGGCTTTAATAGTACAGATGATTAATGCTTAATTTGTTTACATGTAGTGTGCCAAAATGGTTAAAAGTGTATCGAGAGGTTGAATATGTGTAAGTATGAGGATTATGCATTTTATAGCTGTTTGAAAGGTAGCAAGCTTGCATAATAATGCTTGGGAATATATTTTGGGGGCTCTCTGACAGGTGGTTATGTCAATAATACAAAGGAGACTCTGGCGAAATTTTCTAAAACAAACTTGAAAGTTAACAAAAGCGTAGGAACTTGCATATCATGTTTTCAAACTCATTTGGTTCCTAAGTCCTCATTCGAGGACGAACGATCTTAAGCGAGGGAGGATGTAAGATCCCGCGAAAATGAGTGCTCAGATGTTAGCAGTGCATAGAGTCGGGTCTACCTACGTGGATCAGATTCTTTTTACTGTTTTGCACTTAAAAATGTGAAATCAAAATTTTTCCAGAAAAGGTCCAATCTGCTGTCCAGAATGCAGTCGCAGATCTGAAATGCGGACCGCATTTCTACCGCAGAAGTTTTCGGAGAGAAGCCAATTTTTTGATGTTAAAATGCGGTCAGATCTGCGGTCACATAATCATTATACGGACCGCAGTGTGATCGCATATGGTCCCTGGATAATTTTGAAGGTCAGTTTTGCGATGCGTTCTGCGACCGTAGAACACGAAAGCAGACCGCATATCTACCGCATTCCCAACCAGAGAAGGTCCAAAACTTAGGACCCTTCTACGGTCCATTCTGCGGACCGCATGTCGGTTCTACGATCGCAGAGTCACGTCGCAGGTTGAGCTCACCCGATTATTTTTTCTGAACTTTTAAGCCCGACCCCTCTTTTAATAAAACACCCATCCCTGTTTATTAACCCATCTTCTGAAAATAATAAGATAGAGGAAGAGAGATTTCTTGTGAGAGAAAACTATTTCTTCATCAATTGATCTTTCAAAGTCACTGGAGCCCGAGGAATGTTGATGCACTGTCTTAACTTCTGATTTCGCATGTAAAATCCCTAATCCTTTTCCCTTAAATTTTCAAACCTAAACTGGGGAAGGGATCCACATGCACTAGATTTTAATATTTCTTGATAAAACCTTCATGCACGTCTTCAAAACCCTAGAATCTTGTAAAAAGGAAATTGGGTAGTAAATTGTGAATTCCTATTATAAAGGTCTATGTATTAATACTGAACTAGATTCACCCATCTTGATTTCTTGGTGAATCGGAGTGGAAGCTAAAAAGAGATTTTCAATTCCAAGTATGTATGGCTAACTCTGATCCTTGTGAAATCGCATTGTGTCAATAAGTGAAATTACTTCATATCCACGCGGGCAATTATTGTGAAACTCTTTTGATTTACACTTGTGTGGTGACATCTCGTGGAAAAGGTTGAGGAACATGTAATTGAAAGAATTCATGAATGGTGAAACTAGAACTATTGTGGTAATAATATATCGTCGGTTATCGTCATCCATTGTGGTAACCTAGGATGTGTACAAATTGATGAACATGAGGAAATTGTTTTTGCTAGTTGTGGAAATGTATTACCCTCGCGTTGGTTCTATCTTAACAATGTGCTATAGTTGATTTCTTGTATTTGTTCTTGTGTCGTATGTTATTTGTGAACTGAAACTGTCAGGCGTGGTCGGGTTGCGCGCCACAACACGATGAAATAAGGTGTGGGTTAGGGTGATAAGGATGGCCGAGTTAATAAGGGTGGACGAAATAATAAGGGTGGAAAATGTGATCCAATATCACTATTGAAATGAATATAAATCAGGAAATGATCAATGTGGAATTATGAAAGGATATAGCAGGAGACTTTGTAACCTGTGGGGCACTGATTGTCCCTTTGAATGACTAATTGTACCATTTACAGTGAAATGCTTGGTTGTTGTTCCATTGTTGTGCTATTGTTGTTCAGCTTTCCACTTGTATTTGTATTTTCGGCTTGAGTTTGCTTGGGACAGAGTTTGTTCATACATGCCAGTACAATTCAAATGTACTGACGTCCCTTTTGTCGGGGCGCTACATTCGTATTATGATTTTAGGTGGATCCGCGGCAGGCACTCCAATCCACCATTCGTAGCTCCTCCTCCTTCCTTGTTGGCAGTGTTAGTACTTGGTGAGCCCATTTGCTTCCGGGGCCTTGCATGGCTCATGCCACCCCTGTGGTTGTAATTTGGCGTTTTGTGTCATGGTTGTAAAGGTGTAGCTGGGGCCTTGTCGCCGGCAAGTATTGTATCATTTTCCTTATCTTAGAGCCTCAGTAGAGTGGATGACGTGGGTTGTAGAACTTGTGTAACATATGTGTATGTAATGGGCCTTGTAATATGTAAACTACGCTAGCTGATAATATTAACTTGGCTATCTTTTGTAAAAAGTGGAGTTTTGTTTATTTCCAATTGCATCAAGTATTAACGGTTAATTATTAATGAATAACCGTTGGGTAACATGTGGGATTAGGAAAGGTAACCAGGTCCTCTTGCCCGGGGCTACCCGGTCGGGCGGCGGTCATGTCCCTCAATTTGGGGCATGACAAAATAGGTATTCGGTTAACACACTTGTGTGGTGACATCTCGTGGAAAAGGTTGAGGAACATGTAATTGAAAGAATTCATGAATGGTTAAACCGGAACTATTATTGTAATAATATATGGTTGGTTATGGTTATCCATTGTGGTAACTCGGGATGTGTACAAATTGATGAACATGAGGAAATTGTTGTTGCTAGTTGTGGAAATGCATTACCCTCATTGTGGTTCTATCTTAACAATGTGCTATTGTTGATTTCTTGTATTTGTTGTTGTGTTGAATGTTGTTTGTGAACTGAAACTGTCAGGCGGGGTCGGGTATCGCGCCGAAACACGGTGAAATAAGGTGTAGGGTTGGGGTGATAAGTTTGGCCGAGGTAATAAGGGTGGAAAATGTGACCCAGTATCACTATTGAAATGAATATAAATCATGAAATGATCAATGTGGAATTGTAAAAGGAGACATCTGGAGAGTTTGCAACCTGTGGGGCACTAATTGTCCCTTTGTTTGACTAATTGTACCAGTTGTTGTGAAATGCTTGGTTGTTGTTCCATTGTTGTGCTATTTTTGTTCACCTTTCCACTTGTATTTGTATTTTCAGCTTGAGTTTGCTTGGGACAGAGTTTGTTCATACATGCCAGTACAATTCAAATGTACTGACATCCCTTTTACCGGGGGCGCTACATTCGTGTTATGATTGTAGGTGGATCCGCGGCAGGCACTCCAGTCCACCGTTCGTAGCTCTTCCTCCTTCCTTATCGGCAGTGTTAGTACTTGGTGAGCCCCTTTCCTTCCGGGGCCTTGCGTGGCTCATGCCACCCCTTTTGTTATATTTTGGAGTTTTGTGTCATGGTTGTAAAGGTGTAGCCGGGGCCTTGTCGCCAGCAAGTATTGTATCATTTTCCTTATATTAGAGGCTCTGTAGACTCGATGACGTGGGTTGTAGAACTTGTGTAACATATGTGTACGTAATGGGCATTTTAATATGTAAACTACGCTAGCTGATAATATTAACATGTGTATCTTTTGTAATAAGTGGAGTTCCATTTATTTCCAATTACATCAAGTATTAACGGTTAATTAATAATGAATAACCATGGGGTAACTCATGGGAATAGGAAAGGTGACCATGTCCGCTTGCCCAGGGCTACCCAGTCGGGCGCCGATCATGTCTCTCGGTTTGGGGCGTGACAACAGAGATGACTCTGTATTATTTGATCCCGGTTCCACCTATACATATGTGTATTCATATTTTGTTCGTTACTTGAGTATGCCACGAGAGTCTCTTTTTTTACCTATTCATGTGTCTACCCTGGTGGGCAATGTTGTAGTTGTGAATCGTGTATACCGGTCATGTCTTATGACCATTGGGGTCTGGAGACCCGAGTTGATCTATTTCTATTGAGCATGGTGGACTTTGATGTTATATTGGGCATTAATTGGTTATCTCCATGTCATACTATTCTAGATTGTCATGCTAAGACAGTTACGTTGGCTATGATGGGTGTACCGCAGATCGAGTGGCGTGGTGTGACTGATTATGTTCCTGGCAGAGTGATTTCTTTCTTGAAGGCCCAGCCATGGGGAAGGTTTATCCGTCATACCTAGCTTTTGTGAGGGATGTAGGAGCTGAGACTCCTAATATTGATTCGGTTCCAGTTGTAAGGGATTTTCCCTATATATTTCCAGCAAACCTGTTGGGCATGCCACCGAAGAGGGATATCGATTTTGGTATTGACCTGATGCCGGACACTTAGCCCATTTCCATTCTTCCATATCGTATGGCACCGAGAGAGTTGAAAGATTTGAAGGAGAAACTTCAGGAAGTCATTGATAAGGATAGCATAATGAGAATGTACATTGATTACAAGCAATTGAAAAGGTAACAATTAAGAACAAGTATCCCCTGCCTCTTATTGATGATATATTTTACCAGCTTCACGGAGCGAGGGCGTTTTACAAGATTTATCTCCGTTTGGGCTATCACCAGTTGAGGATCAGGGATTCAGATATTCCTAATATTGTTTTCAGGACTAGATATGGTCACTATAAGTTTCTTGTCATGCCTTTCGGGCTGACGAATGCCCTAGAAGCGTTCATGCATTTGATGAACAATGTATTTTGGCCTTATCTGGATTTGATTGTTTTCATATTCATTGATGATATTCTGGTGTACTAGCTTAGTCAGGAGGAGCACGTGGAGAATTTGTGATTTGCATTACGGAGATTAAGGGAGGAGAGGCTTTATGCAAAGTTCTCAGAGTGTGAGTTTTGGCTCGGATCAATGGCTTTCGTGGGATACATGGTGTCTTGTGAGGGTATTCCGGTTGATCCAAAGAAGATAGAGGCGGTGCAGAGTTGGCGTAGATCATCCTCATCCACAGAGATTCGTAGTTTTCTTGGGTTGGCAGGCTATTTTCGCCTGTTTGTTCAGGAATTTTAATCTATTGCTTCGCCCTTGACCAAGTTGACTCAACAGGGTGCCCCATTTGTATGGTCAGACGAGTGCGAGGAGAGCTTTCAAAGGCTCAAGACAGTTTGACCATAACTCCAGTGTTGGTTTTGCCATCAACTTCATGTTCATATACCATTTATGGTGATGCTTCGAGAGTTGGAATAGGTTGTATATTGATGCAGGAGGTTAGAGTTATTGCTTATGCTTTTCGTAAGTTAAAGCACCATTAGAAGAACTACCTTGTTCATAATTTGGAGTTGGCTTCCATAGTTTATGCATTGAATATTTGGAGGCACTACTTATATGGTGTATCTTGTGAGGTATTTACCAACCACGCAGTCTTCAACATCTGTTCAAGCAAAAGGATCTTAATTTGAGGCAGCAGAGATGGCTAGAGGTTCTTAATGATTATGATATTACTATTTTGTATAATCTGGGAAAGGCCAATATGGTCGATACTTTGAGCCAAAAGACAGTGAGTATGGGGAGTTTGGCATACATTCCAATTGGGAAGAGGTCATTTGCATTTGACATTCAGGCCTTGGCCAATTGGCATGTAAGATTAGATATTTCGGAGCTCAGCCAGGTGTTAGCTTGTATGGTTCTCGATCTTCCTTATATGATCACATCAGAGAGCGCCAGTATGATGATGCTCATTCGATTGTCCTTAAGGACAAAGTTCAACATGGCGATGCCAAATATGTGACCATTGGTGATGATGGTGTTTTGATGATGTAGGGCTAGATTTGTATGCGCGATGTGGATGGGCATAGAGAGTTGATTCCGGAAGAGGCCTATAGCTCGTGGTATTCAATTCATCAGGGTGGCGTGAAGATGTATCAGGATTTGAGACAGCACTATTGGTGGAGAAGAATGAGGAAAGATATTGTGGGATTTATGGCTCGGTGTCCCAATTATTAGCAGGTGAAATATGAGCATCAGAGACCCGGTGGCTTGCTTCAGCAGATGGACATTCCTGAGTAAAAGAGGGAGAGAGTCACTATGGACTTTGTAAGTGGTCTTCCTCGGACTTTGAAGAAGTTCGATGCTATTTGGGTGATTGTGGATCGGCTGACCAAGTCTGCGCACTTCATTCTGTGGAGTACTACATATTCTTCAAAGCAGTTAGCAGGGATCTTCATCCAAGGGATTGTTCGGTTGCATGGTGTTCTAGTTTCCATAATCTCATATAGAGGTATCCAGTTTACTTCCTAATTCTGGAAGACATTTCAGCGAGAGTTGGGTACTCATGTGGAGTTGAGTACAACATTTCATCCTCAGATGGACGGGCAGTCCGAGCGTACGATTTAGATATTGGAGGACATGTTGAGTGGTTCTTTTATTGATTTCAGAGGTTCATGGGATGAGTTTTTTCTGCTTGCATAGTTTTCCTACAATAACATCTATCAGTCTGCTACTCAAATGGCCCTATATGAGGCATTGTATAGGAGACAGTGTAAATCTCCAGTTAGTTGGTTCGAGCCCGGCGAGGCTAGGCTATTGGGGACATATTTGTCTTAGGATGCATTAGAGAAGGTGAAGTTGATTCATGAGAGACTTCGTATAGCAGAATCGCATAAGAAGAGTTATGCGGACCGGAAGATTCCAGATGTGTCTTACATGGTTGGTGAGAAGGTCTTCCTGAAGGTTTCTCACATGAAGGGCGGTATGAGATTTGGAAAGAAAGAGAAGTTGAGTCCATAGTTCATTGAGCCTTTCGAGGTACTTAGGAGGATTGGGGAGGTGGCTTATATGCTTGCTTTGCCACCCATATTGTCGACTATGCATCCGGAATTTCATGTTTCTATGCTCCGGAAGTATGTTGGGGACCCTTCTCAGGCTTTAGACTTCAGCACGATGCAGTTAGATGGTGATTTGACCTATGATTTGGAGCCAGTGGCTATTTTGGGTCGTCAGGTTCAGAAACTGAGATGAAATGATATAGCTTCCATGAAAGTGCAACGGGGAGGTTAGGCTATGGAGGAGGCTACCTGGGATATCGAGTGGGAGATGCCGAGAAGATATCCTCACCTATTTCAGGCTTCAGGTATACTTCTTGAGTTATTCGAGGATGAGCATTTGCTTAAGTTAGGAAGGATGTGACGACCTGGCCAGTCATCTCATGAGTTATCGCTCATTTTCCCCATTTTCTACTTCCTTATGCTTCGTTATCCGTGTCTTATAAGATCGAGTTGGTTTGGAATGGTTTTGGTAGGAAATGAGACACTAAGTCTCTTTAACGAAAGCTTGGTTTATAAAAGTCAACAAGATATTGACTTATGTTTTAAAGGGATCGAATGTGACTTCGGATAATTCAGCCAGCTTCAAGGGATGATTTGTGACTTAGGAGTGTGATCAGAAGTGATTTGGATGTCCGGTGTATAATTAGGCTTGAATTCGCGAAGTTAGTGTCTTGGCGATTTCTGGTTGATAGGTGACATTTAGATCTTAGGGTTAGAACAGAATTCTGAGAGTTGTCGTAGCTTCGTTATGTGATTTGGGACGTGTGAGTAAAATTTTAGGTCATTCAGAGGTAATTTAGTTGGGTTTTTGATCAAATGTGCGTTTCAGAAGTTTAAGAAGAAGTTAGGCTTGAATTCGATATAATTTGATGGTTTTGATGTTGTTAGAGGTGTTTTGATGATTGCAACAAGTCTAAAAGATGTTTTCGGATGCGTTGGTGCCTTTGGTTGAGGTCCCGGGGGCCTCGGGGTGATTTCGCACAGCGAACGGGATGTTTGGAATTGGAAAAGACAGCAGGAAATACAACAGTAGTGGAGGTTCCATATTTGCCTTCGTGATCGTGAGAAGGAACTCGTATTGGGGTAGAAGGAGTTGGGTTGCCCAGAGTTTTGTACTTCGTGTTCGCATTTGGGTCTCGCGTTCGCGGAAGGTTGATCTGGTTGTTCATCGCGTTCGCACTCCAAGGGTCGCGTTTGCGTAGTGGTGTTTGGCATGTGAAGTTTCGGAGCTTATGCTCTTCGCGTTCACGGAAGAGGGTTCGCGTTCACGTAGGGTCAAAGTTCTAAGGCTTTGTGTTTACGGGTGTGCAGAAGCATTCGTGAAGGGTAACTTTTGGTCAAGGAAAGTTTGTTCATCGCTAAGACTGGAGTTTGACTGCGTTCGCATAGAAAAAATCAACAGCTGGGCAGAAGGGTTTTTAAAATATTTCATCCGCGAGTCTAAGTCATTTTCAACCATTGTTAAGCTTTTTGAGAGCTATTTGGGATATATTGAAGATGTATTCGAATAGGATTGATTGGAGACAAGTTTTATGAACCAAAAACATGATTATATTGTGAAATTAACCAAGAAATTTATGGGAATTAACAAAAAATGGAAGGAGCGCTTGGGTTTTGGGATTTTTAAATTTGAAATTAAAGGGTCATTTGAGGTCGGATTTGAGAGTTTTTGGTATGTACGGACTCGTGGCGAGATAAGGAACCCGTTGCTGTGAAAATTTTTGAGTTTTGAGAAGTGGGCTCGGGGCTCGAGATTTTTTAATTTCGGGATTTTGCGATTGTTTTCGATTGGGTTTTGTTCCCTTAGCCTATTGTAACGTATTCATTATGGTTTTGGTCAGATTCGATATGCGTGGAGGCCGATTTAAAAGGCAAGGGCATAGCGAGCTAGAGTTTTGGCCGGTTTCAGGTAAGCAATGAATGTAACTGATGTCCTGAGGGTTTGAAATCCCAGATTTACATATCGTAGTGCTATATTAAGGTGAGATACACACTTGATGATTAGCGCTGGGTCGATATTTATGTTTATTAATCACTGGGTCGGAGTACTCACATTACTCTCTGCACCTTGCGTGCAGATCCAGGTGTATCTGAGGCTGAGTGAGGATTTTCTCTTGAGCAGCTCATATTCGGGAGCATCGAGGTAGCTGCAACGGCATCCAAAGCCTTGATCTCTCCTTCTATATCTTGTTTTATTTTGTATTCCCTAGTTGGATATGTATTAGGTTGATAAATATGTGTTAGAGGCTCAGACTTATGACACCGGATCTTTTCGGCTATGTATTAGTATTGTTATTTGAGATTCCACACATTTAACTCTTATTTCAGACTTCTAATATGTTGATTTCGTAATTAATTGTGTTAGCTAATAATGAGCAGTATAATGAATTGGGTTAAGGTTATTAATTGGTCGGGCTTTCCTAGTAGTGTGTTGGGCGCCATCACGAGTGGGGTTTGAGGTCGTGACGAGCTTGGTCATCGCTGCTTCCATTATCGGGCGAAGCAGCATCCTCAGCAAGTTCAGGTAGCTTTTCATCATAAGCTTCGTCCTCCTCTGGTTATGATTCAGTAGGACTAAAATTTCTTCTTTCTTAACGGATCCAATATCTGAAAAGTACTGATTTTTCCAGGATCACACTCATAGACGCTCTATAATCACCTATTTGAAGTCTTGCTTGACTGAAAGCACATTGCGATGCCACTATTAAAGCTTGAATAGTTAAAATATCTCGAGTCATCCTTGAAAAAAAACCAGAAAGTATTTTCCTTTATCCTTCCACCATTGTAAAATATTGAAGGAGTCATCGGTATTCACTTTCTCAAGTTGTTGAGACAAATAAACTTCAAGCTCATTTAGTTGTGAAAAATCATTAATATTAGAACCAAAAGAACCCCTAATCCCTGCCCAAGCACTAAGTCCTCTTACTCCCGCATTTCATTTAGAAGATTGAGAATCAGAAGAAGGAGATGAAACACTTGATTTAGCATGATTTAATGCAACTTGATAACTGATATACATAGTTTGAGCATTATTCTAATTAAGGTTATTGCTTCCGGAAGATTAGGAAGCTCATCATCTTCAAGTGCTAAACCATTATAAATAGTATCATACCAAAATTGAGGACCTCTTAATTTCATACAAGGATTTAACAAAGCAGTAACACCATAAATAGTGGGAATAGAGAAAAATATTTTTTTTTCTCATATAATCAATAGCAAGTTGATAAATTTTCCCACCCTGAAAAACAAGAAAATAAATTTGCAAGTTCTGTAATATAAACTAACAGTTAGAAATAGTAGGATAATATTACCCAGACAATTTATTCATAGCAATGTAAATTTTTTCTAAAAAATTAACTAGTATTTTAACATTAGCAGAATCCCCAATCGTAAAGTAATCATTATCATCACTTACATGTGCATTAAACGTTGAGTTTATGGGGTTTCTATATTCATACTCAACAACCAAACTTTCATACATGCAATTCCATCTAGCTGGAAAAGGTTTAGGAACCTTTATTTCTCTTATTCCACATTCATCACATCTTTTTAAAATACTCTCTAAGTTTACTTTTACGGTTTGAATGGAAAAAGTTAGTTAAGAGCCATTTTAACCTTTTCAATTTACATATTTAAAATTCTCATGCCATCACCCTCAATTAAATAATAAATAGGACAAATACATCTAACATGAAAAATGTTACTAAATGCAAGATTTGTAGGTAATATTAAAAAATTTTCTAATATAATGCACAAACGGAGGGTCAGAAGGAAAACTATAGGGTAAACACATCACAGTTACCATTTTTGTTAATTCTTTTCAATCTTTTGTTGGATTATAATGTAAAATACAACCAATAACAATGTCAATTCCCACTTATACTTAATTTGAGACGATACTAGGCTTAACCTAAGTAATATTAGGTCACTTTCCCCCTCGGCCACAACTTCCAGACGAAGATATCTGGCTTTATCTTTAGGGTATTTCTTTATGTATCTAGTCAAATTTCCCCTCACCCCTACCCCCGGCAATCAATAATATTTAAAAGCTAACTCCATACCACAAGTTTTACACTTAGCCTTATTTTGTGAAAATAGTTGAGTAAAAAAGGCCAAACATGCGATGTTTCCTGCTGTTTGGTAGGTTGTCTAGATAACGTAGCGGCAATAACAGGAGTGTCAGATAGGTCATCATTTTGATTAGCATCATTGTCACTAGTTGGGTTAACAACAAGAGCAGAACTACTGGGTGTATCATCATCTAATTAAATTTTATCAAGATCAATTTCCTCATCCTTATTTTCATCAGTAGTACTATAATTATTATAACAGAGAGAATTCATTCATTCATGGTCTAAGTGTTCGCCGGGTGCAATATAATGACAAAATTGGCTCTCGATAAATTGTAATAATTACTATATCGGTAATAAGAATAATAGTTGTTGGCCGGATATGGGGTTTGGTTCAGGAAGCCGGGGTCAGGGAAGGAGGAACAACAGTACCACTAGATTCGCCTACCTTGGATTTTTTCATAATCTTATTTTTACCAAATATATTTCTTAAGAAAGACATATTAATTAATCAAGTAATAAAAAATAAATAAAATAAACAAAACAATAATATTAAGACTTAAGAGTTGGAACACGTTTACCGAATTAACGAACAACTTATTGAAAATTAATTATCATTGAGACTTGAAGACTTCAATTCACCAACTTCAAATTTTTTTCACAAATTGTAACAACCTCAATATTCTTTTACTATTTTTTGGAATAAAGTAAGAAATAGTAACAAGTATGGAATAAAATTAGAGAGACTGTGATAGATTGAAATTGATTTTATAAGAAAAATAATAGAACGAGTGAGTATTTACAGTTGAAAATAAGGAAAAAGCATAATTATAAAAAGTTTGGGGTTAAAATAATGTTAGGGGGGGGGGGGGGGTAGCTACGACTATTTTTTAAATCCTAACAGCTCTTTTTTTCAATAGGCAAATGACAAGTTTTTTTGAAAAGAAAAACTGTTAGGCCCCAGTCCTAATGGTTCCTAGGGAATAACTGGCTCATGAGATCGGCCCAAGCCCACCTCTAGCTGTCCTGGACCACTTAGCTCGCGGGTTTGGGCCGGTCGCGGGCTTAGACCGGCCCACTTACCATCCTTAGTCAAAGTTTAAGGAACCTATCTCGATCAAAGGTTCAATCAAAATTGGAGTCTTTAATAACTATAATGTCTTCCTAGACTTCACCAACAAAGATGATTTTAATACTCTGGTATAGGCGGGTGTTTACTGTAAAAATAGTAATGACAATTAAATTTGATTTAGTTGTTCGAAAAATACTTGATCTATTTTTATGTTAGTTGTTAGGAATTTGATGTAATGTAAAAGACTTAGAAAGGAGATAAGAGCTTGAGAGTAAGACGATAACCAAACCGAATGATCAATAATCGGGGCCTCGAGCTTGCCTATTGGAGGGTCTCAGGGTCGATTCTGAAGCTCGGCTGGAAGCTATTGAGGGTGGTCATTGGAGACTAACAGTTATAAATAAATCATTAACGACTCTTTATGGCCAATAATAATCAATAAATATAAGCAATAAATGAAGTAATGAGATCAAGAGAATATGTTAGAGAGTAGAGAGAATGTTCTTGTGTATTTGGTATTGAGCAACATATGTTTATATAATGACAAGGATCCCCTTTATATACGAGGGAGAATCTTAACATAGTACAAGTGCATTTATTACAAAGATATGCAGATGGGACAGCTAGTTAATGCCATGATACGGGCTCAGACTAGCCTAACAGACTTTATCGGCTCTAGCTTCACGCCTTGGAAACTCCCCACTTTCTTTCAGTAACCATTCGTCTCATGCTTATCCAAGTTTGAGCGTCGATGTCCCCTAAGGTATGAAACTCAACCATGGTCTCGAGCCTTCGAGACGTGCCTACGGGGCATCATAACGATGGAAAATTAGACTGTATGATTTTACCGTACATAGATAATTCTTGCATATCATAGGGTAGAATGATAAGAACCGACTTTGATAAGCATCTTTCCAAATTTTCCCTGATAATTTTATACTGATGATGTCATACTCATGACATAGTCCTTTGTTGCAACCGAGTCATCCTATTTACTCGTCTTTTCAATGTTCTTCGACGCGCTACTGATTCTCGTCCTTCTAAGCGATAATATTTCCGCTGATTTAGTTCCAAATTACATTAATTGTGCCTATCGATACGCCATTCAAGGACATTGATGGCATCGTCGGTTGGATTTTTCAAAGGGCATTGATTGTGCCCGTTGGTTACTCTACCATTTCCATATAAATGGGAGCTTTCTGGAACCAATTCTTCATTCAAGCGTTTTCAGGTTAGCCTTCCGCCCTTCTCTTCTCCTTATCCTCGTCCGTCATTATCCCTTATGTTTATGGCCCGCAGCCTTATGGTTACATGGTGGCGTTTTCTTCAGCCAAGCCATGGCCGTTTTCCTAGGCTTTCCCTTGCCGAGCGAGATTATTCCGATTTATTGTTGTTGTTGTTATTGTTGTCGTTGTTGGATTGATACAATGAGACGGGGCGGGCTGATTTCTTCTGAATTGGGAAGATATTTGGACTCTACACCATTGCCCGAGGGTGTTCGGACTATACACCACTGCTCACTTTCCAACCTCAGCCTGGTGTGGCACTTCATCCCTTTTTCATTCAATGGGGTGAAGTGGCAGCTTTTGCCGGTAGCTTGTACTACACAATGTCCCAACAAGTGGACTCAAATTGGTCATGCAAGTAAGGGCAATGCCCGCCAAGTCTTCTACCGGGCCGTGATCTTCCTGACTTGGTGAAAGCCTTGGCTCTTTGGTGGGCTATGGAATATTTTCATCCCTTTCTTCCTTTGCACTTTCATTTTCTTCATCTTCTCCCTTGGAGATACCATTTTGCAAGATCGAGACAAGACCACCGAGGAGATGGCACTCGAAGATACTAACGTCAAGGATTCACCCTCAAGAATAGAACAGGCTCTTGGATTTTAGTATATCTATACTTTTTCTTCATCATTTATATGTAAGGACCCCGTGTGGGCTTTCGTAATCAAGTGTTTATGAATAAAAATTGTTTCTTGAATTTGTCTTTGATGTATGCTATTTTCCCTTTGTCTATGCTTGTGAAGAATCTGAGTGCATGAGTACATCAATTGGTGCAAATATCATGCTCGTGTGTGAGTATTTTCTGACCTTTGATTGATTAAAACGGCTCCCCGTGGAACCCTTTGCCGTTCCCTTGATCGAGCCCGGTTTAGACTGATAAACTCGGGTTGTCGGGACACTGACTTCTAGTAGAATGAGAGTTGGGCTTCGAACCCTCAAACCGAGACTTAGCCTTTATACCCTACAATAATCTTCGAGTGGGTTCGCACGGAAGCCCAAAAATAGATAGTGGCTTTAGGCTTTAGGGAACAGTCCCCGAGTGGGGGCTTGCTCAAACTCGAGCCACTTGGAAATTTATTTTGAACTTATTTTAGAAAGCCTTAAGGCGTTGTGGATGGATCCCAAATCAGGGTTTACCCGGGTTTATATAGTACCCCGAGGCCAAGCCCATATGAGTGGAGCTTTAAGCGTTTATTTCTTCTTGAAAGGCGCCTTCAAAACCAAGTTCCATCTCGGGCCGTGTAATGATATCGATGGCCCCTTGGATAGGTCCTCAAGATCGGGTACCATCTCGGGACTAACGATAATGCCAATGGCTTCCTAGAGCCTAACTTCTTTTTGATGGAGGTCCTCGAGATCAGGTACCATATCAGGACTTGCGATGATGCCAAAGGCTTCCTGGAGCCTAACTTATTTTTTATGGAGGTCCTCGAGATCGGATACCATCTCGAGGCTTAGTTAGTGAGATAAGACTGTGGATGGGGGGCAGGTAGTAATGTAGATACCTTCCTCGGCTGAGAGAATTGTGGACCGTGCCAATGGGTTATTGAATGTGTAAATGTATCATTTCACGTTGGGCCCCCTTGATGTGTTTGTGCTTGACTTCAGCCAAACGTATCAGGTTATCTTGGCATAGATTCACCCATTATTTTGGCGGATAGTATTGATGATGAGGTTCTTTCCAGAGAAGGTGGGGCTTGAATTCACACTTAATCACCTCATCAGGCTATATCGGCCCTTTTATCATCAAGGCCTGCTGATCCTGTGATGCCGATCCACTACGTCTTTCGTTGTTGATGATTAAGAAGACGGAGATCAGGGGTGGATGAGCCAATTTTTTTGAATACGGACCATCGATACTATTCCAGTGGAGTTTCTCCCATTTCCCGAGGAATGGAATTTTACACTTAAGTGGTACACTCGTGCCTTCTTAGTTTTCTGTATAGTGAGGCTAGCTTTGCAAATGCACCTTCTTTTCTATTTCTGCATCAATTATGTGCATGCAGGACAAGGTTCTAGATTTTCCAGATTGGGTTCATAGGTTGGAGACCCACGCAACTAACTATGAGTGTAAGTGGCGAACATTATCTAAGGATAGGTGGTAGGCACGACACCACGGTATGCCCGGGGCTCAGGTTTTGCAAATTTTGAGAATTCTTGTTGTTTTTCAATTATTTTGATTGGGTTTTGTTCCCTTGGCATATTCTGAAGCATTTGTTATGGTTTTGGTCAGATTCGACGCGGGAGGAGGTCGATTCGAGAGGAAAAGGAATTGCGAGCTAGTCTTTGGCCCGCTAGAGGTGAGTAATATATGTAAATGCTCTTATCAGGTTTTGAAAACTCGGACATTCACATCGTAATGTTATATTGAGGCGTGACACGCATTCTATGACGAGTACGGGGTCGTTGACTATTGGGGATTGTAACTTGGTCCATCTCGAGTGTTATTTCTACTACATTGGCGATTGAGACGCATACTTTATTACTGTGAATTGGGCTTATTGCCATGCTTGGGGCCTTGTGCCGACCTGTAAAATCCTTAGAGGATCTTCATTATTTTTCCGCACTTGTTTGCATAAACTATACTCTTAGTCATATTTTCAACTATTAAAAATATGATAAGAACTGTATTTTCGAACATGAATCACAAATGAAACTATATGAGGGTTGAGACCCCTACAGTACGTTATGCCCGAGCGGCTGTGGATTTATTTGACTGAGATGGGCTGAGAACCCGATAGTGAGGATATTTTTCCTATGATTTGGATCGGGTTGCGCGCCGCAACAGTATTATATCGATATTGAGGCCGAGAGCCTATTTGATGCCACAAGATGGTTGATATTGCTCTTGGGTTGTATGAGCGCCTCCATAGTATGTACACACCACCAGTGAGTGCCATCGATGATAAATAAATGGAGTGGCCTGCATGTCGTAGCGAGTACTAGAGTGTGCCATTATTTGTGTTACATTTTCACATGCATTGTTTCTTTCACTGTATCATTGGTTTTACTATTTTCACTGATATTGATTTAAACTATTAGATATAGGGTACCTTGTGCATTTACTGTGATTTCTAAATTTTAATGTATATTTATATTATTACTCACCGTGTCGGAGTACTCACTTTACTCCCTGAACCTTACGTGCATATCCAGGTCATACCCAGGCTGAGTGAGCTTTGATTAGCTGTGCAGAGGCACTCTCCGGGCGTATCGAGATAGTTGCATGGCGTTCACAGCCTTAGATTTCTTCCTTCTCTTCCTATCCTTTATTTTTGCGTTATCAGCTTTTAGACAGACTTGTAGTAGGATGAATTCTATATGTAGAGGCTCATGTCCGCGACACCTGGTCCATGTTGGGCTATATTATGTATTTTGTTAAACTTCCGCATTTTTATCAGTATTCACCATATCTTTGACTTAATGGCTAATATTTTTCCCCGTGTTATATATTTGAAATCTGCTTAAGTAATGAAAATTATTGTAACAAGGTCGGGCTTTCCTAGTAGTGTGTCGGGCGCCATCATGACCAGGTTGGGATCGTGACACCATACGTTGAGGGTGACCATCTTATGAGATTTTTACTTATAAGCATTTGGCTTATAAGCACTTTGAGTGTTTACCAAATGCGTAGATAAGCCAAAAGGTGCTTATAAGCATGTTTGACCAGCTTATAAACTTAGCCAAACACCCTCTTGCTCCTTTTCTTTCAATTTAGATGACACAATTTTTTTTTTTGTTCGTTAAAAAAAGAATGACATATTTTTAGAATTAGAAATAAGTTAACTTTAAGCTAGTCATTTTATTCATTTTATCGTAAAGAGAAGTTTTACAATCACATAAATGTTATGACTTCACAAAACTTTTATCCCTTATGTTTTTAAGATCATAAATTTAAAAAAGAAAATTTTTTCTTAAACTATATCGAGTTAAACTATCTCATCCAAATTGAAACGGAGGGAGTGTATCCTACTCAGGATGTTAGTAAAAATTTTGATGATCAAAGCTTAATAACATGGATTTGAGCAACCAGAATGTCAGGGAGTTAGGGAGCTGTGCGAATCTTCTTACCTTTTTTTGTTGGCACAGAAATACAAGCATAAAGTTGCACTGGGTATTATGTGCCTGCTTTTTAAGTCCAATCAGAGGTAGTGCGAATCTGTGGTTAATTGGCCTAATTAGTATTCTCATCCAAAAGAAATAGCCACATTTTACTCTTGATTGTGACTCATAATTGAGGCTAGTCCTCACATTCTTGCATTTTTTACCTTAATTTTTTCCTTTTCATTTATTTGACTTCCTACGACCTCTTTCTATTCTTGCCTCAGTTATCCTAGTTTTATTCCCCTCAATTTCACATTCTATCTTACATTAATAGTACTTTTGAAAAAGAATATTAAGGTTCAAAGTGGGATGAGTAACATATTCTTTAGTTTTTACAAGAAATACAATTTACATGTTTATAAATTATATAAAAGTACTCCCTTGTTTAAAATGAATGACGGAACTCAGAGAATGAAAGTCAGACTATTGATTATCAGTCTCAATTCGAATGCTGTTTTCTGATATTTAAGTTATAGTATGACTTAGAAGCTAGAAGACAAGTACTTTAATATTTTAATCACCTTTTATAATTAAAAGTAATCTAAAATTTATGAAAGAAATTTCTTAGAATATATTACAGTACTTAAAGACACTTAAAAGTTAAAATAATTGTTTAAAATATCATCAAATAAAAAGCTAAAATTACTAGCTCCCAGAATAGTAATAGTCATTTCTTGTTTGATGGAGGGAGTAATACATTATTAGGAAAATTACGTGACACATCAAATAATTTACAATGTATTTATTATTTGTAGCTTTATTTTCAATAAATTTATCATTCGTAGCTATATTCGAATTTTATAGCAAATTCATGACACAATAAGTTATTTATTTTTAACAGAAACAACAGATTAGTTAGCGGATGTCTTGAGTTCGACTCTCAATAAGAGCATTTTATTGTTTTTATATTTTTGTATCTAGCCTTAGTTGTATTACACTGTTGTATACAGTCCATACAACTTGTATCCTTTTTCTACTCTCTTGTATTTTTCCTTGGTTATAGTTGATACATCTTATATTCGTTGCGCGAATGAATACACTTGATACAGGTTGTATTTGTTGCGCGAACGAATATAATTGACATAGGTTATATTCATTGCGCGTTTAAATACAAGTAGTACAAGTTATTAACAATTGAATAATAATTATGAATGGTAATGAGGCAAATTGTGATTAACAGGCTCTAAACTATAATACTTTATGAAAATTTCTTTCCGTAGACACCAAATAGTGACATGCTTTACATTTTGCAATATATATAAAGACTCATTTCATCCAATCCTTAAGAGTGAAATGGATTAGTAGATTACATTAATATTTGAAATAAACTTAGAATTCGAATCTAAGTGCAAACGCATGCAAGTTTTGTCATTTTAAAAATTGGTCATGAAACGTGTAACATTTGTTATGGCTATGCTACGTTAACTCTTGCAAAAGATAAAAATAAAAGTAAGCCATCCAATTTGGTATGGAGGAACTAACTTTTTTTTTCTTTCTAAAGGCGGAATATTAGAATTTTCGTGGTGTATATAAATCCAAAGGTCACCTAATTAAACAATTGTTTCTATGATTAGATAAAAACAATAAAATAGACATACTAACATTCTTCTATCAAGTTCTTTGCTATAAGTAAAATTATAATGTTGCTTTCAGCCTTTTGTTCTTCCACTTTACTTTGTTTTGATTTGGAAGCCATCTGTATTTTTTATATTTAGTGCTTAAGGACAATTATTTTTCTGCAGCTGATTATGACAGCTGCCATGCCTAATCAACTGCATTTCCTCTTTAAATTTCTTTTGCCTTTTTTTTTTTGTCAGTTTTGCAAAAGTGTGAATTACATTAGTAATAGAAATTGTATACGTAAAAACTTGACTCTACGATAATTAACGGAATTAATTTGTTCTTAAGATTATTTGCGACTAATAAATGGTACAGCCATTTATTAACAATGGAATCTAAGACAAGGGCGGATTTACGTTAATCCAAGCGGTGTCACGTGACACCGCTTGGCCGAAAATTTTTGTTAAATATGTATATATAATTAAAAGATAGAAACCAAATACAGTTAATTTAATTCATGTGACACCACTTGAAACAAGCAATTGCCTAGCTAAACTGGTCTGATTCTCTACCTATACAACATAGATCGTGGGTGGGGAGCTACAACAATTACAAGCTTAGCTAGCACCATACCTGTAGTAGGAGATACCATATAGTGACTTGGCTTTGGGGTGGGTTATCCGTGGATCGAAACTGCATTGCTTCATCTATTATTTAAAATTTTTGTGCCTCATTTACTTACACTAAAACTGATTGGATTGAGGAGAATTGAATTGCTGACCTCTTTGAAGCAAAGATGAATTTTAGCCAGCCGATCAGCAACCAATTTGCTTCATCTTTGTGACAATAAATTACTAAGCTTATAAGTTGTATGTACTATTTTTTCCAATAAAATTGATTAAGAACATCAAACGAACTTTTAGTAATTATTAGGTACTTTATATAGAAAAATAATATTTAGTAATTTTTCTAATGAAGTTTGAATACTTTTCTAAAAACAAAATTCATCGAAAAGAATTTTGATATATTTGGGTTGTGTTATATAATATGCTTCGAATTGTGTTTTTTATATATAATATTGTTAATAGTATTTGTTTACTTGTACACTTTCAAAAAGTGTTACACCGCTTATGAAAAAAAATTCTGCATACGTCACTTATCTAAGGATAACCCAATTTGACCAGTGAGGCCACAGCCTACCCGCCACTACAAAAGCATCCCCTCAACGTGGTCGCAGCTACTCACTGCGAGCTCATCGCCAGCTCACCCAGCTCACAGCTACAAATATTAAGCGAAAGAACCCTAGAAAGGGGGCTTCTTCTTCTTCTTTTTTGTCACTATTCTCGAGAAAAGAGAGATGTCATTGTAAGACTCTGAATCTCTCCATGGAGAGGAAGATCAAATAAATATCATCAATGAAAGATCTCTAGATTTCTCTCCCTAACAAATAAAACTTGCCCTTGATTTATTCCGATTATTTTTATGCTTGTAAAGTGTATGTTAACTTTGAGCTAAATAATTTGGCGCCGTTTGTGGGGATTTCATAGCAGTATCGCGTAGTTCTTCCCGGGGCCAAAAGAAAAGAAACGCCAAAGAATAACCCAGTTCAAAAAAGCTTAAGTGATATATCGGACAAAGGGAACTTGAAAATCTCAAGTCGAGATCCAACTCCTCAATCACTCCTCTCTCGGATGGTACAAGCAAGAAGAAGAAGGAGTTCCCCCCCCCTCCCCCGAGGGAGGATCTCTGCAGGGCACCCCCGAACCCCTGGTGCGAGATATGGCCGGAAATTGTCACAAAGATATCTCGAACCGAGAGTTACCTCAATCCTACATACCCTGATTAGGAGGAGAACGCGTGAGCTGCTGAAAATCTCGAATCAAAACCGAGCTTCGGCTCTCAAAAACCAACGTCACAAGACTCGGGCTATGCGCCATCAGAAAAAAATTCAACTATGAGTTGAAAAAGTACTCAGTCTATGCGCCTTCAGCAAAAAGTTCAACTATGAGCTGAACAAATATTCAGGCTATGCGCCTCCAACAGAAACTCAACTATGAGTTGAACGAGTATTCAGGCTATGCGCCTTCAATAAAGGTTCAACTACGGTTGAACAGTAACTCAGGCCACGTGCCTTCATAAAATTTCAACTATAAGTTCAACTAGGACTCAAGCTATGCGCCTTCGCCATCAAAAAAAAGGTTCAACTAGGGTTGAACAATAACTGAGGATGTGTTCCCTCGCCCAAAAAGTTCAATTATGAGTTGAACTGGGACTCAGGCTATGCACCTTCGCCAACAAATAAAATTAATTGCAAGGTTCAACTACGGTTGAACAATAATTCAGCCTACGTGCCCTCGCCCTAAAAGTTCAACTATGAGTTGAATTGGGACTCAGGCTATGCGCCTTCAGCAAAAAATTCAACTATGAGTTGATCAAGTACTCAGGCTATGCTCCTATAGCAAAAAGTTCAACTATGATTTGAACAAATATTCAGGCTATGCGCCTTCAACAAAGGTTCAACTATGGTTGAACAACAACTCAGGCTACGTGCCCTCGCCCAAATAGTTCAACTATGAGTTGAACTGGGACTCGGGCTATGCGCCTTCGCCAACAAAAAAATTAATTACAAGGTTCAACTATAGTTGAACAACGATTCAGGCTACATGCCCTTGCCCGAAAAGTTCAACTATGAGTTGAACTGGGACTCAGGCTATGCGCCTTCAGCAAACAATTCAACTGTTAATTGAACAAGTACTCATGCTATGTACCTTCAACAAAGAGTTCAACTATGAGTTGAACAAATATTTAGACTATGCGCCTTCAACAAAGGTTAAACTACGGTTGAACAACAACTCAGGCCACGTGCCTTCACAAAATTTCAACTACAAGTTGAATTAGGACTCAGGCTATGCGCCTTCTCCAACAAAAAATTTGCAAGGTTCAACTACGATTGAACTGCAAGTCAGGCTACGTGCCTTCACAAAAGTTCAGCTACAAGTTGAACTGGGGCTCAGGCTATGTGCCTTTGCCAACAAAAATCACAAGGTTCAACAAAGGTTGTACAGCAACTAAGGCTACGCGCCTTCGCCAGATGTTCAACTACAAGTTGAACTGTGACTCAGGCCATATGCCTTCACCATCGGGAACCCAATCTCGCTATAACAACAAAGCCGAACGCCATCGTCCTCAAAACTAAAGAGAAACGGACGGAGAAACAACTAATCTCCCTCGCCATTCAAGTAAGTATACATGAGCTAAAATTCTGGCCACGGAAAGTTCGACCCCGGTCGAAATACAAGGCCGCGATTCTTTCCATCACGGCCAGTAGTTCGACCACGCCCAAACTGGGACTAAGGCTAAGTGCCACTATCGCCAAATAATGGCCACAACTTGTTTACACCAAGTGAAACAAAGCAATAAACAAAAAGCTCTTAATCATGGCCAAGGCCATCACCGCTAAGCAACAAACCTTGTCTATGACTAAGGCAAGCAAACGACTCGACGATAGTCGAAGGCACCTGTCTAGCCAAGGCAGCCAACATTTTCATGATCAAGGCCATCATCGTCATTACGGTCAAAGACATGGGGAAAGATACATAATAAATACCAACAGAACAGAGGAAAATAAAATCGCGTATATTTGCATCTTCAACTACAACGGGTCATCCCCGCTTACACCCGGCCAAGGCCGGTAAATGAGAAAGAAAAGAAAAAAACGATAGCCAAACGGCAACAAAAATAAGAAAAGTATGACAAATCCTTTTCACTCGGCGCCACCCACGCCTCCGTCAACATCACCAATACCCTCAATGCCATCACCAACCCCTGGTATAGCTGGATCAAAGTCGTTGTCGACACGGGCCTCACGAGCCTTTTGGCGTGCTTCTTCATAAAAAATTTTCAGACACAATGCAGGCCTCCCACAATCTCTTGTACACGTCGAGTTGAGCCTCGAAAAATGTCCAAAGATCACGAGCCAGACTAAAAGAGGCACCCTGATCCCTCAAGCGCTGATTTTCAGTCTGGGAATCCCGTTCATAAACGCCAATGCATTCCTCTAGCGCTCCCTCCTGAAAGGCCGCAGCAGCCCTCTCCAACTCCCATTCTCGTTCACGAACGCGGTCTGTCATCTCCAACGTTTCAACCCTCGACACGTCGTCCCTCGCCTGTAGTCTCAAGGCAGCAGCCTCGGTTTCCAAAGCGACCACCTACATGGTCAAAACTTCAAAGGCCTCTGCCTCCCTAGCCCGATCTTGGCATCCCTCTCAGCAGCAGCCCCCCTCTCGGCCTCCATCTCCTCGTCTTTACGACGAAGCTGTTCCACAAGAGTATTGACCCTACCAAGGACCTGTTGCATTTGATGTTCTCGCCTCTCCATCTCTTCAACGAGGTCCCAGTTCCGGGGGTCGTTCCACCTGTGCTCACGCATCTCGTGGCACTGGTTCCGGTAATGACGGTACTTTTCCAGTGCCCACGAGCAAATCCTTGAATGGACGTTAGCTCGGCACATGCTCTCCACCTCCAACAAAAATAGCTACAAGGACGAAGTAGTAATCAAAGTAGAAAAACCAACCAAGTAAAACGAAGAGAAAGATGAACTAAAAGTCATTACATGTACCTTCAGGCCCTACGCGGCTGCCACACATAGCAACCCGACATCTGAGATACCCCTCAGCGACGTACTTTCCGCCTCCGAGCACAACACCTCGAACAACGGCAATAGATTCTCCTCTTGAAGCAGCAAATTCTGCTCCGTAGGGATCTAAACGTAGCGGAACTGCCCTTCCGCATGCACCGTTGTGCGGGTGTGACCATCCTGAAGCATGCGGACGTCGTCAGAGTCCAGGTCAGACTCGGAGTCAGACCCTTCGCCTACGACGCCCCTCCCTCCGCCCACCGATCAAGAAGTTGAGGCTCCCGCCCCCGCTAACATGATGGCTCCTGATTCTCCAACCATAGCAGTTGCTAAGGAAATACCTTCCCTCTCACCAACCGGAACTGATAAAATTGAATCGCCGACGCGATAGTGTCACCTTGGCCTGAGCCAATCGAGGAAACCCCCATTGAAGGCTCACCCTCAAGGGTAGGCACCGCCGCTGGATTCTTCTCTACGTCAGATGGTGTGGAATCAAAGTTTATCCCCATCGGAGCTGGTGTAAATTCGACCCTACTCCTGACCAGTGGCCTCTCCTCTTCCTCCTTATCCTCGCTCAAAAGCAACTCCGCCCTGGGGCGTACGGTCCTCGGAGGCTCTTCAACCCGAGGTGTAGACCGTGTTGGGGAATGAGCCGCCGAGGATTCAACCAAAGTCGCCCTAGGTACTGGACGTGGTGCCAATATTGTTACAAGTCGTGCAGTCGCGCGCGGACTACGAAAAGCTAAATGAGGCGCCCTCATGCAGCGTGACCTCGTTAATCAAGGAAATAACTGAAGTTAACAAGCAAACATGAATAAAACAAAGGCAAAATGAAGCGAAAATTCTCCCCAAAAGCGGGTCTACAACCGTGCCTTTCCCAGAAGGACGGCCACGTACGAATCACCGTTGTGTTAGGGAGCACGGCTTCGACCCATTTGCGAATGCCAGGCAATGGAGCTAGCGGCTGTCGTTCAGCTACGAACAAGAGTTAAAGTTAGCACTTATCAGAACAGGATAAAAAGATAGAATGAAGAATCTGGCGAATAAAAGTTCAGCCACCAGATGTTCAGTCCTGATGTTGAAGAAATTTTCATAAGTATGAGGCTCGACCGCATCATCCAACTCTGTAGTCAAGCCCCTCGCCCCACGATGGATGGCCCGAATCATCGTACCACGGACCCTCTGACGCGCGTAGAGGGTCAGCATGTGCCGTAACCTGATCTCTCTCCGAGCTAACTCGGCATATTTTATGAGCGTGGCAAAAGGCTTGTAAAGGGAAGGAATGAGTTGGCCAGGACACACTCTATAGTGGTTGGAAAAGTCCACCACCAACATCGGAAGGGGGATCCTAAACCCTAATCTAAAAGGATAAGCATAGAAAATACAATACCTCTACGGTCGGTGTGGACCCTCTCCTCATGTCTAGCAAGGGATATATCGGCGAAATGGGGATACCCCACTACGCTCGTAGATGATCAATACCCACTTCCCCCATCAGTGGGGCTTCATTCACATGATCTTTCCCCTCATTGGCGGTTAAATCAGTCGCCCCGCCTCCGAGTAAGGATAGGACATCGGCCATGACGGGTGCCCACAGACTTCCAACGATTGAGTGACTCTCGCTGTGGTAGAGGACCTTTCAGCCACTGGAATAGTCACTGGAGCAAGGGTGGTGCGAAAACTGCTTGCCATTTGTCGATGGATAAACGGGAATAGAATAAGATTAACAAAAAGGAAATCGAAGATGGTATCGTACGAAGAACAACAAAGAATAAGAAAGAAGATGAACTGATAAACAGGAAACTTCTTCAGAAGTCTCACTTAAACAAAAGATTGAAACGTAAGAGATGAATGACACAACCCCTTATTTATACATAACACAAGTGGCTTTCACGAATTCCAATAGCTATCATTTACTACTTGACCAACTGCAAAGCGGTTCAGTTCTACAAAAATGTGAGCCATTATGACAAGCACCACGAAACGACTTTGTTAGTTGTAAATGGATGCTTTGCCTTCGATACGATTACAACGAGCTGAGGTTACCTAAAATACATTACATATGCTTTCGAACTTCGGACGTCGCCAAGATGCATGTTAGGCGCACCCATATTCCCTTCGGCCGCATGGCATACAACTTGACCACCAAAGATAAGGTTAACACCTTACAAGGCCGAAGGTCGCCAGTATGAATACATCGCCCCGGTAGAAAATGGTTATGACCATTCCCCATATATATATATATATATATGTATATATATATATATATATATATATATATATATATATATATATATATATATATATATATATATATATATATATATATATATATATATATATATATATATGTATGTATGTATATACGGCTACGGACATTCCTCACGCATTCATGGCTACGACCTTATCCCAAGAATGAACAACTAAGATCTTCGACAACATGCAACCAAGATCACCAACTCGACTCCATTGCAGCCAAGGCCACTCACAATTGTAAGGATATGGCCACTTCCAGTATATAAACGGCTAAGGCCGTCTAATGTATAAACAACTACGTCCATCTACAAACTATAAATAGCTACGGCCATCTCCAAACTATAAACAGCTACAGCCATCTCCAAAGTGTAAATGGCTATGGCCATTTCCAATGTATAGATGATTATGGTCATCTCCATTGAATAAAAGTCTATGGTTTTCCCCCAATGAACAAATGGCTGCGGCCATCAACAAAATATGACTAAGGACTTCAAACCGATTCTGCCTAGGGCCGTCAGCATAAAATGGCTAAGGCAATCGATTTCAACAGCGTAATCGCCAATCGATAAATAGTTACGGTCGTGCGTGGTCATGACCAAAACAATATTCGACCTCCATCTACGAATTTCTTGACTTACAGTCGACAAAGTCCACTCATCGAGCTCATCCAGGGCACGACCTCAACGAGCAGAGGGACTAACTGTATGGATCAAAACTTGACTCCACGATAATTAACGAAATTAACCCGTCCTTAATCTTATTTTTCACTAATATATGGTACGGTCATTTATTAGCAATGGATTCTAAGAATTACCCGATTTGACCAGTGAGGCCACATACTACCTGCCACTACAAAAACGTCCTCCCAACATGGTCGCAGCTACTCAGTGTCAGCTCACCCATCTCACTGCTATAAATATTAAGCGAAAGAACCCTAGAAAGGGGGATGCTTCTTCTTCTTCTTCTTCTTCACTATTCTCGAGAAAAGAGAATGTCATTGTAAGGCTCTGAACCTTTGCATGGAGAGGCAGATCAAATCAATATCATCAATGAAAGATCTCTACATTTCTCTCCCTAACAAATAACACTTGTCTTTTTCACTATCCATTTGATCTTCTGTTATTACGATCTGCTATGATTGGCCCTTGCATTTTGATTGTTTTTATGCATGCAAAGTGTATGATAACTTTGAGCTAAATAAAAATACAACACGATCGTCATTTAAAACCTGAGTTCATGTTTAAGAGGATGTAACAAACCTCACAAAAATAGAGGGTTACTTATACTAAGAGCAAGGGAAAATTCTACAAGAGGTGATTGTTCTAGGAAATAAAAATTCCAAATACTGATAAAGAATTAGGTTAAAATTTTAATGAAATTTATACTAGATTATGGGTGTGTTTGGTATGAAGGAAAATGTTTTCCATGAAAATTATATTTCTAGAAAATATTTTCATGAAAAATGAGTGGTTTTATCACTTATTTTCCCTTATTTGGTTGGTAAGTAGGAAACTTTTTCCGAAAAATATTTTCTAGTGTTTGGTTAGAGACTACAAAATATTTTTAGAAAAATAATTTTGTATGCTACTCTCTCCATCCCCTTTCCCAAAGTCCCTCAAATACTCAATATTTTCATGACTCTATTTTCTTGAAGAATTTAATTATAAGGCGTAATACATACGGAGACAACTAAAGTTGGCACGATCTTTCACTTAGACACTTAAACTAGGTCTCTTTCCAGCTAGACACATTTCTTAGGCAATATTCATACCAATTAGACACGTTTTTTGCTGGCTTATTAATTATTATGTAGGGATTTTCTGCAGCTTTGAAAGAAGTTTTGCCCAATGCTGAATTTAGGATTTGTGCCAGGCATATCTAGACTAATTGGGTAAGAAATGGAATGAAGAGGAAAAGAGAAAACTGTTTTGGAGGTGCTCTAAATCTAGTTATGAAGTTAAGTTTATTTGTATGGAAATTTGTAGGGATTTATTATATTATCCAAAAAAGTCATGGGTTAAAGCCTAGTTTAAGTGTCTAAGTGAAAGATCGTGCCAACTTTAGGTATCTCCGCATGTATTACACCTAAATATAACTCTTCTAAGTCTTCACACAAACTCAAAGAAATTAATGTGTTGCTTTAATTTTTTATGCAAATATAACATTGAAATTTTGCTCCATAGCTAAAAAGAAAGTACTTTTTTTTGGTTGAAAAAGAAAGTACTCTTTCTACTACATAAAAAGAAAGTACTCATTTTGTTAAAATAAAAAAAATTCTACATCTTGAAAAAAATACTCATTTTGTTGAAATGAAAAAAAAACTTTTTCAACATTGTAAAAACAAAATACTTTTTCGGTTGAAATGAAAGAAAATACTTTTTCTATATGAAAAAGAAAGCATTTTTTTGTTAAAAAAATTATATCACGAAATAAAATACTCATTTGTTGAAATGAAAAGGAAAAAAATCTATGTATAACATGAAAAGAATGTACTATTAATAATATTTTTATTTAGGGTGGGGTGGGGGTGGGGTGGGTGATGGTTGTGTGGGTTGGTGGGGTTCGGGAATAAGGTGGGGAAGGTTGAGAAGGAGTTTTGAAAAATATTTCCTTTTCTTGATAGGGAAAATATTTTTTTCCAATTGGAAGAAATTAGTTCAGAGGAAAATATTTTCCAAATAATTTAAGTCGACCAACATGAAAATATTTTCCAATTTTCAAGCATACCCTATATAGTTGCACCTATATTTAGCGGGGCATTTGCATATATACCCGCTTTTTGGGTCACATTTTAACTTGTACCCGCTTTGTAAAAAAATTGCAAGTGTACACTATAAAAAAATCGGAATTAGCTACGAACATCGTCGCTAATCTATCGCTAAAACGCTCGTAGCTAGCAGAATCTTTTGATAATCCGTCGCTAAATGAGATTAGCGATGGATTTTTCTGTTTAGCTACAGAATTTGTCTGTCGCTAAAATATGATTTTTTTTTGTTGTGCCACTTTTTCGCGTAACTTGAGCATACGAGATTGAAGTAGCAAAGGCAATCACGCAAAACTTTAGCATTCTAGTAGATGAGTCTGAAATAGCAAGTGTGCTGAAGTTTTTATTTGTAATTGATGAACTTAAGCATAGTAACTGAAGTTTTGTTCTCTATTTGCTGAAGTTTTTGTTTGTAATTGCACTAAATAAGCTGATGTTTTTTTATCCTAGATTCAATAAATTTATCATTAAGCTTTTTCAAAAACTTCAACAAAAGATGTTGAAGTTATTTTGTTCCTTTATAAAAACTTCAGCACTAAATCAGCTAAAGCTTTTTTGTCCTCTATAAGCTTTGTCAAAAACATCAGTAGAAGATGCTGAAGTTATTTAGTTCATTAATAAAAACTTCAGCACTAAATAAGCTGAAGTTTTTTTGCCCTAGATTCCTTAGTTTTGCCATATAGTTTTTTCAAGAACTTCAGCAAAAGATGCTGAAGTTATTTAGTTCATTCGCAAGAACATCAGCACTATATAAGTGTAAATTTTTTAAAAAGATTTTAACATACTAGATAAATAATCAGATTGCCAACAGTGTCTAAATCATAAATTTTTAAAAAAATAAATGTGAAAAGAACAGAATTATCATGAAAAGAATCAATAAGTGTAACCTTAAACTTTTCGTATATGGAAATATTCACAAATTATTGTCCATTAACTTGCACAATTATTTATAATTTATTTTTTTAAAAACCTGATAAACGTGCTTATGGAAATCATCCCATGAACTGAAATTTCATAGCAGCACCAACAGCAGCAGAAGAAAGAAGAAGAAGAAGAAGAAGAAGAAGAAGAAGAAGAAGAAGAAGAAGAAGAAGAAGAAGAAGAAGAAGAAGAAGAAGAAGGAGGAGAATAAGGAGGAGAAATGGGGCTAAATTTATTTTAAAAATGAGTACAAATTAAAAATTTTAAAAAAATTAGTATTAATTAAATAGGGGTGATCAAATAGAATAGCTCGTGTAATTTTATTGGGAATATTGTGTTGTGTATCTTTTTATTATTGGTAGATATTCTCTCATTATTGTGCAGTCCTATAGTTGGTAGGATTTGATGCCTCTCTATACTCTATATATACCTTTGTGAGCAATAGAAGAAAATTAATTCTTCCAAACTCTCTACATGGTATCAGAAAGTAACCCTTATTCTTACCTCCAGCGCCGCGCCGCAGCTGCACTACTCGGCAGCCCCCTCCAGCACCGCGCCGCCGCTGCACTAATCGGCAGCCGTCTCTAGCGCCGCGCCACCACTGCACTAATCGGCCCCTCAATCTCGACGTCAATCAGCACCTCCTCTCCTTTGTCTCGCGCTTCATGGCCGCTACGACATCAAACGATCTTCTCCAGCCGATTGCCATCAATGCATCGGCTCAGATCCCACTCAAATTGGATTCCACTAATTATCTGGCGTGAAAATTCCTATTCCGAACCCTTCTTACGGGTTACGACCTCCTCGGCTTCTTGGACGGATCGAAGCCGTGCCCGCTAGCCACTAACCTCTGTGCCAACCCTGTGTTTCATTCGCGCATGAAACACATCTCCATTGATTATCACTTTGTTCGTCAATTAGTTCAGAATGGGTCTCTTCGTGTTGCTCACGTATCCTCTTCTGATTAGCTTGCTGATGCTCTCTCCAAGCACTTATCGCGTTCTCGGCTTCTTTTGCTGATGTCCAAGATTGGCGTGTCCTCCGCCCCTCCATCTTGAGGGGCCGTATTAGGAATATTGTGTTGTGTATCTTTTTATTATTGGTAGATATTCTCTCATTATTATACAGTCCTATAGTTGGTAGGATTTGATATTGTACAGTCCTATAGTTGGTAGGATTTGATATTGTACAGTCCTATAGTTGGTAGGATTTGATACCTCTCTATACTCTATATATACCTTTGTGAGCAATAAAAGAAAATTAATTCTCCCAAAACTCTCTACAATTTTTACACATTTAGCGAGACTATCCCGCAATTGTCTAGAAATGCCCCCTCTTAGTTAAGAGATTATGCTTGTCATTTGACAAAGCAAAAAAGGGGGGAAAGTTTGTGCACTGCAAATAAAATATATGGGATACTTTATTTTATTTATAACTTAATATATCCAATAGAAAGTCGACAAAAGAAGTGAAATAAACAAAATCTGTACCCCATCCACGAAACTTTAATTCTCTCCAGAAAGTACTTTTAAGACTACTTATAATAAAATAGTCATTTCAAAGATAGGAGAAATACAGACAAATCAAAACCTAAAACGAAAAAAACAATATAAGACAAACTTATATCTCCATTAGCTTAGTGGAAGCAGCTGTCCTATCCTAGGACAAGCCTCCTAGTCCCAACTTGTATAAGAAATATTGAAGAGAGTCAAGAATAAGGGATATCAAAGTATAAAAATAAAATATATAAAAAAAACCAAAGAGTTCAATATATAATATACATATACACCAACAACCCAATATATAAAATTACTAATGTGTACACAGACTTTACTCCTACTCAGGAGTAGAGAGGTTTTTTTCAATATAAACTCGTTATCCTTCCCTCCAAAAACCCCACCTTGCTCTTGGGTGACTCGAACTCACAACCTCTTAGTTAAAAGTGGAGGGTGTTTACCACCAGAGCAACTCATTAGTGGGATTTGGGGAGGGTAGTATGCACGCAGACCCAGTGACTGATCCAGGATATTAAAGTTATGGGTGCTCGCCGATAAAGATTTCAAAAAAAAGAATAAAAAAATGTTTACTTGTGGATGCTCAGTCAATATTTATCTAAATATTTGTATAATTACCTATGTAAATTTATTAAATATGATCAAAGTTAATGGGTGCTTAAGTACCCACAAGAGCCCACGTGCATCCACCACTGCGCAGACCCTACTCCTACCCTGGGGTAGGGAGGTTATTTACAATATAAACTCATCATCCTTCCCTCCAAGAACCCTTAAAAAGTTTTTAGAGTGACTCGAACTCACAACCTTTTAGTTAGAAGTGGATGGTGCTTACCACCAAAGTAACTTACCTTGTCAATAATATGCATATAAATATATAAAAATTTGTTATCTAGCTATATAGTGTAATGTTTTCCCAAAAAGGATATTAATTAGTCTCCCTTGGACTAAGGTGGGTCCACCACTCTGAACTAGTTACAACGGTTGTAGACATGTGTCAAAAGAATGTGCACAATTTTATACTTTATGGCAATGGATATACTATGAGATAAGCTGGTCATCCAATAGCAAAACACCTTACCAATTTGTACCAAAGTTAAGTTTTTCTTGTTTACATATAAACCAGCAACCACATAAATATACTAATTAATATTAGATGTTGACCCTATTTATTTTTTAAATCTTTTGAGTGGGTGTGGCTAGTAATTAGAAATGAGAGGAAATTCAAGAAGAATGGAGGGCCTTTGGAGATACGAAAGTACACTTGCAAATAGTAAACAGTAAGAGTTGTATTTGCTTCGGACCGTCTTTTTATTTTAAAATACTCGATCATTTTTCCATAAGAATTATATTTCGACAGTCAAAACAATTATTTTTTTATAAAAAAGCATATTATACTATATTTTTTGACTAAAAGCATATATGTTACTTTCCTGGCATAAAGTAGAAAGAAGTAATTACTCGCAGTATTTTCCCTAAATTTCTAGCTGCATAACCTCTTGAGAACGAATTTAATCTATTAAGTGTGTCTCTCAATTAATTTTAAAAAAGTGTTTTTTTTTAAAATAAATAAATAAAGAACGACCTTAAGAAATAGTAGGAAATTATGGCTCTCTCTCTCACTCTTGTTCTTTCTTGTGTATGGGTAGCTTTTGAAAGCGAAGAGGCTGAAGGCTTTTAACAAAAAGGGTTATAGTATTGTAATAGATTAAACTTTGGTTATAGTATTGTAATAGATTAAACTTACTTTTATTTTAACTTTTTTCCTTGTGTAAATCCACCAAAAATTGTGGTCCCGTACTTTCTTTGGTGGATATTTAACATGCGTTTCCTAATAAAGATGTCAAAAGTAAGCAAGGAGGGTCAATTAATTTTTTTGCTCTTTGTAAATTTATTTTTGTTATGAACAATAAAAGAAGAAGAAAAATATTTCAGCGAAAAGTAGGGAGAGGGAATTCTTATTGATATGAGATGAATTATAATGAAATAGAACCATCTATTTATAGGGAGAGGATGACTTAGCTACCAAGTAATAAACTCTAGAATCTCTCTAAATATAGACTCATCGTAAATAGAATTCTATTTATAACACTTCCCTTGAATATCTATTCAACAGATAATGTGCCTCATTAAAACCTTAACTAAATAAAACCCAATGGGAAAAAAATTCTAGAGAAGGAAAAAGAGTATACATATCTAACAATACGCATTTTGATTGCCTCGTTAAAAACTTTGCAAGGAAAACCCAGTGGGACAAAACCTTGTAAGAAAAAAAAGAGTGCAACGCGCATTGATTTCCCCTGATGAGAGCATCAATTTACATCCTTGAGCCTTCACAATTCAATCTTGTGCACCATCTTCAAGAGATCGTTGGTAGAGATTTGATAAATAAATCAGTCATATTAACTTGAATGAATATGTTGCATCTTGAAATCTTCATAAAATACCTTTGAATGGCCTTTTCAATATTTCCATAGAGATTCTCGCTATCATATTATCATGCTTATATTTATAGCAAGATACATATGTGCACAAATTGCACTCATGGTATGGTACTTCAAGACCGAGAATTGTATATACTTTAAGCAGTTTAAATCCTTCAAGGATTTTCATATAAGTTAAGTCATATAATGGACTTCCATTAGATGCATATCAAGTTTTCATGTCATGCTAGACAAATAAGATATCGAAAACGGACTGCACATATCATTGACTTTATACTTTCAAGAATTTGAACTACATGTCCAAAACAATATGCCTTTCATATGGAATCAATTCTACTTGAATTATGTTTCTTCCATTTGGAAAAACATTTTGTGTCTATATTCGATAGACTTAAGATCTCCATCTATATTTAGAGTTATGAAAGATGGTGTCGACAAACAGTTTATCTCGGTTCCAATAATTTTTCATAAAGACATAACATAGAGATCTCTTCATTCATATGTTAAGGTACCTGAATCTCTCATGAGATTTTATGAGGTGTTATGTCATGTGATCTTCTAGATCACTTGCCTCCTAATTATGATCAGTTTGATTATTTGCTCATCTTCTTTATCAATAAGTTATTTGAAACTGATTTGTCTATACGCTTTAATTGTACCATAGACTTTGTCCTTCGAGGACATATTCTAATATGAGCATTTGTAGTGAGAATATAGTTACTTTCTTTGGGTCAACAAATGCGTCTGGCAAGCTTTGCAATAAATTACACATGAATTATCCTTTTATGAACTTCAAGTTCATATTATTTTATTCGAAGATCTAGATGTATAAATGATAATTTATTCCATGTAACTTTTTCTCAACTATTGTATCTTGTCTCCCCCTCATGTTATAAAAACTAACTTGTTTCCTTAACTTTAGAAATCCATCTTTGTGCTTTATGGTGTTAATGAAAATATACATTGTACATCAATAATAATAAGATAAAATTATTTGGTTTCTGACCCTGAACCACTTGTGAGGAGTGAATATAATATACTATAACGTATATCAAACTGATATAGATAATTTTGTTCTCATAAGCAATAGTTTAGCTATTAACTGGAGGCACTCAATAAATTATTTCGCTAAATCAGCTATGACGTAAACCAACTTATCAAGATAAACTATCTTGAATTAAAAATCTGGAAATTATGCTCTAAATCAAAATATTGAGCATCTACCTTGCAAACAACAGGTTGCAGGTTAATAACAATCGCACATGTAACCATCTCATAGATGCATCTTATGTGGTATACATGACAGATGAATGAGCCCATATTCATCTTTGATATTTCCTGCATTCATGGGATTCAATCCCAATTTTAGTTGGTCAATTAATTAATGAGAACAAGCAACATTAGAAAATTCGTAAAAAACTTTCTAGTTAATATTTACCCTTGTAAATTCTCTTTTATTTTGCACATTATACTTACGTTGATATGACTAAACCCAAATGCACGAATAACTTATCAATATTGATAACGTTCAAATTTACACCATGACATGTGAAATTATCAATAAACTCCAATATGATATGGGTTTTTATAGCAATAAACATTCACTTTAGTATGGTGTTCTTTTATTTGTGTAATACAAACTGGAGAATAAAACAGGTAGCTTTTCACATATATATTATCCCGCTACAAGTTGTAGTAATAGAAGATATTAAATCTTTTCTTTTTTTATAGTCTCAATATAATCAACCGCTTTCAGGTGTACTTTGGAAACTGAATAAGTTTCTTTGAGACTTACTACAACACAATATATTGACATGATAATCAATGGTATTCCTTCAAAATAGTAATAATTGGTTCTTCCAAAGCTCTCAATTAAATTTTTACTACCACAAATTCATCCATATCCATATGACGAATATCTTTTTTAAAGAAAAAGTTATACCATTGTGGTTATATGCAAGATCTGTTTCTGGCTTTACCATTATCTTTTAATAATCACATTGCCATAATACTTTGGCTTGTGATAAGTACATGACCGGTGATCATTCATGCCATAATAATGACATTATATTCATATTTCATCTCAAACCTCAATCTAGAGGTGAGTGTGGTATATTCACTACCACTAGCACGTTCATATTCTTCCAACAGTGAATAAGTATTCATAAATTAGATGATGTCACATTCACGTCATGAATGGACTCATCTATATGTGCTTTATAAAATCTTATGTCAAATCGATGACAAATGTTACTTTCATAGAGTGAAGGATTATTTTGAGAATCCTTATTATTCTCAATATCACAATAATGATGATTATAATTCCGTTTATTATCATTTCCACATCCATTGATACATTCATAGTAATAATTTGATCTTTTTTCAAACTTATCACATACTGTTATCACATTCTCTGAAGGGAATAAGAATGGAGCAAATTCTATGGGACGGCTTTTCAGTTCTTTGCCCATAATCATACATGAATTTGATCATGGAAATGCGTAGAAATTTTACCTCTTTGGATGGTTATAATTTCTTTCAAACTCCATTGGAGTTGCAATAAAAATTTATCGTCTTTGCTTGTATCTAAAATCAAATTATAGAATGTCAAGAATTTGAAAGACAAAAATAAAATAATTACCTTAAATCTAGAATTTAATCATGAAGGAAGTTCATAGAACAATTGACAATCATTATGCTCAATCCCAAAGTTTCTACCCAATCGGTTAGAGTCTCGTGCTGATAACATGTTATGAACAATAAAAGAAGAAGAAGAAGAATATTGCAAATAAAAGTAGGGAGAAAGAATTTTTAGTTTTTTGATTAACTCAAATTTGTATTAATCAAAAGTATAACTGTACAAAGCCATGTAGTTGCTAACTAGCTACAATTTATACTTCCTAACTCATCCTAGTTACATTTTTTTATTGCTAATCTGCTCACCTAGGAATAGTACTATTCAAACTCTAGTTACAACCAATTTATATAGGTAATTTACATGAATATCAAGCAAAAATATCAAGTCTATGTAATGTCTTCTGCCACCTAGGTTTCCCTCTTCCTCTTGTGTGTACATGTAGGACTATTTCTCTACATACTCTTTGCTCCTCAAAAATACTCTGCTGAAATCTTGTCATATTCCTCTCCCTCCAGATACAATATACCAGCATTGCAAACACATAGCTGATAATTGTTGCCCTTCATGTCTTTTGCCTCGCCATATTACTTGCCCAGTTTAGTTTTTCTCTCCAAACTTTCATATTTCTCTTTATGCCAAGCCATAGAAGTAGTGTTGTCCACACTCTCTTTGTGACTGGGCATTCAAACAAGAGATGGTGCAATGTTTATGTGATAGCTTTGCATAACACACACTCGTGGCACCTGTATGCCCATCTTGCTTAATCTATCCACAGTAGCTAGTCTCTCATGTGGCCAACCATGTCATAAATCTATGTCTGGGGTGAATGTTTGTCTACATGATTATGTCCTTCCATTGCACTTTCTGGTACTGTGGCATCAACATGAAGTAAGCTTATTTTATAAAGAACTTTCCCTGTACCACTAGTGACTTCATTTTATCTCCCAGGGACCCTTGTGGCTATTGCTGATGTAAGTCATCCCTTGTCTCTATTAATTTCCCAATTACCCAAGCTGAATTCTTAGGTATAGGCATGTCTTCAAGCTTTTGATTCTTAATATGGTAACTATGCACTCATTTTATCCACATGCAATCGTTTTTCATTTCAACTCCCCATAGTTGCTTCATCACTGCTACCTTGTTCCATAATCCTAAGTTGATGACATTCAATCCTCCTGTAGATATAGGCCTGCATATATGCTCCCATAATATAAGGGCTTTCTTTGTGATGCTTGCTTCTCCTGTCCATAAGAAAGTTCTGCAGATTGAATAAATCATCTTCATAACTTTCTTAGGTAGCAGTAATATTTGTTCCTAATAAGTATGGATGCCAAACATAACAAATTTTATCAGTTAGAGTCTACCTGCATAGGAAAATAATCTTGCTGACCAACATCTAATTTTCTCAATTATCTTCTCTATTTGGGGTAGGCATTGATTCACAGTTAGCTTCTTAGATGATAGTAGAACCCCTAAGTATCTGAATTGAAGTTTAACCTCCTCATAACCCGGCATGTTCAATATGTCATGTTTCTCATCTGCATTCACTCCTGCCAAATAGATAGAGCTCTTTTCTTTGTTTGCTTGTAAGCCAATTGCTTCAAAGAATCTTTTAAACACCTCCTGGAGTAAGCTGATTGATCCGGTGTCTACCCTGCAAAATATGAGCAGGTCATCTGCAAAGCAGATATGAATGGAACCCAGCTTTCTACATCTAGGAGGGAAATTAAAGTCCCAATTTTCTGGTAGTATTATCATTTCCCTATTCAAATACTCCATTGCAATTATAAAGAGATATAGGCACATTGGATCCCCTTGTTAATACCTCTTTGTCGTTGGAATGGTTTAGTGAGCCGTCCATTTATCACTAGAGAGTAATAAACGGTTGTAACACATTCCATGATCCATTCAATGAATCTGAATGGGAAGCCTATATCACTAGGTATTATCCTCAAGAACCTCCAATCTAAAGTATCATAGGCCTTCATAAGATCTACTTTCATGACACATCTAGGAGACACCCTTTTTCTATTGTAACCTTTGAACAATTCATGACTGAACAATATATTATCAATAATGCTTCTTCCTTTTACAAATGCTGATTGTGACTGGCTCACTATATTCCCAATCACCTTCTTAATTCTCAGCTGTAGTATCTTTGCCATGATCTTGTAAAAGGTGTTACAACATGCTATGTGTATTTAGTCTTTTACTAAAGTTGGTGAAATAACCTTGGGTTTCAAGGTTATAGTTGTATAGTTCACCTTCTTCTGCATCTTCCCTATGTTAAAAAACTCAATTATTGCATCATATACATTATTCTTTACTATGTCCCAATTTCTTGTAAAAAGAACTCTATTGGAAATCCATCTATCCCTGGAGCTTTATCTTATTAGAGAGAATTCTTATTGATATGAGATGAATTACAATGAAATAGAACCCTCTATTTATAGGGAGAGTGTGATTTAGCCACCAAGTAATGAACCCTAGAATCTCTCTAAATATAAACATTCATTATAAATAGAATTCTATTTATAAAAATTTTAGTTTTATGACCCTATCATTTGTTTTATATATGGGAGATTTACATAAAAAATCTATCTTTTTCACATAAGAGATCGAAAAAGATATTTTCTTAAATTCAAAATTGTAAAAGAGCATGATGTACAAATAGCATATTATGTTCTTCATATTATAAAACTTGGAATGTCTAGATCAAACAAGTCACAATAAATTCATCTTATCATAATAACTTGAAGTATAATGGTTGTATGGGTAGAAAACTAGATATGAAACATGGATTAATACTATGTTGATATGTGACATTTGAATAAGAGCAATAAAGAAGAATAATAAGGCATGGGTAAAATACTTACGGGATTATTTATAAAGATATCGTATCTAATGACTAGGAAAGAAGAGATAGGCACGGTATGCATGACGACTGCAAAAGAGGAAGATCCATTAACAGTTGCGAATATGAAAAAGGAATCAACATATTGCCTGATTATACGCGATTATCTATTATTACTATAATCGTTATGAATAAATTGAGTAACATGCAACTAATATAATTAATGTTAGTAACAATAGGAATTAAGTGAGGAAAACAGTTACATATTATATCCTTATATAAACTCGGCTTACTATACTTTGTCAACAGAAGAGAAATCAGAAATACAAGCTGTAAATCTTTTATTCTTATTTCTCTGCTTTACTGAAAATTCTTACTCTCAATTCTGGAAAGAAAGCTAAAATTATCAATAAGATTTCCTTTCCTTCATTCATTGAACATTTAGTTTCCACTATTTTTTTACTTCAATACTTGAAAAAGTGGAGTAAAATTAGTTATTAGAAACTGATTTATTTTAATATTTGATTTGACTATATTTTGATTAATGGTTCTGGTATCGAAAAATCTAGTATTCTTTAAACTTTCCATATTTTACCTTTAACAAAAAATTATGTCTACTGCTAACCAAATTTCTCAGGTGGATGATGAAGTACAAGAAAGGCAACAAGGTGGAACTCCACCATACTTCAAACCCACAACTAACACGCGTTCGCAAGTAAATTACCTGAAAGATCTTCTAATCATAATGCTGCACAACAAATTGACGAACATTCCAATGAACAAGATAATTTGAAGAAGCTTATTGCTCAACTGATAAGTGAAACCTTGCGTGCATTTGTGCAAGCTCCACAACCAGTGAATACAACTCTAGAAAACCATCATTCAGGGCTTGAAAACTTTGGAAGTGGGGATATGCCAAATAATTCTGGAGCCGGAGGGTTAGATACATAAAATATTTCTAATTTATAAAATTTAGTAATAACCTTGAAGAATCAACTCAAGGAATAAAATGATCGAATAAGGCAGATATCAGGAGTCCACCTATGATCAAAGAAGTGGATAGTGACAAGTATTCACAACAACTTTAGAAGCCGAGTACAGTACCATTGTCACTTCCCAAATATTTAAGATGCCTGATATTCCTATATATTATGGGGCTACAAACCCACGAGATCATGTTACCGCATTTACCACAGGAGTCAAGAGCAATGACTTAACCAAGCAGGAAACTGAATCGGTATTCGTGAAAAAATTTGGTAAAGCCCTCACAAAAGAATCATTAAATTTTATTGATTTTTTTGTTGAGCTTGCAGACTTATTTATAAAAGCATATTCGGGAGCTTAAAAATTAAAAAAAGAGAACAGAAGATACCTTTAAGGTAAAACAAGAGAGTATGGAATTGCTCAGGCTTCGTAGATCGATTTCAGGGGAGAAAATGACGTTACTGCATGTACTTGATAATTGGGCAGCTATGGCATTCATAAATAATTTGAAAGAGGAAAGCTCAGAAGCCATGAGAAGGTTAAAATAAATCTTGTGAGAGTTACCCACAACTTTCTGGAATGATCTTTTTAATAGGTACAATACAAAGTTACAGATAGAATAAGATATAATATCCCAATCGAAGGTGGAGGAATGGTTCGGATCTAGATGTTTAGAAATGGAAAAGAGGTGTGGAAAAAATAAGTATGAACATTACATGGGACCCCCGTGGAAATATTTTAGATCAAAACAAGGACATGCACGATTTTATCAAAGATTGAGGTAGAAAGAGACGAGTTCTATTCCCGATTCAATAAGGAATGGGATACTTCAAGAAACAAAGATCAAAATTCCCTATCAAGAATAAGAGATTTTGATTTCAATGGCAGTAGTCTAAGTCAGTAGTCGTGCTATGAAGTATGGGTAATAAGGTACGATGGCAAAAAGAAATGAGGATAGATCCCACCAAAAGAAGCCAAGAATTCTTATGTAAATTTCATAATGATCATCGTTATAGAACAACAAATTGCAGACTTTACAATGAGAGATTGAATATTTGCAAAAAATATGTTACCTCATTGATCTATTTAGTAAAAAAAGAAAACATTCTTATATGAAAAATAGGTAAGAGCCACCAAAACCCTTGTCGCCAAAGATGATGTTAAATGTTATAATCGAGGGTGAGGAGGTCAACGGAGTAATGTACACGGTAGCAAAAAAGACAGCCAATATCTTAGTTACCTACAGTAAGCGGGTTTGTCATGTCCTTGATGGCATAACATATGATGAAAAAGATTTGGATGGATTTATTATCCCTCATAACGATGCACTGGTAATATCTTTACTTTTTTTATGATACTAATGTCAACTGAGTTTTGATTGACCCAGGTAGATCTATGAATATCATACTACTAAGAATGGTGAATGAGATGCAAGCTACTGATCATATCATACCCAAGGCTCGATAGTCGTCTAGATTTTAGAATCCAAGTGTCATAATAAAAGGAGAAATTATGTTGGCAATGTTCGCAGAGGATGTCATCAAAGGTATTAAATTTCAACTGGTGGATACAAAAATGGCATATAATATAATTATAGGAAGGCCATGGATTCAAGATATGGATGTATTGCCATCAACATTGCATTAGGTAATCAAATTTCCATCTCAGTGTGGACCGTCAAGTCAGGGAAAATCAGCAAGCGGTGAGAGAAATCAACACAGTTGCAATAGAAAGTGGAGAACCTAAAGATGGAGATGAAAAATAGCAATTACATAATTCAGTTAGGAGAATTTACTTTCTACCTCGACAGAAGATCGAAAGAACAAAGATGACATAGATGCAAGGCGCAGTGTGATCCAAGAGCCAGAGGAGAACAAAATCGTTAAAACAACTACATATGAGCTTGAAGTTGTTACATTGTTCATCGACTAGCTCGATAGAAAAGTTTATATCGATACATACCTGAGCATGGAGATGAAAAGTAAGTTAATTGAATTTTTACGTGCTAATATTGATTGTTTTACTTGGTTGCACTCAGCTATGACATGTATCCCCCCAGAGGAAATGATTCATAAGCTAAATGAAGAACCATTACACCCTCTGATAAAGCAAAATAAATGCAAGCAAGGAGCTTTGAAAAATTAGGTAATTTAAGAGGAGGTGCAAAAACTTATAAGAATTGGCTCAATTCAAGAGGTAAAGTACGCTAAATGGTTAGCTAATACTGTTATAATCCCAAAAAAGAATGGTAAATGGTGAGTGTTTGTGGGATATACTGATCTAAATAAAGTATGTCATAAAGATTCATTTCCTTTACCGCATATAGATTAACTAATAAATTATACTGCATGTCATGAGCTTTTGAGTTTTTTAGATGCGTATTGTGGATATAACCAGACAAATATGGACCTTCTAGATGAGGAAAAAACTTTTTTTATTGCAGACAGGGGGACATACTGCTATAAGATCATGTTGTTTGGCTTGAAAAACGCTGGAGCAACATACCAAAGGTTGGTGACTAAAATGTTCAAAGAACACTTAGCAAAAACCATGAATGTCTACATTGATGACATGTTGGTAAAGTCTGTACAAATGGGAGATCATATCTAACATCTATCTAAAATAATTAAGATACTCAGCAAATATGACATGAAGTTGAATCCGGACAAATGTACCTTTGGTGAGACCTCAGGTAAATTTTTGGGTTTTCTTGTTTCTAACAAGGGAACCAAAGTATATCCCACTCAAATCAAAGCAATCAAAGAAATAAATGATGTACTCACGAGCAAAAAGAAATTATAAAGGCAAACAGGTTGTCACATCCCAATTTCAGGGAGCATGACTGGCGCTGAATCGAGATAACCCTGTCAAGAAAGCCCGCTAGATGCTTTCTACCCGACCTGGCCCATGAATAGAGTAAAGATGTATCCTATTAATTAAACTATGAGAGGATTTCATGAACAATACCAATTCCATTACCATTAGCTACTATATTTATAATTCCCAAAAATACATTTCACCTTCATAATTTGAAGTGGAACATGTGATACAAATACAACATTTCTAGTTTGACTTTCCAAAACTAAGATACAACCCACACCATGTCTACGTAGCCTCTAATGTATATAAAAGAGTAATGTAATAGTGCTGGCAATAAGGCCCTAGCTATACCTCAAACACTATACATAAGGAACAAAATATACAAGACCCCAAAATGAAGTGCAGCTCACCTAGTTAGCTGAGGAGAGGGTGTACCGCTATCACTGATTGAGGTCGTCTGTTGTGGAACTACCTGCATCCATTAAAGATGCAGTGCCCTGGTAAAAGGGACTTTAGTATATATAGAATAGCACTAGTATATAAGGATAAACACCCTCTCAAAAAATCGAGTAACAGTATAGGGAGAAACAACATAAGATCAATGAGAGTCTCAAACAAAATAAAAGCATCAAGTTAAGATGAAGATAATTTTTTTCTAAGTAAGTATTATTCTTTTTAAGTTGGGAGATCTTTAGCACCAATATACCATCGTATTTTTTAGCTCAGATTCCGATCACGGCCCGATCATCTAAGCCATCTCACCCAAACACATCCAATCACAACACCACCGTACTTTTAGCATGGAGTCCGATCTCAGCCTGGTCAGCTAATCTGTATCATCCCAAGACATACCACAGCACTACCATGCGTGCAGCATGGCATCCCTTAAGCCAATCAGCTAGGTTGTCTCCCCTCATGTGCCGTGTGAGTCGATATCCAATCCAATGTTACCAATAATTTCATCTTAATCAAGCAAAAAATCTCAACACATTAATCTCATCCCATTTAAGGGGAACAATCTCAATACATCAGTATGGGGATTTGCTTCTCAATCATACCTATACCAGCACATGTAGTTACCGGTTGTTTCAACCTGCCTTTCCTTGGAGGCTAACAATATCCCCAAAAAAAAAAATTTTTCACACAAAGGAAAGAGAAACACAAATACATTCATTTCATAACCTTTCAAACCATATAGCTTCACTAGTACTTTCAACTACTTGTATCATTATTATTTTACTGGCTCTCTTAGCTATACATATGATTATTCATTCATTAGTAATAAAGGCTTTTAACACAATATATTTCTTTCCCACAAATGGAGAAAAATAATTAGCAATTGAAGCATAAGAGCATTAGACGTATTTGGGCACAGGTGAAATATGAGCATTAGAGACCGGGTGGCTTGCTTTAGCAGATAGATATTCTAGAGTGGAAGTGGGTGCGGATCACCATGGACATCGTATTTGGGCTTCCATGGACTATAAGGAAGTTCGATGCTATTTAGGTGATTGTTGATCGTCTGACCAAGTACGCAATTTTATTCCTGTGTGTACTAACTATTCTTCATAGTGGTTGGCAGAGATCTATATCCGGGAGATTGTTCGCTTGCATGGTGTCCCGATTTCCATCATTTCAGATACGGGCACTCATTTTACTTCACATTTTTGGAGGTCTGTGCAGCGAGAGTTGGGTACTCATGTTGAGTTGAGCACAAATTTTCACCCTCAGATTGACGGCCAGTCCGAGCGCACTATTCAGATATAGGAGGACATATTGCGTGCTTGTGTCATTAATTTCGGAGGACCACAGGATCAATTCCTACCTCTTGCAGAGTTTGGTTATAACAATAACTAGCGGTCGAGAATTTAGATGGCTCCGTATAAGGCTTTATATGGGAGGCGGGGTAGATCTCCAGTTGGTTATTTTGAGCTAGGTAAGGCTAGGCTATTGGGGACATACATCTGGTGCATGATGCATTTGAAAAGGTGAAGGTTATTTAGGAAAGGCTTCATATAACGCAGTCGAGTCAAAAGAGTTATGCTGACAGGAAGGTTCGGGACATGTCCTACAATGTTGGTGAGAAGGTTTTGCTGAAGGTTTTACCCATGAAAGGGTGTTATGAGATTTGGGAAGAAGGGTAAATTGAGTCCTCGGTTCATTCGGCCTTTTGAGGTGCTTCGGAGGATTGGGGAGGTGCTTTATGATCTTGCGTTGCCACTTAGCTTGTTCAGTGAGCATTCAGTATTTCATATTTCTATGCTCCGAAAGTATTGCGGGCCTCGTGCCAACTATTTGGACCCGTAGGGGATTATTACTGATATTTTCTCACTATATTGACTTTATACTCATACTCAGTCATGCTATATTTTACTATTTTCTTAACTCAGCCATGTTTACTGTGTTTTAACACATTAAATGATACTTTAAATGATAATTTGGGTTGAGCATCATGTTTTTCTATTTTCTGAGTGGCTTATGAGATTCAAAATGAGTAAGGCCGAAGGCCTATGTTGTGAGGATACACTGGTTTATGGTTATGAGGCCGAGGGCCTAAGATTGTATCCCACGAGGTGGCTTGTTGATATGAGGCTGAGATTTAATTGAGTATGCAACGAGATGGCTTGATATTGCATTTGGGCCATAACGTGCCCCTGCAGAAGTCTGAATGCCCCCAGTGAGTGGGGGTATCCATAGTGATATGAGATATAGCACGAGGGGCTGGTGTTGTTCCATGTGGTGCCCGAGGGGCTGATTCTGTTGGTATTACTTCTGAGGGGCGGTTCTTTTTGTGTTTATCTTTTCTCGCTGCCTGTTATTTAATTGCTTAACCGTTAAAAGGGAACTTTTTTAAGAAGCGTAAACTGAACTAAGATGACTCTATATGTTTTTACTATTTAATTGCTTTTACTGGCTTTATATGTCTTTTTTATAGCATGTTGATGTGCTTTTACGCGATTTCTTGTCGCTCAGTCTTCATTTGTTATTATTACTCACTAAGTTGGAGTACGCACTTTACTCCATTCACCCCGTGTGCAGATTCAGGAGCTTCAGGTCCTACTTGCAAGGGTTGAGAGCTTCCAGCAGATTCAGGGATTCACTAGGTAGCTGCTCAGCATTCGCATGCTAGTGCTTCTCCCTCTATCTTATTTTCCCTTTGTTTTAGATCGGTTATAGACTTTTTGTTTTAGATCGGTTATAGACTTTGTAGACTCTTTCTATTTTAATCGATTACTAGATGCTCATGACTGGTGACACCCTGATGTCGGGCTATGTCTATTCCGCATTTGTATTGTTTCACATTATTCTGGGATTATTATTATTATTATTATTATGCTATAGACTTAATTTGTATTATTTTAATTGCTTAAAATGAATTGGTAGTATGTCGGCTAGCCTTTTCTTCACGAGAGGCGCCATCACGACTGTGTTTGGATTTTGGATCGCGACGATAATGGTACACAATATACAGTATATTATGTTAGAAAATCTTTAATGGATGCAGAAACAAGGCATCCTCATTTAGAAAAATTTACCAGCATTGATAAAGGCCTCAAGAAAGTTACTTCCTTATTTTCAATATCATCTCATTTATGTTTTAACTGCTTTTTATTTAAGGAATATTTTGCATAAACATGACTTATCAAAGATATTAGCTAAATGGGCAATAGAACTTAGTGAATATAATATTATTTATCGGCCTAAAATTTCCATAAAGTCGCAAGTACTAGTAGATTCAGAAGAAAATTTTAGTTCGAACGTACTTCCTAAAGCTGAAAAGGATGTCGAGTATTTATAAGATCTAATCTGGAGAATTGGACCTTATTTACTGATGGATACCCAAACATAAAAGGAGTAGGTTTGGGTATTGTTTTATCATCACCTTTAGGAGAGATTATTAGTCAAGAAATTAAGTGTTATCCAATTACTAATAATGAAGCCGATTATGAGGCAGTAATTGCATGTATGGAACTTTCAAGAGAATTGGGGATTGAACAAGTTGAAATAAAAAATGTGACTCGTAACTTGTGGTGAATCAGATGTAAGGGAATTACTTGGCTAGAGAGACACGAATACAACAGTACTTGGAAACAATAACAATAACAACAATAACAACAAACCTTGTGTAGTCCCACAAGTGGGGTCTGGAGAGGATAGAGGGTATGCAGTCCTTACCCCTACATTTAAAAAGTAGAGAGGTTGTTTGCATGGTATTGGAAAAGGTGTGAGAAATAATACGACAATTCCAAGCATGAAAAGTTGTTCAAATACCAAGGGAAGAGAACACAAAACCTATGTGTGAGCAAATCTGGGGTTTGTAGCTGAGGTGCCAAATGCAAAAATTATAATCGTGGTGCATTTGTTTCATTCAGCCCTTGATAAAACCAAGAATAAGATAAATTTCAATAATTTAACTTGAGATTGGAAAAATAAATTTGTAAATTATCTACAGAATGAAATTTTACCAGAGGATAAGAAGCAATCCCAGGTGGTGTGAAGAAAAATGACTTTATATTGTCTAGTAGAAAGCAATCTGTATAAAAAGATGTTTGGAGAGCCTTTAGCTCGGTGCCTCGGTCCTTCACAAATTGAACACTTGATGCGATAACTGCATAAAGGACAATATTGAAATCATGCTGGTGGAAGGTCATTTGTTATAACACTAATAAGAGCAGGGTATTATTGGCCTTAAATTGACGACGAGGCAATAAAGAGTTGTGCGAAAATGTGATAACACGGCATGCAAATAATATGCATCAATCGGCAGAGTTGCTTTATTCAATCATTGCACCATGGCCATTTATAAAATGGGAAATAGATATAGTAGGTCTTCAACATCTGATAACTAGGGAGTTTAACGTGTTTCATGCTCCTTCTTGCTTATGGTTTGATTATAAATTGTTACAAATCAGTCCCAAAAGGCTCATAAGTTGTGCTTGTTTGCAGGTTTAATTGAAAAAGTGAAGAAATATCAAAGATCGGTTCAAAAGGAGTGAAACTTGCTCAAGTATCAAAGACAGGGCAATCTGACGGCAAACAGTCCTAGTGCGGACTGCACAAAGTGGAATGCGGTCGCACTAGGTGGTTCAGAGAGATGGCTAAAATTAGATGAAGGCAACGCAACCGCGGTACACATTTCGTGGTCCGCAACAAAGACTCCATGGCCGCACTACCTTCTGGTGCGGTCCGCGGAAGAGAGATTCAGAGAGGTGAAATTTTGATGAGTCAAAGCCAGTGCGGTCCGCGATCAACTTTGTGCGGATTGCATGAAAGACCTCTGTGGCCTGGTCCATTTCATGCTGCCCGTATTGACCCACAACGGCATTTTTGTTCAATTTTTCCATCTTAGTATAAATAGAACATTTTTCAATTTTAGGTCTGTTAAGTTCAGAACTAAGTTACGCTTGTGGGAATCTCTTCTGTAGCCATTTTGGCATCTTTGCTTCAAATTAATGATGTATTCTTATTTTTTAATTTAGTATTTAATTAATATGCCTTGTTCTTCATCTATTTCCTTATTTTCTTTCTCAAGCATGAGTAGCTAAACCCATTTTCTAGGGGTGTGGCTCAACCCTAGTGTAGGTAATTGATGGGTGTTTCCATCTAAGTTTAGATTGACAATGGGTATTTGCTATTTGGGTTGATTTTATGTTTTAATCTATGAATTGGTGGTTCCAAACTCTGGTTTGAGCTTTGTGGACTTAACTCTTATTGAGAAAGAGAGCATAATTCTCCACAATTGACCTAACAAGGAATTGGGATGGACTTATGAGAAATAATAGTCCCAATTAACAGGTTAAACCTCGAGAAAGTAATCACCCTACTTGAACCTAGTTGATTGAGCTAATTTTCCTACCCATTTGGTCTCGAGAGAGTCAATTGGGCAAAATCCCTCTCTCTACCGAGAGGTTTGAGAGTGGATAAAATTGTGCAACAATTATAGCATAAGTCTCCAATTATGTCAGTCGGACCTTAGTAACATCTACCCATCAATTAGCCACCTAGGTAATGTCACTGCCCTAGTACCCTTCTTCCCATTAGATACAACTCTAGCAATTATCTCGTAGCATAATCTAGTTTTATTTAGTAGTTTGATAATAGTATTTTATAATTAAAAACCCAAAAATGTATGGAGGTGACATTTGGAGAAAATACATGATTCCATGTTAGATAGATACATCAACTACACTACTAGCTCTCTAAGGAAATCGATCTCGACCCTCATATTGGGTAAAAGCTATTGCGACCCGCTCTTCCTTCCTTGTTGTAGCGTTGAGTTGGCAGCGATCACTTTTTGGTGTCGTTTCCAGGGACGCTTATGGTGTTGACTATCTGTTTAGTTTGTTTTGTGTTTTGCTTCTCTTTCCTTCTTTTTTACTAATTTTTTTGTGTCGATCACTCAGGTACTAATGGCTCTCAATGCAAATGGACTTCTTGGCAAGGTAAATGCGAGGGAGGAGGTAGATGATCTTGAACAAGATGAAGTCTTACCTCAAGCTCAACAACAGGCCATCAGGCCAATGCAAATGAGAACAACAATATTTCAAACCCTCCTCTACCACTGCCAAGAGTGGCTCCCAGAGTATTACCAAATCAAGGATACGCCAGTCTATTATTCCTCCCCGAATCCGGGCGGGGAACATCCATATCACAAATTTCATGTTGATGTTTCTCCGCAAAGATGGTATTTTACAAGCACCTCCGATGAAAATGCCTACAAGCACTTGAAGGGGTTCGTAGATACATGCTGGGGGAGCAAGAAGATGAACGTGACAGAGGATGCTCTTAGATTGAAGCTTTACCTGTTCTATCTTCGGGGTTAAGCATTAGATTGGTTATAAAGGCTCCCCAATTATTCCATCACAACGTGGGATGAATTGGCGGACAAATCTATTGCCAAGTTCTTTTCTCCGAGTCATATGGTGGCACTTCAGGATAAAATATTAGCCTTAGAGCAAGAGCCAATGGAACCTTTTGCATGAGATATGGGAAAGGTATAGAACAATGGTAAAAGAGTGCCCGAATAATGATACGATTGAGGCAATGATTTAACAAACCTTTTATCCGGGCATAAACACCACGAATCAATGCATTGTGAACAAATTGTCCGGGGGAAATTTTATGAAACTTCCATACAATGAGGCATGTGAGGTACTTTATGAGATGGCCGACACTTCTTTGGCATAGAAAAGTATAGCAAATGTGCCCCAAGGTGACCCCACGGTCATCCATTTGCACAAGGAATTGCATGATGATGGTCAAGCTATTGCCGAGCTTACTACTACTATGAACCAATCTGTGAAGGCGCAATTGCAACAAGTCCAAAATCTGTGCCAAGTCAATGCCATGAAAGGTCTTTCTATGCTAAAAAGGAGGCAAAGAGGGCAACATTATCAAGGAAATTATGAACAATATGACAAAAATGATGGTGGCGGTTATTCAAATGAATTTTATGATGATCAAAGTGAAGAGGTTCAATATACCAATAACTACCAAGGGAATAGAGGAAACTCTTCAAATCAACAATGGTGACCCCAAGGAAATTGGTGCAATCAACAAAGTGGTGGCAATTGGAACAATAATAACCAAAACAACAATTGGGGTAATCAAAACAACAAGCAAGGCAATTGGAATGGGAACAACAATAATTGGGGTAACAACAACAATCAAGGCAGGTGAAACAAAAATAGAAACCAAGACAATCGGGGGCAAGGCGTTCAAAGGCCCCCAGTGTACCAATAATCGAACAATCCACCCCCTTTCCATTCTCAAGATCTGAGTTCTTTTGGAAGTGATATGAGTAGAATTGAAAATATGTTTGAGCAAATGATAAAAAAGACCCAAGATTCCGATGCTCAATTGGCTTCTCGTAATACATCTATCCGGAGCTCGGAGGTGCAACTAGGCCAAATCTCTCAAGCTTTGAATACTTGCCCCAAGGGTGCTTTACCAAGTCATACGGTAGTGAACCCGAAGGGTGGGAATAACACTCATGTGATGCCCGTCACAACAAGAAGCGGAAGAGGCGGTGCTGTGAATCCCATAAGAGAAAAACAAGTTGTGGATGATGATGTTGAGTTGCGGGATGATGATGTGCCTTTGGTAGTTGAAGATGTTATTGAGAACAATGTGAAAAATGATGTGCAGATTGATATTGATGAGGCCGAGATGGAAACACAAGACGTCGTGAACCCACCTAGGGAACACGTGATTGATATTCCCGAGCCGGTGGTGCCTAAAGCCAAAGCACCTTTGGCTAGGACACCTCCTGCTTATCCTCAACGGTTAGCAAAGCAAAAGAATAACAACCAATTCAAAAAGTTCATTGACATGATGAAGAGCCTCACAATCAATGTGCCTTTGGTGGAGGCACACGCGCAAATGCCGGGGTATGCCAAATTTATGAAGGATTTGGTAGAGAAAACGAGGCCAATGGAGTGTGAAACAATTAAAATGACACATCAAGTAAGTACTATTGTACGTTCTATGGCCCCAAAACTTGAAGAACCCGGAGCTTTTACTATCTCGTGCACCATCGGAAGTGCGGATTTTGCCAAGGCCCTTAGTGATTTGTGGGCTAGCATAAATTTGATGTCGTATTCAATCTTCAAGACCTTGGGAACTGGACAACCCAGGACAACTTCAATAAGACTTGAAATGGCGGATCAGTCGATGAAGCGACCTTTGGGAATAATTGATGACGTACTTGTCCGGGTGGACAAATTCATATTGTCGGCTGACTTTGTCATATTGGATTGTGAAGTGGACTTTGAGGTCTTGATTATTCTTGGGAGATATTTCCTTGAAACAGGGAAGGCATTGGTTGATGTTGAAGCGGGTGAGTTGACTTTTCAAGTGGGGGATAAGAAGGTCGTCTTCCATGTTTGCAAATCCATGCAACAACCCAATAGCACCAAGGTGTGTTCATTTGTGGACACTATCACAACTATGATAGTGGATGACACAAGTTCCATGATCAATATTGAAGATCCCCTTGAGGCCGCACTTCTGAATATGGATGCCAATGATGATGCTCGTAGAGTGGAGTGCGTGAAAGCATTGCATGATTTTGCTTCATATTCTTATGAGCCTAGGAAGTTGTCTTTGGACCTTGAAAACCACAAAAATCTACCAACAAAGCCATCGATTGAGGAGCCACCAGTGTTGGAGTTGAAACCACTTCTTCCACACCTTAGGTATGAGTTATTGGGCTCAAATTCTACTTTACCTGTTATTCTTTCGTCTTGCTTATCTAACATGTAGGTTGAGATCAATTTGGCGCTTCAAAAGCACAAAAAGGCGATTGGATGGACTTTTGCCCATTTTCGGGGAATAAGCCCTGCATTTTTCATGCATAAAATCATCTTGGAGGAGGATGCAAAGCCTTCCTTTGAGCATCAAAGAAGATTAAATGAGGTGATGCAAGAATTGGTAAAGAAGGAGGTCGTCAAGTGGTTAGATGCCAGTTTGGTTTATCCTATTTCTGACAGCTCTTGGACTTTTCCGGTGCAATGCATACTGAGGAAGGGTGGTATGAGTGTGGTGACCAATGAAAACAATGAACTCATTCCTACTCGGAGGGTCACCAGATGAAGAGTATGTATGAATTACCAGAAGCTAAACGAGATGACCAAAAAGGACCTTTTCCCATTGTCATTCCTTGACCAAATGCTAGATCGTCTTGCGGGGCGTGGTTTCTATTAATTTCTGGATGGTTACTCGGGGTACAATCAAATCTTAATTTCCTCGGAGGACCAAGAGAATACTACATTTACCTGTCCTTTTGGAACATTCGCTTTCTCTCGAATGTAGTTCGGATTGTGTAATGCTTTGGCGACCTTCCAACATTAATGACTATTTTCACCGACATGGTGGAAGATATCTTGGAGGTTTTAATGGATGATTTCAGCGTGTTTGGCGATTCCTTTGAAGAGTGTTTGAGTAATTTGGATAGAGTGTTGGCCCGGTGTGAAGACACGAACTTTGTACTCAATTGGGAAAAATATCATTTCATGGTAGAAGAAGGTATAGTGTTGGTTCACAAAAATTCAAAGTGTGGAATTGAAGTGGACAAAGCTAAGATAGATGTTATTTCGAGGCTTCCTCCCCCTACTTCTATAAAAGGGGTGAGGAGTTTCCTTGGGCACGCAGGGTTTTATCAGAGGTTCATTAAAGATTTTACCAAAGTGGTACACCCTTTGTTTAACTTGTTAGACAAAGATGCAAAGTTTTTGTTCGATGAGAGTTATATGCAAGCATTCGAGCTTCTCAAGCTCAAGTTGACTTCTACCCCTATCATTACCGCACTAAATTGGAGCTTGCCTTTTGAGATCATGTGTGATGCTAGTGACGTTGCGGTTGGGGCTGTTTTGGGCCAAAGGATCAACAAGATGTTTCATCTGGTGTACTACATAAGCAAGACCATGAATGATTCTCAAAGGAACTATATAGTCACCGAGAAAGAGTTGTTTGCTATGCAACAGTTTCGATCATACCTTATGGGGCCAAAGTATTAGTGCATACCGATCATGTCGCCCTTAGGTATTTGATGACAAAGAAATATTCCTAGGCTAGATTGATGAGATGGCTGCTTCTTCTTCAAGAGTTTGATCTAGAAATTGTGGATAGAAAAGGTAGTGAAAATCAAGTGGCGGACCACGTGTCCCATTTGGAGGAGGAAGGGAGGCCGTGTGATGGCCTTGAGATCAATGATGCATTTCGCGATGAACAACTCCTTGCGGTGTCAATGAATAATATGACGTGGTTTACCGATGCTACCAATTATCTTGTGACTAGAATAATCCCGTATAAGCTCTCTTCGAACCAAAGGAAGAAACTCAAATGGAATAGCTTGGATTTGGTATGAGCCATATTTGGTCAAGATTTGCATGGATTGTGTGATTCGTCGATGTGTCCCAGAAGATGAACAATTCAGTATTTTAGAGGCTTGCCACTCCTCTCCCCATGGTGGCTATCATGGTGGGGTGAGGACGTCATCTAAGGTGCTTAGTTGTGATTTCTATTGGCCAACCTTGTTCAAAGATGCATGTTATTTTGTCAAGAAATGTAATGACTTCCAAAGAGGGTGTGGAATCTCAAAAAGGGATTAGATGCCTCTCAATACAATTCTTGAAGTGGAAATTTTTTGTGTTTGGGGCATTGATTTCATGGGTCCATTTGTTAGCTCTTATTGGAACACTTACATTCTAGTGGCGGTTGATTATGTCTCAAAATAGGTCGAACTCGTGGCTTTGCCCAACAATGAAGCACAGAGTGTTGTAGCATTTCTTTAAAAGAGTATCTTCACAAGGTTTGGCAGTCCTCGTGCAATTATTAGTGATGGAGGATCGCACTTTTGTAATAGGGCTTTTGATTCATTGCTTGCCAAATATGGAGTTAAGCACAAAGTGTCAACCCCCTATAATCCTCAAGCTAGTGGTCAAGTGGCAGTCTCCAACCGGGAAACAAAGAGTATCTTGTCAAAAACGGACAATGCTAATAGGAACGATTGGTCGAAAAAGTTGGATGACGCTCTATGGGCCTATCGGACGGCTTACAAGACTCTAATTGGTATATCTCCGTACCGATTGGTATTTTGGGAAAGCTTGCCATCTTCCGGTCGAATTGGAGCACAAGGCTATGGGGGCGTTGAGGAAGTTAAATTTGGAATGGGATGTTGTGGCCAATCTCCGTGTTGAAAAACTTAATAAGCTTGATGAATTTAGATTCCATGCCTACTCCAGCTCGTCCCTGTATAAGTACAAGAAGAAGTACCTTCATGACAAATATGCTCGAGGAAAGGAGTTCAAGGTTGGTGATATGGTTCTTTTGTTCAACTCCCGGTTACGTCTATTTCCCGGAAAGCTCAAATCTAAGTGGAGTGGGCCATTTGAAGTTGTATTTGTGACCCCGTTTGGTGCTCTTGATCTCAAGAACAAAAATGGTGAAGTGTTCATAGTCAATGGGCACCGGGTAAAGAATTATCTTGGAAAGTTTGATGACAGCCACGTGGTGGCACTCCTTCATCTCAAGTGATGTAATGGTAACATGTGTCATGCCGCAACGTTAAAATAGGTACTTCTTGGGAGGCAACCCATGTCTTTCTATTCTTGTTTTCTATGATTTTCTTTGTAGTTTAGGTTTGATTTTCGGACTAATTGGTTATGAGATGTTACATGGATTGTGTCGATGCTGTGCAAAATATATTAGAAAAATTGAACAGTCTCTGAAGTTGTCAGTGCAGTCGCATTGCACCTTGTGCGGTCCACGCTGGTGAAAGTAAAAAGGGTACTCTCTCAAGTTTACCACCGCGGCTGCTTTGCATTTAGTACGGTCTGCGGTGGACCTCTGCGGCCGCAGTCCATTTTTGTACGGACCATGGAGGTTGCCTTCTCAAGCTACTTCTGAACAAACCCAGTGCGGTCTGAAGTCCCTTTTGGGCGACAGTGCTGGTAGGTGAGGATGGGTCCTACATGTTTTCTATAAATAGACCTCAGGGGTCACCATTTAGCCTTTTCAAAAGATCAACCCTCAGAGCGCTAAAAGTACTGATCATCTTCCCTATTAACCGTTAATCTTTGCTTAAATAAATCACTTGCGTTCTATCTTCACAATCTAGACCATTTCATCCATTTTACTTTGTTTAATTTTATAATTTCATTTTATTTTCATGTCCAGTAGCCACATCTCATTCTTCTTCCCGTTTTTATCTATTTGTTAGCCTTAGGTTAGTGTAAATGTTGGATTTTGTATGTTTGGTGAACTTGTTGAACTGGGTAAATTGAGTAGGAACAAGTTAGGTGAAAAATTTGAACAAATTTGCAAAAAACACTGAAGCCCTAACTCAGTTCCTGAACTAAGCACCTTTTGCAGACTGTGGTCGTCTTTGTGCAGTCTGCGGTGCCCTGACGCGAGCCACGATATCAGTTTCTGTGGACTGCGGTGCACATGTTCTTGAAATTTAACCTGTGTCCAGCATGGCCGCATTGCACTTTATGCAGTCCATGCTGGCCCACCGCGGCCACGATGCTACTTTGTGCAGTCCACGATGGGTAGATTCAGAGAGGTGGTTTTCTAGGCCCTACCCCAATGAGGACCGCGGTGGCTTTTATGCGGTCCGCAATGCCTCCAGTGCGGGCCACAGTGCACTGTGTTTGCAACATGTTTTGCAACTTTTGGCTTCCATTCAGCTATGCATTATACACACTTGTTTCACTGTCTCTGCTTAGACTAACAATGTTAGATATACGTGCTTGCAGAAAATGCCAAAGTAGAGAGGAACGAGCTCAAAACAACCCGGCCTAGGTGAATCCTCCCAGGGAGGCAAAGAAAAACTAGAAAAAATCACTCCCCAAACTAGGAAGAGCATAAAGAACACAAGGAAAGCAATCAAGGCTGTTGATAGAGCCTGTGACCAATCGGGGAGTGAGTACATGCCTTCTCAAGAAATGTCCTCTGACTTAATGCCAATTTACTTTTTCTCCAAATTTGGTTAGACTGATGATTCTCCTCCAGCATCACCTACGACCAAGTAGCAATGTCCCAACTGAGTCGTCTGAGGGCTCAGCAGTCGGTAGCGGTGAGTACTCCACCTCCCCCAGAGCTTCAATATCCCGGGAGAGTACAGGCGGAGGCAATGAGGGTGGTGATGGTAGTGATGAGAATGCGCCTCAGAGTGGTGTGGCTCGGGTTGGGGTGTTGACTAGACCAGAAACCTCGCAGTCTGCGAAGATAGATTGGTCATCCCGGTGGAATTCCACATGTTTACGGTATGGTAGCCACTACAAAAGTTGATTCTTGAGAGAAGCTTTATTGACAGAGACCTGTTGCCCCTTAATCCAAATGTGCATAGATAGTTTCAAGCTCGAGTGGGTTGGGAGCATTTTCGGGATGACTGTGTGAAGGAAAATGAGCACTGGTCCAGGAGTTCAATAGCGATGTTGCCCATATCTTGAAGGGAAAAAAAGTGACCAAAGCGTGAAACAAAAATTTGATATTTACCGGGAAGGCACTCAATGAATACTTGGGGTTCAATGAAGAAGATGAGACCTTCTACAATGAAAGGTTGGCAATGGGTAAGGAGGTTCATTCGTGGTTAGCTTCATACCTGGCAATCCTAGGTACTATTCCAGAGTAGTTACAAGCAGAGGCCAAAATACTTCGGAGGACTCTCACTTTTGAGGCTAGGGGGTGGTTGACTTTCGTGTGCACTCGACATGACCCCACTACCCATGATTAAACTATTCCACTTGCCTGGGTTGTTCTTATTGAATCTATCATGGAGGTATCCTATCAACATGGGCAATGTGATGTCCCGCGTCATTTCTCCAGTGGGGGTTGAGCATGACCGGAACTACCCTTTTCCCAACACCCTCACAATGTATTTTCAGGACCTCAAGGTGGAGAAGAAACCTTTTAATGTAAAGGTAAAACGTGTGGCTCCTTTTTCACGGTACAGTTTAAAGGGACCAAATAACCCCAAGGAGAATAATTACAAGCCACCTGCCTCTGCCCCAACTAGCCAGTTTGAAGAGCCGGTTGCGGTAGAGCCTTCCACTAAGCCCTCCACTGAGCCTGTATCCACAGTTGCCGACATGCCTCCTGGACCTTCCACTATTATTGGTGCCTCTAGTTTAGCTGGCTGGGGATTCCATCTTCCCGGGCCCATCCTCTCACTGCCCACCAACTGACCCAGGCACTCCATAGCTTGACAACTGGATGTCAACTGTGTCATCTAAGTTTTCCACATTGTCTTATACCATTGCAGCTGAGTCGGCACCATAGCCAGCACAGATTCCACAATCCATTAAGGATACATTGAAAAGGATCGTGGAGAACCAGGAAAAGATTATCAGTACTCACATTGCATTGGCTACAACAGTTGATTCACATGGCAAGGCTCTGAAGGAGCTTGACCAGGAGCATAATAATTTGCGCAAAAATGGGCTTCCAAGGAGTCTGTGAAGGAGCTTAAAGAGGATGTGGACAAGCTGAAGGCTGATAAGCTTCCTTTAGACTTGCTATTTGGGGATCCAAATCCAGCAGCAGTACCAGTAGCAAATCCACAACATGAGCAGACACAGAGGCTTCCAAGGAAGAAGAGGAAGCTCCCCAGTGCAAATGAGGTGATCATCCAGTTGGCCGACCTACCGGAGACCTCCTCCAATCAGCCACATGATGCTCTTGATATTCAGCATATCCAGGTCCAGGCCCCAGTCCCAGCAGCTGAGCAGCAAGAGACTGGAAACCAATTTGAGGTTCCCGCGCATATAGAGGACCCGGGAACTTCTCATGTTCCGATACAGACTGACGAGGTTAAGGGAGTTCCCATATCCTTTACTTATGTTTTTTGTGCTTATTTGCTTAGTTGGCATTGGGGATAATGCTGGCTTTTATTTGAAGGGGTGCACCCTACATTTTTATCCATTGAATGAATGTATATATAGATTGATTTAGTTTATGCTTTTTATTTTGATTTTCTATTGGTCTGTATATAACTTTATATATTAGTTACTTTATCATACTTTTTATCTTTTCTTTGGTCTGTATGTAAATTAACACTATTGTATATATTCATCTCCCATTGTATATTTTAATCCCCTATTGTAAATATTCATTATATTTTCATTTTTCGTACTTTTCGTTAAAAAAAATGTTTTTAGCTTCTTATATAGTCTTGTAGCTTTTTGTTTCGTTTTTGGTCCTTTCAATAATTATTTGGTTTTCATAATACCAGGGTTCATTCCAAAGATGGAGTATCATGTCAACTAGGTGGCTCTTCCCAATGATAGATGGCATGACAACCTTCTTAAGGGTTTGAGTCCATTTTTATTTTTGTTTCTGATAAATTGTAGTTAAGGGTAGCTCAAACAAAGCTTTACTTGGGCCTAGCACATTTGCCTATGATCCCATGGTCAAAGACAATATGTTGTGTTTAGGATGGTGAAAGTCGTAACCATGAGACTCTCGTGTTGACTGACAATCATCAAAATAGTTTTCATACCATTGTGTTCTTGTATCGTAACTAAGGTCATTTTGGGCCCTCAACTCGATATCATTAGCAATCCCATCGCGTGTGTGGTGAGAAATCGAATTGTGAGGCCAAGTCCCAATCCAATAGTCTAGAACTTGCCCTGAATGTTTGTTTAGGCGAAATCCTAAGTGGAAGTTGACTTGAGAAGTGATTATAGGCTCGCCTTGATCCAAATGATAGTTTGAACAATCCCATATCCTACAAATAATAAGATCCCTAGTCAACTCTTTTGGGTCTTAGACCTTTTTCTTTCAAGAACCATAATACAATCCTATACCCGTTCTCAAAGATACCCTCTCTTGGCACCCGTATCTTTCCTTTAAAACAAGGCAAAAGTATAAGTTTGGGGGGGGGGGGGGGGGACGAGGAGTGCAACAAAGTGGTAAAAAGGCACATAAGTGAAGAAAATGAAAGGCAATGAAAAATAAAGAAAAGCAAAATGCTCAATGTGAAAATGATTTCAAAGGGATTCAAGAAAAGCAAAGAAAGAAAGGTGTGAAAAGTTGAAAAGGGAGAAATGGTTTGTAATGCATAAGAAAGAGTGACAATGTGTCTCTTTAAAACCTAGAAAGAGGTGAATGACTCACAGAGTCAAGAGAATTGTGCCAAATGAATTAAAAGAAGTGCTTAAGGGAATATTGAACCCATTTGAACAAAACATGTCCTACCCTTACCAAAAGCCTTCACAATGACTCCACAAAAGCCCCATATGATCTTGGGTTGAATGAAGCTTTTATTAGTGGATACTTACATAAGAGGCAAGCATACGATACCTAGAGTTGGACTTGTGACCTTTTCTTGAGAGAGATGAGTGAAATTCCATTAACGTCGGTTTGTGTGCCAATACTCTCAAAGGTGAGGTTTGCTTAGGGAGAGTTGAGGATGTGTGACATTGGGTTCCACAATGACCAAAGTAATTGAGAGAGTTCTTTGATATAATGAGTCAACTCTTGATGCTCTTGTGTCACACTTGATCTATAGCTTTTCAAAGATTAAATATTGTTAATGATTCATTCATATTGAGAGCAATTATTTGTCCCAATTGACGCTTGTTCAGGTTAATTTAGGATAGCTGGAAATACTTGGATTGTTCCTTAAGGGCTGCGTCTTATTTTGTTTACTTGAGGACAAGCAAAAGCATAAGTTTGGTGGAATTGATAACTAGTGATTTTAACGTATTTCATCCTCCTTCTTGCTCATGCTTTGATAATAAATTGTTACAAATTAGTCCCAAAAGGCTCATAAGTTTGTGCTTGTTTGCAGGATTGATCTACAAAGTGACGAAATGTCAATGATCGGCTCAAAAGAAGTGAACCTTCTCAAGTATCAAAGACAAGGCAATCTGAAGGCAAACATGCCTAGTGCAGACCGCACAATGTCGAATGCCGCCGCTCAAGGTGGTTTAGAGAGATGGATAAAATGGGCTTAAAGCAACGCGAACGCGGTACACATTTTGCGGTCTGCTGTGAAGACTCTACGGCCGCACTACCTTTTGGTGCGGTCCACAGAAAAGAGATTCAGAAAGGTAATATTTACTAAGCCCAAGCCAGTGCAGTCCATGATCAGCTTTGTGCGGACCTCATTGAAGACCTCCGCGGTCGCCTTCCATTTTATGCGGTCCGCAGAGCCAAAGTTCAGAAAGCTAAAATTTGAAATTGAAGAGCCTTGTGTGTCCGCGGTCCATTTCATGCAGCCCACACTGATCCCGCAAGGGTATTTTTGTCCAATTTTTCCGTCTTAGTATAAATAGAACATTTTCCATTTTTTGGTCAATCTGTTAAGTCCAGAACTGAGATGTGATAATGGGAACCTCTTTTCTAGCAATTTTTGGCATCTTAGCTTCAAATAAACGATAGATTCGTGTCTTTTAATTTAGTATTTAATTAATATGCCTTGTTATTCATCTATTTCTTTATTTTCTTTGTCAAGAATGAGTAGCAAAACCCATTAGCTAGGTTGTGGCTCAACCCTAGTATGGGTAATTGATGGGTGTTGCCATCTAGGGTTAAATTGACTGTGTGTATTTACTATTTGGGTTGATTTTAGGTTTTAATATATGAATTGGTTGTTGCAAACACTGATTTGAGCTTTGTGGACTTGACTCTTCATGAGAAAGAGAGTCTAAGTCTCCAAAATGGACCTAACAAGGAATTGAGATAGACTCGTGAGAAATGATACTCCAAATTAACTGGTTAAACCTCAAGAGAGTAATCACCCTATGAACCCTAGTTACTTGAGCTAATTTGCCTACCCATTTGGTCTCGAGAGAGTCAATTGGGAAAAATCACTCTCTCAACTGAGAGATATGAGAGTGGGTAAAATTGTGCAACGGTTATAGCATAAGTCCCCAATTATGTCACTCGAACCTTAGTAACATCTACCCGTTAATTAGACACCTAGGTAATGTCACGACCCTAATGCCCTTCTTCCCATTAGATAAAAATCTAGCAATTATCTCGTAACATAAGCTAGTTTTAATTAGTTGTTTGATAATAGTAGTTTATAATTTAAAAAAAATGCATGGAAGTGACATTTGGAGAAAATACACGATTCTAAATTAGATAGATACATCAACTCCACTACTAGCTCCCTGAGGAAATTGATCTCGATTCTCGTATAGGGTAAAAGCTATTGCGGTCCGCTTTTACTACCTTGTTGTAGAGTTGAGTTGGCAGCGACCAACCTCAAGTACAGAAAAAGGTACATTTTTTATTAATCTTAACTGATTATTTTTCTAAGTGGATAGAAGCAGGTGTCATTAAAAAGGTAAGAGAGAAATTAGTTTTCAATTTCATTTAGAGGAATATAATATGTCAATTTGGATTCCAAAGGGAAATCGTCTGTGATAATTGGACCTAGTTATGGGTATAAAGGTTACTGATTTTTTTAAAAGAAGAAAAATTAAATGAATTACTTCAGCACCATTCCATCTCATATCTAAGGGGCAAGCAGAATTAACAAATAAAATCATTGTCAACAATATAAAGAAACGGCTAGAAGACTCGTAAGGCAGGTGGCCTAAAGTGCTACCTGGGGTATTATAGGCCTATGGAAAAATGGCAAAATTAAGCATGGAAAAAACTCTCTTTTCACATGTTTATAAAGATGAGGAATTAGTTCCAATGGAGATAGGTGAGACAAGCACGAGGTTCAAACATACAAATGAAACATTGAATAAGAAGGAACTTAAAAATTCAGATTTGGCAGAAGAGCAAAGAGAATCGGCCTTGACACAATAGACAATGGAAAAGAAAAAGATAGAGAGATATTACAATAAAAGAGCGAATCTTTGACATTTTAAGATTAGAGACTTTGTCCTTAAGAAGGTGTTTCAATCAACTACAGGCGACAAATATGGGGAAATTGAGTTCCAATTGGGAATGATTATATCGAGTTAAAAGCATTGCTGGAAGAGGAGTATATGAATTGGAGAAAATGGACGGAAAAGTGTTACCTTTCAATTGCAATATGGTTCACTTGATGAAATACTACTTTTGAGCAAGTACCCATGGTCAGGTATCTTAAAGTTCATTTCTTATTTGTTTATTTGAATTTTACTAACCATTTTGAATGATAAGCAAAAATTTATTCTTTACCTATGTGAGCACGTGAATTTTACCCTATATGAATTACTCCTATAAATTCACAAAAATAATTTTTCCCATTATTTGAAATTTTTTTATATTTTTCATTGACTTTTTTTTAATTATTTTATTTATCTGTGCATGTTTATTTTATTTAAATCATGAAAAAATACCCTACGTTGCATTTGGGATTTATTTTTATATTTATAGCTTAATTAGTAAATTAGTTGTCTTATTAAAGATAAAAATTACAAAAATGGCTTACGTTTGCAGTTTTAACCTCTTAGATTTAAATTAGTAATTTTCTTGTTTAGGAGTAATTAATTTGTTGTAAATATTTTGTTAGATAATTGTGAAAGTTAATTTAATTCAAGGGTTTAATCTAGGTTTTAATTAATGGAAAAAAGAAAATAAAACAAATGGAAAAAGAGAGGGAAAGAGAAATAGGGTTGTTGTAATTAACAAATACAACAGCCCAATCTTTATTTTTGATCCAACCCACCTAGGCTCAATCCCTAAGTACCCCGTTTAGTCCCCAATCCTAACCAAACGACGTCGTTTTGTGACTTTTTATCCAAGTCATTGACTTCCACTCATCGAACGGTTGAGAACTGGGTCTTTCACTTGTATTTAAATGTAGGAAGTCCAATCCCTACCTCCTATATTCAACTCAAATAGCAAGAAAGCATAGAGCCTGCCACCCCCAAAACCTTTCCTTCAAACCATCACCAAGTTGCCCGAATTTCAGATCCAAAATTGGATCCCAAAACCCTAATTTACCCAAACCCACCCAAATTAACATCCTACAGTCCCCAGCCTTCCCCAAAACCCGAAACTCTTGGCAATTTTCCCAAACGAATCCTAGAGTTTGTCGAATTTGCAATATAGAGTTTAACCTAATTCCGGGGCTGGGTTTGTAATGAAGGTTTCTGCTCACCAAGCCTAAAACTTTCTTTGGCAAAGTAATCTTGACAAATGGTGCTCGTTAGATTGAGTTTCAGGCATAAGCAATTTTAGTGGCCATATCATTCATGTGCGATTTTGGCTATTGCTTCCGTTTGGTCAGTCAGTCTATTCTTATTCTTTTCTCCTCCTTGTTAATTAGTTACTATTTTTGTTTCTTCTTTTTTCTTATTTTTGTTTCTTTCTTCTTCTTTATTAGTTCAAATTGATTTCTATTTGCATGGTTGATTTAAGTCATATTAATTTATAAGGATATTAGCCTAATAATGTAGTTTACAGTTTCTTTTTAGTACTTTGAGTTCATTATTTCTTGTTGCTCCATTCTCCTTTTGTTTTGCTTCTTTAGAATTTTGAGGCTAGGAGTTTCAAAACTCCGTTGGTTTGTTTGTTTTTGTGTTGTGATTTTTGGACCAGAAGTTGGGCTTCTGAGGGGGAAGGGTTCAAGCATGCTGGGGTCTAGCCCAATTAGTGGTTTTTCTAAATGTAAATAACAGACATTTGAAGGGTATTTAGGGTATTTTCACTGAAAGAATCTTTTATAACTGCCTAGGAAGCTGCTAGGAAAGTAGGAAATAGGTTGGTTTTAACAAGAAGATTCAAAATACAGGGTCTAAAGTGAAAAAGTAAAAATTGGGGAAGGGGTAAATGGTGAAGATAAGAATTAGATTTTGCTGTCCTAAAACTTCTTTATAAAGGTCTCATTTCTTTGATTTTGAGGGCATAGATCAGAATACCTAGAGCTAGAAATAACTAAAACTATACACTGGTATATGTCCGAAAATTAGAAGAATAATACAAAAATAAATCATCTAAATATTGTTACATTGAAGTTGTTCTTTTGATTTTTTGGGTCTTAAAAGTTTGAGTAAATTGCCGTTCTCATTCTTGGTTCAAGACATGGTGGTAGAAGGCTGATAACTGTTTGTGTACTACTTCCTAAGGAGCTAGTGATATTTTGATTTCTTTGCTGAAGTTTCTGTTGGTTTTCTCTTGGTGTTCCAGGTATATTCATGATCTTGAAGTGATAGAATAGACTTGTAAATTACTGATATGGAATGGGATTCTTATGCATCTTTTCTAGTGTTCATTAAACTGCTTCAGCTTGATTATATTACTGCCGATGCTAGACTTAGTATAGTTGGGTGATTTAAACATTTTAGTTGTTTTAGCTTATTCATGAGTGTTCAAAAAGTTGTTACACTTATTAGTTATAATTAATTGGGACTGTTATTCAAAGGGTACTCGGATGTAAATCCATGTATTGAATTGTTAAGCATGATCATAAATATAGAGGGAATCTTTGAGTGAATTTCAGAATTGACCTCTTGTGGTGGTTAGTATCATGTTTAGTGGAATTATTGTTAAGGCTAGAAAGTAGTTTTATAATCTAAGATTTTATGGTTAGCATGAATGGTAAAATAAATTTTAAAATCCATAATACGGTTATTCATGTATTATGATTCTTAAAAACTTGCTTAGTATGTTGTTATGTGTATTGTAGTTAGTTGGGCCTTATTAGGGCCTGATTTTTGGTTTACCGCTGCCTAGTGTCTGGAGTTTTGGAGTTGACCCAAATGAAGCCATCTGAGCTGGGTTGGTCTTGTTTGGTCCAAGGTACCTCTACTCCTTCATTTGGGTTCAATCTAAAGCCCAGCTCCCCCCCCCCCCCCCCCCCCCAATTGTGTATTTTGAGCAACGTCGTTAAGGTTGTGCAATTGGGCCGTTGTCGTTGGCTCAACTATGCCTAAATTCCTCCTTCGTGATTATATGTGCATCCTGGAGTTTGTGTTGAGCCGAGGCGTACCTTGTATTTTGATATGGAAGCTTTCAAGTGACTATTGGGCCTGCTGCCAGCCTAGGCCCTTCATGTAACTAAATACCTGATTTCATTCATGCGCAATTTCATTAATTATTAGGTGTAGATAAAACTTTTACTTTGAATAAATTAGAACTCCCTTAGATGTCTTTAATTAAAAAGGACCCTTTTAATTAGGTTGAGGTGTATCATATTGAACAAGACCTATAATGTATGGCACTCAAAGCACTAGACCAAGACATCGCTTAAGGAAATAGATTTGAGGCGTGCCATAAGTAAATTAAATCATCTACGACCCTCGCAAATATTACTTCAGATATTAAAAACAAACTTCATAGTTTGCTTTAGGTGCGTTGAATATATAATTATATGGCTATTAAAATCTTGGGGTGGATTTCATGTGACCCGGTTCTAATTTTCTACAAGGCTAACTAAATGTGTCGTGACTCACGGGTGCATTTCATGTAGCGTGGCTTGCGGTGTATTTTAAATAACGTTTAATTTTCCTTAAATAAGTAAAGTGGTTTTTTCAAAAGTTAAAAGGTGCACATAGGGTTAAAAGTATTTCAAAATCAGATAAATAGGCTAATAATAATAGTTGAGCGACCATGCTAGAACCATGAAACTCAAAAATGTGAAACACCTTCTTCCGGGTTAACAGAATACCTTACCAGATTTCTGTGTTCGCGGACTATAAAACAAAGTCAAACTTCCTCGATTCGGAATTTTAAACCAGTGACTTGGGACATCATAAATTATCCCATGTCGCGACTCTGATTTTTAAATAAATAATCTCATTTTGATTGTCACTTATATTGAAAAAAAACTACGTCATACCCTTCGGGAGATAGTAAAAAGGAGGCGTGACAGCTCTGGCGACCCTGCTGCGGACAAGAACCCAGAATCTCTAGTTTGGTGTTTAGAATTAGAGCTTGGAATAATTATTCTGTTTTGCTTTATATATTATCTGGTTTTATTCACATGTTTGGGCCTAATGTGCTAAATGTTGCTTTTTACCGCTTTGATATTGTTGAACTATATATAAATTGATACGGATTTCTCCTCTCTCTGCATCTTCTAAATCATTTGAGAAGGATGCACTTCGAGTAGCTTCTCTTCTCTTAGAGTCATATCCCAATTTTAGAATGAGATTCGGACAAGTTGCAAAGCCGATGAAGCTTCTGTATTCCCGATACACTGCCCCCATTGGTTCAAGCTGTCCGCTCAGGTAAGCCAGGTCAAGAACAAATAAACCCTGGTTTTAAAACCTAGTATAATATATCCGCATTCTGAATAACTAGTAAGAATGTTTGTTTGCATCATGTGCTTTTTTGACTTTGGGGACTCAACATAGGGTTTGGGTCCGTCTAGGACAGGTGCACCCAAAATCAAAAGATCATCCTGATGCATTTTATTTGCTACTTACGGATTTATTTGACTTGGATTACATGTTGACCGACTTCTAGAATATGGAAGAAAAATTGAGAAAAACCAAATTGAGATGAGTGAGAGGAAATTACCCGCTTGTGAAAAATCTAGCGCCAAAAATAACTCGAAACTGTGCGGAAATTTTCGCATAAAAAAGGGAAAAAAAATCTATCTCAAAATTATGTGTTTTCTGTTGCATCAAATTTGAACGAACTACGCAAGTTTGATTCTCACCGGATGTGGGATATGTAGGCAACCCTCATTGGGTCCAAATTATTTTGAAAAAATAACCCAAAAAATATGAACTATCGCTATTTTGTCATACATAAATTAGGTGACGATGTTCTTGTCCAAAATAGCCAAAATGTCCCAAAAAGGCGTCAGAAGGCTAGTTTTGCAAGAGTAGCCACCTAGGGTTATTTTTCAATAATTTTGGTTGATTAACAAAATCAACCCTAAAAATTTTCTTTCTTGCGGCGCTGAAGGGCTGTATTCGCAAGAATGTTTTTGTTCTAAATTTTGTCAAAAATGGTTTTTTGTCTTGAGTCAAAGTAAATCACGGTATTTTAGTCAATCACTTTAAATAAATATGCAGGATGAGCACGATCGAAAATGAACCTTTCACGGTCCTCAAGGAAATCCCGTTAGAACGACATATGTGGTGGAATGATTTGGGGGAACTCAACCGAGATACTGTGATAAAAGATTTGGGTGGTCTTGTTGGGCTTTTGAAGATTATGCCGAGGAATGATATAATTGAGGCTTTGATACCCTTCTGGGACCCAGCACATAATGTGTTCCATTTTGCTGATTTTTAGCCAACTCCTACACTTGAGGAAATAGCGAGCTACGTTGGTTTTAATGGATATCTCAGAAATCAATACCCGATGGCACCTAGAACAGTGACTCCCCATAAGTTTCTGGATCTTGTAAGCATCAGTCGGGAAGTTTAAGACAGAAATTTGGATAAGGGATTTTGCACATTCTACTTCTTGTACCATCGTTACTGGAATCCTCGTGATTTTGAGATTCGAGATAATGGTCTTAGTTATTCAAAGAGCAAAGACAAGTGGGAAGCTCACGGGGCTAGTTTTTATTGTGGCATTTCTTAGTGTTTTAATTTTCCCAAGAAAGAATGGAAACATAGAATTGTGGCTTGTGGGAATAGCCCACTTCATGACTAAAAAGGCAAATGGCACCGTTGTACCGATGATCTTCGCAGAGATTTACCGAGCTCTAATTGTTTGCCGAGAAGGAGGAACGTTTTTTGAAGGATGCAATATGCTTCTACAACTCTGGATGGAGGAACATCTTTGCCACCGTCCGAGGTACATGAACTATGGCATGACCGGTCATAAATGCATTAAAAACATGAACAACGAGTGGAACGCTATGAGTTTCTGGATGGTACGCAAGCATGGTTTGCACATTTGAGCTCCCTGACAGCAAACAAGGTTGAATGGACATTTGGGTGGCTCTCGGTCAGTGAAGTCAATTATAAGTCAGTCGAGGTGTGTTTTCTTCTACTGATGGGTCTCCAGAGCATTCATCGTTATGCCCCGCATAGAGTTCTATGCTATTTAGGTAGGTATCAGACTATTCCACATGATGAAGATTTAAGTCGGCATGTTATCGAACTGGAACCAAAAGCTACTTTCCCGGAAGAAAGGGTGCATTGGATTTGGCGTCAATATAGGTTCTTAGAGCCAAAGACTCAGGTACGAGATCTGTCTAGAGGTGCGTTGGAGCCAAGTTACACAACTTGTTACGGTAAAAGGTCCCAAGCCCATGTAGAGCCCAAACGGCTAGCAAAAAAGCTCCATTTCCAAAATTTCAATGATGGAGTGCAGAAGAAATGGGATTGGTTGGCAAAAGAGACATGCTACAAAGCCACCATAACCAAATTGGACGGACAGATTCAGGATCTTAAATTTGACAAAAGTATACAGTTCGTTGTCGATAAAGGGGAGAAGACGAAATTGGCTCAAGAATACAAGGCCTTTCGAGCACAGATCCTAAAAATAAAAATAGTTGTCGAGAATCAAGAAAGGAGACGAAAGGCTGAAAGACTCATAAGTGGTCTTAACAGGAAAATAGCTGAGTGTGAGGATGATTTGAAAAAATCCAAGGGTAATTTGGCGAGAGCCCGGGCATAGTTAGCGAAGAACGTCGAGGGACGAGCAGAGTTTGTCCGGCAAATAAAAAGGAAATATGAGGGAGAAGCCACCAACCTGAAGAAGAAACTAACTACCTTCGAGAACGAGATGGATAAACAAACAAAGAACTTCAAAGGAGAGATGGAACACTGCTATGTACCGATGTAGCAGCTAGAAAAAGACTTGCAGCAGCTTCAAGAGCAAAATCATGTAGTTGAACAAGTTTTAGGGGCCAGGTCTCAGCAGATCAGAAAGTTGCTACAAGAGAATGGTATCAGAGAAAGGGTTAGGAGCATTGCGCACTACATTGTGATGAAGTGCAACGAGTGTGATGACATGACCAGGTCTACGTTCTTCACTTTCATTATAATTTTTGGCTGATAAATCATGTATGACCTATTTCGCCTTCAAGAAGATATGGCACATAGGCCCATGAAGAGATCGACTGATCGTCGTGCCCTGATGAAGATACTGAATAAAGAACATGTCCCCGACAAAATTTTAGTGAATCATCTGGAAAAGATTTCCAATAAAATACTTGAGGTGAACAGGGTCACCTTCTCTAATAATGAGTCACATGTGGAAGGTACTTAACACAACAGAGCTCTCTATCTTACGGTAAATGTGAATATTATGTGGTTACCAGGGTATTAGTTGACAATGGTTCCAGTTCAAACATCTACCCTCTCTACTCTGGACAAGTTGAAAGTCGATAATGAGAGGATTCAATGAACAGTATCTGCGTCGGTGCTTTGACGGTGGAGGGAAAGATTCAGCTAGTAATATAGTGCTTGAGTTGACAATAAGACCAGTGGAAATCACCATGGAGTTCCAAGTACTGGATGTAGTCATCTCTTATAATTTGTTATTGGGTCGACCTTAGATTCATGCCACCAAAGCAGTCCCGTCCGCTCTGCACCAGATGGTCAAGTTCGAATGGGATAGACAAGAGATTGTCGTGCATGGAGAGGATAATTTGTGTGTCCATAGCGATGCCTCTGTTTCGTTTATTGAAGCTGAAGATGACAAAGGGCCTTGGGTCTACGAAGTTTTTGAAATAGTGCCGATCGAGAAGGTATAGAGGGGAAATGTGTTCCAACTCAAAAGATAACCCCCACATTAGTTATGATGGCCTTTGAAATGCTGAAAAATGGCTTTGTGCCTGGTAAAGGTCTGGGTACATCTCTGCAGGGTATCATACAGTTAATGTCCCTCCCTGAAAATTTGGGTACGTTCGGTCTTGGATTCAACCTACAGTAGCAAATGTGAAAAGGGCTAAAAGGTTGAAACATAAGGCGTGGGCACTTTCAAAGCCTTTCCATGTTTCTCTAGGTCTTTTGTCAAGCCCGGTGCCAGGAAACGCCCAGTGACGACATTTCCACATTCTATGGTTGACATTGATGAGGAGTTAACAGAAAGGTTCTAGAGGTTGTTTGATTATGTAAACATGGTGGAAGTTGGAGAAGGTTCTAGTAAAGTGTACGTGCAGTTCGTCGGCCCGAACGCAAAGCTTAACAATTGGAAGGCTACTCCTCTCCCTACCAAGAAGGAGTCTTGGTAGTTTGTTTCGTTTTCCCTTCTATCTGGATCATTCCAGGGTGGTGACCTAGTTTTTTTTTATTTTCCGCTTGTTGATGTATAAGCTCTGTTATCTTTTAATTTTAATGAAATGCAATTTCCCTTTTCCATCATTCCTGATAGCACTTATTTTCGTTTTTCTTTTCTTCTTTGCATAATTTTTTATGTTTGTTTTAATGACATGACATACATGAGGAATTTTTGGCCTAGTCTTAAAAGTTAATCTAATTCTGAAATAGTAATTCAGAAAATATAGTGTAATGATGAATCAGAATATAATGGGGATGAAGCCTTTAAAGAGATATATACGGAACTAAGTCATTTTGAAGAAAAACCCAAGCCCAATCTGAATGAAACCGAAGCAATCAATCTAGGGGGCCCAGATATTGTCAGAAAAACTAAGATAAGTGACCATCTTGAACCACAAATCAGGGAAAAAATAATTATAGCATTGTTTGAGTATAAGGATAGTTTTGCATGGTCGTATGATGACATGCCAGGCTTAAGTACCGATTTGGTGGTCCATAAATTGCCAATTGTCCAGAATTCCCTCTCGTCAAGCAGAAGTGAGAAAATTCAAAACTGACATGAGTGTGAGGATTAAAGAAGAGGTCATAAAGTAGCTAGACGCAAAGGTCATTCGGGCCAGGCGGTATCCCATGTGGTTGGCCAATGTTGTGCATGTGCCAAAGAAGGATGGTAAGACCATAGTGTGTGTTGATTACCGTGATCTCAACAATGCAAATCCAAAGGACAACTTTCCATTGCCGAATATCCACATTTTGATTGATAATTGTGCCAAGCATGAGATTGGGTCATATGTGGATTTCTATACGAGGTATCATCATATTTTAATAGATGAGGAAGATGCGAAAAATACGGCATTCATCGCGCCATAGGGAATATACTGCTACCGGGTCATTCCGTTTGGTTTGAAAAATGTTGGGGCAACTTACAAGAGGGCAATGAATACCATATTCCATGACATGATACACAAGGAGATGGAGATTTACGTGGATGATCTGATCATAAAGTCCAGAAAATAGTCTGACCACGTCAAAGATTTGAGAAATTTTTTCCAAAGGATCCACAGGTACAATCTTAAGCGCAACCCTGCAAAGTGCCCATTTGGTATTCCATTGGGGAAATATTTGGGATTCATAGTCTATTGGCAGGGAATTGAATTTGATCCATCAAAGATCAAAGCCATTCAGGAAATGACACCGCCAAAGAATAAGACCGAGGTGATGACTTTGCTAGGGAGGCAGAACTACATCAGCAGGTTTATCGCTCAGCTTACGACAACTTGTGAGCCTATCTTTAAGCTACTGAAGAAGGATGTTGCGGGTAAATGGAATTATGAGTGACAAGAAGCATTCGATAGGATCAAAGAGTATTTATCAAACCCACATGTGCTAGTCCCACCAGAACATGGGAGACTTTTGATTCTGTATTTGACAGTCTTGGATAATTCGTTTGGTTGTTTGTTGGTAAAACATGAAATCACTAGAAGGAAAGCACAAGTCATCTACTATCTCAGCAAGAAGTTCACATCTTATGAGGTTAAGTATACTCCACTTGAAAGGATATGTTGCGCCCTGACTTGGGTAGTATAGAAGTTGAATCATTATTTGCCATCCTACACAACTTACCTAGATCCTATGAAGTATATTTTTCAGAAGCGCATGCCCACAGTGAGGCTCGAAAAGTGGCAGATCTTGTTCACAGAGTTTGACATCGTATATGTGACTGGGACAGCGATGAAAGCCCAAGAATTAGCCGATCATTTTGCCGAGAACCCGGTGGACGAAGAATATGAACCTTTGAGAACTTACTTTCCTTATGAAGAGGTGATGCGCATTGACAAGGTGGAGCCGGTTGAAAAACCAAGTTGGAAACTTTTCTTTGATGGAGCTGCTAACATGAAAGGTGTTAGGATAAGGGCAGTGCTTATTTCTGAAATAGAGCCTCACTATCTTGTTACAGCCCAACTGCGATTGTATTGTACCAACAACATTTCTGAGTACAAGGCATGCATTCTGGGACTAAGGATAGCTGTAGATATGGGAATTCAAGAAGTCTTGGTCTTGGGGGACTCGGACCTCCTGATGCACCAGATTCAAGGAGAATGGGAGACACAGGATTTAAAGCTTATACAGTACCAACAATGTCTGCATGATCTTTGTCAATGGTTTTGATCAATAAAATTCAAGCACATTCCAAGGATCCATAATGAGGTTGTCGATGCTTTGGCTACCTTGGTGTCGATGTTGCACCATCCGGACAAAGCTTATGTTGACCCTCTGCATATTCAAGTTCGTCATCGTCATGTAATGTGTTTGAAGAAGAACTTGATGGTGAACCATGGTTTCATGACATCAAGGAGTATATCAGGATGGGGGTGTATCCAGTACAAGCCACAGGTGAGCAAAAGAGAACAATTCGTCGTTTGGCAAGTGGATCTTTCTTTAGTGGAGGAGTTTGTACAAAAGAACTCCAGATCTTAGATTGTTAAGATGCATAGATGTTGGACAGGCCACGGATATCAAGACCGAAGTACATTCCAAAGTCTGTGGACCGTAAAAGAGTGGGTATGTTCTGGCCAAGAAAATTCTCTGACTAGGTTATTATTGGCTCACCATGGAGCGAGATTGTATCAGTTTTGTGTGCATGTGTCATCAATGTCAAATACACGGAAATTTGATTCATTCTCTTTCCTATGAATTACACATAATATATGCACCATGGCCCTTTTATTGCTTGGGGTATGGATGTCATCGGACCAATTGAGCTAGCAGCATCCAATGGACACAGGTTCATTCTAGTGGCTATTGACTATTTCACTAAGTAGGTTGAAGATAAAACTTTCAAATCTATAACCAAGAAGGCAGTGGTCGATTTTGTTCGTTCAAATATCATTGTTCGGAATCCCTGAGGTGATTATCATGGATAATGGTGCTAATCTTAACAATTATCTAATGAAAGAAGTGTGTCAAGAGTTTTAGATTACACATCGTTATTCCACCCCATACCGCCCCAAGGCAAATGGAGCAATCGAGGTAGCACACAAGAACATAAAGAAGATACTTCAAAAAATGGTGCAAGGTTCCAGGCAATGGCATGAGAAGTTGCCATTTGCTTTTCTAGGTTATCTCACTACTGTTCGCACTTCAGTAGGTGTAACTCCTTATTTGTTGGAATATGGCACTGAAGCAGTGATAGCCGTGGAGGTTGAAATTCCATCCCTTCGGATTGTTGCAGAGGCTGAAATTGATGATGATGAGTGGGTCAAAACCCGTTTGGAGCAATTGAGTTTTAGTGATGAGAAAATATTGGTAGTAGTGTGTCATGGCCAGTTGTATCAAAAGAGAATAGCAAGAGAATACAACAACAAGGTAAGTCCACAGAAATTTTAAGTGGGTCAGCAAGTATTGAAATACATGCTTGGACATCAGGCTGAAGCGAAAGGCAAGTTTGCCCCAAATTGGCAAGGTCTGTTCATCGTAATGAGAGTGCTCTAATGGTGCTTTGTATTTGAAAGATATAGAATTAAAATGTGTAGATATGACTATCAATTCTCATGCAGTCAAAAGATATTATGTATGATCTCTTCGGTTTAAATTGTGTTTGTTTGTACTTGGAATGTTTTGAAGATTGGAATGACGAAGGCATTTCATTCTAATATCTAAACGCTTTATCCTTTTTTATTCCTTTGAGCCTTATTTATTTCCTTTCATACCCTTCTTTTGGAATCAATAGCAAAGTTCAGAAACACGATCTCAAAAGGTGAGTAAACAAGAAAAATAGAAAATAAGAGAGAAAAGAGAAAGAAAAGAATGGAAAAGAGTGAGAAAAAAAGAGAAAGAAAAAGAAAATAAAAGAAAAATAAGAGAAGAAAATAAAAGAAATGGAAAAAGAGAGAAAGAAAAAGAAAAGAGAAAAATCACAACAACAAAGTAATTCCTATGACATGAACTCTGTTCGACCTGATTCATTCTTAGGATACGTAGGCATCCTTACGGTTCGGTCCCATCAAAATAAAAATCCAAAATTCCCCAAGCAAAGAATATGGGGAAGAAAGTTATGGTTGTGGGAAGAAATATGATTCCAAAAGTTGTAATTTTAAATCCTTTCAAATTGTTTTGAGCCTTTTGATATCCTTTATTTCTAACCTTATCCAAAATCCCACATTATGGTCTAAAGAAAGACCTTCCGATTAGTCTTCGATATATTCCAATTCAAGCAAGCAGAGGTGATTTTTATCAATGACAATACTCCATTCGGAGCAGGGAAATGAAAAGTAAGAGAGTCTTATTTGTAAAAACCCTCACGGGCACCGTAAGGCAATGGAAAGCTGAGAGAAATTTAAAAATGAGAGAGTCTTATTGGTGAAAACCCTCACGGGCACAGTAAGGCAAAGGTAAGTTGAGATATGAACAAATGATAGAGATTTGTTGGTGCAGGCCGAACATGTCAGTGATTTGGCAAAGAAATTGGGTTATAGAGATTCTGGGGCACAATGTATGTCAATTGACAAGTGATTGGTTGAATAGGTTGGGGTGATTAATCCGAGATGCATGTAATGATCATAGGTGCCAGCTGTTTCACTCAGATAAATCTCTTTCCCTTTTCTCCCTCAAACAGTCATCCAGTTTTTGGATTTTTCTATTTTTATTCCTAACTCTCAAAGTCATTGCATTTCATTTCTTTTGGGTTCATTTTATTGTGGTTTTTAAGATATCAGCTTTGTTTAAGAAAGTAAGAAAGGATTTCAAAGCTTACTACCAACTTTCAAAATCGCACAAAACAAAGTGCGGCCAAAGCATACCAAAAACAGTAGGATGCAAAAGTGGAAATAAGGTGTTAATGAAATTTCAAGCGATCGAGTGGTTTGTGAATTTTGTGGAGGACACGGAGGTTCAAATTGGAAGGATAGAAATGTAAAGCAACGGGTTTGGGTGTAAACCATTCAGGTCATTCAAGGTCTTGTGGGTTAAAATTAAGATGGAAAGGCAAACAGTTCTTGGCCAGTTCAAATCATCCAGCGAAAGCAAAGCATGGCGGCAAAAGGCCACCTTCAGCAAGAATTCCGCGAACTAACCACCACATTTTTAAACTGACAAGATTTTTCTTTGATTGAAATAGGGGAAGAAAATTTCGTTTGTTTCAAAGAAACCCTCTGTAAGGAAAGCAAGAACTGAACAGGTTCGATCGTAAATTCTCAGGACCCTCTTGAAGAATGGGACTTATTTAAAATTCAAAACATTCATGAATAAAAGGATCTAGCATATGCTCTACTTTGAGAAAATATAAGTGGGTTTGGAAGTTTTCATTCTTGGGATAAGACTCAATTGGAAATTTTCAGGATCCTCATGGATAATATTAAGTTTTAAGATCTTCACAGATTACAAGATTTAGCAGAATTCATACCTTTAGGAAATATGATTTAGCTTAAAATTGTCGGTAAACTAGGAGTTTTCAGGACCCTACTAGATAATGGGATCTAGTTTTTTAATTCTTAGATATATTGGGTAACATGATTCAATTAACACTCACAGATGCGCCCAGCTACCAAACTGGGGCAGAAAAATTCCGTTTGTTTTGTCTGTTTTGATAAAATCAAGCACCCACCTGGAGAACAAGGGAAGACAACACGAGTTTCAAGAATGGAAGTAGTTCAGGTTCAAGTAATTAGACACCCACCTGGAGAAACAAGAGAGGATAGTTCAAAGGAAAAGTAGTTTCAAGAAAAAGATAATTTAGGTTCAAGCAATCAAGCACCCATCTGGAGAGCAAAGGAGAACAACACGAGTTTCAAGAATAGGAAGCAATACAGGTTTAAGAAAGAAGGCACCCACCTGGAGTAACAAGGAAAACCAGTTCAAAGGAAAAGCAGTCACAGGAGGAAATAGTTCAAGTTCAGCAATCAGGAGCCAACCTGAAGGACAAAGGAAAGAATCAATTTTCGAGGAAAAGAAATCAATATTTTTGCAATCGGGCACCCACCTAGAGAACAAAGGGAAAACAATTCAAGTTTTAGAGGAAAGGAAAGCAATTCAAGTGTCAGTAATCAGGAGCCCACCTAGAGAACAACGGGAAAATCAATTCAAGTGTTGGTAATCAGGAGCCCACCTGGAGAACAAAGGGAAAGCAATTCAAATATTGGTAATCGGGAGCCCACCTGGAGAACAAAGAGAAGCAGTTCAAGTTTTGAGGAAAAACAATGCAAATGGAGGTAATCAGGAGCCCACCTCGAGAACAAAGGAAAAGGAATTCAAATGTTGGTAATCAGGAGCCCACCTAGAGAACAAAGGGAAGCAGTTCATGTTTGAGGAAAAATAGTGAAAATATTGGTAATCAGGAGCCTAATCACTGCCAACTCCACACTAATATAAAGTAGTAAGAGAGGATCACAATAGATTTTACCCGATATAAGGGTCGGGATCGAATTCCTCAAGGAGCTAGGAAGGGAGTTGATGTATCTATCTAGTCTATAGTTGTGTAATTGCTCCAAATGTCAATTACATACATTTTTGGGTTTTTCAATTATAAACTACTATTATCAAACCACTAATTGAAACTAGATTATGCTACAAGGTAATTTTAAAGAGTTGTATCTAATGGGTAAAGGGGCACTCGGGTAGTGACCTTCACCTAGGTGGGTAATCGATGGGTAATTGCTTCTAAGGCTCGATTGACATTATTAGGGAAATATGTATAACTGTTGCACAATTTTACCCACTTTTACACCTCTCGGTGGAGAGAGTGATTTTTTCCAAGTGACTCTCTCGAGACCAAATGGGTAGGCAAATTAGCTCAAGCAACTACGTTTCAAGTCGGGTAATTACTCTCTCGAGGTTTAACCTTTAATTAGGACTATCATTTGTCATGAGTCCATCACAATTCCTTGTTGGGTTAATTTTGAAGACTTAGGCTCTCTTTCTCAAGAAGATCCAAATCCACTTAGTACAAACTAGTATTTGAAACCACTAATTCATTAATTAAACCATAAGATTGACCCAAATACAAATATCCATAGTAAATCTAACCCTAAATCACAACACTCATCAATTACCCACACTAGGGTTGAGCCATAACCATAGGTAATGGATTTAGCTACTCATGCTTAAACAAGAATATTTTGAAATAGATGAAGAACAAGACATTTTAATTAAATACTAAATAAAATACAAAGTATTTGTAGTTGATTCTACATTCTGATGCCAAAACTGGCTACAAACTGGCTTCTCGTGAGTGCAGCTGTATTCTGGAACTAACAAATGACCTAAAATGGAAAAATATTCTATTTATATTAAGCTTGAAAAACTAAACAAATATACCTTTGCGGGCAGTGCGGGCCATATAAAATGGACCACGGCTGCACTAAGCTTTTGGATTTTAATTCTTGGCTCTCTGAACTTGGACTCCGTGGACCACACAGAATGGACATCGATCGCGGAGGTCTTCAATGCCGTCCGCATAAACACGGCCGCGGACCGTGCTGGCTTGATTCTTGTAAATTATACTTCTCTGAATCCCTCTTCCGTGGACCACACAGAATGATAGTTCAGTCGCGGAACCTTCAGTGCAGACCGTGCAAGATATGCAGCCGCACTACTTTCAAGCTCATTTTTCCAGCTCTCTGAATCCCCTAGTGTGGACCGCACAAAGTGTATTGCGGCCACACTAGGCCTGTTTTCCCTTAGTTTGTCGTGTCTTTGTTACTTGAGCAGGTTTAACTCCTTTTGAGACGATCTTTGTCATCTCGTCACTTTGTCGATCAAACATGCAATCAAGCACACTTATGAGCCTGTTGGGACTATTTTGTAATAATTTATAGCAAAAGCATAAGCAAGAAGGATCATAAACCACGTCAAAATCCCCAGCTATCAACTCCCCCAAACTTAAGCTTTTGCTTGTCCTCAAGCAAAAAAAATAAGATCCACCCCATAAGGAAAAATCCAAGTATTTTCAGTGGTCCTAAAGTAACCTCAACAAGCATCAATTGAGACTAACAATTGTCCTCAATACGAATGCATCATTAACAACATTTAAACTTTGAAAACTATGGATCAAGTGTGACATACGAGAATCAAGAGTTGACTCATTACATCAAGGAACTATCTCAATTACTTTTGTCATTGTGGAACAAAAACTCACGCCATACTCAACTCTCCCTAAGCAAACCTCACCTTTTAGAGTATTGGCACACAAACTGAGGTTAATGGGATTTCACTTATATCACTCAAGAAAAGGTCACAAGTCCGGCTCTAAGTACCATATGCTTGCCCCTTATGTAAGTATCCACTAATGTAAGCCTCATTCAACATAAGATCATATAGGGATTTTGTGGAGTCATTGTGCATGTTTTCGGGTTAGAGTAGGACATATTTTTGTTCAAGTGGGTTCAATCTTCCCTTAAGCACTTCTTTTGATTAATTTGGCATAATTCTCTTGACTCTTTGAGTCATTCACTTCTTTCTAAAGGGATAGAGAGACACATTGTCACTCTTTCTCATGCATTTTAAATCATTTCTCCGTTTTCAACTTTCCACTTCTTTCTTTTCTTTCTTTTCTCAAATCCCTTTGAAGTTATTTTCACATTGAGCTTTTTGCTTTTCTTTATTTTTTAATGACTTTCCTTTTATTTATTTTTGTGCTTTTTACCACTTTGTTACAATCCTTGTCTCTCCCCCCAACTTAATTGTTTTTGTCATGTGCAAAAGGAAGGATTTGGGTGCCAACAGAGGCTATCTTTGAGAACGGGTATAGGATTGTATCATGGTTCTTTAAAGAAAAAGGTTTAAGGCTCAAAAGGATTGACTAGGAATCTTATCAATGGTAGGCTTTGGAATTATTTGAACTATCATGTTGATCAAGGAGGCCTATAATTACTTTTCAAGTCAAAATTCAATAAGATTTTGCCTGAACAAACATTAAGGGCATGTTCTAGATCATTGGCATGGGACTTGGACTCGTAATTCAATTACTCACCACACATGCTAGGGGATTATTAAAGACATTGAATCGAGGGCCCAAAATGACCTTAGTTATGATTCAAGCACACAATGGTCCGAAAAACCATTTTGATGATTGTCAGTCAACACGAGAGTCTCAAGGTTATGACTTTCACCATCCTAAACACAATATTTTGTCTTTGACCATGGGATCAACGGCAAATGTTCTACACCCACGTGAAGCTTTGCTTGAGGTACCCTTAACTACAAACTATCAAAAACATTAACAAAACTAGACTCAAACCCTTAAGAAGGTTGTCACGTTATCTATCATTGGGAAGATCCACCCGGTTCACACAATACTCCACCTTTAGAAAGAATATTGACATTAAGAAAATCAAAGTCTTATTAGAAATCTACCCCTAAACCCCAATGTGCATTGACAATTCTGTACTCGAGTGGGGTGGGAGCCCTTCTTGGATAATTGTGTGAATGACAACGAACACATGGTCAAGGAATTTTATAGCAATCTAGCCCACATCTTGAAGGGAACCAAAGTGATTAAGGTTTGAAACAAAAAGGTGTTGTTGGTACTGAGGCTGATAGGAACTACCCTTTCCCCAAAACCCTGACCATGTACTTCAGAGATTGAAGGTGGAGAAGAGATCTTTTTACATCAAGGCCAAACCTGTGGCTCCGTTTTCATGGTATAGTTTGAAGGGGCCAGACAACCCCAAGGACAAGAGATACAAGGCGCCTACTTCTGCCTCAACTGGCCAGTCTGAAGAGTCAGTTGCGGTAGAGACCTGTACTAAGACTGCCTCCACCATTGTTGATTTGCCTCTGGGACCTTCCACTACAACCGACTTGCCTCCTGGTCCTTCTACTTCAGATGGCCTGGAGATTTCTTCTTCCCGGGACCATCCCATCCCAACCCACTGATTGAGGTAGACGCTTCAGAGCCTGAACAACTAGATGTGCACTATGTCATCCAAGTTGTCCACCTTGACTGCTACTATTGCAGCTCAGTCGACTCCTCAGCCACTACAGGTACCCCAGTCTATCCAGGATACAGTTAAGCAGAATTTTTCCAACCAGGAGAAGATCCTTAGTACTCAAAGTGCCTTGGCTAAGGTAGTGGATTTACATGAAAACACTCTAAAGGAGCTTGCTAATGAGCATAAGAAGATGCGCAAGACACGGGCCTCTAAGGAGTCCGTAATGGAGTTGAGAGCGGATGTGGACAAAATGAAGGCAGAACAGCTGCCTTTAGACATGCTATTTCTGGATCCAGCTCTAATAGCAGTACTAGCAGCAGAGCCACAACGGGAGCACACACAGAGGCCTCCAAAGAGGATGAGGATGATCTCGAGCGTAGATGATGCCATTATCCAGTTGGCGGACCCACCAGAGGCTTCGTCCAGTCAGCCACAAGATGCACTTGAGTCAAAGCCTGTCCAGGTCCAGGCCCCAGTCCCAGCAGCTGAGCAGTAGGATACCAGGAACAGGTCTAAGGTTCCCGCACATACAGAGGACTCGGGGACCATTGATGATCGTATACAGACGGACATGGCTTAGGGAGTCATCATATCCTTTCTCTTTTATTTTTTTTGGGTGCTTATTTGTTTAATTCGCATTGGGAACAATTTCGGATTTTACTTGAGGGGTGCTCCCTTTATTTTATCCTTGGATGATTGTGTATATATACTGATTTAGTTTATGCCTTATTGATTTTCTATTGTTCTGTGCATAACTTTACATTTAGTTATTTTTATAGCACTTTTTATCTTTCCTTTGGTCTGTATATAAAGTTACATTATTTTATATATTCATGCCCCATTGTATATGTATTCCCCTATTGTACATATTCATTCTATTTTCTATTTCCGCAAAAAACTTTCGTTCTAGCTTCTTATATAGGCTTGTAGCTTTTTGTTTCAATGAATCCCTTCTCCAAAATCAACTTCCTCACAGGCCACCATTCCCTAAACTTATGGAACGCTGCCTGACTAACAAATCATTCCTCCCACAATGCAGGATCTCTAGTCTGGGTAATACCCCAACCTTAGGCTCACCACTCTCCTGTGTATCCTCATCTCCATCTGCACTCTCCCCAGACACTGAAGTTGTGGGGTAGGTGGAGTACTCAACGTTGTCGGCTCCTGAGCCATCAGATAACTCTGCTGGGACATGATATGCCACCTGGGCAGCAGGTGATAGTGGAGAAGAATCATTAATCAGTCTAAAGTTGGAGATGAATTGAGTTGGAACTGAGTCAGAGGAGATGTCTTAAAAGGGAACATACCCACTCCCCGATTGATCACAAACCCTATCAGCTAGTTTGATTGCTTTTCTCTTGTTCTTTCTGTTTTGTCTTGTGTGGGGAGTGAGTTTAACCAATCTTTGCTTCCCTCCCCGGGAGGAATCACCTCGGCCAGTTTGTTTTGCGTCTTTACCTCATTGTTTAACCATTATCTGAAAGCACAAACATCTAACTTTGTTAGTATCAACAAAGACAATGAGACGAATGTATCTAATGAATGGCAAAATAGAAGCAAAACGTGGCAGGCACAGTTGCAGATTCGGCAATGCGGACCGCACAAAAAAGAGTGCAGGCGCACTAGGGTCACCACAGACCGCCCAAAAGCAATCGTGGTCCGTACAGGAGTAGGCCTCCTTAAACACACTCTCTGAATCAGACCACTACAAATCGCACAAAGTTGCATCGCAGCCGCACTGGGCAAGACTTCAATTTCCATAAGATCCTCACCGCAGTCCGCGCAAAGTGTTACTGCGGACCGCATAATAGCATCGCAAACGCACAAAAGCAAACGCGGTCCACGGAGGGTGCTTAGTCCAGGCACTGACTTAGGGTTTCCAATTTTTGAAATTTTGTTCAAGTTTTCACCTAGCTAATATCCCTACTCAATTACCCATATCATTACACTCAACAACCACACAAAAAATAAATGTTAAGCTAAACTAACCTAGAAATTTAAGAAATACGGGAAGAAGAAGCTACGGCTAATGGACATGAAAATAAAATGAAATTATAAAATTAAACAAAGAAAAATGAGTGATACCAGATATGGAGATGGAATGCAAGTAATCAATCTAAGCAAGGATTTACGTGAAAAGAGAGGATAAACAATAGATTTTAGGTCTCTGAGAGTAAATTTTTGAAAAGGGTAATAGGAGACCCTTAAAGTCTATTTATAGAGAACATATGGGACCCAGCCTCACCTACCAGCACGGCCGCATAAAATGGACCACCAACTGTGCTAGGGAGCCTTAATCAAACCTGAGACAGCAATCCTCCGCTCCGCACAAAAGAACCACGGCCGCGGAGCTCCACCGCGGTTCGTACAAAATGGCATGCAGTTGTAGTGGCTAACTTCAGAGAGCCCTCACATTAGGTCACACCAGTGCGGACCGCACAAAGTGTAGTGCGGCCGCACTGGAAACTTCAGAGACTGTTCAATTTTCCTCAATGTTTTGCACTGTTTTAACACAATCCCTGCAACATCTCACAACCAATTAGCCCAAATATCAGACCTAAACTACAAAGAAACTCCACGAAAAAAAATAAGAAAAAGACATGGGTTGTCTCCCAAGAAGCACCTGATTTAATGTCATGGCACGATGCTCATCACATGATGAAGGAGTGCCACCACATGGTTGTCATCAAATTTTCTAAGATAATGCTTTACCCCATGCCCATTGACTCTGAAAACTCCACCATTTCTGTTCTTGAGATCAATAGCACCAAACGGGGTCACAAGTACAACTTCAAACGATCCATTCCACTTTGATTTGAGCTTTCCCCAAAACAAACGTAACCGGGAGTTGAACAAAAGAACCATATCTCGAACCTTGAACTCCTTTTACCGAGCATATTTATCGTGATGGTACTTCATCTTATCCTTATAGAAGTACGATCTGGAGTAGGCATGGAATCTAAGCTCATCTATCTCATTCAATTGTTCAACACGAAGATTGGCCGCAGCATCCTATTCTAAATTCAACTTCCTTAAAGCCCACATAGCCTTGTGCTCCAATTCAACTGAAAGATGGAAAGCTTTCCCTAATACCAACCAGTACGGAGACATTCCAATCAGAGACTTGTAAGCCCTCTGATGCGCCCATAAAGCACCATCCAACTTTTTTGACCAATCGGTCTTATTAGCATTGACCGTCTTGGATAAGATACTTTTAATTTCCCTACTGGAGACTTCCACTTGACCACTAGCTTGAGGATAATTGGGGGTGGACATTTTGTGATTAACTCCATATTTGGCAAGCAACGAATCAACAGCCCTATTAGAAAAGTGGGATCCCCCATCACAAATATTTGTACGATGAGTGCCAAACCTTGTGAAGAAACTCTTCTTAAGAAATGAAACAACACTGTGGGCTTCATTTTTAGGCATAGCCACGACTTCAACCCACTTTGAGACACAATCAAACACCACTAGAATGTAAGTGGTTCCACAAGAGCTAACAAATGGACACATGAAATCGATGCCCCAAAAATTAAAGATATCCACTTCAAGAATTGTATTTAGAGGCATCTCATCCCTTTTTGAAATTCCACCCATCTTTGGCATTCATCACATCTCTTGACAAGATCACCGGCATCTTTGAACAAGGTTGGCCAATAGAAATTTCAACTAAGCATTTTAGAAGCATCCTCGCCCCGCCATGATGGCCATCATAGGGAGAGGAATGACAAGCCTCTAAGATACTCAATTGTTCTTCCTCTGGGACACATCTATGAATCACACCATATGTAAACTCTTGAAAAAATATGTCTCGTCCTAATAAAAATCCAAGCTATGATGCTTGAGCTTCTTCCTTAGGTTAGAAGAGAGCTCATACGAGATTATTCTAGTCATAAGATAATTGGCAACATCGGTAAACCACGAAAAATCATGCATTGAGACCGCAAGGAGTTTTTCATGGCAAAATTCATCATTGATCTCAAGGCTGTCACAAGGCCTCCCCTCCTCCTCCAAACGAGACAAGTGGTCCACCACTTGATTCTCACTATCTTTTTGGTCCACAATTTCTATACCAAACTCTTGAAGAAGAACTACCCATCGCATCAATCTTGCCTTGGAGTCTTTTTTTGTCATTAAATACCTAAGGGCGGTATGATCAGTGTGCACTATAACTTTGGCCCCCATAAGGTATGGTCGAAACTTTGCCATAGCAAACACAATTGGCAACAACTCTTTCTTGGTGACTGCATAGTTCCTTTGAGCTTCGTTTATGGTCTTGCTTGCATAATACACCAGATGAAACATCTTATTGATACTTTGGCCCAAAAAGCCCCAACCACAACGTCACTAGCATCGCACATGAGCTCGAAAGGAAAGCTCCAATTTGGTGCAGTAATCATGGGGGTAGATGTCAACTCGAGCTTGAGAACCTAGAATGCTTGCATACAACACTCATTGAACACAAACTTTGCATCCTTTTCTAGCAACTTGCACAAAGGGTGTACCACTTTGGAAAAATATTTTATGAACCTCCGGTAAAAACCCGCGTGCCCAAGGAAACTCCTCACCCCTTTGACAAAAGTAGCGGGAGGAAGTCTCGAAATTAGCTCTATCTTGGCTTTATCCTCTTCAATTCCTCGCTTTGAGATTTATTGACCCAACAATATACTCTATTCAACCATGAAATGGCATTTTTCCCAATTGAGAACAAGACTCGTGTCTTCACACCGGTCCAATACTCTATCCAAATTACCCAAACACTCTTCAAAGGGATCCCTAACCATACTGAAAACATCCATGAAAACCTCCAACATATCTTTCACCATGTCAGTTAAAATAGCCATCATGCAATGTTGGAAGGCCGCCGGAGCATTACACAATCCGAACGGCATTCGAGAGAAAGCAAATGTGCCATACGGACAGGGAAAGCTGGTATTCTCTTGGTCCTCCAAGGCAACTAGAATTTGATTGTACCCCGAGTAACCATCCAAAAAGTAATAAAAAGCACGTCCCGCAAGAAAATCTAGCATTTGGTCAAGGAATGGAAGTGGGAAATGGTCCTTTCGGGTCACCATATTTAGCTTCCGGTAATCCATACATACTCTCTATCCGGTGGCTATCCGAGTAGGAATAAGTTCATATTTTCATTGGTCACCAGAGTCATACCACCCTTCTTTGATACAAATTGCACCGGAGAAGTCCAAGAGCTGTCAGAAAAATAGTAGACCACACTGGCGTCTAGCAACTTTATAACCTCTTTCTTCACCACTTCTTGCATAGCCTCATTTAATCTTCTTTGATGCTCCAAGGAAGGCTTTACATCATCCTCCAAGATAATTTTGTGCATGCAAAATGCGGGGCTTATTCCCCGGATGTCAGCTAGAGTCCATCCAATTGCCCTTTTCCACTTTTAAAGCACCTACAAAGTGGCCTCAACCTGCATGTTAGTAAGGAAAGAAGAAAGAATAACTGGTAAAGTTGAATTAGAGCCCAAGAATTAGTACCTGAGGTGTATAGGAAGTGGTTTCAACTCCAACACCGGTGGCTCTTCAATTGATGGCTTTGTTGGTGGAGTGTTTTGTTTTCAAGATCCAAAGCCAATTTCCTCGGCTCATAAGAATAAGAGCCCATCCCATGTAGGGCATTCACGCACTCCACTCTAATAGCATCATCATTGACACCTATATTTAAAAGCACGACCTCAAGAGGATCCTTGACGTTGATCATAGAACTAGTATCATCCTCAATCACGGCTGTGACAAGAACTACAAATGAGCACACCTTGGTGCTATTGGGTTGCTTCATGGATCTACAAACATAGAAGACGACCTTTTCATCAACCACTCGAAAAGTGAGTTCACCCTCTTCAACATCAACCAATGCCTTCCCCGTTGCAAGGAATGGTTGACCCAAGATAATAAGAACCTCTTAGTCTACTTCACAATCCAAAATGACAAAGTCGGCGACCCGGAGAAGTACAACATCAATTATGCCCAACGGTTTCTTCAACGATCGATTCTCCATTTGAAGTCTCATCGAAGTTGGTCTAGGTTTCCCAATGCCCAAAGTATTGAAAACCGAGTAAGGCATCAAATTGATACTACCTCCCAAGTCACATAAAGCATTGGCAAAATCCGCACTTCTGATAGTACAACGGATGGTAAAAGCTCCGTGGTCTTCAAGTTTTGGTGACATGGAATGCACTATAGCACTCACTTGGTGAGACATCTTGATCATCTCACAATCCACCAACCTCTTCTTTGTCACTATATCTTTCATGAACTTGGCATATCCCGGTATTTGTTCAACAGCCTCCACCAAAGGAAAATTTATGGACAAGCTCTTCATAATCTCAATAAACTTCTTGAATTGGTTATCATTTTCTTGCTTTGTGAGCCTTTGAGGATAAGGTGGAGGTGGCCTAGGCAAGGGTGCCTTGGCTTTTGGCACAACCGGCTCAGGCATGCCAATCACTTATTCCCTAGATGGGTTCACAGCATCTTGAGCTTCTACCTCGATGTCATCAATATAATCCTCACATCATTGTTCACATTCTCCTCAAACACACCTTCAATAATCAAAGGTACATCATCATCCCACTAATCAACATCATCATCCACAACTTTCTTTTCTGTCGAGGCATTCACATTACTACCTCTCCCACTTCTTGTTGCAACCACCATCACTGATTGTTGTTCCCACCCTTCAGGTTCACTACCGTATTACTTGGTAGAGCACCCTTGGGGGGAGTCTTCAAAGCGTAAGAAATTTGGACAAGTTGCACCTCCAAGTTCTAGATAGATGTATTATGAGAAGCCAATTAAGCATCGGAATCTTGGTTCTTTTTCATCATTTGCTCGAACATAATTTCAATTCTACCCAAATCATATCCAAAAGAACTCATACCTTAAGAAGGGAAACGGGGTGGATTTTCTTGTTATTGGAACATTGGGGGCCTTTGAAAGTCTTGCCCCTGGTTTCATTGGTTTCTATTGTTCTTCCACCCGTCTTGATTGTTGTTGTTGCTCCAATTATTGTAAATTCCCATTCCAATTGCGTTGATTGTTTTTTTTATTGCCCCAATTGTTGTTTTTATTTTTGTTGTTCCAATTTCTATCACCTTATTGTTGATTGTTGTTATTCCAATTACCTCCGCCTTCTTGTTGATTTCCCCAATTCCCTTGGGGTCACCATTGTTGGTTTGAAGAGTTGCCTATACTGCCTTCGTAGTTGTTAACATATTGAACCTGTTCACTTTGGTCATCATAACACTCATTTGAAAAATCACCACCATCATTATTGCCATATTGCTCACAATTCCCTTGAGATTGTTGTCCTTTCTGCCTCCTTTTAAGCATGGAAACACCTTCCATGCCATTGACTTTGCATGGATTTTGGACTTGTTGCAATTGCGTCTTCGCCAATTGTTCGTACTAATAAAAAGCTCGGAAATATCTTGACCATGATCGTGCAATTCCTTGTGCAAATGGATGATCGTGGGGTCACCTTGGGGCACATTTTCTCTACTTTGCCATACCAAACAAGTGTAGGCCATATCATCAAGTACATCACATGCCTCATTGTAAAAAAGTTTCATAAAATTGCTCCCGGCCAATTGGTTCACAATGCATGGATTCATGATGTTGATGCCCCGATAAAAGGTTTATTGAATCATCACCTCGGTCATATCGTTATTCGGGCACTTTTTCACCATAGTCCGATATCGCTCCCATATCTCATGCAAAGGTTCCATTGTCTTTTGCTTGAAGGCTAATATTTCATCCCGAAATGCCGCCATATGACTTGGTGAGAAGAACGTGGCAATAAATTTATCCGCCAACTCATCCCACATTTTGATGGAATGGTTAGGAAGTCTCTCGAGCCAATCTAGTGCCTTTCACCAAAGTGAGAACAGGAAAAGTCCCAATCTCAGTGCATCCTTGGATACATTCGTCTGCTTGCTCCCCGAACATGTATCTACAAACCCCTTTAGATGCTTGTAGCCATTTTGATCAGCAGCGCACGTAAAATGCCCTCGTTGCTCGAGCAAGGTCAACATGACATTTGTTATTTGAAAGTTCCCTGCCCGGATTTGAGGAGGAACAATGGCACTTGCATATCCTTGACTTGGCAATACTTTGGGAGCCAATCTTGGAGGTGGCGGAGGAGGGTCAGGAATATTACCATTTGGAATAGCATTTGCATTGGCATTTCGGCCTCTCCGTTGTCCATAAGGTGCAAGAGGCACCTCCTCTTGCGCAAGATCATCTACCTCCTCCCGCACTCTCACGTTTCCAAAAGGGTCATTAGCGTTGTTTAAAGCCATGTTGGTACCTGAGTAATATCACAAACAAGTAACAAAGAAAGAAAGAGAAATAAAATACAAAACTAACTAAATAGATAGTCAAAACCGTTAGCTCCCCGAAAATGGCACCAAAAGTGATTGCTGCCAACTCCACACTACTACAAAGTAGAAAGAGAGGGTCACAATAGATTTTACCCGATATGAGGGTCGGGATAGAATTCCTCAGGGAGCTAGGAAGCGAGTTGATGTATCTATCTAGTCTAGAGTTGTGTAATTGTTCCAAATGTCACTTCCATACATTTTTGGGCTTTTCAAATATAAACTACTATTATAAAAGTACTAATTGAAACTAGATTATACTGTGAGATAATTGGTAAGAGTTGTATCAAATGGGTAAAGGGGCACTAGGGCAGTGACCTTCACCTATGTGGGTAATCGACGGGTAATTGCTTCTAAGGCTCGATTGACATGATTGGGGAAATATTTATAACCATCGCACAAATTTTCCCAATTGACTCTCTCGATACCAAATGGATAGGCAACTTAGCTCAAGCAACTAGGGTTCAAGTCGGGTAATCACTCTCTCGAGGTTTAACCCTTTAATTGAGACTATCATTTCTCATGAGTCCATCCCAATTTCTTGTTGGATCAAATTTGGAGAGTTAGGCTCTCTTTCTCAAGAAGATCCAAATCCACTTAGCACAAACCATTTTTTGCAACCACTAATTCATAGATTAAACCATAAAATTGACCCAAATACAAACATCAATAGTCAATCTATCCCTAAATCACAACACCCACCAATTACCCATACTAGGGTTGAGCCACAACCCTAGCTAGTGGGTTTAGCTATCATGTTTGAACAAGACAATAGAGAAATAGATGAAGAACAAGATATTTACTAAAGAAAATACAAAGTATTTATCGTTAATTCTACGTTCAGATACCAAAAATGGCTAAAAACTAGCTTCTCAAGAGTGCAATTGTGTTCTAGAACTAATAGATGACCTAAAAATGGAAAAATAATTTATTTATTCTAAGCTTAAATAATTGAACAAAAATACCCCGGAAGGGTCAGTGCGGGCCACATAAAATGGACCGCGGCGACACTAGGCTCTTGGACTTTAATTCTTGTATCTACGAACTTCAACTCCGCGGACCGCGCAAAATGGACAGCGGCCGCGGAGGTCTTCAATACGATCCGCATAAGCACGACCGCGGGCCGTGCTGGCGTGATTCTTGTAAATTACACTTCTCTGAATCCCTCTTCCGTGGATCGCACAGAATGGTAGTGCGGCCACAGAACCTTCAGTGCAGACTGCGCAAGATTGAATGCGGCGGCACTGTCTTGAAGCTCATTTTGCTAGCTTTCTGAATCCCTTAATGCGGATCACACAAAGTGTAGTGTGGCCGCACTAGGCCTGTTTGCCCTCAGTTTGCCTTGTCTTTGATACTTGAGCAGGTTTCACTCCTTTTGAACCGATCTTTATCATCTCGTCACATTTGTCGATCAAACCTGCAATCAAGCACACATATGATCCTTTTGGGGATATTTTGTAATAATTTATAACCAAAGCATAAGAAAGAAGGATAATAAATCACGCCAAACCCCCAGTTATCAGAGCCCATGGAGAATAAAGGGAAAGCAATTCAAGTGTTGGTAATCAGGAGCCCACCTAGAAAAAAAAGAGAAACAATTCAAATTTCGAGGAAAACCCAAGTAAATATTGGTAACCAAGAGGCCCAACTGGAGAACAAAGGGAAGCAGCAATGTTCAAAGCAAGACGGTGCAAGTTTGGTGATCAGGTGCCCACCTGGAAAATAAAGGAAAACAAGTCAAGTTTCGGAGGAAAGGAAGATAATTCAAATGTTGGTAATCAGGCTCCCACCTGGAAGAACAAAGGGAAAGGAATAATGTTCAAAGAAACACGGTTCAAGTTCAGTAATCAGGTTCCCGCTTGGAGAACAAAGGAAAAACACCTCATAATACAATTCAAGTCAGCAACAAAGGAATTTCACCTGGACAGCACAAGTCAACAGAACAACAGAAACTGCAAGATCAAGTTTGAAGATATAGCTAGGATTCTTACAATTCATACATCATAGTTTAGTCTAGCTTCTTTTATTTTGTCTTGGTGATATAAGGAGTTCAGCAAGCAGTAGCAGCAGCAATAGTGAAATCACAGCTCACTGGTAGTCCCAGCTACTGAAACTTCCCGAACTTCACTAACCTCATTCCATTATATCCAAGGATAGGTAGGCAACCTCGAAGCAGGGTGCGGTCAAATCTTTTAAAAATTCTTCCCACAGAATATTCAAACGGGCAAAAATCGCTCGTATTTGCTCACTTTGTCTTGTACGTAAACTCTTCGTGTTTCCGAGCAAAGAGGGGCAGCTGTGAGAACGTGATTTTTTTCCCTATATGAATTACTCATATAAATTCAAGAAAATAATTTTTCACATTATTTGAAAATTTTATAGATTTTTCGTAGGATTTTTGTTAATTGTTAGCATTTGTTTGTGCATGTTTATTTTATTTAAATCATGAAAAAATACAAAAACAAAAATATCATGCATTTCATTTGGGATTTATTTTTATATTTTTAGGTTAATTAGTAAATTAGTTCTCTTATTAAAGATAAAATCACAAAAATGGCTTACCTTTGCATTTTAACCTCTTAGATTTAAATTAGTAATTTTCTTTTTTAGGAGTAATTAATTTATTGTAAATATTTTGTTAGATAATTGTGTAAGTTAATTTAATTCAAGGGTTTAATCTAGGTTTTAATTAATGGAAAAATAAATGGAACAGAGAGGGAAAGAGAAATAGGGTTGTTGTAATGAAAAAATACAGGATCCCAATCTTTATTTTTGATCCAACCCGCCCAGGCCCAATCCCTAATTATCTAGTCCAATCCCAAGTCCTAACCAAACAACGCCATTTTGAGGCTTTTTATCCTAGCCGTTGACTTCCACTCATCGAACGGTTAAGAACTGGGGGGTTCACTTGTATTTAAGTTTCATAATTAACTCATCCCCCCTCCCCCAGTCCAACCTCCTACCTCCCATCTTCGTCCCAAACAACTAGAAACCCTAGAGCCCTCCGCCCCCAAAACCTCTGCCATCTTCACCGGTGGCACAACCCTGATCAGCCCTATAGTAACACCCCTCCATCCCCTCATCCCAAATCCCTAACCCATTTCCTTCAAACCATCACCAAGCTCCTAGGATTTTAGATCCAAAATTAGATTCCGAAACCCAAATTCACCCAAACCCGACCAAATTAACATCCTAGAGTCCCCAGGCTTCCCCAAACCCAAAACTCTTGGAATTTTTCCCAAACGAACCCTAGAGTTTTTCAAATTTGGAATCTAGAGTTTAACCAAATTTTGGGGTTGGGTTTGTAGTGAAGGTTTCTGCTCACCAGGCCTGAAACTTGCTTTGACAGAGTATTCTTAACAAATGGTGCTCGTTAGATTGAGTGGCTTTGATGAAGCAGTTTGAGTGGCCATATCGTTCATGTGCGATTTTTGGCTATTGCTTCCGTTTGGTCAGTCAATCTCTTCTTCTTCTCCTTGTTAATTATTTACTTGCTTTTATTTTTTGTTTTTTTTTTTGTTTTTTCTTTCTTCTTCTTTATGAGTTCAAATCGATTTCTATTTGTATGTTAGATTAAGTCATATTAGTTTGTAGGGATATTAGCCTAATAATGTAGTTAGCAGATTCTTTTTAGTACTTTGATTTCATGCTTGCCTGTTGCTCAATTCTCTTTTTGTTTTACTTCGTTAGAATTTTCATGCCAAGAGTTTCAAAACTCTGTTGGTTTGGTTGTTTGTGGGTTGTGGTTTTTGGACCAGAAATTGAGCTTCATAGTTCAGAAGCTCAAAAGAAAGGGGCAAGAGTTCAAGCATGTTGTGGTCTAGCCCAATTAGAGATTTTTCTGAATGTAAATAACAGACATTTGAAGGGTATTTAGGGTATTGTTATTGAAATAATCTTTTATAACTGCCTAGGAAGATGCTAGAAAAGTGGGGGAATGTGTTGGTTTTAACAAGAAGATTTAAAATACTGGGTTTAAAGTGAAAAAAATAAAAATTGGGGAAGGGGTAAACAGTGAAGTTAAGAATCAGATTTTGCTGCCCTAAAACCCCTCTATAAAGGTCTCTCCTTGATTTTGAGGGCAGAGATCAGAATACCTATAGCTACAAATGGTTGAAACTATACACTTATATATGTCCCAAAATTAAAAGAAGAATACAAAAATAAATCATCCAAATATTGTTACATTGAAGTTGTTCTTTTGATTTTTTGGGTCTTAAAAGTTTGGGTAAATTATTTTTTCGCATTCTGGGTTCAAGACATGGTAGTAGCTAGTCGATAACTGTTTGTTTACTGCTTCCTAAAGAGCTCCTGATATTTTGATTTCTTTGTTGAAGTTTCTGTTGGTTTTCTCTTGTTATTCCAGGTATATTCGTAATCTTGAAGTGATAAAATGGACTTGTAAATTGTTGATATGAAATTGGATTATTATGCATCTTTTCAAGTGTTCATTACACTACTTCAGCTGGTATAAATTACTGTTGAAGATGGACTTAGTATAGTTGGGTTATCTAAATATTGTGGTTGTTTTAGCTTATTCATGAGTGTTTAACAACTTGTTACACTTAATAGTTGTAATAACTTAGGATTTTTATTCAAAGGGTTACTCGGATGTAAATTCATCTGTTGAACTGTTAAGCGTGATGATAGATATAGAGGAATTCTTTGAGTGAATTTCAGACTTGACTTCTTGTGGTGGTTAATATCATGTTTAGTGGAATCATTATTAAGGTTAGCAAGTAATTTTATAATCTAAGATTTTGTTATTAGCATGAATGGTAACATTGATTTTAAAATCCGTAATATTTTCATTCATGTATTATGATTCTCAAAAACTTGCTTAGTATGATTTTGTGTGTATTGTTGTTAGCTGGGCCTTATCAGGGCCTGATTGTTTTGTTTACCACTGCCCAGTGTCTGGGGTTTTGGAGTTGGCCAAAATGAGGCCATCTGAGCTGTGCCAGTCTTATTTGGTCTAAGCTACCTCTACTCCTTCATTTGGATTCGATCTAGAGCGCAGCTCCCCCCTTCCCCACCCCCCTCCCAGCATGTATTTTGAGCAACCTCTTTCAGGTTGTGCAATTGGGTCGTTGTCTTGGCCCAGCTATGCCTAAATTCCCTCTTGCTGATTATATGTGCATCATGGGCTTCATGTTGAGCCCAGTCGTCCCTTGTGTTTTGATATGGAAGCTTTCAAGCGACAATTGGGCATGCTGCTAGCCTAGGCCCTTCAAGTAACTAAATACCTAATTTCATTCTTGCGCGAGATCATTAATTATTTGGTGTTGATCAAACTTTTACTTGGAATAAATTCGAACTCCCTTAGATGTCTTTAATTAAACAAGACTCTTTTAATTAGGTTGAAGTGTGCCATATTGAACAAGACCTATAATGCATGGCCCTCAAAAAACTAGATCAATACATCACTTAAGGAAAGAGATTTGAGGCGTGCCATAAGTAAATTAAATCATCTATGGCACTCGCAAATGTTAATTTAGATATTAAAAATGAATTTCGTAGTTTGCTTTAGGCGCGTTGAATATATAATTATCGTGGATATTAAAATCAGAGGGTGCATTTCATGTGACCCGGTTCTAATATTCAACAAGATTAAATAGAATGTATCGTGACTCATAGGTGCATTTCATGTAGCGTGGCTTGCGATGTGTTTTAAATAATCTTGAATTTTTCTTAAATAAGTGAAGCGGTTTTTCAAAAGCTAAAAGGTGCACATAGGCTTAAAAGTGTTTTAAAATCATAAGAATAGGCCAATAATAATAGTTGAGAGACCGTGCTAGAACCACGGAACTCGGAAATGCCTAACACCTTCTCCCGGGTTAACAGAATTTCTAATCGAATTTCTGTGTTCGTACACTTTAAAATAGAGTCAAACTTCATCAATTTGGGATTTTAAACTGGTGATTTAGGACACCATAAATTATCCCAAGTGGTGACTTTGATTTTTAAAAAAAATAATCCTATTTTGATTGTCACTTAAATTGAAAAAAAAACTCCCTTGTATCCTTCCGGGTTAGTAAAAAGGAGGTGTGACAACTAGATAATAATATTAGACCCAAAAGACACGCGGAAGATATTTATTTTCAGTCTAGATTACAGCAATTCTGATGGAAAGAGTTAAATAGCCATCATCTAAAATGTTACCTCCGAGTCTCGTATGTATTTCTTTATTTTAGGGAAATGACCATATGAAGGAGTTAATCAATTGTTAAAACTTTCATGTTTCAAAGCTCAAACATAGGGGGGAGCTATTTATTTAGAAGAAGTATTCAAAGAAGTAAGAACTACACCACAAAAGCATAGCTCTCAATAACCAAAGGAAATACCTTGATGAAAATTCTGAATTTTCAAGCCGGATGGAATGAGAAGTAAGTAATTGAACGTTCAGCAAAAAAACTCCCAAGAGCTATTAGGTTAAATCCACAAATGTAGTCACGGATAATCAAACCTGTACTTGTAAACCTGCTATCAAGAAAGCAGTTATAACAATGATGTACATGAATATTTATTTTGAATGTTCAAATAAAACTTTTTTTATTTACTTTATATTGCATATCTTTGCACCAATATGAAGATGGGACGTCATCCTCATCGGTGATATTAATGTTAATGGGTCTTCTTTTATAGATAAGATTGTCTGTATTTGGCCACAGGATATTGAGCATTTATTCTATCAAAGTAAATGCAAAGGAAATGCTTGTAGATTAAAGAGCAAAAAAATATTGAAAACTAACATTGATGTTGATATTGATAAGTTTCCTAGAAACAAATTCATAAATATCCCAAAAAATTTTAAAAAACATCCCAATGAAATTGGTTGACAGTGAAAGAAAAAAAACTAAGGAGCATCTGAAGAAGGTTCATCTTCAGAAGAAGCAGAAGGATTAACTTGAGGAGAAGACGAAGGTTGGGAATCAACATGATTATCTTCGGAACTGTCTTTACTCAAATCACCTTTGAACTTTCATTCTCGGGTGTTAAGAAACTTTGACATTGCTGAGTACTTTAGATTGTTTCCTTCGCTTTTGAAATTTCAACCTTGGAGTCAAAGTCTTCCTGGTTAGCCTCGATCAAAGTTTCTAGACGCATGTTTAAAAAATCCCAACTAACGTCAAGCTTTAGTTTATCTTTAAGAACCTCGTAGTCTTTCTCCAATTGCTCTACTTCAGCTCTCAAGTACTCTTTTTTAGCCATATAAGCTTCATAAGATACATCAATGGCTCAAGGGTATCCCCGAGAAACCTAACTCTATCAAAAGAAAAATGGAGATCCTCTTTAACTTGAGGCAATTTCTAAACCAGATCACTCGCGTACACGTTTTTCTTATTGAGAAGCTCTTTCAAACTTCTAATTTCCTCAGTGGTCCTTGAATTTTTTTTAGAAAAGGAGGCATCCATCCTATCCTTATCCTTTTCAACTTGGTTGGCAGAAGCTTTCAATACTGCTAACTCAGCAATGCTATTTTCAAGTTGTTGCTCCAAAGATTTCTTCTCTCCAGCGAATATATCTTTGTCAAGTTGAAGGATTTCAAATTGCTCCTTCCAGTTGACAGCTTTTGTGTTCCACTCAACAACTTGTTGCTCAGTCCGAGCTATCCTCCTCATCAGCTCTGCACCTGTTAAATTGACTTGCAAAAAAGACTAAGGTAGAAGAGTTCCAAACTTAAAGAAATAGAAGTGAAAGAGATAAGAGAAGAAGAATATACCTTAAAAGCAAAGTGAATTGGTTAGAGTTTCATAACAAATTCATGCCCTCGGGGGTTTAAAAAAAACTCTTTTCATGCTTCTTCCAGCGGAAGAGTCGACCTCGTCATGAGGAACGACAGAAGATGTTGTAGTAGGTGTAGTAGCATAAGTAATAGCGGGGATGACGACATAAGCAGTAAGGGTTATAAGAAGAGTTTCAAGGGGTAGCTCTTCAAAAACAAAGCCAAACTCTTCTTCTTCGCCCTCAAACCCTTGAGCAAAAAGCCTTTCAGTAGGACTTGAGGGGGATTCACAGCAGATGCAGCATCCTCATCTTTTGAGATATCCAAAGGAAGACTTTTCAGGCTCACCAACTTGCTGGAAAGGCACGGATCCTGAAGGTTGATTCTGGGAAATGGTGGATTCACCATCTAGAAACAACGTGCCTCCTAACTTGCGGCTCCTTCACTAAAGAGCTCTCATCTTCTTCTTTCTCGTCAGAGGTGCCAGTTTTTTTGTTTTTCCTCTTTGAAGAGGATGCACTTAAAATTTGTCCTTGGGCAGCATTAACAGTGAGTCTAGCTACAGGAACAGAAGAGGGATATATGCCACAAACAACAAATCCTGAGAACAATGAAGATGTCACAATAAGAAAAGTAAAAAAAAATTGTGGTTAAGTAAAGTAAAATGCCATAGATTTTCACTTTCCACCAAAATTTTTGGAAAGAAACTTCCACTATCTTTGATCCGTAGGAGTGGCAAACGACATATTTTCTACCTAATCATGAAAGTCGAGAAGTTTATTGCAAACTTCCATGATTTATGAAAAATAGGAATATATGAATGAGGAAATCAAAATTCCGAAGATAAAGTGGCGTAGTAAAAAGGCAAAAAAATACTTATCTGCAAAGTTTCACTTCTTAGGAAAAGGCAAGTTTTCCTCACCCACTAAGGCACGGGTGGCATAACCATGAACCGAGCATACCAGCCTCGGTCACGATCATCTTTAGGACTAATCAAATCTCTTTTTCTTCTTGCTACAAGTTTGAAATTACCTTCGTGGAAAAGCTTTGGTGAATACATATGGTGGAGGTGACAGAAAGTGAAATAGGCTGAGCCTAAGCCTAAAAAATGACGAAGGCAGGCTACCGCCCTCCACATTATCGGGCTTATTTGACCAAGTCACACGTTGAAGTAACAACAGAACTCGATGATCCTTGGATAAGGGGGTTCGAATCATAAAATAAGGATAAGTGTAAACAAACGAATAACCTTCACAATAAGAGTTATTCGATTATCAGCACTAGGAGCTATGACAGGGAGTTTGGTTTCCAATAGCATTCACGGCGTACTAAAGGAAGAAGACCGGAATTGATTATAGAATGTATTGATCGGTATGGTTAAGTGCTGCTATAGAAGAAACCTCTTTCTTCCATGCTTCACAGTTTGATTTGAAAGAAAATTCTTGAGGAACGATCTTAGAAACTACAGATTTAGGTAATAGTTCATTTTACTCTCTAACTTTGGAAGAAGATTTAGGGATTGATGAAGCTTTAACTTTACAAGAAGAAGAATTAGAAGAATTCTTCTGAGAAGGAGTAGTACTACGGCTCAATGTGGAGTCTAGACTACGAAGCATACTACCTCTTCTACTTCTAACCGGGGCAGTAGAAGAAGAAACTTCATTTACGATGATAGTTGTTTGGGGATCCGATAATGATAAGGGGTTCGAAGAACGGAAAATCATTTTTTGTTAATAGTAGAAACACAAAGGGAGAAGAGAATTTGAAGAAAAAGCTTGTAAACGAATGCAAAAAAGTAGAAGAAGTTTTTAAACGGTGTGTGATGTGGTATTTATAAGAGAAAGATGTCTTTAAGAATCGGCATCATGAAACCGCCACTTCAAACTGACATAGCTGTAAAAAACCCCTGAAAAGGCATTGCAAACTGCAGAGCCAATCATAGCAAGACACGTGTTTTGAACATTAAATGGAAAGGACATACGTCTCTTCACTTCTAAGGAAAACATAATAATATTGAGAAGAGTCGGCAAGACATTTCCGCCATAAATAAACTTACCATTTCTCGAATATTCAGAGAATGTGGGGTATATCTGTATTGGTAGAAAAATAAATATGAGACGTGGATTAATGATATGTTGACAGGTGGCATTTGAATAGGAGCAATATAGAAGAATAATGAGGCATGGATAAAACACCTAGGGTATTGTTTACAAAGATACTGTAGCTGACAACTAGGAAGAAGAGATAAGTACCGAATATATGAAGACTACAAAACAGAAAGATTCATTAACAATTGCAAATATTGAAAAAGAATCAGTATAATCCCAGATTATATGTGATTGTCTATTATTACTATAACCGTTATAAAATATTTGAGTAATGAGTAATTAATGTAGTTAATGTTAGTAACGGACATGAATTAAGTGAGGGAAAGCAGTTACATTTATATCCTTATACAAACTATCTTTACCATACTTTGTACGATCATCAAGAAAATCATAAGTATAAACTAGAGGTGTCAACCGGGCCAGGTTGACCCGGGACCGGCACGGACCGGCCCGGTCAAACCCGGCCCAGACCGGACCGGTTTATAGCGGGGGGGGGGGGGGGGGGGCCGGGCGGGGGGAGGGGGGGGGAAGGGGTTAGGACGTTAGGCGATTCCGTCCAATTGACCCGGACCGGACCGGCCCGGGAAGGAAAATTCCGGGCGAACCGGTCAACCCGGACCGGCCCGGACCGGTCCCCAACGGTAAAATTTTTTTTTTTTTTTTAAAAAAAAAAATTTCTGAAAACATGGGGCCCACTTGACCGTTGGCAACGGTCCAGCACCGTTGCCCAACGGGACTTTTTGCATTTTTGGCCAATTTTGAGTTTTTTTTTGTTTTTTTTAAATTACATTATTAACCCTTCTTAAAATCTATAAATACCCTCCCCTCTTCTTCATTTCCTCACTCAAAATTATCTATCTCTCTCTCAATTCTCAAATTAGCAAATATCAATCACTCTCTTCTCTTCAATTTTCAAGAATTCATATTCTACTTTCATAATTTTATTGTCTTTATTTTCCCGAATTTAATTTATCGTAATTTCTTATTTGGAAATCGGCATTCGAAGCTTGATTCTTGAAGTTCAAGTGTTCAACATTGAAATACTTGCTTGACGTTTGTTCGTGGTAACACCGGATTTGCGTAATCAAGTGCTCAATTTATTGTCGAATTCGGTGCACTCTCTCCAACTCTTTCTCTTATTTAATATTTTAATTGCATATTTGATTTTAGCTTATATATTAATTTTTCCAATATGTTGAATGCTGCTAAAAGAGCGTGTAGAAAAGTTACTGGTAGGAGTGGAAGTGGAAGTGGAAGTAGTAAAAAAAGTCCTATAGCTTCTGGTAGTAATAGTAATAATGAACCAATAACACATGTTTCTGAATCATCGCCTAATTTGCAAGATGTAAATATTGATTATGAACAATTACACCAAGATTTCGGAATAGAAGATAACGAAATTGGAATAGAAGATGAGATACCACCTACACCTACTAGTGAAATGTTGGTAGTATTGGAGTTGGAGTTGCTAGTGCAACAAGGGGTAGAAGACCACCAGTCGCTCAAACTTCTAAATCTAATCGTAGAAAAAGAAGTCCTGTTTGGCAATTTTTTGATGAGATAGAAGATAGTGATAGAGTTAAGTGTAGACTTTGTAATGAAACGTTTAAACATTTGACCGGAGGTAATTTAGGGGGGACTGGCACACTTATTAGACATATGCAAAATTATCATCCTATAGAATGGGGAAATAATGGGGATGGAAGTGCAACAACACTTAACCCTACTACTGCAGGTCTCCTAAAATATGATAAAATGAGGGATCGAGAGGAATTAGCGAAAATGATTGCTTTGGGTTGTCTACCTTTTTCATTTGCTTCTTCCTCTTATCTTGTTACGTATATTCAAAGGATATACAATCCTATGTTTAAAGGTATCCCTAGAAGTACCTGTAGATCAGATATCTTTAGACTTCACAGCCAATATCAAACATACATACGTTATTTGTTTAGTCACCTTCCTTCTAGAGTATGTCTAACTTCTGATATTGGCCATGCTGTAAATGGAAATGATTATTTAACAATTACATGTCATTGGATAGATGACAATACTTGTATGCAAAAACGTATTATTGCTTTTAAATATGATGAAGATCAGAGTCATACTGCTGCATTTATTAGTAGTACAATTGTTGAAGTTGTCAAATTTTATAATCTAAACCAAAAAGTTTTGTGTATGTCTTTTGATAATGCTTCAAACAACAATGCTGCAGTTTCAATTTTAAAATTGAATTTACATCCACCTCTTGATGATATTTTTCATGTTAGATGTGCATGTCATGTTTACAATTTAATTGTTAAAAGTGGGCTTGATTTATTTTTACATGAGATTACTCTAGTTAGAAGAGCAGTTGGAGTAATTCAGGGAAATAATAGACAATCTAGAATAAGAGAATTTAAGAACAAGTGTATGCAATATAACCTTACACCTAGATTCATGCCCGACGAAGTAGTTACTAGATGGAATTATACGTATATATTTTTAAAATGTTGCTACAAATATAGATTTCCAATAACAGAAGTTGCTAATGCACATTGTACTGATCCTAGGCGTATGTTAACAACTGATACCTGGGAGGTCATTAGTGATGTGATTAAATTTTTACATAAATTTTATACTGCTACTGTTGTGTTTTCTGGGGCATATTACCCAACTATTACTTTGGCTTTAGTACATATAGCTGAAATTTCTTTGCTACTATATGAATTTAAGAAGAAAGATAGATATACGGATGCTGTTGCAAGTATGCAAGCAAAATTCAAAAAATATTTCTTTCCAATTACTCCTGTTTACTTAATTGGTGCAGTTTTAAATCCTTCAATTAAAATGTCTGATTGTCAACAATTAATGAATGCTTTATACACTTATATGGAGATTGGGCCCACTGAAAGCCCAAATTTGTATGAATCTATGAACCAACTAAATGAACATTTACAATATCTATATACTTATTATGCAACTCAATGTGATAATGCTCGTGCTTCAACTGCTGCAAATCCCACTATGCAATGTAGCACTTCTAATGTAGTCGAAGATGATGATGAAGGCATTGATAGTTTTAATATTTTTTCAACTTTTTCTAACACTCAAAGTAGTAGCAGGAATATAGATGAACTTCAATTTTACTTGCAGAAGCAAAAGGAGCCTCGCACCAAGGAATTTTCACCGTTAGGCTGGTGGCATGAAAATTCAAAGCAATTTCCCGTTCTTTTCGCTATGGCGCGGGATGTCCTGAATGTCCCAATTTCCACTGTTGCATCCGAGAGTGCATTTAGCCAAGCAAGACAACAACTTGGAGACACACGGCACTCATTGGGAAGCAATGCTTTGGAAGTCTTAGTGTGTCTAAGAGATTGGATAAGATCTGAACGAAGAAATCAAGGAAAGGAAGATCTTGATAGCCCGGAAGACGAAGAACTTGGAGATATATTAACGCACGGAAACCCATCCGAATTTAACTCTCCAGAAGAAGGTCATTCGGTTCATATTAATTTTGAAGAACTTTCTATTGCAATGCAAACCATTTGATGTAAATTGTAAACTAATTATGATACATTTTAGTTTTGAAATTTTGAATTTAAGAAATAAAGTAGCACTTGCAATAAGTGCAATTTTTTCCCCATCTTTTGTTGTGTTCATTCAATTATTACAAAGTATTAATATAACTTAATATTTATACTATACGTAATTCCAAAAAAAAAAAAACCCCGGCCCGGCCCGACCCGGATCAACCCAGCCCGTTAACAACCCACCTCTAATTGAACCCGGACCGGACCGGCCCGGACCCGGACGGGTCAGAAAAATTAGACCCGGACCCGGCCCGGCCCACCCGTTGGTCACCTATAGTATAAACTATCAGTCTTTGTTTCCTATTCCGGTGCTTGATTGAAGATACTGTCTCTCACTTCTTAGAAGGAAGCTATAACTATCAGTAAGATTTCCTTTCTATATTCATTGAACATTTAGTTTTCATTTTTTTTATTTTTCTATATTCAGAAAAGTGAAGTATAATTAGTTATTAAAAGCCGATTTGTTTTAATATTTGCTTTGGCCAAAAAAAACTATTTTTTGGTTAAACTATGGTATTAAAAGGATCGCAATGTAATAGAAAAATAAGAATGAAAAGGACACATTGTTTACTGTTGTAATTTTATAAGAAAGTAAGAGGTTAAATTCTATATTTACGAGACAATAATTAGAATACATCAGAAATTTTTTCACAAAAATGGCTCAAGTCAATGCTTCAACCCCTTGGCAATGGTTCTTTTGTAAATCTCCCTCTTTCTCTACTAATTTAGTTTATGAAGTATTTTCATGTTATTAGCTGTCTCACGACAAATACAAGTTATAAGACGCCGTTTAAGTTGTTGAAGGCTTAGTTAAGTAATTAAATATGTATTCTTTTTAGCAGTTTAAACTTTATTTAAAAAATTTCCAGGCTAAAGTTGTCTTAGTCTTTTTGAAGGTTCAAATAGGCCCACAACTTATCAGGCGGGAAGGCCCTTCTAGAATTACGTTTAACGTCCCTTTATGACTTTCCCGATCGACGCCTCAGGTCACTAGCTGGGCTCCTGGATATTACTACCACGGCTACTATCGACCCGAGCCCAAAGAAGGAAAAGAACGAACTAAAGCAAGTTTCAGCAATTCTGCCCAATTTATTGGTGTACCTGATTTTGTAAGATGAAAAGATTATTGGCTAATTGGCCTAAATTGGTTAGTAAGTCGGAGAACTACATCCCCTGGCTATATTATAGATGTTGGGAGTTTCAGAAATACAATTGGACCTTTTAATAGTTGAAGAACATGCTTCAAATTACGGGAGAAATTAAAAAATAGCCAGATTAACAAGTGATCATTCAAAAATAGTCACATTTGCAAAAGCAATCAAAATTTAGCCACTTTCCATGTAAAAATAAATCTGAAGGAAAACACTATTCAAAATACGAAAAAATACTTTTACTGAACTTTCAGTATAATATATTGGAACTCCAATCTAATATACTGGAGTTCCAGTGTAATATACCGGTCCGGCATAATATACTGGAGTTTGGAGCACCGGTGCTCCAGTCTCCAGTATATTATACTGGAGCCAGCAAATTATACATGTCCAGCATAATATGCTGGAAGTTCATATACAAGTGCATTGAACTCCAATATATTATGCTGGACCGGTCTCTATTGCAGTAAAATATGGCTATTTTTTATTGACTTGGTAAATACTAACTATTTTTCAATGACCAGTTTGAAAACTGGCTAAACCGTGCTATTTTAACTTATATTACTACATATAGTCTTTTTGTGATTGCATGTAGACTAATTTGATAGTAGTTTTTAGGGTAAATATGAATTTCCTATTATTCTACATTACTCCATCGTGGCAAATGCCATAGCCAAGCTAGCTAGCCATTAAAGAAAGGGAAAAGGCTCTAATATACCCCTCTACTTTAATAAATAGTATATTTCGCTCTTCAGTTATATTATCAGGCCATTTAAAGGCCTACCGTTACTAAAGTAAAAAAAATACCCTTCTGCTTAACCCCCGTCCAACAAGGCAATTAAAATGCCATCTGGAATCCTACGTGGACGGATCCGACCCATAACCCATTAATTCATATTACTTAAAACATTATTACCCGTTTTTAATAAAGAAAAGAGGGTCATTTTCTTCTTAGATCAGAAAATGAGTGTGTGAGGCGATTTAGGGTCCTATTATATGCCTCAATTCTCTTCAAGATTTTTTGTAAAATCCTTCAAAGGTATTGTTTTTTTTTTTATTCTATTAAACTTGGTTGCTGTTATTTCTCCTATTTTCTATGTTTTTTCGATGTTAATCTTCTTTCTACTGAAGGTGATTTAGGGTTTCGATAACCTTTATACTTTAGTGTTTGCATGTGTCTTTTCTCGGATGTAGTGAGTCTCTATTATGTGGATTTTGTACAGTGCATTTTGTTTAGTGTAGGGCTTATATGTGGGGCTGCATTTTTAACTAATTTTTGGGAAAAGGGGGGTCTTTGTTTCTGGGAAAAGACGATTGTATATGGTCCCCAAGTGGGACATTTTTCTGTTGTTCCTTTATTGAAGGCTGTAGATTTTTGTTGTTTATTTAGAATTTGTGGGCCACCAAATGTACTGTTGTTTAATAATATCGAGACTCATGTGCTTGCGGTCCAACAGTCCCTTTGTTTAATGTTGATAAAGTCTGCACTTTATTGCTTTGTATTGTATATTTTTGTCCCTTCTTTATACTATATAATAGATTTTTGGTCCAGCAGTAGATTTGTTTAATGTTTGATATTAAAGTCTGCACTTTATTGCTTTGTACTGTATAATGTTTGATAGTAAAGTCTGCCCTTTTCTGTTATTTATGTTATAGGTCAAGATGGTAAATGTGGACTTGTTATTCAATTATGTAGGTGACTAGAAAATAATTCCAAAAGTGTTATATAAAAGAAAGCTGGTGCACACTTGGAAACAGTATGATTCTGACCTTCTGTCTTTTATAGATCTAGTAAATAAATATACCTCATCTACTATAGGGTATATTGGTGTCCAACAGTTTATAGTTTCTGGTCCTTCTGGTAGATTTTATGAAATATTAGGAGATGATGGTATTAGGACTTTGCAAAACATGATTTCTGACCATTTCAATGTAATTAATGTATTTGCTGTAAAGGAAGTGGAATGGGGGTTCATGTTCCTAGTATTGTCGACCATAATGAATCACAAAAAGTAGATTGTGAGGTTGCAACTGATTGTAGTTCAAATGAGAGTGAAGATAATACTCTTTTTTCAGATTATGACTCTGATGATTTAGAAATAATTGCACTACAAAAAAACAGGGATATGTCTGAAAAGTTGACTGAATACAAAGAGCTATACAAAAGAATGACATTCAAAGATATACCTGAGGCTTGAAAGGTGATAAATTTGTATTGCTTAGCCAATTGTTATGGTCTAAAACAACTCAAGAGTGATAGCATTAGACTGAGGTACAGGTGTGAGGTTGGCTTCCCATTTGTATGTCTAATTTCTGAGGATAAGAAAGGTGGTGGGGTTAAGATCAAGACTCTTAAGTCAAAACACAAGTGTAACCCTGCATATGACAACTCTAGGATAGACAAAAATGCTACAGCAGAATATTTTATGAACAAGCTGCAAGATAATCCTATGATCAAAGTTAAGGAGATGAAATTGACCTTAAAAAGCACTTTCAACATCAATGTTAGCCATGCAAAGTGTAAGAGGGCCAAGAGAATGATACTTGAATCCCTTGCAGGTAGTTTTACTGATGAGTATAATAAAATAGAAGCATATGCTAATGAATTGAGGCTGAGTAATCCAGGGAGTGATGTAATAGTTACCTTGTCAAATGATGCACTTGCTGAACGAAAAAGAAGGTTTTCTAGGATGTATATATGTTTTCATGCTCTTAAAATGGGTTTAAGAGTGGGTTGTGACCCTTTATTGGGTTGGATGGAACCTTCTTGAAAGGAAAGGTCAAAGGTCAGCTTTTAGTTGTTGTTGTTGTTGCTCTGGATTCAATGAATTATTTTTATCCTATTGCTTGGGATGTTGTGGATAAAGAAACAAAGGTCACCTTGACCTGGTTCTTGACATTGTTGAACAATTCATTAGTCCTCAAGCTAGGGGAAGGATACACCTTCATGTCAGACATACAGAAGGTAAGTCCTCATACCATGCAGTTATATTACCAATTCTTGAATAGTGCAGAAAAATGTACTCTTGATTCTAATGGAAAAGATGGATATGAGGTGAATGAAGGAACTTCTAAAAAGCATAGGTTGAACATCAACTAGAAAAAATATACTTGCAGAAAATGAGACCTCACTGGGATCCCATGTCCTCATGCAATTAGACCATTACTATACAAAAAACTTAATCCTGTGTATGAGATTCATTGGTGGTTCACCAAGGAGGCTTATCTCTCCACTTATGCACATAAGTTAGAACCAATTAGAGGAGAGAAGATTTGGAATATAGAGCCAAGTCATGCAATGGACCCACCCCAGCTAGTGAATATGGCTGGTAGGCCTAATGTGAAGAGGACTAGAGAAAAAAATGAGACAATAAATAGGCAAGGGGAGTGGTCTCAATCCAGAAAAGGCTGGGTGATGACTTGTTCCACATATGGACATCCTGGTCAGAATGTTAGAGGATGTAAAAATGTAACCTGACACAACCTTACTATATTACTTCTTATCTGAATTAACATAGTGTCCTCATTGTCTTACTTTATCTCTTTAATAGCAAAGCAAGGGAAAACAACCACAAGTTGGTAAGAAAACAAAAAAGAGGTCGAGGACAACTGTTGATGAAGATCATGAGGAAAATATGGCTAGATCTCCAGCTGCTGCAGGGCTGTTCTTAGAAGAGGAGCTTCAACTAATAACACCACAAGCTAGTCAGGCCAGTCAAGCAAGCAGCATTCTGGACCTCAATTTATGTTTATGCCAAAACCATCACTATCTAGGAACCAATCATTCAAGAATGTAGAACCTGATTTTGAATATCCAGTAGCATCAGACAATCCAGACCCACCAATAATGCCAAGGCATGTGTCAGAGGCAAAGACTAGACTCCAAAGAAGGGAGCAACTAAGCACAACAACTGGAACGAGAACTATTAACTTTGTTGGTGATGCCAGTGGTGTGAGTTTGAAAACAGAACTTCCTTACTCGCCCAAAAATCTTACCTGGAGAGAAAATGCTGCCGTAACAGGAAACCAGTTAGAGAGGCAACAAGTGGCCAAGATTAAGTCAAGGAAGGGAAATGAAAATGCACAGAAGTAGTCAAGTTCTGAACATGTGAATTATTTTTGGTGTCTTGGATTGATGTAATTACTGCATGTGACAGTACTATTAACTTAACTATTAGGTCCTTTAACTTAAACATTTTATGGTGGATGTCATTTTATTACTTGGGTGATATCAGTTTTTGGGGTTATAAAGTGACATCCCTTTTGGGTCCTTTCAACAGAATGATGTTGAACTATGTTGTCTATGAATGGTGTTATGTAACTGTTATGTTTATGTTGTTGTCTATGAATGAAGTTAGCTGAAGTGTTAGCTAAATTTTGTTATGTTTATGTTTTTGTCTATGAATGAAGTTAGCTGAAGTTGTTGTCTATGAATGAACCAAGTGTTAGCTAACTGCCCATTTATGGGTTCTTTAATGAAGCGTTAGCTGATTGCCCAATTGTAACCAAGTGTTAGCTAAATTTTAATGAAGTGTTAGCTGAATTTGTCACAAAGAGATATACATAAATGGACAAATGATACAACAAAGCTTTATACTTAAACAACAAAAATAACCAGTTTTTCATTGAAGCAGCAATGAAAATAACAAGTACACACATACTACTCCCAACTAGAGCTAACATTACAATGAATACATCTCCTAAGCCAATCAGCTCTTCATTGAAGCAGCTACGAAACCTAGAAATAGTCCAAATATTACTAATAGAATGATCCACATCTTTGAAACTTTCTCTTCCAATATTGCAACTTTAATTACTTGAGAATTGTTTTTAGCTTCCATGGCAGCTACTTCCTTCTTCAATTTCTCTTTATCCGACATAATGACATCCATTGTCGACCACAATTCTCTATTTGCATTCATAGGATTAACCGGGAAAACTTCATCTTCCCACAAGAAAAATTGACATGAATAATCCTATCAATAACAATAAAATTACATTTTAAACTAAAACACTTATACTTTATACAACTGAGAAATAGAAAAAAACCAAACTTATAAGATGAGACCAACAAACCTTAGGCTTAGGGCATTTATAAAACTTCCTTCCAGGATTAGAAATAGTTTTCGAATTTAAGTGGTTGGCTATCATATCACACTGGTACTTAATCTGATAAGACACGAGAGTAGATAAGCTTCCTTGAGACATTTCACAATCGAGGAAAGGAGAGAAAATGAACAAAAAAATCTCTGATATGAACCCTAAAAATTATAGGCTAACAAGGGGTACTGGGAAGAAGAAGGCTAACTATAACGGGTTATTTTGATGGGTTGTGGGTCGGATCCATCCAAGTAGGATTTCAGATGGCATTTTAATTGCCTTTAAATGGCCTAATAGTATAACGGGGGGCGGAATGTACTATTTATTAAAGTAGAGGGGTATATTAGAGCCTTTTCCCTTAAAGAAAATATCACGCGGGACGAAACTACAATGCGAGACTTTCAAACGAATGGAAAATGTTAGACAAATCACATATTCTGGGTTAAGTTTATACCTTTTCCCTATGAAAAATGGACCTCATTGTTTGCAACTAAGCTTGAAATGTCGCTCATTCCTAATAAAATGCGATCAAACTTAAGACAAAATCATTAGCCGCAAATCGTCAACTTGATACCTAACGGTCAGATATGCCATGCAATAGATGTTGGAAATGCAGAATTGGAAGTCCACCAACCAGTCCTCTTCCAAAGGACAAAAAGGAGATAGGTCCATCCATTGAGCAAGCTATTTCGATCGATCATCTCGACCATCAAGAAATCAGCAAGCATGACTACTCATAACCTCATGGATCAGAGCACAACATTTCTGTTTCAGGTATGTTCCATGAAAACTTTGCTCATTTTGACGAATCAATAGAACATCGTCCACTATGTATCATACAAAATCAAATTTTCTTATTATGATGGAAAAGATCCTGTTGGTCTTGCTATGATAGTAGCCAACATTCTGCAAGTACCAACCCAATGTATCCAAACTTGGGATATGCAAAAACAGCTGTGGATCGAAAAGTTAAAACAGTAAGCAACCAGGGCAGAGAATGAGGGTATTTGTGATCACATAAAACCAACCACTATCTAAGATTGAGCCAAAATTACAGAACCCGAGCTGGGAAGCTACCATGAAATTTCAGGGGGCAAAAATGAATCAATTGAAATCTGACACATACAAAGACGAATAATATACTAAAAATCATAACATACTTCACAATTCATTCTTTAACTAATAGTACCAAACAGAACTACACAATCTGCCGAGGACAAACGGACATCTCATTATCCATCACTAGCCACACTCCATTTACATGATCACTCCTCTCGTATTTCTTGCTTTTAATCTTATCCAGGTAAGAAAAGTATCAACACCTGATCCCGAAGCTTGATTTCCATCATTAACTATCCTCTAGCATATTAGCGAATAGGGTGGTACTGTGTGATCCCTCGCTTTGGAGGCAACTTCCTCAAAATAAAAAGGACAAGTGAAGAAGGCAGTATCTCCACCAACTGCAAAAAGTTTAAGAAGTTTGCTTAATCTCAAACGTAAAGAGTTTTAGAAGTTTGCTTAATCTCAAACATATAGACAAGTATTACTCCACCATTCATGCACTTTCTACCCGCCAAACTAAAAGTAAAAAGCACCATATCCAAGAATGCACTCACAATTTGAAATTAAGATCAAACAAAGGCTTAGGACACAAAACCAAATGAAAGAAATAACCATGCTTTAATTTCAGAACAGGACTTCCGCTCCTTGTGTCTCAAATATTTCACCAGTCTTAAGATTGAAGCCAATTTTCAATGTAACCAAAATGTCAACCAAAAGAGCGAAATCTGAATTCATGGCATAAGCAAGAAGCTCCTATCCCCAAACCAAAAGACAAAATAGAAAAGAAGTTCGGCACATAAAAACAGGTCCTAAGAAGCCACAAACTGATATATCATGTGAGTTATCCAAGTTAGTCATGTTTTGGCAGTTACTAAATACAGAATACTGACAGTCAATAGTTCTCTTTTTCATTATGGCACAACAACCAATATGCACACCAAAAGAAGTACTACCAAAAGTTCAATGATATGGAGCTTACCAGGTAATATATCAAATTCAAAATTGGATGATCCAAAACATCAAGATCTGCAGCTTTGTTAAATGCATTGAAGCACATCTGCAGCAAAGAAAAAGTTACTATTAAGCCATATAGAAGAACCACATTAGCTCCATGCCCTTTATAAACAAAGCTAATGCATCAGCCAAGACTTTTTTTTTAAAAGGTGGTGCTTGGGCCAGCTTGCGCGCATATCAACTAAGACTAAATTGTTGTATCAAGAAGGTACTAGAGAAAAAGAAACCATCTAAAGCAAAACTTAAGTTTTCATTCACACCCGAAAACATGGTGGAACTACTTATCGGGCTCTCACCTAGCAATAAGTCAGTTAAAGATTGCTTATATCACAAAGAAAACAGACTTACCATAACGCATCTAATGAGGAAGCATGAAAAACATATTGTTGTGACATAGCCAACCTGCAGAAGCCCAAACATAGGAGCAGTCAAAATACCTAAAATAAGAAGAAACAACCACCCAAAACTAAAAATCCTAACAAAGATACTAATAATGTACCTCCTGTAGCTTCTTGCGTCTCCCTTTTGATTCTACTGGAAACCGCTGTAACATAAGGAAAAGCCTGGAAGAAAGTGATAGAAGACCAAGGCAAATTGTGAGGTGATATTGAAGGATGAATATGAACGACACACAAGTTGCACGGACCTAATTCTTCAAACGCAAGAGCAAACAAGGTATCCAAGTGTGGATATAGCAAAGGTCAATCCACAAACTAAACAAGCATATGATATCCACTTTAGGAGCACCAAAAGCACTTTACCGAAGTATCTTATCATTTTAATTACTATTTTTATTTTCTAACAGCATGTTTCAACAACACTATGCAGCTGTTTGCATTAGTGCAAATGAATTAAGATGTGAAAAGCTAAGGAAAGCAGTGTAGTCAAGGGCAAAAAGTGTCTAAAGGTCCCAAGATATGCTGAACCTTTAAGTGCAAAGTATGATTAAAGAGTGGGCTTCAGCGAAGAAACTTATAAACACACAGGGAAATTTTCTGGACAGTAGAGTGGAAAAGCAATAATAAATCCAAATGTATGACATTAAAATCATCTAGATCAAGTTCAAAAACCACTTTTCCAGCCAACAAGGAAGATACTGCTTATCTGCCTCAGATATTTGTGCATTTAAAGCCTAAACAATATTATATATTCTACGATGTTACTGCTGTGAATACACATGTCACCTTCAGTTCCAAAACATCCCTATTTTCTGCGCTCAATGCTTTTCTATCTATATATAAAGGGGAGAAAGAGAATCTAACTATGTGAAAGTATGACAAACTGACAACAGTCGCCAACACAGCTGAAAGGCAAAAATGGACCATCAACAGACTGATAAATTACTTAATCCACCATATTTTTGGCCATAGTAATTCTTTGTGACCCTCTTACATCCCTAGCTATTTAGTACTTTCCATCATGTTTGTATCTTGAAATGTTCGTAAATCAACAACACAAAACTACTGCAAGAGAGGGGATGATTGTACTTTCTTCAATCATCCATCATCTTCAACTTCTAGCTCACCCTTTCTTCTCCTTCTAAGTCCATTCGATATCGCTATACCATGGAATGCCAATATGCTGTACTTTTATAGTGCTAATGTTCATATATTTTCTGCATGGCAGATCAGTGTCTATTTTACCAGCTACTAAACCCAATAATTTTGCAGTCACTTGAATAACAGAAGTAACCTATCCATCCATCTATATTTACCAAGAAAAAGGAAGAGAGGAAACTTTGTGGCTTTCCTCATTTGGTCATGCTATACCTATAAGCACCTTTTCTAACAAGAAACAACTGAAAGAATAGTAGACTAGCAAAAAATATTAGAAAATGCAGGAAAAACAAACAGTTCATGATTCTAACATTCAGCTAAAGTTAAAAACCACTAACAATGACACAGACACATTTGGCAACAATGCTATAGCGCCATCTTCTAAGATAGCATTTTGGCCTGCTAAAGATGAATGATAAAGCCGGGTTATAGTGGCCACACTGGGCAATTATCTACTATCACTGACACTTAAAGGAGTGGTAGAATACGGTGCAGAAGAGAGAGGATAAGGATTAGCTTATATGTGGATTCAGGTGCAGTATCGGAAATCAAAATAAGAATCTTAGAGTCAGATTCATTTTTTCCTAGATCTTAGAATTCAGGATACAGAGAGAAGAAAGCAACGATACTGCTTAAAATTATGTACAACTCCGTAAAATAGATCCTGTGGAATGTAACGACAAATATCATGCCTGAGAAGATCCGTGGATATGAATTTTCCAGAAATATGGGGTGATTAAGAACAACTTTAACTTTCACTAAAAATGTAATTAAGAAAATTTGCAATTCTAACAAATAAACTTGTTAGTTATTTTCCAAAAGTTCACAAGGATAACACTAGCCAAATGTTATTTTTCTTTACTTATATTTGAAAGTTTAGACATCCATCAATGATAACTCTAGCGGGCGAACCGTGAACCCTTTATGAACACAGTGATATATTCGGCTACAATGTTATAGCACCATTAGGATGAATGAAAAAGAAACGTAGGGTATTTTCTACTATCAAGGACACTTGACTGATACAATAACATGTAGAGGGGGGGGGGGGGGGGTATGACTAACTTATGGTACGTGGACTCGGGCTTCCAATCACACACGAGTGCAAATTGAAAAGTCAGGTTTGTCGTCACGTAGATTTTTGAATATGGGATACGGATAGGAGTACACTAATATGCTGCTTAAAAATATGTCCAACTCCAACATTAGAACTCTTAAAATGTAACTACAAGATCATGCATGAAAAGACTTTTGACAATTGTACTTCAATTAATTTTCAAAAAACGATATCAATAGGCAGGACAATGAAAGGTTACTTGAACTTTCACTAAAAGTAAGTGTAATTGACGATATTTTACTTTTTTAACAAGTTAATTTGCTACTCCCTCCGTTTCATAATGTTTGAGATACTTTTCTTTTTAGTCTGTTCCAAAATGAATGTCACATTTCTAAATTTAGAAATAATTCAACTTTAAACTCTTCATTTTACCCTTTTTGCCCTTAGTGAAAAGCTTTTATAGTCACACAAATGGTATGGCCCCACAAACCTTTTACCCCTTAATCTTTTAAGACCATAAGTTTTAAAAGTATTCTTCTTTTTTCTTAAACTCCATGCCGAGTCAAACTACCTCAAACAATATAAAACAGAGAGAGTACTAATTTTCTAAAATGTCAACAAGGATAACATTAGCCAAATGTTATTTTTCAGTTATTTTTTAAATGTTTGATATCCATTACTGTCGTGATAATATTGTTTTGTGTTCATTCAATCTAACACCTGCCAAATTCTTTCTTCTGTGCTAGGGACTTCACTTTGGATTATTCATTAGAGTTGAGGGAAGACTTCAATGGGGGAATCATCCACTTTCAGCTAGGAAAAATGACGATGAAGATGATCGATACAGCGGATATGAACGGGAAGAGGGAAATGCCGAGGTTAATGGTAGCATAGCCAGACCAGCTATTCAGCATGGGATGCTTCCTCTACTCCTAGCTCGTCCTAAAGAGCTCTCCAGTCATTTCTCAAAGGTTTCAATATTCAATCCTTTTCTCCTATCTTCTCTAATTCACCATACTGGTGTACTTTTCTTTCATTTTCCTTCTTTTCTTTCTTCCTTCTCCTCCTCCTCTGCCCCCCCCCCCCACACCCTTCCCCCCCCCCCTCCCCTTTCCCTCCTACTTCATCTTCCTCATTACCTTTGTCCTCTTAGTCAATGTGCACTCCTTGCATCAACAGAATGCAGTACAGATCCCACAACTCTGTTGAAATTGTCCCGTGTTGACCGGATCACCAAATGTAGCTGAAAGATCCGCATAAAATACATGCCAACTTATACAAATACATAAGTAAAAATGTGAAGCTTAGGGCTCGACAGGATTCATCTCATGAAGGTTTAAATCTGTGGTTGTATAGGCTAGTAAGGAGATCGTCCTTCAATCCAGAAAATTTTGGCTTTCAATCAAGCAAACAAGAATTGACAACATAAACAACTCTAGCTTTTAAAGCGGAAGAGTAAGAATAGCCACTAATCAGAAGATAAAGCATCCTTTATACGAATGATAGAAACAAGTGCTACACCATATGCTTGTGAGCTTGGTTTTAACCATTTTGCATGTGGTTCAACAAATGCATGTTTGGTACTCTCAATCACGGAGTGACTGATAATAGAAATTAGATTTTACCTTCCACCATAAAGGAGAAACCCTAATGCTGCAAATAGGGATACACCTGCCAGTACACTCTGTTAGTACTTTGCGACAGATCCTTACAATGAAAAGCACATAAAATAAGTTAAACCTAAATGATAAACCTGCAAAGAACATCTTGGATAATATCACAAGTACTCGAACAGGTTTCCACCATATTATCAACCACAGTATAATCTGCAAGATATTAGAAAGAAAGAAATAATCAGTAATGAACATCCACCAAAAAGGTATAGCAATTTAAAAGAATAAATCCTTGTTTCACATGTTTCATGGAACACTTCCACGAGAAAACATAAGTCTTTGTATGCCTAACTGTGACAGTAAGCGTCTCACCAAGAAATGCAGTCATGATAAAGTATCTTCAAACAACAAACATGTGCTCCTATGACACTTCATTTGATGTAACCTAAGATATGAGTGGTCTCAACATTTTGTGATATACATGGCATTTTACCAGTTTTAATTTCTTTTTTTCTTTTATCATTAAAAGGTTGTAATATTACTGATAAAAGGTTGTAATGCAGACCCAAGGGAAATATTTAATAATTACTGATGCTCATATGGAGGGTGTCCTTTTTGTTTGGGAGGTGGATGGGATGGCAAGGGAAATATGTGAACTACCCCATGAACGACATGACTAGATTTTGAACTCATGCTAGGTTAAGAATAGGTATCGAGCCAAGCTGAAGCCTTGTTGAACAAAAGAGAAGATTTAAGGCCCATTTGCCATGAGATCTTAAAGACTGTATCCAGTTGTATAATTGATACGATTCAAGGCTCATTTACAAGATGTTTCTTGAAGTGCTGCTCTTTCCCAACTACTTACCTCTAAGTTTATGCTGGATTATAGAAGCTTCGCACCCAACTGTTGCCTGATTGTATGATTAAGTAAACTCAAGGCTCATTTACCATTCTATGAGCTGCAACAGCCACGATGCTTCTCCTTTCCAAACACGTACCGCTAAGTTTATGCTTGCTTAGGTAAAGGCTTCAAGCCAGGCTGAAGCTTGTTTGTATGATTAAGCAGACTCAAAGACTCATCTATACAATTTTATGATCTTTAACAGCCATGGTGCTGCTGTTGAGTTGTCCCATATCGGTGAGATTTGAAGTCCTTGGTCTCCTTATATGATCTTGGGCAATCCTCACCTCAGCTAGCTTTTGGGTTCAGTTGGGCCCAATATCCATTCTTGTCTTGCTATCAGAGTGTAACTCATCCAAATTATTGTTATCGATGTCGGGCTCCATTTATGTTGTCCACGCTCCAGTTTGCAAGCCTGGGCGTGAGAGGGTGTTGAGTTGTCCCACGTCAGTGGGATTAGAGGTCCTTGGTCTCCTTATATGGTCTCGGGCAATCATCACCTCATAAGCTAGCTTTTGGGATTGAGTTAGGCCCAATGTTAATTCTTATCGGCTGCTCTTTTCCAAGAACAAACCACTATGTTTATGCTAGCTTAGGTAAAGGCTTCAAGCCAAGCTGAAGCCCCATTCGTATTATCAAGAAGACTCAAGGCTCATCATTTTATGATCTTTAACAGCCACAGTCTGCCCTTTCCCTTACACACACTGCTAAATTTTATTGCTTGATGCCATCCCAACCTCTGATTCATATTAATTTGGCTCTTTCGAAGCAGCTTCTGCAACAAAACTGATGCAGATAAACAAATGATGGTTCATTAGCGAATTGCAGAACACGTGTCCAGATGCATTTTTTTCTTCTTCCTTCATCGCACAACCCACCCCGCGGCGATTGGCAAGCCTTGTCTTGCCCATCTATTCATTTCTCTTTTTGAGAAATAGTATTTACACACTATGTAGACCAACTTTAAACAATATATTATAAAATCAAGAAATGACAAAGAAATATTGGATAAAATTAAGTCATTAAGTCAATAAAAAGAATACACAAAGGCAAAGAATGAAGATCTGTAAACTAAGAAAATCAGTGATAGTATGAAACCTGATTTTCTTTTTTTGGACATAAATATAGTGATGTCCAAACTCCCAGACCAGAGTTTATTTTTAGATAGCACCAAATAAGTTGATGCTCTTACAAGAAAGTAATACTTTTTATTCGACAAAAAAATAATTGCATAACTATTACCTGGATAGCATAAACCACTCCATTAATTGTGAAGAAACTAGGTCTAAGCCCATCCGTGGATACGGCACGTGCCTGTCACAGGAAATAGAGATATATAAACCTCGACAAGAGAATAATCTGCACAGATTGAGACAGAGACCACAAGTACCTGATAGTATATCTCAGCCCAGAATAATACTAGCAGGGCATAAGTTGTGAAGAATGCAAGACTTGGCATATCAAGCAAAATATGTTGGACAATCTGCCAAAATGTAGCATACAACGTTACGAACTGAAAGGGGTGTACAGACAAAGACATAAACCGGACATCAAGATAGTTGTGGTGCCTAACCTCGGGGTGCAATTTCTGAACATCCCGCCGAAATGCAAAAACTAGCGAACGAACTGCAAAAGAATATGAAGAGACAATTAAATAACAAGGCCAACAATCAAAACAAAGAGTAGCATATAGGATTAATCATTTGAAAAACATGTGTGATGAAACTCCCCATTAGGATCTTTAAGGGGAGAAAATTGGAATAAGGAAAGATACAGACCCCCATTCACCAAGAAATTGAGAAAGTGGAAGACTTTTTGAGTGGTCCAACCATATTCAGGAACTCTCATTTGAATGCGAATTAATTGAACCTGAAATTGCCAAGTTGGAATGTCAGAAAAAAAATTCCACAGCAGCAGATAAACTTAAGTATTTGCGCCAGCGAGAACAGTTGTTGCTCTCAACAACTGATTAACAATATAAATATTTGATGTGCGCGTACACACATATGACCTTAAACTTGAAATAAGTATACCAAAATCAATCAATGAGACACAGGCAAAACCAACTTGGTGACGCTTCAAATATCAAACTACAAATGTGCCCCTCTTTTTGGCACACGTAAACAAATTAGTGAGAAATTAAAACAGTTTTAACTTTAACCAAAAAGTATACATACATATATTAAGTGCAAATTTTCCCTGGTTCACCTGACTTCCTCATAATTTGCCATGATCGAATGACCAGCGTGAACTCCAACCCACCCACCCAAAAAAAACTAACTAAAAACAATCAAAACCTTCCAGAGAGAAAAAACATGCAATCCTTTATTAAACGTTTTACCTAACTTTCCTTTTCCGTTTCAAATTTTGTTTAAATATCTATCAAGTTTCCATATTTGTTGCAAGTGCTGCCAAACACAAGTCAAATATGCCTCAAATTTGAAAGTTTCATAGAGCTATCGCGTAATTTCATTCCCTTGACATTCCGATTGATTTCTGATGTTACATGATGCACCGGAGATTCAATTCAAAACTCACAATAAAGAGGACTAGTAAATTACCTAATAGACAAGCAAACACGAAACAATTATCAGATTTTTCATACATCTATGAATTGCGACACATATGTGTGTATGCGTGTGCGCGAGCTTACTTACCAAATAACGTCCAATTCAGGTAAAATTACATTCACACAATTCAGAAAATCAAAGAGCAGAGGGGGAAAGAGAGAAATACAAGAGCAACGGCGGAGACAATGCCGTAGAGGATAGCGAGGACGTGGAATATACGGTCTTGCCAAGCTCGAGATCTGTTCACCTCTTCCCACCAACTAATTGCCTCATTCTTCAGGTGGTACGCCACCGCCGCCGCCGCCGCCGCCGACGGGCCTACCACCATCTCTGCCCGTCCCATCGCCGGAGATTCGAAAATTCAAATCAAATCAGACTCCTGTTTGTTTTCTTTTTGGTACCCGAATTATTTTTTTCGTTTACTTTTTTGCAATCTTGTGTTCCTCCTCTTTCTTTTCTTTTCTTTATTTTTTTTTAACGGCCGGCTAGAAAGGAGAGGTATAAATGTGCTTTACAGCCACGTATTCTTATCCTTGTCGGATTCCAAATACAATCATGTATATTCAGGGGTACTATTGTCATATGCGTACAAATCCTTAATTCATTAAGAAACTGAATGGACAAGCAACCGTCATAGCCGGTGATTCTTTCCCGCTTGTTTTAGACAAATTACACGTGGGGTGACGATGGAGATGGGTGTACTACTCGTTTCGTATCTGCATTCAGTTTTACCTCATTACATGTTCTTATCGCAAACGATTTAGGAATTGTTATAGTAGTACAATTTTCCTGGTGGCTATAAACTGATAAAATTATTTTTGAAATTTAAGCAAGTCTTTCAGGAAAAATAACTTGAAAGACAAAGCTAGTACAATTTTAAAATAATCCACAAAAAATATCACGTTACACCGTTTGGTCGAAAATTTTGATTAGATACAAATATAAATAATATGCAAAAGAAATAATTGGATAAATCTTATCAAAGAAACAAAAACGGTATGCAAGCATAAACGGAAAATACAACAATTTACTTTTGGCTTTGATTACAGTTTGTTTGTATGTTTCAGAAGAAAGAAAGAAAAGATAAAGTGAGAACAATTTCTGATGCTAGGTGTGCTAATTTGTTGTGAGCTTTCTTGTCATCTTCTTTTTCTCTGTTCTATCTTTTATGGCATGCTAAGCCTTTGTGCACAGGAAGTTTAATATGTAAGTTTGATGCGTGCTTTGCAGTTGTCATCCCACAAGTTCTATGGGATACTAGATTTTAATTAAGACAATTTGTCTCTTATGGGTGCGTCGATTTACTGTATTGTAGTTATGCTAATAAATAGTCTACTGAGAATGTCAATTGAAGATGTTTAACCACATCTAATTACGAAAGAAGTGCTATTTTAGAAGCAATAGTTTCTTTTTATACGCTACATATGCTTTTCCAGGTTCCAAGTGTTTTGTTGACGTCTACTACCTGTAATTCCTTTTCTGCTCATCATAGTGACTGAAACTGCTCAATGTTTGAATCAGTCTTATTATTGGCGGTAATTTTGATTTTGGATAAGTGGTAGGCGGTGACCATTTTTAGGTTTGAATATTTCATGATAAATTTGGTTTACAGATAAAAAGTAGTTGAACTTATATAGCTGATGGATTTCAAAGAACCAAACAAGTGCTCTTATGCGGAAAAAAGAAAGGATGCAATGCAACTCAAACGGCGTGATACACAAAGCCAAATATCCGCACATAGAAGGGAAGTGATGTTGCTATCCCGACGTATGAGAAGACAAGATTCTACTAAGCACAATCTTCTTCAAAGCTCGATTTTTGCCGTCCCAGAGCAGTCAACATCATCTTGGGACAAAGCTGGATTTCTAAAACAAACTGCTCTTACCATACGAGAACCTCCTTCACTTCCTGAAAAAGGTCATATTTTTGTACTCGTATTTATACACCATATATTATTAATGCAATGGTGCTTATGTATTCTGCTTGGGAACTTAGTATGATACTTTATTTATCTTATATGTGCCTATAATGAATCAACAGTGAAAAAGTTAGATGGACATATTGAAGGTAAATATATATACTATTTTCCTAAGATCTCTCTTAAATGTTCCTCAACTATCTGATTTCTATATTGCTCTTTAATATCACTCAACCTTAGATCAACGAACATATAACTTACCCTGTGCATCAGAGATTGCGGCATTATAGCTTGAAAAAAATCCTAGAGACACATTTGCACCACATATTCGAATTTATACCCACAGTAATAGAGCTCGGTTAGTACATTATTACTATGGATGTTATTATCCGTTGCAGTATCCATTATCATTTCCCTTTGGTGAAAATAGATGGCATTGTGGAATCAAAAAATTTGTTCAAACAAAAAATGCAACGAAACGTAGAGCTTACTGTGTACATGAATAGTTACCCAGTATATTAAATATGTGTTCAGTTAATGAATTTCTTGATATGGAAGATGAATCACTACAAAAAGGAAAACGAAAAAGAGATACAGTATCTTGTCGAGAGTATTATTGTTACAAATTTCAACTAAGAGATAATGAAACAAATGAAGTAGTACATTGTGGGAGAATATTCAACAATTTATAGTATATGTGTATATAAAGCTTGAAATACAAAGATTAGACTTCTTCTCATTTAATCTAGATTTATTTTGAACTTGAAGTATTGCAAGGACTCCATGATATTTTAAGATGTGGTGAAAGGGAAGCCTCTAAAATTGGAAAGAAAACATTTATCCCTGTCACATTTATAGGGGGCCAAGGGACATGCGCCGACGATACATGGATGTTATCGCATTGGTACAATATTTTGGAAAACCTGATTTTTTTATAACAATGACATGTAATCCTGCTTGGCCAGAAATAAAAGAATATTTATCCTGGCTGATGAAGTACATAATAAACCTGATTTAGTTAGTAGAGTTTTCAGAGCAAAGGTAGAAGAATTAAAGACGGATATATTAAAAAGACAAATCTTTGGAAGAGTTGCGGCATTCATGTATACTATAGAATTTAAAAAACGTGGTCTTCCACGTGCTTATTTTCTTATTATACTTGCTGATGAACACAAATTATTGACTCCTGAATCTTATGATAAATTTGTTTGTGCAGAGTTGCCTGGTTCAAAAAAAGATCGCGATCTATATTCACTTGTTATTAAACATATGATGCATGGTCCTTGTGGAAAGTTAAATCCTACAAATATTTGCATGAAAAATAATTTAACTGCAAATTCAAGTATCCAAAAGATTTTGCTGAGCAAACATCAAAAGGGAAGAATTCATATCCAGTATACAAAAGGAGAAGAACTGGAGAAGCTGTTGAGGATAATTCTTGAGTTGTTCCATATAATTCAATTTTGCTATGCAAATATAATTGTCATATGAATGTTGAAGTTTGTTCTGATATCAAAGTAGTGAAATATATTTACAAATATATTTGCAAAGGACACGATAAAATTGCATTTCATATACATGATAATGATACAAATATAGACATAGATGAAATAAAAGAATATCAATATGCTAGATGGCTTTCTCCTTCGGAAGCCGCATGGCGATTATTTGGTTTTCCCATAAGAGAAATGACTCCACATGTTTTACAACTTCAATTACATTTGGAAGGACAATAATTTGTCTCTTTTAAAAGTATTGAAAATGTTGATAAAATACTGAGTAATCCAATGATTCGAAAAACAATGTTAACTGAATTTTTTGTTATGAACAGAACAAATAAAGATGCTATGCAACTATTATTATTATATAAAAAATTTTCCGAGTACTTTGTATGGTCACCTAAGGAAAAAATGTGGACACGTCGAAAACAACATACCGTAATTGGACGTGTTGTAACATGTCATCCAACAGTAGGAGAAAGATATTATCTTAGATTATTATTGATGAATGTTAGAGGACCAAAATCATATCAGGACTTATGTAAAGTTTACGACAAAATCATATCAGGACTTATGTAAAGTTCACGACAAATGTTGTAGTACATTTAGAGAGGCCGCAAAAAAAAAGAGGATTGTTACACTGTGATAACAACTTGGTTGAATGTATGTCTGAAGCTACAAATTATCAAACGCCATATGGTTTAAGGTGTTTGTTTGCAATATTATTAGTGTATTGTAATCCTGCTAATCCAACAGAACTTCGGTAATGATTCGAAGATTCAATGTCCAAAAATTTTAAGATTCTACCTAACATGAATGCAAAAGATATTCGTTTTATGGATTTAAATCATATCAATGATATTTACATTTGATGGGACATGATATTAATGAATATAATCCGATTCCTGAGAAAATTAAACCTTCAACTGCTGTGAGAGAAACCAATGACTGTCATTTTGAAAGAAACATCATTGTTAGAGAAGAAGATTTGTTTCTAGAGAGAAAATTAAATACCAAACAACGAAAAGCGTATGACACGATTCTTAATAGAATATTTTCTAACAATCAGGAGCATTTTTCATTGATGGACCTGGAGGAACTGGAAAAACTTTTCTATATCGTGGCTTTATTAGCTGTTGTACGATCAAAATATTTTGTCACTTTAGCAACAACAAGTTCAGGTGTTGCAGCTTCCATCCTCCCAGGAGGACGAACGGCTCACTCCCATTTTAAATTTTCTATTGATATCGATGAACAATATTCTTGCAACATTAGTAAGCAAAGCGCACTTGAAACTTTAATACGTGACGCAAAACTAATTATCTGGGATGAAGTATCTATGGCAATAAAAAAAGTGATCGGAACTTTTGATATTCTGATGAAGGATTTAATGGATACAAATGCTCTATTTGGAGGAAAAGTTATCGTTTTCAATGGTGATTTTAGACAAACTCTCCCAGTTGTTAGAAGTGAAAAAAAAGAAGATTTTATTCAAGAAAGCTTATTATATTCTGAAATTTGGAGTCAACTCGAAAAATTATAATTATTAAAGAATATGCGTGCAAAAACAGATCCTACATTTTGTGAATATTTGATGAGAATAGGAAATGGACAAGAAAAAACAAATAGTCATGAGAAAATTGAAATCCCCGATTGTTTTGTTATCCCGTTTATTTCTGAAAATCAATCATTAGATCTGTTGTTTAGAGTTACTTATCCGAATCTACATACATGCTTTTCTGATGCATCTTCTATGACTTCTCGTGTAATTCTGACAACCAAAAATGACTTTGTTGATGAAATAAATGATTTGCTCATAGCTCAATTTCCTGGTGATCCTAAAACATACGTTGCAATTGATGAAACTATTGAGGCAAACGATCGAAGTCAATATGAAGATTTTTTGCATACTTTACATCCTACTGATTTACCTCCCCATAAATTAACCTTAAAAAGAATTGTCCTGTTATGTTGTTACGAAATTTATATCCTTGTGAAGGTTTATGCAACGGTACACGACTTATATCTTGTGATCTTCGAAAACATGTTATAAGTGCTAAAATTTTCACTGGGGACTTAAAGAATACACATGTATTTATTCCTAGAATAGTATTATCATTATCAAATGAAAAATTGCCTATTCCTTTCATAAAAACACAATTTCCATGACTATGCATTGCACTATATTGAATATCCTGCGTTTATTAAGGGGTATAGTAATGTAAATTGTATCGCCGAATGACTAAAAAATGTACATTGTCGCTCCACAATGGAGGCTGAGTTTATTGCCTTAGACAAGGTCAGCAAAGTAGTTGAATGGCTCCGGAATTTCTTGAAAATTTTCATTTTAGCACAAAATATTTGCACTTATATGCACACATTGCGATGGTCAAGCGGCAACTGGAAAGGCTGGGAGAATTATGCATAACGAAAATTTTTGTCATATACAACGAAGACATAAACCGTTAGGCAACTACTCTTATGGGGAATTATCATAATTGACTATGTGAAGTCAAGTGATAATGTGACGGATCCACTTACAAAAGCCCTAACTAGAGAGATAGTTGAAATATTGTTGAGGGTAAAGAGACTATGGTAGAGGACAAGTCATTGTGGTTGTAACTCTACCTAGAAGACAGGAGTTCCCAAGATCTAGGTTCAAGGAGCTCAAACAAAGTAATGAATGACAGTTCAACATTGTCAAATAAAATTTCTTTTTGGTCCATTATCATGATGAGACAATATTCAGTACCAAAGATAAAATATTAAGACTTTTTAATGGCTTTTAAGTTTGGTAAGGGTTATATCAAATAGTGCACTTACGGGATAACACGTTCAGGAATCAGCTATATAAGTGTGAAATATTAACCGCTTCAAGGAGAATTCTGTAAGGCCAGTTCTCTATGCACTTATGAACCAGATGGTGTTCATGGCTAAAACGATTATAACAATGAGAACCAAAGACGGTTAAAGGTTGATTATGTGATTTATGGTTATCTAGGTGTACACTAAATCTCGGCGGTTCAAGAATATCGAATATACCGATTGATCGAGTATATCCGATATAAGTTCACTACGAAAAGTTCAAAGGGAAATCTACTTATCCAGATGCGATTAATCCTTACTTGCGAATCACACAATGTTTTATGTATGTTTTCATCTTAGAGTCATTCCCCATTCATGTGGGGGATTGTTGGTTGTATTTAATGCGAATAGGAAATGGAAGAGGCACCTCTTATATTGCAGCTCTTCATCTCACCCTTTCATTGCCGATAAATTTCAAATGCTTAGCCTCATTTTCATACATGTAAAAAATTCTGAAATTCTCCCATTTTTTTGCATTGTTTTTCCAAAATAAAATATAAGAATCATGTGTGATTTCCTCCGTCTTATTGCATTCACTGAAATACTGGGGTTTAAGGTATCACTACGCAAGTGTGGATAATCCGTTCTATCCTGGGAGGAAATAATCCTAAACATCGGGTATTAGGAAGGGATTAAATACCTTAAGGACATAGTGTGAATTCAGTGGGCTCGAATTTAATTTTATTCTTTCTATGCATTTGTGTTTCTATTTTACTTTACAATTTTTTCTGGTTTCAAATGCAAAATGCCAACAACTTTTAGCTTCTTTAATTTTTATTATCATGTTTTATTTTTTTAATAGAAGAAAATTTAGAAAATATGATTACTATCTAATCATACAAGGAAAATAAAATATTTAGGTGTGTATATATACTAGGCTAAGAAAACCATGTATTTAAACCCCTCCCCCCTCCCTCGCCCAAACACACATACATAATTTAGGTGTGTGTGGAGGGAGAGGGTATGTGTAATTGCTTTTAAAATTTCTATGCATATGAATGAAAAATTATACCATCTCCTTATCTTGAGTATATTTACAGTAAAATTATTTTTAAATTTACTAATATTTTTTTATCACCGCGCAAAGCGCGGATTAATTAAACCTTACTCCCAATTATAAACTCATTAACACCTACTACACCTCCAATAGACATAACCTCTCAGACCATGCCTAACTCTTCAAACACACCACCTAAGGAACTCCGTGTAGAGCAAAAACCTATTAATAGTTCTATCGAATACCAAATCCACTACTCTTTTTCTTCACATGACCATTCAATTACACATGGACCACACGTTGATAGCATCAAAGCAAAATTACATGCTACAGTACCCTACGTCCACCATCATACTAGCCAACCTCAATTCCCATACAAACCAAATGATTATCTTTTATGTGAATCTCAACAGGAGATTCCCTCTACTTCGCAGTGCCTACTTTAAAATTCTACAAAGCTTATACAATCTTCTAATATATCAAATTTACCTCATTCTCCTACAAATAGTAACCATGCAACGACCAACATTTTCACCAAATTCAATCAACACTTATCTGAGAGATCCAGACAATAATCATTTCTTTCATCTTCCAAGATTGATCACCCAAGGCCCCAACTACCACACATAAAAACTCTATTAGTGTACATATCCCAGCAAACCATGATGGCCATTCCACTTCAGTCGTGGTTAGACATGGGTTTACAGGTCCATGCATTAATCTTCACAATGGAGATCAATAACCAAGAAGTTGTTCTCCTACTTCAAAATCCAACACACTTAGTAGAAA